>CM045763.1:31612526-32946084 GCA_025200525.1 Camellia lanceoleosa | reverse complement strand
TTCACCCCTGTGGTGGCATTTCGATGGCTTTGATTTGGAAGGGTCGCACTGATGCCCTTTCATAATCAAACTCCCCAAGATTTTTCTCCTCTGTCAGAACAATTAAACGCACATTGGTGGCTTACCCGCAACCCAATCTCTCGATCCTTTGAAAAACTTTGTGCAAGGCCAGAGGGCTCTTCTTTTTTTAGACTTGACAATCATACGCTCCACGCACACCTCAACCTCTTTTGTGGATCATATCATGTAGTATTGTGGTCGCGTTTCAAGGATAAGTAGCCCTGTCATTTTTAACCCAAACCAAGATTACCCTAGTAGCGTGATGTTTCACTTGGTGAATGCAATTTTTCTCTACCGGGCGCCATCACCATTCCGGTTGTACCTCGAGAAGCCATCCATGAACGAAAATTTACGCCCCGGGCCAGGAAGTCCACTAACTCATCGACAAGCAAGCGTAGGGAAAGTCAGCTATTCCTGACTACCGCTCAAATCCCTAAAGTCTACACACACTCACTACGGACATCTTTTCTTATAATCGGAATACGTTTACAACCAAGTCGATATTCGGGATATTTGAAGCAGGAAGCTCAAGGCCAATTTGCTTGGTGACCTCTCTTCCTTAATCTTAAGAGCCCAATCCGGCGCATCCTTCCGAAGCCGTTGTGTCGAGCCTCCTGGGTCATGGAGATCCGATGTCGATAATTCAGGATCGATTCCAAGCATGTCTTCACAGTAGACCACGCTAAAAACATCTTTTTGAAATCTTTTAACAGTTTACTAAGCGCCTCGAAGTTCCTCCAAGACACCCGACCCGATCCGACTAAATGGATCCTCCTCACATCAATGTTCACTTTTAAATGATTTCATCCATTAATGGCTTAACAAATCTCTTCGGTTTTGCTCAATTAGACGCTAGAAACCGGAGTGAATCTCGTCTCGCTGCTTTGATCAAAATTTTGAAAAGTCCAATTAATGCAATAAATTAGGGGCATGTAAAAGTACTTTGAAACCACGGTGCGCCCATTCTCATTAGGCACATCCAAATCATCCAATCCATCTACAACAAACTCAAATGAAAAGGAAAGACGACCGGACAGATCGGTGGTATCCGGGCCGACACTTTCTGTGAGTACTCAGATCAGACTTGCCGAAATGAATCGATTCGACTACGACCTTTGAATCCGCATTCCGCCACTACCCGACCTTGTCATTGACAAAAATCCCTCCTCGTGATCGCCAGAGTTGGAGAGAGGGTGCGATTGATGCATCCAAGATAGGCTGCTTTCAGCCGGCTCATGACCATTGCCAGCCATTTTATATCCCCAATCATGGAAACCACATGAGAGTTATTCCCCCAGAAGCAATCTTGGTCGATGGAGGATCAAAAGATGGAGACATGCCAATTACTACCCCCCATTTCCAATTCCGGGCTCTCAAGATCCCACCGCCTTTATTCCCCGCTTTCAACCTCGGTTGTTGGATTCACACATGTTCACCTTTCAAGGGCAACATCATCCCCGGATAGTTGCGAGTCGAAGAAGATTTCAGAACACAGTACGCTTCCTCTCTGCGTTGAACCATGGTTCTAGGAAGCCGCAAAATGGAAAGTCTTCCCCCTCCCTTTATTAAAGCGTCCGAATTCGGTACCTACTGGATGGGCACGTGCATTAAATCAAAAGCTTCTGACTACAGCTTGCCGCTTTTGGCTCTGCCGTCCATTTCTTTTCCTCCTCCTCACCCAGTCCTCTTCTTGAATGTACAGGGCAGTAAGCTCCAAAGGTATCACGCTGGATTATGTGGCACTTCGACCATTACAGGGCCTGCGACTCCTTTCTGCCGCTTCTTCCCAATCCCATCCAGGGGATATGTTGTAGCTTGTTCATGAGGTAGGCGGTTGAGCTGGAAAGCTTGTACACATTATTCCTTCATTCATAGCCATAATGTTTTCTACCACCCTGCCTCGGCCAAAAGTAAATCCTAATATGAACATGTCTTCCATGCTGTGTTCAATCTCCAAAATCAGGCGTAGATATCTCCTGGAGGAGGATGGATTGATGAATTCCCAAAAACAATAGCTATTCCCTTTCCATGGGGTATTTCACCATTTGATGTAGAGTAGATGAGCGGCCTTCTGATGCAACCAGTCGCCCCAAAAGCATGTTAAGGATCACGAGGACCTCCAAGGCGTGAAAATCTACCTCGTGTTGTCGGGCCCAATCTTGGTTTGGATTTTCTTGTCCATAGGACATCCCTACTTGTATTGTCGTGAGCTCGATTACTTGAGTGGTCGGTTGTGAAGTCTACAGGCTTCAATTCAATTGCATACTGCCCGTTAGTGAAGCGAACATTGATAGCAGACCGGTATCAACAAGTACCACCGGAATCCATTTGTCCTTGCATTCTCTGAGAGATGTAGAGGTGCAGTATGATCCACGCCCTCGGTAGCGGCTCATGTCTGAAAAAGGTTAATCTTGGGGAACCTCCTCCCGGAAAAACCAGGCCCAACCGGTTGCTTTCTGGTGTAGTTTCGATGGAGAGTTTGGCCTTGTCCATAGCGAATAGGGCGGCTGTCTATGCACCCTTGAAGCCATAAGCGGTCTCAGATGGAGATATGCCTTGTATTTTCTTTACTTCCTTGATCTGACCTCTTCTTCAACTTGCTTCTCTCTGTTTTCCGCCTCTTTATCTTTCCCGATGCTTGGGTTGATCAAGTGTGGGGGCTTGAAATACCGCCCACTTCTTGTCATATGGTCCACCTCTTGAGATACAGTCTTTGTCTGGTTGGCCACCCTTGATCTTAAATGCTGTGTGGGCGAATACAAGTCGTCATCTTCCCACCACATTCCATTAGCATTCGAGCACTTTATGGTTCGGCTTGTTTGCACTCTCGGCATTTTCCTCACATGCTCCGGCGTGTTCGGTTTTCGTCTTCTGACACTTTCCAACTTCCTCATGGTTCTTTGCTTTTCGGATCCTCTCGAATCCCATTTCTTTTCTTGTTCCTCCAGCGTTAATTGTTAGGTTTTCAAAGTGTCTTGCTCTGGCGAAATTCTTCGTACCGGCGGCTCTCCGACAATTCAATCGACCCTCGGCCCTTAGGCCACAAATGGTACAATATCTGGTGATCATCCAACCACCCGGCGACCTGGCGACTTCGTATTGAACCGGTTGATTGATGCATCCCACGATTCTTGGTCGTTGAAAAAGCGGAGGTTGGCGAAGTCCTCTTCCATCGTTGTCGGATCATCCCCAGATTCAAGTTTGTCCCGGATCATACACAATTGGCCTCTTCGTGACCCCACACTCAACAGGGCTCATTAACAAGATATATCCACTCGGATCATAAGCTCTGCCGGCTAAATTCTCGGTACTCCACGGACTCAGCGGTTTGCTCTTCTCGGAAGCTTGCCTGTTCCATTTTAAATTGGTCACCACCTTTGGCTCAGGTTGGGTTGTGGAGGTGTCCATCATGCACAAGTCAGTGCTATCAGGAAGGATCACCTTCGGCTTGGGTAGGTGGTTGGGAGTAATGTAGATACTAGGGTCGTAAGACACGTCCTCAGTTTGGATGAGATTGATTCTATTGGGTGGATCTTGGTTATGTGCTGGGAGTGGGTTAGTTGTGACGTTGGGTCTCTCGGGAGGTAAAATGATGTTTTTGTCAATGAGGTCTTGAATCTCATGGCCTTGACTGTAACATTGGTTAGGTATCATGACCATCTTCTTTGAGTGGTATTTGCAATATTTGGCTGGGTTGTGGGAAGAGTGGATTTGGAGGCCTCGGTTCCAAGGTTTGAGATGCCTTCTGACTAGAACCCCGAGGACTTTGGACAAAGGCATATGTAGTGTGGTGAAGGTTCGTTGACCTGGATTGGTATCTTGAAGCAATTCTTGCTTCGGATGCATCGAGAAAAAGGTGTGGCCGTGTGTGGGCCTTGGTTGGGGAGGGTGGTGGTGACCATACCGACCTCTGAAAGCTCTTGTATTGGCGAGCCACTCGGGCTGCATTGTTATTACGGTTGAATGTTCTTCGGGGTTGATCCCGGTCCTGGTCAATCAACCCTTGCTTCATAGCATCCTCAATTTGCACCCCCATATCATGTAAGTCTGCGAAGGTGGAGAAGGGAACTACAATCATCTTCTGCATAAGCCTTGGTTGGAGATTGCGCACAATCATCGGTTGATCTTTATCGAGTTGGCCTTAAGGTCATCATCGATGCCTTTGCTCTCCACCGAGTGACAAAATCGAGAAAGTCTCTTCTGTTCTGCCTTGTTGTCTCGAGATCACGTGTTGTAATCTCGTCGAGTATTATATGAATATTGTGCAGAAGGCTTGACCAACTCATCGATTCCTCTTGACATCATTATCCAACTTTGCATACCGGTTGGCGGCCACTCTGACGGGGTTAAGCAGTGAGAGTTCTATAATGCGGTTAGGCCCATTGGCGCAAGATGTCTGGCCGTAGATGAACCATGGGGTCCCGGATCCATCAGCGATCGATCTGGGGCATCTTAAATCTGTCCGGCAATGTTACGGCCGTCGGTGTAGCCGTCTTCAATATCTGGGATGGCTTTCACCTGTGATTTCTTGAAGAGCTTTTCCAACTTGCTCAATTTGTATGCGGTCTACCTCGAACTTCGAATGGAAGTCGGGTGATTGGGTGTAATATTTTTTGACGATTCTTGGCGAAGCGAGCCGGCCAGATTAGAAGACCCATGTCCTCTTGGGTGTTTTGGAAGTTTGGCGAAGTTACGTGGATTTGGGAGGGTAATGCAGGTGTTACGGGTGATGCAGGGATTTGGAGAAGCATGCGGCGATGAATATCTGCTTTCGAGTAATGGGGCCCCGGGTGGAGGAGGAACTGATCGCCCCTAGTGGAGGAGGACTGGTGTGAAGCCGATCACGGCATTCTCTTTGTTATGTCTGGTGATCGGCTCGAGCTTCTTTGGGCCATAATGACTTCTTTGTTTAGAAAATTCCGCCTGGCGGATAGCATCATCTTGCATTTGTTTCATGCTCTCATTCATCTGGCGCATCATCGCCTCCATTGTTGGATACTGTTGTTCCATCTGAATAACCGGCAAGTGTAGCTCTATAGCGACGAGGAATCTCAACCCGGTATCGACACTAGAGTAGGCTGTTGTTCGGTGATCCGTGCTACGACACCTTGTGCCTTCTCGGCCTTCTTCGGTATTTGGGGGTAAAGAGTGGAACCTTTGGATGTCCGTCAACTAGATCCTCGGATCGGTTGGTCGGCGACCTCGTGTCCAAATTGCTTGAGTATCGGTGGCTCGGAAGCAATCGTGCTACAAAGCGCCTAGAAAAAAAGATAATAAAGCAAAAGGAAATAAATGACCAAAAAAGCAGGCTGACGGCTTAATTTAAATACACACAACACGATCAGACGGGCATACAACACGCGGTTGGATAAAATTTGGAAATACCTGCATCCTCAACCGCGATCCTTTGTTCTATATCCTTTGTTCCTAAAGCTGAATCGATATCCATGAACAAGCGATTCTCGAGACCAGTGATGCCCGAACTGATGCCCAAACTCATAACTTTGATACATGCATTCCTGTGAGGCAGCACTCTAACAAGCACATAGCGAGATAAGTGAGTGAAAACACCCCTATGTGGGGATGGGTTTCCCCTGTCCTATTTTGACAAGAACTAGGTTTCCACTACATACTTGTGACTTCAAACAACCTATAAGCGGGTAAGCAACTTTGTCCTAGTTTGGAATAGTCACTATGGATCGAATATGCACTAGGTCGAATGGTCAAAAAGGGTGCCGGTAAAAGAGGTTTGTGTTCCCCATCTTTGTCGAGCCAGGCGATTAGCCTTATGGACATGACTTGACAAGACAAGCCTCAGAAATCGTTAGAATGACATATGGCAAACCACGGTGTCCTAGGCGCACCAATGCAAATGCAATGCAAAAACACACAAGCGTAGTCAAAACCGGATATCACGAGTTGAGTCAAGTTCTCTAAATCCCGGTGAGTCTCGAAGCTGTAACAAGCGTGAGGACCTCGTTCTGATTCGGACTCGATTGTCATGATTCCAAATCTTGAACCAAGAGTCCAAATCCGGCAAATCGTTTTGAGAAAAAGCAGTTTTTTGAAAAAGTGCCAAACATGGGCTGCTTTGCGGATATGAGTCGCCACCTAAATATTTTAAAATGGGAAATTTAAAACCACGACTCGGTGCCAAAAGGCGGTATCCATCATCACCAAAGTTGGCTCGGGAACTTGGAGTGCGATTGGAAAGGTCATCGTGAAACACCCCTACTTCGCCCGATCAAAGAGCCTCTACTAACCATGATATCTGTTTTTGAAAACATTGTGAGTTCTTATTAGGTTATTAGCCTAGGTTACTATGTGATGCGCCTGACATACAAGTATAAATGAATCGCTGAATTGGGCCGAACATCTCATGTTTGTTTGTTTGAAAATGGTTTGATGGTGCTACCCAAGTAGGCTAAGGCGGATTTGCCACCCTCGGGTGGGCTTAAGAAAACAATGATTTTGCCACTATCTAGTGGGCTTAAAACAAGCATTTGATGAATTATTCCAATTGAGATAACTCAACCTCCACCCACGGGCATTCAAAGGCGGTTATATCATATAAGCACATAGCCTCATGGTAAGCATGCTATTCATGGTAACACTCACACGCATGCAAGGATGCTAAAGCATAAAACTCACCGAGTACTCTAGCCAAAACAAAAGTGATTAGAAATCATGCATGATCCTAAATGTCTTTGAAATGCCTAATGCAACACATGCAAAATGCAACTATAGCGAGCTCGGCTATTCTAAACATGGTATATGAGATGCTACTGATTAGCATGTATTCAATTTGGAATTGAAATCTGAGATCACGGTTTGTATGATCTTGCGAGCAGTGCGTACAAAAGCAGAATGAATGATGCAAACATCTTTGTCATCTTTGTATGCTAATTGAAATATGCCCTATATCTAACCATATAAATGGCGAGGTAAATAAAGGGAGAAGGAAATGGGGTTGGAAGACATACATCACACTCTTACACTTATTACAATTATGCCCTCATAGAGGGTTGAATAAATATCTGATCCGAATTGAAAGAATATCTGATCCAAATATTCTGAGAATATCTGATTCTAATTAATTCTGAATTAACTAAGAAAGGCATGGCGTATGAGCGGTGCCTCGATTCGATGAATAATGCATGTTGAAATTTGTCTTGGCGCTAAAATCCTTTGGAATGCCCCAATTAGCCTCTGTTTGCGATGTGTCTCGAAATCGTGCCAAACTACGAAAAGGTCTTGATTCTTCATTTCTTTGCGAAGAAGCGAGAAAGGGGCATAGCAATGTATTTCACAAATATATGCATGCCTCGATCCTCGTGCCATCACGCATATCGATGCATGATGGCGAAGCCGAATTGCACAACTCAATATAGGATGAATGCACATGAATGCTACAACAAAACCTAACTCCATCATGAATGATCCGGAATTCGGTGACTTGGGAATTGAGACCCGTTCGTCACTCGGTCTGCAAGCGTGCCTCGTTTCCGTGGCCAGACTCTTGCCTATCGCTGCGATGCAATATGCATGATATGCATGAAATGCACTAATATGCAATCTAGCATGCACAATGCTATGAAAATGAGATGCCTCGAAATGCGTGCCGCAGACGCATAGCCAACAATGGCATACGGAATGCAATGAGACTAAAATACAAATTGGACTTACACTAGCATGAGAGAGCCTTAGCCACACTCACATAAGAGGCGAGAGGTAAAATGAGATGCCTCGAAATGCGTGCACATGGGCACATAAGCAGGCAATGGCCCTAAGGCATGAAATGACATGGAAAATGTAAATTGGGCTTACACTAACATGAGAGAGCCTCGGCCACATTCACATAAGAGGCGATGGATGAAAATGAAGTGCCTCGAAATCGTGCCTTGGCGAAGCATAAGCTGAAACAATGGCATCTGGAATGCAAATTGGGCTTACACTAACATAAGAGGGCCTCGGCCGCACTCACATAAGATCTTAGAAAGATGAAAACAAAATTTGCCTCGAAATCTTGGCGCATACTGACATAAAGCAAAACTGACATCTGAGCATGAAAATGGCATGCAAATGAAGCGTGGCATATGGCATATGAAAATTGCAAATTTCAGTAGCTAAAATGATGCCCAAATAGCCCGAATTATGACAAAATTACAGATGCGAAATGCAATGTTATGCACAAGCGACCTCTGACCCTACTAAACATGCACAATATGGACATAACATGTAAAACAGTAGCAAGGCAGCCCCTAAACTAGCATTTTTTCAGTACAAAGTATGGCCAAACAATGATCACAAGTATGGCAAAAATAGCTTGCAAAAATGGGGGAAAAGAGGAGAATTACAAAGCAAGTGGTATATACAATGCTCAAACTGAAAAATACAGTTCTAATAAATTAAAGAGGGGCCAAAAATATTCACATTTACAAGAGATGAAATCCCCCAATTCAGTATGTAGATAGGCTAAACATAGCATGCAAAATAATGAGCCAACAAAGGCTATAACATGAGGTACCAAAAGTATGCATCAAAAAACCTTGGACCCTTAACAAAACATGAAGAATGGGTCATTTTAAGACACTTTCTAAGCTTGATGAAGGCTGAAAACAGAAGCCAAGAAAGCCTAACAAAGCATGCAATTTTACGGAATCAAAGATGGTATTACATGAAGTACCAAAATCATGCACCAAATGGCCTAAAACCCTTAACAAAACATTATGAGAAGGCCAAAACAAGGCTCTTTCCAGGCCTGATGAAGACTCAAAACAGAAGCCAAATAAGCTCAAAGGGGCATGCCAAATAGGAGTAGAACATGAATTCAAAGCAAGTGACATGTAGAGCAAGAAAACCAGGTTGAGCCGTTCTGCAATGTTGAAGAGGGGCCGAAAATAAGCACAATAGTAGTACATGAGATGCACCAAATCAGATCTCACATAGGCAAAATAAATCATGCAATTTTCACGGAAAATATGGAAGATTACAAAGAAAGTGCATGATAGAGGCCAAACATGATTGAGCCCTTCTTCAAAGTTGAAGAAGGGTTCAAAAATAAACCCACTCACGGTATATATCAGGCTCGAAAATGGATTACTCAAAAGCCAAACAAAGCATGCAATTTATTGGCCTAAAGAGTGATATTGAAAGAGGTGCATCATGGAGACACTAAGCAGTGAGCCCTTCTACAAAGTTGTAGGGGCTCAAAATAAGCCTAAAAACAGTATGGGTGGAGCCCAAAACAAAAGCAAATAGGGTAAAGAATTGACTCAAAATTATGCTCAAAAAAAATAGAGTCTTACTCTTGAAGATCTAACTTTGGTGGCTTCTTGGCTTCAATTTGTTGATCCTTACCTTTGAAAATCACTCCTTTGCTGCTGAAATGGAGGTGGTGATGGTGGTGCTTAGGGTTGATGAAGAGAGAGCTAGAAACTTGAAGCTTTTAGGGTTTTTGGCTATGGAAATGGAGGGTTTGGAAGAGGCTCTTGAGATGAAATTTTGTAACCTTAACAAAGGTGTCCAGCCCTTTAAGAGGACCAAAAAGGGTGTAAAGGGAGGAAATGCATCAAGCTTTCCTCCCAAAATATCCGGAGACGGGGATATTTTGAAGCAGTGGGCAATTTGTAAAGGGTTCAAAAGGTTGGCGGCCGGTGGATTTCTTGAAGGTGGCCGGCCGGCCACTCAAGCTGTCGGCAGCCCACTCCCCCTGGCCGGCCGGCCATGGCCAAAAAAAGAAGTGAAGAATTGCTGGCCGACCACCATGTTTTGGTGTCCTCCCAGGTGTGTAGAACAAGGTTCCAATGTTGGAATTTGGCAACTCTGAAACAGGAGTCACAACATTGAACTTGAAGGAGAGGCTCAAAAATGAAAGTAACAATTACTGGCCGACCAGTACTTTTTAGGGTCCTCCCATGTGCCCTCATCACAAATATGTAGTCCCGGCTCGAAGAAAATATCACTAGGGTGTTCAACACTGGCCCGGAAGTGAGCAAAACGGGCGCCGGAGGAGCGAAACTGGTTTTCTGGAACAATTGCTGGCCTCCCACCCTCCAGTGATCTTCCTGATGCTAAAACAGAGGTACCTGCAAAAATTGAACAAAAACCGATGCAAAATGAATGCTCGGGGCCCAAATCACGCGATTAAAGGTCTCGAAAATAGAAACTGAGCACGAAAGTGGCATTCGTCCACAAAGTGGGTATCTGAGACCCCAGTGTTCCTCAGTATGATAAAATAAAGGTCCCCACCAAAAACCGGAGAAATCGGAGATGGTTGGGCGGTCCCGAAGCAAGGCACGGCTGACTCAGCAAGCAGAGCTCCAAAATGGGCAAAATGGCCTCTGCCACGAAAAAGTAGCTCACGGCCACCGAGAGATAGCCTACATGACCACTCCCTCCCTCAAGAAAAGCAGAAAATCGAGTGCAGTTAAAGCGAGACAAGGCCTGAAGAGAGTTCGGAAGTCGGGAGGCGCTCGGCCGCAACTCTGAGACTTCGAGAGGCACAATATGCAACATCACCGAGCGCTCAATCGGTGATGTCTGAGTCTTAAGGTTGGTCAAAAATGGGGTGTCTACAGATAGGTATGGTGGCCAAACCCAATTTCTGTGCTTTTTCTTCGTTCACGAACTTGGTCTTGCTGCTTTTCTTTTTTTCTTCACCGATCTGCACCTATGATGATGTAATCCCTTTCAAATATTATTTTTTCTTGGTTCAAATTCGGTAGTTCAGTCACCGATCTTGCTAGTTTTCTTCTCTGTTCTTGTCCAACAAAAAATAGAAAAGTATGAGTTCTTTATTCTTTGCTTTCGAAACTATTTTTTCTTTTTGGGTCTTCCTTTATTTTGGTTTTACGGAGATTTCCTGTGATTTTTTAAAATAAAAAATAAAAATAAAAACTAAAAGCGAACATTTAATTTTTAGAGCATCTCTCCTCTTCATCATTTTTTTAAAAAAAATCTAATTTGATTTTCAGTTTAAATAAAAAAAACTTGACATGATAAGAATTATTTCAATTCCTTTATTAATTTTTTCTTAAAATCTTTTTCAAAATTATTCTCATATATTAAAATTTTCTTTTCATCAAAATTTAATAAAATTTTTAATTTAAATTTGATGAATTATTAATTTGATAAAAAAAAATAAATCTTCTTTCATTTAACCTTTTTTCAGTGTACAAAATTTTTTAAAACTAGTGGACAAAAAAAAGTGTAAACTAATGGATAAATCAAGTGCCAAAACAAGTGCCAAAACACTACAGTTAAGATGCAAAATTACCAAATCAACCAATTTTAAGATTGGAGGCTGATCAAGTTGGGGAAAATACAATTTGTTGGTTTATTTTTAAAGTGTAAGATCTTCTCAGGTTGAACATATACAATACTCTGTTTTTTTTTTTTCCTTTCAACTCTGTTCTTATAAATCTGATTTGTACAGTGAATTTGAATTGCACAAATCTGTTGGAGTTAACATAATTTCATATTCACTCAATCTGTTAAGCTGTTAACAATCAACTATTTCTTCAATCTGGTATGCCGTTATAAATTAATTGTTACATTTCTGGAGATTTCACTGTAATTTTTTTTTTCTTTCTTCCATCTAAATAAAAACTAATACGACATTTAATTGTTTAGAGCATTTCTCACTTTTCATCATTTTTTTTTTAATTTTTTTTTATCTAATTTGATTTTTAGTTTAAATTAAATTGATGAATTATTAATTTGATAAAAAATAAATAAATCTTTTTTCATTTAACCTTTTTTCAGTGTACACAAATTTTTAAAACTATGGATGATGGCTTCACTCAATCTGTGGATGATGGCCTCACTCAATTTTTTAGTGTACACAAATTTTTAAAACTAAGGGACAAAAAAACAAGTGTAAACTTATGGACAAATCTGATCTGTAGAGTGAATTTGAATTGCGCAAATCTGTTGGAGTTAACTTAATTACCTATTCACTCAATCTGTTATGCTATTAACAATCCACTGTTGTTATAAATTAATACCTATTCCTTTAATCTGGTATGCTGTTATAAATTAATTGTTACATTTCATTGAATATACGTGTATTGTAATTATAACCCCAATGTGATCTTTGTTTTAGTCATGTGTTTTGTACGTGTATAGTAATATGGCCCGACTTTTCCATTGCCACATTAACATGGCCTAGCATGTGTGCTTGTGGCTATGGCCATTGTTTTGTGAAGGTATCAAGATCTCATAAAATCACGGCGTGCATATTATGTTTGGTTCCGGCCCGTGGTGAGTTATAACAAATGATTATGTCTCACTCTATATGTTTGCAAACTGTAATTCCCATAACTACTAAATGTTTTACGTTTCTTACTCTTCAGCAATGTGTTAATTGGATTGGTTGGCGTGACAAATCGAGGAGGCGGGCCGACCATGATTCATAGTCAACCGATGTCATGCGATTCTGGTGATGTCATGCGCATTATTAATACATTGCGTGTAATAAGCGATGATTTGTGTGTTGTGCATCATGGTAATCATCTTATTATTACGAATGTAAACCCTGTAAATCATTACCCTTGTACATAAGTAATGTTTTGAAGAAGTAATGTTTTGGACAAGTAATTGCGTTGTGATCGTTTGTATGTAAACACTATATGTTGTTAGTAATTATCGTACTAGTTTTGTTAAACTTTTGTGAAAGTTCTCTTTTGCATATGGTTCATAGTTTATTGTTTGAAATGTATTCATCAACTGGGTTCTAATGTATATAATACGTCATCTCACATTAATTGAATGGCTGCAACACGATCGTCCCCTCGCACCCCGTCTAAAAATAAAGGGATTAGTCCATCAGTTATTGAAGGAATTGTTGATGACTTGGATCATGCACATAAGGCGAACTGGGACAGTGCAACCACATAAATCTTCTTACAGTGTGTTAGGGACGAAATATTAGCGGGTCGGCGGGTAGGTACAACCATAACCAAAACATGGTATAAGGAAATTGCACTGAAATTCGCTAAGCACACGGGTAGACGTCATGAAATTACACAGTTGAAGAACAAGTACATCAGTTTGAAAAAGGAATGGCAAGCTTGGAACAAGTTGATGGATAGCAGTAAGGGTGTCACAGGCATTGGGTTTGATAAGGAAACCAGGTTGTTCACAGCGTCGGAAGAGTGGTGGGAAAAGCTTAAATCGGTATGTACCAATTTAAATTTTATTTTACGTAATAAATCATGAAAATTTAATGGCAACTTGTACTTGTTACTAAAATTATTGGTAGTAAACTTTTCACATATGTAAGTTATGTTCATTTTGATAAAAAAAAATAACTACAAATATACCACACTGTACAACATAAAAAATAACTACATTTAACTTATATGAAACTAGCACCTTTAATTTTGTACACACATGTAATGGAAAGTAACTTGTTCATTGATTGTCCCATGTCATTGTGAGGAAAAAATTAAATTTTAATTTGAATTTTCATTGGAGCATGAAGTGTTGATGCGCAAGTATTCACCGGTTGGTACCATTTACCGAGCCATATAGACCGGTCGTTCATTCACCTCCAAACTCCCTCACTGTCCATCTTGAAGAAGCAGACCTCGGAACAAAGAAGAAAAAATGAGATAACACCAGTGGAAAGTCGAAGAAGATCTCGAGTGGAGCATTGGTGCTTGCAGATAGTTTTAACCATCTGTCTTAGGCGGTTCAACCACAGAAGCACCTGATGGTCAGGCACGGAACTGGTGCATCGTAGAAATATGGCATTGAGGTATGTATGCAGCGGCTTATGGCTATCCCGGACTTCATCAGTACCCCCATATTTCATTTTTCCTGCATTACGTTAGAGAATGCGGATTATCGGGTAAAATTGATGTGCATGCCAAAAGATGAGAATGTAGTTGGGTGCCTTGTGGTATTGCAGGCTTCAAAAGGGCTATAAGTGCGATAACCCTGTTCCGTATTATGCTAATTAATCTTAATTATGATTGTGATTATGTGTTTAATATGATTTTGTGTGCCATTTATATGATTATGTGTGTGGTTTTGGCTTTATATCTGTTCACCGTAGAAAAATCTATTCAACTTACTGTTATAAACTGAAAATTGAAGGCCTTATTGGCCACAGAAACCAAATTGACTACGCTATTGTGATTGGCGTAATTTTTAGAGGCTATAGTGAAATTTAATTGAAAATTGATTCGGAACGAAATAATTAGATTCAGAACAATTAAATTAAGCTCTATTACTTAGCCTAACTGAAATTTGATTAGGCCATCCTATATAAAGGCCTATATAACCTCATGTTATTGTTTTGAGCTCATATTTGCTGAGATTACCCTCTAAAGAAAGAGAGAGTGTGCCGATTGTAGAGAGAGAGAGAGCTCAAGTTAGAGATTGAACAAGAAGCTTAAAGATCTTGAAGATCAACTCAAGAATTAACCATAATTTGGGTGATTGGAGCTCCTAGGTGAG
Source organism: Camellia lanceoleosa (assembly GCA_025200525.1). Classification (NCBI taxonomy): domain Eukaryota; kingdom Viridiplantae; phylum Streptophyta; class Magnoliopsida; order Ericales; family Theaceae; genus Camellia; species Camellia lanceoleosa. Next base: position 32,931,558 of record CM045763.1, on the reverse strand, counting down.
TAATTGAACATTGATTCATAAGTTTGGGGTTGTAATTTTGTGAATTCAAGTTAGATGATAATCAAGAACATAATTTGAGTTGAAATTGATGAATTTGGAGCTTGTATGTACTTGCATATGCATAATTGCCCTGATTTCATACATTCAAACATGAATCATGTTGAACAAGAAGAATTGAGCACCAAATCTCACATGTATGCATGATTTTCATGAGTTTCATGATTATAAGTGTTATTTGTACCATTTGGAATAGAGTTGGAGTCAAGAATGTACATACATGCATGATTGATGAAGATATGGTATTTGTATGAAGTTGAATATATGTGTTTTGAAACCTATGAGGAGAACTCAAAATGATTTTGGAAAAAGCACCATGAATTTGAACAATTTGGTATCATATTCTTATATTCTCATATTATATAATGTGTTTCCATGTTTTTGAACCAAAATCATGAGTTTAGGGCCTTTGAACACCAAGTTTGAACTCCAAGAACAATTCTGGAAATTCCAGAATTTGGCATGTCCGCTTGAGCGGGAAAAACGCTGCTCGAGCGTAAAATGTTAGCTCCCAGAACTTTTGCAGACATTGATGTCTGCTCGAACGGGGAGAGTCACGCTCGAGCACAAAATTGAGGCAACCAGCACTTTTGCAGACAAAGGGGGTCCGCTCGAGCGGGGAGCCTTGTTTCTGAAATCTTGAATGGACGTTTGGTGTTTCATTTTTAGTTCTTTTTCATTTCTAAGCACTCTTAGGCATGCATTGAGCATTGTGAATGGATTAAGAAGATAAGAAAGAGACTTAAGACAAATGAATAAATTAAGAACGGATTGAATTGCTTGTGACCCATTATGTGTTATGATTTATATAGGGTCAAGCACAGCGAATCCTGAACGAGCCTTTGTGAATAATATCTTAGTAAAGACATTTTGAAGTATGCTAATTGTCCAATTGCTTACTCTATTTGAGTTTCATAAATCTCTTGATTTGAATGATTAGGCAAATGATGTTTGACATGAATAATTGGGCGGTAGGGTTTGACATGAATAATTGGGCGGTGGTTTGACATGAATGATTAGGCGAGGCCGTTGGACATGAATGGTTAGGCCAAAGGCCGTTAGATATAAATGAATTAGGCTCAAGGCCGTTTGATACGTCTAGATATGTAGTCGCTTAATGCATTAGATAGAACCATGAATTGGGCCCAAGGCCGTCTGATGTAATTATTTCGAATTCTGTTCATGTATCCTCTTTATTTGATATTATTCACTGGGCTTTCGCTCACTCTCATTCATGTGTTTGTAGGTGAGCCAAGAAATGTCCAAACCTAGCCTCAGTGAAGTATGTGGAAAAAGGTCCAAGTTTTAAGGAGTCGGCCTTAACGTCTCACGCACGAGACTAGTTTTTGCCCTTTTGTCCTTTGGCTATAGTTTTGCTTTGTGGGCGAGAACGTTGGACCACCTTGTATATAAGTTTTGTTTGGCTGACTGCATAACTAAGAGTTCCTGGATATAGATTAACTCTATGAGTATGTGTGAGTTATTATGAAATACTTTTTGAATGATTTTGCTATATCATGTATGCACCACTCTATGGACAATTTGTAAGTTTGCTTTCGTTCGGCCCCTTAACTCTGATGAAACCTGTTTTATTTGGTTTGAGACCGTAGGTAATCCCTTGATTACTGGCTGGTTATGACCTTAATCCATAGGAATGAGTTCGGGTCATGACAGTGAGTACTTGGGTTTGGTCCATTAGGCAAAAATGGGATCGAAAATGGTTTATTGTAGTGTGATTTTTGTGGACAAGTTTTGTGGGTTTTTATTTTATTTTATTTTTTTTGTGGTTGCACTGTGCTTTAGTTACTGTTAGTTTACTTTTGTGAATGCTACCTACTTTTGTGTTATGCAATATGGAATCATGATGTAACCTTTACTTTTTTTGCAATGTGAACTTTAATGGTTGAATGTAATGTAATGGATAATTGATGTGTTGAACTTTAATGGTTCAGATGTACTTAGTTTACAAGTGGATAATTGATGTGTGTGTTGTGTGCATTGTAGGAGTCGTCAATTGCAAAATGTGGAACGGTCAAAGTAACAACTATCGAAATTACGCTAATGTAATTGTCGAACTCGCTGAAAAACAAGAAGACCTACAAAAGCAAATGTCGGTGATCTTTGCGTAGCATGCAATGGAATATTACGAAGTACATAGAAGATCCCATGCCAAACTTCTATTCTAACCGGTTATGCTTGGATTCAAGAATTATTTGATAGGCCGGTTGTGCTTGGATTCAAGAATTATTTGATGGGCACGTAGGCAAGGGTGAACAAAATTTGCATATGCCGCTGTATGTGTTTCAAGCGTTGTGTGACACATTGCGAAGCGACTTCGGTTTACGGGTATCTACAAGACCCCATGGATTACACATTGAAGAAAGTATTGCGATGTTCATCTATACGTTGGACGGCTGCACTAACCGAAAATTCAGGAACGATTCCAACACTCGGGAGAAACCGTGTCGTGACATTTCCATGCAGTGTTGGAAGCAATGAAGTTGTTCACAGAAGTGCATTGTAAGCCCACTAGAGATGAAAATAATAGGCATCCATATTTGCGATCTAGAGGGAAATACTTACCTTTCAAGGTTAGCATATTAGTTGCCATTATCAGTTACTTTTCATTTATGCGATGTACGTAAACCTCATGTGTTGTACGTTATTAGTGTAGCATTGTATTAGAGCGTTGGACAGTACCCATGTAGAAGCCGTGTTGCTGCCGTGATCTTGCGGCACATATTACGATGCATAAGGATATCCAACCCAAAACATACTAGCAGTTTGCGACTTCGACATTTGCTTCATTTTCATATCTTGTGGTTGGGAAGGAAGCATGCATGATAGTCGCATCTTCAAGGAAATAATTGAGAACGAACATGCACCGTTCCCGCACTCCCAAGAAGGTAACACATTTGAAATTAAGTACTCATTATTAATTTTGTTGTATGTACGGTAAATTGATTGAGCAAATGTAAGTAAATATTACCTTGTAAATGCGGGATATCCAAACAAGAAAGGGGTATTTGGCACCATACAAAGAGTCTTGGTATCACCAAGCACAGTTTCGGGATCATAGACGACCCGATAACCCAAGAGAATTGTTTAACGAGGCACACGCATCATTGAGGACCATGGTGGAAAGGACTTTTGGAGTGTGGAAATCGTGCTGGAAGTTCCTCAACAACATGCCCGACTATGATTTTGCGACGGTGCAGGTGCCATTGGTTGGTGGGTCAATGGCCTTACACAATTTCATCCGTAGACACAAGATAACTGCTAATGCACACAACGAACATGTCAGCTGTTCCTTATTTCCAGATGACATGTTTGCCGTGGAAGGAGGACAAAATATTAATGATGGCCTCATGGTTGGGGATACAAATGTAGATATGGCCAGAATTCGCGTTCGTATCCTGTAACAACCCCGACCTGGGAGTAACACTAATCCATATTTAAGTATACCAAATAAGTAATTAAGAAGAAATCCCAAGTCAATTATATGTGCATTGCATCATTTCGTATTTATATCTGTTTGAAATAGAAATATCTGTTTATGTTTTAGTTTTAATTTGCGAATTGGAAGCCTTATCAGCATTCGACTAAGAAATTGACTTGATTTATATGTTAATTAGGATTTATAGGATTTTATGGTAATTTTAATTAAAATTCGATTTGGAACGATTAAATTAGATTAAATTAATGTCCTTTTATTTGGCTTTAAATTAATTACACTTTTGTCCAAATCTAATTAAGGCATTAGTGGACTTCTTTGAACACCAAACACTCCCAAATTCATTCCTTTGATGATACAAACGTTAGAGTGAGGGAGAGAAGAGAGAATTGGTCCAAGCCTTGAGAATTTGAATTCAAAACCAAGGATTGCTAGAATTGTTGTCGACTGAAGAAGATTAAAGGGTTTCAACTTCAACTCTTGTAGATTCAAGCCTCTAGGTAAGGAATTAAACCCTTAATTGAGCAATTGAATTAGATTCTACAAGATTATTAGTGAATTAAGTGAATTCATGTAGGAATTGCACTAGAATTGGGTAGATTTGGGCCATACCATGCATACATGTTCATTTCTTCACAAATTGAGGATGTTTTCAAAGAATTCTTTCATGCATGTGTTCATCTCACTTACATTTTGGTTATTCACCATGTTTTCTATCCAATTGTCAAGTTTGATCATGTTTTGAAGAGGTTGAGTTCAAGAAAATTCTTGCATGTCGTGTTCTTGAAACATTCATAAAGTTTATGTTGGAATTTTGTTCAATTGGCATACTTTTGGGCCTTGATTTCATGAAATGATCTTTAAACCATGATGTTTTGTGAGTTTCTAAATATTTTCCAGAATTTTGGCCCAACAGGATGAGTTTTGAGGTGTTAGATTCATGTTTTGAAGCTTAGGAGCAAAATATGGAAAACCCAGAATTTTGCTTCCACGCTCGAGCGAAGGACTCTACGCTCGAGCGACCGCCTTATTTTCATATTCTCGCTTGAGTGACAAATGGCTGGCTCGAGCGTAAATTGCAAGCTCTTAGGAATTTGCGTGTTTGGACACACGCTCAAGCGACAAGACTTGCGCTCGAGCGAAGAACTGCGTCTCACGCTCGAGCGAGCATCGAGCGGAGATTTCATACAACCAGAACTTTTTCACATTTTACAAACCGCTCGAGCGAAGGAGTCCACACTCGAGCGACCACTCAATTTTGACACGTCCGCTCGAACGAAGAAAGCCACGCTCGAGCGACACCCCTGTTTCAACAAAATTTTGGCTAAATGTTTCAAGTACATTTGTGCATCCTCATTCTATCCTAGGCATTCATCGGCCATGTTTAAGACTCCATAATGAGGTTAAAGGCTAGAGACACACTAAGAACAACGAAATAAGTTATGCTCAACCAAGCGTGTGTATTCAACATATGTATCTATCATGTTATGTAGGTCACGCACTCCAAGATAAGTGAATTGCCCACTCCGCCGTCTATTCGGAGCTACCAGTTATTTATGAGTAATAATTTTGTAAAGTTATGTTCAATGTTAAATATTTTCTGAACATTATGATATGAAATGACTAGCTTTTGAAATGCTATGCTATGTTTGAAAGGAATGAATGATTGTCCAAAATTCCAAAAGTTATCCATGGCATCACTAACATCATGTGATATGCGTCCCTTATGGGTCATCAGGTCCCTTTTATGGGTCATTAGAAACATCTCTGTGCACATGAGTCATCAGAAAGCCTTCATGGCAATCCCTTGTGGGTTATCAGATTTGTTAATACTAATGCACATGCCACATACCATGATATGTTGTATGTTTAAGTTTTTAATACGAATGCAATCATGCCAATGAATCTACTATGTTATGACATCCGAACACGTACAAGATTATGTTTCTGTACAGACATCATTCAGTAAAATCTTTACTCTGTTATTATTCACTGGGCAATCGCTCACTATTTATATTATATATGTAGGTGAGCAGGCACGCAACCAGGCCCATAGTTGACGGCCTAAGCTTCAGTCTTGTTAGCCAACCTTTGTGCCTCTTGAGGAGGTTTCAATTGAAGTCAAGTTTCATGGCTATTTTTGTAATCACTTTAAGCTATGTTTACACTATGTTGTGTTAGTTAAGATGTCTGTTAATGTGTATTCTGAAGTGATGTGTAAAGTTTGCATCTCTGTTATAAAAAGTTTTAAGTAATCTGACCCATATATATACATGACTCTATGGACTATGTATGTCTTAGATATCTGTTTTCGTAGCCCCTGCTATATGTTATTATGCCAGGAGGCCTTTGGTAATCTAAGGATTACTGGCCGGTTACGATGCTAAACCTATAGGGGCAGGTTTAGGTCGTGACACATCCGTAACCGTTTGTTTCACATACGGAATCAATGACTACTATGAAATGCTTGTTATATAATTTGTATGTTAGTATAATTTGTAATTTCTATTTCCGCAATGCAATGTGACTAAGAAATTTATTTAAATTTGTAATTCATGTAAGGACAATGCAAGTGTGTTGCAATTTTAATTTTTTTTTAAGTACTACATGTTATCATTTGCTATTTAAACGTAGATTGCTTTTGTAATTTTTATTTTATTTTAAAATTAACTGATTGTATATTGAGCATAAATTTGGTAACCACATTTGTCTATTTCTGTAAAATTTTCTTTTCTAACTTAACTAAATTATCTGAAATTCACCATTTCCCCTTTCTTTCTTTCTTTTTTTTTTTCTTTTTTTTAAATAGCGATTGTTATCATTATATATTTTGTAGTAGTAATGAATTTCAAAGAAGGATAAAATAGAAAATTCATAGTATTTTTTTCATTAATTTTTAAAAAGATACAAATATTTTGGAACCAAAAAAAAAATTGAATAAAAACTTAGAACTTGTTTGGTTTGGTTTGGTTTTGAGAGATAAATTTTAAAAATAAATTATGAGGAAAGAGTTTACAAATTTTTTTGATTTGTTTGCTTGTATATTTTCGAACTAGTTTTGGAGTATAAGAGTTTTGAAAATATTTTTGTTATAGTTGAATAGATATGTGTGAGAGAAAAAGTGATTGAGAAAGGGAGAAGAGTGAGAAAAAGTGATTGATTAATGTATAGGAGATAAAAAGTGATTTTTAATTTTTTTTTTCCCCAAATTCACTAAACCAAACAAAATTTTAATTAATTTTTAAAACCAAGCCTAAGGTCTCGTTTGAGAACATGTTTTTTTAATAATTTTTTGGCTAATGTAATATAAAAAAAAATAGTATGTTTAGGATGATCTTTTAACTTTTCACGAAAAGATGTGTAAAAAGTAGAGAGAAATTTTTTTTTTTGACATTTTAATATGAATTATTAATTTTTTAATTTTTTTAATAACTTTTTAATTTTTTAATTAAAAAAAACACTTATCAGACGAGGTTTAAGATATAAATGGCTTGTATAATATCCACCAAAGAGTCCCGTTGTGTCCCCAAACCAAGCCTAACTCAAGTATAGAATGAAGTTAACTATAGCTGGTTACATCTTAACCCAACCAAATTCCCATTACTGGTCCCAAAGTCCCACCTCCATACGATACAATCACACAGCAGACAGATACATCTGCTCTCTCGCCTATATATCTCCCAAAGTTACACCCATAATAATTTCACACTCCCTCTCTAAACCAAACACACACACAGTGACAAGATTTGATCAGGAGTTGCAGACTACCACAAAGACAGCAACAACAGACCTGCAGAAAACATATATACCTTCAGTCAGTTACGTAACGGTATTTTTCTTCCCATTTTGCCTCCTCTTCTCATCAATTTCCCTCAACTGTCATTCAAATTCTCCACACGAAAAAAAAAAAAACCTAACCACCACCACCACTAGATCCTCAACCATGATCACTTGGCACGACCTCTACACCGTCCTCACGGCGGTGATTCCTCTATACGTAGCCATGATCTTAGCCTACGGTTCAGTCCGGTGGTGGAAGATCTTCAGCCCCGATCAGTGTTCCGGCATCAACCGCTTCGTCGCCATCTTCGCCGTACCTCTCCTCTCCTTCCACTTCATCTCCACCAACAATCCCTACGCCATGAACTTCCGATTCATCGCCGCGGACACTCTCCAGAAGATGATAATCCTCGTAATGCTCTGCATATGGACCAATTTCTCCAAACACGGAAGCCTCGACTGGATGATCACTATTTTCTCTCTCTCTACTCTTCCCAACACACTTGTCATGGGAATCCCTCTTTTAATCGCCATGTACGGCGGTTACGCGGGGAATCTCATGGTTCAGGTGGTTGTGTTGCAGTGTATCATATGGTACACTTTACTTCTATTTCTTTTCGAGTATCGCGGAGCTAAAATGTTGATAATGGAGCAGTTTCCCGAGACCGCCGCATCAATTGTCTCGTTTAAAGTCGAGTCCGACGTGGTCTCTCTCGATGGACACGACTTTCTCGAGACTGACGCGGAGATTGGGAATGACGGGAAGCTTCACGTGACGGTGAGGAAGTCGAACGCGTCGAGGCGGTCGCTCGGGCCAGGTTCGTTCTCGGGATTGACGCCTCGGCCTTCGAACCTCACCGGAGCAGAGATTTACAGTTTGAGCTCGTCGAGAAACCCAACGCCGAGGGGCTCGAACTTCAACCATTCCGATTTCTACTCCATGATGGGTTTTCCGGGTGGGAGGTTATCGAATTTCGGTCCGGCCGACATGTACTCGGTCCAGTCCTCCAGAGGTCCGACGCCGGGGCCAGCCAATTTCGGGGGAGCTGGTTCTCCGAAGTTCGGATTCTATCCGACACAGGCGGCGCCGACTTCTTATCCGGCGCCAAACCCTGAAATCGTATCCGGGGTTACGAAAACCGCGAAAGGCCAACAATTACCACAACCACAGCCACAGCCACAGCCACAGCCACCGCAGCCGCAGCCACAACAGCAAGTTATATGTAAGAGCAAAGAAAACCAGGATGCTAAGGAGCTCCACATGTTTGTGTGGAGCTCAAGTGCATCACCTGTATCTGAAGGAGGAGGTGGGGTCCACGTGTTCGCCGGAGCAGACTTTGGCGGGGCTGAGCATTCAGGACGGTCAGATCATGGTGCCAAGGAAATCAGGATGTTGGTTGGTGATCACACACAAAATGGGGAAAACAAAGGTAAACCATCCAACGTCACAAGTCACGAGTAGCACTACTAAATCCATATAGACTATTGTTAATGGATTGATTTAAATTTTTTAATTTTAATTTTAATTTTAATTTGTTTTGTATTATTTATTTTTTTAAAGTTATTCCGGGAACTGAGGAGTTTGGTGGAGAGGACTTTAGCTTTGCTAAAGATGGAGATGAGGAGGGAGAAAAGGAGGGACCCATAGCCGACCTACAGCCTAATGTTGCCGGAGGTCAAGAGTTCGCCGGAAAACAAATGCCTCCGGCCAGCGTTATGACCCGTTTGATCTTAATCATGGTTTGGCGTAAGTTAATCCGAAACCCAAACACCTACTCGAGCCTCATTGGTGTAATCTGGTCTCTCATTGCTTGCCGGTAATCCAAATTTTAATACACAAAATTTTGTATATTTAAAATTATTGATTTAAGATTTAGGTAATTAAAATTATGTAATTTTGGATAATTGGGAAATGCAGGTGGCATGTGGCAATGCCAAAAATACTGGAGAAGTCAATTTCAATACTATCGGACGCAGGTCTAGGAATGGCCATGTTCAGCTTAGGTGAGTAGTCATATTTCATGGACTCGTGTCTCAATTCAGGCCATCCTAATTCGGCTACTTCTACTTTAAGTTTTTCTTCCTCACCACATTTCTGGTCTAGTAGGGCACATGGTTTGTCGGTGATATTACACATTTATATATGATTCGGCATTTTATGTCGACCATCCACACCTATTTTTCAAATATTATTATTATTATTATTTTCTTAAAGTAAAAGGATAAATTTCACACACACATATATATATAATAACCGAATCATATGCCAAACCTTAACCTTATTATCAGGATTTTAAATTTCATTTATTATATATTATATGATATATTAGTTTATGTTATATGATATCAATTGATATTATTTCTTAATACTATATTTAGAATAATGTTTACTACTGAATTCAAAATAATCACTAGCTGCCAATGGATTGACCACCCGACAAGGTGGGTCCGATACATCGTGTCGCTAGCGGTCCCAAATCGATGGGTATCGGTTAGGATGGATGCTCCATGGGTACACATAATTACTAGCAAAGGTGGTTGGGAAATTAAATTAATTATATACTACATAATATAATAATTTTTTGGATTTTGAATAATTTGATATGTTAATTATGTGTTTGAAAGGTCTGTTTATGGCTCTTCAACCAAAGATAATTGCATGCGGGAATTCCGTGGCGGCGTTCGCAATGGTGGTGAGATTCCTCACCGGCCCAGCTGCGATGGCGGCAGCTTCCATGCCGTTGGCCTTCAGGGTACCCTCCTCCACATAGCCATTGTCCAGGTACCCACCAACTTGGTTTTATATATTACATTTAAGTCTACCATTTTGCTATGTACAGTTTTAAACATGAGCTTAATCACATTTACTTTCAATTTAAAAAATATTTAGGGCTTTGTTTATTTATTTAAATTCACCCACTAATGCATTATTGAAAATAAATGTATGGGGCCAAACTTTTCTTTTTTTTTAATACAAAAGTGGCATATTAGTTAACTTTTATGTCTAAAAATCTCACGCTGATTTCATAAAACTTGAACAAAAATTAAAAGGAAATTTTGAAAAAAATTTAGATTTCAATTTTTTCAGATGCATACCAAACATGTTGAATTTTTTATTTTTTATTTTTTTAGCAACTTTTAAATTTTTTTTGGAATAAAATAGTTTTCTCCCAAAAGATGCCTTGGGGAGGGCAAATATTTTTTAGAAGATTACATTTAAGTGGAGGAAACCCAAAAACATAAATAAATAAATTGCAAAATAGTAAAAGAAATGGGAGTTGGAAAATAATTGCAAATAGGTGGAATGACTTTTGTTTAGAACAAAAATCACCCCTCCCCTACCCTTGAATTTACCGTTGTGTCACATTCTCCTCTTCCCTTTCCGTGTGCAACTCTAGTTGATGGGGAATTGTTTATGATCAGAGTTGCAGAAAGAAGAGGAGGGAAAAGGAAGAAGATGGCATATTAGTAAATTTTAGGGAGAATTTCATTTCAATATAATTTTAATAATATTATTTACATATTAATGATGAATTTTAAAATATTTATAAACATTTTCACGTATTTGACATTATTTTTTAACCTTCCCTCTAAATTGTTATTTCTCCTAAATTTTAAGAAGATAAGAGGCTTTTTGGTCTCTTTTTTTTTTAAAAAAAAATTATAATAAAGTAGATTTCATGTATTTGCAGATGTTTTTTTAACTCCTTTGAAATTATTTTTGATTCTCCCATTCTTTGAATTTTTGTAAAAATAAATTTGACCATTTATTTGCAAATTTTTCAATAATTTTCAAAACCTAATACTTTGTTGAAAAGTTTAATTACATAGAATAATATTGTTAATTTATTAAAATAATGTATGTTCATAAATGCCTAAATTTCATTATAATAAAATTTATAAAAAATCAGCTTTTGGTCCGACACCACTGCCTAAAATTCCTGGTCGGGTAACAATGTATACTTTATATCTTTAATATTTAATGTCACACTATGATGAATATATCATATAATATGACATGTTGATGAATATTTTATTCAGATATATGGCACATTTTATGATTTGGTTCAGTCAACTTGCATGCAATTTTGATAAATTATATTCTTGCTGTCCAAACAGGCCGCACTTCCTCAAGGGATTGTTCCGTTTGTCTTTGCCAAAGAATATAATGTCCATCCCGCAATTCTTAGCACCGCGTAAGTGAAGCAGCATATGCGAACTATCTCTTGCCTTTGATTTTTTTTTTTTCCTTTTTTTTTTTTTTTTTTTTTGGGTTCCTTTTGCTTCTCATTTAAAGAAAATAATACAGGAAAAAAAAAATTCCCCAAAAAAATCCACCACGATGTGTTGGATACACTGCATAAAACGGTTTGGTTTGATCAGTGTTTAGTGAAAGTTTAGCACTAATTGAACCTTTCAATTTTGATGATTGAGGAACCGTTGTCAGTTTAGTGCAGATGAGGGATTTATATGAGATTTTAAAATGTTTTATAAAAAGTTATAAAATTTCATATCAGAAACAAATAAAGAAAAGTATGAAAGTTAGTCTATATATGCTTTTCTCTCTAATTTTTATCAATAAAAGTATATAATATTAGTCACCCATCTTATACTGCTCAAAGAAATAAGATATAAAAGTATTGAGATATAATATTTCAGTCGGTTTGACTTATATCCATGTCAAAAATTTTACACTCAAAACAGATAATACTCAAAAAATATACAGAAAACCAAAATTTCTGTCGTTTTTAACAGTGGGTGTAGTTCTATCGGTTTTTCTTATACCTCTAGACCCACACTCTATCAAGATGAATGTAGTGTTGCCACGGTACACTTTGAACACTTTTTTAGTAATTTTTTTGGTTGAGTCCGCAACTTTATTATTGCTCAATTAATTAAATTTGTTTACTTTGTTTTGTAAAAATTTCAGGGTTATCTTTGGAATGTTGATTGCATTGCCCATTACTCTAGTCTACTACATTGTTCTCGGATTGTGAAACCTTTGAAGAAACCCAGAAAAAGGCAAAATTGAAGAGATTTGAAGAAAATTTTCAGTATTCTTGGGAGCATTGATGGGAACGCCATGATTTTTTAACTAAATATCCATGGATTAATGCAGAGAGAGGTCATTAATCTATGAAGAATTTAGATCGTCTCCGAGACCTTTGGAGCCATGATTTTGACCAAATGAAGCCCTATACGAGGATCAAGCCAACTTGGCAATGGACTCGTATCGAATTCTTCAAATCTAGATGGAAAAGCAAAATATATGTTAGGCGCACATAATTAGAACACGGAAAGAAATTTGGTTTGTAAAACCTATATTTCGTATTTTTTTTGGTTCTAATTCTGTGCACATAACATTTTCGTTGTTGGGTAGTGGAAGACAGAGAGGGGAGCCAAGGGAAAATACTAGTAAACATTGATTTGTATCTCTCTTTGTAATCTTCATGATTGTAAAGTTTCATTTGATAATTCATCTGCATCAATTAGATTGCTTACAAGACCAACTCATAACTGAATTAATACAGAGATTGAGGAGGTTGTGCTCCTCCTTTTTGTATTTTTTTCTTCTTCTTCATTTTTTATTTTATTTTATTCGTTCTTAATGGTCTTTAGATTTGTTCACTACTTTCCAACGGGTTTGGTTTTATTGTTTTCTTGGCTTCTATATATATAATTATTTCAATTTTAAAAAAAAAAAATTTAAAAAAAATGAAAGGAGGATTGCAAGTCATAATTCTTCACCTTGTTAGTTACCATGAAAATGATGTGTATTTCACTTTTCATTTAAACAAAGACTTTCACTCTTCAATTTTCACAAAGAAAAATGAAATGTGAAGAAGAAGAAGAAAAAATTGGACATTGAAGGATTAATTACACTTACACTAATTCTTCCTAAAAAATGAAAAATTATAATTTATTCTAAATTTATGAAATTACTTCAATCCTTCCTAAAATAATACTAACTTTACCATTGATTAAAAAAAAAAAAGGTGATTAAATTACTGTATTACATGTAAATATTTTCTATGTAAATATTAGGGGTGGGCGCGGGTCTGTTGTGATCACGGAACTTTTAATCCGTCATCCGTCCATCAGATTAGCAGATTGGAGTAAATCAATCTGCATCCGTCCGTCAATCCGGTGGATGTGGATTGAGCGGATTGATGGATAGATGCGAATTGGTTTGGCGATTTAAAATTTTATAAATTTTCAATATAATTCAACTTGTGCACTTCTTCAACAAAGAAAAGAAAAAGTATTACAGTCAATAACTTAAAAAAGTATTACAATCACTGCATGTCTCATCCAAAGAAAGAAAGTTTGAAATTTTAGAACATTACAATCATTGCATGCCTCATCCACATATTACAATCATAGCATGCCTCATCCACATAAAGTATTACAATCTGTGATTCTTAAAATATAAAAACAATTTAAACCACCAAAATCATGAACAGAGTAGTAGTAGAGATTTTAAGTCTCTGTATTGTTACATTTATATCTATTTTTGAAACAAAACCAACTAGCATATATCATCTTTTTTACTTATTATTTTTAGACTTAGATTTAAAAATCAAAAAATATAGATAAATAATACATTTATTTTTTTCAATTCAAAAAATATATTCAAGTTGAAACTCTTTTTCAACAGAGTATATTCAACAAAATATTTGAACTTTTTTTTAATTGAAAATACAAATAGAATATCTAAACAAACTGAAAATACAAAGTCTTACAAATCATTAGGGGTGCTTACGGTTTAGCGGTTCGGTTGCTGCCAAAGGAACCTTAAATTCGCCATCCGTCCAAAACTAGGCGGATTGAAAAAAATCGATTCACAACCGTTTGTTCATCATCACGCATCCGTTCAAAATACGACGGATCGATTTAGTTCGGTCAGTTTGAGCGGATCTATATATCCGTTGCTGACTCCTAAAAAATATGTCATGATATCAAATAACACAATTACCTTTCATCATACCTAATCAACTTATCTAATCACCCTCATTTTCCCAAGAGTACGTCTGATTGGAACATAGAATATGAGTATTTGGATTCAAATATTGTTTAATAAAGGATAAAATAAATTATTTTACTTAAAATGATAATATTATCAAAATCCATTCATTTGACTAACCTAAAACTACAAATACGAGCCAAAAGTGTCATGGAGTATATATTTTAAAAGAACACTATATAATTATATCAAATTTATTAGATTAACTATTATTTATATAAAATTATAAATAAAATTTATTGATGTTTTACATCAAATTTATTGATGTAACTCCGTTTTACATTCAATAAAATTCATTTTTTGTTGATTAAAAAAAATATATGAAATTATCTTTTGACAATTTTTTTTAACAGTAATATTGCAAACACAAACTGAATGTAATTTTGGCAACACCTTACTCATAAATTATATGCATTTTTTAAATAAAAAAATTTGTGTACTTTTCTTGGGAGAAATGACAGATGAGAGGAGAATTGAGCAGAAAGGTGAAGTCGAAAAAGTGCATGGGCTTTTACAGTGCAGCTTTGGTGCACCCACAACCATAGCCGGTGCCAAACCCTACCCTACTGCAGAGGCTTCACCCTTTACGTTTCGTAGGGTGGGTCGGATCGCAGAATTCAATTCAAACAATCTTTTTATGGGAAAATGCTAGCACATGTGATGAGATGAGTTGAGACCACTCTCTGCTTAGTTCAATTAACTTCTTTAACACATATGACATGCATCACCATCTGAAAGTTGTCAGGTCTTTCTCAATCTATAATGCATCATCATCATCACCACCACCACCTTTCAAAACAAAAAGGGAAAGGCAAATTACTAACAACTTTTTATGGTGCTTTGTTTAG
Source organism: Camellia lanceoleosa (assembly GCA_025200525.1). Taxonomy (NCBI): domain Eukaryota; kingdom Viridiplantae; phylum Streptophyta; class Magnoliopsida; order Ericales; family Theaceae; genus Camellia; species Camellia lanceoleosa. The sequence goes on along the minus strand of CM045763.1, from coordinate 32,916,395 downwards.
TGTGTCCGGATTCTCGGCAGTTCTATCCGGCAGCCCCTCAAAACGACGTCGTTTTGGGGGTTTTTTATTTTTTTTTTTCTTTCTTCTTCTTCATTCTTTTTCTCTCTCTTCGAACCAGAGGGAAGGGGAGAGGGAGAAGAGGGAGGAAGGAGGAGAAGGAAAGGAAGGCCGGTGGAGGGCCATAACCACTTGGGAGGAGGAGGAGGAGGAGGAGGAGGCGGAGGCGGCAGTGCATTTGACAGCGACGAGGCGGCACAAGGCAGTGCGGCGATGCTGAAGTCCTGCAACCAGACGAGCAGCGATGGCGAAAAAGCGAAGAAGAAGCAAAGGAAAAAAAAAATCCCAAAACGACGCGTCGTTTTGGGGGTTGAAGGAACGGCATTTGGAAATAGCGGCCGAAGATCCTGATTCTTGTTTAGTAGTATTAAGAATGCGTTAAAAATAATTTTGAAAATAGGTAAATTATAGATCTAGTTTAAGTGAAATTTTACTTCTATCTTTTCAATTTTAGTTTAAATAATTTAAATTGTACGCTTTCAATTTGTTTCATTGTTATTCCTTTGTCATGCGTTGTTAACATTTTGAATCCAAAAAAATCCTGTATAAAATTAGATGGACAAAAATAGAATTCAAAAAATTTATAAAGACCACCAGTGTAATTTATTCATTATTCCGATAGTTCCTATAGTTTTTTGGAATTTTACTTTGATTTTTCTAGTTTTACTTTGCAAGAACTAATAATGCAATTTACCGAATGAAAATAGATAAAACTAATTTCAAATTAATAAAAATTCCTCGTATGCTTCCACTTTCTTACAGGTTTCTTGTGCCCAATTAGTAAAGACCATTTTATTTCCCCTTTTATGAAGGCCAACCGGATTAATTCAAGACAACATATTGTGCAATTGAATCCCAGCAATGAAGTTGAACAAACAAGCTGCCCACATTGTGCACAACATCTTCAGTCATAAAATCACTCTCATCCTATCTCAAAATATTCACAATTATTTATATGTTAAAGATTCTAGTAATTTATTTATTAAAAAAAATTCTAGTACCTTAAAATTATCACACAATTTAATAATTGTATTTTTTTTTTTTTTTAAGAACACCAATTGGTTGTGTGATCCACTGATAATGTTTTGTGTTTTTCCTAAACATTCTTATTCTTTTTTTAATTACATAAGTATATAAACCACTCATTATTAGTTACACATACCATCAGGGAGGAAGATAAGGCATGGCCAAGGATGGCTGTGGTCTCCTTTACGCTATGTTTACTTGGAAGATTTTAAAAGAAATTTGGAAAGAAAAAGAAAAAGATAGGTGAAATGTGAATAAAATATACATTTTCACCTAGTTTCACCTACTATTTTTTCTATTTTCTTTTTCAAATTTCTTCCCAAATTTTCCAATCAAATATAGCGTAAGACTTTTCAAAATTATGAAGTAATCCCATATTTTATGAACAATTTTCATATTGTATATAGAAGTATTCTTAATTTTTTGAAAAATTCTTCCATTGATTCTTTATTTTGCATAATGGATATAAGATAATCCCAAATTGTTTAATATAATACTTAAATTCTTTCATTAGATTTTTTTCTTTTTTTTTTTTTTTGCTACACTTATTTCAGTCACCTTTAAAACTAATTGCTGACTTCGTTCCTGTACACCACTAATAAATTTCAAAAATATATATTAAACAATAATTATTTTTATTTTTTTTTAGATGGGAAAAAAACTAGTAGTTGGAGCGCATTAATGCGCTAGCCTTAATGTCACAAACACATTTATTGGTTCAATCTTGTTTTGTTTATGTGTTTGTTTTTCAATTCATGGAAGGAAAATAAGCCGAAAGGTAAGAGATGCATCACTCTCAAACATCAAATTCCCAATCATCTCATCCACTTATTCAAACCTTATGTGGTATTTTTTTGTTGGTGTCTGTTAATGTAAGAGTTATTGGAAGGGGAATCGAGTTTGAGTCAAAAGAATTTGTTAAAGCAATAAAGCTAAGATTTTCATATTTTTTTAAAATCATATTTTGTTTATTATTTTATGTAACACTCTTACACTGGCTATTTCCCTCTAAAGGAGTTGGCTATTTTTATTTTATTTTATTCTGTATATTTATAGTTTTCAAGTTCTACCCCTAGTTCAAACATAAAGTGAGATGAAATTAGGTTGGGGCTCAAATCAAAACAATTGTTATACATTTAGGATTAAATTAATACAATTTAGACATTATGAACTAAAATTACTTAAATTGCATACTTGGAGGATAAATAAAAAAAAAAGTAATTTTTTAGTTGACATCTATAAATAAAAGTAGGCTGGGTAACCAAATCAAACATTTTTTATATATTATTAACTAAATCGATACAATTTTAAAAATAGGATCAAAATTACACAAAGGTAAACGTTAATAAGTGTCCCTTATATATTGTTTAATGTTGAAAAGTGTGTATAAAGTATCTTGAAAATATGTAAAACTATTAAAAAGTGTATTGTTTTATGTAAAAGTTATTAAATATAGTGAAAATGTATTGTGTTCTTCAACTTTTTTGTCTTTTACTTGTATTGTAAGGGTACTTATTAACAAAACTCTTAACGCAAATTTCATTTTGACAATTAAAATTGTGTTTGATTTATAAATTTGAAGAAGAATTTTTGAAAAGAAAAAGAAAAAAAAAGTAAATGAAATTTGAATGAAATATACCTTTTTTTTTATCGGCAAAGAAAGAGACTTTATCGATGAATCAAATATAGTCTAAAAAATAATTCATCCAAAAGGAAATGAATTTCGTAGGTTTTTAAGATGCACACAAGATCCATAAGTTGGAGAAGGCAGGCCAACTAGGAGTTGCCACGTAGGGCCAACATTCTCATGAATCAAATACATACACCAATCTCCCCCCAATTCCAAGACCCTTGACAATGGTGCGGTGTCGTATTGGTGGGGGACACACGCATTGCATAATACTGTCAAAAATGTTAGAGATTTTAAAAATTTTATTAAAAATTTTATCAAATATCTTATATGGGTGTGAGATTCACATGGAACCCACATTGTGTGAGTCTCACAACCATGTGAAACATTTAATAAAATTTTTAAAACCTCTAACATTACTGTAATACTATACATTGTTAGCTTCTTCGACTCTTCGATACCGGACTCCGATGCAAACGATCCACTCACCATAACATACATATATGACATATCTCTGTTTAATTCTATATATGACATATTTTATTCTTTAGGTCCATCTCAAATAGAATAATTAAAAAATAACTAACAAAAAAAAGTGCTCTCTCTTTTTTTTTTTTGTGTGCGCCCTTTGGAAAGTGGGTTATAATTCATTTCGTAGATTATAACTCACTTCTTCTTTCACAAAAAAATTACTTATAAGTAGATTTTAACTAAAAAATTGATTATAACCATCTTCTCAAAATAGTCCGTTACACTCACTTTCTTGAAGTTTGAAAAAAAATACAATACTTTTGACATAATTGCGTTAATCACTCTTTTAATATGATTAAAGTAACTGAAACTAATAGCGATGATAGATAGATACTAAACAAACAAAGATAAAAATCTATTTTAATATAAAATGGGTAATTATATTATTCTTTCATTCTTATCACTAGTAAATTATTGATGAAAAATGATTTATGTGAATTAAAACTTTGTGAGATGTTAATATAATTATGTCAGGGATTAAGTTTTTTTAAAAAAAATATTAGAAGGTAAGTGTAAATTATCTTTTTGTTGGTAGTAATTTTTTTTTTTTCCATTTTAATTTTTTTATTTATATTTGTGCTGTTTGTAGTCAGCTAGAACATGAAAGTGTAAACATTTCAAAAGATTAAAAATTAAGAATTCACAAAAACAAAAAAATTACTGAAAATGTTAATTTTTAATCTTTATCCTTGGGAGAAAGTGATTGGTGCAGAAAGAAGGCGTATTTATTTTGCAAAAATGCCTCAGACCCCCAGTGGGGGTCTTTGGGGGTCATGTTTGTGGCCCTCCCATTGGCTAAAAAAAAAAAATTGTTTTTTTTTTTTTTTTTTTTTTTTTAAAGTTATCAGCGAATCATGACCTGCCACCTCACTGGGGGTCGACCGACCCCCAGTGAGGGTCGACCCCCAGTGGGGTCTCTAGCATTTCCGTTTATTTTGGTTGTCCATCCAGAGACTGACTCTACAGAAAGAGAGAGAGAGGCACACCCAACCCGAGTCGCCGGGGCGGCAACGGACTCACATGGTCTGTATGTAGGCACAAGCCAACAAAATAGTTAGGATAAATTCTTGAAGTTTAGAAGAAAAAAAATTTTAATTTTACATTTTTGACATAATTACATAAATAAAGGTGTTTAAAAATTAATTTTTTTAATAATTTTTTATTTTTTATATAAAAAACATATAAAAAGTATTAAAAAATGATAATTTATAGTGATATTTTAACTTTTTGACCAAAAATTAATGTTGGCAAACAAGGTCTACGTAAGGGAAATTATTACTTTCATAAGACCAAAAGAAGCTTAGTGTCTCTGTCACGCCTCACTTTTTATTACACGGATTACCATTACCAAAGCCATTGTTATAATTCCATTTTAGAGTTAATGTACAGAAGCTCATTCTATTAATAAGGATTACATGAATATAATTTCCCTCATCCGAATATCAAATGAATGCAACATGGATATAAACCGTAGGCTTACATCAATTAAATCAAAAGGAGTGGTTTAACCCTTTACATCAATGGGATTCCGCCTACACGTATAGAGACCCCGTGGCCAACAAATAAGAAAGATCCGAGATCTTGAAGCACATCCTGATAATTACCTGAAAAAGATTCAACAACGTGGGATGAACATATAGTCCAGTAAGGATCTTAACATGATCCTCAACAATAACAATTTACAGATAGTTATGATCATGAATACTAATCTCATACCATATAAATAATATGACGTTTTATAGCCAAAGTATACTTACATAATACTTTTCTCAAAACATTCAGTTTGCACAACAATGCCAAGTTTCGCTTTCCTTATCCATTTCCCAATCAAAACAATTATTACTCAGTAACCATATCTTCCATTTACGACAAAACACCGTATAACGTTCATTCTATTTTTGAAAACGCATTCATTAAGTCCGTTTTCTTCGCTTTATTCATAACCCAAAATAAACATAATCCGTCTTAACGGGTTCGTCACATTTCACAACTTAGACTCAAAATTCATGGAATGCCTTCAATAAAATAATTTACGGTGGAAACTCCTGAATACACTCCAAAGCACACCCAAATTTACATAAATACAGTTACCCAACATGTGGGACGAATTAACCTTACAGAAGCACGATTGTCAAAACACCTAATACACACAATCAACTGAAACAATAATGACAAATAACATCTGCTCTACCTGCCCGCAACACGGTAAGCCAGATGATGCATCTCTCCACAATAACATGTGTAACAAGCCCGCGAGGGACCTCGCTACAGTTCGGACTCGATTTTGTTGCGGTTCTTAATCTTGAACCAAAGAGTCCAAATCCGGCAAATCGTTTTTGAGAAAAATATTTTTTGAAAGAAGTGCCAAACATGGACTGCTTTGCCAGATAACAGAGTCGCCACCTAAATATTTTTTAAAATGGGAAATTTAGGAAACCCTAACTCGGTGCCAAAGGCCACGTGTCCGACATCACCAAAGTTGGCTCGGGAACTTGGGTACGATTGGGGAAGGTCACATCGTGAGCACCCCCGCTCGCCCGGTCAAAGACCGGCCTCTACTAACTATGATATCTGTTTTTGAAAACTTTGTGAGTCCTTATTCGGGTTATTAACCTAGGTTACTATGTGATGCTCGCAGCAAACAAATATAGACTGGGCCGTCTGAATTGGAACAAAACACTTCATGTCTGTTTGTTTGAAAATGGTTTGATGGTGCTACCCACAGGTAGGCTAAAATGCAGATTTGCCACCCTCAGATGGGCTTAGAAAACATGATTTTGCCACTATCTAGTGGGCTTAAAACAAACATTTGATGAATTGTCCCAATTCAGATAACTCAACCTCCACCCACAGGCATTCAAGGCAGTTATATCACATAAGCACATAGCCTCATGGTAAGCATGCTATTCATGGCAGCACTCACACGCATGCAAGGATGCTAAAGCATAAAACTCACCGAGTACTCCAAGCCAAAACAAAAACTGATTAGAAATCCATGCATGGATCCTGAGTATACAGAATTGCCTAATGCGACACATGCAAAGATGCAAACTATAGCAGGCTCGGCTATTCTAAACATGGCATGTGAAATGCAAAAACTAACATGTATTCAATTTGGAATTGAAATACAAATGCAGTTTGTATGATGTCTTAAGGCGATGCAAAAGCAGATGAATGATGCAAACATCTTTGTCATCTTGTATGCTAATTGAAATATGCCCTATATCTAACCATCATAAGCGGGTAAATAAAAGGGAGAAAGACGTGGGGTTGGAAAACATACATCACACTCACACACCCTCATTACAATTATGCCCTCGCGCAGAGGGTCCGAATAAATATCTGATCCCAATGGTGCAGTCCGAATAAATGTCTGATTCTAATTAATTATCAAATTAACTAAGAAAGTTTGAAAAGCGGCATCTGAGCCGATTCTGATGAATGATGCATGTTGGGTTGTCTTGGCGCTGAAATCCACTGGGATGCCCCAATTAGCCTCTGTTTGCACTTTTTCTCGAAATGCGTGCCAAGTCCCGGAAAGTTCTTGATTCTCATTTTGTCTCAGCACAGAGAGCGGAGAAGGCATAGCAATGTATTTCACAAATATATGCATGCCTCAATCCTCGTGCCACCAATCACGCATATCGATGCATGATGGCCGAGGAGTCGGATTGCATAACTCAATATAGGATGAATGCATATGAATGCTACAATAAAACCTAACTCCATCACGGGTAATCCGGAGTGTCGGTGACTGGAGAATTGAGACTCGTTCCGTCACTTAGAGTACGAAACGCACCTCGTTTCCCGTGCCCGGGCTAACTCCTATCCCGAACACGATGCAATATGCATGATATGCATGAAATGTAGCTAATATGCAATCCTAACATACATAATGCTATGAAAATGAGATGTCTCGGAATACGTGCACACAGGCACGCAAACCGAGAAAATGATCCTAAGGCATAAAATGGCATACGCAATGCAATTGGACTTATACTAACATGAGTGGACCTCAGCCACATTCACATAAGAGGCCGTCGGATAAAAATGAAGTGCCTCGAAATGCGTGCACACGGGCACGCAAACCGAGGCAATAGCAAACGGAATCTTGATGATGTTGAAATGACATGAAATATGATATACAATAAGACTAAAATGAGATGTCTCGAAATCGTGCTTACCGCACGCGAACCGAAAAGTGGCATCTGAATACAACGCATAAATAGGCATGGCTGCGATCTAATATATAATTTAGCATGCACAATGCTATGAAGATGAGATACCTCGAGATCGTGCACAGCGCACGCAATCGAGGAAATGCATGAATGCAATCTAAGATACAACCTAGTATGCACTATCTTGATGAAAGCGAGATGCCTCGAAATCGTGCAATGCAGACGCATAAGCCGAGCGATGATGTAAAATGTAAATCGGATAAAACTGAAGTGCCTCGAAATACGTGCCCACAGGCACGTAAACCGAGGCGATGATGTGAAATGCAAATCAGATAAAACCGAAGTGTCTCGAAATGCGTGCCCACAGGCACGTAAACCGAGGCAATGATGTGAAATGTAAATCGGATAAAACCGAAGTGTCTCTGAAAAGAAACTGAATAGTTTTATTTTTTTCTTCACACAAAAGATCTAGATTACAAGTATATCTACAAGAGGTTGAGTTTGTTATAACAAACTCTTACCTAACTAACTAATTACCAGAATCTACTACAGTTTTATTAACTAACTAACAGAGTCTGCTACAGGTCTATCAGTGCATCTATCCCATTCCTACAGTTCTCTCAAACGTATTTGGCTTTGATGTCATGCCTTTGGTATACTTGATGTTGAGAGGGTTGAGAGTCTTTGTCTGCATTCTTTGTTGGGACTTAAAGGTGGTCTTGATGGGCCGAGTGAACTGAGTAAACTGTGTGAACTGGTGGATCTTTGCATTCTTATCGTGCCCCGCATAATGAGATGGGGCTGGGAAGCACCAGAAGTTTGTCTTTGAGATAATGAAAGCGAGATGAAGATAAAGGCTTAGTAAAAATATCGGCAAGCTGATCAGTAGTGGGAATGTAAGCAAGCTGCAGCTGTTTGGACACAACACGTTCGCGAATAAAATGGCAGTCGACGTCGATATGCTTTGAGCGAGAATGAAAGACGGGATTGGAGGCCAAGGCCATGGCAGAGATGTTGTCACACCATAAGACAGGAGGAGGAAGAGAAGAGACACACAGATCTTTAAGCAATTGCTGCAACCACACAAGTTCAGCAGTGGTGGAAGCCATAGAGCGGTACTCTGCCTCTGTGGAGGAGCGAGGCGTAAGTGCTTTTAGCATCAGAGGAGGCAGATTAGGCCCCAAAAACACAGAACCCGAAGTGGATCGTGATCGGAGAGTCACCGCCCAATTGGCATCGATAAAGGCATAAAGATGAAAGGGACGGGGCTAAATTGAAGACCATGAAAGGGTCCCTTTGACATAACGCAGCAGTCGTTTAACGAGAGCAAAATGAGCAATTGTAGGAGCCTGCATATGCTGGCAAGCATGATTAACAGCCAAAGCAAGATCGGGCCGTGTGATAGTCAAATACTGAAAACCACCAACTAAACTTCTGTAGAAAGCAGGTTGAGAAAAGGGTAAGGCATCTGAAGCCGAAAGAGAAGATGAAACAGCCATAGGTGTAGAGCATGGTTCTGATCCACCAAACCGACCTTATCGCGACAATTGATAGCATACTTTTCTTTGGGAAAGAAAATAACCTGTGAGGTGGAGTGGTGAGATGCCAAGAAAATAGGATATAGAGCCTAATTCTTTCATAGAAAAGGCAACATGCATGTGAGTAATCAAGGACTCAATGGCGGAAGAGTCACTACCAAGATAACCAAAATGTCATCCACATAAATGAGTAATATGGTAATATGGGAGAGGTTTGGCGAATGAACAAGGATGAGTCGAATGACTATGATGAAAACCTTGACTAAGTAAGAAAGTAGAAAGGTGGAATACCAAGCTCGAGGAGCTTGTTTGAGGCCATACAAGGCTTTGTGAAGTTGACAAACATGAGTAGGAGAAGCGGCATTAATAAACGGGAAATTTGAACCATGTAGACCTCCTCATCTAAATGCCCATGGAGAAAGGCATTAGAAATATCCAATTGCTTGAGAACCCAATTACATTGAAGCACAAGACATAACAAAATTGAATAGTTGGTACATTTAGCAACGGGACTAAAGGTTTCTTGATAGTCTACGCCTTCTTGTTGGTGAAACCCTTTAGCCACCAATCTAGCTTTATAGCGAGCAATTGTACCATCAGAATTCTTTTAATCCGAAAAACCCACTTGCATCCAATAGCAGGTTTATGAGGTGGCAAGGAGACCAAAGTCCAAGTACCTGGCGATGAAGAGCACGAAATTCATTCATGGTCTGATCCATAGAGGAGAAGAGAGAGCTGAGCAACAGTAGGCTCGATGGTGGAAAGATCAAGAGGAGAGGAAGTAGTAAGATGACAAGCTTTGGATCGAGTGAGCATAGGATGTGTGTTAAGGGAAGGGACAGAAGGAAGCTTAGGAAGATGAATAGCAATGGATTGAATAGGAATAGAAGAACTAGGAATACAGGGAACAATAGGAGAAGGAAGAGACACGGCAGGGACAGCTGGAGGAGATAGACAAAGAGAGGAAGGTAAGGATGAGAGACCATCAATGCTAGAAGGCAAAGCAGTTGAAGGCACAGATTTAGAGTGAACAGTTGAAGGCAGATTTAGAGAAACTGATGCTGGGACAGAAACGAAGAAGGAAAAGAAGGAATAGAAGAAGAGCTAGAAGAAGGAGAATTTGAATAGGCAAAGCGAAGGGAGTGAAAGAAAGATGAATGAGAGACAAACTAGAAGAGTTGGATGAGGCGTGACATAGGAAAACAAGTTTCATTGAAATTAACATGGCAAGAGAGGAAAATCTTTCCCGAAGAAGGGTCCAAACACCTATAGCCTTTGACAGTAGGGTGATAACCAATGAACACACATGGGACAGATCTGGGAGCCAACTTGTGAAATTGCATAAGGCGAAGCCATGGAAAACTCTTGACAACCAAGACTTTAAGGAAAGTGTAATCGGTAAGGTATGAAAAAGCAACTCAAAAGGAGACTTATGACCAAGAGACAAACTAGGCAATCTATTAATGAGAAAGACTGCATAGCCATAGCCTCAAACCAAAATTGAAGAGGAGGAGGATTGATGTAACAAGGCAATGGCGATCTACGTGATGTGTTGATGTTTCCTCTCGACCACTCCATTTTGCTCAGAGTATATGGACAAGTAAGATGATGAAGAATACCATTAGCGACAAGATAATCATGCATTTGATTGTTAACAAATTCATCCCATTATCGGTCGTAAAACTTGTAATGCAAAGCGAGTTTGAAAGATAAGATTTGAAAGTTAAGAAAGTAGAAAATACTGCACTCTTAACACGAAAAGGATAAATCCATGTAAATTTTGTAAAATCATCAACAAACAACAAGTAGTATTTATACTCAGAAGTAGAAGAATTAAAAGGTCCCCACACATCATGTGAACAAGGGAAAAAGGTTGTTTAGCAGTAGTACTTGACAATTTGAAAGGCAATCTGTGAATTTTAGCAACACTACATGGAGTACACACAAAATTTTGGTACTCTTTATTTCTAAAAACAGTAGGAAGATGTTTGGCAACATGATGAAATTTTAAAGGAGATGGATGACCAAGCCGTTGATGCTAAACAGGTAATGAAACTTGTGATTGAGTGAGATGAGCTTGAGGTGAAGATGTAGGAGTGGAGACATCAAAATGATCTGAGACCATTCACATTAGAGCCCTTATGCGATGTTGGCTCGTATGGTTGTCTGAATAAAAAGGAATTAGCATCAAAAGTGGCGAGCAGTTGTTATCTTTGGCTAATTGATGAACAGAAAGCAGATTTGAAGTAATATATGGAGTATGAAGAAGATGATTAACTTTAAAGGAATAGTGAGGAGTTGGTAACAACCCCTTACCAATGTGCTGGATAGGAACAGTTTGTCCATTACCTCTTGTGACTTGATCTTGACCTTGATATGGTTGATAGAGTTGAAGATTGGTAAGATCATTGGTAATGTGATTTGTAGGCGCAGAGTCAATGTACCAAGGAGTAGGTGCAGCAGATCCAGAGGAGGATGGTGCACTTGTGACTGAATAAGCTCTTGGTTGAGACACAACATTCGGAGATGAATGTGAGGAAGGATTTGAATGCAGAGGTTGAAAATTAGGATCCATTCGCCACCAACACTCAAAAGCACTATGGTTATAGCCTCCACAGATTTGACAACCATTATTGTTTGAATGATAGCTATTTCCTCCATATCTGCCTCTGTTTGACTGATAGCTATGTCCTCTATAGTGACCTCTGGCAGGTTGATTAAGAAACCTGCCACCTCTGTTTCGGCCTCCTCTATAACCACGAGAGTGACCACGACCTCTGGAACCTTGAGAAGATGTGAAATGTGCTCTGGAAGCTTGTGGATAAGACTGAAAATTTTCAGAGCCTTTGGTTGCAGCATATGCAACTGGAGAGTTATGAACAACATTTTTAGTTTTATTCTCAATATGAATTTCTTCCGAACATAAGAGTGAACACAGATCATCCATTGTAATGGATTCCACTCGAGCACGTATAGTTGTTTTGAGAGCATCGTACTCCTCTGGTAAGCCAGTCAGAGTTAAAAGCACAAGATCTTCATCATCAACCACTGATGAAGCAAGGCGAAGCTGATTTGCGATCTCTTTGATTTGAGTCAGATATTCACTCATGGTGAGACCTGTTTTTGTAACAGACTGCAACTTAGTCTTCAATTGATGAATATGTGAACGAGATAGAGAAGTGTATCTCTTTTCCAAAGCAAGCCAAACTTCAAAGCAATGTTGATATTGAAGCACAGAAGCATATCTGAGGAGATAGCGATTAGCATTAAGGAAACTAAGTAGATGTGCATCCATCATCTTCCATTGGAGAAATTCTGGATTGACTGTGGCTTTTCCAGATGAATCAAGGATTTCAGAGTCTGGACAAGAGATCAATCCAAGAACAAAATCAAGAAGATCAGTTGCTCGTAAGATAGTCTGAACTTGATTCTTCCAAATCAGAAAATTTGTAGAATCTAACTTTACAGTTACCAATGAATTGAAATTCGAAAGAAGAAGGTTTAGGTTTGGTGGAATGGATGAAGAAACAGAGGTAGACAAAAGAGAATTGGCCATTGAATTACTTTGGTGCTCGTGAGAGCTCAAGGCTCTGATACCATGAAAAGAAACTGAATAGTTTTATTTTTTTCTTCACACAAAAGATCTAGATTACAAGTATATATACAAGAGGTTGAGTTTGTTATAACAAACTCTTACCTAACTAACTAATTACCAGAATCTACTACAGTTTTATTAACTAACTAACAGAGTCTGCTTCAGGTCTATCAGTGCATCTATCCCATTCCTACAGTTCTCTCAAACGTATTGGCTTTGATGTCATGCCTTTGGTATACTTGATGTTGAGAGGGTTGAGAAGTCTTGCATCTGTTCTTTGCATTGGGACTTATTTGGTCTTGACATTGGGCTGAGTGGCCAGGTGAGTGAACTGTGTGAACTGGGTGGACTGCTGTTACTCTTATCAGTCTCGAAATGCGTGCCCACAGGCACGTAAACCGAGGCGATGAAATGGCTTACGGAATGCAATGATGGGCTTACACCGACATGAGAGAGCCTCAGCCGCACTCACATAGGCTACCGTCGGATAAAACAGAGGTGCCTCACAGTACGTGCCCACGGACACGTAAACCGAGGCGATGATATACAAGCATGAAAATGGTACAGAAATGTAATGATGGGCTTATACCAACATGAGAGAGCCTCAGCCTACTCACATAGGAAGCCAATGGATGAAAACGGGGTGCCTCGAAGTGCGTGCCCACGGGCACGCAAACCGAGGCAATGCACTAAGGCATGAAATGACGTGGAAAATGATATGCAAGCATGCAAACCAAATTTCAGCAGCTAAATGAACGGGAAAACAGCCCCGAAATGATACGAAATGACAGTCAATGCATGAAATCATCCCGAAATGTGATTTTAAGTACCTGAAATGGCCTACGGCTATGCTAAACATGCAAAATTGGTACATGAAAGCAAAAACAGTAGCGAGGCAGCCCCAAAAATAGCATCTTTTCAGTACAAAACATGGCCAAATTGTGAGCATAGATATGGTAACAATGGCATGCAAAAATGGGGGAAAAGAGGGGAATTACAAAGCAAGTAGTATATACAATGCTCAAACCAAAAAAAACAGTTCTACAACATTAAAGAGGGACTGAAAATACGCATATTTACAAAAGATTACATCCCCAAAATCAGTATGTAGATATGCTCAAAATAGCATGCAATATATGGACCAAAAGAAGGCTATAATGATAGGTCATGCATGGAAGCACCAAATGAGGTTGAGCCCTTCTACAATGTTGTAGAGGGGCTCAAACTAAGCCTAAAACCAGTAGGTGTAGGAGCCAAAAAAACAAATGTATATAAGCCAAAAATAGCATGCAAGATTATGATATACAAGGTGGATATTGAAACAAGTGGTATATAGAAGCATCAAACAAGGTTGAGCCCTTCTACAATGTTGTAGAGGGGCTCAAAATGAGCCTAAAACCAGTAGGGGTCGGAGCCCAAAACAGTAGGCAAGTAGGGTAGAAATAGGAAGCAAGAAAATGTCACAAAAGATGGAATTTGAGACTTACCCTTGAAGATCCAACTTTTGCTACCTCTTGGCTTGAATTTGTTGCTTCTTGTCTAGCCCTTGAAGAAACCTTCCTTTGCTGCTGGAATGGTAGTGGTGATGGTGAGGCTTAGGGTTGATGAAGGAATTAGCTAGGGACTTGAAACTTTTAGGATTTTTGGCTATGGAAATGGAGCTTTTGGAAGAGGCTCTTGAGATCAAATGTTTCAACCCTAGGGAAGGGCTGTCCGACCCCTCAAATGAGCAGAAAAAGGGTAAAAAGGGAGGAAATGCATCCAAGCTTTCTCCCAAAATATCAGAGGGTGAGATATTAACTGCTTCGGAAGGTGGCCGTAAACCGGCACTCCAAGCTGATCGACCCACCACCCACCCGCCCGGCCACCCCAAAAAAATGAAGTCAAAAAAAGCTGGCCGACCACCATGTTTTGGTGTCCTTCCAGGTGTGTAGAATAAGGTTCCAAGATTGGAAATTGGCAACACTGAAGCAGGAGTCACAACATTGCATCTGAAGGAGAGGCTCAAAAATGAAAAGCACAATTACTGGCCGACCACCACTTTTTAGGGTCCTCCCATGTCCCCTGATCACAAATATGTAGCTTTAGTTGGAAGAAAATATCCCCAAGGTGTTCAACATTGGCCCGGAAGTGAGCAAAATGGGCGCCGGAGAAGCGAAATTGGTTTTCTGGAACAATTACTGGCCTCCTACCCTCCAGTGATCTTCTTGATGCTAAAATAGAGGTACCTGCCAAAATTGAACAAAAACTAATGAGAAATGAACGCTCGGGGCCCAAAAGCGCGAGCCGTGGTCCAAAAATGGGCTCTGAGCAAGAAAGTGGCATACGGCAGCGAAGTGGGTATCTGCGACCCCAGTGTCCCTCGGAATGACAAAACAGAGGCACTTGCCAAAAACCGGAGAAATCGGATGCAAAATGAATGCTCGGGGCCCAAATCACGCAGTTCGGGGTCCCGAAAACCGGCTACAGGCACCGAAAGTGGCATTCGGCCACGAAGTGGGCATCAGAGGCCCCAGTGTCCCTCGGTATGATAAAACAGAGGCACTTGCCAAAAACCGGAGAAATCGGAGATGGTTGGGCGGTCCCGAACCGAGGCACACGGCCTGACGGTCCCGGAAACCGGGAACCGGACTCCGAAATGGGCAAAATGGCCTACGGCCACGAAATGTAGCTCACGGCCACCGGGAGATAGTCTACGGGACCACTCTCTTCCCGCAGGAAAGAAAACAGAGAAAACCGAGCCTGGTTCGCAAACCGAGACAAGGCACAGAAGAGAGTTCGGAAGTCCGGAGGCAGGGCGCACGGCCGCGACTCTGAGACTTCTGAACGAGCACAGTATGCAACATCACCGAGCGCTCAACCGGTGACGTCTGAGTCTTAAGGTCGGTCAAAAATGGGGTGTCTGATTGCCCTCTTTGTGAACTCTAAGTCAAGAAGTGACGAGAGTGAATGTCAAAGCCCAGAGACGACCCATTTTTGACAAGGTCGAAGACTTAGACAATCATACAAGATAAATAGAAATGTGCCCACAGGCGTGCCCTCAGGCAGGAGGGGGGCAAAATGCAAATGGTATGCAAGAAGCCGGATGTAACTCGACGTGCGTGCAAATGCAACAAGCTGTAATGAAGCAAGTATTGACAAATAGATGTAACAGTTCTAAGCAAGAATGCAAAGCACCAACTACATTTCATGCAGTTAGGAATGCGGAGAATTATTCAATTCTCGTCGCGTCTCACACGGAGAAGATACGATACCTGCGCGATTCGTCTGGTCGCACCAGCCTCAAATGAACCGTACATACAATATCGTGCCTGCAAAATAGAGAAATTCGACAAGAACAATATGCCAACAACATATATTCAATAGTGATTCCTGTGATTCTGAAAGTTTGACACACGCAGTGTCGGCGAATGAATGCATCGCAATGTGAGAAAAGATAATGCGTGACAACGCATGTTTAAGCACAGAAGTATTATACATCAAGAAATTATGCATAACAATGCAAAATATTCATGAGAATGCAAATTATGAGCCAAATAATGTAACACGAGCAGGAATCAGGGTGCCTGCTTGTTGCGCAACAATAAGTTGGGAAACGCGCATTCCGACTGCGACAACTCGATCGCGGCCTCTGGTTTACCTCCCGGAGAGATCACAACATGTTTAAAAAGGATACACTCTGATTTTGATGAATAATGATGAGACACATGTCAGAAATTGCAGCTGAAAGTTCCGGTGAAGCAATTCGGCGCTAGAAAGTGCACTTTTCTTGAACTTTTTCAGGTCCCGGGAACTCCGATTCTCCTCAAAATTTGCAGAGAGGTAGGGGAGGGGGTGAGGAGTATGGTCGGCCAGCCCATTTCCCTAGGAGAGGCCATCGGCCAGGGCAAAAAAGTAAAGGGGCCGGCCAGCCAGGTTAGGTGGCCGGCCGGCCACTGCCCAAAAGCAGGGGCATTTTGGTCTTTTCGGCCATTTCTGTATATATGCTTGCCCATTGCCTCCGAAATTACTCCCAAAGTTGTGAAAACTCCTCCTCTTGCTCCCCAGACCATTTTCTCTTTCAGATCTGCATTTTATACGCGCCCTCCGGCCTTCCACACAAGTTGTTTCTGTGAAATCCTTCAGTTTTAAGCACTTTGAGCCGACTAAATTTTGACTTCGGGGCTTCTCTTCTCATTTTCACCACTTGAGGTAATTTTGTCTCAATATTTGGGAAATTTTCCCGGGAGTTGACTTTTTGTTGACTTTTTATTTCCCGAGAGTTGACTTTTTGTTGACTTTTTCCAATTTTGGCCCATTTTGCTCATTTTTGCTTCTCTTTGCAGATTTCTCGACATGGCGGGTCACTTTCCTCACGGCGGAGGTTTTCCCGGCGCCGGAGATGATTTTGATATTATGACATTGCCCCCGAGGGTTCGCCCTTTTGTTCCTCGACGTCGCCTGGGTACATAGGCTTCCGCGAAATGCCATTATTTCACCGATTTCAACGATCGGGTACCAGGGGATCTCCTTCTGCGAGAACCGGAGCAGCACCTCTCCTACGATGCAGAGGTATTTTACTTTATTTCCTGTATCTTTCGTGCATTTTGTACCTTTGCCATGCTTAAACACACAGTTTAGCTTACGACATAGTACTTGCATCCTGAGCATGTGACTTAGCCACTTGAATTTCATGAACACCCGGCTCATTGACTGAATGTGAACGCACAGTACACATTAGTTAGAAATTGAACACACGGCTCAAACGTTGATTCACCAAACACACACCCCGAAGTCGAAAGTGAGCACACAGCACATACTGACTAAGAGTAGAACACACAGTCCCAAAACTTAGATTTTCTGAACACGCAGCCCAGGTTTGAAGCGAACACACAGCCCACTGATTAAGAGTAGAACACACACTACGAACTCGATTTCGAACACGCCCAGATTTGAAGCGAACACGCAGTCCACTGATTAAGAGTAGAACACACAGCCCTAAACTCAGATTTACTGAACACGCAGCCCAGATTTGAAGCGAACACACATACGAACTCGATTCATCGAACACGCAGATTTGAAGCGAACACACGATCCAGCGATTAAGAGTAGAACACCTTTCTAAACTCTGATTTACTAAACACGCAGCCCAGATTTGAAGCGAACACACAGCCCACTGATTAAGAGTAGAACACACAGCCCTAAACTCTGATTTACTGAACACACAGCCCAGACTTGAAATGAACACACAGCCCGCTGATTAAGAGTAGAACACTGACCCTAAACTCGATTCTTGAACACACACCCAGACTTGAAATGAACACACGTTAATCGATTAAGAGTAGAACACATGACCCTAAACTCGATGCATCGAACACATTTCAATCGATTTCTCTGAAATTTGAACACGCAGCCCAAATACCAAATTTACACAGCTCAGATTCGCTTCCTTTGCACACAACTCATTTTCAGCTATTTACACACAGCTCATTTTCACTCTAAATGCAGGCTGGCGCTCGCACAGTACGAGGATATGGCTCCACTGCCGCGAGGGAGTGGTATGCTGAGCTTCCGGAAGCTGTCCGAGACTTGGTTGACTTTGCAGGATTCGGACCATTCTGCAGGGGGTTATCTCACTGTCTTATCAGTAGGACATTGTTTGCTGCTCTGGCGGAGAGATGGTGGGACACCACCAATTCTTTCCATTTTACGCGCACGGGATATGACCATGACCTCATTGGACTTATTGTACTCACCGGCCTAGACATAGGCGGTGGACCCATTCCCTATGACGAAGATATGGGTCAGTGGGAGGCTGCTTGGCTGCATCTATTGGGGGCACTCCCGCCTGTAGACAGAGGTACCGGGAGGGTTCGGTATACTTGGTTCTCTTCCCATTTTGACGCCGAGATGGAGCTGAGTCTCCAGGAGGTCGGCAAGATAAGTGGTTTCCTCATGTTCCTCTTTGGCACCACTCGGTTTCGATAGAGGAACATGGTCGGTTGTATCTCTTGGCCTCTGGTAGACCTATCACAGTCGTTCAAGATGATTAGGCGGCATGGCTACCCTTTATTGCTACATGAGCGCAGTCTCTCGCACGCGGGGGGACTTACTCGGCGGCTACTGGAGAGCTTGGGAGGTACATCCTGTCCTCTTGATTTACATTTTTGCTCCTCATTACTTATTCACTGCACATACGGCGCACTTTGCATTCAGTATTCTGCCTTTAGCATTTTGTATTCACATTCCGCACTGCTTTGCTCAGCTATGGGTATATGCATATTTTCCCACATTGGCTCCGGAGCTGGAGGTGGCAGGACCTCCCATGACTCCGTTCTCGTTGATGTTTGAGGGCGAGCACTTATCGAGGCCTCGAGAGACTCTCTTCCATCTGCGACAGTACTTCGACACTGTGAGGGCGACAGAGGTATTTCAGAACTCTCAGTTCTTTTCATTTCATCTTTGATCTGCTCTATGTTTCTTAATTTCTGATTGACTTATGCCTTTGGTTATCCGAGATCACCGCGCCTCGGGCGATCTTTGGCGATGATCTGGAAAATCAGTACCCCGGAGGGTCGACTAGTTCGAGATAGGTTCTGCCGATGGACCCGGTTGGTAGGGCTCGGTTCTGGGGAACACTTTCGCCGTGTGGGGGTATGATTCTCAGGACCCTCCTGCTGTGCCTCCACCCACTATGCGGACTGCCGACAGGCTATCTACTGAGGAGGTCATTAGGGACATGCAGGGCAGCGATGCTTTATTACATCTCATCGAGGGGAACTACGCCACCTATCGCCGCATATATCTGATGCCCCCCTTGACGAGAGTACGGGCTCCACCACTGAGGCACACTGGCGCACCATCTTCGAGTCGTGCCCGTGCTGCAGACATACCCTCTTCTAGCAGGGCCGGTACATCTAGAGGTAGAGGTAGTTCGATTCCTCCGATCCCTCCGACTCTCGATCATCCTGGGTGGCCAGATATGCCGACCGAGTTGACGAGTTGGCAGTATGGGACTACTTCTCCGATTCCGATCCCTATGAAGCCTCCGATGCCTGGTCACAGATATGTCAGTGATCCTGACTCACCACCGGTATGTCCCACCATTTTTCATTTATCACATAGACATTTTGGCAGTTGCTTATTTATTGATGACTTGAGCTTGTGTCCACAGCCACCTCGGGAGTACATAGACCAGATGCTCGGGGTGGTGGCCTCACTTGAGGGGATGGTCTTGCGTAGAGAGGCACAGATGTCCATCATGGGCTTCCAGGTACCCTTCATCTCCCTTGCATTTATCATATTCCTGTTAACATGGTGGGTTTGAGCATTCTCAGACCTTGATAGGTCAGTAGAACACATCTGGCACACACCCCACTCACATTCTGTACTTGCACCTGTTTTTCATGTTTGAACTGATATATCGCACTTTTCATTTTCAGATGCCTCCCGTATATGCTTCGACATGAGGTGGGCCACCCAGGTCTTCTCAGAGAGGTCGAGATGCTAGACCTGCTCGAGGTACTGGGCCTCGAGGAGCTGGGCCATCCAGGCCTTACCGAGGATCTCGAGGAGCAGGGTCGTCTCGCAGACGTAGGGCACCCATTGTCGAGGATGAAGAGGAGGAGGTCGCAGAGCGTATGTCAGAGACATCTCTTGGGGAGGGAGGCTCCGGTCTTGGTTCTGGGAGCGGAGACGAGCCCGAGGGGGATCCGGAGGATGACAGCTCTGATCCGGATGGTGATGATGATGCAGAGATTATCCCGCAGAAGAGGATGAGAGGACCTCCTCATTCCCGTTCCCGAGGACACTGATGCCATTTCTTGCTTTATTTTACTCTTTGGCTAGTAGTTTGTAGCACTTTGCACATTGTTAGGTAGTTTTATTTTCTGTAAAACTTGTACCTTTTATTTTGTTGTAAGATATGATGGAATGAAACAGCTTTTGAAAAGATGTTTGTATTTGAAACTCTTAGCATTGCATCGCATCATTTTGCACAAAATGGAATTGGATGAAAATGTGCCTCATGTATTTACCGTCGTAATGAACCGACGCAACAAATCAAAACAACTCGACTCACTAAGAAATAACAGAATCTTAGCAAGTTTACAACTCGATAAACAAAGTACAACAATGTTAACGACTCAATAAACAAGACTTAACAACATTGTATAACCAAAAAGTAACAATTCAAAAAAATACAAAATGCGACAGCTCGACAAAACTTACAACTCGATAAACAAAACAACAACTCGATAAGCAAAACACAACAAAACGTACTCCGGACGGACAATCTGGATGATGGAACATATCGAAAACTGATAGAAATGGAGGCCTTCGATATTCCCGATGCCTAGAAATGCTTCAAACTTCCTTCCGGCGGGCAAAACAGGACCAACGCGCGGCCGAAAACATTTTGCATTTGGAGACTAGAAGGTGGCCGGCCTACTAGGATAGGTGGCCGGCCGGCCACTTCCCCCACAACCTCCAGAATTTTGACAAGTGTCCCTTGAATAGTGTTTTAGCCTCCTATAAAAGCCCCAGTCTTGGAACTTATTCATTTCATCACCTTTCTTCACAAAAATGGAGGCGTTTCTCGCAGAAAATCTCACATCTTGGATTTCTTCTTTAGATGGCTCGGAGAAGTTGAACTTCCGGGGTTTTGGCTTGAATGCACTATTCACGCTAGGCCGGACTCCAATCGATCTTCCTTTCTCTCTCATCGGCAAGGTTTTGGAACCCGGTGACGCACGTCTTTAGCTTTGGCGGGCAAGAGGTATGTCCTACTTTTGAAGATTTTCAAGCCTTGGTGGAGTCCGAGCGAGGCGAGGAAATTCTGCCCCAGCTCAATTTTAGCTATGCCCAAGCCTTAGGGCGGATGTGCGGTCTCAACGCGCATGATGCTCGATCTCTGATTAGTGACGGCATGTTGGATATTCCGAGCCTGATTTACCGATTCTCCGACGCTGGTGACCGTAGCAACCACTATTGGCAAGGCTTCCGGCAGCACGCCCTTTGTTTGTGCCTATTGTCTCATTTTCTGTTTGTCTCGGGCTCCGGAGGAGCCAGCATCCGTTTGATTAAAGTCGCCCAAGGTTTGAGAGAATGAAAAAGTTGCATCGCCATGACTCTGGCCGAGACACTGATGGGCTTGGATGCCTTCCACTGCCGGGAGACAACCAGGTTTGCAGGGAGTCCACTACTGCTGCAGGTAATGTTTCCCACCCAAGCTCTCATATGTATTTGCTTACGTCACTCGGCCTCTGCCCGATTTTTCTCATAAAACCCTCATCTTACTTTTCCCTCATCGCACATCTCTCTATTCTTTATTCTCTCATTTTTCATCCCTCCCCAGATATGGTTGATGGATAAATTGCAAGTTGTGGACTCTTGTCCTGCTTACTCAGCCCGTGGCTACTTCTTTCGGCAACGCCTAGTCAATGCCCCTGATGAGAGCTGGTGGTTCGAATGGATGTGCAATTTGTCGGCGGATCGCATTGCTTGGCGCTGCCCTTGGCTCAATCTCCCGGCGATGAGCTACAGCATGTCCCGGCAGGTCGGGGTTCGACTGATCGGCTTGACTCACTGTGTGTTCTACTTCCTATTCTGTATTCTGCGCCAGTTTGGCCGCGATCAGACTTGCCCACCGGAGGGGATAGAGTATCCGGCTACATTCCCAGTTCGAGGCGCACAGCTGGCTCGGCAGACCGCAGCATGGAGAGTTAGAGAGCTTCTGGCCCCTGCCCCTACTTTTAGTTGCACTTTATCTGATGAGTGCTGGGATTGGCTCAACGAGGAAGCACAGGTTGGGCCTAGGCTGGCATCAGAGGCTTCAACTAGCTCTGGAAGGGGCGAGGACACCTGATTGGACTATGCCCCAGATTTATTGCTTTATTAGTACTTTCAAGTTTTCTTTATGAATGTAATAAAAAGCAACTTCAATTGTATGTAAGAGCAAGAGAACTCTGTTTTGAAATCAATGAAATTGAAGGTTGTGGTACTGAAAATTCTCCGCTTCGGTCCAAAAATGGTCTTAGTTGTGAAAAGATTAATTTGAACAAAGTCAACTTTTATTAAAACTTTTTCAAAACTATTTTCGATATAGATCAGAACTGGACACGCCTGAGATCTGTCACTGAGATGCACAACCCCGAATCCTAGCAACTGGAAAGTTGCCCCTAGTCTGAAAAGTGCCTCGGCAATTCATAGCAACGGAAAGTTGCCCCTAGTCTGGATGATGCCGCAACACTTCATTGCAACGGAAAGTTCCCCCTAGTCTGAATAGCACTGTACCGGAGATTACAATAAATGCTGATGAATAGAGATGGCTGAGATGATCAGTATGGACAAAGTTGATCGGAGAAAAGATTGTGACTGAACTTTAAGATGAAGCTGCCTACGTATCCCAAAGTTGGGAATCAAGTCTTACGTAGTTCAGGCGTAGGTTCGCTCGGGGATTTTTACTCTCCTTTTGCGCTCTAACTTTTGCCAAGGCCGCCCTTTGCGGGTTTTCAACCTTGCGAGCTCAGTTTTTATAGTTTCAAATTTTCTATGCTCTGAATTTTGCCTAGGTCGCCCTTTCGGGTTTTCGGCCTAGCGAGCCTCTTAGGGGTAGTATTTCTTCAACTTGTCCATGTTGATCAGTTGGGAAAACTCCAAGCCATCTAGATCCATTAGAATCACAGCTCCACCTGACCAGATTGACTTGATGATGTAAGGGCCAGTCCAATTGGGTTTGAACTTGCCCCTTGGGTCATGGATGGGAGCTCGGTTGTCTTTGAGTACCAAATCTCCTTCTTTCAAATTCCTGGACTTAACCTTCTTGTTAAAAGCCCGGGCGATTCTGCGTTGATAACCTTGGACGTGGTACAGTGCTTTCAACCTTCTTTCATCGAAAAGCATGAGTTGCTCAAATGTTTCACCGCTAATCCGCTTGGCTATCCGCACTCGCCAATACTCGTAACGACGGACCTCAATCTCAATAGGCAAAACAAATTTCCATCCCATAGACCAATGAGTACGGTTGCCCCAAGAGAAGTTCTCGATCGAAGTCCTCAGAGCCCCACGAGCAAACGGCTTTATCCGCGATCCCGATAGGTTTCCACCATCTTCTGTAGTATGCGCTTGATGTTCTTGTCGGCGGGCTCAACTGCTCCGGTAGTTTGCGGGCGGTAAGTAGACGACTTATGAAAAGTCACATTGTATTTCTCCAACAAATCCATCACCTCCTTCTTGAAGTGGGAACCATTATGCAAACTATTTCATTTGGGACTCAGAGCGGCAGATAATGTTGTTAAGGATGAATTTTGCAACGTGTGAAGCTTTCAACACTGCATAAGATTGGGCCTCAACCCACTTTGTGAAATAATCTATCGCTACCAGGATGAACTCATGCCCATTCGACCCTTTCGGCGTGACAGCTCCGATTACATCAATTCCCAGCATGTAAAATGGCCATGGCGAAGTCATGTTGTACAGCTTTTTGACGGGATGTTCATGCGATTTGCATGAATTTGACACTTATGGCATCGCCGACGAAACCAATACAATCCTCCTCCATGGTGGACCAAGAATAACCTTGTCTAAGGATCTTCCGCCAACATCACCCCATTCATGTGCACCACATTCACCCGTGGATGGCTTTCATCGACGTTTGGACTCTTCACAGATCAACACACAATTTATGCATTCCCGGATGACCTCGTTTATATAGTTTACCCCGCAGATGATGAAGCGGACATTCTTGATTGCCCTCTTGTCTTTGGCATTTACCTGGCGGTATGCTTCTTTCTCCAAGAAGTTCGGATGTCGTAATACCGTGGGTGTTCGCCACGAACTTCATTTATGGTCGCAATCGACGCATAGGCAGGTACAAATTTCTGGTCGATGATGACTGGACGCATCCGGACTCCACACGAGATGTCTATCATAGATGATAGAGTTGCTAGCGAATCTGCGAACTTGTTGTTCTCTCTTAGTAGATGAGTAAAACTTAGCTTTTCAAACCGAGGAATCAACAAATCCAAGGTTTGGTGATACATCATCATATTTTCCTCTTTTACTTTCCACTCTCCTTTAGCTTGAGACACAACAAGGTTCGAATCGATGACATCCAAATTGCCTTGCCCTAATTCCGTGGTCGCCTAAACCAAAGAATGCACGCCAGATTCTACTTCATTATTTGAGACTTTGAACCGGAGTTTAAAGGCTAAAGGGATACGGGAGTTGTCGGGTGCTATCAGCAACACTCCTATCCCATACCCATGCTGATTTGACGCTCCGTCAAAATACATTGTCCAAGCTTCCTCGTCGATATGCAGAATTGATTCATCTGGAAATAGGTACTCAACTGCTTCATCCCCCTCAACCGGGTGGTCGGCAAGGAACTCTGCCACTGCTCTTCCTTTTACTGACTTGCGCGTCACATATGTGAGATCAAATTGAAAATATGACAACCAACGAGCTAGCCTACGTAAGTCTTTGGTTTCTCGAAGAGATATTTGATGGGATCAAGTCGTGAAACCAACATTACTGAGTGAGATAACAGGTAGTGCAGCGACTTCTGGTAGCCCATACGAGCTAAGCAAGCCTTTTCGAGCGGTGTATATCGGGTCTCGTATTCCAGCATCTTCTTGCTTAAATAATAGATGGCTCTCTCCACCTTATCTTCTGATTCTTGTGCAAGCATGCAGCCCATTGTAGTCTCAGTCACTGACAGATACAAAATCAACGATTTCCCCGGTTCTGGTGGCGATAAAACGGGTGGGTTCTGTAGATATTCTTTAATCTGTTCGAATGCAGCTTGGCATCAGCCGTCCCATTGGAACTTTTTTCCTTTCTTCAGGAGGCCAAAAAGTGGTTCACAAGTCAAGGTTAGTTTTGAAATAAACCGTCTTATGAATTGCACTTTACCCGTAAAGCCTCGCACCTCCTTTTAGATCCTTGGTGGTGGCATTTCTAGGATGGCCTTGATTTTGGAAGAATTAAACCTCGATGCCTTTGTGTAATCAGAAACCCTAGCATTTTCCTCGTTGTAACACCAAACGTACATTTCTGAGGGTTTAGCCACAACCGAAATTTCCTGATCCTTTGAAAAAGCTTGTGCATGGCGGTGTAGTGGCCCTCTCTTTCTTTGCACTTGACAATCATGTCGTCCACATACACCTCAACCTCTTTGTGGATCATATCATGCAGTATTGTGGTCGCGGCCCGTTGATAAGTAGCTCCAACGTTCTTCAACCCAAACGGCATTACCCGGTAGCAGTATGTCCCCCACGGGGTGGTGAATGCAGTCTTTTCTCTATCTTCTGGCGCCATCACTATCTGGTTGTACCCTGAGAAGCCATCCATGAATGAGAGCAATGCCTGCCCTGCCGTGAAGTCCACTAACTCATCAATGTGTGGCAAGGGAAAGTCGTCCTTCGGACTAGCTCTGTTCAAATCCCTGAAGTCTACACACACTCGAATCCTGCCATCTTTCTTTGGCACCGGAACGATGTTGGCCAACCAAGTCGGATATTGATACGGCGGGAAGCTGCGTCGATTTAGTGACCTCTTCCTTAATCTTAAGAGCCCAATCCAGCGGATCCTTCGAGCTTCGCAGCGGAGTCGGGCCTCGGGGTCAAGGGGATCCGATCTTTGTACAATCTCAGGATCGATTCCAGGCATGTCTTCGTAGGACCACGCGAAAACATCTTTGAAATCTTTTAATAAAGCGACTAAGCGCTCGCGTTCCTCCGAAGACAACGTGGACCCGATCTGGACCAGCCGCGGGTCCTCCTCAGTACCAATGTTCACGGTAGTGATTTCATCCATTAATGGCTTAACAAATCTCTCTTGCTCTTGCTCAATTAAACGTTGTAAAACCGGAGGGACTTCGTCCTCGTCGTTTTGATCAAAATTTTGAAAGTCTGAATTAATGCAATAAATTAGGGGCACAGAAAAGTACTCGGAAACCACAGGCAGTTCATTCTCATTAGGCACGTCCAAATCATCCAATTCATCGGTTACAACAGACTCAAATGAAAAGGAAAAAGACGACCTGGACAGGACTGTGGCATCCGGGTTGACACCCCCAGGAGTACCAGACTTCGAGACTTCGGTCAGTGGAATCGATTCAAACTCACGAGGACTCGGTGGAATCGATTCGGCTCACTACTGACCGTCTTCTTTGGACAAAAATCCCTCCTCGTACTGCCAAGTGAGAGAGGGTGCGATTGATGCGTCCAAGATAGCTGCTGGTCGGCTCGCAGCCGTTTCATCCCCAATCATGGAAACCATGAAGTTATTCCCCAAGCAATCTTGGTCGATCAGAGGATCAGAGAGGAGACATGCCAGTGCTACCCCCATTTCCAATTCCGTGCCCTCAGAATCCTCTGCCTTATTCTGCTCAGCCTTAGTTGTTGGGCATGCGCTTTCTGCGGCAACGTCATCCCCGGATAGTTGCAGGTCGAAGAAGATTTCGAAACCTGGTACGCGCTTCCTCTCCGCGTTGAACCATGGCTCTGGGAAGCCGCAAAATGGAAAGTCTTCCCCCTCCCGGACAAAGCGTCCGTTCAGGGTACCCTGGATGGACCTGTGCATTAGATCAAAAGGCTTTCCAGCCTACTTCGCTCTGGCTCTGCCAGCCATTTCCTTCCCTTTCCTTGCCCAATCTTCTTTGATGGGCAGATAACCCAGTCCAAAGGTATGTGGATTGTGTGGCACTTCGGCCAACGTTGCGACTCCTTTCCTGCCGCTTCTTCCCAATCCCATCCCGGGGATATGTTGTAGCTTGTTCATGAGGTAGACGGATTGAGCACTAACATACACACCCTCATTCACAGCCATAATGTTTTGCACCACCCGGGCCTCAGCCAAAGTAAATCCTGATATGAACATGTCTTCCATGCCGTGTTCAATCTCCAAGACTGGCGTAGATATCTCCGGAGGGGGATGAATTGATGAATTCCCAAAAACAATGGCTACTCCCTTTCCATAGGGGTATTTCACCATTTGATGTAGAGTAGATGAGGCGGCCTTCACCGATGCAACTGTGGTCGCCCCAAAAGCATGTTAAAAGATGCAGGACCTCCAAGACATGAAAATCTACCTCGTGTTGTCGGGCCCAATCTTGGTTTGGATTTTCTTGTCTCGGGACATCCCTACTTGTATTGTCGTAGGCTCTGATCACTTGGGTAGTCGTTGTGAAATCCACAGGTTTTAACCCAATTGCATACGCCGTTCTGGCCGGGCAGACATTAATAGCGGACCCGGTATCAACAAGTACTACCGGAATCCATTTGTCCCTGCATTCTCTGAGAGATGTAGAAGTGCATTATGATCCACGCCTTGAAGCGGTTCATATCCGAAAAGGTCAATGCGGGAACCTCCTCCGGAAAGACCAGCCGACCAATTTGCTACGGTGTAGTTTCGATGGAAAGTTTGGCCTTGTCCATAGCGAGAGGATGACTGTCTGTGCACCCTTGAAGCCATAGCGATCCCAGAGATGGAGATGTGCCTTGTATTTTCTTGTTGTTTGATCTGACCTCTTCTTCAACTTGTTTCTCCCTCTACTTGTCTGCCTCTTTATCTTTCCCTGATGCCTCGGGTTGATCAAGGTGTGGGGGCTTGAAATACCGCCCACTTCTAGTCATATGGTCTACCTCTTCGAGGTACCAGGTGCTGTCTGGTTGGCCACCTGCCCAGTTTTCGTCTGTATGGGCGAGATACAAGTCTTCATCTTCCCACCACATTCTGTTAGCATCTAGCAGGCACCTGTCTGGTTCCGGCTTGTTTGCACTCTCAGCATTTTCCTCCCGCATGCTCACAACATGTTCAGTTTTTGTGCTCACAACATTCTCAACCTCCTCATGGTTCTTTGCTTTTCGGATCCTCTCAGAATCCCATTTCTTTTCTTGTTCCTCCAGCGTCAATTGTTCAATTTTCAAAATGTCTTGCTCCTGAGCGAAATTCTTCGTACCGGCGCTCTCCGGCAATTCAATCTGGCCCTTGGCCCTTCCGGCCACAAATGGTACAATATCTGGCTGATCATCCAACCACCCGACGACTTCTGCTGACTCCTCGTATTCGAACCAGTTGATTGATACATCCCCTGATCCTTGGTCGTTGAAAAACTGGAGGTCGGCGAAGTCCTCTTCCATCGTTGTCAGATCATCCCCCACTGATTCAAGTTTGTCCCCCCGAATCATACACAATTCAGCCTCTTCCGGCGGCCCCATACTCAGCTTAGGCTGGCTCATTGACAAGATATATCCACTCGGATCATAAGCTCTGCCAGCTAAATTCTCAGACTGCTCTCCCCCAGACTCAACAGTTTTGCTCTCCTTGGAAGCCTGCCCCGTCACATTTTCGGTGGTCACCACCTTTGGCTCAGGTTGGGTTGTGGAGGTGTCCATCATGCACAAGTCAGTGCTATCAGGAAGGATCACCTTCGGCTTGGGTAAGTGGGAAGGAGTAATGTAGATACTAGGGTCGTAAGACACGTCCCCAGTTTGGATGAGATTGATTCTTTTGGGTGGATCTTGGTTATGTGCTGGGAGTGGGTTGGTTGTAACATTGGGTCGCTCGGGAGGCAGAATGACGTTTTTGTCAATGAGATCTTGAACCTCATGACGCAGCCTGTAACATTGGTCGGTATCATGACCATGCTGCTGGTGATATTTGCAATATTTGGCTGGGTTGTGGGAAGAGGGGAGTGGATTTGGAGGGGGCCTCGGTTCCAAGGGTTTCAGATGCCCTTTTCTGACTAGAACGCCGAGGACTTTGGACAAAGGCATATGTAGTGGGGAGAAGGTTCGTTGACCCTTGGGTTAGTATCTTGAAGTTTGGTTACTGCTCCCAGATGCATCAGAAAAAGGTGTGGCCGCGACGGGCCTTGGTTGGGGAGGGGGATTGGTGGTGACCATTCCGACCTCTGAAGTTCTTGCATTGGTAGGGCCACTCGGGCCCGCATTGTTATTACGATTGAATGTTCTTCGGGGCTGCTCCCGATCCTGGTCAATCAACCCTTGCTTCATAGCATCCTCAATTTGCACCCCCATATCATGTAAGTCTGCGAAGGTGGGGAAGGGAACTGATCATTTTCGCATAAGCCTTGGTTGGAGATTGCGCACAATCATCCGAATTTGATCTTTATCGGTTGGCCTCAAGGTCATCATCGATGCCTTGGCTCTCCCGGGTTACAAAATCGAGAAAGTCTCTTCGTTCGCCTTGTTGTCTCGAGATCACGTGTTGTAATCTCGATCTGAGTATTATATGAATATTGCGCAACGAAGGCTTCAGCCAACTCATCCCAGTTCCTCTTGACATCATTATCCAACTTTGCATACCAGTTGGCGGCCACTCCTGACAGGGTTCGGCCAAACAGTGAGAGTTTCTGTAGTCTGGTTAGGCCCATTGGCCGCAAGATATCTGAAAATAGCCGGAGATGGACCATAGGGTCCCCGGATCCATCAAAGCGATCGATCTGGGGCATCTTAAATCTGTCCGGTAATGTCACGGCCACGTCAGTGTAGCCGTCTTCAATGTCTAGGATGGCCTTCACCCCCTGTGATCTCTTGAAGAGCTTTTCCAATTTGCTCAATTTCAGAGCTGTCTGGTCTACCTCGAACTCAAATGGAGAGTCCGGGTGATTGGGTGTAATATTTTTGGACGATTCTTGGCGAAGCGGGGCGAGCCACCGCTGGAAGACCCATGTCCTCTTGGGTGTTTTGGAAGTTGGCGAGGCGTTCGTGGATTTGGGAGGTGTTCTGGTGTTCGGGTATTCGAGGATTTGAGGGGCATTCGGCGTGGTATCTGTTCAGGTAGTGGAGCCCCTGGCGGAGGAGGAACCTGATGCGCCCCTAGTGGAGGAGGGACTTGGTGTGAAGCGGTCTGGCATTCTGTTGTTAATGTCGGTGATCAACTCATCTTTGGGCCGCCATGACGGCTTTGTTTGGAAAATTCCGCCTGGC
This sequence comes from Camellia lanceoleosa, assembly GCA_025200525.1. NCBI lineage: Eukaryota > Viridiplantae > Streptophyta > Magnoliopsida > Ericales > Theaceae > Camellia > Camellia lanceoleosa. The sequence continues at coordinate 32,885,907 of CM045763.1, read as the reverse complement.
GAATAGCATCATCTTGCATTTGTTTCATGCTCTCATTCATCTGGCGCATCATCGCCTCCATTGTTGGATTCTGTTGTTCCATCTGAATAACCGGCAAGTGTATCTCTACAGCAGAAACGGGAATCTCCACCCGACTGTCTGACACTAGAGTAGACTGCTGTTCCGGTGATCCGTGCTCTGACACACTGTGCCTTCTCGGCCTTCTTCTGGTGACTGGGGGTAAAGAGTGGAACACTGGATGTCCGTCAACTAGATCCTCGGATCGGTTGAGTCGGCGACCTCGTGTCCAAATTGCTTGGGGAGTATCGACTGGCTCGGAAGCAATCGTGCTACAAACTGCCCTAGCAAAAGATAAATAAAGCGAAAAGGAAATAAATGACCAGAAAAACGGGCAGCATAACAGCTTAAATTAAATACACACAACACACAGTCGGGCATACAACACACAGTTGGATAAGCTGGAAATATACTGTCCTCAACCACTGATCACTGTTCCTGTATCACTGTTCCCTTAAACTGAATCTGGTATCCGCAGACAACTGATTCTCAGATACTGAATGATGCCCGCAGGCCTGATGCCCAAACTCAACTGATATATGCATTCCCTGTAGAGACGCACTCTAACAAGCACATAGCAGATAAGTGAGAGCCAAAACACCCCTATGTTGGGGTAGGGTTTCCCTGTCCTATTTTGTCAGGAGCTAGGGTTTCACTACGCACGCAGCGGCTTCAAACAACCTATAAACGGGTAAGCAACCTGTCCTAGTTTGGAATAGTCACTACGGATCCGAATATGCACTAGGTCGAATGGTCAAAAAGGGTGCCCCGGTAAAACCGGGGTTTGTGTTCCCATCTTTGTCGAGCCAGAGCCGATCGGCCTTACGGACATGACTTGACAAGACAAGCCTCCCAAATCGTTAAGAATGGCATATGGCAAACACGGTGTCCTAGGCGCGCAATGCAAATGCAATGCAAAGAAACACACAAGTGTAGTCAAAACCCGGATATCACGAGTTCGAGTCAAGTTCTCTAAATCCCCGGTAGTCGCGAAGCGTAATAAGCCGCGAGGACCTCGCTTCTGATTCGGACTCGATTTTGTTGCGGTTCTTAATCTTGAACCAAAGAGTCCAAATCCGGCAAATCGTTTTGAGAAAAACATTTTTGAAAGAAGTGCCAAACATGGACTGCTTTGCCAGATAACAGAGTCGCCACCTAAATATTTTTAAAATGGGAAATTTAGGAAACCCTAACTCGGTGCCAAAGGCCACGTGTCCGTCATCACCAAAGGTGGCTCGGGATCTAGGGTACGGTTAGAAGGTCACATCGTGAGCCCCGTTCGCCGATCAAAAGACCGCCTCTACTAAGCATGATATCTGTGTTTGAAAACTTTGTGAGTCCTTATTCGGGTTATTAGCCTAGGTTACTATGTGATGCTCGCAAAAACAAGTATATCGGGCCGTCTGAATTGGAACAAAACACTTCATGTCTGTTTGTTTGAAAATGGTTTGATGGTGCTACCCACAGGTAGGCTAAAATGCGGATTTGCCACCCTCAGGTGGGCTTAGAAAACATGATTTTGCCACTATCTAGTGGGCTTAAAACAAACATTTGATGAATTGTCCCAATTCAGATAACTCAACCTCCACCCACAGGCATTCAAGGCAGTTATATCACATAAGCACATAGCCTCGTGGTAAGCATGCTATTCATGGCAACACTCACACGCATGCAGGGATGCTAAAGCATAAAACTCACCGAGTACTCCAAGCCAAAACAAAAGCCGATTAGAAATCCATGCATGGATCCTAAGTATACAGAATTGCCTAATGCGACACATGCAAAGATGCAAACTATAGCAGGCTCGGCTATTCTAAACATGGTATGTGAAATGCAACAACTAACATGTATTCAATTTGGAATTGAAATACAAATGCAGTTTGTATGATGTGCCGAGCCCGGTGCGTGCAAAACAGATGAATGATGCAAACATGCTGTCATACTGTATGCTAATTGAAATATGCCCTATATCTAACCATCGTAAGCGGGTAAATAAAAGGGAGAAAGACGTGGGGTTGGAAAACATACATCACACTCACACACCCTCATTACAATTATGCCCTCGCGCAGAGGGTCCGAATAAATATACAGTCCCAATGGTACAGTCCGAATAAATGTACAGATTCCTAATTAATTATCAAATTAACTAAGAAAGCTGAAAACTGGCGTGCAGGCCAGGGGGCTGCCTCGATTCTGATGAATGATGCATGTTGGGCTGTCTTGGCGCTGAAATCCACTGGGATGCCCCAATTAGCCTCTGTTTGCACTTTTTCTCGAAATGCGTGCCAAGTCCCGGAAAGTTGCTGATTCCTCATTTTGCTGCAACAGAGAGCAGGAGAAGGGCATAGCAATGTATTTCACAAATATATGCATGCCTCGATCCTCGTGCCACCAATCACGCATATCGATGCATGATGGCCGAGGAGTCGGATTGCACAACTCAATATAGGATGAATGCATATGAATGCTACAATAAAACCTAACTCCATCACGGGTAATCCGGAGTGTCGATGACTGGAGAATTGAGACTCGTTCCGTCACTTAGAGTACGAAACGCACCTCGTTTCCCGTGTCCGGGCTAACTCCTATCCCGAACACAATGCAATATGCATGATATGCATGAAATGTAGCTAATATGCAATCCTAACATACATAATGCTATGAAAATGAGATGTCTCGGAATACGTGCACACAGGCACGAAAACCGAGAAAATGATCCTAAGGCATAAAATGGCATACGCAATGCAATTGGACTTATACTAACATGAGTGGACCTCAGCCACACTCACATAAGAAGCCGAGAGATGAAAATAAAGTGCCTCAAAATACGTGCCCGTGGGCACGCAAACCGAGGCAATAGCAAACGGAATGCAGTGATGCTGAAATGACATAAAATATGATATACAATGAGACTAAAATGAGATGTCTCAAAATGCGTGCCCACGGGCACGCGAATCGAGAAAGTGGCATACGGAATACAACGCAAATAGGCATGAATGCGATCTAATATATAATTTAGCATGCACAATGCTATGAAGATGAGATACCTCGAGATGCGTGCACATGGGCACGCAAATCGAGAAAATGCATGAATGCAATCTAAGATACAACCTAGTATGCACTATGCTGATGAAAACGAGATGCCTCGAAATACGTGCACACGGGCACGCAAACCGAGGCGATGATGTAAAATGCAAATCGGATAAAACCGAAGTGCCTCGAAATGCGTGCCCACAGGCACGTAAACCGAGGCGATGATGTGAAATGCAAATCAGATAAAACTGAAGTGTCTCGAAATGCGTGCCCACAGGCACGTAAACCGAGGCAATGATGTGAAATGCAAATCGGATAAAATCGAAGTGTCTCGAAATGCGTGCCCACAGGCACGTAAACCAAGGCAATGAAATGGCATACGGAATGCAATGATGGGCTTACGCCAACATGAGAGAGCCTCAGCCGCACTCACATAGGCTGCCGTCGGATAAAACAGAGGTGTCTCAAAGTACGTGCCCACGGACACGCAAACCGAGGCGATGATATACATGCATGAAAATGGTACAGAAATGTAATGATGGGCTTATACCAACATGAGAGAGCCTCAGCCTACTCACATAGGAAGCCAATGGATGAAAACGGGGTGCCTCAAAGTGCGTGCCCACGGGCACGCAAACCGAGGCAATGCACTAAGGCATGAAATGACGTGGAAAATGATATGCAAGCATGCAAACCAAATTTCAGCAGCTAAATGAAGGGGAAAACAGCCCCGAAATGATACGAAATGACAGTCAATGCATGAAATCATCCCGAAATGTGATTTTAAGTACCCGAAATGGCCTACGGCTATGCTAAACATGCAAAATTGGTACATGAAAGCAAAAACAGTAGCAAGGCAGCCCCAAAAATAGCATCTTTTCAGTACAAAACATGGCCAAATTGTGAGCATAGATATGGCAACAATGGCATGCAAAAATGGGGGAAAAGAGGGGAATTACAAAGCAAGTAGTATATACAATGCTCAAACCAAAAAAAACAGTTCTACAACATTAAAGAGGGACTGAAAATACGCATATTTACAAAAGATTACATCCCCAAAATCAGTATGTAGATATGCTCAAAATAGCATGCAATATATGGACCAAAAGAAGGCTATAATGATAGGTCATGCATGGAAGCACCAAATGAGGTTGAGCCCTTCTACAATGTTGTAGAGGGGCTCAAACTAAGCCTAAAACCAGTAGGGGTCGGAGCCCAAAAAATAAATGTATATAAGCCAAAAATAGCATGCAAGATTATGATATACAAGGTGGATATTGAAACAAGTGGTATATAGAAGCATCAAACAAGGTTGAGCCCTTCTACAATGTTGTAGAGGGGCTCAAAATGAGCCTAAAACCAGTAGGGGTCGGAGCCCAAAAAAGTAGGCAAGTAGGGTAGAAATAGGAAGCAAGAAAATGTCACAAAAGATGGAATTTGAGACTTACCCTTGAAGATCCAACTTTTGCTACCTCTTGGCTTGAATTTGTTGCTTCTTAGCCCTTGAAGAACCTTCCTTTGCTGCTGGAATGGTAGTGGTGATGGTGAGGCTTAGGGTTGATGAAGGAATTAGCTAGGGACTTGAAACTTTTTAGGATTTTTGGCTATGGAAATGGAGCTTTTGGAAGAGAGGCTCTTGAGATCAAATGTTTCAACCCTAGGGAAGGAGCTGTCCAGCCCCTCAAATAGGCAAGAAAGGGTGTAAAAGGGGAGGGAAATGCATCCAAGCTTTCCCTCCCAAAATATCTCCGGAGGTGAGATATTTCAAAAGTATCCTGACAAAGAAGTTTGAAAGCGTAAAGTCGGCGACTGTAACTTTTCGAAGGTGGCGACGGCCACTCAACCGGTCGGCCACTCACCCTGGCCGGCCGGGCACCCCATAAAAATGAAGTCAAAAAAAGCTGGCCGACCACCATGTTTTGGTGTCCTCCCAGGTGTGTAGAACAAGGTTCCAAGATTGGAAATTGGCAACACTGAAGCAGGAGTCACAACATTGCATCTGAAGGAGAGGCTCAAAAATGAAAAGCACAATTACTGGCCAACCACCACTTTTTAGGGTCCTCCCATGTCCCCTGATCACAAATATGTAGCTTTAGTTGGAAGAAAATATCCCCAGGGTGTTCAACATTGGCCCGGAAGTGAGCAAAACGGGCACCGGAGAAGCGAAATTGGTTTTCTGGAACAATTACTGGCCTCCTACCCTCCAGTGATCTTCTTGATGCTAAAATAGAGGTACCTGCCAAAATTGAACAAAAACTAATGAGAAATGAACGCTCGGGGCCCAAACTGCTTGATTCAGGGTCCCAAAATGGCTAGAGCACCGAAAGTGGCATACGGCAGCGAAGTGGGTATCTGTGACCTCAGTGTCCCTCGAAATGACAAAACAGAGGCACTTGCCAAAAACCGGAGAAATCGGATGCAAAATGAATGCTCAGGGCCCAAATCACGCAGTTCGGGGTCCAGAAAACCGCCATGAGCAAAGTGGCATCCGCCACGGCAAGTGGGCATCGAGGCCCCAGTGTCCTCGGTATGATAAAACAGAGGCACTTGCCAAAACCGAGAAATCGGAGATGGTTGGCGGTCCGAACCGAGGCACACGGCCGACGGCTGAAACCGAACCGGACTCGAAATGGGCAAAATGGCCTCACGGCCACGAAATGTAGCTCACGCCACCGGAGATAGTCTCTGAGACCACTCTCTTCCGCAGAAAGAAAAGCAGAGAAAACCGAGTTACATCGCAAACCGAGACAAGGCACAGAAGAGAGTTCGGAAGTCCGGAGGCAGGGCGCACGGCCGCGACTTTGAGACTTCTGAACAAGCACAGTATGCAACATCACCGAGCGCTCAACCGGTGACATCTGAGTCTTAAGGTCGGTCAAAAATGGGGTGTCTACAACATGTCAATTTACCAGACACCAGCTGGAAGGAAATAGTACCTTTGCTCCATTTCTCCAAGCGCTAGCTGGAAGGGAATGGTACCTCTGATTCTCAGCGCAGCCAATTCTCCTAGCGCTAGCTGGAAGGTAATGGTACATCTGATTCTCAGCGCAACACACACTTACAACCATCACTTCAAACCACATTCACAGATGACACAAGTGTACTACAGACACATAAACATTTCAACATTCACAATGTCATCCTCCACCGATGAGCAAGGACAAAACCTCTAACAGTATATAAATACATACAATACATGATACCAATAACCAATTCTCACAAGGTTTTAGGCCAATAATCAACACGACTCCAAGGTCTCATCTATTGCTTGATGTTCTTTTTTCAATTAAAAGAACGTTATCGTTTCTTCTTCCTTTGATATTTAATTCCAAGTATTTCTTAATTTACAAAACACGGACTATACCACCCACAATTCAACTTTCACCATTTAGACAAGTAAATCCCCCATTGATCACACAATCATAATTTACACCATTTCTTTTTAACGAAAGCTCAACCCAATAAATTTTAATCTCATGATTAAATCTCTATTTAACAATTAACAATTTTCAATTTGTTTGATTTAGCTAAAATCGACTCAACACAAGTTAAACACTAAATTCATAACAACCCGGTAAAGCACAAGTTATTACCAAATCAATAACCAAGTTTCTTAACTAGTAACATGGTAAATTCATCAATTCGTTGTATTTTAAAACATAGTTAATCCAACACAAATAAATGCTCAATTTATGAAACCATTTTAATCATAAATTCACTATCAAATTATCCATCACATTTCTTTAACTCATAACATAATTATTCCACAATGTTAACCCCCCCCCCCCTTTTACCTATTAGACCTTATTGTAAAAAAAAATTAGGGCTTTCACCCTCTCTATCATGAATATATTGCATCACACCACAAGTTTAACCCAACATCAACCCATCTCATGAAATTTCAAGCTCACATCCAAATCTCATGCCATTCATCATGATTTTCGAAAATAGATCCATACAACATGGTTTTTATGCAATAATAATCTACCACATGTCTATCTATAGTAGAGGTATTGAAAAGAATCAAAGAAATCCCTATCTCAATGCTTGATGATAAAACCCTAACTTCAAGGATGAGAGAAAGCTTGATTTCTACCACACCAAGTGAAGCTCTTGTTCTTGATCTTCAAGATCTAGAGGAAGATGGTGGTGATCTTGGTTCAAGGATTGCAAAAATCAAAGAGTTTTAATGTTTGAGAAAGTTTTCTAGAGAGAAGGGGAAGAAAAAATAGGGTTTAGAGTGAGAGAGAAATGTGTAAAATGTGAGATACATTCGGACCAAAAAGAAAAATAAAACAGAGTTTTGATCGCCCAGTTCCGCGCGTCTGGCGCCTTGCCCGCGGCCACCCCTGCCGCCATGCGCATTCGCCACGTGCGGCCCATTTCAGAATGCATGCCCAGGAGGTTCAACCCTCATCGCACGTGCAGCCTAGGGCCCCGCACGTGCGGCCCTGGCCCAACCACCCAAAAGACTCGCTTCGCTCCCACGCACTCCGCCACCAACTCCGCACCTTCCGAAACGTATGAAAACTCAGAACCAAGACAGCCACAACAGAGAAGGTTTTAAGAAGGAAAACTCAACAACAACTCTCCGACATAATGATATAGAAATAAGACGGTTTTTCTGAACCGGTCATCACAGTCTCTTTTTGGAAGTGGGTAAAAATGAAATGTCAAAAGTTGATCTTATATTAATCTCCCCTGAAATTCATACAATTACAAATACCACCTCTTAAATTTTTAAAATGACAATTACTTCTCGTAAGTTGTCCTCTCATAATGGTGTTAGTTTTTTTTGGTTATTTTTACCACTTTATCCTTAGTTTATGTTAAAAGGTTATTCTTCTTATTCTCTAGTGGTAACTTGGCATTGCAAATATTATGAAAAATGACAATTTTTGTTATTTATTTTTCCCTTTTTTCTATCCACAGTAGTCACGGTAACCATCCATGATTGACGTGGGTAGGAAAAAGGAGATAATGAAGACAAGGGAAAGGGAAGAAATGTCATTTTAAGCATTTCACAAATATTTGTTATGTCATCTGTAAGGCACATGTCAATTTTCTATTTATTTATATATGAAAAGTTTCAATTGATACAAATTGATAATTTAAGGTCATAAAATATATCATTTTTTAATTAAGAGAGTAAAGTGATACTAAGTGATCATTCACGGGGATAGAGTTTAATTTACTGCCATGCAATGTTTAATCCGATTCATCCCATGAGTAATATTGAAATTCAAGTTTCAACTAATTTGAGTTGTGCACATAGTTTTTTTTTTTTTAATCGACAAAAGTTAATAATTAGTTGTTAGGTTATCACATCAGGAAAGTTGAAACTCACACTTATAGACCTTGTAAGAAAATCTTACTTTTCCATTCCGCTTCTAAGAGTGAATCCCAGAAGGGTAATAATACAGATTCATGTGAAAATTCCTTACATATCTTACCATTTTCCATGTTTTTAATGTCTTTTATCTATTTGTTTTTCTCTTTTGGACTTAGCTTTGTAATGTCCTTCTCATTATGCCACCTTACTGTTATGTGCTTTTGTACAACATCCGTACTGACCAAAATCAAATTAGTTAGTCATTTCTATCATCATCTTAAATGCATAATATATCATTAGCATGCTTAAGTCTCTGATCAAAGCATAATTATTTCATTTCTAACCAAGTTTGCAACTTAAACAGTACGGTTTGGTTCTCTAAAATTTCAATCTTGTTTTTAGGTCAGCATCCATTAATTGACCACCCTTTTATTCTTAATTGACCTTCCATTCCACAGAGAAGTGACAATGACCGTCCGATAAAGATGATGGACCACGTGGCATGAGTCAATAGCAACGATGTGGACAGATGGGGCCTCGTTGTATATCATCGTATGGACAAATCACACGTGGGCAACGCACTCGCGAGGTCCATGCTCATGTGGATGCCCGTGCCTTGGTCATGTGGGGTTGTTGGGGTTTGAAAACAGTGACTGAGGCCAACCATGCATATAGATATAGTGTAGTGTTTATTTATTTCATAATTGAATATTAGCTTACGTTTACATGCATCTCAATTAATTTTAAAATCTTAAAGTTAACGATCATGTAAATTTCTAGTGATTCTAAAATTTTAGTGTGTTTAGCCTTCATAAAATTTGTAATCTCTTAAGTGATAAGTTTTTTAGTTGTCTTTTTCAACTACTAAGCCAAATCTCTTGAAGTTTAGATATAGTATAGCATTAATATTATTAGCAAGTTGGAGAGAGAGGGAGAGAGAGAGGGGATAGGATCCACGTCCAACAAGAGGTAGGAAGTTATTTGGAAGATGGTGTGGACTTTTGAAGGTTACTTGTTTGGGTTCTTTCCTTTAAATACAAAGGTGTAGACCCCATTTTTGAAATTAACTCTTTTTGTAGGGACCCTACAGTTTAATTAATTAAAGTTGTCTACCTAGCACCATTTGCATTTGTGGTTGTGAGCAGAGTCTGCAGAGCAATCCCCATCATGCTTGGGAAGTTAAGGTGTGAAAATATACTAGGGAAACAAGTGAAAATTTTGATGTGTAGTTCCTCTTCATCTTGTTTATTTATTTATTTATTTTGAATTTTACTTTTTCTTCAAGATATGAGTACAATAACATATCTGATAAATAAAAAATAAAAAATAAAAAATTGATTGCAAGAACATAGGGTAACATCGTTAAATTATAGTAATAATTAGATTATAAGTTTGACAAACGGTCATAGTTTCAATAAAGAATCAATTATACGTATACTTGCACAGAAGAAAATTATAAGAAGGTGGATTATGCTAAAAGGAAAAAAATATATCATCATAAATAGGTATAAAATCATTATCGAACATTATATAACGAATTTATAGTAGTGAATTGTGATCAAAAGAGGAAGAACATATGGTGCAATGTCCTCGTGTGCATGCATGTTCCATTATCTATCTCACATGGGGAGTAGGACCATGCTCTTAATTTAGATGATGTGAATTCGACTTGCAATTCAAATATACTAACTTAGGTTGTGTTTGGATCAAGTAGACATTCATGCACTCATTGGCCGACTAAAGTACTACTTTTGGATGATACTCCATTTGTGTAATAAATTCCATGTTATGGTGGTGAAAATTTACTGTTATATAGAATTAACCTAATTCATGTTTCACATAGAATTATAGGTGCCCCAAACTTACTTAAGGTCCAAGGTGAAAAATCTAATAGAAGTCCTTTATAAATTTTAAAGCTGCAATTTTTTTTTAATACTATAATTTTTATTAAAAAGAAATGACAATATTAATCAAAAATTTTGATGAGTAAATCCTTTTAGTGAGATTCTTTTAGACAACTCTTTCAAATTTGACTGGAAGACTAGTTAATTGATAAAGTGATATTATTTTTTAATAATTAAATATTTGAACATTTTTTTATTTACAAAGGGACTTTTGGCCATTTCGTATAATTTTTTTTGAATTATTTTGACTAATAAATTTTTTTAGGTATATATACATTATACAATGAAGATATAATAAGTGAGTCTCTCTTTTACAAGAGATTTTTTATTTTATTTTTAAATTGGCGAAAGTTAATAGTTAGTGAGTACCAAGGTTACTATCTTATGAGCCACCACTACATAGACTGATATACAATTTGTATGAAGTTTTAGGCAAGTTGAGGTTGGAACAAGAACATTTATGCCATGGTTGAGACAAGAATAAATACATATGCATACAAACAAGAAGAAATCAATACTTGAGAGAGAGAGAGGGTGTCATGGTCACTGTAGGGTGATCCACGGACATGAGCCAGGGAAGGGGGCCAGGGTCAGCAATGGCTGGGACCATTGCACCATTGTGAGAGAGAGAGAGAGAGAGAGAGAGAGACTCATTTCTACATACCAAACCAAACCTTGACATAACACATTTTCTTATCAAACTTTAGCTTTGCATATTCTTTTAAAATTCCTAGCCATGATTTACTCACTCCTCTTGCTTAGGCCTCCTTTTTTCTTTTTGATATCACGCTTGAGCTTTGCAACTTTTCTGAACTTGATCTAAGAACCAAAAATGTCCGAACAGTAATACAAACACACACACAAATTAATAATAATAAATCCAAATTGCAATAAGACAACACTGTATTCATCCTAATGAAATGTAGGCCATATCCGGAAAATTTTCTAAAATTTTCTTTGTATACATCATGTAGTCACAAATGTTCAAAAAAAAAACAGAAAACGTGTATTTTATTTTTTATGGGTACATCACACATGGGAAATTTCTGTTTAAAAAATGGGACTTCCTTGGGCTTTAACTTGATTGCTGGACGAAGGCGGTCCTAATGATGTGGGCCTTGTTCACTTTTTCTTTTTTGACAACAGGTTTTACTTTGGTGACTTGTGAGTACATTCATGGCCCAATCATGTCATTCACCACACATCCCACTGCTCTCAAAGTCATGTATATGGGTCATACACATAAAACACAAAATAGGTTAAAGCCATGATTGGAAGCAAACATTATTTTTATTTTTATTTTTATAACAGGAACGGTGTCTATAATCGTATGGTCTAGCCAAACAAGAGGAACCAACAAAAGTCAAATATGAGTTTGGAATGTGTGGAGTATACCCACTGATCAATTAGACTATACACTTTAAGAATCAACAAATATGATATAAAGATCACGGTAATAACATTTAATCACCGTTTTCATTTCTGTCAAGAATAATCTTTTTAATGCAATTGTAAAATTCTCTTACAATGATTTCACTATCCAATTAATTATAAACCATGATTTGATTATCCACCTTTAAACAGCCCTTAAATTACCATTGCAACTCCTTTCTACCAAAGTGACATTCTTCTCTCATGACAAGTCTTGATGTGATACCAAACCCTATTTGATTGCAGGATTAGGAGCGCGATAAATGATTAGTCAACAATCGAATATATATGTCTAGTATTTCAATATTTAGTTGTTAAATTAGGATTCCATGATGAAACCATATGAAAATTCTATGAAAAATAACTAGTACCATCTCTTTGATTATTGAAATGATATTTTTTTGGATTATTTTTCTTCTTCATAGGATTATCCAATTTAAATTTATTCTACCTTACCAAATATAATATAACTAATAATCATATGTGCATATATAAATTTACAACAATAATTCTGAGCACTAATTTTGATACTCTAATAGAACACTAATGACATGACAAAGAAAAAAAAAAAAAATCAACTAAGACCAAAACTTTACATCATGAGTGATTTTAGAAATCAAGAATTCGAGTTTCAAAACATTTTTCATAAATTTATCACTTATGAGATTATTCATTCTTCCTAGTTCTGACCATACTTATTATAATATTCGATCCCATTTAATCAATCTGACTATCAATGCGGCCTAATAATCATGAAAGAAGGTGAAATTGGGACCATCAACTTTGTGACTAGAAAAAGAAGTGATATTATTGAATTGATCATTCAAGGTGGGGTCTCTCTCTCTCTCTCTCTCTCTCTCTCTCTCTCTCTCTCGTTTTGTGAATGTGTGTAATGTGGATTGATGGGTTGCTCATCCAGATTGAAAGATAGTGCACAGAATTATATAGCTGCACATGCGAGTCACATATATATAAATCAAACTGATTCTCATTTGGTCCCCATACTCATCAGTACTGACTCCTTTAATAATTCTGGCACAAAACATGTATTATTATCAATGAATTTAAAATAACTTTTTTAAAAAAACTATGCTATAAGAAAAAAAAAAAATAATACAATGATATCACTCGCTTATTTTGAGTAATTTATTTCCCAATACAAATAAAACAATTGTATTTAGTATTGCAAACAGATCAAAATTTTGGCTAAGAAATGGGTAGAAAACATTAAAAAAATATGTTTAAATGTCATAAAAATATATATATATATATATATAAAAGTAGCAGAAATATATATATATATTTTTACTAAGGTTAGATTTACAATAATTGAGTAACCATAGTTGTCATCTAATGTGAAATCAATCTTAGTAGTATCTTTTTTATAACACGACATTCGACCATTAGATTGACTAATTTGGAGGACAATCAAATCTTAGCAGTATTAATCACATCATCTTATGTGTTTCACATTACTATTTATAAAGCATCAACACTAATGTTTTTGTGAGGCCTAAGTTTGATAATGTGGTCAATGTTATGTAAAATGTCACATTAAATTATTCATAAATATGATATGTTAATGTCATTATAACAGTATTACTCAAAAGAAAAACGCCCAATGTATGTGAAGCCCAATATTAAGTAGGATTAATGGGCCGAACTTTGATCCATAAAAAAGGATATTGACTAATGAATACAAAGAAAATGACATAAATGAGTTAAGATGGATTATAAAGTATTCGGGCCTTGGCACCGTGCCAAGTTACAAACGACCCAAATCTTAGTCCATATTATTGGGCCTTTAAATTACAGATTGGCCCAATTAAATTAGCACATTAAAAAATACGAACAACCCAAATTCTAGTCCACATTATTGGGCCTTTACATTAGCACACTCATTTTAGATGCCTATTTGGGCCTAATGAACTCATAAAAATCTTTGCCAACATTTTTCGTTTTATGCAAAGTTTCATAGTAATAAAAAAGCATAAACAACTAAAAAAAACTTCCTAATAGGAAAAAATAATTACTCTTTATTTGTGACTCTTTGACCACTCAATTAAAAACATTTATAAAACAAATGATCAACTGAGCCACAAGATGAATAGAAGGTTTACTCTTGGTGAGAAAAAAAACTTAGAAAATTTTATGTTAGAAAACTAGACAAAAATTAGATTAACTATTGGCATTTCTTGTGATTAAAAGGTTAGTGCTTGGATTATAGGTAACTATTGATAAATTTTAGTTGTTAAACCAAGCTTTTGGAATGTGGAGGTCTATATAACTATGATAAACTGAATTAGATGAGAATAACATTTTTAGAATGTTAGTGTTAGAACTATTTTAAATAAACTAAATTGATAAATTTTTATTCTAGTATGTTTGCATCATGTAAGTTTTCAGGGGTGTTTTGGGAAGTAGGTAAAAAGCTAGTTTTTGGCTTTTTACCAAACTTTTTGGCTTTGTTGAAGGTGATTTGAGAAGTTGGTAAAAAACTAACTTTTTAGATTTTTGGTTTAATATTTTTTAAAAGTGTCACATCACTCTAAAATGATCAAAATGCCCTCACCTTTTGATTTTTGCCCTAGGCCCCAATTTACATGAGATGAGGGTAGTTTGGTAAATGGCCGAGTTGCGTTTTTGGGTCTTCCCAAATGATGTCTTTAGCGTTTTTGCACACACCAGCGTTTTGTCCCTAGCCTAAAAATGAAGCTTTTTGTCAAAGTTCCCAAAACGGCACTCAAATACTCTCTTCTTTCACAAATTTCTATGGAAAGCACATGGTAGGCACAAAAGCAAACATTTTTTTGTTTTGGCAAGATGGTTAAAAGTTAACTTTTGGCTTTTAACTCATTTTAAATCATATCTTTCATATTTTTTATTCACTAAAAGATAAAAAAGTTTTAAAAAAAATCAAAAAGTCAACTTTTAACCAATTTCTTAAAACACCCCAATATAACACACTAGTGCTAAATAAAATTTGCAAACCAAATTGAAATCGACTCAATAATATTTGTAACAAACATTCACATTGCTTAATTTTCTTAAATTTGTTATTACGTATTATTAAATTTTTTAGTGTTATGTTTTTAGATATTTTTAATGATTAAGCTAGTTGCTATTAAATTTTGTTTTATAGTTAGCATTTGTAAAATTGTTAATAAAATAGAGTGAATTATACTAACGATTCTTATAGTTTAGAAATTGTATCACTTTGATCTATCACCTTTTAATTGTGATGTATTTGACTTTAAATTTTGGATCTTATTCTAAATAAGAATAATTGAAGATACTATTACTCCATTTCAAAAGCAAAGTAGTCAATTTGATAAAAACATAAACCAGTAATAAATGTCAAAAAAATATTTTAAATTTTTAAAAATTATTTCTAACCACCAAAGATAAAATTATATAAAAATAATAAATCTTTTACATTTTTATTTTTTTATTTTTTTACCAAAATAATTTTTAATATGTGTTTGGATGATAATTATGTAATAAGTGGTTATTTTTGGATTTTTTCATGTAATAGGTGGTTGTATTTATTATTAACATAATATTTTTTCAACGCTGCTACGTCCCCCGAATCCGGCTCCCCCCGAATCCCCACAAATTCCACTTTAAGTTTAAAAAAAAAAAAAAAAAAAAGAAAAAAAAAGAAAAAAAGAAAACAGTTTCCAAAAAAGGAAATTAGGGGGATTAGGGGGATTGTTTTTAGGGGGACAAATCATTATTCATATTTTTTTATGGTTACCATGTAATAGATAGTTATTAGACTTTAATGTGTAATCAATATGTTCAATATATGAAATATTTTTAGTTTTGAATTTTTTGATTTAATGGATTGGTTTAATAATGATATCAAAATTGTTGCCATGTTTGACTTTTAAAAAATAAAAACTAATTTAATGAAAATAAATATAAAAATATATATTTAAAAAAATTATTTCTACCCTCCCAAAAGATAAAATCATATAAAAATGATATGTTTTTAATTTTTTTTACAAATTTAATTTTTAATTTCTTAGAAAAAAAAATTGAAAATAGATTCTAAAAAGCAAACTAAACAGAATTTTATTACTAAGAAAGTTCAATCATTATTTATTAAAAAAAAAAACCATTACACTTCAAACAACATACCATTAATCAATATAAACTATTGTATGATAATTTTATCTTTAAAATAGAGTATTTGTAAATGAAATATCTTTAATTGTTCTTATTTAAAATAAAATTTATAATTTATAATCAAATATATCATAATTAAAAAGTGAGATATTAAAGTAAAACAAGCGTTAAATTGTAGAGACTGTTAAATAATCTAAATTTTATTCGGTGCAATCGCTATTTCAATCTGAACCAAAATTTAAAAGCGACCCAAAAAAAGTTAAGCCACAGCCCAACTTGGGAAAAAGTGTCTGGAAGTCCTTATTTAGGGAGTCTATGACATTAGGTTTAATAATTATTTAATTTTGATGGTAAGAATATAATTAATGAAATTGTTTGGATACATGAGACAAATTAATATTTTGAAGGATAGCTATTTTTGTTTTGTTTTTAACCACTGTCATCGGACAGGCGGTCTCCAAAAAAGTCATAGGTGGTAGCTAGCGATAACTATGGTGGTAGTCAGAAGTGATGATAAGGATAAATAAGTATATTAGGTGGATAGATAGATGACATATATATAGATGAAATAATGAAGTAAACATATAATAGATTGAGGTAATATTATCTTTTAAATTAGGAGTTTTCTTAAGTTTGTAAGTGCACACCATGTGCCACTTACACAAAAAGTGTAAGTGTAAGGTGTAAGTATAAATATAAGGTGTAAGTGGGTTGCATATGGTGTGCAATCTAAAAAAAGGTGTAAGTGTAAGGTTTAATTTTTCACAAAAGATGTAAATGTAAGGTGTAAGTGTAAGGTATAAGGTGTAAAGTATAAGTTGCACACCATAACCAGACCCTTTAAATTATTATTGTACTTATAACTCTCAAAAAAATAAAACAGAGGAGAGGTTAAAAGATTAGGCTTTGGAACTATTATTTAAAAATTTTAAATTTATGACTAAGGCCTCGTTTGGGAACAGGCTAATTTAGTAACTTTTTGGCTATTTGGCTAAAAAAGTAGGTAAAAAAAACTTGTATGTTTGGGATGACTTTTTGGCTAATTACGAAAAGATGTGCAAAAAGTAGAGAGAAAAGAGAATCTTTGACTTTTTGGTATGGGTTGTTGGCTTTTTGGCTAATTTATTAACTTTTTGGCTTTTTGGCTAAAAAAGTAAGTTCCCAAACAACCCTAAAATTTGTCTCTTCACTTAATTTATTTCCTTGGCAATTATTGAACATTTTTCATTCATGTGCCACTTCCTTAGAGTATCTCCAATGCAAATACTCTCACTAAGAGGATGAAAATAATGTTTTTTATTCAAAAAGTAAATATAGAGGAGGTCACTATTCATTCAAGCTCCAACCACAAACCTTCATTTCTTTCATTCAAACTCTATTCAAAAAGTAATTTTTATTCATTAATAAATATTTAATTTTAAAATTTTTGTAAAATATATTTAATATTATACTCATTTTAAAGGTATAATTTTATACTTTTTAATGATGTCAATTTTATAAAAATTAAATTTACAAATTAAAAGTTATTTGTAATATAATAAAAAATACAAAATGAATAGTGTTTTAGAGGCATCCTTCATTTTTTCATCCTCCCTTCAAATATGAAGGATGAACTCATTGTCCTCCCAAATAAAGATGAATTTGAAGGATGGGTTGGAAGAGACCATCCTTCATATTTGAAAATATAAAAAATGGGTTGGAGATACTTTTACAAGAGAGACTGCAGCGTGCCCATAAAGGTGAGAGCGCAAGGGAACTTTCACCAAATATTTGTTTATTAATATGATTTCCTTTTTTAAACACCTTAGCCTTGCATGGTTTCATTTTTCAGAAAATACTTTTTAAAAAATTTTATTTTCTTATTTTTCATATTTTTTTATTTTTACTTGATTTTTTAATATTTTAAGTAATTTTTTTACTTTTTGACAGACCTAACATAAATACACCTAAAAAGTAAAAAAAATTGTAAAAAAAATCCTTTAAAAATTCACTAAATATCAAAAATATAAAAAAGAATACAAGAATTCAGTACATCTTTTATATTTTTATGTATTTATTAATTTTTTAAAATATTTTTTCATAAATTTTTTACTTTTTAGATATATCTAATTAAAGTGCATCTAAAAAAATAAAAAAATATTTAAAATTTAAAAAATATTCACTAAAAACAAAAGAATACGAAAATCAAAAAATTTAATTTTTAAAAAATTTAATTCAAAAAACTCAAAACAAACCTATTAAATAGCATCAATCATATAACCTTCCTAGGATGCTGTCTTTGTCTGTCTCCTGTCAATTGAATTCAACAAAATCACATTGGTAAACAACACATGGGAGTCACATGAACAATACAAACATGGTTCTCTTCACATGGATGCCAACGTGACACTGTCATCTCCAACCTGGCTGCTATCAAGTTTTTATACAGATACGAGACATGAATATAATATAATACATATATAATAATAGAGCACTGTTAGGAGGCTCGAATTTAGGTACTCTTAATGGCTCAAATTTTTCTATCAGGTAAAAAAAAAACAAAAAAAAAAAATAAAGTTATCAAAACTGGAAATTTTGAGCCATTTGAGCCACAATTTTTAAGGCCACCAATCATTTTCCATAATAATATAATGATTTTAAAAAAAGGAAAATGTCTCGTAGCTCAAATTTTGTGTCTCAAAAGTGGCTCAAATGGCCAAAACGACGTCGTTTTGGCCATTTCTGTGTTGTTCTGTACTCCAAACGACGTCGTTTTGGCCATTTCTGTGTTGTTCTGTACTCAAAACGACGTCGTTTTGGCCATTTGAGTCACTTTTGAGCTACAAAATTTGAGTTACGTAGCATTGTCGTTAAAAAAAATAGATGGTGATATGACTAGCATATAGTGAGTGTTTGCAAAGTGATTATTTTAGAGGTTTTTTTAATTTTTTGATTATTTTAATAGACTATTTTAATTTTTATATTTGGGAAGATGAGATGAATTTTTATTGTATTTGAGAAGATATGATAGATTTTTATTTGAGTTGTTGCGTTGAAAAATGTGTTTGAAATGATATTTGAAATTGAAATAACAAATTTATCCCTAAGCTCACTTTTTCCAAAATTAGTGTACAAGAGCAAAATTGTCATTTTTGCCTATGGGAGTAGGTCAGACAAACAGTGTCGCCAATCGCTTTTGTTTGTTGTTGTTGTTGTTGTTTTTTTTTTTTTTTTTTTTTTTTTTTTAAATCAATGGATGCCTAGCTACTCTTGAGGCTACAAGTTTTTTTGACACTTGAAAAATGATGCAGACCACTAATTAGTGGTTGCACTAGGGATATGGCAATGGGTCCCATCCACTGCTACATGTGTTTTGTGTCTTAGTTTTTTTTTTTTTTTTTTTTTTTGGAGCTTGCCACATCATTAGTGATGGTGTTAGTGGTAAAAATTTAGTGGTATGTAAGACCATCTCCAACGCTTTAGCAAATTTGATATCAAATTCAAATTTTGATGAAAACGGTACTATTCATGGCTCCAACCGTTCACCAAACCTGATACCAAAATGAGATTTCATCAAAACTTTCATCAGATCGACGACGAAGTAATGAATTCATCAAAACACTGCTCGACCGTTGGAAAGAGGAGGTTGACCAACCGGTTTACGGCTTGACCAACCGGCCAACCAGTGAAATGTTCAAACAGTTCAAGGAAAAGAAGTTCAAACCGTAAAAAAAAAAAAAAAAATTTGCCTAACCGGTTGACCACCCGGTCGTCCCGGAAAAAGTTCAAAAAGTTCAAAAAAAAGTTCAAAAAATTCAAAAAAAAATAAAATAAAATAATTTTTTTGGCCTAACCGGTCGACCACCCGGTTGTCCCGGGACACATTTGGTGAAAGGTGAACTGCTGGAGCATCTGTTAAAAAATTTGGTGGAATGGATCATTTTTTACTCAAATTTGGTGAAAAATTTGAGTCACCGTTGGAGATACTCTAACATGACTATTTGACACTTTGAGGCTAGAATAGCCTGTAGTCCTACTTCCCAAACACAGCCATATTTATAAAATATAAATAAATAAATAAAATTTACGGTTTTTAATATTGTGTTATATACAAATTCAAAGAAACGTAAAGAAACATTCTTTACAAATTAAGTATTAATTTAAGAGTTGATGCTTATATTCTCCTTATGTCCAGGACCTAAGGGTTGATCCCCCTTACGATTTTAAATTTTTTTATTTATATACTAAATATTTAATTTTCAAAATATATAGATTTGCTTTATTTATTTATTTATTTATTTATTTTATTTTTTATTTTTAAATAAAAAAATTAAGTGGTTGCATGACTCATACTTCTATATATGACATATGAGAATCGAAGTATAGAATTTAACAATTTCAACAAGATATAACCAAACAAATTAATTTATCACAACTAGCGTTGATAGATTGTTACAATTGCTTCTTTTTTTTTTTTTTTATAGTTCAACATGAATCACTACAACAAATTAAGATTTTAAATACAAAAATTTAAAGACAAAATCACTTTTTAGAGACAAAATATCTTAGTTGATAAAAGTTTCATTATTGTAGTTTTAGTGACAAAATTTGACATTTAGTTTTAAATAAATTACTATCTTTTTTGGATCAAAATTTTTGTCTTAAAAAGTAAATCATTTTGGCAAGAAAATTTTTCAACTCTAAAAGTGCATTTATTTGCGATATTTTTAAATTTTTATCAGTGAAGATCTTTTTTTCTTTTTTTTCTTTTTTCTTTTTTTTAACTTGTCGAGTGTAGTGTCTTTTGCTGGTGAAGATGGAAATTGGTCTTCTGACATTTTTGTAACAAAATTCACATTTTAGGAATAAAAAAACTTCATCCTTGTAACTTTTGTATGTTGTAGTGAATGTAGAGAAACATATTTGTTTATATATATATTTTTCATATTATTTTTTACTTTTTATGTCAATAGAAATTGATATTATAATCTATATTTTAATTTAAATTTTTTTTTATTAATATATCTGTTTGCCATTATATTAAAATTTTGAGTGCATCCTAAAATTAATGGTGTTGCAATGGGTTTTCATGAAAAATAGAGAAATTACACGTGAGATGTGTTAAAATTAATTACAAAAACATTAAAAATTAAAAAAAAAAAAGTTTATAATTCTATTTTTTAATATCTATAATGTTAAATGCTAATTTAAAAGTAATTTTCTCGAACATCAACTGAAATGTAATTTTTCCAAAAATGTGTGACTCTCACCAAATCTGTTGGGAGATCTTGGACTACAGTATGTAATATACCGCATGGGTAAACCTCCAAGTGTTGGTTTAATGGTGTAAGTTTGAAACTTAAAAGTTTGCTCATTTTTAAGTTTCATGTTTAAAAGCTCTTAAATGTTATCAGGCATTGTATTGGGCCAGTCCATACGGAGTTCTGTTCTGACTTTAATTGAACCCCTGCTAGTAGACGGTGGGATTGATTCCCTAGAGATTAGTCAATATGTATACAAACTGACCCGTACACCTCTTATCAAAAAAAAAGAGTAGTACCACATGGGTAGAGTCTCATCTAGTATCATTTCTTTTATATATAACATGGGTCATGTGATAATATTTATATAATGCTTGTTTGCCCATGTTTAAAATATTTTATTTTGCAAACTTATCTAGGTATGATTTAACATATGTACTAGATTTGGCAGCTTATATATGTTTGAGATCCAATGCATAGCATGGCCTTCATGGAACCATTTTGTTTGTTTGTCTGTCTTGTTGCCTTCTATCCTTCAAAATTAAAACACAATAAAGCTCCGTTGGGGAAGTTACACCGTGTTTGGGAACTTAGGAGAGAAAAGAAAAGAAATAATTACTTAAGTAATAAGAGAAAAGAAAAAAAAAGAAATGATTGTGATTTCTCTCATTTTTGTTTGGATAAGGAAGAAATAAAAGAAAAGAAATGATTATGATTTCTCTCATTCTTATTTGGTTAGATTTCATTAAAAGAAAAGAAAAGAAATTATTTTATGTTATATTACGAAAATAACCTTTTTATATTTTCAATCATTTTATTTCTTTTATTTTTATAGGGATAAAATTAGTATTATGAAAATAGTAGTTTCTTTTCTCTCCCAATCTCTCCATTTTTGGGAAGATTGAAAATGAAGCTTATAAGAGAAATGAGTTTCTCTCCATTTCTCTTAATTTCTTTCCATTTCTCTCTACTTAGATTATCCAAACAAGTAAGAGAAATGCATATCTCTCTATTTCTTTTCTTTTCTCTCTAAACCACTCAATCCAAACATAGCATTAGTGTGGAGGGTTTTTTTTGGCTAAAATGGTCACAAAAAACAAAACAGACTTTTTAGCTCAATAAGACAAAACATCACATCCAACCTATAATCATTACATTCTTTCTCTCATAAAAAAGTCAGAAAAATCAAAAGTCTTTCCCAAATTAAGCTTTTTAGCCCCAAGTTAAAATAGTCAAAAAATTAAAAAGCCAATTCACTTTCCATACGAGCTCTAAAATGCTTTATCAACATAAAGGCTTTTTTAAATATAACAAAAAAAAAAAACAAATAGATATTATATGATAAAAAAATTCACTTCCAAATAAAGAGACATGACATATATTATCATAAGAAGCTATTGAACAACAACACTAGGTACTGACCATGAAGCTCATAATGCATTGGATTGGAGGGAAGAAAAACAATTGAGAATCTTGTTGGTTTTTTTGACTCGATGGCTCGAGTTGTAATTTGACGATGGTTCTCATTCTGGCGACACATTTTTTTTTTTTTTTGTTGTAGAGACATTCAAGCTTTTCAAAATCTTTGACATATTTGAGTTCTTTTTCAAATTGGATTTGAGGAACGGCTTATTTGGTCGACTTATACTTGGTGACTTTGATTCAAATTTGTTGAGAGCATGTTTTGTTTGATAATTTGCTTAGAAAAAAAAATAAAAAATTCTAACTTTTGCTTAGATTGACTTGATGTGCCTCGACCATAGGGGGTTCACAGTTCGACTGCAGTCGAGGAACCTTCAAGCCACCATCTGTCCGTTGGATTGGCGGATTGAAAAAAATCAATCTACATCCGTCCGCTAGATTGACGGATGCGAATTGAGCGGATTGGGTAATGGATGTGATTCGGTTTGACGGTTTAAATTTTTACAAATTTTGAACATAATGCAACAACTTGTCAATATTTATTTTTTGATAATATTCTAACTCAACATAACCAAAAGATTATCAAATAAATTTTCAACTACCAATAATAAATATATATAAGAAAATCATGCATTATTAAAATTATTTCATTATTTTTTTTATTAAAAAACTATTTAATTTGATTTTTTTTAAATGAAAAAATTAAGCTTTATATTTTTCACACAAAAATATCAAATATCAACCCTTACCATCTGATAAAAGGATTTTCAAATTGAAACAAATTAAAAACACAACAGAATATCTAAACTTTTTTTCAATTGAAAACACAAATAAAATATCTAAACAAATTAAAAACACAAAATTTATGGGTAAGTTATGTTATTTTTTTTAGTTATGATTAATTTTCTTCTTTAGTTACGATCTTATTTTAGTTACGACTCATGAGATTTTTTATTATGTCTCATGTGTTGTTTAGCTATAACTTCTTTTTTTCTTTCTAGTTATAATCAGAAAGTATAAAATTATATCATTTTTTTTTTAGTTATAAGGTACATACGGTATATATCATAATCTTTCCCTTACCCAACCCAAGAACATATATAGTGACACCTAGAGCTGTGCAAAAATATTGCCCAATTTCCTAAAATTATACTGGTCCGCACCACTCTATTTGCTAATCATGGTTTGAACTTTAAAATTTATAATCCAGCTTCAAAACTGTTCCGCTCCGCTATAATTAATATATATATATTTTTTAACTTTGAAATATCAAAGTAAAAATGAATGTGAGAGAAATTTAAGATGTGAAATTTGTTACAAATTAGTAGTTATATGTATGAAAAATATTATGTAAAATTAATTTGTGTTATATATATATATATATATATATATATATAATATTATATAATTTAGTGTTATATATTATGCAAATACTTGATAATTGATTAGAATATTTTTCAATCTATCTGTTAGAAATGGGCGCCCATGTGGCATGACCATTTGAATGTTTTGAACCTTATCCAAATAGGTTTTGAGTTTGAATTCAAACCTATTTGGATAACCACTCAGGATACATATATTATCACCATTAACTGATATGGATATATGATAAAAAAACATATTATATATCTGAGATATGGGATATGGGTGATTAAGAGAAAAACAAGGTATGTTTCAGTTTTTTCCTAGATACTGACTCTCTCCCAAAATACAACGATCAAAGTCATTTGCACTGTGGTTTGTATGGGTGATATTTATTATTGTAATATCATCCCATTGCTGGGTTGATTGACAAGATGCAGGAAGCACATAATTTACCCACGAGGTTCTTCGCTAAAAGGTATGATCTAAACATTTTATCCGCTGCGTTATAATAATTTATAATTTACATTGGTATCAGAGCCATGTGTAGGTTTTTTCGTGCTTTCTTTTATCATGTGTATATTTATAAAAGAGGAAGAGATCCAAAATATTTCATTTTATTATGCCAAATAGGCAACCCAAGAGGAGTGGTGAATTGGGTTATTAAAAATTTCACAGTATTAAAATTAACACAATATTCAGAATTTTAATAAATAAAAAAAACATAATAATAATTATCAATATAAACGTAAGAGAGATAGGGAGAGAAAATCAAACACTGTGATTTATAGTGGTTCGGCATGCCGACCTACGTCCACTCCCCAAGGAACTTCTTTGAGAATTTCTTTATTATCAATTAAATAAATACACCACCAAGCTTGTGGATTTGGCACAAGACTTATTTTTATCTATTGAGCCTCACTCAACAATAAAAGCCTTACCCTTACAAAATCTCTCTAAAAAATAAGGAATAAGAATAAGGGCAATTTACACCCTCTTTTAAAATATTTCTCTCACAAAGAGTAGATATGAAAGTGTAAGAACAAATGCTAGACTTAGATCTGAAAGTGAAAGAGCAGAATACAATTTGGAGCTCTCAGAAAATTTTATCTTCAAGTTCTTGATTTTTTCTCCACACACAACACTTCTATTTATACACAAAAATATATCCGTTGGATGCTCCTTGCTGATGTCATGGCTTACATAAGCACGCTCCTGACGTCATGGCTTACATAAGCATGCTCCTGATGTCATGGCTTACATAAGCACACTCTTGATGTCATCGCTTACATAAGCACACTCCTTGATTTTGAATAGTCAGCAAATGATAAGAATTAAAAAGATAAAAATAAAACTGATTTTTTCTTTTTGTTTTTTCAAACATGGAGTCACCGTTTTTGTAGACAATTTAATATAAAGTTCACAACTTTCAAACAAACAAATAATTTTCTCCATCTAGTTTATATAATATATATATATATATATATAACTCCATCTTTTTCTTCTTGTTTGATTATAATAAGATATAATCAATGTAGTGTAGTGTGATATGATATAATCAATGTAATGTAAAAAATTTAATAGCGCACGTGATGTATTCTATTTATATTATATGCAATATATATAATGTTCTAATCAAATATTTGCATACAGAAAAAAAATCTCTTTAAATGATATTTATGATGAATCTGAAAATGTATGCCATCTTTAAAATATTGTATATGTTGTAGAGATTTTAAACTAAATATATTTTACCACTCTATATTAATTTTGTCAACACAAGACAACACATCAATATCAAATTTGTCAAAATAATACAACCAACCCATCATTTTTGTCAAAATAATATAATTAATTAATTTTTAATTTGGTCAAAAAGTGAATAGTGATCAGCCTTAATTTTTCAAAAAGTGAATAGTAAAGTTTTCAAAAATATTTTCATTTAACTAATATTTAACAAATATATATATATATATATATATATTAAAAAGATAATATTTTGTGTCAAATAAATATATACATTAAAAAAATCTAAATTGTTACAAATAATATTTTAGACATCAGCAAAATTAAATAATATGATTAATAATCTCCCCCTTTTTTATGATGGCAATATTTGTATAGATTTGACACAAAATAAAATTGACAAAATATTTGATAATCTTGCAACATATAATTTTCAAAAGTAATCATAGTTTTTCTCCCCCTTTGACATCATCAAAATAAAGATGAAGATAAAAAACAAACACATTTGATACAATAATATGAGCGGCCAAAAATAAAATAATGGGCCGTCTGTCTTGTCGGAATCATTGTGGAGATTTTGGAGCATCTCGAGCACAGGAAATATTGACAAACAAAAGATTTGAGCAGATATAGCAAATATGCATCGAGTAATAGATCAATGGAGTGTATAAAAAGTGACACAGATTAGAGGCAAAGATACGAAATCATCAAGTGTTTGAGAGAAAAATTTGTTTTAGCTTCTTTTGTAATCATGTCATTTCTTACCTTATCGATCAATGAGTCGGACCTGCATGAGGTGCCTGTAATGCAGGCAAATGAGAGAGTACCAAAGGACGCACATGCTATGCTCAGAATGAGGGTTCTAGTGTTATTGGCAATCGAAATGATTTCGATGCTATTAATAACACTATGGCTCTTAGTACACAGGCCATGACTGCAGTTTCCAATATAGCGCAACGATTACAAGCAAGAGTACAAGAAAATCAGCAATGGAGAGATGAGGTGTGCTTGGTAAAACAACAACTAGTTAATATGTGTAAGGAGAAGAAAGAGCTAAAAAAGAAAAATGCACAGTTGGAGAATGCAGTGCATTATTATGCAACGGTGATAATGCCAAGACTCACAGAAATCGAAAATAAAGAGAGACATGTGAAAGAGACTTGTGAAAAATTGTTGAGAGAAGTGAAAAAGAAAAAATCTGTGAAGCCTTTTGAAAATTTACATGTAATCGAGTAATATTTTCTTTTTCTAAAATAAAATGCGAGCATTACTTCCTTTATTTATTTATGTATGTTATTATTATTATTATTATTTTTTAATTCTGTCGTTTGCACAAAAAAAATTTATTTGTTGGTGCAGATAAAGAGTATGACAGACAAGGAGTAAAAAAAATATATATATATATATGTATATATACTCCTCTTAAAATTATGCACAGAATCCACACATGCCCTTTTTTTTTTATAGTTTTATAATGAAAATATATGAGTCTCCCCCTGAATTAATGCACTAAAAATTACATAAATTTGAATAAACAAATTACCAATCTATAATACCAAGGGCCCTTAAGATCTGGCCATAAAAAACTACACCAAGTGCACTAGCATAAAAGGAGAAAATAAAAATAAAAATAAATTCTTCAAACAAGGTAGAAGCAACCATTGTTAAATCCAAGAGAATTTGGAACACATATAACAAGTAAAAAAATACAGCACAGTGCAACAAGAATTTTAACATGTTGATCGGTGATGACCTTGATAATCAGAAGAAATTGAGAAGATTGGGTAGATCGGTGGCGAATTTGTATAGATCGGCAATGGATCTTGATGGATCAGTCACGGATCTTGATGGATTGGTGATGGAGCTTGATGAATCGGTAACGATGGTGATGCAGATTTCGGGTGGAGAAGTGATGGAGTTCGGTGGATTGATGAGAGATTTGGGTGGATGATGGTAGTGATGAAAGTGATGGATGATTTTGTGGATGGTGGAAATGGTTGTAGACGATGGTGAACATGGATATGGAGTCGGCTGAGGAAGAAGGGGAGAGCGGGAGATCAAAAGAAAGAGAAAAAGAAAGAGTAAGGAAGAGAGTGGGTGAGAGATAGAGACAGAACGGGAGAAAAAAAAATTATATATATAAATATATGTATATTATTATTATTGTTATTATTTTTTATAATAATAATTATTATTATTATAGTTATTTTATTTAATTATTTATTTACAAAAAAAATTATTTTTTCATATACACATTATCTTGGAGTATTCATCATACCAAGTTCTGTTCTAATATAACAAAATTGTTCTTCATTGAGAGACTTGGTAAATATGTCAGCTAATTGACGATTTGTAGGCACAAATTCGAGTTCAATGTCACCTTTGAGTACATGGTCTCTTAGAAAATAATGCCTTATTTCAATGTGTTTAGTGCGTGAGTACTAAATAGGATTTTTTGAAAGGTTAATGGCACTTGTGTTGTCACATTTTATAGGAATTTTATCATAGTGAAGTCCAAAATCTTGAAATTGTTGTTTCATCCAAAGCAATTGTGCACAACACCCAGCGGTAGCAATGTATTCTGCTTCAGCAGTTGACAGAGCCACTGAGTTTTGTTTTTTGCAAAACCAAGAAGTGAGTGAGTGTCCAAGAAAATGACAAGTGCCACTAGTGCTTTTTTTATCAAGTCTACATCCCGCAAAGTCAGCATCTGAGTAACCAAAAAGTTCAAAGGTGGTTCCCTTAGGATACCATAATCCCAAATTTTGAGTGCCAACAAGATATCTGAAAATACGTTTGACTGCGGTGATGTGTGACTCTTTTGGTGCGGATTGAAAACGTGCACACATACAAACACTAAACATTATGTCGAGCCTACTTGCAGTAAGATAGAGTAAAGAACCAATCATACCTCGATATTTCTTTTCATCTACAGGTTTACCTTGCTCATCTTTGTCGATTTTTATCGATGTGCTCATTGGAGTTGCTGCAGGCTTTGATGATTCCATTTCAAACCTTTTGAGTAGATCTTTGATATATTTCGTTTGATTTAAATGTATTCCATCATTAGTTTGTTTAATTTGTAGACCAAGAAAGTAATTTAATTCCCCCATTATACTCATTTCAAACTCACCCTGCATGTCTTTAGCAAACTCTTTGCAAAAATTTTCATTAGTAGCACCAAGAATGATATCGTCAACATAAATTTGAACAA
Source organism: Camellia lanceoleosa (assembly GCA_025200525.1). Taxonomy (NCBI): domain Eukaryota; kingdom Viridiplantae; phylum Streptophyta; class Magnoliopsida; order Ericales; family Theaceae; genus Camellia; species Camellia lanceoleosa. Next base: position 32,857,035 of record CM045763.1, on the reverse strand, counting down.
TTAGCATATTTTCTTTTTTGATTTTTATAAAAAGTGTTGTATCAATTTTTCCTCTACAATAGTCTTTGTCAAGTAAAAAATTACTCAATCTTTCATACCATGCTCTAGGAGCTTGTTTCAAGCCATATAAAGCTTTTGAAAGTTTGAAAACATGGTCCGGGTATTTATGATTTTCAAAACCGGGAAGTTGTTCGACATAGACTTCCTTCGAAATATACCCATTTAAAAAAGCACTTTTAACATCCATTTGATATAATTTAAAATCTTTAAAACACGCAAAAGCAAGTAACATTCTAATAGCTTCAAGTCTAGCAACTGGTGCAAAAGTTTCATCAAAATCAATTCCCTCTTCTTGATTATAGCCTTGAGCTACTAATCTAGCTTTATTTCTAGTAACAACTCCAGATTCATCCATTTTATTTCGAAAAACCCATTTTGTACTAATAACGGGATGATCCTTAGGTCGAAGGGTCAAAAACCAAACTTCATTTCTTTCAAATTTATTTAATTCTTCTTGCATTGCTAAAATCCAATTTTCATCATTTTCAACTTCTAAAAATGATTTTGGTTCAATTTGTGAAACAAATGTTAAGTTACCACAAATATTTCTAATAGATGAACGAGTTTTTATACCTTCCGCCGCATCACCTATGATGAGGTCTTTGGGGTGGCCATGAGCATACTTCCATTCTTTTGGTAGATTTGAGTCACTTTCTGGAAGAGCATATATTTCTTGAAGTTTCTCCATTGTCATTTCTTCTTCTTGTTCGCGTAATGGATTTTCTTCATTTTCCTTTTTGTAAATGCTCTCCATGCTTTGTTGATTTTCTAAAATATCATTACTTACAAGATTCTTGAAAATAATATCGTTAGATTCATCAAAAACAACATGCACAGATTCTTCAACAAGTAGAGTTCTTTTATTGAATACTCTATAAGTTTTACTAGACATAGAATAACCAAGAAATATAACTTCATCCGATTTAGCATCAAATTTTCCTAAGTTGTCTTTATTGTTATTTAATACAAAGCATTTATAACCAAAAGCACGCAAGTGACTAATATTAGGTTTTCTTCATTTTCAAAGTTCATAAGGGGTTTTCTTAAGAATAGGTCTAATCATGGCACGGTTTATAACATAGCATGCAGTGTTAACAGCTTCCGCCCAAAAATATTTAGGTAAATTATTTTCACAAAGTATAGTACGAGCCATTTCTTCAAGAGTTCTATTTTTTCTTTCAACCACACCGTTTTGTTGAGGAGTCCTAGGGGTTGAGAAATTATGATCTATTCCTAAGTTATCACAAAACATAATAAAATCATCATTTTCAAATTCTCAACCATGGTCACTTCTAATACTACAAATATTAAGATTTTTTTCATTTTGAATTTTTTTACAAAGTTTTGAGAAATTATAAAAAGCTTCATTTTTGTGTGCTAAAGATAATACTCATGTATATCTAGTATAATCATCAACACAAACAAGGGCATAAGATTTTCCTCCTAAACTTAATGTTCTAGATGGTCCGAATAGATCAATATGCAAGAGTTGAAGCGGTCTAGTAGTTGAAACAATATTTTTGGATTTAAAAGAAATTCTAGTTTGTTTTCTAAATTGACATGCATCACAAAATTTATCTTTTTCAAAAATAATTTTTAGTAAACCTATGACTAACTCATTTTTTGAAAGTTTGGAAATTAAATCAAAATGAGCATGTCCTAATCTTCTATGCCAAAGCCAACCATTATCGTTTATAGCAGATAAATATTTAATATTAAAATGAGAAGACAAATCGTGCAAATCAAACACATATACATTCTCATGTCTGTAACCTATAAATAAAGTTTTATTTTCTAGGGTGTTTTCAATAGTGCAATGAGTTTTCTCAAAAATAACTCTATAACCTTTATCACATAATTGACTAATGCTAAGCAAGTTATGTTTTAAACCTTCAACAAATAAAACATTTTCAATAATAGAAAAGAGATTTTTACCAATACTTCCTACACCAATGATTTTACCCTTGCTATTGTCGCCAAAAGTCACATATCTGTCATTCTTTGGTTGGAGTGTAGCGAACATAGCTTTATTTCCAATCATGTGCCTCGAACATGCACTGTCGAGATACCATCTATCGTTACTGGATTTTGTCTTGAAACATACTTACAAAAATTTGATTTCTCTATTGGTACCCATTTTTTCTTGGGTCCATAAAGTTAGAATTTGACACTCTTGGGATATCCTTAAGGACCCACATCTTTTTTATTTTAGCAAAAGGATTTCTTTTAATAGGACATGAAGGTAAAATATGACCTTTTGTTCCATAAAAATGACATGTGAGACGAGAGTGATTAGAAGATGGATATACAAAGCCATTTTTGGCAGTTTTTACTTTTGAAAAAGGTTTATATCCAATTCCGGCTCTACCAAAAGTACGGTTTTGATTTTTAAGAATTTTATCTAAAGTCTCTCTACCTTGAGTGAACTTTAAAAGAGTAGTTTTCAAGTCTTTAATATTTTCTTTCAAAATAGTTTGCTCATTTTTTAAAGACTCGTTTTCTTTTTGCAATACAACTAAATGTTTTTCAGAAATTGAAGACTCTTTTTGAGTTAAATCTCATTTTCTTTTTTCATTTTCATGGCTTCATTTTCTAAAACATTTATCTTGGAAGTCAATGATTCATTTTCTTTTGATAAACTTGAAATTACTTTCTTTTGACAATTATTTTTCAAACTAAGTTTCTTAAATTCAGCATGTAATTTATCAAAAGCTAATTGTAATTCATCAAATGTAAAAGATTCGTCATTTACCTCATTTTCATTTCCAAGTGCCATTAAACATAGGTTAGCAACCTCGTTTTTGCAAACTTCGGTTTCTGTGTTGCTTTCATCACTATCTTCTCCCCATGCTGTAATCATAGCTTTCTTCTTGTCCTCTTGAATTTTTTCTTAAGTTCTGGACATTCTGATTTGTAGTGTCCAGGTTTGTTGCATTCGTAGTAGGTTACTTCAGATTTTTTGTGATTTTCTCCTCTTTGAAAATCCCTGTTGTTGAAGTTTTTTCTGAAAAAATTTCGTACGCCTTGTTTCTTTCTCACAAACCTTTAGAACTTTCTAGTGATGAATGCCATTTCCTCATCCTTATCTGAATCATCTTCCTTATCCTCTTGATGTTTCGAGGTGGATTTGAAGGCTATTCCTTTCTTCTTGTTATTGTCCTCCTCTTCCTTTCCTTCTTGCATTATGAGCTCATGAGTTAAGAGAGATCCCATTAACTCATCTAGACTTACCTTTGATAAATCCTTGGCTTCGGTAATGGTAATGATTTTTGTCTCCCAACTTTTTAGCAATGACCTAAGAACTTTTCTTACAATTTCAGCATTAGTATATGTTTTGCCAAAAGAAGTTAAACCATTAATAATATCAGTAAAACGAGTAAACATTTGAGGAATAGTTTCATCAGGCTTCATTTTAAAAAGTTCATAATTATGGACTAGCAAACTGACTCTAGATTCTTTAACTTGTTCGGTTCCCTCATGAGTCACTATAAGCTTGTCCCAAATTTCTTTTGCAGTTTTACATGTGAAAATTCTATTGAACTCGTTGGCATCTAAGGCGCAGTACAACATGTTTGTAACTTTGACATTAATTTGGGCCATTCTAGTATCTGATTCATCCCACTCATCTTCAGGTGTTCGTACCTTAAGTCCATCTACAGTTTTGGTAGAAATTTTTGGACCATTGCAAATAATTTTCCAACATTCATAATCATTAGATTGAATATGTATGGTCATCCTAGTTTTCCAATACCTAAATTTGTGCCGCTAAATAGAGGTGGCCTATTAGATGCTTATCCATCGGGTAAGGAATAACTAGGGGTTGCCATGATCTACTCTAAGACGGTTAAGTCACAGAAACTAAAGTCTAGGCTCTGATACCAATTGTTATCCCAGATAGGCAACCCAAGAGGGGGGGTGAATTGGGTTATTAAAAATTTCACAGCATTAAAATTAACACAATATTCAGAATTTTAATAAATAAAAAAAACAGAATAATAATTATCAATATAAACGTAAAAGAGATAGGGAGAGAAAATCAAACACTGCGATTTATAGTGGTTCGGCACGCCGGCCTACGTCGACTCCCCAAGGAACCTCCTTGAGAATTTCTTTACTATCAATTGAATAAATACACCACCAAGCTTGTGGATTTGGCACATGATTTACTCTTATCTATTGAGTTTCACTCAACAATAAAAGCCTTACCCTTACAAAATTTCTCTAAAAAATAAGGGATAAGAATAAGGGTAATTTACACCATCTTTTACAATATTTCTCTCACAAAGAGTAGATATGAAAGTGTAAGAACAAATGTTAGACTTAGATTTGAAAGTGAAAGAACATAATACAATTTGGAACTCTTAGAAAATTTTCTCTTCAAGTTCTTGATTTTTTCTCCATACACAACACTTCTATTTATACACAAAAATATACCCATTGGACGCTCCTTGCTGACGTCAAGGCTTACATAAGCACGCTCCTGACGTCATGGCTTACATAAGTACGCTCCTGATGTCATGGCTTACATAAGCACACTCTTGATGTCATCGCTTACATAAGCACACTCCTTGATTTTGAATAGTCAGCAAATGATAAGAATTAAAAAGATAAAAATAAGACTGATTTTTTCTTTTTGTTTTTTCAAACATGGAGCCACCGTTTTTGTAGACAATTTAATACAAAATTCACAACTTTCAAACAAACAAATAACTTTCTTCATCTAGTTTATAATATATATATATACATATATATATATAACTCTATCTTTTTCTTCTTGTTTGATTATAATAAGATATAATCAATGTACTGTAGTGTGATATGATATAATCAATGTAATGTAAAAAATTTAATAGCGCACGTGATGTATTCTATTTATATTATATGCAATATATATATAATGTTCTAATCAAATATTTGCATACAAAAAAAAAATCTCTTTAAATGATATTTATGATGAATCTGAAAATGTATGCCATCTTTAAAATATTGTATATGTTGTAGAGATTTTAAACTAAATATATTTTACCACTCCATATTAATTTTGTCAACACAAGACAACCCATCAATATCAAATTTGTCAAAATAATACAACCAATCCATCATTTTTGTCAAAATAATATAATTAATTAATTTTTAATTTGGTCAAAAAGTGAATAGTAATCAGCCTCAATTTTTCAAAAAGTGAATAGTAAAGTTTTCAAAAATATTTTCATTTAACTAATATTTAACAAATATATATATATATATATATTTTAAAAAGATAATATTTTGTGTCAAATAAATATATATATTAAAAAAATTTAAATTGTTACAAATAATATTTTAGACATCATCAAAATTAAACAATATGATTAACACATTTTTTATGATCATTAATGTCATTTTTATGACCATAAATTATTTTATTTTGGAAAATGGAGTCCAAGGAATCGGATAAAACGCTGCGCTATCTGCGCTTCCACGCTACGCCAGCGCCCTCCGCGCGCCACCAGCGCGCCGCTGGCCATGTTGAGCCGCGTGTTCTAAGCCACGCTGAGCCACGTATTGAGCAGCAAGCCGAGCCGTTTCCCCAGCTGGCTTGGCTGTAAGGCTCTGTTTGTTTTTTTTAAAATTCTTGAATCGCGTTAAATGGTCATAATTAATTCATTACATATTTGTTTTATGTGTGGTTTGTGTTGTTAGACTCAGAATTAATTTTTCTATATTCTGTAAAATTTTGAAAATTTTACAAAAATAAAAAATATTTTTTCTGTGTTAATAATTCATTTTTTATGCTTTAAAATGATTCTGGTATTGCATAAATAATTTTCTAGAGTTGAAATTTTTATTGTGGACTTCTGAAATGTTTTACTATTTACTGATATAATTGTTTCAGTTTATCAGTTTTTGGATTTTTTATTTCTAATTTTATGTGTGTTTATTAGTTATTTAAAATTCTAGAAAATTTCAGAAATATTCCAGAAAATTTCAGAATGATATACATTTTAATTATGGCATAATCTGAGTATTGTTTCAGTTTATCAGTTTCTGGATTTTTTATTTCTTATTTTATGTGTGTTTATTAGTTATTTAAAATTTCAGAATATACCAGAAAATTTCAGAAAATCTTAGAAGTGATATAGTTTCTGTTATGGCATAATTTGAATATTAAATACAACATATTATTATTTATTTGTCTAGAGTTTATAATATATTGTAATTAGAATAGCATGATTAATTGTTTTTTATTTTAATTCCTTTATTAAATGTAACATAGCATGTATTGATTGTGAATCTACATTATGATGCTATTGTATGGAATTAAAATATTTTATCATGTTTTTTAGACATGCCATAGTCAGTGGGAGGTTATTCGGTTGAGAGAAATCTTTGTAGATTAACTCCCGAAAACTAATATTTTGCGCATAAATTAAATTAAATTTTGGATAATTGTCACTTGTGGCGCAAGAGATGATTACGAGTATAGCGGATTTTCGATCTTGCGACTTGTGTAATATTGTCACTATTTAATTTAGATTTTTGCGGCAAAATTATATTATGCTAATCAAATTAATCCCAATGCGAATTTCTCTCTAAATTGATTTAGCGTATGGAAGTTAATTTGGTTGACCTAGACTTAGTAGAGATGTTCAAATGTGAACAATGTAATCCCATTCTTTAGATGAGCAAAAGTTTTGGAGACTTTAGGTCAAACCTTAATTGAGCTAAAGTAAGAAAACATAACTCAAAGTCGCTGTGGTTTTGTTGTCTTGTTTGGCATAATAAAAACTAATGTGTGCGCTATGGTTAACGGCACGCTACGTAGTTTTGGTTGGCGAGTTTTGAGGTTATGAAATTAGTAAGCCCTCAATAAATCTGTATATGATCTTGACTATTGAGTTGCGTAGATTGACTTTGTAAATTTGACTTGTAAATAATGTTACATCATTGGATGAAGTAACATTCAAGAGTCACGTCATCCAAGAAATGCGAGCTAAAATAAATTAGTCATTAAGTGTAAGACGAGTCGCCAGTATGAGCAGTGTTTTGCTCTCTACCCAATTACTGGAAGTGGACGGAGCAAAATTTCATGCACTATAATAATGTGCGTTGAAATATCACGTGAAGTTAAAAGATTAGCGCATAGAAGTTGCAAAATCTATTAACATTATGTGAAAAGATTAGCGCTTAGAAGCTGCAAAATCTATTAACACTAAGTGAAAAGATTAGCGCTTAGTGGCTGCAAAATCTATTAGCATTGTCAACTTGTCTAAGTCTGGACACTTACTGTTTCCACACTTGAGTGTGAGACATGAGGAGGGGCTTCTTTGTATGATTCCTTAGCTAGGCTAACGTTTTTGAATAACGTTTACCACTAAGCGCAAGCGTTGCAGCATAATAGTGAAAAACTCAAGGCTGACAAGGTTGTTATGACTCTAAGAATTTGACGCATTGCTTGTGAGAGCATTGTGTTGAATTAGACTCTTTAGCCTAATTCGCGCTTAAGTTACTTCAGGAGCTGTCATAGATTGATAGTTTATTCTCTCCTTCTTATGGATAGTAGAATTAATTGCAAGTAACTATGAAGCGAGAAACAGAGATGGCAAGAGGAGTATCGTCATCTTTCAACTAGATGCATTAAAGTGTATGGAGAATAAAATTGACTTGAAGCTGCAGGAGATTAGTACTTACTAGTTAAATTTGCGACTTAGGCGCACTTGATATCTCCATGACATCCTTTTATGATCTAGTGAATATGAATTAGTCGTGAGTCATTACCTAGTTGGGCCTAAACCTTTAAAATTTGTCTTCAAGAACTCACACATTAGGATGATTGGAATTAGTTTATGACATTGGTCATAAACCCGTGGTTTGTTATACTTAATCACATTAATGAGATGATGACACGATGGTTTGAGTAGGCCTTCTCGGGCCCACTCGCTTGTGACATCCTACTCTCATGTGAATGTGTAACTTTGTTCGCAATAGGTGCGCACAAGTAAGTAGGAAAGCCATAGAAGGTCATTTGTTTTGGCGCATTTAGTCCACTATGATATTTTGTGACCAGATATGTGTAAGGGTATGAAAGCTAAGTCTCAATCTTGACACATTTATAGATTACGAAACGCATCTGAGTCAAGACTATTTGATCTCCTATAAGTCAAAAGTTTTGAGATGATTTTTGACATTGCACATATGAGGTCGAGATTAATTAGATAAGAGCTTTTGTGCTTTTAGTTTTGACTAAGGTGGCGAGTATCTATTTGAGTTATTTTTTAGAAAGCTCTGTGAAGAGAGGTGGATGCTTAGAAAATTGATTATTCCTAATACTCAATAACACAATGGTGTAGTAGAGATTAGGAATTACGTATTGTTAATGTTAGGTGGATAATGGCACAAAATGTTTCCCAATTGGGAATTACACTAGTTTGTTGCCTATATCCCTAACTAAGTGCCCTCCATATCAGATTTTACACTCTATTTTGAGTAATGGGTTAGCAGAGAGCCATCTATGGGCGATCTGTAACCGTTAAGCAGCTTATCTTTATTCTACTTCTCATAAGATTGCGAAATTAAGACCTAGGGTTCTATAGCGCATTATTGTATGCTGTCTTGTAAACATAAAGGGTCGTGTGGCACATTATTGTATGAGGTCATGCAAACCCTCCAGGTCATGTGCATATAGGTAAGTAGCTTTGTGGTAGTGTAACTAAGTCATATAAAGTTTTCTTAGTAAAGGTGATGTGAATAGAGTTTTGGAACTTTATAAGATAGAGAATTCTAAGCATAACGCTTTATGTAGCCTAGTTGAGAATGGAAAGAAATTTCCAATATCCTAGGGACAGTGGAAGCGATCTGCCTACTAACGGATTACTCCATTAGAGAAGAATTCTCTACATTCTTAGTTGCGTGGTAGCAAATGTGAAAATTTTCCACGTCATCACTGGGTGATTAAGAAGGGAACATTCATGATTACTTCGCAAGATGATAAAGAGCCTAGGATAATGCCAAAAATGCCAAAGGCTCTAGTCCCCTGTTTTTAGAAAGTGGATTAATGTTGCGCAGTTTAAGACAAAGTCTTTGAGGATTAACCATTTCTATAATTTGGTTGACTTTCCATTATGACGCGAAACTGTTTAAAGTTATGCGTAATTTGGATAGTCATTGTTGAGGCACAAGACTTGCTGGATACCGAAAAGTCGCACCATTGAGGAAGGTGTAGACCATGAGAAGACTTCCTCCTGGGGAGTGAGGTTATTTTGACTTAGGCTATGATTGACGTAAGTTTGGGACATTGATTTGTGGACATTGTGACCCATCTTTCTTGTTGGAGAATTGGATAAGTAGATTCGTAGGGATTTACCTTCTGCTTTTATGGTGAAAAGTTAGGAGCGCAAAAAGGTTGCTAGTTCCAATAAATCTTTTACAGCCTAAAACAGTTATCTAAATAGTGGTTCTTAGATTTCGTCAAGCCATGATCGGCCAACGATGATCAATGAAGACCACTGAGGTATGATCAATGGTCCAAAAGAAGTTTTTCCTTACTTAGTTATTATGAGCCAGGAATTTATAAGGATGTCGCCACCTAGGGTGGGCAGTCCTCTATTTTAGATATGATGGACATGGGTGATGTAATTTATATGCTCGGATGTACGATCCTTAGGGATTGTTTTGGGAAAATTCTCGGTTTGTCTTCGATGACTTACATAAAGAATATCCTAGAATAATTCTAGATGCAAAATTACAAACCCATTGACTTACCTATCAGTAAAAGCCAGAGCCTTAGCTATTGAGTGTATCCTCTAATTGTCTTTGGGAGAAACAGATGATCTATATTCCTTGATCTTTTTCTTTGTTGTGGGAGCCTAAAGTACACTATGTGGGCGTTGTAAACACCCCATTTTTGACCGACCTTAAGACTCAGACGTCACCGATTGAGTACTTGGTGATGTTGCATATCGTGCTTGTTCCGAAGTTTCAGAGTCTTGGCTGCGAGCCTTGCCTCCGGACTTCCGAACTTTTCTGTGCTTTGCCTCGGTTTGCGAACCAGGCTTTGTTTTCTCTGTTTTCTCTTCCCAAAGGGAGGGAGAGGTCTTGTAGATCATCTCTCAGTGGCCGTAGGCCACGTTTCGTGGTCGTAGGCCATTTTTCCCATTTCGGAGCCCGGTTCCCGGTTTTTCGGAGCCGTTGGCCGTGTGCCTCGGTTCGGGACCGCTTAACCACCTCCGTTTGCCCCGGTTTTTGGCATGCATCTTATTTCCTCCCTTTTGAGGGACACTGTGGTCCAAGAGACCAACTTCGTGGTCGAACACCACTTCTGGTGCCTAACAGTTAGTTTTCGGGGCCTCGGGCTGCGCACTTCGGCCCCCGAACCTTCATTTTGCATCGGTTTGGGCTCATTTTTGGCAGGGACCTTTGTTTCATTGTTGGGAAGGTCGTAGAAGGGTGGGAGGCCAGTAATTGTTCTGACAACCAGTTTTGTTCCTTCATCGCCCGTTTTTCTCACTTGAAAACCAATGTTGACCACCTTAAGGCCACTTTTTTTAGCTCTAAACCACATATTTGTGTTGTACACACCTAGGAGGCCACCAATATCATATGGCTGGCCAGTAATTGTGTGTGACCCTTTTAAACCCCTCTAAAAAGTGGCATTTCCTCTCTTCTGGTTCACTGTCTCCAGTTTTTGACCACATGGTTGTGTTGAGCACATATGGGAGGCCACCAATTTGTGGTGGCCGGCCACTAATACCACTTGACCCTTTTGACCCTTGGCCGGCTGGCCATGGGGAAGGCCGGCCGGCCACCTGCAACCTAGATACTTGGCCGGCCAGAATCCTCAGGGTTGGTACATTACAAATCTACCCTCCTTTTCCCTCCAGATTTTGTATCCGGGAGGGTGCCTTTTTGGAGGAAAACTTGAATTGTTTCCCCCCCATTTTCCCCCTTCTTTTCCACCCTTTTGTCTATATATCCAGCAGCCCCAGCCCCCTTGCAAAGGGTTAGAAAAATTGCTTTTGGAGCCTTGCATTACATCTCTCTCTTTCCCTTACTTCAAGCACCAAAACCTCCCAAATCCTACATCATTTACTCTACAACCCATAGCCCCACCCTTCCATCCTCCATTCCAGCAGCTTGAGGTTGTTCTTCGGAGCTTAGGAGCGCCCAAACTTGGGCCAAAAGCAGCTGGAAGTTGAGTCTTCAAGGGTAAGTCTTCCTCTCATCTTTTTGGTCCTATTTTTTGCATCCTATCTAAGCCATACTTGCTTGTATATTTGGGCTCCGACCCTAACTGAAAATATCATTATTTTGAGCTTTTTTTTATGTTTTTTTAAGGGTCTCTCACTGTTTGAGGCTTCCTCTTCACACTTGCTTCTTTACCTCTCTTGTATGCCTCTTTCTTGCATGGTATTTTAGGCCTATTTATAAACTGTTTTGAGCTCTGTCATAAACTGTAAAGTGGCTTATTTTGAGCCCTTCTTCAACATTGTTGAAGGGCTCCTCACTTTTTGAGGCTTTCATTTGCCACTTTCCTTTTTGTCCCTCTTTTGGCCTTATTTTTGCATGATTTGTTAGCCCCTTGTGCTTATTTTTTTGGGCTCTGATCCGAACTGTAAATGGCCTTATTTTGTCCCCTTATCCATGTTTGATCAAGGGTGTTTTTCTGTTTGAGGCTTTCTCTTTGCTCTTTGTGTTTAAACCTCTTTTTAGGCCTTATCTTGCATAATATTTTAAGCATGCTTGTGCACTGTTTTGGGTTTGGTCACTAACTGTAAAATGCCATGTTTTGGGCCTCTCTTCAACATTTTTGAAGGGCCTTCATCTGTTTAGGGCCGGAAACCATCACTTGCTTCTTTGTCCCTCTTTTGGCCCATTTCTTGCATGAGAGTTTAGCCATACTTGTGTATATTTTCGTGGCTTGTCATAAACTGTAAAATACCATATTTTGGGCCACTCTTCAACATTGTAGAAGGGCCCTTATCTTTTTGAGGTCAGTAGCTGCTACTTGTTTCATTATCTCGCTTTCGGGGCCATTTTTGCATGCTAGCTTAGCCCCATTTGTGTTCTCTGTTTGGTCTTGATTAAAACTGTAAATATGCTTTTTTTGGGGCTGTATTGATTCTATCTTTACACTTCATGTTCAAATAATGCATGCATTACATAGCCATAGGTCATTCCATGCGCCTAATTTCATGTTTCGGGATTCATTTTATGCATCGGGTGTCATTTTGCCATCTTTCGGGGCTGTTTTGCATCACTTATTGCCTCTGAAATTTGCATGCCAGTATGCCATATTCCATGCTTTGCCATGTCTTGTTAGAATGGCATTTCGTGCCTTAAGGTCGGTCCTCGGTTTGCGTGCACGTGTACACGCATTTCGAATGTCTCATTTCCATCTAATAGCTTCTTATGTGAGTGTGGCTGAGGTCCACTTGTGTTAGTGTAAGTCCATATCGCATTGTGTATGCCATTTCATTCCATAGCATTGCGTATGCTAGGTTGTATGCTAGCGCATTATGTATGCCATGTCACCTCGTGCATCGTGTATGCCATTTCATAGCATGTTGCATGTTAGGATGTATCTTAGTTGCATTTCATGCATGTCATGCATATTGCATTGTGTTCGGGATAGGAGTTAGCCCGAGCACGGGAAACGAGGAGCGTTTCATACTCCGAGTGACGGGACGTGTCTCGATTTCCCAGTCACCGACACTCCGGATTATCCATGATGGAGTTAGGTTTAGTTGGGTTTTCATGTGCATTCATTCGATATTGAGTAATGCAAATCGATTCCTCGGCCATCATGCATCGAGATGCGTGATTGGTGGCACGAGGATCGAGACATGCATACATTTGTGAAAATACATTGCCATGCCCCTTTCCTGCTCTCTGTTGCAGCAAATCAAGAATCAGCAGTATTCCGAGGCTTGGCGCGCTTTCCAAAAAACCATTGCAAAACAGAGGCTAATTGGGGCATCACAGTGGATTTCCGTGCAAAGGCAACCCGGATATGCATCATTCATCATCTGAAGAAGAGTCAAGGCAGTCCCTGGCTTGCATGCCAGTTTATTGTTTCTTAGTTAATTTGTTAAATTAATTAGGAATTTGTACATATTTTGGACTGTATTATTTATTCGGACTGTACTATTCATTTGGGACTGTATATTATTCGGACCCTCTGCGCGAGGGCATAATTGTAATAAGTGTGCGTGAGTGTGATGTATGTCTTCCAACCCCACGTCTTTCTTCCCTTTTATTTACCAGCTTACGATGGTTAGATTAGGGTATGGTTCAATTAGCATACAGTATGATAGCATGTTTGCATTCATTCATCTGTTTTGCATACACCAGGCTCGGCGCATCATACTAACTGCATTTGTATTTCAATTCCGAGTTGAATACTTGATAGCTGTTGCATCTCATATGCCATGTTTAGAATAGCCGAGCCTCCTATAGTTGCATTTTTGCATGTGTTGCATTAGGCATTTCTGTATAGTTAGGATCATGCATGATTTCTAATCGGTTTCTGTTTTGGCTTGGAGTACTCGGTGAATTTTTATGCTTTAGCATCCTTGCATGCGTGTGAGTGACTGCCATGAATAACATGCTTACCATGAGGCTAATTGCTTATGTGATATAACTGCCTGAACGCCTGTGGGTGAAGGTTGGGTTATTTGGATTGGGACAAATCATCAACTATGAGTTTTAAGCCCACTAGATAGTGGCAAAACCATCTTTTCTAAACCCACCTGAGGGTGGCAAAATTTGCATTTTAAGCCTACCTGCGGGTAGCGAACCATCTTTCAACAAACAAACATGAAATATTTTGTTCCAATTCAGTCGACCCAGTCTATACTTGTATGCTGTGCGCATCATATAGTAAATCTAGGCTAATAACCGGAATAAGAACACACAAAGTTTTCAAAACTAGATATCATGGTTAGTAGAGGCTGATCTTTGATCGGACGAGCGGGGGTGCTCACAAAGTGACCTTCCCCAATCGTACCCAAGTTCCCGAGCCGAGGCAACTTTGGTGATGACGGACACGTGGCCTTAAGCAACGAGTCAGGGTTTCCTAAATTTTCCAAAATAAAATATTTAGGTGGCGACTCTGTATCTGGCAAATCAGTCCATGTTTGGCACTTTTTTCAAAAATCAGTTTTCTCAAAACGATTTGCCTGATTTGGACTCTTTGGTTCGAGATTAAGAACCGTAACACAAATCGAGTCCGAACTGTAGCGAGGTCCCCTCGCGGACTTGTTATAGGCGTATTCGGCATGATAAGTGTTATCTTTGATAAATGGCCAATTGAGTTGTTTAGACATTGACCTTGCTCATTAGATTGTGGATAAAATTCTTTACTAGTAGTATATTAATTTGCTCCTTGTAAGATTCAATGCGCTAGTTGGGCGCATTAAGAATGAATGCAAATTGGTCACCAAAATATCTTTAGAGAGGTTATTGTGCAAGAGGTAGTGATCTTAAATCACTTCATGTGAGGCGCACATAGTGGATTCCATTGTATATACTTATCGTAAGATGTGCTGATAAGGCTTATGTTTGGAATCTAGAATTGTGATCTTGAATCACTTCATGTGAGGCGTACATGGTGGATTCCGTTGTATATACTTATCGCAAGAGGTGCTGATAAGGCTTATGTTTGGAATCTAGAATTATGATCTTGAATCACTTCATGTGAGGCGCACATGGTGGATTCCGTTGTATATACTTATCGCAAAAGGTGCTGATAAGGCTTATGTTTGGAATCTAGAATTGCACAAGCCATGGTCAAATTTTTTTTTAAAAATGGATCACTTATTTTGAGATGATGGGATGTTGACACTATTATGGTTTGTGTCATAATGATTAGCAGATGATGATGTCAGCAGGCAAGTTTGGCTCACTCACACGAGCAATTGCCCTTTGCGCTTGGGAGCGAGCAAGGATGAGACTAGTGGTTTATTTTAATTTGGAGCCAAGAGAGGCTTAAATTATCCACTATATATGTCGCCTTGGTTACAACCAAGATGAGGTCGTGTTAAGGACCAAACATGGATGTTAGTATCCACTTTCCATGTTGTACCGGTTATGATTAGCCAGATGTGAGATCTCATTTGGTGCTTGGACATGGAGCAAATAGAGAATTCGAGTTAGGCGCTAGAAAGCGACTAGACTAATATCTGTACGGTGTATCGAGTATGACGTCACTCTTTTTTGAAGAGTTACTCCACCGTAACATGTATTCATACTACATGTGCTTGGCGACTGAGTAATGAGGTGAGAGAATGGATCCATGTTTCCTCACCATGTGAGTCTTACGTGTCATTATTGATATGACTTTCATTTATGTACCATTTTGTGACCTTTGACTATGTCATAAGGTAAGGGGTTGATATTCTGCTACTTTGGTATGTTGCCTGCGGTCATGTATGATTCGGCCTTAAGGGACATCATTGGGAAAGCGGTCAATTCTAAACTAAATGGCATGAGGGCAAAGGGAAGATCATCTAGTATTACACCACTGTTGTATATTCACTGCCGGCAACTCATATCGCTCTGTATGAGAAGCGGATTGAGTATGAATATATTGCAAGAATTGAGAGGGTCAAACATGCACTTTTTGAGGTATTAGAGATGTTTTTTAGACCGGTGTAATTAGATGGGTCTGGGGTATATGAGACACTATTTCTGTTCTTTTTGGGTTGATGTCTGTATGCTAGCTCATTTTGAGTTTCTAGTATACAGCTCCCATATACAGGTGTTCTCAGCAGTCGCACGGTGCAGTAGCTAGTATGAGATTGTTCATTTTTTGAGAGATTAAGATAGAGATGTGACAGTGTCATGCCAACTCATATCCGAGTGGGAGATGTTAGAAATGGGCGCCTATGTGGCATGACCATTTGAATGTTTTGAACCTTATTCAAATAGGTTTTGAGTTTGAATTCAAACCTATTTGGATAACCACTCAGGATACATATATTATCCCCATTAACTGATATGGATATATGATAAAAAACATATTATATATCTGAGATATGGGATATGGGTGATTAAGAGAAAAACAACGTATGTTTCAGTTTTTTCCTACATACTGACTCTCTCACAAAATACAACAATCAAAGCCATTTGCACTGTGGTTTGTGTGGGTGATATTCATTATTGTAATATCACCCAATTACTGGGTTGATTGACAAGATACAGGAAGCACGTGATTTACCCATGAGATTCTTCGCTAAAAGGTATGATCTAAACATTTTATTCGCTGCGTTATAATACTTTATAATTTACACTATCAATCCGCTTCAAACCACCCAAATAATAATTTATCAATCTACTAAATCGCTATTTAATTTATAATTTCATTCTCAAAATATCCGAATTGCACCGTGCATATCCGTAGTAAGAGTTGACCATCGGAAGTTGTAACAATTGGAGTGGGCGAGGGAAAATTATTGTTTAAAGGTGGCACAAGTTTATGTGATACATCAATTTAGTTGTTATTGGCTGAGTTAATGAAATTCATCAGTTTTTAAAAAATAATTAAATATTATCTCTTAATATATGAAGCAATGGTCCAAGACCAATAAAGTGAGATGATTCCGTGGGTGAGATCATAAAATTAGCACATCACTTAAAAAAGATAAAAAATTTAAAAATTATTAAAAAATAAAAAAAAATTATATTATTTACAATGTTTGGACGGAAAACTGGAGCTGATTTTTCAGAGAAAAAAAAGACAGAATTACCTTTATCTTTGTTCCCTTCCAACAGTGCAGCTCACGAGTGAAAAAAAAAAAAACTAGTACAGCACAGTGCATTGACACGGAATAATTTCACTAACATACACAGAAAGCATGTCAGTGCTCAGAAGAGTAGGATAGTAATTTTGCTCATTGATACAATATTTTAATACATATTTTTTTATAAAAAATTAAAAATTATCTCAAATACACATATATATATATATACATATTTCTTCTATTTTTTTAATTAAAAAATTAAAAAATGTAATTATATAATACATCCCAAACAATTTCTTAGTAAAAAATGCATGGGGCCGACCTGTATTGAAGTGCGGGCCGTACAGCCTCAAATGCGTTCACACCGATAGTTGAGGGTCACATGCACGGCTTCTGCACATGTTGCCCCCCACACAGGATTTTAGGCTTTTTTTTAAGCTTTGTCCTTTGTTTTTGTTTTTATTTTTGTTTTTGTTTTTGTTTTTTTGTTTTTTGTTTTGATTTTTGTTTTTTTTTTTGTTTTTTAAGAGGGGGTTTCAGGTTTTTTTATTTTTATTTTAAGGAGGGGGTGTTGTTAATGTATTAGTAATTAATTTAGTGGTACCTATTTCTTGTAGTTATAGCACTATTAATTACTGCTTGCCCAAAGGTTAGCAAAATGATACCAGACGCTGTACTAAACCTTGGTTCAAAAAAAGGGGGTGTTTGGGAAGAAGAGTACTTATTTCAATTTATTAAAAGATAAAATAAATTAAAATAATTAAGAAAATAAAATATCATATTTAACTCATAATTATATTTTATTTTTTCCGTCACAATCATTAAATCAATTATCAAAAAAAATAAAATTCCAAACAAAACTATTTTAGTTAGCCTAAAATAACTAAAAAAATTAAATAATTAATTTCTCAAACAAGGTCAAATGGTCAAAATGAGCCTAAAATAGGCCCACAATAGATTGAATTGAGCAGTTCAATTGGCTTCGCTTGACTGGAGATAATCTAAATCCATTGCTAAATCTGTTTGATCAAAAAGTTTATCTGCTGATCAAAAAAAAAAAAAAAAAAATCAAAAATTTATCTAGTAATACAATTCATCTTTCCAAAACTATTATTCAATTCTTCAAAAAAATGGTGAAAACAACAGAATTTCATAGCACTGCCATAAAAATTTAAAATTGATAATATCAAAAAAAAAAAAAAAAAAAAAAGGAAAAAGAAAAAGAGAGACTTTACAAAGACACAAAAGTAACAGATAAAGCACGAAAATCATTAAAAAAATTGCAATCTCCCTAAACTAAAAGTTGCAACACTGAAACCTCCATCATTTATTTATTTATTTTTTAAATTTTTTTTTTAAATATCTAGACGTTCAAGACGAAATTACCCTTTAACTAAGATTAAATTACACTTTACTCCCTGAACTACTATTCAGGGGTCGTTTGACAATGATTTTTTTAGTTAGTTTTTTTTATTCTTTAGGTTATTTTAGCCTGAGACTTTTTTGGTTATTTGGTTTTCTTGTTTGGTTTTTTTGACTTTTTGACTTTGGAATGACAAATTTTTTTTATCCTTTTGTGATTTTTTAACTTTTTTTTGTCATTTTGTAATTTTTTAACTCAAGAGAGAAAACCAAACGAGCACTCAATATCAACTATTTTAAAATATTACACTATGTTGCATTAAACTATATCAATCAACGATAAGCCTTTTGATAAGAATCTACTACATATACATGACATCTCAAACATTTGATGCGCCTAAAATAACAACAGTTGTATTCATAATGTAAACAATTATGACCATTGATGTGAGTGGAAAAATGATGAAAGAAAAAGATAAAATAATAAGAAGAGACTAATAATGTAATTTTAAGTAGTTTACAACATTTCAATTATCATATGTAAAGTGCATGTCAAATGTTTGTCTATTTGGAAGGTCAATATTGATACAATTTGATAATTTAAGTTGATAAACTATTAATATTTTTAGTTAAAGGAGATAAATTAATATTGAGTGATCGATTCAATATGAGAAACTATAATTTGACCTATGACTAAAAAAGTAGGTTAGTTAGGAGGGTCCAAAATAAAAATAGAAAAACTATAAATAAGAAGATTAACTATTATAATTTTGAATTAAAAGATATAAAGTGATGATAAACAGTAATTTGCCCATTTATTTATTTGGACAATATTTTCCTAATTTGGCAAAGGAGAACATCTTGTGCTTGAGTCCACTGATTGGCCAATTAGTAGCTCTTTGGTTGGATCTTGTTAAATCATTAGTCCGTTACCTTCGTATTACCTTTTACACACATCCACTAGAAAAATTATATCGGCTAATGAGACTAAATTGAAAAAAGATTAATCAGTGTCTTTGGTTTGAGTTTTTTGAATTAAATTTTTTTTGAAAATTGAGTATTTAGATTTTCATTTTTTTTTGTTTTTAGTGAATATTTTTAAAATTTTAAACATTTTTTTTTTACTTTTTTAGATACATCTTACTTAGATGTATCTAAAAAATAAAAAATTTGTGAAAAAATATTTTAAAAAATTAATAAATACATAAAAATATAAAAAATGTACTCAATTCTTGTTTTTTTTTTTTTTTTTTATATTTTTGGTATTTAGTGAATTTTTAAAAGATTTTTTTTACAATTTTTTTTTACTTTTTAGGTGTATTTATGTTAGGTGTGTCTAAAAAGTAAAAAAATTGCTTAAAATATTTTAAAAATTCAGTAAAAATAAAAAAATACGAAAAATAAGAAAGTAAAATTTTCTGAATAGTGTTTTTAGAAAAATGGAACTAAGCAAGCTGATGTCATCTACAGTTTTCACATAATTATAATTTTAAAACATAATATTTAATTCATTAATAATTTGATAATTATATGGATGAAAATAATATTATCGTTTCTTTTACACTACAATATATATTTTATCTTATTTATCTTTGTATTTTCACACAATTTATGTTAATTTTGATCCATTTAACCTTACAAAAAAAATTTATTGTAATTATATTAAAATTGTAGACTTATTGTAGTTTCTTTCAGATCAAAGAGTTGATCAGTATAATTTATCCAATTATATTATCCTCTTAGGACAAATACAAGTGATTCTAAATTAAATTTGATTGGCTAAAACAATACGATTTATCATTTTTGTATCACTTTTTAAAAATAATAGAACAAATAATGCTCTATTTGATCATCGAAATGAAAAGAAAAGGAATGGATTGGAATATTGATTCATTAGCCTTTCATATAAACTGATCATTCATTAAAACGGTAAAAGATAATCTTATTTATAATGTATTTGTCATTATGTTTTTTAAGCTAACGAAACATAAAAATAAATATTTTTATAAAATAATCATTTCATTCTACCTTATTATAGAGAACTAAATATTACCTTATATAAATGACCACCAAATAGTTCTCAAAAGTTAAAAGGGGAATTACTTGGCAGTAAGCTCAGAAAAAATAAATTAAAACTCAATGGTAAAATTTATACATTTTAATAATTAAAATGTTATACTTTTTCATAATTTTGTAATTTTTTTTTCATTGTAGCACTGTATAGTATTTTTTTTATTTTTTGGTATTAAAAACAAAAGAGTTGCATAAGTTTCGCAAATCCCTAATCCCAAATTAAAATATTACTTGAGACCACGAATGAGGGTGCCACGTCCAGAAACAATGAAGGATCAAACCAAGATGAGAGTGTTTTTGGACGAGTAATGTTAGAGACTCTAAATAATATATCAAATGTGTGAGACTCACACAAACTCATATCTATATAAAAAATTTAATAAAATATTTGATAGATTATTTGAGATCTTTAACATTTTTCTTTTTGGAAAGATCCCTAACCACTGACCCACCTTCAAACCACTGAACCCACCCATCAGGGGCTGCAGCACTGTACAGTTATTCCCCAAAGTTAAACGGTTCGCCCAGCACGTGGCGGGAACCCAACCGTTGTAATTCCTCAGTTTTTGTCTCAAAACAATTACCTAAATCCTGAGCCGTTAGATCCATCAGAAAGCTATCATCGAACGGCTAGTGAACAGCAGAAGAAGACGAGAAGGAGAACAGACCATGATAATTGATGGATCTACTTAAGAATATGATCTCACTAAACCAAATTCATTTATAACTAACTGTTACACAAAAGAAGAATTCTCTCTCTCTCTCGACTTCCTTATTTTTGGAGTCTCCGTTACTTCACGCTTTCTTAGATTCCTTTCGAAATCTGGTTAAACGTCGCCTCTGATCTTGTAACTCTCTCTCTCTCTCTCTCTCTCTCTATATATATATATATATGTGTGTGTGTGTGTGTGTGTGTGTGTGTGGATGTGTTATGTAATGGAGTTGTTGATGTGCTAATTCGTTAGAATGTTTGTGCTTTGATTTTTTTTTTTGGGATGACTATTTGTGTTTAATTTGTGGTATGGAAGGTTAATTAAGTAAAAATTTTGAAATTGATGCAGATAATCGTGGAATGCGAGCCATTGATGCTTGAATTGTGTGGCCATGGCTGGTGAAATTGAAGAACCTTTTAGTCTTAGTTTTCAGGTATTATTTTCAGTTTTATGCATGCAAATTATGGATCTTAACTGTGATTTTCGCTAATGATAAATGATTTGTGTTGGTGTAATCAAACTCCAACGATTTGCATTTTGGTGATTGGTTCTTACTACTACATACTTGTTTGTTTCTTCTCTTTCAAGATTTCCATTGGTAGTGACCAAAATACTGCCTTTTTCTGCTCAAAATTTCATTGTTGCAACCAAGCTGTGCCCTTTATTTGCCTATGCTGGTGGATTTGGCTAAGTACTAGCCATGGAACTAAGAATTGGTTTGGGAGGTGGCTTTTTGGGTGTGTTTTTTGGGCTAAATTATGAGGTGAAAAACCGGAATTGTTTGAGAATGACTTTTTGACTTTTTACACAAAAAAAAAAAAAAAAAAAAAAAACCAAAACCAAAACCAAAAAGTACCAAGGATGAAAATGAATTATTGATTTTTTTATTTCTTTATGAATTTTTGACTTTTTTAGTTGGTTTTTGGCTATGTTAGCCTCTTTTAAAATCAATGTATATCTCCGGGAAGTCACCAATTATCTCATAAGTTTAGACTGTTAGAGAATGGACACAACAATATAAATAAATACAGAGTGACTTGAAGCCAAGAGCTCCCCACACCAATTGTATCAAAAGGTAAGGCTATTAAGAGATGAGCAATGTATATCTGCAATCCAACAATATACACAAGACATTGATTTAATATTTATTTATATTTTAACTTTCTGTGTACATTTTAATTTTTAAGATTGATATATACATTATATGTGCATGTGTGTATTTGTCGATGGATCCGTAATTTTGGGATGTCATTTATCAGTTTTGTTTTTTAGACATTGGTTCTAGCTTTCCCTCTAAATTGATAATGTGTTGTGTTCTATGTTCTATGTTCTATGAAAGCATGTTGTTGTTAGATTGAATTGTATTTCATTGTTGGTAGCATTGAGTAGGGAGTTCCACTGAAGCACTCATTTCCATGGATATGGATCTGCACTCATCTTTCTACATAACTTACATTCAGTTGTATTTTTGTGGGAATTTAAAGTTCGGCTTAATATGGTTAATAATTGCAGCTTGTGCTTTGCAATGAGAGCAATGATCCTTTCTCATTATGTAGGGCAAAATTATGAGACAAAACATTCAAGATTTAAATCTAAAAGTTTTATTTGGCATTAGTAAGCTTTAGATATGTCAGCCTAGCTGGAGCAGCAAATTTGGGGTATTGAAAGTTGAGCGCAAGGCAAACATTCTTTATTAGAAAAAATGAAACATGTATTAAAATTCTGGAATTAATTGTAGGTATTGCTAGTGTTGCAGAGACCATTCACCATAAGCATTTCTTTTGTGTATGAGCTGTGATGTGCACAATTGTATAATTATGTTAGTTGAATTTTATGAGTCTGCAGATTTTTAAATTTTATTTGAACAGACTATAATACTTGACATTGACTCATGGCTAAAACGCACCTGATGACTGTCATTGCTGATTTTACTACATATGTTTTGCTTCAGCGAAGATATGACCAACTAATAAATTTAACTCGTCTGTTCTTCCAATATAGTGTCTGTGTTGCGGTCTAGTTTTTCTTCTTCTAACAAAGCTCTTCCTAAATTGGGCAGGCAGATTCTATACACAATGGATCAATCTCATTTGGAAGGTTTGAAACTGAATGCTTATCTTGGGAGAGGAGATCATCCTTCTCACATAACAGGTATCTTGAAGAGGTTGAGAAATACTCGAAACCAGGTTCAGTAACTGAGAAGAAGGCTTATTTTGAAGCTCATTTCAAAAGGAAGGCCCTTTTGAGCCGAAGTTCATCCGACAGCCAAAATGGTATACAATGCCAAACTAGTGAAAATGACACCTCAGAGAACATGGATTACAAAGATGAATTTGAGCACACTAATGAAGGTGGTCATTCTGTACAATTTGACGAGAGTTTTGATGGTTCAGAATATGATGGAGATTGTGACTTGATGGAATGTGTACGAGGTGACTTGAGAACTTCATGTGTTGAACCTCAGTTTCAAACTGATCTCAACAATGTCAATGAAGCCGAGCAAGGAGTTCCTGAACATGTCAACCCTGACAAAGCATATCAAACTGGAGCTGGAAGCTTACCTGCCATTGATGCCGAGCAAGGAAAAGAAGTCATAGAGAACCTTAATGACAAATTAGCAAATGTGGGTTTGACATGTAAGCCTGTGCATCTGTCGACTAATTGTCACTCTACTGGGAAAGATGATAGTGTTAATTTGGAGCACCGACAAGAATCTTGCCCCAAGGTTTGTGTTTTTAGCATGTTATAGTTTGATAGCACCTCTCTCTTTCTATACTAGTGGGTCAAAAACTACTGTCTTCCTGTATATTTTTTAAGAGCAATAATGCAGTGAACTAGAAGATATGTCTAAAGATGAGCATTATGGCTTTGTTTTATCTTTACAGCACATGATTGTGTCATGCATACAATTTTTTTTTATATATTTTTCATGGATGGAAAAATCAGATCTTGCCCCATTGTACTTTTCACGTGTCTTACTTGATGCCCTGACTCTAGGTGGGGACCAAATTGGAAAGCAAACTTGCAAAGCCCAGATTGAAGTCTTCCACTCAGGTTCAGAGAAATGTTTCTAGTGAGCCATCTAAATGCTCTGCAAAGAAACATATTAGATCAAAAAGTGAAGACTCACAGAGCACAAAAACAGAAAAACACTCATCGCACACAGCCATTCTAACCACACGTTGGGTATGCAGAACTTCAAAACCAGAGGCAAGTATTTGTTTATGATCTATAAGTACCTTTGAATATACCGAAGTAATGGTTCCAATAGGATGTTGCCCTGGCCCAAGTTAATGTTCTTAAAATGACAATTATGCATTTTGTTTTTTGTTTTTGTTTCGTTGATATTTTTAAGTAGCATTCCCTTATTTTGGAATATTGTTCATTTGTTCTTCCCTCATGTTATTGGCTGGTATTCTTAACAGGATCCTAAGAGTTCAAAGTCAAAAGTTATTCATGATAACAGAAGGTATTTATTCCTTTCCAATTTCTGCACAAGGAAAATCTATACCTGCAATGGGTATGCTGCTAAAAAATACTTCTCATTAGCAGTGAAAAGGAATTGAAGACAAAAAAGGTTGTTCATGAACCTAAGCCTTCTGCCTCAGAGAAGCTTGTTCCTAAAGCACGCCAGAAAGCAAACAGGTTTATGAAACATCATATGCAATGCTTCATTACTTGGATGTTTTGACCTTCTGAGGTTTGACATAGAGTTACTGTTGTGCAGGCCCAAGCAGGTTGAGAATTCAACTAAGTCAGGCATGAAACAAAGCTTGGCTGTGTTCAATTTCAAAAGTGATGAACGGGCAGAAAGGAGGAAAGAGGCAAGAACTCATGCTGTTTTATTAATTTTTATTTTTAAAAAAAAAAAGAAAAGGAAAAGAATCATGGCTGTGACTTGTTCATTTGTCTGTTTTCCTCTTTCATCTTAGTTTTACATGAAGTTGGGGGAGAAAAAGCATGCAAAGAAGGCCGGGACAAATCAAATTCAAGCAAATAAACTGGTACATAAATTCTAGCAGTTAATTTTTTTTTTTTTGGGTATTGAAATTAAATAAATTTGGTGAACATCCTCTGAATAAACTCATTTTGTATCCATGTCATATTGCTATTACACCATATCTGGATTCTTTATTATCAGATTCAGATTTTTCTTTAATTTCTCTATGTTAAATAGTGCTAACAAATTTACCAGGAGATACAACCAAACTGTGATCATTTGTTGGACTAGACTTAATTCATATTGAATCAAATTGCTTCATTTCTGTATAGATTTTTATTCAGATAATATATTACTGCCTGCTTGCACTAAGAATAATTTGAAGATGCTTAGATTGGAAATTACTGTATCTACAGGAGAAGACAGAAGCTGACATTAAACAATTCCGAAAAAGTCTTGATTTGAAAGAAACACCGAAGGTTTGTAAACAAGTCTGTTAACACTGACATTTTGTGTATGCTTTATTCTCATATCTGGAGAAACTGAAAAGTTCATATATCTAATTTGTCTTAATAATGACTTGATTATGATTTTAACATGAAACATGAGTAAAATTACAATATGTCCCAAACTTGGGAGAAGTTTTCTCATTACACCTTATATATATACACTTTCTAAAATAGATTTTCCCTTCACACAAATATAGGCTTCATGCAGGGGGCTTCAGATCCTTTGAAATGAGACATCTATGATTATCTATATATAAATTAATAGATTCACTAGTTTTTTTAGATTTTGGTTTCATCGATTCTTATGATTAAACAGCTATCCTTATCACATAATGAGTGCTTATCTAGAATTAGTAGATTGGATTGACTAGTTTAGTAGGTAGGTATTGGTTCCATCTACTTTACCATCCAAACCACAAACAAAACACAGCACACCCCTTTCTCTGGTAATAGGTTGCTTTGAATACGAATACAGGGAACAGTTACAGGGAACAGTTGATGCTTACAGCACCAAGTTCTAATGGAATCTTATTGCAATACTTATTTTGAGCAGCGTTCTATGATTGATTCGTGATTTTTTATTGTATATATATGAATACTGCTTCAAGATTCATTTTTCTATGAAGTCACTGTTCAGATCATAATCCTTCCCAGAGTAGATTCATAGTTATTTATTTATTCAAATAGAAATGATTACAGGAACAAATTCTGAAAGGGAACAGAGAAAGAACAACATTTTAATTTTAAAAAGGTGGAAGTAGGTAGTAGATGATATGCAGTACTAAAAAGAAGTTGATTGGGACATAAAGCTAATACTTCATTTTAAGAAGTTGAGAAGTTTGTTTGCTTCCAGCCGTTGAATGTGAATTAAGATTATCCGAATTCTAATTGCTCAGAGCACATGTTGTTCTCTTGGTGACCAGTATTCATAGTTGACTTGAGAAACCGGTCCAATATCTGAGATTTTACATGTATGATCCAGCCCCTCCACCCAACCAGCACAAGATATTTAATTTGGTTTTAAATATTTTATCAAAATTTGTATGCTCTTGCGATGTTGTGGCTAACTGGTAACTAAGAATTTAGAATAATTTTAAACCAACTCCAGAAAGCCCCAAAGCCGAATTACTCACAGGCTACAACTTTCTTTTCCACCATTCAATCATCATGCCTGATTTTTATCCGCACGCTTTAGTCAATGCTCATGTTTTAATCATTCGTAGATTATATGGAATCATAAAGCATGGCTGGCCTTATTGTTATATCGTATAGATTTTTTCCCCCCATAATTTGGTATGTTCTTGATTCTCACACTGCACTGCACTGTCTTGCACACAAGATGCTTGCTTTACTTCATTCATTGCTAATTTTTGACTAGCTCTTCATCTGCTCCATATTATATGGATGAACAAACCTATGTAGCACTTTTTAAGTTATTGAAGTCCTGAATTTTTGCAATCCCCTTCATTTTTTATTCCAGATATTTGTAAAGTCTTAAGTCATATAGTTTCTCATAGGCCACCCCCTCCAAAAAACATTCTAAAAGTGGGGTGATCTTTTTGAACATATTGGCTTCAATTTGATGCTTATGAAGTGTGTGCTTTTTGGAAATCATCGTCGTTAGAATTTCTTTGGCAAGAAATGCCTTTTTGGACCAGAAAACATTGTGGTTGCATTTTGGATGGATAGATCTGAAATAAAGGGTGAAGTCATGTAGGAGGTTGGCTGTTAAAATTAGTTTGGGAGACCTAAAGGCAATTCAGAGATATAAAATATGAGAATCCTCAGCCAACCAAAATTCTTCTCACCATGGATTCCAAATGTTTTCATTTTCCTTGTATTTAACATCAATGCAAAGAAGGCCTTTAAATATATTTATTCATGCCTCTTGAAAATCTAATGCTAAGCTATTATATCTGTGCATGTAAATTATGGTCCTTGTTTGTCCTATGTTTGGGATTATGTTTCCACATCTTCAACATATAAAGAACAAATTTGTAACAAGTCAAGGAAAGCAATATCTGATCTCCATAGCTTTATCTATTTTTATTCCAGGCTGTTTCAAGTAACACCAAATCAAGTAAACTTCAAAGCAAGTCATCAAGCCCTGGCTGTGGAGCAGTGATCAGCCTCAAGCTTCAGCACCAATGAACTGCAGTGCCCTCAAACAATCAGAGACCGTCCTCCACAAGATGAATTGAACACAGTGAGGTAACTGGGGAACGGAACTCCCGAACAAAAATGAAGTGGATTGGCAGAGTTGACGGAAAGCGTAAAGTGGAAGCTGTGAGAAGCAACAATGACATGGTGGGGAAGGACATGAATGGTGTAGGCATTAGCAATGCTTCAGAAATGGGTCATTTAGCTTGTTGGTGTTCCCTTCTGATCATGTGCATTGCCATTCTCCATCCATGCATTACCACCCACATCCATGGGCATCATAACAAGAGTGTATATCAGCGGCCGGGCAAAGAGGAATGAGGCCAGATCTTACTCTATGCCCTTGTCCTGAGTCACCACTCTATTACATGATGGGCCTCTCTTGCTTGATTGTGTGAAGGAGAGGATCCCCTGCGTCAATTATTGTATGTTGAATCTTCTTCACATGCCCCATGCGCTACAAATAACAGTTAATGTGTTTTTAATGACTAGTCATTGCGGTCAACAAAATCGTTTCATCTGTATTATTTTCACCTTATTCGTATCCATGTACCAATCTGCCCAAATCGCTGCCCAAATCGCTCTTGTTGATTTTGAAACCATAGGTTGTTGGCTATGGATGTGATTTTCTTAACCAAAACCCCGTTTGATCGGAATTGGGGTAATTATTGTGCCTCAATTTGAGGTGCATTATCGGTTTATTTTTATAATTTGAACTGTTCATTTTGTAAGGTTTGTTGAGTACTTCATGCCTCCAAAAATCATGTTAATCGGATATCAATAAATATATGATTATATGATTGATAACTAAAAAAATAAACAATAAGTTTTTTTTTTGAGAAATAGCATAAAAAATATACATTTTGATCATATAGTTATTAATATCCGATTAATATGATTTTTGATAGGCATGAATTACTTAACAAACTCTACAAAATAAATGGTTCAGATCATAAAAATAAGTCCATAATGCACAGCAGTGACCCCATTTCCCATTTTGATCAGTTGATGGATGACATGCAATCTGCCCAACCCCACTCCGGAGCACCCGTAGTGCAATTTTATTGGTCAATAAAATTAAATAAAAAATTTAATTACGACAATGCAAACCTTTAAAATTTTCTTTTTTCTTCACAATTTCATATTTATTATAGATATATTTGATAGATCTCAAAAATAGAATTTCTAAAATATAAATTTTATTAAAAATGAATATATAAAACTGAAGTTGTAACAATTTGACGTTTAGATTTAAAAACAAAACACACACACAGACAAGAAAGAGGAAAAACAATAATATATATAAATATATATATATATATATATATTAAAGAGGCAGTGATTCTCACTACTAGTGTTCCAAAGATCAATCCTTAATTCTAATGCCTTATAGGTGAATTTACAATCCATTTTCCCTTTATTTAAATAGTGATACTGAACACACAGTTGTCTTAATTACACTAACGGTTCCTATAGTTTGAGACTTGTGTCGCTTTGATACATAATTTTTCAATTGTGACACATTTAACCCTGAATTTTGAATCATGTTCTAAATAAGGACAATTGAAAATACCATTGTTTAATTTTAAGGGCAAAATTGTCAATTTAACAAAATATAAACTAATTTGATAAAAATAAATGTCAAAAATATTTTTTAATTTTTAAAAATTATTTGTACACACTAAAAATAAAATTATGTTAAATAGATATATCTTTTATACATATATTTATATATTTATTTTATTAAATTAATTTTAATTATATGTTTGGATGATGATCATGTAATGTGTGGTTGTTTTTATTTTCATTAAATTAGTTTCTATTTTTTCAAAAGTCAAATATAGTGACAACTTTGATATCATTATTAAACCAATTCATTAAATCAAAAAATTCAAAACTAAAAACATTTCATATATTAAATATATCGATTACATTAAATTCTAACAACCACCCATTACATAACTATTATCCAAACACATAATAAAAATTAATTTGGTCAAATAAATAAATAAATGTTTAGAAGATTTATCAATTTTACATAATTTTATCTTTTGTGGATAGAAATAATTTTTAAAATTTTTTTAAAAAATTTGACATTTATTTTATCAAATTAGTTTATATTTTATCAAATTGACGACTTTGTTCTTGAAATTAAGCAATAATATTTTCAATTGCCCTTATTTAAAATAAGATTTAAAATTTAAGATCAAATGTGTCACAATTGAAAAGTCAAGACTAAAATGACACAAGTCCTAAATTATAGGGACTGTTAAGGTAATTCGCCCTAATTTCTTTATTGCAAATTTACTTATTTATTTATTTAAGGCAATGACAAAAAATAGTAGACATCAATGTAGCCATCTTTTGTTGTCCACAGCTAGACGTTGAATGATAGTGATTACCATTGAATATGATATATGACCTCAAAAAATATGGTATGCATAGGTTTGGCTGTCAAAATGAAGATGAAGCACCTGGCAGCATGGTCATGGTCATTGTTATCAATAATGTTTAAGAGTTTTAATTACAGAGTTTTAATATAATTTTAATGATTTAAAAAAATATTTATGTGAAGGTGGAACCAACAATTCTCCCTTTATCTCACTCTACTCGCTCTCTCTTCCACTTTATTAAAATTCCATTTAAAATTCTCAAATAAAAATTATGTCTCATTACACGTTATACACCTTATTTGATTGTGATTTTGATGCGTCCTTCCTTCATATACTAGCAGATATGTGTTGATTTATTTCAAATAAAAAATCTCATTAAAGTCACTTACAATTTTAAAAATACTATTACTATATTATTTTTATAATATTTTTTGTATATGAATTTTATGGGACATTTACACATAAGTTTTAATTTATGAACTTATACTTTATTAAGTCCTAACTAAGATTTTTTAGACTTTCAAATCTCATTAAATTTTTAATAGTCAGAATTACCTTTCAAACAATAATTGTTTATTATTTATGATTATCTATAAAGAAATATGATGATTTGACATTTATTTTAATTTTCAAAACTTTATAACATCAACTTTCAAATTGAAAAAAAAAAAAAAAAAAAAAGTTATGTGCAACAAAAAATTGAAAAAACTTAATTATTTTTTTATGCAAAACTGAAAATTTTGTGTATATAAAGGAGCATGATGATGGAACATTGATGTGCAAAACTGGAAAAAAAAAAAAAGAGAAAAAACTGATAATGTTCTTAGTTTTAAAATTGGAAAGAACTGTTAATGTTCTCAATTTTATTAAATAGTTGAATCAAATCAATAAGTAGAAAGACAAATATTTAATCTCGTGCTCTGTTTTTTTTCTCATCAATTAGTGAAACAATTATCTAGAACATTATTATGTAAAATTGATAATGTTCTTAGTTTTAAAAATTAGAAAAAACTATAATATTACCGGTTTTATTAAATAAGACTTATTAATTCAAAAAAATCTTAAATAAGATATGAACTATCATAATATTTATAAATAAGATTTTTAAATAATTCACTCACTTTTTATTTGTAAATTATTTTCCATATTAAATTGGACGATAATGTCGCATTTAATTTTTCTTTAGTTGAAATGATATTAGGTTGAATCTTTCAAACCTTTGGGCCATGTTTGTTTGACTCCATAGGTGGGGGGATTGGACTACCAATCCCGTGGGCCTTACATAGCCCATGTTTGGTTGGAAAAAATATGAGGGGACTAGTAGTCCCATGGGACTATGAATACCCTCACATAGGGGGATTAGCTTAGGTAGATTTTGGGTGGGATTAGGAAAATAGTGAGGGGATTGAGTCTATTTTATATAAAAAAATTATTTTTTTAATTTCATTTTTTTTTACCAAGTGAACTTGTTTACTTCAATATTTGTTTTAATTTTTTTAATATAGAAATAATTTATTTATTTATTTTATACAAAAATAATTTAACAATCCTATCACTAATTATCTCCCATACTATCATCAAAATAAATACACTTTTGCTTAATCCCCTCACTAACAATCCCCACATTAACAATCCCTTCACTAACTATCCTTTCACTAACAATCACATCCAATCTAATCCGCCAAACAAACGTGGCCTTGAGGACATCCCCACAAGCAAACAGCATTAGAAAGGGGGGAAATTTTCGAATAAGTGTACGTTACAAAAGATTATTGGGTAATTACACATACATATTTGAGATTTGTTTAAAGTATAAATTGCCTTTTATAGTTCAAAAAATTATAAATATTCCTTTATTAATTTTTTTATTTAACAGAATTAACTAAAAAAAAAACAAACCATAATTATTTTCCTATACAATAATAAAATTACTTAGTAAATTATTAATTAAAACATATGTATAATATCATTAAAAATTATTAATTGATTTGATGATTTATTAATAAAAAGGGAGATTTATTATGAAATTAGAAATCTTAGGGGGTGGAATGTAAATTTCAGAACCACAGGGAGCCATTTGTATTTTAATCAAATTTCAGGGGGTGTATTTGTAATTTGTCCCAGATAATTACATATCTGGGGTGTTAATTTCCGACTACATAATCAAACAAGGAATTTAGTTGGAGCACATGCGGCAGAATAGATTAAGCCAATCACTTGCCCCCAAGAAAATGAGAATACCGAGATGGTTTTTTCACATGAGAGCACTCTGACGATCAAGACAGTCAAATAATCTCTCAAAAGATCTCACACAAGTACTTAATGCACAAATTAAAGTATACCTCAAACCCACGAGATGTCTCATCTTTAGAGCCAGCAATGCCTTAGTCCCCTAGAAGTCTCACTTTATAGGACTTGAGTAAAATATTCATCTTGAACTCTCAGTTAGGTAAGGATAAATTTCTTAAGAGCTTTAATCTTATCCAGACAAAGAGCTCCCTCCTATCTAGGACTCTTGTCTCTTATCCTGATATTTTATAATTCCGGTATTACCGCATCTAACCTTGGCAATATTGCAATCATCTCAGCAATTATGACTTGCCCATGTGACACCTTAACCGACATCTCAGAGCCATCCCGGCCATGTGGCGTCATTCATAGAGTATTTCCCCACAATATCAATGATAAAATTTATAGAAATTAATAATTAAATTCTTAAAATTTTCAACAAATCTGTAATAATTTATTGACAGTATCACTGAGAAGTAATTTTCTTTAGAAATTGTGTAATTTGAAAATAATAATAATAATAATAATAATAATTGCTCGTTAATTTGAAAAATGTCTTAACAATTACAGTAATATATATTGTTTTAAAAGTAATGCTCTGATTATTTCATGTATTAATTGTGACTCCAAAATGATGGTGCTGAGGTTGTGGTATATGTGTGTGGATAGTGGCAGTGATGGTGATCAGAATCGGTTTAATATTTTTTTATGTTTTTAAATTAATGAATGTGATCAATGGAGAAGAGAGGTGAAGGATTAAGAAAATTACTCGACAGGTTGTTGCTCTGTTGTGGGCCATTTTGAAACAAGGAAACATTTCACTTTTTGACCATTAGGATTTCAAATTTGTTTGTGGATGGATCATGGAGGTAGGAGAATGGAATTGCATGGGCCCATCGTGTAAATGACTTTCCTACTTAATATATCTCTATTTTTGTGGTGCTCAAAAGAAAAAAGAAAATAGAAAAAAGAAAAATTAAAATGAGACTTATTTTATTACGTTTTTAAAAAATTAAAAACTTTGACATTAATATTTGCTTTTATATTTTCTTAATAGGCACATGTAACAAGTTAAGTAATCATCTAATCGTGAGAGTGTCGTCTCTATTGGTGATGATGGAGGCAATCATACAATCTATTTTCCCTTTATTTAAATAGTGAGTATAATTTTTGTGATATTAAACACACAGTTATCTTAATTTCTTATTTATTTATTTAAGGCAATGACCAAAACCGTTGAATGATAGTGATTACTATTGAATATGACATATGACCTCAAAAAATATGATATGCATAGGTTTGGCTGTCAAAATTAAGATGAAGCACCTGCCATCGTGGTCATGGTCATTGTTATAATGGTTAAGAGTTTTAATTTGAGAGTTTTATTGTAATTCCAATGATATAAGAAATATTTATGTGACGGTGGAGCCAATAATTCTTTCTCTATCTCTCTCTACTCGTTCTTTCTCTCACTTTATTAAAGCTCTATTTAAAACTCTCAAATAAAAATTATGTATCATTACTTGTTATATACCTTATTTGATTGGGACTTTGATGTGTCCTCCCTTCATATACTAGCAGATGTGTGTTGATTTATTTCAAATAAAAAATCTCATTAAAGTCACTTACAATTTTAAAAATACTATTACTATATTATTTTTATAGTATTTTTTGTATATAAATTTTATAGAACATTTACACACAAGTCCTAACTAAGATTTTTTACACTTTC
Organism: Camellia lanceoleosa; assembly: GCA_025200525.1. Classification (NCBI taxonomy): domain Eukaryota; kingdom Viridiplantae; phylum Streptophyta; class Magnoliopsida; order Ericales; family Theaceae; genus Camellia; species Camellia lanceoleosa. The sequence goes on along the minus strand of CM045763.1, from coordinate 32,823,086 downwards.
AAGTCTTATTAAATTTTTAATAGTCGAAATTACCTTTCAAACAATAATTGTTCATCATTTATTATTATCTGTAAAGGAACATGATGATTTGACATATATTTTAATTTTCAAAACTTTAAAACATCAACTTTCAAATTAAAAAAAAAAAAATTACGTGCAAAAAAAAAATTGAAAAATTTTAATTTTTTTTTTGTGCAAAATTGAAAATTTTGTGTATATAAAGGAGCATAATGATGGAACATTGATGCATTGATGTGCAAAACTAAAAAAAAAAGAGAAAAAAAATTGATAATGTTCTCAGTTTTAAAATTAGAAAAAACTGTTAATATTCTCGATTTTATTGGATAGTTGAATCAAACCAATACGTAGAAGGACAAAAATATTTAATCTCGTGCTCTATTTTTTTCCCATCAATTAGTGAAACAATTCTCGAAAATATTACTATGCAAAATTGATAATATTCATAATTTTAAAAATTAAAAAAAACTAATAATATTATTAATTTTACTAAATAAGATTTATTAGTTCAAAAAATCTTAAATAAGATCTGAAGTACCATAATATTTATAAATAGGAATTTTAAATAATTCACTCACTTTTTATTTGTGAATTATTTTCTATATTAAATTGGATGATAATGTGGTGTTTTAGAAAGTTAGTAAAAAGTTAATTTTTTGACTTTTTTGATGACTTTTTTAACAAAAAATTACATTGTTTTGAGTAAAAAAATTAATTTTTTTTTGACTAAAAAAATTAAAAAATAAAAAAACTAACTTTTTTTTACCATTGTTGCCAAAATGGCCCGATGTCGCATTTAATTTTTCTTTAGTTGACGTGATATCAGGTTGAATCTTTCAAACCTTTGAGGACATCCCCACAAGTAAACAGCCTTAGAAAGGGGGAAAATTTCGAACAAGTGTATGTTACAAAAGATTATTGGGTAAATTAAATATACATATTTGAGATTTGTTTAAAATATAAATTGTTTCTTATAATTTAAAAAATTAAAAATATCTTCTTGTTAAAATTTTTTATTTCACAGAATTAACTAAAAAACAAAAATTCATAATTATTTTCCTATATAATAATAAGTCCGGTCTGGGAGGATCGGGGTGGACGTCTTTATTGGGCCTATGGGGGCCCACCACGGGTCCCATTTTCATAATTTGAATCGTTCAATGTGTAGAACTCATCGAGTACTATATATTTGAAAAAAATCACGTTGATCGGATATCGATAGTTATGTGATCAAAACAGTTTTTTGTCAAGTGTTAATTTGTTCACCGTCCAATTTTTTTAATACGAAACTGATTTGATCATATAGCTATCGATATCCGATCAACGTGATTTTTTACAACCATATAGTACTCGACGAGTTCTATATATTGAACGGTTCAGATTATGAAAACGGGACCCGTGGTGGGCCCCCACGGACCCAATAGCACGGTCTAGTCTGATCCCGGACTGGACAAAAGCCATACCCAATAATAAAATTACTTAAATTATTAATTGAAACATATTTATAATATCATTAAAAAATTTTAATTGACTTGATGATTTATTAATAAAAGGAGAGATTTGTTATGAAATTAGAAACTTCAGGGGGTGGAATGTAATTTCCAGAACCACAGGGGATGATTTCTATTTTAATCAAATTTCAAGAGATGTATTTGTAATTTACCCTAGATAATTACATATCTAGGGTGTTGATTTTCCGATCACACAATCAAACAGGGAATTTAGTTGGAGAGCATGTGGCAAAATAGATTAAGCCAATCACCTGCCAACAAGAAAATGAGAATATCGAGGTGGTTTTTTCACCCGGGAGCATTCTGACGACCAAGACAGTCAAATAATCTCTCAAAAGATCTCACACAAGTACTCAATGCACAAATTAAAGCATACCTCAAACCTACGAGGTGCCTTACCTTTATAGCCAGCAATGCCTTAGTTCCCTAGAAGTCTCACTTTATAAGACTTGAGTCCAATACTCATCTTGAACTCTCAATTAGATAAGGATAAACTTATTATTCTTATTCAGACAAAGATCTCTCTCTTATTTAGGACTCTTGTCTCTTATCCTGATATTCCATAATCCCGATATTACCGTACCGAACCTCAGCAATGTCGCGATCATCTCGGCAATGATGACTCGCCTATGTGGCATCTTAACCGATATCTCGGAGCCATCTTGGCCACGTGACATCATTTATAAAATATTTCCCCTCAATATCAATGATAGAATTTATAGAAATTAATAATTAAATTCTTAAAATTTTCAACTAATCTAAGAAGTAATTTTCTTAAGAAAGGGTGTAATTTGATAATGATAATAATAATAATAATAATTGCTTGTTAATTTGAAAAATGTCTTAACAATTACAGTAATATATATTGTTTTAAAAGTAATGCTCTGATTATTTCATGTATTTAATTGTGACTCTAAAATGATGGTGCTGATGGTTGTGGTATATGTTTGTGGATAGTGGCAGTGATGGTGGTTTAATATTGTTTTGATTCTACGTATCATGAAAAACCTTTTATGAAAATAATCATGAAAGTCTTGTGATCTTTGGATTACACTTAGAATAAAATATCACACACTAATCAAGGTAATCCAAAAATCATAAATTTTTTATGATCATTTTTATGAAAAAATTTTCATGATCCCTAACTTTTTCTTTTAAATTAATGAATGGATTGATCAATGGCGAAGAGAGGTGAAGGATGAAGAATTTACTCGACAGGTTGTTGCTCTGTTGTGGGCAAGGTTCTGAAAAGCGTTCTTGGTCTCCGTGAATGTGACGGTAGCGTGATTCTTGATTGTGGGTGTAAAGCGTCAGGCGTAACGTGATTCTGTAATCTAAAGCGTGAATTTTTTTTTCACACAATTTGAAAAAAACTTACCGATACGCATATTTTTTTTCCATAATCATATTTATTAGATTTAAAATAAATATTGATCAATTTTTGTAAATTTTTAAGTATGATCCAATATATTTCATATTTTTAAGTCACTATAAATTGAGTTTTTTACATTTTATTTTAATAATTAATGACTTTATATTATACAAAAAATCAATCACTAACTATTATATATAAGATAAACAATGACAAAAGTAAGAGAATAAATAAGAGCTTAAATATATATATATATATATATACATATTTTAACCAAGCCAAATAGATAATAATCACACTTATTATTATTATTATTTTCAAACAATATATAGATAGACACACACAAACAAAATGGTTGAGTGATAGCAGCTAAATAGAATAGCATTGGTCTTACTTCAACAAATCAATAACATGTTCTTCATCTTCCCTCTTCTTTTTTATTTCTTGCTCCTCCATTTTCTCTTTATTCCCTCTTCTCTCTACCCCTTTCCCATTTTCAATCTTTTTTTGTGTTTTTTTCGAAAGAAACAGTTCGAAACCGTTACGTAACGGTGTGTAATAGGCCGTTACGGCCGTTACTATCTCAATCACCGACACAAGCTACCTGCCACGGCCGCTTATAGCGGTAACCATCAATCAAAACGGCGTTACGTTCATGATTCTTGTTTCTTTTTAACACCTTGGTTGTGGGCCATTTGGAAACAAGAAGACATTTCACTTTTTGGCCACCCTTTCTTAAATTGCCATCAAACTAATGCTCTCGCACAAGATTTATTTTTTTCTTTTGATATGAGGATGGGGATACAAGAATCTAAAGAGAGTAATATCTCACTGGACTCAATCTTGAGTGCCTCATAATCCCATTTAAATCATTCATGTATTCTGCTAAATTCTATTCCTCATGATGTGGAGTTTTAGGATTTCAAATTTGTTGTGGATGGATCATGAAGGTAGGCGAATGGAAGTGCCGGAATTGTAAATAACTTTCCTACTTAATATATATATATATATATATATGTATCTCTATTTTTGTGGTGTTTAAAACAAAAAAGAAAAATTAAAATGAGACTTATTTTATTACGTCTTTAAAAAATTAAGAGCTTTGACATTAATATTTGCTTTTATATTTTCTTAATAGGCACATGTTCCAAGGTAAGTGATCATCTATCTATCAGTGATGATGGAGGCAATGGCAATGAAACTAATAAAACTCTTGTATGTCTCATTATTATGATTGAAAAATATTATTCACATTTAAAAACTGAAAAATATTTTTCCTCCAATCATTTATTTTTTCTTGACCATCCAAATTTTTTTTATTAATTTTTGCTTTCCATCATATACTGAACAAAAACATATATATATACAATAATTTTCACCAAATCAAACAATATATATATATGAACTTGCGAAAATTGCAATAAAGTGTTTTTTTTTTTTATTTTTTAAGATAACCAAGTGTTCGGATCAGCTTACACACACTTAACTAATTTCAGAAGATCAATCCCGCCGTCCATTTGTGGGGACCATATTTAAAACCAAAGCAAATGCCAATACAAATAAATACATATTATTTTTAACTAAATAATCTAAAAATTACTTATTTTAAGATTAATAGTCAATTACATTATAGTCCTTATCTCATCTGTCTAAACAAATATGCCATTGGTTATTATCATATATTTAAAAAAAAGAAAAAAGAAAAAAAGAAGGCAGTGGCTAGTCTACCATATCAATTTTATCACCTCATATATGCTGTAGATTATAAAAAAATTAATAAACAAAAAAAAATGAATAGAGCTATTGGAGAGCAATTCTGACTTATGGCTATATCATAGCAATATCTAATAGTTTAATGCTTTCAATAAAATAAAATAAAAATAAAAATAAAAATTCAATGTACAATTTTCATTAATAAATGCAAAAAAGAACTAAGCAAATACCTACACAAGAATAACATTAAGAGGATCATTCCCTCCTTTTGAACCACAAAAAACAGAGTATTCCCAACCCTTTATATATTTATTTTTTACATGATACATAACATGATATTATTTACTTTTTTTGATTCTCTAATAATTATTTCTAAATAAAATAATCAATCATGATGATTTATATAAACAGTAATATAAAATGATAATAAAAAATCAATAACATATTACATTTTTTTGAAATAGCATACTCTAATAAGTAAATATGCCATCATCATCACCTTGTCCAGTTTTTTGCCATACATTTTAAATAGTAAACATGGTCATTCTCTTGATGTTAATCACTGAATTTTTGCTTATCAACTAATACAGAAGAAAATTAAAATTACCCAATCTCTAATAATTTGTAAGCATTATTTATTATTATTATTTTTTCTGAATGAAGTAAGTATAGGAGAGAACAATCAGGGTATAGAAACCTTTATATCATAAGAGCTCCTCATCCCAGTCCCACCAAAATTATAACAGCAAGAAATGGATGACTTAAGATTAATAGGCATGAAACAAAGTATATGAATTAAATATGCAATTAAAATTAAAAATTGAAATCATCCTATAGGATCATATGAAACAAAATGGCAGGCCACAAAACAGTACATAGAATCATTCAAACAGGTGATGTAATTAAAACATTTCAAAATATTAAAATTGCATTTGAATTATAAATTTATATATAAAAAAGGGGATAAAAAGTGACACAAAAGTGAATAAAACATAATTTTTTTTTATTTCATTTTTTTTTAATCTAAATTCATAACCCAAACAAACAGTATAAAATTAAATAAAAGAATAGAAAGGCATGGAATCCAAAACTTTCAAATTCCAGGGTGATCCATCCCATACTCATCCAAACACAGGCGATGTAATCAAAATGATTTGAAAATTCAAATAATCAAAAGCAAAGCCAAAGGGAAAAAGCTATCCATACCGAACAAAAAAGTCAAATTCTTGAAGCTACGATCATCGTCTTAGGATTATTTTGAAAAGATGATTATAATCAGCTTTTTGTGAGAGAGAAAAGTGAGTTATAATCTAAGAAGTGGATAATCCACTTCCAAAAGACACCTTGCAAATAAATAAATTAAAAAAAAACCCTCTTTCTCCATAACTTCTGACCATAATTTTAACATTCATCTGTAATTCCTAACCATACTTTCACATACCCATATAACACTTTAGCTACATCAAAATCTACAAAATAAGAAAAAACCCAAGAAAACCAAAAAAATAGGCTACGGAAATCATGACCGTTGACCCTTGAAGAGCAGTGGACGATGATGATTGATCAGACTGATGAGGAGGCTTTCTGTAGTAGTATGGAAACCATGGCACAATAGGGTCAGGAGGTGGAGGGGCGTTGCCAATAAAGGGTGGTGAGAATGGTAAATAACCACTTGGTGGAGGGTAAAAAAAGGCAGGTGGAGGTGGGTATGACGCTGTTTGGGAGGGAGGAGTCTCGGTGGTTGACGGCGGCGTTGGGTTGTTTACGGTGCCTGTTGGTGGCGGATAACATGGGTATGGGCACTCTTGGGAGAGAGTGGCTGCCGGAAAATTGAGAATTATGGAGAGGAAGATGAGGGTGTAGAGGAGTTGGTTGGGTTTTGGAGCAGCCATGTTTGGGAGAAGTGAGGAGATAGGGACAGAGGGTAGACAGAGAGAGTGAGGAGAGAGGGGAAAAATTAACATGTCAGAAAGTGGGTGAGTGTAGAAATGGCCCTATTATAAGGAAAAATTATTGTGACATTTGTGGATGTTTGAAATGTTATTATTTTAGTTGATTTTTTTAATTTTTAGTTGTTTTATTAGGTTAAATTTTTTGTATTTGAAAAAATAGTTAGATTTTTTCGTAATTAAATGTGATGTTAGTAAAAATGTAAAATAAAATGATTATAAATTTTATATGATATTTTATCTTATTAATTATTTTAATTTTATAAATTTCAACCTAAAAAACTGATAAAAACCATGGTCAAACACCCTTATTAATCTCATCTTATTAAAGTCACATGTAAGTTTCTATAATTAAATGAATTTGATGTGATCATTTTAATCTTGGAACAATACCGTAAAAAAAAATATAGAATAACATCTCCCTAGTGTCTTGTGGTAAGAACATGGAGATTAAGGCCTTATTTGAGAATTCTCTTTTTTAGTTAAAAAGTCAAAAAGTTATTAAATTAGTCAAAAAGTCAACAATCCATACCAAAAAGTCAAAAATTTTCTTTTCTCTCTACTTTTTGTACATCTTTTCGTAAAAAGTCAAAAAGTCATCCCAAACATACTAATTTTTTTTAGCTCATATTTTTGCCAAATAGCCAAAAAGTTACTAAATTAGCATGTTCCCAAACGAGGCCTAAGTCCCCAGATCATGAGTTCAAATTCTTCCTGGGCCAATCTCCTGGGCGTAGCACAGTTGGTTAGGAGGTTGGACCTCAAGTTGTCTAACTAGCACTTGGTGTGGATTCAATGTTCCCTGGCTGTGCGAGTCTTGACTTAAGCAGAACTTGTCTTGAGAGGTCGGAGCAAGTTTCCAAGTTATAGTCTCCTCGCTCGGAACGGCTAACAGGACACCTTGATGATCTCTACAAAGGGGCGCCGCCTTGAACCTACGGGAGAGTAGGGAAGATTTTCCTGTAACAAAAAAAAAAAAAAAAAGTCATGGACTTAACTTAAGGAGCCTTTCAAAAGAAATGATAGAAAATAAATAAACAAAATTGATACAATTTACAAATAATTTCATTTGTTTTTAGGGGTTGTTTGGGGTGTCCTAAATAAGTGCACTTTTTATCTTTTTAGACTAAAAAGTTGAGGTTGAAAATATAAATGTTTGGATTAATTTTTTGATTTTTTATAAAAAAATATGTACTAAAAAATTGTATAAATTAGTGTGTAGGGAAAAATTAGTATTGGGAGTTGTGCAACCGTAATTATTGACTTTTGGTAAATAGTGATAACTTTTTAACTTTTTGAGTAATTTTTTTTACTTTTTGATTTTTTTAAGATTTTTCAGGGTTGGTTTGGAAAGTGGGTTGGCTTTTTGGCTTTTTAACTTTTTTGGCTATTTTAGCCTGGGCCAAAAAGCTTGGTTTGGGAAGGACTTTTTGGCTTTTTTGACTTTTTTTTTGTGAGAGAAGAGTGTAATGATTATGGGTTGAATGTGATGTTTTGTTTTTTGTGATTAAAATAGCTTATTTTATCTTTTGTGACTAAAATAGACAAAAAAAATCTAATGTAGTCCTTTCCAAACAGAACCTCAAACTTGACCGTAAATGAGAGAGAGAGAGAGAGAGAGAGAGAGAGTGAGTGTGTGTGTGTGTGTGTGTGTGTGTTTAATCAAAAAGTGGGTTAGAAAAATACAGAGATGGTGTATGTTGCACGTTTTCAGGTAAAAATTCTCCGGTGTAGTTATTTTTGTATGGGCCTGGAGCCCTTCTAGTCATTCACCTGAATTTGAGGGCATTGTTTGAATTAGTTGGATTTATTACTGATCTCGTTTTAATAATTTATTTTGTTGAATATTTTATATATTTTATTTAAAAAAATTAAATTAATTCAATAATCTTAACTTATTCAACCATTACGTATGTCACCAAAAAAAAAAAAAAAAAAAATGGGCGATCAATACCCAAAGACATAGAATAACTTCTTCCCTAGTTGAAGACTTGGAGTCTTTGTCCGGACTCCCCACAGAGAGAGAAAGTCAAGGTGGTAGGAAGGGATAGAGCACCCAGGAAAAGCAAACAGAAAAAAAGAAAAAGAAAAAAAAAAGGTGAAATAATTAATAAATAGAATTTTAAAAAAAACTTTAATGATGGAAGTGGCAATATTAAAGTTATAAATCATAATATAAAGTGCTTAAAATTGAAAAATAATCTCATTTTCACTCACTTACTTTTTACATATCTTTCTATAAAAAATTAAAAAATTATTTTAAATATATATACATATATTTCATATTTTAACTAAAAAATTAAAAGATCACTAAAAAAAATATATTCTCAAATAAAGTCTTAATTAAAAGTGAAAAAGGAGAATTACACTTACATGGAGTCAGTGAAACATGTTTTTCAAAAGATAAAAAAATATTACAAAAATTAATAATTAACATCATAATTTTTTTTATTAATTTGTAAATATTTTACACTGACACCACTGTCAGGTATATGTCCCGAAATGAAAAGAAATATCACTTTTTTTTTATGAAAATTTTGTATAAAATTTAGGTCAAGTTTGACAACTCTAAAATAATTTATTTTTTTATCTTTTTTTCATCACATCATCTCTCTATTTTTCTGTATATATATTTTTAAAAAGACAAAATATACTTATTTTGATCATTCCAAACAACCCCTTATATTTATATCATTACCCAAAGAAAAATATAAAAAGCGTTAGGTCACTTTTATTTGGTGAGGAGAGGGTGACACTTGTCCGTCATGCACCAGTAGCTGTGCTGTATTTCACAAGCTCGGGTTGTGAGTGAGTGACTCAGTCAGAAACTCGGCCGAGTTGGTTTGTTTACAGAGAGGTGGGGTTTTGCTTTTTGCAGTTTGGGTGGGCTCGAGAGAGTGTTTTGGGAACAAAAATGTAATGAAAAAGGGTTGAATGGGCAAATTAATATAAAAAAAAAAAACTGTCAAAACAGAAGGATTGTTGCAAGCAATTTTCAAATATAGTTGGTGGCTATTTATTCTTCTAAAGTCTAAAAGTACTACAAAGGGCTATTTTGGCAACTTGGTTATAATTCACTTTTTGAATTATAACCAACCTCCTCTCTTACAAAAAAATTGCTTATAAGCTGCTTATAAGCAGTTTTTTACCAAAAAGCTGATTATAACCATCTTCCCAAAACACCTCAAATTCATCATTTCATACGCGGAAAGGTGAACCTCAAATATTTTTTTGAACAGAAAAAAAGGGACCTATTTTGATAATTAGGTTAAAATTAGTTTTTTTTTTTTTTTAACTTTTTAATTTTTTTAGACTACATTATTTTTTTATTTTTTTATACATTTTAAAAAAAATAAAAATAAAAATTTAACCTACTTTTTAAAACAAGCAAAAGTATGACATTATTTTAGAAATGTCACTACATACAGACCATGCTCATTCAAAGCACATATATTATTTAGTAGAAAAATATTTAAGACTCACAAAAAAATCTCTCTTAATTTGGTTTACAATGATGTGGTATGATTCATGTTAATTTTTGATTTGTTGGTTACTCAGCTATGTGGAATTTATCTCTTTTATCACATCAATGTAGATAAATTTAAAATTTTAATTTATGAGTCTCTAGCACTACACTATTCAATAGTTTAAAAGTAAATCTTCATGTCATTTATATTGTGTAATTTTTTTAATTTTAAAAATCAAAATAAAAATGATAAATTTCCCTATTTTTATTAATAAAAAATAAAAATAAATTAAAACACCATATAAACTTCTCCCAAGGTCACACCATATAATTTTCAGTAATGATTCAGATCTCTACAAAATATCACCTCCACAACTCCCACTCATTTGTGATTGGCCCAAGTAAGAAAGAGAAAGAAAAAAAAATAATACAAACACATCATTAGTCCACATCACTGTGAGAGTGATGGGGGTCTCTCCAAAAAGAGATCCCAAATATTTTCCTATAATTTTCTTGCTCAATTGATTTGTCTGTACGAGTATATACATCTTTTGAGTTTGGCTCATTTGGAGTTCATTTTGGATCTCATTTGTTGATCCGAACCATTCAAATTTTAATACATTTCAAATCCATGAAAAAAAATTAACATGTTCAGATTACATCTGATTTAAAAGTATGGACGGAAAATTTGTTAAATTCTATTTATTATTTATTTTTTAAGAACAAATATGATACAAACATGTGATTACTAAGCAGCAATACTAAATATCATGAAAAACTTTTCATGAAAATAATTATGTAAGTTTTATGATTCTTAAATTACACTTAGAATAAAGCACTACACACTAATCAAGGTAATCCAAGGATCGTAAATATTTCATTATCATTTTCATAAAAAAAAATTTATGATCCCTAACTTTTCTCATTATTAATATTTGATCAACTTAATTTTTTTTACATAAATAATTTATACAAAATATACCAAAAAATGATGTATTCAGATTAACAGATGAAACCCAAAATGAGCAACTACTGGACCAAACTGAACCTTCGAGTCCAAACAATGGACTGTAAAAGGAAACGTCGTATCCAGTTCGGATTTCCAATTGCGTAGTGTGCTCCCAATGCCCCACTAATTTTCAATACTTACGCTCATAACAAGATTTAAAACAATAATTATGAATTTCAACCTTTCAACAATAACGTAGTGCTAAGTCCAAACTGAGATTTGTATTGTTGTTTTGGATCTTGTTTATCTTCGTTTTAATTTCCCAAGAAAATATCAAAGTTTTTTTTAAAGAGCTCTCAAACAATCTCACCACAAGTTGTCAACAGTCTATTGATATTGGTGATTTTAAAATTTTACCTCCACGTAACTCCTAGGGAACCACATGTATGTTTCCCTTGGATTAATTTTTGCAATAACCAAGCCCAAATCACATAGCTTGCAATACATTTCTCTAATTTCTTAGCATTTGAGAGGCCTATTTTGTGCAAATGAAGATAGTGGTACTAGTCAATCTTGATGTCTCCCTGGGCCAAGGAAAAAAGAGTTTATTTTGTGTAGGCAAAATTGTTTCATGTCATTTGTGATAATATCATAATAAAATGGACGCAACTCTCTACTTATGTGTGCTTCGCCATTGTTTGTAACTTTGGCATTTTAACTTTTTAAGTGAATTTTTTTTTTTTGTTTATTTTCTTCGTCTTTAGTGATTTTTATTAATTTATTTTTTTAAGTTTAACACTTTCAGATTCTACTTGACTATACGAACTAGTGAAGTAAAATAAAAAAATAAATTGTCAAAAAAAATGAGTATTAAAGCCCAAATAATGTAAAAAATGATTAGTTTTTCAATTTTTGAAGTTATTTTTTTAAAGATTAAAATTTTTTATAGTTCTTTGTACATTAGATGGATATGGAAAGTAAAAATATTTGACACAATTTTAAAAAGAAAAGAACTAAAGACAAAAACGAACTAAAACTTTTTTACTTGGATCTCAAACTTAATTAACTACTAATAATTGCTCCTTTGAAAGAGACATGGTTAGAGATTCATGATGAAGTATCCATGTTGCTTACTCTGGACGTTGTGTGATTCCAATCTTCAAAATAGATTCCACAAGCAAAGATGATGAAGAAGAAAAAGGAGGTATGTGAAACAATTTACAAACACAAACTTTGTATGAAAAATATTAACATGATGTGTCAATAATAGTTGGCATTTTAATTAAAAATAAAGAGATCACAAACAATTATATCATTCTGTATTAAAATTCTATATGTATATTATTAGTAAATACATATGGAAGGTACAACTAGGGAAGTTTCGGGATGGTGAAAGACTGGGACGAGTGGTGTGGTCCAAAAGCAAAACATGAGCTTGGAAAAAAGTTCAAAATTTCATTACTAACTTTCATTAATTAACAAAAAAAAAGGACTAGTTATTAATAGCTATATATGACGTACCTATCAACAAAAGCCACAATAAAAAGCTAGGTGGCCTTTGAATTATCAGTGTCTTTATTAATTTTCCGTCCACAATTCATTTAAATTATAGAAATTAACCATACTTAGCATTATAATACAATAAATATAAGAATTTATGAATTTGTTGCCTAGTGGTAGATTGGAGTTGGGATTGCAAAAAAAGTAAGATGTTAGGTGGGAGTCATGGTTACTAAATTTCTAGCGTCGGTTGGAAATAGCATTTTATTCATGTCTATACTTTAATAAGCAATTAGTTTGACATGTTGTAGTAGCTACAACCACCAATAATTCAAGGCATTGAATCATGCACAACATTTGAATGTATAGAAAGAATAATATTAGAGGTCATAAAAAAAATATTATGAAATATTTCATGAAATTTTTTTATCCTTTGATTAATGTGTGAGGTTTTATTGTATGTATAATTTAACAGTGGAGAATCTTTCATGATCATTTTCATGATATTTTTGATCTCTAGCATTACTCGTATAGAAATATGAGAATTTTTTGAGTGCAGATAGAGTAGGTGTCATGTGGTACCTTTTTATTCTCTCATTTGTTATATTTTTCTTTATATGGAAAATGCTCTATCGTATGTATTTCTATATAAAATTATGTAAATTTTTAAGAATTTACATAAGTGATCACACAAAAATTTATAAATTGAACATAAATTTGTATAAGTTTATGAAAACTTATGTGATTACTCCAATTTGTATTAAATTTATACATTTTTGTGAGACCACTTATGTAATTTCATAAAAATTTATGTAATTTTATATAGAGGTTGCATATGGTTTGCAATACACACCCAAGAATTTTCTTATATGTATATATTATTCTTTGACTTGCCAATAATCAAGTAAGTATTCTATTCAAACAGAGATAAAATTAGGAAAAAATTATGGGGGCCATGGCCCCTCTATTTCTGAGAAAAATTATGTTTGCCATATATAACACTTCTATATATATATATATATATATATCTTATTTCACAAATGTAACAACCACCTTCTTGATTAATTAAGTTAATCATACGATTTGCATTTATTATGTGTTAGGTGCTATTATGTGCCAAGTGTGAATTGCAATGTGTTATTGTGAACAGATATGGTTAGGATATTAATTGAACCTATCTGAATCAATAATTTATACTAGATAAAATTAAGTTATTGGACAGAGAATTAAAGCCTAATTCACATTAGACTATAATGGTTAAGCATGCCTTTGGTAATCTTGGATTATTGGCCGGTCATCTCTCTAATCCTGTGGAACAAGAGTTGGGTCGTGACGATAAATAAAATGACCTCTTAATATAAAAATATATATATATATATATATATCATTCTTTTCCAATCTTGCATTCTCTTTTTATTTTGGGTAAGTTACAAATACAGCCCCTAAGATTTGATTAAAATACACCTCTTGTGGTTTTGAAAATTACATTGCACCATCTGAGGTTTCTAATTTCATAACAAATTGTCCTTTTTATTAATAAATCATCAAATCAATTAGTTATTTTCAATGATGTTAAAAATATGTTTTAATTAATAATTTAGATAATTTTATTATTGTATAGGAGAGCAATTATGAATTTCATTTTTTTAGTTAATTCTGTTAAATAAAAAATTCTAATAAGGAGGTATTTGTAATTTTTCAAATCACATAGGGCAATCTATATTTTAAGCAAACCTCAAGGGGTGTATTTGTAATTTAATCTTTTATTTTCTACCAAAATATTTCTTCATCCTATTAGAGATTGTTTCTATGATATTTGATTTTTTTTGTATATATATAATTTATATATTATATTATATATATATATATATATATATGTGTGTTTGTCTATATGATAAAAAAATATTATTTATCTTTGACCCATGCAGTAATAAAATCCAACTTCCGTCCCTGTATTCAAATGCTCTCTTTTGTGAAGGTAGAGAGAATTTTGAAAGGACTGAATCTTCAGTTTCACTCTCTTCTCTCTTATTTCAAATTTCTTATTTGTTATAATACTAAAACAAATTAAGATTTTAGAAATAAAAAATTTAGAGACAAAATTATTTTTTAGGAATAAAATATTTCGTTGCCAAAAGTGCCATTTTTAACAATGAAATTGGACATTTGATAATGAATTATTATCCTTTTGGAATCAAATTTTTTTTTTTTTTTGTCAAAAAAAATCTTTTGGCGTCAGTCTGTAAGAGTGTATTTTTTAGTGACATTATCAAAATTGTGATAAATTTTTTTTTGGATCTTTTAGCGATGACCCTCATGACAATCAAAATTGGTCTTCAAAGATTTTTTGTAATAAAGTTTCACTTTTGGAGATAAAAAAATTTAATCCTTAAAATTTTTATATGTTATAATGGAATTAGAGTATAAGAGATAGATCATATGATAAATAGGTGATTTGAAACACTGAGATAAAATGTTTAATTCCATTAGAGTTATGAAATATATAGGAGATTATCTCAAAGAAAGAACCTGGAACTTTCCTTGAAGAATCTTTAGACTTTCAATTATCTCATAATTTAATCTCTTTAGCTCAGCTATCACCACTTGGGGTCCAGTTCAGTCCTCTTCAACCTTTTATAATCCCATTGTGTCATTTAATTAATCATATGCCCAATAACTTTTTTCCATGTATCATTTTCTGCGTAATGAATTTGTTGACAAAGGAGAAAATTTGTTGAACCAACTCTCTCTCTCTCTCTCTCTCTCTCTCTCTAACACAATTTTTTGTTTTTGTTTTTGTTTATTATGAAATTCTGAAATCATCATTATGTTTAGTTAAATTCACAATTTTTGCGAGCTTTTTCAAATAATAGCCAAATAATTCAATATGATAGCACAAAAAATAAATGGGTTGAATTAGTATTAAGAAAATTATAACATGAACTTGAGATGACATAAAATGAACTCTACAACATGATATGATACGATCTTAGTGATGATTGTGGAATTTTATGGTTTAAATTTTACGTTTGCTATGTTACTAAACTTAAATAGTAAAATTGATTCAAAAATTTTAAACTCAAATAGTAAAATTTTATTTTATTTTATTGTTGAGAATTTCATAATTAAGATAGATCTTTCAATAATTTTAATTTTATAAAAAGTAATACCAACATAAAAATATATGTAATTTTAAAATTTTAAAAATAAAAAGGATATTGCTGACTGGAAGTAACTCATTGTGCGTGCCGTGGGGGCATTTTGCCTTTAATGATACGAAAATAATGTGCTTGTCATGGTGGCTGGAAAAACTTTATGTCCAAAAGTTCCCTTAAAAAAAAAAAAAATCATTATTTGCTTTTGTAGTTGAAAAATAAGAGATAATTCAATTAGTGTGTATTTTGCAACTACCATGTAGACAACATATCGCATTGTACTTGTGAACTACGCAAAAAATTTCCCCATCAAAGTTGTCAATGCGGAATAGGTTAATTTTGTCATCAGTATATATTGATATCAATGCATTTTGGTGTACTATTTCAAAATTATCGCTATAAATCTTATATATTAATTGGGTGTTTCAAATTTATAACTTTTATAAAATTAAAAAAAACAGAGAATTTTTTATTTAATTAAGGCCTCATTTGGGAACAAACTTTTTTAGTAACTTTTTAACTTTTTGACTAAAATATGATATAAAAAAAAACTAGTATGTTTGGACTGACATTTTGATTTTTTACGAAAAGATGTGTAAAAAATAAAAAGAAAAAGAAAATCTTTGACTTTTTGGTACACTACAAGAAAAATCACCTTTTTAGTCGCAAAGGTCCATTTTTAGTCACCAAAAGTCGCCTTTTTACCTTCCTCGACTAAATTTTTTAGTCGTCAGTTTTGTCGCGGATACATGGTCGCCGAAGGTTTTGGCGACTAAAAAGATTTTAGTCGGCAAAAAGACAGGTCTTTAGCGACCAAAGTTTTGGTCCCCAATACTCAATTCCACTCTTTAAAATTATACATTTGGCGATTAATCTTTTCGTCGCCAATAGTTGATGGAACGCCGACCAAACTGTTTAGTCGCCAAAACATCACCTTGCTTGGTTTCCAGTTTTTCAAAACACTTTTCAGAAAATTCTACTTTCTTATTTTCCGTATTTTTTTGTTTTTACTGAATTTTTTTAATATTTTAAGCAATTTTTTTACTTTTTAGATACACCTAACATAAATACACCTAAAAAGTAAAAAAATTGTAAAAAAAATCTTTTAAAAATTCACTAAATACCAAAAATACAAAAAAAATACAAGAATTCAGTATATTTTTTGTATTTTTATGTATTTATTAATTTTTTATAATATTTTTCAAAAATTTTTTATTTTTTAGATACATCTAAGTAAGGTGCATCTAAAAAAGTAAAAAAAAATGTTTAAATTTAAAAAATATTCACTAAAAACAAAAAAACTCAAAAACCAAAAAAATCAGTTTTCAAAAAACTTAATCCAAAAAACTCAAACCACTTTTGGCGACCAATAGTTTAGTCGCCAAAGATTGTTCGGTGGAAAAAAAAAAAAAAAAAGCTAACTTTTCTGCTTTTTTTGAGATTCAAACCACCAACATTCTACCTTCTAAACCTTTAGTGCAACACACTCCCTCCACTATGCCACAATAACATCACATAAATATATATGCAAAATATATTATTTATATAGTATATTGACCCGTATTAATATTAAACTATATATATACATAATTATTTTTATTCAATATAATTTATGTAAAAAATAAATTATTTATTAAAAAAAAAAGGAGCCACTTTTGGCGACTAAATTTTTTTTTAGTCGCCAAAAACCTTAGTTTTGGCTACTACCAATAATTTAGTCGCTAAAAAAATTAATTTCCGCGTAAAAATAACCACTTTTGGCGACTAAATTGATTTATAGTCGCCAAAGCCGCCACTTTTGCCGACTAAACTCAATTTTAGTCGCCAATTGTCCACTTTTAGCTACTAAATTTTTTTTAGTAGTCAAAAACCTTTACTTTTGGCTACAAAATTTTTTTTTTTGTTGGTAAAACACCTACAATTGGCAATCAAACCATTTTTTAGTTGCCAAAACCTATGCTTTTGGCTACTAATTTCTTTTAGTCGCCAAAAACCTTCACTTTTGGCTACTAAAATTATTTTAGTCGCTAAAACCCACATAATCAGCGACTAAACTGATTTTTAAGCTCAGTTTGAGAAGTGGCTAAAATAGCCAAAAAGTCAAAAAGCCAACTAAAACACATCACATCACCTCTCTACTTTTCTGCACACCTTTTCGTAAAAAGCCAAAAAGTTACTAAAATAGTCTGTTCCCAAACCAAGCCTTAGTCGCCAATAAGTATACATTTGGCTACTAAACTGTTTTAGTCACCAAAAGTCTTTATTTTTGGCTACTAATTCAATTTTAGTCGCCAATTGTCCTACTTTCAGCGATGAAATTTACATTTTTGATCGCTAAAACTGCTTTTTGTTGTAGTGGTATAGGTTGTTGGTTTTTTGATTTTTTAATTAACTTTTTGACTTTTAGGCTAAGAAGTGATATTACCAAACGAGACCTAAATGAATCAAGTACTTATTTATACTATTTTATTCATTTTTAAAACTATACCACTTTCATTATTATTATTTAACTACTTTTTCTGTTTTAAAATTCACAATTCACTAAATACTAATCAGTGTGTTTGATTTTAGTTTTCTGAGAACTAAATTTTTTATTTTTTGTATTTTTTTATTTTTAGTGAATATTTTTTAAATTTTAAGCAAATTTTTTTTTTTTTTTACTTTTTTAGATGCACTTTACTTAGATGTATCTAAATAGTAAAATATTTGTGAAAAAATAACTTTTTAAATTAAAAAATACAAAAAAAAAATGTACTGAATATTCGTATTTTTTTTATTTTTTGGTATTTAGTGTATTTTTTAAAGATTTATTTCACAAATATTATATTTTTTAAGTGTATTTATGTTAGGTGTGTCTAAAAATTTAAAAAAAAAATTTACTAAAAATATTTTTAAAAATTCAATGAAAATATTAAAATACAAAAAATAAAAAAATAAATTTTTATGAAAACTATTTTTTAAAAATTAAAACCAAACAAGTTAAATTATTCTGGTACACAGTATGTACTAGTTAGTACGGTATGATAATCAAAACACTACTTACAACAACATAATCAGAATGGAAAAAAAAAAAAGGAAAAGTTTTCTCTACAAATTCATGATTCAACACAACCTAGTATTTCAATTCAAAAAACAGGGGCAACTCAAAAAAATTTTGATGTCAAGTATTTGTTAGTTTGTAAACATTCCAATTTATATAAATTATGATTAATAAAAGTAGATCCCTAAATTTAAAGCTGATGGGGCTGGGCTATGATGAGTACAAGTGAATTCATCATCGATCTTGCTAAAAATATGAAGTTGCAAGTGCTAGACAACTTTCTTTGACTGTTTGTTTCGAGACCATTACCATACCCTAAACCAAATGTTAAAACATGAATAAATTTTCTAAATTTTTTACCAATGATAAATCATGCATTAGTTTTTGGAAAAATTATCTAAAAACCCCATAACAGAATTAGTGGCACCATCTAGTCCCACCGATTTACATGTGCACTAGCAGATCCCAATAGTGTTAATAGCGTAACCGAGTGGTCCTATTTTGATTTGAATGATGTTATTTGTGGACGGTTGTGCCCTTTCCTGTGGTAAGTCACAATTCTAGGGATCACGTTCTTCCAAATCATGTCGATATGTTATTGTGTTTGGAGGGGAATATTATGGAAGATTTGGTGACCATAGTTGGCACATAATGGGGTTCATATAGGAGTGTTTGTATTGTTGCTTCAAAATCGTAGACAGAGTAAACTCTAGGAGATGCAATCATTTTTGCCGTTGCCAGTTGTCATCAGGTATGCTGTTGACGACATAACGTTGATGCTTTGTGCCCATTTGTTTTCGTTTTCGCATTTCAAGTTTCATTATGATGTTGGGGGGGAGTTATTGGGTTTTGATATGAAATTGTGCTGGTTTTGTATCACATATTTATTGTTTCGTGTCCGACATTTTACTTATGTCGGTATGTTCTACTGTAGAAATGGATGCCATTGTCATATTAATGTGTTGTTATCGGACAACAAATGTTGCATACAACCTGATGGCACCGTATACTTTCGAAGATCTTGTCAATTTCTTGTGCGACAAATTTGTTGGCCTGACACCGGCGAATGTTTGTTTGTTCTTCAAGATTCCGAGGTAACTTCCTGGAGGCCATCATCAACGCCAAGGCCAGTTTCTCAAGTGGCAAGTATCTTGACTCCGCAGGGAGCAAGGTTTTGCTCACGTAGAAAATCGGCAGATGTTGTATGCCTTTTGCCCTAACAAGCACTGCGCTAACAGCATGTTGAGAAACGGCCAAAGAAAGATAGAGTTCCTCGCCTTGCTTTGGCGTGACCAAGAGTGAAGCAGAAGATAGATATGCCTTTAGCTCGGTTAACGCTCTATCACACTCTTTGTCCTATGAAAACTTTGACTTCTAGGCTTAGAAGAAAATGCGGCAACAATCTGATGACCGATTTATAAATTAGTTAAGTGCGGCTGCCATCTTGGCAAGATGTTGCACATCATTTGCTGAGTTGGGTTGCTTCAATTCTTGTATGGCTTTGATTTGAGAGGGATCTGCCTTAATCCTTTGGTTAGTGACTAAAAAGCCCAAGAACTTCCCTGACTCCATACCGAAGGCGCACTTGGATGCGTTTAGATGCAACTTGTGTTGCTTGAGAATGGCAAACATCTCTGCCAGGTTGGCTAAATGGTTGGTCTCACATTTTCTCTTCACGACCGTGTCGTCGATATAAGCTTCCATCATTCAACCGAGCAAAGGAGAGAACATCTTCGTGACCATCCTCTGAAAGGTTGCTCTATTATTCTTTAACCCGAAGGGCATAACTCTATAACAGAATAATCCTCTTAGGATTGTGAAATAAGTGATTTCTTGTTCGAGCTCATGCATGGCAATCTGATGGTAGCCACAGTAGGCATCCAAGAAACTAAGTTGGCTTTGCCCGGCTGTCAGGTACACTAATTGGTCAATTCTGGGCAAGGGGAAACTGTCTTTAGGGCAAGCTTGGTTGACCGTCTTATAGTTTACACAAACTCGTCATTTTCCTTTCTTCTTTGGCACAATCACCGTGTTAGAGACCCATTGAGGGTAATGCATCTCCTAGATAGCCCTTGCTTCAAGTAAGTTCTTCACCTCTTCCGCCACTACCTCGGCGTGATGAAGCGCTGATCTCCGTGTTCTTTGAATGACCGATCGGACATTGGGGAAAACATTGAGTTGATGACAAATGAAGCTTGGATCGATGCAAGGCATGTCGTAAGGCGTCCATGCAAACACTTCGATGTTTACCACCAAGAAAGTGACCATCTCTAATTGTTCTTGGGCGGTCAAGCTGGACCCCAATAGAAAGAACTTCTTAGGATCACTCTCATTGATCCTTACATCTACTAATTCTTCAATAGTTTTCTCTTCGGCCCTAGCACCTACATCGTCCAGGATACTTTGATTTTCTGGTCCTTCGATCATTTGTATGAAATCTTTGGTTGCGCGGATTCCGTTCATGGCCATGAAACACTGCTTGGCCATGACTTGATCGCCTCAAACTTCTTCTATCATCCTGGTGGCGGAGGGAACCTCATGACTTGGTGGTAAGTCGACACCACCACTTGCACGGCATAAAGCCATCCTCTGTCTAAGATCAAGTTATATGTTGAGGGCACCTTCAAGACCCAGAACTCCACTTGCCTGACGACCGATCTAGTTTTGATCGGTAGGATGATCTTTCTTACTGGCCACTCCAACTACGAGTTGAAGCCACCAGTGGTGAGGTCGTTGGGGCCAAGTCTCTGTCATTCAACTTGAGCTGTTTGAAGGCGTCATAATACATTATTTCAACCGAGCTGCCTTGGTCGATCAAAATGCGCCAAATGTCAAAATCCTTCATGCGAAGCATGACCACCAGTGCATCATTATGTGGCGTCTGAATGCGGTCAAGATCTTGGCTTGAAAAGATGAGTATGTCTTTCGCCTTGGTCTTGCCTCTCTTGACCACGGACAGGACGGATAGCATTTCTTGCATGTGCTCCACCTTCTTTATCATTCCCCAGAGCTCGCATACCCATGCCGGCTCAACAATCCCATAGATCACGTTGATTATGCCTTGTGAGGGCGCGTCTAAGGTAGCCAAACCGTTAGGTTCGGTTGGAGCTTGGGGCGCTGCCTTGACGCCTCCATCAATATAACGGTCCAAGTGGCCGATAGCCACCAACTCTTCCAGATGTTGTCTTAGAGGCAAACAGTCCTTGGTACGGTGCCCTCACTTATCATGAAAAGTACAGCGATACCACGGATTGAAGCCCCTTTATGCGTTGCCTAACTTAGACAAAAATCGAACGTATGTCTCGTCGCGGATCTCACTAAGGATGCAGTAGATTGAGATCTTGAAAACCGTGGTGATGCCTGTTCAAGCATTCAACTTTCTCTTTGCATCTTCTACAGCATAGCGAGGGTAGTCAGCTCGGTCGTTGCGATGACCCTTATCCCGATTGTTGCGGTTAGCACCGCGATCTGAATCTCTTTCACGATTATTCAGATGGTTTGCCTCATGTCCGACCGCATGAACTTTTTTAGCCAGCCTCTTGTCCATCGCTACCAAATTCACCTTCGCGGTAGTTGCGGTCACATCATTTTCAACTCAAATGTGCTCGTTGATACGTGGCAGTAGCAGCTCCATGGTAATTGGTTGACTCATAGTAAGCGAGTCCCGTAGTCTATGTCCGACCTGGAGTCCATGCTTGTATTGGGTGATTGCTAGATTGGCCGGGCAATCGAGAATTTCGTTGAAGGTTTCCCAATACTTGGCATTGTACGCCTTGAGTGAGTGGCCTGGTTCCATCTTAACGCTAAGAAGATGGTCGATTTCCTTAGGCGTTTTGGTGTTGGTTTTAAATCGAGTCACAAACGCCTCCGCCAGCTACTGCCACCTCTCGATACTTTCCTCCGGTAGCCTCTCGAACCACTTCAGGCCCAACTCATCCAAACTTGATAGGAAAATAAGGCACATAAGGGCGCCATTTCGCCTGTGGCCAACCATGACTTGCCGAAAGTGGCTTACGTGCATATATGGATCAATTTTTCTGTCGTAGAGCATAAACTTGGGCTGGTGGAAGCCCCCAGGAATTGGTGTGGTTTCTATCTCGAGGGAAAAAGGAGTGGCGCTTAGCCTCGCCAAATCTTTGTCCAAAGACACGTGTGCAGTGGGGCGTGGTGGTGGCATGACGACTTCTTCACTGGCACGACCTCCGAGGGACAGCTGCTGCAATGCCAGCACCCTTTGTGCCTCCCACTCGTGCACTCGTTCTTCCAAGACATCCCTCAAATCCTCTGAACAGGCAGATTAAGAATATCTCTACGTTGTCGACGGACACAAAGGATGATAACTGCTATCTCGCGCACAAGACTTCTCCACTGGCTGGTCAGAGTCATCAACCCCATAGTTTTTGGTGATGAAAAAGAAGGGGGTCCTCCGTTGGCTCCAGCTGCGTGAACGACGGGATAAGGTGCGCTCACTGTGGTTACCCACTCCAGCGGCACCCTTCCATTTGACTTATCACTTTAGCGCCTCCATCTCTGCTGCCATCCTCCGAATAATGGCGTCTTGGTCTCTCAGCTTATGCTACAGATGCTAAGCGTATGACTCTCTTCACTGCCGGTGCCTGTCTGGACTTTGTGAGTGGTCTGTGCTCATTGTGCGCTTATCTCGCACATCTCTGGAGAGCCCTCTAGAGGAAGTCTCCAAGCTCGCCATGGATGGAACAGCATGTGGGCCATCTCTCCTCCGGCTTGACTCTAGGGTGATGTCGTTGATGACGGACAGCTGTGTTTCATCGTTGTGAGCCATGAAAAGTGGTCGGAAAAGCTTAGAGGACAAGGTTTTGTTTGTCAATGTTTTCCTACAAACGGCACCAATTGTACAGGAAAAAAATATTCGTTACCCTCCGTACTCCTCATATCCAAGCTTGGCTTCTTTCTGAGTAACCTGAGAACACAAAGATGGTGAGCTGCTTGGCGGGTGGTTGTCGAAAAAACCCTCCAATGATCAAGTTAGCACTCTTAGATAGAGAGAAAAATGAAGAGAATAAGAGGAGAGGGGACAAAGAGGTAGGTAGCTCTGATCACAAGATTTTTCAGACCTGTGCATGGATACTCAGCGCCATTTATATAGTTTTTGCGCACGCCCCTCTATCTGTTCTCCTGCTGATGCGTGTATATGTTCTCCTCTCACATTCCTCCATGTGTATATGCAAATGCCACCAAACATTAAATGACAAAACCGCTAAACGGTATCGCCGCGAACGGACTACAGACTCTTCTCCCCATAGTGTTGCCACGCCACGTAGCACATGCCACCAAGCTATGTATAGCGCATTGCCACGCCCTCACTTAAGGACCACGCAACCCGCCTGGTTTTTTCGATCGAACCTGAACGAGGGCTTCGACCGAGCTAAACAATTATGACCGAGCTCCCGCGCGGTCTAGTCTTCTGAGGAAAAACTCAGTCCAACTTAGCAGAGCACACCCCCTACCGGGCTAGTAACCCGAAGTTGTCTCAACTCAGCCAGGCTATCACTCCGGCCCAATGTGTTCCCAATATTTGACCGAGTAAAAACCCAAACTCCGGCTTAACCTGGCTCTGCCCATTATTAAGTCATAAATTTCTCTCTCAACTATCATTCTAAACATAACTTTTTTAGTCAGACTAAAATAGTCAAATAACTAAAATAACTAAATTTCCAAACCGATATGTTACTACATTTAAGAAGGTGCAGCAGCACTTTATTGCAACTCACACTACTTACTTTTTATTCTTTTTATTTTAATAGCCAAACGAATCTATGACATATATAAAAAGTATGTAAGAATGGTATAACAATGGTATAACGCTGCTGCTTTTGGGTGTTACTCTGCTACTCATTTAAGCAATGCACCATGTGCTCAAAAGAAAGCCTACAATTGCATCCTGTTCAATTCTCTGAATCTCTGTTCTCTAGAGATGGCATGCCTCACGTTGTTTCTTCCATGTGGGTAAGCATGGGTGTTTCGGTGGGTACCAAATGGACAACCAACCCAAATGATCCAAGTCTTGATGCCAACTGATGGGTCTTTTTGTGGTCTCTCTTAAAACCTTCTTTGTTCGGCGCACCACTTGTAGACAAATAATTGGAAGCTTGCATTGCTAATTAACAGAAGAATACCCAGATGTCTACATTTTGAGTTTGCATAACACCCTTTTGCACCTCAATCAAGTTGCACAACAAAAGTTACCTTAATTGAGGCTTATTTGCTAAAAAACAGAGAACAAAAGCAAACGAAGGTTTCTTTTCAATTATGTTCACCTGAGATTTGGGTTTCATGGTCCTCCTTCTTGGACATGTTTTCTTTGTAGTGTTTGCTTTGTGATTTATAGATTGATTATAGATTTATAACCATTGAATACGCCTGCAAGGTGTAGACGTCCCTGAACGCCCCGGGAGGGAATGAGTCCCCCGTTCCGTTCGTCTTGGGTTCACTACAGTTTAGGACTCTAATTGTTACGGTTCTTAATCTGAACCAAAGAATCCAAATCCGGCAAATTGTTTTGAGAAAACAGGTTTTTTTTTTGAAAGAAGTGCCAAACATGGACTGCTTTGCCAGATACAGAGTCGCCACCTAAATATTTTATTTTTGGGAAATTTAGGAAACCCTGACTCGTTGCCTAAGGCCACGTGTCCGTCATCACCAAAGTTGCCTCGGCTTGGGAACTTGGGTACGATTGGGGAAGGTCACTTCGTGAGCACCCCCGCTCGCCCGATCAAAGATCGGCCTCTACTAACCATGATATCTAGTTTTGAAAACATTATGTGTTCTTATTCCGGTTATTAGCCTAGATTTACTATGTGATGCGCACAACATACAAGTATAGACCGGGTCGCCTGAATTAGAACAAAACATTTCATGTTTGTTGTTTTTTTTGAAAGATGGTTTGCTACCTGCAGGTAGGCTTAAAATACAGATTTTGCCACCCTCAAGTGGGCTTAGAAAAGATGGTTTTGCCACTATCTAGTGGGCTTAAAGCTTACAGTTGATGATTTGTTCCAATCCAAATAACCCAACTTTCACCCACAGGCATTCAAACAGGTATATCACATAAGCAAATAGCCTCATGGTAAGCCTGCTATCATGGCAGTCACTCACACACATGCAAGGATGCTAAAGCGTAAAAACTTACCGAGTACTCCAAGCCAAAACAGAAGCTAATTAGAAATCCATGCATGATCCTAATTATACAGAAATACCTAATGCAACACATGCAATAATGCAACTAAGATAGGCTCGGCTATTCTAAACATGGCATATGGAATGCTACAACTAACAAGTACTTAACTTGGAATTGAAATACAATGCAGTGAGTTATGATGCGCCGAGCTCGGTGCATGCAAAACAGATGAATGAATGCAAACATGCTATCATACTGTATGCTAATTGAAACATGCCTTAATCTAACCATCATAAGTAGATAAATAAAAAGGAGAAAGATGTGGGATTGGAAGACATACATCACACGCACACACACTTATTACAACATTCCCCTCGCGCAGAGGGTCCAAGTGAATAATACAGTCCCAAATAAATAATACAGTCCGAATACAGTACAAAACCCTAATTAATTAACAAATTAACCTAGGAAAGCTGTAAACTAGCATGCAAGCTAGGGACTGCCTCAACTCTGCTCTGAATGATGGATGATGCATGTTCGGGTTGCTTGGCGCGAAAATCCATTGCGACGCCCCGATTAGCCTCTATTTATGGTTTATGCTTGGAATATTGTGCAAAGCTTTGAAAGGCTACCGATTCTTGATTTGCTGCAACAGAGAGCAAGAAAGGGACATATCAATGTATTTTCACATATGTATGCATGTTTCGATCCTCGTGCCACCAATCACGCACCCCGATGCATGATGGCCGAGGAGTCGAATTACATGACTTAATATGAAATGAATGCACGTATAAACACAACAAGACCGAGACTCCATCATGGATAATCCGTAGTGTCGGCGACAGGGAATTGAGACATGTTCCGTCACTCGAAGTACGAAACGTGCCTCGTTTCCCGTGTTCGGGCTAACTCCTACCCCAAACACAATGCAATATGCATGATATGCATGAATACAACTAATATACAACCTAGCATACACAATGCTATGAAATGGCATACACAATGCTCGGTGTAACATGGCATACACGATCCTCTAACATACATCCTAGCATACGCAATGTTATGAATCGAAATGGCATACACAATGCATAATGGACTTGCACCAACATGAGTGGACCTCAGTCACACTCACATCAGTGGCCATGAGATGGAAATGAGACACTCGAGATGCGTGCACACATGCACACAAACCGAGGACCGAACCTAAGACACGAATGCCACTCTACCAAAGCATGGTAAGGCATGGAACATGATATGAAAACAAGGAAATTTCAGCAATAAAACATGATGCTAAACAGCCTCGAAGCATGGCAATATGGCACCCGATGCATGAGATAAGACCCGAAACTCGAAACTAGGCACATGGAATGACTTATAGCTATACAAAACATGCATTATTTGAACATGAAGCATGAAGACAGAGTCAAGCCAGTCCCAAAAAATGAACTTTTCCAGTTTAAAGTGTGGCCAAAAAGTGCTAGCAAGATGGCTTAAATTAGCACGGAATTTTGATGGGCAAACATAGTTTACATGGCAAGTGTATGAAGCAAGTGAGAACTCATCAAACCAGCAAAAATCAGTGAATAAAACATGCCAAAATATGCCTAAATAACCATGTAAATGCAGCCAACACATGCACAAATGAGGGGTTCCTTTAGAGGGCATACAAAGGGATTCTTAAGCATATACAAGATAGACATGTGGCAGCCCCAAACCAACTTTGAAAATCAAATATGATAGTCTAAAAACTCACCAAATTGACCCTAAAATGTGACTAAGAAGCATGCAAGATGGGGTCGCTTTGAAAGGCCAAAATGGCCACCAAGCAAGTCAAAGTGAGAGGGGGTCACCCCCCTCTAATTTGGAGGCTCAAAACAGTATCAAAGCCACTGGAAATCCATTGGATTCCAGTGGCTAGAAGGTCAAACAAGGCATGCAACAAGGGCTAGGGTGTAAGGCTCAAAATAAGAGGGAATCAAGCATATAAGGAAGTATGTGACCTCAAATAAGAAAATGCCCTTAATGAAACATGAAAATGATGTCAAAACAGCCTTTTCCCAGTTTATAACAAGTCTCAAAAGTGAACACAAATAGGGTTTATCTATCATGCAAGAGTGGCCTTAAAAGGGGGAATAGAGATAAGGGACAGAAGCCGGCCCCAAATGGCAAGGAGACCTTCAACAAAGTTGAAGAGGGGCTCAAAAAAAGGCACTTTATAGTTTACATAAAACCACGAAAATAAACATAGTTGAGGCTAAACTATCATGCAAGAAAAAGGCCTAAAATAGGGATAAAGAGACAAGTGGTAGGCTTTGGCCTCAAGCAGTATAGTCCTTCAACAATGTTGAAGAGGGGCTCAAAAAAAAGATATTTTACAGTTTATGACCAAGTCCAAAACAGTTCACAAATAAGCCTAAAATACTATGCAAAAATAGGCCTAAAAGAGAGTTAAAGAGGCAAGTGATAGTAGGAGATCTCAAAAAGAAAGAGGTCCTTGATCAAACATGAAAAGGAGCTCAAAATATGACTATTTACAGTTTGTGTCGGAGCCCAAAAATGCAAGCAAAAAAGGCTAAGAAAGCATGCAAAAATAAGCTTAAAAGATGGATAAAGAAGCTCACCCTTGTAGCACAAAGCTCCAGCAGCTTTTGGTTGAAGAAATGGTGCTTCTAACCTCTGGAAGTAGCCTCCAAGTGGCTGGAATGGAGTGTGGAGGTGTGGTGCTATGGATTGGTGCAAGAACCTTAGGGTTTGGGGGGTTGAAGTAGAGAGAGAGAGAGAGATTGTATGCAAGAGCTTAAAACCAAATTTTGTAACATCTCCAAATGCAGCTGGGGGTGCTAGTTATATAGGCAAAGGAGTGGAGAAAAGGGGGGGAAAATGAAATTCAAATTTTCCTCCCAAAAGTCCCCACATCGGATATAGAATCTGGGGGAAAAGGAGGGTGCAGCTGTAAGGAACCAGGTGTGAGGAACATGGTCGGCCAGTTTCAAAGAGCTCAGGTGGCCGGCCGGCCACCTCCCCTAGCTGGCCGGCTAGGGTCAAAAGGGTGAATCAGAGAAAGCTGGCCGGCTACCCATATTGGTGGCCTCTCATGTGTGCACAACACAACCATGTGATCAAAATCCAGAAAAAGTGAACCAGGAGAGAGAAAATCCAACTTTTCAGAGGGGTTCAAAAGGGTCAGGAACAATTTCTGGTCAGCCATGTCATATTGGTGGCCTCCCAGGTGTGTACAACACAAATATGTGGTTGATGGCCCAAAAAAGTGGCCCGGGGGTGGTCAACACTAGCTTTTTAGCGAGGAAAACGGGCGACGGAGAGCGATGAAGGAATAAAGCTAGCTTTTCAGAACAATTACTGGCCTCCCACCCTTCTACAAGCTTCCCAATAATGAAAATAAGGTCTCCACCAAAAATGAAACAAAATGGATGCAAAACGAAGGTTCGGGGGCCGAAACACGTGGCCCGAGGCCCCGAAAATTGACGGTTAAGCACCGGAGGTGGCGTTCGACCACGAAGTTGGTCTCTCAAGCCACAGTGTCCCTCAAAAGGGAGTAAATAAGATGTGTGCCAAAAACTGGAGCAAACGGAGGTGGTTAAGCGGTCCCGAACCAAGGCACACGGCCGACAGCTCCGAAAACCGGGGACCGGGCTTCGAAATGAAAAAAATGGCCTACGACCACGAAACGTAGCCTACGGCCACTCAGAGATGATCTACGAGACCTCTCCCTCCCTTCAGGAAAAAAAAACAGAGAAAACGGGGCCTAGTTCACAAAGCAAAAGCAGAAAAGCAGGAAGTCCAGAGGTAAGGCTCATGGCGAGACTCAAACCGAGACAGCGCGATATGCAACATCACCAAGCGCTCAATCGGTGGCCTTTGAGTCTTAAGGTCGGTCAAAAATGGGGTGTCTCTGATTGCCTCTCTTTGACAGAACTTCGGAAGTCACAAGTGGCGGAATGAATGTCAAAGCTCAGAGCGACCCATTTTGACAAGGCCAAGACTTAGACAAACATACAAGATAAACCAAGAAAGCGTGCCCTTGAGCATGCTGCTTGTAGCCGAGGGGAGGAGGGCAAAATGCAAAGCGATATGCACAAAGCCGGATGTAACTCAATGATCATGAAAATGCAGCAAGCTGTAATAAAGCAAGTATTCGCAAATATATGCAACAGTTTTAAGCAAGAATGCAAAGCAACAACTACATTTCATGCAGTTAAGAATGCGGAGAATCATTCAATTCTCGCCACGTCTCACACGGAGAAGATACAATATCTGTGCGATTCGTTTGGCCGCACCAGCCTCAAATGAACTGTACATACAATATCGTGCCTGTAAAAGAAAGAAACTCAACAAGCACAACATGTTTAGCAACATATGTTCAATGTGATATCAAAATGCCAACAAAAGTGATGTCGATGGGTGAGTGCATCGCAATGCGAGAAGAAACGCGCGTGACAACGCAAGTTAAGCACGGAGGCATGGTAATACCAAGGAAACGTACATAACAATGTAAGTATATGCATGAGAATGCAAGTGATGTGCATAACAATGCAGAACAAGTGTAAACTAGAATATACGTTTGTCACAAAACAACGAGCGAAGAAATGCGCGTTTCGGCGAGGGCGACTCGATCGCGACCTCCGGTTCACCCTCCCGGAAGGGTCATAACATATTCAAAAAGGGTATACCTTGCTCTTGATGAGTAATGATGAGACACGCATCGAAAATTGAAGTTGAAGTTCCGGCGGAGCGATTTCGCGACGGAAAGTGCACTTATCTTGTACTTTTTCAAGTCCTGGGGACTCCAATCATCACTAAACTTTGCAGAGACCTTGGAGGCCACATGGGGGACACCACCGGCCAGTTTTATTCTCAGGGGGAGACTGCCGGCCATGTTTTTGGCAGAGGGGTGGCCGGCCTGCCAGAAAAGGTGGCCGGCCGGCCACCTAGCCCAGATTCGGGGCAGTTTGGTCCTTTCACCCTCTTTTCTTTAAATCCACTCGGCCAAACACTTTGTGCTCATAACTCCAGCTCCGAAAACATCTTCTCTACCTTCCTAGACCATTTTCTCTCTCAGATCGTATTACGTATCGTTTTCCAACGCCCATAAGTTGTTTTCATGAAATCTTCGGTTTCGTCACTTTGAGCAAATTAAATTTTGATTTCGGAGCTTCTTTTCTCATTTTCGCCACTTGAGGTGAGTTTGTCTCAATATTTGGAAGATTTTCTCGGGAGTTGACTTTTGTTGACTTTTCGATTTCCCGAGAGTTGACTTTTGTTGACTTTTTCCTATTTTGGCTCATTTTGCTCGTTTTTGCAGATTTCTTGAAATGGCCGGTCATCTTCCTCACAATGGAGGTCCTCCAAGTGCCGGGGGTGATCCCAATATTATGGCCTTGCCTTCGAGGGTTCGATCGTTCATTAGGAGAATCGCCTCGGGTACATGTCCTTCTGCAGGTTGTTTTCTACCATTTTACTGATTTTGATGATCAGGCGCCCGGGGATCTGCTTTTGCGAGAGTCGGAGTCTCACCTCTCCTATCAGGCACGAGAGGTATTTTACTTTGCCTTTACATTTTCTACAATGTATTCTGCATTTTCAGTGCATTTCGTACTTCCGCTATGTTTATCGGCTCATTTAAGTGCACAGCTTGTTTAGAATGCTTAGTCTATGACACCATATTCTATTTGCATTTTGAACACATAGTTCAATCACTCTGAATTTCTGAACACGCAACCCATAGATTAATTGTGAACACACGGCATACACTGATTGAGAGTAGAACACGCAGCCCAAACTCTGATTTTCTGAACACCTTTGCTTAGTTGTTGAGGTGAACACCTGACACCTGCGATTGAGAGTAGAACACGCATGACCCCAAACTCTAATTTTCTAAACACATGACCCATTGTTGAGGTGAACCGCGACACACCTTGATTGAGAGTAGAACCATGACCCTAAATTCTAATTTTCTAAACACTCACCTCATTGTTGAGGTGAACACGCATGACACCTGCGATTGAGAGTAGAACACGCAGCCCAAACTCTAATTTTTGAACACACGACCCATTGTTGAGGTGAACACGCATGACACATTGATTGAGAGTAGAACACGCCCAAACTCTAATTTTACGAACACCTGACCCTTTGTTGAGGTGAACACCAAAGACACCTTGATTGAGAATAGAACACGCAGACCCAAACTCTAATTTTAACACACGACCCATTGTTGAGGTGAACACACAGACACCTTGATTGAGAGAGTAGAACATGACCCCAAACTCTAATTTTAGAACACATAGCCTATTATTGAGGTGAACACGCGACACACCTTGATTGAGAGTAGAACACGACCCAAACTCTAATTTTCGAACACATAGCCCATTGTTGAGGTGAACACGCGACAAAGCGATCGAGAGTAGAACCACGCAAACTCTAATTTTCTGAACACACAGCCCTAATTTTGAATTTTCTGAACACGCAGCCCAGATTCTATATCTGATTCAATTTTGCACATAGCTCATACATTTCATTTGCACGCAGCTTGCTCATTTCATTTGCACACAGCTTATTCATCTCATTCTGAAACTGAATACATGTGCTCATCCTGAATGTAGGTGACTTCCCGTGCTGTGCGGAGATATGGCTCTATCATGGCGAGAGAGTGGTACGCCGAGCTCCCGGAGGCTGTCTACGATTTGGTTGATATGGCGGGGTTCGGGACCTTCTACACTGGGATCTCTCACTGCCCCGCTACATTACGCCAAAACAGGACATTGACGGCGGTTTTTTTAATGGCGGTAACGAAAACCGCCGTTAAAGGTACTATTAACGGCAGTAACGAAAACCGCCACTAAAAGTGTCTTTAACGACGGTAATGAAACCCACTTTTAACGGCGGTAACGAAACCGCCGCTAATGCCCACTTTTAACGGCGGTAACAAAACCGCCGCTAATGCCCAACCATTACCGCCGTTAATGACGGCGGTCTTTGCGGCGGAGCTCCGGCGAAACTCCGGCGTGCTCCGGCGAAACTCTAGCGAGTTCCGGTGAAACCATCTACAATAAAGTAAAAGTAATGTTTAAATATTTATTTAGGGAATATATTTCATGAAGAGTGGCTGTGGCAGAGTGGTTGGTGTGGGTGGATGAGAGGTCTTGGGTTCAAAACTTGGGGAGTGCAAGAAGAAAGAATTATTTTTTGAAAAATTTGAACCTATTCTGGCGGTAAAAACCGCCGTTTTGATCGACTTTTTAACGACGGTAATTTGCCTTTTCTGACGGTTTCACTTTTTCCGACCGCGCATAAGCGGTGTAATGAAACCGCCGTTAATTATCATTGTTAAAAGTTAACGGTTGTTTCTGACCTTGATAAAAACCGCTAAAGCCCAATTTTGGCGTAGTGCTAGCAGGACACTGATGGGCGCTTTGGTAGAGAGATAGTGGGACACCACCAACTCCTTTCATTTCTCTGCCACCGGGGATATGACCATGACCCCGTTTGACTTTGCCATACTGACGGGCCTCGATGTGGGAGGTTGGGCCATGCCATATGATGAGGACATGGGCGAGTGGGAGGCCGCTTGGACATATTTATTAGGAGCTCGCCCGCCAGTGGATAGATCTTCAGGTAGAGTCCGATACACCTGGTTCTCTTTCTACTTCAGGGGGTGGAGATGGAGCCTGAGACTCCCGAGGAGGTAGCGCAGTATACTCACGGATTCCTGATGTTCCTCTTTGGCACCACTCTGTTCGCCGATAGGGGGAACACAGTTGGGCTTTATCTGTTGAGTGCCTTGGTGGACCTATCACAGGTTAGCCGGTATGATTGGGGCGGTGCCAGCCTGGCCACTCTCTACTGTTATATGAGGGTGACTTCCCGTGGACGGGGGAACATACTTGGCGGCTATTGGAGAGCCTGGGAGGTACTTTCTACCTTTTACATTTTTGCTTCTCATTATTTGTACATTGCACACACGTCGCACTTTACATTTTGTACTTTGCACTTTGCTCTCAGCATGTTATATTTACATTCTGCATTGACGTGCAATTACGATAGCTCTTTGCTCTGTTTCTCCGGTTGTGGGTCTATGCATACTTCCGATACTAGCCGAGCTTATAGTGGAGGTGCCCTCACGACCGTATTCACTTTCGTATTTGAAGGCGATGCCGAGACTGGAGTCTCTTCCTATTCTGGCGATGCTTTGACCTGATCACGGTCATCGGAGGTATTTTAACTCTCGATTCTTCATGTTTCCAATCTTATACTTTTACAATTTCGATCGGCTTATGCATTGATTATCCCAGATCACAAGGCGACCACAGGTGCTTTTGGGTAGAGATCTCGGTTCGGTTCTTGGGAGGATGGGGTACCTCTGGTATAGGATCTGCTTGAGGGCGATTGGTAGGGCTGGTTTTTAGGCGATCTTCTGCGCGGTGTGGGGCTACACCACTCGGGACCTTCCTCCAGACCCAGATTGACATGCGAGCTGGCGATAGGCTCGATCGAGGTGTGATTGACTCCAGGTTGGGCACTGATGCATTTCTTCATCTGGAGCAGGGGGAGTACGCGACTTATCGTCACACATATTGATGCCTCCACTAACGGGGGTTCGTACTCCGACAATGAGGTCTGTTGGTATGCCATCATCGAGCCGGGCTCGGACTGCAGATACTCCTTCCACTAGTAGGGCTCGTACATCTAGAGGTGAGGGTGGATTGGTTCCTCCGATTCCTCCGACTTATCCTCATCCTGGATGGCCAGATATGCCGACTAAGTTGATGGGGTGGCAATATGGGACTACCTCTCCGATTTCGATCCTGATAGAGCCTTCGATGCCTGGCCACCGATATGTCGAGACCCGACTCACCCGTATGCTTCTGACTTTGATTCATTACTTTCGAGATACTTGGGCGTTCATTCCTTTACTAATACTCTTGCCTTTGCATCTGCGGCCTCGATCGAGTACATGGATGAGGTGCTCGAGATGGTAGCCTCACTTGAGGATGGTCTGCGGAGAGAGCGCGATTGTCCATCATGGGTTTCGGTACCCTTTAGTTTTCGGCATTTATCGTGCTACGATAACATGCGATTTTGAACATTTTCTTGCATTGATAAATTTGCTGTGTAGAGCACATCGACACACACCACATTCATGCATTATTCTGCGTACATCGACTCTGTAGTTTGCTTGCATCTGTATCTAATATACATGTTTTGGCTGATGTATTTAAACTGCAGTTTTCATTTTCAGCTGCCTCCGGTGTATGCTTTCGATCCTGTAGACCATCCGGCCTTTCGAGGAGCGAGCCATCTGGGCCTTCTTGAGGGGTTGGACCATCTAGGCCTTCTCGAGGAGCCAGGGGAGGGTCGTCTTGCAAGCCTTGAGCGCACATCATTCGAGAGGAGGCGGTGAGGAGGAGGAAGTTGCGATCCTCGATCGATACATCTGGCGACATGGAGGAGGTTCGACCTTGGTTAAAGTGGAGGTGAGGTGAGGAGGATCTGAGGGTGGCAGCTCCGACTCGAGATAGTCTTGCGATGTATGAGGTTGCCATAAAGAGGATGAAGAGGGCCTCTTATTCCTGCTCTTGAGAGCATTGATGCAGCTGTTCCCTGTTTTATTCACCTTTTTGCTAGTAGTTGTAGCACATTGTACGTTATTAGGCAGTTTTATTTTTTGTAAAACTTGTACCCTTGTTGTAAAATGTTGTAACAAAAGAATGATGATGGAATGAAACAGCTTTTGAAAAAGTGTTGTATTTTATGTTCTTAGCATCACATCGCATCCTTTTGCACCAAAATGAGATTGAATGGATATGTGCATTGTGCATTTGCCAAGTCAGGTAGTGAACCGACATAACAAACTAAACAACTTAACTCACCAAGACAATAACAGAATCTTAGCAAGTTTACAACTCGATAAGCAAAACACAACAAAGTTGTGACTTCGATAAGTAAGGCGCAACAAAATTGATTAAACAAAAAGTAACAACTCAATGTACAAGACTTGTATTTCGACAAACTTAACAACTCGATAAGCAAAAAAACAACTCAATAAGCAAGACAACAACTCGATAAGTAAGACTTAACAACAACTCTATGAACAAAGTGCATTTGGACGATTTGGGTGACGAAATGCATCAGCTGGGAAAATGGAGGCCTTCAAAACTCTCGATGCGAAAATGCTAGGAACTTCCTTCGGAGGGTAAAACATTACCACAGACACACTTGGGAGCATGGTCGGCCACCTTTGGGAAGCTGGCGGCCGATTTTTACATTGGAGAGGAGATGGGTGGCGGCCTACGAAAAGGTGGCGGCGACCACCTAACCGAGAACCACCAAATTTTGACACGTGTCCCCGACGGTGTCTTATCCTCTTTAAAAGCTCTAGCCTCGTGGTTGATTCATTTCATCTCAGTTTTGCACCAAAATGGAGGCGTTTCTCGTCGAAAATCTCACAGCTTGGATCGCTTCTCTAGATGGTTCGGAAAAGTTGAACTTTCGGGGTTTCGGCTTGAATGCACTATTCACACTGAGCCGTACTCCGCTACACCTTCCCTTCCTTCATGCCACAGCGAGGTTTTGGAACCCGGTAACAGATGTCTTTAGCTTCGGCGGGCAAGAGGTATGTCCAACTTTCGAAGATTTTCAAGTCTTGATGGAATCTGAACGTTATGAAGAGATCTTGCCTCAGTTTTGCTTCGGTCATGTCCAAGCTTTAGGGCGGATGTGTGGACTCACCATGCATGATGCTCGGTCTCTGATCTGCAATGAGGAACTGGACATCCTCAGTTTGATTCATCGCTTTTCTGACGCCGGTGACCGCGGCAACCATCATTGGCAAGGTTTTTGGCAACACGCCCTTTGCTTGTGCATGCTATCTCACTTTCTGCTTGCCCCAGGCTTCAGTGGATCTAGCATCCGTCTGATCAAAGTTGCTCAAGGCTTGAAGGAAGGAAAGATCTGCATTGCCATGACTTTGGTCGAGACACTAATGGGCTTAGATGCTTTCTATCGCCAGGAGACGACCAGATTCGGGGGGAGCCCACTACTGCTGCAGGTAATGTTCCCCACCCAATCTCACGTATATATTGCTCACATCACTTGGCCCTCGGGCTCGGTTTTTCTCACAAAACCCTTTTCTTACTTTTCTCTCATCGTACATCTCTCTATTCTTTATTCTCTCATTTTTCATCCCTCCCCAGGTATGGTTGATGGATAAATTGCAGGTTGTGGACTCTTGCCCAGCCTACTCAGCTCGCGGCTACTTCTTTCGACAACGCCTAGTCGATGCCTCTGAGGAAAGAGTGGTGGTTTGACTGGATGTGCAATTTGTCTGCAGATCACATTGCTTGGCGTTGTTCTTGGCTCAACCTCCCGGCAATGAGCTATAGCATGTCCCGGCAGACCGGGATCCAATTGATTGGTCTGACTTACTATGTGTTCTATTTTCCGTTCGATTCAGCGCTTGATTCGGTCATGATCGACTTGCGCTTGAGGGATAAGTATCCTACCACATTCGGTTGGCGCCTGACTTGCTTGGTATGCCACGGCGTGGAGGACGAAGAGCTCGGCCCCGCTCACTTCGATTCGCGGTTTGGTAGCGAGTGCTTGGATTAGCTCAATGAAGAGGCGATTGGACCCAACTTGGCATCGAGACTTGACCCGACTCTGGAAGGGGCGTAGGGACACCTGACTTATCTATGCCCCGAATTTATTGCTTTACCAGTACTTTCAAGTTTTCTTTATGAATGTAATAAAAAAGCAACTTCAATTTGTATGCAAGAGCAGGAGAACTCTGTTTTGAAATCAATGAAATTGAAGGTTGTTGGTACTGAAAATTTTTCACTTTGGTCCAAAAATGGTCTTAGTTGTAAAAAGATTAATTTGAACAAAGTCAACTTTTATTAAAACTTTTCAAAACCATTTTCGATATGGATCAAAACTGGACACGCCTGAGATTTGTCACTGAGATGCACAACCCTGGATTCCTACAACTGGAAAGTTACCCCTAATCTGAATAGCACCACGGCACTGCATGGCAATGGAAAGTTGCCCCTAGTCTGAAAAGCACTGCACCGGAGATTACGATGAATGCTGATGGACAAAGATGACTGAAATGATCAAAATGGACAAAGTTGATCGGGGAAAAGTTTATCGCTGAACTTCAGGATGAAGTTGCCTACGTATCCCAAAGATGGGAATCAAGCCTTACGTAGTTCAGGCTCGGGTTCACTCGGGTATTTTCACTCTCCTTTTACGCTCTAACTTTTGCCAAGGCCGCCATTTGTGGGTTTTCAACCTTGCGAGCTCAGTTTTTGTAGTTTCAATTTTTTTGTGCTCTGAGTTTTGCCTAGGTCGTCCTTTTGGGTTTTCGGCCTAGTGAGCCTCTCAGGGGTAATATTTCTTCAACTTGTCCATATTGATCGGTTGTGAGAACTCCAAGCCATCTAGATCCATCAGAACCACAGCTCCACCTGACCAGATAGACTTAATGGATTAGGGACCAGTCCAATTGGGTCTGAACTTGCCCCTTGGGTCATGGATGGGAGCTCGGTTGTCTTTGAGCCCCAAATCTCCTTCTTTTAGATTCTTGGACTTGACTTTCTTGTTGAAAGCCCGGGCAATTCTGCGCTGGTAACCTTGAACATGGTACAGTGCCTTCAGTCTTCTCTCATCAAATAGCATGAGTTCCTCAAATCTGCTCTGCTGCCAATCTGCTTCGGCTATTTGATACTCAGCCAATACTCGCAATGACGGAACCTCAATCTCGATAGGTAGAACGACCTCCATCCCATAAACCAATGAATACAGAGTCGCCCTAGTAGAAGTTCTGATTGAAGTCCGGTAGCCCCACAGAGCAAACGGCAGCTTATCTGGCCAGTCCCGGTAGGTTTCCACCATCTTCTGCAATATGTGTTTGATGTTCTTGTTGGCAGCATCAACCGCTCCATTGGTTTGCGGCCGATAGGTAGATGACTTATAAAAAGTCACGTTGTATTTTTCTAACAAGTCAATCACTTCCTTCTTGAAGTGAGAACCGTTATCTGAAATTATCTTGTTTGGGACTCTGTAGCGGCAGATGATATTGTTTCTGATAAATTTTGCAACGTGTGAAGCCTTCAACACCGCATAAGATTGGGCTTCGACCCACTTTGTGAAATAATCTATCGCGAACAGGATGAACTCATGCCCATTCGACCCCTTTGGAGTGACGGCCCCGATCACATCAATTCCCCAGACTGAAAATGGCCATGGCGAAGTCATATTATATAGCTTTGAGGGTGGAATGTTCATGCGTTTTGCATGAATTTGACACTTGTGGCATCGCCGAACAAAACCGATGCAGTCCTCCTCCATGGTGGACCAGTAGTAAACTTGTCTAAGGATCTTCCGTGCTAGTATGACTCCATTCATATGCGCACCGCATTTCCCTCCATGGATGGCTTTCATTAGACGCTTTGATTCTTCGGCATCGACACACAACTTATGCATTCCCAGATGGCCTCTCTTATCTGACTTACCACGGATGATGGTGAGCGACCATTCTTCTGATTGCCCTTTTATCCTTGGCATTTACCCTTGGCGGGTATGCTTCTTTCTCAAAAAATTCCAAATGCCGTGATACCAAGGGTTTTCGTCCTGAACTTCATCTATAGCAGCAATCGACTCGTAGGCTGGTGCAAATTTCTGGTCAATGATGACTGGACGCATCTGGACTCCGAACGGGATGTCTATCATGGAAGATAGAGTTACTAAAGAATCTGCGAACCTGTTGTTTTCTCTTAGTAAATGAGCAAAGTTTAGCTTCTCAAACCGAGGAATTGACAAATCCAAGGTCTGGTGATACATCATCATCTTTTTTTTTTTTGACTTTCCAGTCTCCTTTTGCTTGAGACACAACAAGATTCAAGTCCCCAATGACGTCCAACCGTCTTGTCCTAGTTCGAAATTTCTAGACCGAATGCATGCCTCATATTACGCCGTTGTTCGAGACTTTGAATCGGAGTTTGAAGGCTAGAGGATCTGGGACTTATCGGTGCTATTAGCAACACTCTATCCTATACCGTATTGACTTGATGCTCGTCAAAGTACATCGTCCAAGTTTCATCGTTGATGTGCAAAATAGTTTCATCACGGGAATAAGTACTCATTGCTTCACCCCTTCCTTTGGATAATCGACTAAGAATGCGCTACGCCTTCCCTTGGTGACTTGTGTTACATACTTGATCGTCGGAGAAACATGAACCAACGAGCTAGCCTACCCGTAAGTGCTGGTTTCTCGAAAAGATATTTGATGGGGTTGAGTCGTGAAACCAAAATTACGGAGTGAGCTAACAGGTAGTGCCGCAGCTTCCTGGTAGCCTATACCAAAGCTAAGCAAGCTTTCTCCA
Source organism: Camellia lanceoleosa (assembly GCA_025200525.1). Taxonomy (NCBI): domain Eukaryota; kingdom Viridiplantae; phylum Streptophyta; class Magnoliopsida; order Ericales; family Theaceae; genus Camellia; species Camellia lanceoleosa. The sequence continues at coordinate 32,782,858 of CM045763.1, read as the reverse complement.
ACAGTGTGTAGCGAGTCTCATATTCTAGCATCTTCTTGCTCAGATAGTAGATGGCTTTCTCCACCTTGTCCTCTGATTTTTGTGCGAGCATGCAGCCCATCGTAGTCTCAGTCACTGAAAGGTACAATATCAATGGTTTCCCCGGCTCTGGCGGTGACAACACGGGCGGGTTCTGTAAGTATTCCTTGATCTGTTCAAAAGCAGCTTGGCATCGGCCGTCCCATTAGAATTTCTTTCCTTTCTTCAGGAGACCAAAAAGTGGTTCACAAGTCAAGGTTAATTTTGAGATAAATCGTCTTATGAATTGCACTTTACCCATAAAGCCTCGCACCTCATTTTCAGTCCTTGGTGGGGGCATTTCTAAGATGGCCTTGATTTTGGAAGGGTTGACTTCGATACCTCTCGTGTGTCGAAACCCGACATTTTCATTGTAACACCAAGCGGACGTTTTGAGGATTCGGCCTAGGAATTCTCTGATCCTTTGAAAGAACTTTTGCAAGGCAGTGTAGTGGCCCTCTTTTTCTTTGGACTTGACAATCATGTCGTCCACGTATACCTCAACCTCTTTGTGGATCATGTCATGCAATATTGTGGTTGCGGCCAGTTGATAAGTAGCTCCAGTGTTCTTTAACCCAAACGGCATTACTCTGTAGCAGTATGTCCCCCACGGGGTGGTGAATGTAGTCTTTTTCCGGTCTTCCAGTGCCATCACTATTTGATTGTACCCTAAGAAGCCATCCATGAATGAGAGCAAAGCATGCCTTGCTATGAAGTCCACTAGCTCGTCAATATGCGGCAAGGGAAAGTCGTCCTTCAGACTGGCTCTGTTCAAATCCCTGAAATCCACGCATACCCGGATCTTGCCATCTTTCTTCGGCACTGGAACGATGTTGGCCAACCAAGTCGGGTATTCGGATACCAGCAGGAAGCCTGCGTCAATTTGCTTGGTGACCTCTTCTTTAATCTTGAGAGCCCAATCTGGGCGGATCCTCCTGAGTTTCTGTTTGACGGATCGGGCCTCGGGGTCAAGAGGGATCCGGTGCTGTACAATCTCAAGATCGATCCCAGGCATGTCTTCGTAGGACCACGCGAAAACATCTTTGAAATCTTTTAATAAAGCGACTAAGTGCTTGTGTTCCTTCGAAGACAACGTGGACCCAATCTGGACCAGCCGCGGGTCCTCCTCAGTACCAATATTCATGGTAGTGATTTCATCCATTAGGGGTTTAACAAATCTCTCCTGCTCTTGTTCAATTAAGCGTTGCAAAACCGGAGGAATTTCTTCCTCGTCGTTTTCATCAAAATTTTGAAAGTCTAAGTTTATGCAATAAATTAAGGGCACAGAAAAGTACTCAGAAACCACAGTTATTTGATTCTCATTAAGCACATCCAAATCGTTCGATTCCTCGGTTACAACAGACTCAAATGAGAAAGAAAAAGATGACTTGGACAAGACTGTGGCATCCGGGTTATCATCTCCAGGATTACCAGACTCAGACTCAATCGAGCTAGAACCTGATTCCGACTCACAAGATTCGGTGGAATCAGATTTCGGCTCACTACCTAACCCGGTACTGCTGGACAAAAATCCCTTATCGTATTGCCAAGTGAGAGAGGGTGTGATAGATGCATCCAAAATAGTTGTTGGTAGGCTCGCAGTCGTTTCATCCCCAATCATGGAAACCGAGAAGTTATCTCCCAAGCACTTATGGTCGATCGGAGGATCTGAAAGTAGACATGCCAGTGCTACCCCCATTTCAACTTCAGCGCCCTCGGAGTCCACTGCCTTACACTGCTCAACCTCAGCTGATGGGTCTGTCTGCTCTTCGGCAACGTCATCCCCGGATAGTTGTAGGTCAAAGAAAATCTCGAAGCCTGGCATGCGCTTCCTCTCTGCGTTCAGCCACGGCTCGGGAAAGCCACAGAATGGAAAGTCTTCCCCCTCCCGGACGAAACGTCCGTTTAGGGTACCCTGAATGGGCCTGTGTATTAAGTCAAAAGGCTTCCCCGCCTTCTTTGCTCTGGTTCTCCCAGCCACTTCCTTTCCCTTCCTTAACCAATTCTCTTTGGTGGGCTGATAACCCAATCCAAAGGTATGAGGGTTGTGTGGCACTTCGGCCAATGCTGCGACGCCTTTCCGGCCGCTCCTTCCCAATCTCATCCCGGGGATGTGTTGTAGTTTGTTCATGAGGTATACAGATTGAGCAGCGTATACTCCTCGTTATGACCATGATATTTTGCACAACGAGCCTCGGCCGAGTAAACCTTAATAAGACCATATCCTCCGTGCCGTGCTCGATTTCCAAGACTGGTGTAGATACCTCTGGAGGTGGATGGATCGATGAATTCCCGAAAACAATGGCTACTCCCTTTCCATAGGGGTATTTCACCATCTGATGTAGAGTGGAAGAGCGCCTTTACTTGGTGCAACTATGCGCCCCAAGAGTAGATTAAAGGTTGTAGAACGTCCAAGACATGAAATTCAACGTTGTGTTGTCTGGACTAACACAGGTGCGAATTTTGTGATCCCATCACCTCCTCTCTTGGTGTTATCATAGGCTCGATCACTTGAGTAGTCGGCACGAAGTCGCGGGCTTTAACCCGATTGCATATCTTTGTCCTTGCGGGCACACATTAATGGCGGATCTCGTGTCGACAAGAACCATTGGCACCACTTGTCTCTACATTCCACGAGAGATGTAGGGGTTTGTTATGATTTGCACCCTCGGGCGGCAATTCTTTATCTGAAAAGGTCAGCGTCGGGAACCTCCTGAAAGACCAGTCAACCATTGATACGGTGTGGTATCTATAGAGAGTTTAGCCTTGTCCATAGCAGATAGGACAGCCTGTCTGTACACTCGTGATGCCATAAGCAGTCCCCAGATGGAGATGTCTGCTTGTATCTTCTTCAACTGCCTCAGCACAGCTTCCTCTTCGATTTGCTTCTCCTTTTGTTTCTCAACTTCTTTATCCTTCTCAGATGCCTCTAGCTGGTCTAGGTGCGGGGGCTTGAAGTACCGCCCGCTTCTCGTCATGTGATCCACCTCATCGAGATACCAGGTGTCATCTGGTTGATTGCTTCCCCAATCATCGTCTGTGTGGGCAAGACATAAATCATCGTCTTCCCACCACATTCCGTTGGCATTCGAAAGGCATCTGTCTGGCTCCGGCATGATTGTACTTGCAGCACTTTTAGCCCGCATGCTCACAGTATCTTCTGTCCTTGTGCCCACAGCACTTTCAATCACTTCATGGGTTTTGGCTTTCCAGATTCTCTCAGAATCCCAAATCTTTTCTTGTTCCACCTGCGTTAGTGCAGTTTGTTGTTCAGCTTTCCCTGCAATGCTCCTCTTCCGAGCGAAATTCTTCGTACCGGTGCTCTCCGGCAATGTACTTTGACTTTCGGCCCTTCCGGCCACCACTGATACCCTCGCCCCTGCCGGGCCCTGTTCTGGTTGGAACTCTTCCACCACATCTGGTTGATCATCCAGCGATCCAGTGGCCTTTACCGATTCCTCATAATCAAACCAGTTGACTGCTGCGCCCCTTGATTCTTGGTCATCGAAAAACTGTAGGTTGGCAAAGCCCTCTTCTACGGCTGTCAAATCATCTGTCCCCTGCTCAAATCTATCCCTCCGGATACACACAATTCTGCTCTCTCTGGCAATTCTATACTTGGCTCAGACTGGCCCACTGACAAGATGTATTCACTCGGATCGTAGACTTCCCTAGCAAAATTCCCAGACTGCTCAATCATTCCATCTTCCTGTGCAATCTCCCCTGTACCGTCTTCAACAGCCACCACCATTGGCTCAGGTCGGGTTGTAGAGATGTCCAATATGCACAAAAAGTCAGTGCAGTCGGGAAGGAGCACCTCTGGCTTAGGTAGATGGGAGGGAGTGATATAGATGCTAGGATCGTAAGACACGACCCTAGTCTGGATAAAGTTGACTCTTTTGGGAGGTGGAGCTTGGTTGTGTGTAGGGAGTGGGTTGGTTGTAACATTGGGTCTTTCTGGTGGCAAAATCACCTGTTTGTCAATGAGATCCTGAATCTCGTGACACAATCTGAAGCATTGGTCAGTGTCATGACCGTGTTCTTTGTGATATGCCACGATGTTGGCGGGTTGTGAGTGGGGAAGTGGATTTAGTATGACCTCGGCTCTAGGGGTTTTAGATGCCCTTTTCTGATTAAGACCCCTAGAGCTTTGGACAAGGGCATGTACAATGGGGTGAAGGTTCTTTGGCCTCTGGGTTGGTATTTAGTGGTGCAGGTCTTGCTGGATGCCTTTGGAGAAGGGTGTGGCTGCCATGGGCCTTGGAAGGGGAGGAAGAATGGTAGCGACCATGCTAACCTCCGAAGTTCTTGCAGTTGCAGCGCCACTCGGGCTCGCATTGTTGTTGCGATTAAAGGTTCTCCGGGCTGCTCCCTGTCTTGGTCAATCAGACCCTGCTTCATTGCATCTTCGATTTGTACCCCCATCTCATGCAGATCCGAAAAGGTGGGGAAGGAGAGTACAATCATCTTTTGCATCAGTTTTGGTTGGAGATTGCCCACAATCATCCTGATCTGGTCCTTATCGGTGGGCCTTAAAGTCATCATCGAGGCCTTCGCCCTCCATCGGGTCACGAAATCCGAGAAACTCTCTTTGGGCTCCTGCCTTGTTGTTTCGAGATCATGAGTGGTAATCTCAATTTGGGTGTTGTAAGAGTATTACGCAACAAAGGCCTCGGTCATTTCGTCCCAACTCCGTTTGACATCATCCTCCAACTTCACATACCAGATATCGGCCACTCCCGATAGGGTCCGGCCAAATAGCGAAAGCTTTTGGGGTCTGGTGAGGCCCATTGGTCGTAATATATTTGAGAATAGTCGGAGGTGGACCATGGGATCACCAGATCCGTCGAAGCGATCAATCTGCGGCATTTTGAATCTATCTGGTAATGTCATAGCCACATCGGTATATTCGTCCTCGATATCCGGAATAGCCTTTACCCCTTGGGATTTTTTGAATAGCTTCTCGAGCTTGCTCAATTTTAGTGCTGTAGGGTCTACTTCGAACTCGAAGAGAGAGTCCGGGTGGTTGGCGGGTGTGTGTGCCTTGGATAACTGAGGCGGGCGAGAGCCTAGCCAGATTGGAATGTCTGTGTCCTCCTGAACGGCCTGGACATTTGGCAAGATGTTATAGGCATTTGGCAGGACATTCTGGGCAGTTGGTGTCTGCTCAGGTAGCGGGACCCTTGGTGGGGGAGGAATTAGTTGTGAGGCTGATGCTCCGGCTTGCTGCTGGAGCCGGGTGATTAGCTCCGCCTGCTGGGCCATGATTGTGGCCTACTGTTTAGCGAACTTCGCTTGGCGGACAGCGTCCTCTTGCATCTGCCTCATGCTCTCTTGGAGTTGGCGCATCATTTCTTCCATCCCGGCCATGTTCTGCTGATCTTGTTGACTGACTGGTATGTGTATTTCTATGGCAGAAACTGAAATCTCAGCCTGACTGTTCACTGCTAGGGTAGGCCACTGCTCTGGTAACCTCTGCTCAGACACATTGCGCCTTCTCGGCCTTCTTCTGACAACTGGGGGTAGAGAATGGAACCTTGTCTCATTAACGAGATCCTCGGTCGATTGAGCCGATGACCTCTTGTCCAAAGTGCTTGGGAAATATCTGCTGGGTTTGAAGCAATTGTGCTAAAACTGTCTTAGCAAAAGATAAATAAAGCAATAAGGAAATAAACAACCAGGGAAATGAACAGCATAACAGCTTAAAATAAATACACAACACACAGCTGGGCATAACAACACACGGTTGATAAAATTTGAATACACTTGTTCTCAAACACGATCATCATCCTGAATCACTTGTCCCAAATGAATCGATACCGATATGGCGATTCTCAAACACTGACTGATGCCCGCAGGCCTGATACCCAAACTCATAAACTAATACATGCATTCCCTGTAAAGACGCACTCTAAAAGCGCATAACAGATAAGTGAGAGCCAAAACACCCCCATGTTGGGGTAGGGTTTCCCTGTCCTATTTTGTCAGGAGCTAGGGTTTCACTACGCACGCAGCGGTTTCAAACAACCTATATCGGGTAAGCAACCTATCATAGTTTGGAATGGTCACTACGGATCCGAATATGCACTAGGTCGAATGGTCAAAAGGGTGCCCAGAAACCAGGGGTTTGTGTTTCCCATCTTGGCGAGCAATGTGAAGTAAGCCTTATGGCACTGTGACCTTTGGTAAACCGCTCAGGAATAGCAGATGGCAAACACGGTGTCCTAGGCGCACCAATGCACATGCAATGCAAAGAAACACACAAGTGTAGTCAAAACCAGATATCATGAGTTCGAGTCAAGTTCTCTAAATCCCATGAGTGCTTGACTGTAGACATCCCGAACGCATGGAGAAAATGAGTCCCCCGTTCCGTTCGTCTTGGGCTCACTACAGTTCAGGACTCTAATTGTCATGGTTCTTAATCTGAACCAAAGAGTCCAAATTCGGCAAATCGTTTTGAGAAAACAGGTTTTTTTTTTTTTTTGAAAGAAGTGCCAAACATGGACTGCTTTGCCAGATATAGAGTCGCCACCTAATATTTTATTTTTGAGAAATTTAGGAAACCCTGACTCGTTGCCTAAGGCCACGTGTCCGTCATCACCAAAGTTGCCTCGGCTTGGGAACTTGGGTACGATTGGGGAAGGTCGCCGTGGCGGCCCTTCGCCCGATCAAAGATCGGCCTCTACTAACCATGATATCTAGTTTTGAAAACATTATGTGTTCTTATTCCGGTTATTAGACTAGATTTACTATATGATGCGCACAGCATACAAGTATAGACCAGGTCGCCTGAATTGGAACAAAACATTTCACGTTTGTTGTTTTTTTGAAAGATGGTTTGCTACCTGCAGGTAGGCTTAAAATACAGATTTTGCCACCCTCAGGTGCGCTTAGAAAAGATGGTTTTGCCACTATCTAGTGGGCTTAAAACTCACAGTTGATGATTTGTTCCAATCCAAATAACCCAACCTTCACCCACAGGCATTCAAGCAGGTATATCACATAAGCAAATAGCCTCATGGTAAGCATGCTATCATGGCAGTTACTCACACAAATGCAAGGATGCTGAAGCGTAAAAACTTACCGAGTACTCCAAGCCAAAACAGAAGCTAATTAGAAATCCATGCATGATCCTAATTATACAGAAATACCTAATGCAACACATGCAATAATGCAACTAAGATAGGCTCGGCTATTCTAAACATGTCATATGGAATACTACAACTAACAAGTACTCAACTTGGAATTGAAATACAGGTCCACACTCACATCAGTGGCCATGAGATGGAAATGAGACACTCGAGATGCATGCACACATGCACGTAAACCGAGGACCGAACTTAAGGCACAAATGCCACTCTACCAAAGCATGGTAAGGCATGGAACATGATATGCAAACAAACAAATTTCAGCACTAAAACATGATGCTAAACAGCCCCGAAGCATGGCAATATGGCACCCGATGCATGAGATGAGACCCGAAACTCGAAACTGGGCACATGGAATGACTTATAGCTATACAAAGCATGCATTATTTGAACATTAAGCATGAAGACAGAGTCAAGGCAGTCCCAAAACATGAACTTTTCCAGTTTAAAGTGTGGCCAAAAAGTGCTAGCAAGATGGCTTAAATTAACACGCAATTTTGACGGGCAAACATAGTTTCCATGGCCAGTGTATGAAGCAGGTGAGAAACCATCAAACCAGCAAAAATTAGTGAATAAAAAATGCCAAAATATGTCCAAATAACCATGGAAATGCAGCCAACACATGCACAAATGAGGGGTTCCTTTAGAGGGCATACAAAGGGATTCTTAAGTATATACAAGATAGACATGTGGCAGCCCCAAACCAACTTTGAAAATCAAATATGATAGTCTAAAAACTCACCAAATTGACCCTGAAATGTGACTAAGAAGCATGCAAGATGGAATTAGCTTTGAAAGGCCAAAATGGCCACCAAGCAAGTCAAGGTGAGAGGGGGTCACCCCCCTCTAATTTGGAGGCTCAAAACAGCATCAAAGCCACTATAAATCCACTGGATTCTAGTGGCTAGAAGGTCAAACAAGGCATGCAACAAGGGCTAGGGTGTAAGGCTCAAAATAAGAGGGAATCAAGCATATAAGGAAGTATGTGACCTCAAATAAGAAAATGCACTTAATTAAACATGAAAATGATGTCAAAAAAAGCCTTTTCCCAGTTTATAACAAGTCTCAAAAGTGAACACAAATAAAGCTTATCTATCATGCAAGAGTGGCCCTAAAAGGGGGAATAGAGATAAGGGATAGCAGCCGGCTCCAAATGGCAATGAGCCCTTCAACAAAGTTTAAGAGGGGTTCAAAAAAAGGGACTTTAAAGTTTACATCAGGCCACGAAAATAAACACAAGTGAGGCTAAACTATCATGCAAGAAAAAGGCCTAAAAGAGGGATAAAGAGACAAGTGGTAGCTGCTGGCCTCAAACAGAGGAGAGTCCTTCAACAATGTTTAATAGGGGCTCAAAAAAAGATGTTTTACAGTTTATGACCAAGTCCAAAACAGCTCACAAATAAGCCTAAAATAATATGCAAAAATAGGCCTAAAAGAGAGTTAAAGAGGCAAGTGATAGTAGGAGACCTCAAACAGCAAGAGGTCCTTGATCAAACATGAAAAGGAGCTCAAAATATGACTATTTACAGTTTTGTTCGGAGCCCAAAAATGCAAGCAAAAAAGGCTAAGAAATCATGCAAAAATAAGCTTAAAAGAGGGATAAAGAAGCTCACCCTTGTAGCACAAAGCTCCAGCAGCTTTTGGTTGAAGAAATGGTGGTCCTAAGCTCTGGAAGTAGCCTCCTAGTGGCTGAAATGGAGTGTGGAGGTGTGGTGCTATGGATTGGTGCAAGAACCTTAGGGTTTAGGGGTTGAAGTAGAGAGAGAGAGTTGTATGCAAGAGCTTAAAACCAAATTTTGTAACCTCTCCAAATGCAGCTGGGGGTGGTGGTTATATAGGCAAAGGAGTGGAGAAAAGAGGGGGGAAATGAAATTCAAATTTCCCTCCCAAAAGTCCCCCCTTGAATCTGAGAATCTAGGGGAAAAGGAAGGTGCGTTATGAGGAACAGTGTGAGAACATGGTGGCCGGTTCTGAGAGCTCGGTGGCCGGGCCACCTCTCCTGACGGCCGGCTATGGTCAAAAGGGTCAATCGAGAAAAGCTGGCGGTCACCCATATTGGTGGCCTCATGTGCACAACACAACCATGTGATCAAAACCTAGAAAAAGTGAACCGGGAGAGAAAATCCAACTTTTGAGAGGGGTTCAAAAGGGTCAGGAACAATTGCTGGCCGGCCATGCCATATTTGTGGCCTCCCAGATGTGTACAACACAAATATGTGGTTGATGGCCCAAAAAAGTGGCCCGGGGGGGGGCAACACTAACTTTCTAGCGAGGAAAAGCAGTGACGGAGGCGATGAAGGAATAAAGCTGACTTTTCAACAATTACTGGCCTCCCACTCTTCTACAAGCTTTCCAATAATGAAAATAAGGTCTCCACCAAAAATGAAACAAAACGGATGCAAAACGAAGGTTTGGGGGCCGAAACACGCGGCCCGGGGCCTGGGAAATTGGCGGGTTAGCACCCGAGGTGGCGGTGGACCATGAAGTTGGTCTCTCAAGCCTGATTTCCCTCAAAAGGAGTAAATAAGATGTGTGCCAAAAGACAAGCGGAGGTGGTTAAGCGATCCCAAGAGGCACACGGTCGGCGGCTCAGCGAGGCAAGGCTCTGAAATGGGAAAAATGGCCTACGACCACGAAACGTAGCCTACGGCCATTGAGAGATGATCTACGAGACCTCTCCCTTCCTTTAGGAAGAGAAAACAGAGAAAACGGGGCCTGGTTCGCAAACCGAGGCAAAGCACAGAAAAGCCCGGAAGTTCGGAGGTAAGGCTCGCAGCCGAGACTCTGAAACTTTGGAACGAGCGCGATATGCAACATCACCAAGCGCTCAATCGGTGATGCCTGAGTCTTAAGGTAGGTCAAAAATGGGGTGTCTACACAAGGTGTTTGTGAATATGTTCATAAGAGAACCTGCATGCTTACTTCTTTGGACATTAGCCATCTATGTTAGGCATACAAAAACAAAATTGGTGGATTTTTTAAAGACACTACAATAAATTGAAAAACAAAGGATTGAAAAATTAAACCTTAAACCCAAAACCACCATCGATGGCCACAGATGTCTCTTTTTAGGCGGTTAATAGATTTTACACAACCAAAAGTTCATAGTATGTTGCCGATGACATAACTTCTATGAAAATTTATGTAGCATGATATTGTTTGTACTTTAGCTTTTGTCCTCATTGTGAGGTATACAACCTTCCATTTTTCCTCACATGTTTTATGTTATGGTGCAATGGACTTTTCATCCTTTCATTTTCAAGAAAAAAAAAAAAAATCTACACAGCTCTAATTTGGTGCAGGGTTCTGGCATTCTGGAATTGTGAGTATAGTTAGGATTATTATAGTTTTGTGCTCTCATGGTTGACATTGGCTTTGTGGCTGAAATTACACAATGAATTAATACACTTATTAGAACATCCAAGAAAAATAGAAGTGATCAATCTTTTTGGACCACTCCCTACCAGCTAGGCTTGTTTAATAGTACTATATCAATTGTTTACTCTCTCTCTCTCTCTCTCTCTATCTATCTATCTATCTATCTCGCATACACACAAATGGCTAAATTTGATTGCTAGAGGATTTTGTTGTTGTGAGGTCTTGCTTCCCTTGTCTAACTTTTATTCCATGAAACTTGTGGTCCTCGTGATTGTGCATTTCATGTAACCCACTGTCATACAATTTCAGTATAATTTCAGCTTTAAGTGGTAAATAACTTGATATGTATTGTTTTTCTCATTTTCTAACAATTTAAATATTTTAAAAAAGTAGTCATCTAACATAATATTAGAGTCTATGTTGGGCAAGTCTTGGATTTAAGTCACTCTATTTGCATTATTTCTTCTCTTGTTTTAATTTAATAAACCATCATTTTCTTATTTGTGTTATTATTTTTTCCTCCCACCTCTTCCTCTATTAGTTGGATCTGATTTTGAAGATGAATATTGAATTGGTATGTAAGTAAATGAAGGGTAAGTGTTGTTTTTGTTTAATTCTGAGAAAACTGCTCCTATAACACAAGTTAAATGTAAAGATACAAGAATTTACAAGGCGTTAATGAAACTTGATTCCTTAGGTTACCAAGCTTTTAGGTGTCAAATGTTACAGAGCTTTTGGGACCATCTTTATATTCGTTTGTTTTTCTTTTACTTCCACGAATAATGAGATATAATAAGAGTTCAACAAATGACATTTTTTTAATTTGTAAATCTTAGTTGTTATACCACCAAAATTCATTTGCAGAGGAGATGATAAAGCTAGGTAACCATTGTCCCACAACCATATATGATAAGTTTTTTTAAAATAACAAGGAGTAGGGTGTGAATTAACAATTCCTTTTTCATTTCACACAAATATTATTATGTATAAGCCCTCATTAATCATAATTGTTAACCAAACCTCAATAAAAATTTAATCAGCGAAAATAATATTGTCATTGATTAATTGCTAGAACACCTTTGTTTCAAATGTGACATGAAAGAGAATTGATTGGGATATTTTTAAAGATTTTGGTCGTTGTTCTTTACTACACTTAAATAAATAGTATTATTTAACTTAGGACATAATAAGTGTTCACATTAACACATTTAACTTATATTGTTAGGTAGTCCTCTACCCTCATGCTTATGAAGCGTGGTGGTTGTATCTTGTGTAGAGCAGCAACTATTATGCATTCAATTTGGCTTATTTCAGGTCTAATATTGGTGATTTGAATCTTTCATTTCTAGAGTACATTGAGTAGTATGTACCTAAAAAAATTAAGTTGACTGGATGTCATTAGCCTTTTCATCAAATAACATTTGAATTAAGTTTTATATTTAAAATCATACTTACCCGTCATTTTTTTTAAGATACAAATGTAATTTGATAATAATGTTTTTGATATCCAATCAATTTGATTTTTTGCAGGTATAATTTATTCAGTGTACTCTAAAAAGTAAATAATTCAAATTATCAAATTGAGACTCGAAATGGGTTCCATTTGACGAACAACGGTGACTTCTATGCCACATTGATTTGTAGTTGTTTTTTAACAAGAATATTGGCTGTTAAAATTCAGGTCAAATGCAATAATTGAACCTTTGTGAACTAAGAGACATTAACAGAATAAATTAACATGAGATAAAAACAGAGAACTAATTTTCCATTCACTAGATTTTGGCCTCAGCTCTCAGATCCACCAATTTCACATTTTCCCCACACACAAACACAGAGAATTAGACAAGGCTAGACTAAATTGTGGAAGGAAGAAGCTTTATAACATAAAGTTTGGCTTGTTTCCAGACCCCCCAAAAAAAAGGGGGTAGGGCCTAAATTGATAATTTGTCAATTAGACAAACAAAACTCTGCAAAGAACTTCGGTTACTATATTTTGAATGTCATATGATATATATATATATTAACAATACATTGATTTACACATAAAACCAGTTTCTACAAGGCCTCGTTGATTCTACCTAAGCAAACAAAATAATAGAATCAATAGCCTTTTTATATCTTTCCCTAATTGGTTGTTATCAAATTTAATTAGAAAGAAATTACAAATTCCTGATGATGGACTCTAAAACCAAATCAACAATTAAAAAAAAAAATGATGTGACATAGACCAAACTAATCTATTGCATTTGGACTAAGCAATCAAATAGAGTAAACCCCAATTGTAATGTATAGCTTTCACTAAAAATTTGTATTTATCAATAAGAATTATGTTCAACAAACAAGTTTTCCAATAAGTCATGACTTGGATTCAAATATTTGTTTTTATTTCCTTTCAATGTTACGATTCTTGTTATGAAGAAATGGTGAACAAGATTTTTTCAATGTACTAGGGCAATGTTCATTTTCTTACAATTTGTGGGAGTAGGCAACTTTTCATCCATTCTACCATTTATAGCTCTGAGCACTATTGTGTGCAGAGAAGTTTGTTGGAATGTACTCCTCTTGGACATATTAGGTTGCACAAGTTCACAAAAAATTCATAAGCATATCATGTTTATTGTTTTCCTTTTCTATTCTTTGCATTGATCTCCATAATGTTTTGTATCCCTATCCTTGGATGACCATTTTTTAACTTCTTATTCTTGGTTGTTTTGAATTGGGACTTTAAATTCCTGTTGTTGTTTTACTTTCCTCTATTCAGTTTATGAGTAATTATTAGAAGAAAGATTCATAGTATCTTACTATCGACTACATCCTACATTTTGGAATCATGTTCATTTTGTAAAATCGTAATGTAAATGTAATCTTCCTATGTTGGGATCACATTGTTTTCAACTAATTATTTGTGAATATTTATTATAGAATGTTGTTTATCCAAGGAATTTGCTTACTTAATTTTAATTTTTAAAGGAATTTGTATGTGTAGATGTCTGCTCTAGTGATGGTAGCGACAACTCTTTCAATATTGCAAAACTATTACAGATTGAGACAAGATGTCAAGAGGTAAGGTTCTAATAGAATTCCCCTTTGTTCTTTTCATTTAGAGCGTCAAATATACAATTTTATAAGAATTGTTATTACATGTTTGAATATAAATGAATGGATTGGTAAAAAATTAAACTTTTTTCCAGCTATGCATCTTTCCTTCTAAATTTATCTATGAGATCAATTCCCACTCCTTAGATTTTTGTGAGATGATGAAAATGGTTTAATTATGTTAGATTAGTTGCCTATTTTTCAAATAATGATTTTCTTGCTTTGTGTGACATTTGCAAGTTGTAATTGCGGATGGCCATGTCAAGCAATTGAAACTTGAAACATCGATTTGCAGGTGAACTTGGAATATCTTAAAGTGGTATTAAACACAAAAGGCATGGCTTTGCCATGATATTGGGAAGTTGGCGGGATAGAAGATGAAGCTATAATGCAAGTATAAGAATTTGTTAATCTATTTTTGAGTCTCCATACAATAGAGTAAGACGATTTGGGATAGAATCTCTAATCAATCTTATATTCATTATTGTGCTTACACTTCTTGATGACGAGTTAGCTCCTCCAATAACTACATTAATGCAATCTGAATGTATATTTCTTAGCAAGTAAATCCTTGACCCAAGTACACTAAACATGTTGTACTTGTATTTTATCAACAATTAATTATATTTGTATATTTATGCGTACATAGCCCATGAGCATAATTCTTCTTGGTGTGGATATGTTTCATTTAGTCTTGAAGCAACTAGTAAACTAGAAACAGATCAAACAATTGAAGCATTTTTATTGCAACTCACACTAAATTTATAAGGTAAATTACACTCATGGTTTATAAAAAATATAATCCGTCTTACATCTTTTATATAATTACACTAACCTCATTTGAAATTTTAATTCACATAACAGTTATGTTATTTTTCATTAGTAATTCATTAGTCATATGAACGAAAACATAACATTGTTATCTACTTTTTTTTTTTTTTAAATGTATATTTATCTTTATTATTTTAGTGTCTATTCACTATTTACATTAATTTTAGTTGTTTTAACTAGGGGTGCAACTCGGGCAGGTTCGGTCGGGTTAGGAGGTTGTCCAAACCCAGCCCAAGTTGTCTTTGAGACTTGCCGAGCTCGCCAGTGCGAATTGTAACTTGAGGTTACTGTCAAAGCCCGACCCAAGTTAAACTCAAATTGTCTGAGTTGTCCGAATTGTAAATGAATTTCAGTTTTTTTTTTTTTTTTGGCACCTACGTTATTAAATTATTAAAATTTGACTCTGTTTACAATTTTTTTTAATAGAAAATCATTAATACTATCAAAACAAATAAGTTATATAATGTAAGAGAGTTGCCGCTGTAGTAGTCTTTACAATTTATGAGTAAAAATTTTAAAAAAAAAAGTAAAAAAAATTTATGTTATTTGTATATATAATATATATTCAATATGATTTAATAATCTAAATTATTTTAATATCATGTAATGACTAATAATTTATATGTATATTTAATATTTTTATATATCTATATATATATATATAATTCTGGCTTTGGATTGCTTGGATTGTTTGACGTCTTTGTCCAAACCTGTCCAAATTTAATTCGGGTTTCTGAATTTTTATCCAAACCCGTACTGAATTTGAAAATATCTTGTCTAAACCCTAAAAAAATTTGGACTGGGTTCGGGTTGTTTGGGTTGAGCTCACCTAAATTGCATCCCTAGTTTTAACCATACAAAAAAAAAAGATCAATATAATTATATCAAAAGTGTGATGCTAATTATGTTTTTATCAAATCATAAGAAAGGTAAATACAATTTACCCAAATGTACACGTACACGGAAATAAGATTGGAAAATTAGTTATAAATCTCATAATAAGATTATAATAGATCAAGTCCATGGGAAAAGTCTTCAAAGTTGAACTATCACATTTTTAAAAAAAAATTATTAGAAGACAAAATTCGTATTATGCGCTTATAATATTATTTTGTATGATTGATTTGCTTAGGTGCAACCATGTGACTCCTCTTTCGCTATGGCTGACCTTCCTAGTACAGCATGTTCAAAACAGCTAAATTTCTCTATTCTAAGGTATTTAATAATTGAATTGAGTTTGTCCTGAATTTTGAAATTTTAAGATCTAAAATTTGAATGTAGTTGCATAATTTTTGCAATCGGCCCTCAAATTTGAAGTCTTTAGGCATCAATTAAAAAAAAAAAAAAAAAAAAAAAAACCTATTTTGATTATTGCAAATATAGTAAAATTTTGTCAATTCTTCCACAATTTCATATTCATAATTGGTCATAAATCTTGACAAGAGGATGTCAACAAATTTAAATTTTGTAAAACCGAAAATCTAGATAAAAGTTTGTTGAGCTTAAAAATTTTCAAATCATTCTAAAAGTAAAACAACATATAAATCTATTGAAGCATTGTCATATGGGTATTTTGATCTGAAAATGGCTACAAAAATTAGATGATTAGAATTAAGAAACTATTTTTTCGTGTCCTAGATTTTGAATAAACTTAGAATGAGGTGGTTCTGATAAAAACCCCTAAATAAATATATTAAAAAAAAAAACTTTCTAATAAATTAGAGATAATATATTAATCACCCTAACTTTGTGGAATTTGAACTCTTGATTTTTATTTTTATTTTTGTTTAAATTGTTATCTTTAATTGATTAGTGCAATAAAAATTATTATAGTACTTAAATTATTTAGTGTTTTGTCAATTAATAAAAAATATTTACAAATGTAATCAGATTTACATTATATTCAACTATATGATAAACTCTTACAATAACATAGAATAAACTAATCCAACAGTCACAATAAAGATCCCAAACAAATCAAGAGATTAAGACTCACATTTAAGTTGGGAGAATCAAACCACTAGCCTTTGTAATGAGATATGGAAGTTCTTGGCCAAATATCTATTAATTTGGTGTCAATTGATTAGAAATGGGAAAATTGCGATTAAATGTTATGATTTAAAAAATAATTGCAAATGCATGGGGGAAGAATTGCACATATGACAACGGCAATTACACCAAATTAATTTTTTGTAAAAGTGAGGTGAAAGTGCCACTTATGCATTGAGCAGTGGTAACACTTGCACTAGTGTTTTAACATGACAAGGGTTGTTAGTTTTAAGTCGTGGTGGGGCTAAGGGAGGTTGTGGTCGTTGTGATTGTTGTCGTTGTTACAATGGTTAAGGATTGAATGAACGAAATTGTTGGATAGAGAGGAAAAGGATTATGGAAAGGATAGTAGTGGTAGTAGCCATGGTGGAGAAGAATAAATAGGGTTGGACATGTGGAGGAAGGGTTGGGAATTATGGAAATGGTGGAGGACGTTATAATAGTGTTGTGGGTAATTATTTGTAATTATTTTAACTTTAATTTCTTTGGTAATTTTGACAAATATCTCACAATTTCAATCTTTTTTTATTATTATTTTATTATTTTTATCACCAAAAAAAAAACGTTTATGTCAAGTTTGAAGAAAATGACATTATGTCAATGATTTCACCTATATAATCTCCAACTTAAGCAACAAACAAACATACAGGATAGAGATAACCATTAACCAAAAGAATTAACCATAGAACCCACTTGGACAGGTTTTGGGTACCAAACATCCCTCAATGAGTCACGACTCACCCACCTACCCCATCCACCCAACACATGGTGATGGGTCGACAAATAATAATAAAATGGGGGTGTCAAGTGTGTGTGGACCCTAGAATTTGGTGTAACCGAAGTTGATCCTCAATCTCATCATCACTCAATTCATTTTACCTTTTATCCAATCCACTGGAGAGACTTTATTTGGTAGTTCTAGAACATTATTCTACACCATTTATTTTGTAATATTTATCTTATTATTCTTAAAATATTAATATAAAAGTGATAATTTTTACTATTTTAATTAATAAATTAAAATTTAAAAAAAAAGTGCCATATGACCACAGTATAAAATTTCCTAGTCTATTACTTAACGAACTGACAAAAAGGAGTGGCCGATGATGAGAACTTGAACTGAACTGAACTGAACTGACTGGTTCTTTCTCTCTCTCTCTGACATGCAATCACATGGGGTACACCTTGACATAGAATTTTTAGAACCTTCCTCTTTGTTTGTTTCACTATTTATTGTAAAACATGTATCACATGGACACTGATTCAAATCCTGTTCTCTCTCTCTCTCTCTCTCTCTCTAGCACAGTGAAAGCCTGTTAGTTTCTTCAAATTTTAGAAGTTGGCCAAATACCGCTGGTCTACACAGTTTAACCCGTGTATGTTAATTGATTCGATTTTAATTTAAATTTTAAATTAGTCAAATTTATTATAATTGTTTATATTTTATTATAGAAAATATATATATGAGTAATATGTATCATATTTTTAAGAATAAAAATTATAAATTTAATTAATTAAGTTAAACTCAATCAGTGAAGCAGTCATTTTTCATCAAAAATTTTATTAGTGCTATTAATTAGATTAAATTGGCGTAAAATTTAAAGAGAAATGGTTGGTAACTCGAAAACCTTTGCTCGAGATTGGCTCGAATTTATAAAACGATGCCGTTTTATATATATTTTTTCATTTTGTATCTAAAGCAGACACAGAGGGAGAGGGAGAGGGACGAAGAAAGAGAGAGAGAGAAGGAAAAAGAAAAAAGAAAAGGAAGGAGGAAGAGGATTGCCCCAGATTTTGTTGATGAAGATGACGATGATGTTGAAGATGATGAAGATGACGATGATGTTCAAAGTCTGAAGCTGTTCAAAAAAAAAAAATTGATCTGGATGATGGCAGTCGGTGAGGATGAAAGAAGAAGAGAAGATGTGAATCGCAGATCTGGATCCAGATCTAGATTTTTTTGTTGATGAAGATGATGAAAATGATGATGATGTTAAAGAAGAAGATAATGATCCAGATCTAGATCATAATCAATAATTTTTTATGTAGATCAAATTTCTTTTTCTTCTTTCAAAATTGGTTATAATCCCTCTCTCCCCCTTCATTGGTATCTTCACCTTCATTGATTTTGAAAATTTCTGCATCTTCTCTTCATTGATAATTTTTTTCTGGGTCTGGGTCTGCCCACTGTGGCTCGCGTTTTGGTAGCTCATTTTATGATTTTTTTCATCTATTTTCAAGAGAAGATGAAGATGATGCTCGAAATATTATAAATTATCCTTTTCATTATTGATGATCCGGATCTGCAGATGATGTAAAAATATATATTCAGATGATCCGGATCTGCAGATGATGTAAAAATTTCTGCTCTCTGCAATTTTCTTCTTCTTCTTCTTCTTTTTCTCTGCATTTTTCTGCAGATTAAAAATTGGGTTAACATCATCAGTTTAGGCATCCCTCTTCTTTCTTCTTCTTCTTCATCGTCTCAGTTTCAAATCTGAATTTATTTGAACCAGATCAACATCAATGAAGAAGATGAACATCAAAGATGAACATCAGCTGAACCAGAAAAAACACGGGGAAAAAAAAAAAAAAAGACACCAAAACGACGTCATTTTGGTGTCGAGCCAAATTCGAGCCTCCAAATTTCGAGTTACGAATCGGAACTGAAATTTAAAATAAAAGGTCAATATTGAGCCAATTAAAAGGTTAGGGACCATTTTTTGTTACAGCAATACTACAAATTCATAATAATTTATCCAGAATTTATCCAAAAAATAACAATCAATAGTTCAAATTTATTTCACTCATGAGCTCCACACTTTATCAATTTAATCTTCGTCACATATACCCATTTTGGGTAAATTCAGGTCCCTAAATCTGGGGTCCCAGACATTTCCCTTTTGTTATCCAAAATAAATGTTCAACTCTCAAAATCATATTTGTTAGAGTAAATTATCAATAGGTCCTCATAGTTGAACTTAATTCTCATTAAAGCCAAGTTGGCATGTCACAAAAAAGACAAAAAGTTAAAAAATTATTCAAAAAATTAAAAAGTTATCACTATTCACCAAAAAAAATATTAAAAAATTAATTTTACACACAAAATTACAACACATCAATCTGACAGCCTCATATCTGTGCTGCGTTGTGTAACAAAAATTGCGCAGTTGGGGTGCAATTTTAACACACTGTTGTTCGGCTTGTGGGGTCCATCACGGGTCCCGTTTTGATAATCTGAACCGTTCAATGTGTAGAACTCTTCAAGTACTATATATCTATAAAAAATCACATTGATCGGATATCGATAACTATATGATTAAATCAGTTTTGTATAAAAAAAATAAAGGTGTTATAATTAATGATTGGAAGAAAACAAATCTAATCAGATAGCTATCGACATCCGATCAACGTAATGTTTTACAAATATATAGTACTCGACGAGTTCTATACATTAAACGATTTAGATTATCAAAACGGGACCTGTGATGGCCCCTATGAGCCAAACAATACCGTCCAGTGCAATGCCCAAAAAGTAGACAATTACTTCTTAGCAGCTATTCCACCTTTGCAAACATGACAGCCATAAACTCACACTCTAATCTTCTCCTACACACTAATTTATACAATTTTTTAATACACATTTTGCATAAAAAGCCAAAAAGTTAACCCAAACAATCATATTTTTTTTTTCAACTTTTTAATTTAAAAAGTCAAAAAGTACACTTATTTAGGACACCCCAAACAACCCCTAAGTCTTATTGAAAGTTAGTCATAGTAAAATCGTTATTAAAAGTAATTTCTTGTAACGCTTTTTTGAATGTCACTAAAAATTGACAATTAGTGACTTTTTTGTAAAATTTGTCACTAAAACTTATAATTAGTGACTTTTTTTAGTGATAAATTTTTTAAACTGTCGTTGAAAATTAAAAATTAGTAACTTTTTTTGTGACGATTTTTTTCAACTATTGCTAAAATTTATAATTAATGATACTTTTATAACAAAATTTTCAAATTGTCATTGAAAATTAACAATTAATGACTTTTTTTTAATAGTAGTTAATGAAAAATGATATTAATTATTATAAGATTTATTGAATAATAAGTCCACTATTAGGATCTACACATAAATCTCTCTATTTGTTATCCAATTATTAAAAGTCAAATCTAATTTTATAATGTAATTACAATTGTCAAATTAACTTTTTTTTTTTTTACATAGATAAATTGACTTGATGACGTATGCGATGTAACGGGGATCACAAAACTCAACATCACCCTCTAGTTGGGATGGCTAGGGCTGAGTAAGGAATTCGTAAATTCTATAATTTGATCCAGTTCAATCTAATTCAGTAAGTTTGGATTGAATTTTTAAATCTACAATTCAATTTTGAATTGAAAGATTAAAAATTTGTAGTCCATGGATCGGTTCCAAATTGAACCCCACGGTTCTAGATTGGAACCGATCTAAGTCATATATAAATAGTCTATATTTATATTATATACTCTCCTACATAGTATCTTCTTTTATCCTATGTAAAACCTAAATCCAAACCTAAAATCGTATAGTATCTTCTTTTATTGTTCTTGCTTGTTAGTTTTTAGTTTTAATTTGTAATGGTTTAAACACTTATAGTAGAATCAGTTTTCTTATAATTGTTTAAATTCTAAAACAGTATGTCGCTATTGTGAAAAAACATGTTGCTATTGTGAAATTAATATGATGTTATGTTTATATTTTTATAAAATTAAAATATTTTATATTTTTTTATTAGTATTTAATTATATGAATTTGTGATTCTAATCCGGTCCAATCTATATTTAAATAGATTAGTTCGGATTGGTTCAACGATTTAAACTAATTGAATTGAATCTATTTTTTTAAGAACCGTAAATAATAGATTGGTCTTTATTTTATCTCAATCTGATCTAATTCGAACCATATCCACTCTTAGGAATGCCTAACTAGAGGATCCTATAAAATCAATACATTTACACTACAAATTTAGAAGGACAAAAAAATGAAAAAATTATCTAGAGTTCAAATTGTGTGAATGAGATTCATCATTTAGATGGCTGCTGCAACAACTCTTCATCTAGGTCAGGTTTGTTTGGCAGTGGGCGGCGGATTCAATTGGTATGGGTGTGGGTCCACTCACATTTTGTTTGGTGATTATTTGGGGAGGAGTAACAGGGGGCTTAGTAATTTTCTTAGGGAGTGATTAGCTTGACTGAATTTTAAATAGGATTAAAAAAATAAAGGGTGAATTGAATTTATTTTATATAAAAAAATTATTTTTTAAAAATTAATTTTTTATCAAGTGTATCTATTTATTTTAATATTTTTTTTTTAGTTTTTTTTAATGTAGAAATAATTTATTTATTTATTTTATATAAAAATAATTTAACAATCTTATCACTAATCATCTCTTATACTATTATCAAAACAAACGTACTTTTACTTAATCACATCACCAACAATTCTCATATTAACAATCTCTTCATTAACGAGTCTCTCACACTAACAATTCCATCTGACTTAATCCGCAAAATAAACGTAACTCTTTATTTATTTTATAGGCAAATTTCATGGTAAAAAATCTCAGACCATCATAGCATTTTCCAAATTAATACGTATTTATGTTTAGCTATTGAATTTATGTGAGAAGAAATAGAAAGGAAAAAAAAAGAAAAAGTTGAGTCTTTGAACAGGTATTGCATGATTTTCAAGATCAAGGTAGAGAGTACTTGAAAAACTGATTAATTAACCTTCACTTTTCTTGCAATGTTGAACACTTACTGGTCATAACAATCAATCAACACATTTTCCTTTGAGAATGCATTGATCCTTTTAATACGTTTGGTTGTGTTAACTTTTCTCTCTCATCACATACATGCAATTCCTCAATCATCATAAATTTAAGAAAAATTATTTGATAGCCTAGAAACAAATTCATGTGGTATTTTAATTTAATATTTATTTATTAAAATAATAAGACTCAATATTTTTTTATTTAATTTAAAAAAAAAAACTAACAATTGACCAATAATAAATGATGTGCTTTTTTTTATTCAAATTCATTGGATTTACATAAATTGTGGCAACACATTCTTAAATAAATAACCTTAAAAAATAAGAAGAAGAAAAAAAAAAGAAAAGAAACTACCCTCCATGATTTTTCGCGGGAATGATGGACCAACATCAACTTTTTCTCCTTTATTCTAACATGGTGAGCCCTTATTTTACGGGTTGAGCTTCTCATGTCCACTTTTTAATATGAGACAATTTAAGGGCCATATATCACGATTTCGGTTTCGATAAATAAAATTATTTATTTTGTAAAATTTTAAATATATATTATTTATGAAAAAGATTAATCCAATTTGATTATTATAATTTTTTATTTTATTATGTTTGTCTCTAAAAAAATAGATGTTATATTTTTAAAAATATAGTTATTATTTATTTTTTTTAGAAATAAATATAATAAAATGAAAATGTTAAGATTATCAGATCGGACTAAATTTTTTAAAAATAAATAATGTGGATCATCGAAATAGGATCTGTGGTGAGTTCTACATGCCTCTCATGTTCTCTCAATGTTGAAATATAAATTTGAAATAAACCTAACCCTTTATTTATTTTAAATTGATGAGGCTTTTTATTAATCATATTTGACCCTATTTGATCAAAACATAATTGAAAAATAGTCTCATTTATATTCACACTATCATATCTAGATTGGAGGATGTTGCTCATGCCTATAAAACTCCACTATTTTAAGTCTTATTTTAATAATTTGAATTGTTCATTTTGATAAATTAAATAACAACCTTTAAAACTGAATAACTCTGAAGGAGCACCCATCTACAATATACACAAGGTGCCTCATACATATCCTAAAATCAACATGCTAGTACCTCAATAAGAGATAAGGGCCTTGACTCTTCCGTTCCAAATGTGGGTCTTTCTTATTTGTTTGATGTTTTGATTGTTAGTTTGTGATAATATATTATTCATTTTTTTTATTTACATAATTGGAATGTCTAACTTGATACAGGTTTTGTGATATTTATAAATTATTTCTAACTTATTAAAAATATAAAAATTAATTAAAAAAGAAAACATAGATAGGCTAAAGAG
This sequence comes from Camellia lanceoleosa, assembly GCA_025200525.1. Classification (NCBI taxonomy): domain Eukaryota; kingdom Viridiplantae; phylum Streptophyta; class Magnoliopsida; order Ericales; family Theaceae; genus Camellia; species Camellia lanceoleosa. Next base: position 32,759,155 of record CM045763.1, on the reverse strand, counting down.
AAGGCAACAAAATGGAGGGCCCAAAGGCCAGCTTTTTAAATTGAGACGGCAGTGGAAATGTAAACTGGTGGATAACACGTAGCTTTCATCAATTAAGGCCCCGTTTGGGAAGGTGGGTTGTTTTAGTCACAAAAGATAAAATAGATTATTTAATCATAATAAATAAAATATTATATCTAACTCATAATCATTACACTATTTTCTCACTAAAAAAAATTTAAAAAATCAAAAAATCATTCTCAAACCAAACTTTTTAGCCCATATTAAAATAGTCAAAAAAATTAAAAAATTAAAAAGTCAACCCACTACTCAAAGTGCTTCATAATTAATTAATTATTTTAATTTTTGACAAGTATAGTGGTACATAATTTAACTATATTCTATTATACAAACACTTCTCTTAAAAACATTTGATAATTAAATTATTTCACATTCGTTAAACATTTGAGACCAAATTACAAGCAACAACATATAAAGATAAAGAGAATTATTATTAATCGAAATTTGATCAATATAAAAATAAAAAAAAAAAAAAAAAAGAGGTTCGTTATTCATGAAACTATGTCAAATACTTGACAATTCAGATAACACTATAGCTATAGTTCCATAGTCACAACTAAAATTTTCTCGACAATTGCATAAATTTCACCAAAAAAAGCTATACTTTTTTCCTTGGAAACTTTGAGAATCTTACCATAAAGTCCACCAAAAAGACACCAACCCCACAATTCCACAACCGATCAACAGTGCCAAATCCACGGCGAAACTCCGGCCAGCACCGCCGTAATATGTGTCGATCGGATATAAATTCCCTGGTGGACCGGTGATGTAAATGAACTGCGATGGTGGCGGTGGAGGGCAGTTCTTCTGTTTCTTGGGTGGCGGTGGTGGTGGCGGCGGTGGCAGAGGCGGTGACGGTGGCGGTGGCGGAGGGCTTTGGTTACATGGGTTGTTGCAGGCGGGGCAAGAGCCGCACTTGATGCCTGAATCGGGCGATGTGGGGACCGTGGTGTCATCGAGCTTCCTAGTAATCAAACAGTTGATCGGAGTTGTGATTGTTGTGATCATGAAAAACATCATAACAAGATTCATGGGATTGAATTTGTGGGTTGTTATTGACATTTTGAGCTTTGTGGAAAGAATTTTGATCGGCTAGGTTTTGATATTGTTGGGTGCTATGTGGGTGTGTCTGATATTGCTTTGATGTGGTGGTGACTTTGAACTGAAGAGAGAGTCTGATATTGTTTTGATGTGGTGGTGACTTTGGAGAGAGAGAAAAGGGTGTTCCTTGTCCTTAAGAGCGGTTTGCTTACGTTATTTGGGTGCATGCGGATGCTGTCCATCTTAAAAATTATTTTTTTTTATTTTTAGGAACAATGTTTCATGTCTTAGAAATGATTTGCATTAGAAATGATTTGCAAATAAAATTTTTGTACAAAAAAATTTATCAAAATGATATGTGAATGACAATTTTAAAATAACAAGTGACTAACCTATGTCTTTTAGTGAGTGTTTGGAAAGTGAGTTTTTATGTAAGTATTTTTAGTTGTAGAATATTATTGGATAAAAAATTTTTAGTGTTTGGGAAGATAGTTGAGTTTTTTTGTGGTTGGATGTGATGTTTGTGAGAGAAAAAGTGAAATGATTATGGGGTTAGATGTGATATTTTGTTTAAATATATTTTTTTTTGATTTTGCAAAACTTTTGTCTTTTAGTAAAAAAATGAAAAAAATTTGAAAACCAAATTCCCAAACACCACCTTAGTTTAAAATGAATGAATATTTATTTGACATATAAGTTTCTATAGAATTTATGTATAGTTATATATATAATATATATAATAAAATATATAGGGCAAATTATTGACCTCCCTAGAAGTATGAAACAAATACAAGTGGCTTATATATATATATATATATATGTATATTGATTTCTCTTTTAATAAGTGTATCATGAAATGGGTCAAGTCCAAACCTTGAGCCAGTCTAATCCACTAAAGCCCGAATCCAAGTGGGCTGGATGAGTATATGGGTAAACCAATTAAGCTCAATTTCATGATCAACAATCCACCCAAGTCCTCAAGCACTTGGGTCCAACTTCTGAGAAAGGCTAGTCGGCCACTGAAATTTGGTAATTTGAGGCATGTGAGGTGAATCTAAGGGTCGAACAGAAAATAGGTCGAGCCAATACAAAGATATCCGAATGGATTAGCTCATCTCCATGAATGATCCTGTAAAAGGTAGAGGCAGGCATAATGATCTTGAGCTGAGGTATATCGATAACGAACTAAGGAAACCTAGCAAGGAAACGTGGAAACTGTGAACGTGTGCATGTGCATGTCGCTACCTAGCTGGTCCCCTACACTTAAAATCACAGAAGCCGTTGAGCCAAAGGAATGTGGTTTGTTATCAGCATGATCACAATGTGTATATGCATTCAATAGACAACCAGGTGGTCCCCCACTGCGAGCAATACTCAAAGGACACCTGGCAGCATCCAAGCTCCGTGAACCCACCTTGAGAAGCAAGCAAGGAACAACATATATATACTACATGAACTTCACATTGAAGGTAACTAAATAGAACTGAACCATTCAAAACAGAAATCACACATAGAGATAAAAAAAACCTTGTACTTCTTCTCTAATCACTAATTTCCACACCTTTGGAGGGTTATCCAAGCCAACCTTGGTAGGCGGCTCATCTGGTGTTTCTTGTCTTGAGAACCTCGGTCCTTGGATAGTCAAGCGAGTGCGAAGCCTCGATCCACTTTCACCTAGTGCGGAATCCGGTACGCACAATTGGTGCGGTGAACGTGGATCACTTCATCTCTGAGCTCTGCACTCAGTTGCGACGATGGGTATTGAGGACATTCCGCTGTTAACACATACTCCGCAGATGGAGTAAACAAAGGACAAAGGTTTGGCACTCCCAGCGATCCGGAGGAACAAATTTGGAAACAATAATCGAACCCCTGAATCCGTCGAGCACTGATTACCCTTTGCTGGAGGCTTCTCTCATCACTTTCTTCTGGAAAAGGATTATAGAGACCGCATCATAGACTCCATAGGGATGGAGATACAAGAGTTGAAAGCCCAACTTAAGAAGGTGCTGGACGATCCAACAGAAAAGAAGACGGAAGCGGAGCCCTCTCGTTGACGGAGGAGCTTATCCAGAGAGCCACCAGTGAAGAAGTTCCCTAGGAATGAATCTGGACAACAAAGCCAGCCTATCGGTCTGAGTGGTGATGGCAGTCACACCGTGGGTCACGCAGGAAAAAGGGCGAAATTTGAAGGCAGATTAGTCAATGGTGAATACCCTCGTCTGGACCTTCGTACTTGGTTGATTGGCAATAGGCAGAATTAACAACATCGGGATCATCTGGACGGTACTGTTCACCAGAGGGAACACCAAGCATTGGATAGGCTCGTCTCTTCGCCATTCTCCCAGGAGATCGAGACCATAAGACCTCCAAAGAAATTCACCTCACCAAATTTCACTTCATACGACGGGAAGTCGGACCCGCTGACACATATTAGCCACTATAGACAAATGATGTCTCTTTGGAGCTGAGATGAGGCACTGATGTGTAAAGTCTTCCCATCCAGCCTGGGAGAAATCGGACTTCGATGGTTCAATCGTCTCATTGGATCAATCCATAATTTGAAGCTTGACTCTCCGAAGAGTTCCTAGCCAGGTTCGTCTCCAACATTAAGATCCCGAAGGAGCCGGATACATTGTTCGGCCTTCAAAAAGAGTAGAAGGAAACGCTGCGCAATTATGCGAGGAGGTACTGGGAAGAATACACTGACCTGGAGATAAATGTGTGCAGCGAGCAGATGGCCGTTATGTCTGTCAAAGATGGTCCAAGCCCGGAAAGTAAGCTGAGACAATCACTTACCAAGCACCCGGCCATAGCATTGAAAGATTTGCGTGCAGGATTAGCGATCGCTCACCTCGAAACGATCGGATCCCCTGAGGCGTCTGCGAGAACAAGCGACTTAGCACAAGAAGAGATCGGGCCAGGAGAACAGAGGATTGCGATAAATGAAGTGGATAAGTTCAAATCCCACGAAGCCGTCGTGACGGTGTTCAAAGAGTTGATTTATCGAATCCTGGAAAAGATCAAAAGAAAGCCCTTCTTTGTTTGGCCACCGAAAATGTTGGGAGATTTGGCTCGACGCAATCAGAAGCTTAGATGCACTTACCATCAAGACAGGGGGCACATGACCCAGAACTGCAGAGCACTGTAGCAACACTTGAAAGACTTGGTAGCAGCTGGGCATCTTGGAGATTACATAGATAAGGATAAAGAAGCGACCGAACGGGGAACCCATTGCGAGAATCGAATATTGAGCATCCACCTCGGCTGATAATAAATGTGATACATGGGACAGCGACTCAGGAGTCTGAGGAGGCACTGAATAAAGAGATTGTTAAGGCTGTGCAAATTCGGCAGGTCATGTCAGTGGAGCCTGCATCGAAAAAGGTACGTACAGTACCTAAATTTCCCTTGTGCGCTGTTTCATTTACTAGCAAAGATTTAGAGGGCATACAGCACCCACATACATACGCATTGATTATAACTGTGGGAATTGGGAAATGATTTGATATAAAACGAGTCTTGGTAGATTAAGGTAGTCTGTGGACATATTGTATTATGATTTGTTGAAAGCTTGGTCTCTCCGGCGACACCTCACTAGCGGTAGCCAGTTAGTCGGTTTCAATTCACAACGGAATGGTAAACAGCAAAGTAGTGTTGCTAGTCGTGGTGGAATAAAAACCCTTGAGATAGAGTTCTTGGTCATTAATACACCATCCTTACAACGCCATACTTGGCTGTCAGGTGGATTCATCAAATAGGCGATCCTTCAACCTATCACCAGCTCATCCATTTCCCAACGGAACACGGAGTAGAGCAGATTTCAAGGGATCAAGTTGTGGCCAAACATTGCTTCATGGTAGCATTAAAGGCAAAACAGCTCTGCAATCGGGTACAGACGGTAGAAATGGCCGAACAGCCAGTCCTGGAAGATGTAAGGGGAGCTCTAGAGGAAAAAATAATAGAGGATTTGGAGAGAGTCCTAGTAAAAAAGGATGACTCGAAAAAGTACTTCCTTATCGGTACCTTGCTAGGCGCTGATGAGAAACTTTAGCTGCTGGAACTGCTGAGAGAAAATATAGAGGTATTCGCATGGTCAGCATATGATACCCCAGGGTTGGACCTAGAATTTGCTTGCCACAAGCTCAACATCAACCCTTCAACTCGGTCCATTGTGCAAAAAAGTCGGAGATCCTCAGTTGAGCACACCGAAGCAATGATTGCAGAAGTCGAAAAACTCCTGCCTTCAGAAGCAATTAGAGAAGTTCAATACCCGCAATGGCTATCCAACACGGTTGTAGTCAGGAAGAAGAACGAAAAGTGGAGAGTTTGTGTTAATTTCACTTGCTTGAACAAAGCCTGCCCTATAGACAGTTTTCCGTTGCCTCGCATTGATCAACTAGTAGACTCAACAGTAGGGCATGAGCGCATGAGCTTTCTGGACGCTTATAGCGACTATTATCAAATACCACTGTTCGGTCCGGATCAAGAAAAGACAGCGTTTATCACTCCAAGGGGAACTTACTGCTACAAAGTAATGCCATTCGGCCTCAAGAACGCCGGGGCAACTTACCAGTGAATAATTACCCGGATGTTCAAGGACCAATTGGAAAAAATCATGGAAGCATATATAGACGATATAGTAGTAAAAAACAGGCTCGTTACAAACCATCTCAAGGACTTGAGAGAGGTTTTTGGCATCTTGCAAAACCACCAGCTTCGCCTCAATGCCTCGAAATGCACTTTCGAGGTAGGAACAGGGAAGTTCTTGGGATGTATGGTCACTCATAGAGGAATTGAAGCGAATCTGGATCAGATCAGAGCAATACGAGATCTTGAAGTACCAACAAAGGCTAAGGAGCTGCAGAAGCTGGCCGAAATGGCGGCCGCACTGAATCGGTTTATTAGCAAATCCTCGGATTGAATGAAGCCTTTTTTCCAGCTTCTCAGGAAAAAGGCAGCATTTGAATGGAATAACGAATGCACCGAAGCATTATAAAGCCTCAAAAGATACCTCAGTACACCTCCTCTGCTGTCCACTCCAGAACAAGGAGAGGAGCTGTACCTCTATCTAGCAGTCTCAGATCATGCCGTAAGCGCAGTATTAATTCGAGAAGTTGACAAGGAACAGAGGCCTGTCTATTATGTCAACAAGACTTTACTAGATGCTGAGACACGGTATCTACCGTTGGAAAAGTTTGCATACGCGCTGCTTATCGCTTCAAGAAAGCTACAACATTACTTCCAGGGGCTTACCATTAATGTCCTCACTGAATTTCCTCTCAGTTCTGTATTTAGCCGAGCCGATTTCTCTGGCAGAACAGCAAAGTGGGCGGTAGAACTTGGTGAGTTTGACATTCGGTATCAACCCAAGACAGCGATCAAGGCCTAGGTCTTAGCGAATTTTGTCACAGAATTTGCTCCAACCCAGTCCGAACCGGGGATCAAGTTAAACAAACGCCTTGCACTACCGAACAAGGAAAACCCTGCTCTTTGGAGGCTTGGAAACTCTTTATTGGAAACATCTGGTAGCTCTATGTTGACGGGTCGTCCAATAACCGAGGCTCGGGGGCAGGAGTAATACTTATCTCACCAGAAGGATTTATCTGGGAACAGGCTCTCAGGCTCGGTTGGAAGGCTTCGAACAACGGTAGAAATCTGGCGTTATTGGTGGCTTACATAGCCGAACACTTGATCTTGAAACGACTTCTTGTTTTCGTGATGCCTGACTAGTGGTAAACCCGACTACGGGATCTATGAAACACGAGATGAAAGAATGGCTATGTATGTAGGCAAGGCCAAGGACCTACTCAAAAAATTTCAAACCATACGGGTGGAACGAATCAGTCGGGACAAAAATAGGCACGCTGATGCCCTAGCATGCCTCGGCTCGTCAGTAAATACAAAGGATGGCAGAAAAGTTTGGGTCGAGTTTGTACCAGAACCAAGTATTGCATCTCCAGTCCTCTGCAACGACTTGGAGCAAGCTGGATGGATCCGATATTTGCTTTTCTGAAATCTAGTACACTCCCCGCAGACAAAAAGAAAGCCAACAAAGTCAGACACAAGTCAGTTCGGTTCTGGATCTCACCATCTGGGAAGCTTTACAGACGCTCCTATCTTGGCCCCTACCTTCTATGTGTACATCCAAATCTCGTCGAAAATGTTCTCTACAAAATTCACGATGAGATTTGTGGATGCCACGTTGGTGGAAGGTCACTGGCACACCGAGCCCTCACTCACGGGTACTGGTGGCCACGGATGCAACAAGATGCTTTCGATGAATGCGTCTGAAGTGTGATAAATGCCAGAGGTTTGCTCCATTCATTCATCAGCCAGCCAAAACTCTCACTCCTCTCACCAGCCCATGGCCTTTTGCCCAATGGGGCCTGGATATTGTCGGACCATTGGCGCGAGGCACTGGGAACAGGCGATTTTTCATCATAGTAACCGACTATTTTATTAAGTGGGTTGAAGTCGAGGCATTGGCAAATATCAAAGAAGCAGATACAAAGCAGTTTGTTATGAGAAATGTGGTGGTGCGTTTCGGCATCCCGCGGGTACTGATTGCGGATAATGGAACACAGTTTGATGGAAAGATCTTCAGAAAGTTTTGTGTCGACCTCAGGATTGAGTACAGGAACTCTTCTCTAGGGTACTCGCAAAGCAATGGACAGGCAGAGGCGTCAAACAAAACCATCATCAACGGAGTCAAGAAACGGCTTGAGTATGCCAAAGGGAAATGGGTTGAAGAGTTACCCCACATGCTATGGGCATACCGAACCACAGCACAGCGCTCAACGGGGGAAACACCTTACTCCCTAACTTATGGAATGGAGGCCGTCATCCCACTCGAGGTCAGTCTCCCAACCCTTCGATCTGAACTGTTTGAGAACACCAGTAATAAGGAAGTTATTGCACAAGCACCATATATGGCAGAGGCAGCGCTGATCAGACTTATTGCGTATCAGCAGCAGCTCATCAAGAGTTACACCAAAAGGTTTTCCCAAGGCAATTTATTCCAGGAGAACTGGTCTTAAGGAAAGTTATGGATCACAAAAGGGTGCTTGGCGAGGGCAAACTTGGGCCAAACTGGGAAAATCCCTACAGAGTTACAATCGTTGTTGGAAATGGAGCCTACTACCTCGAGGATCTGAGTGGCAGAGCTATACCTCGGCCCTGGAACGTAGCAAATCTCAAGAAATACTATCAATAAGATGGTCCTACTTTCTTTATTAGATTGTAAAGGCACTTTTCTCAAATTTATCAAATTCAGGTAATTAGCTTTGATGTTTATCAAACGGAATTAGCTTTGGTTCTTACCAAATAGAATTAGCTTTGATGTTTATCAAACGGAATTAGCTTTGGTTCTTACCAAACGGAAATAGCTTTGATGTTTATCAAACGGAATTAGCTTTGGTTCCCACCAAACAGAATTAACTTTGGTCTTAACCCAAATGGACTTAGTTTCAAAACGACTGGACGGAATTTAAATTTGGTTAGCACTCAAACATGCTAAGTGGAATCGCTTGGTGGAATAATGTTTGGCAACTAAATTGGATTTTAGCCAAGTGGAATTGCTTGGTGGAAACCACACTAACATATCTTAAGTAAACATCTTTGCATTTACAAAACCTCTTAAGTATCAATGCGTCAACAATTCAGTATCGACTCAAACAAACTGCGTTGGAATAAGCATGACCAGGTTCTATCAGGAGCAAGTTTCCAGCATTAGTCTTACTCAACTCCAATTGGGGGCAAACAGTCATTTTTTTTTTAAAACCAAGCTGGACCTGAGCAAGACACCTTTTCATGCCTTCATCGCATTCAAATGCACCTATACTATCTAAGTTGAAACAGACTCAAGCAGCTCTACACAAGGGCACAATCTTGATCCGATCTTACTTAGCTCTAGGTGAGGGCAAACAATTGTTTTCTTTCAAAACCAACACGGACCTAAGTAAGACCCACTTATGAACTCAAGCACGACCATACCCCATATCCGTTAGCCATACCGAGCACCAGTTCAGCCCCGAGGTCCCAACAGTGCTTGGCCAGGGGCAAACAGTATAATGCCACACCGAGCATCAGTTCGGCCCCGAGGCCTCAATAATGCTCGGCCGGGGACCAGTAGTATAGAATTAGACAGAGCATTCATGTAAAAGCAGTACAGCACCAGACCGAGCATCTATTTGGCCCCGAGGTCCCAACGATTCTTCGGTTGAGGCGAGCGATAAAAAACATTTTAACATAGAAGCCAAACAGTATCAGATTGCAAGTTCAAAAAGAAAATTCCATCATCCAATGAAAGACACAAATGGCCTCACAACTAGCAGCAAAGAAAAGAAAAGAAAAAAGAAAAATTGTCTTGACAAGTGCGGAAAGAAAGCTCATCTGGGAGACTGAGCCACAGTACATCAAAGCAAAAAAGTTCAAATTCTTTCAACATCAATTTTCATCAACAGTGGGTAACTCAGGAGCAGCATCAGCAATTTTGTCCAGGCCATCTGTGAGAGGAAAAGTAGATGAAGCTCCAACTTCCAGAGAAGTAGAAGCCTCCTTACCCATATCTCCCGTGGCTTCAGTCTCAGGGGTTTCAATCCCTTCAACATCTATTGTTTCAGCGGCAACATTCCTGTCCTAGGTCTTGCCTGTAGAATCATCTTCTGGAGAAACTTCGGCTGGAAGGACAGCAAGGGTGGAAACAGTCTTCGAACCCAAGGATCTCAAAGGAACAGTACATCCTGAAGCAATGAAAGAGCCTTCAAGAACGGATCAACAAGGCACTCGTCCAACCCTTCACGAAGAGCTTATCTCGCAGCACTAGCACCTCTTCCTTATAGGCGGCCCCAGCTTTATCCCAACCCTGTTGCCAGTGTTTGGCTTCCAACGTGGAATGCTCGGCAGCTATCACGGTAATAACGGCCTCCAGTTCGGCCACATTTCCCTCGAGTTGAGCTTGTGTCCCGATAGCAGCCTCCTTTGATTTTTTAGCTGAAGCGACAATCTTTTTTAAACGAAATGCTTCCCTCTCCGCAGTTCGGCGTCCTCTTTCTCTGTCTCCAAGCTTACCGTTAGTCTTTCAGCGTTCATTGCGGGCTCCAACATGACCCTTTCTAGCTCTTCAGCATGAGTAATAGACAGATGCATTCTTTGGATACACTATAAAGGACAACGAAGAATTAAGAAAAAAATGAGGCAGCAACACAAGAATAAAGACAAGTAAAACGAGGAAACACTTACAGCAGTCATCATCTGCAGGGTCCCTTTCAGAATAGGAATATCATGGGGCCCATTGTGGTCGGCCATATCAACCGGCATCAACAAAAACTTAGTCAAATCAAAGGCAAAATCTTGTGAAGCGACAACTGAATCAGAAGTGGAAATGGGCCTGTCCTCATGCAATATTGGCGGCTCTCATTTCTCAAAAACATCATCATCATCATCCTCAACAGGATCCTCAGAAGCTCCCCCCACCACTGCTTTGCCAGCTTCTCTTCTTCTCTTTTTTACTCGCGCAGCGACTGAAGTTGAGGGCTCGGCAGCAGCCGCAGGGGTCCTAGAAGCTCCAACCTCCATCTTCACCTCCATGAGGCTCTTTACCTCGGTCTTCTCCAGAGGGGTTTGCAAAGCATCAGAGGCTCCGAAGGTCTCGGCCTCTAAATCCACCAACACCCTTCTCTTCGCCACAGACCTGCTTCTTGTGAAACTAAGGGCAAGGGAGAGCGCTCTCTCAGAAAGTGCACCCTGACTCCTACGATGGCTCGTGACCAGAGGAGTGAGAGACGTGTCGGTCTCGGTATCAGAGTCTAGAAGGGCAGCAGCGAGCCTTGCCTTCTTTAGAATAATGGAGCGGTAAGTAGACTGATAATCCAACAACTTGGGTGCAGATCTCTTTTTATACCTCAGGGCAGCTTTTATGGCCTCAACATTCTCTCGGTTCGACCTTCGTTGGAAACGAGAGGACTCTGCAAAAAAGGAAGTGACCCATTAGAGCAATATTCGAAATAGAGTAAGAAATACAAAAGTCATCAGAAGGAGAGGACCAAACTTGGGTAGCCATCTTTCTGGGGCATCCTCTCAGACTGAAACTCAGTTCCGGCAGGGAACTCCCAGTTTCCACCAACTTGTAAGAAATAGTCATTGTGTTTATCCAAATCAGGTAGCCTAGTAACCAAATGGCAATCAAATGAGCGAACACGCAAGTAATATGTGCTGTGGTCTTTGTTATGAGAAAGAGTATAACAACCTAAGATATCCCATATGTCAAGGTTCAAACCCAATCGTCTATTGAGGGCAGAGACACCGCAAACAACACGGAAAATGTTCACAGATACTTGCATTGGGGTTAACTGGACTTGATGCAGAAATCAGCGTACCAACGGGTCAAAAGAGAACCGAATCCCTCCCTCGACTACAGCCGTGATGGGAAAAGCAACGGTATTCCTCGTGCCCATACGCTTGGCGTCTACTTTTGCCAACGAGAGGGTAACGTCGTTGGGAATATTATAGTCTAGGCGGAACATAGCCATGGCCTTGGGAGTATCAACTAGTGAACAGAACTTCCCCATTTAATGAGCCTAAGCGGACAGAAGTAGGACTCAGAAAACAGAGTACGGAACACAAACAGCGAGTAGGTCAACACAAGATGATTAAGGCAAAAAAAGGATTCGCAAGAGAACTTACAGAGATTAGAACAGTGGTAGCAGAGCAAGATCAGCGGCGAAAAAGTCCGAGCAGGGCACCAATGAGACTAGGTCGGGGGAACGGGAAGAGTCCTTTCTCTCTCTTTGAAACTCTCTAGAGGAGCTAAAGCGAGATGAAGGATTTGTATTGATAACGAGCATTAATTGCACTAGCGATTGCAGTACGAACCACGACCTTCAGTATGGGATCGACGCACTATCTCTGCACACCAATCTCATATCGCCACGTGTCATTATGAAAGGATGCATGCAGGAATTGCGTGTTAGGATTGAACAGTCACCAAGGCCGAGTTGAAGAAAACCGAAACGACGTGACGCTTGGGAAGCAGAACAATAGCTCCCCCCAAGGGGAACCTTAGCGCGAGCTATAGGGCAAATGAAGGGGCTAAAAGTAAAATGGGTCAAGTCCAAACCTTAGGCCGGTCCAATCCACTGAAGCCCGAATCCAAGTGGGCTGGATGAGTATATTGGAAAACCAATTAAGCCCAATTTCATGATCAACAATCCACCCAAGTCCTCAAGCACTTGGGTCCAACCTGCAGAGAAAAGGCTAGTCTGGCCACGGCGCTGGGCTGGGCTGGGCCGAGCTGCGAAACTAAATCTAAGGACCGAACAGAAAATAGGCCGAGCCAATACAAAGATATCCGAATGGATCAGCTCATCTCCATGAATGATCCTGTAAAAGGCCGAGACATGGCATAATGATGCCGAGTTGAGGTATATCGATATCGAACTGAGGAAACCTAGCAAGGAAACGTGGAAACTGTGAACGTGTGCATGTGCAGGTCGCCACCTCAGCTGGTCCCCTACACCTAAAATCACGGAAGTCGTTGAGCCAAAGGAATGTGGTTTGTTATCAGCATGATCACAATGTGTATATGCATTCAATAGACAACCAGGTGGTCCCCCACTGCGAGTAATACTAAAAGGACACCTGACAGCATCCAAGCCCCATGAACCCACCTTGAGAAGCAAGCAAGGAACAACATATATATACTACATAAACTTCACATTGAAGGTAACTGAATAGAACTGAACCATTCAAAACAGAAATCACACATAGAGGTAAAAAAACCTTGTACTTCTTCTCCGATCACTAATTCCCATCTGGGAGGTTATCTGACCAACCGGTTAGGGCTCTTCTGATTGCTTCTTGTGGCAGGAACCTCAGTCCCTAGATAGTCCAACCGAATGCGGAGCCCCGATTCACTTTCATCTAGTACGGAATCCGGTACGCACAAATAAGAAGAGGCTAACCTATGTCTTTTAGTTTAAAATGAATGAATATTTATTTGACATATAAGTTTCTATAGAATTTATGTATATTTATTTATATATATATATATATAATAATAATAATAAAATATATAGGGCAAATTATTGACCTCCGTGGAAGTATGAAACAAATTATTGACCTCCCTGGAAGTATGAAACAAATACAAGTGGCTCATATATATATATATATATATATTGATTTCTCTTTTAATAAAGTTAAAATTATTGAAGTTAATACAAATATTATGAAATTATAAAGATAAATAAAGAAAAATACATTTTAATATAAAAGATATTCATTCATATGAGTAACAAATAATTGATGAAAACGAAATTAAGTCACTTCTTAAGTATTATGTAAATTAAAATTTTAAGAAAACTCAATATAATTATATTAAAATTGTATGAGGGCCTTAGATGTATCCCTTTTAAAAAAAATGGACTAATATGACTTATATTTTTAAGATTATTATTATATTATTATTTTGATATGAACTTTGTATAAAATTTCAATTTGTGGATTACTTTCTAATTTTGTCTCCAAAATAATAATATAAAAATGATGGACCATATCATCTAAATTAATAATTTTCAATTTAGAGTCCTATAAATACACTCCTTGAGATTTAATTAAAATATAAATTGTCCCCTGTAGTTTTGAAAATTACATTCCACCTTCTGAAATTTTTAATTTCATAACAAATCGTTCATTTTATTAATAAAGTATCAAGTCAATTAATAGTTTTTAATGATATTAGAAATATATTTCAATTATTAATTTAGACAAATTTTTTATTGTATAGGAGAACAATTATGAATTTTATTTTTTTAGTTAATTCTGTTAAATAAAAAATTCTAATAAGGGGGTATTTGTAATTTTCTAAATCACAGGGAATAATCTGTACTTTAAGCAAATCTCAAGAGGTATATTTGTAATTTACCCATATATATATATATTAGGGTTAATTACACTAAGAATTAATTTAACTATTGTTAAGTATCAGTTTACCTCCTTTCATCTATGAACTTATTCAAATTGAGTCCAATTATAGAAATCATAAAAATATATATCACTTCTGAAGGTGGTTTATAAAGGGTGAAAGAGATATATTTCATAATTGAAAGGGTCAAAATTTATGAATTTATAAATAAGGAGCTAAGTTTATATTCAAAAATAATTAGGCGGTTTTGATGTAATTAACACTCTATTTTAAGAAAAACTGCATAATTTTTTGATCAAAGGTTGTTGCTTAACTAATAGGGATTTTAGTAGGCAAAAGTAGCGACGCGTGTAAGATGATTTTTTTATGATATTAGCTTAATGTAGAAGGCATCACATTCCATGGTGGATGGTCCATTGTCTGGGCCCCAGTTTGTTAAGATTTAAACCTTTGTGCTTGTAGAGTGTAAATAAAATATCATATCACTTAATATTATTTGTAGCCACAAATGTATATATATATATATATATGTATGTATAATAATGGTTAATTATATAATTATTACCACTACATTATTTTCTTTCATCAAGTTTTAGACCCTTCAACAAATAAATTATAGATTAGCAGGGTTAGTTTAATTGGCTAGAATTTTTAACAAATAGATTATAAATCAATGGGACTAGTCTAATTGGTCAAAATTCTTACACTTCACTAGGGTCATAATTTAAACCTCTTCGCCTGAGTATATATTTTATTTTTATATTTTTTTATAATTAAGAGAGTTTTATTGTTTTGAAGTCGAGGGAATTAATTAATATTTCATAGTGAGTAATTAAACAATCCAGCAGTGATTTAGACCCCCTCAAGTTTCAACCCCCACCACCCCACACACGTGGCGGGTGGTGATTGGAGGAGAAGAAAAAAAAGAAAAAGAAAAAGAAAAAGAAAAAATGACCAATCAAAAAAAAAAAAGGGGGTCAAAAGGGGTGGGAGGAAAGAGGGTCCCAATCTTTATTCTTAAATAATATAATGTATATGTTAGTTGTCACTGATAGTACTAACATGGCAATACACAAGTTGATCTTGGCTATATATATATATATATATATGCAAGATAAGAGCAATTCAAATGATTTAGGAATATCTTAAAAGTATAGTGTGCTTTTTGTACTAAAAAGTCCACTCCAAGCCTAATTTAAGCCAAAGAAAATGTTGGAATTGAACCTTGGCGTGTGAGCTACAACATTAGTTTAGCCATTGCTTTGATAGAAAAATGATCATCTTCCATTTTGTGGATACTTTGTTGGTCAAAATATACGTTGGCGTGTTGAATGCGAAATACTCTTAGTCCCCACCTAAAAGTTAGCTTGTAACAATTATAAATATGAATATGGACAACATGCATTATTGTAACACAATGAAAACTATATCTATTCTATTCTATTATATAGTAAAGAATAAAGTTGTTGGCACTTTTTTATCATAAAATTTTTATTTTCAGATTACTCTTTTGTATCTAACAATTTAAGTAGATGTTTTTTTTTTTTTTTAATTATCAATTTAATTTATAATTATCAATTTCAATCCACATAAATTTTAAGCACACTCATATAAATGTGCACGATATCAGAAATCTAATATGTATAATGTATATATGAGGGAATCATATACCTTGCAAAGATGATAAAGCTGCTATATTTGTTGAAAGGGAATTTTGGACAGCCTATGACATTAACGAAAAGTTCAACTTTCATATTAATTAGTGACCACATGGTGGCCTGCCTTTTTTTGATGGGGTTTCTATGTGTTAGGCACATGGTAGTCGCACAAGCCAAACTAGGGAAAAGATGAATCAAAACTTAATTGGTATGGTCGGCTCGGACCCTATAAAACTTCCATATATACCATTTTGTATGTTTACTCTTGTACGGGAAAGAATTTCACCTTCTCGTATAATCCTGTTGATCAAGTCTGCGTTCCTCAATACGTCGTCGTTCCGCCACCTGAAAACACAAACGTGAGCTGGCCGGCGGGTGTGTGCCGGAAACCTCTCCGATGCCTAAGTCAGTAAGCAAGACAAGAAGGCCAAAGCTCAATGTATACAGGGAGCAAAATTGTATTACCTCTCCAAAGGTGTTATTGATGAGCTTATATAGATTTCACGTGGCACAATCTTGATAGGATTCTTACTCCTCCAAGTGTAAAGTCCTTCTAGGATTACTCCTCCTTGCATAGAGTCCTCCTAGAACTCATACTCTTGGAAGATAATGCTTATCCTCCAACACCCTCCTCACTGCTTAAACCAAGTGAGATGGTCCTCTACAATAGAACTCCCACCGACGGAGTAACAACCGGTCCTTACTTCTATCCCTTACCTCTGCACCCATGCTAAGGCCGAGCTAAACACAAGGGAATCAAGTGAAAGACATTCTGAGTCAAAGTTCACCTCGGTTTAACATATTACGATAAAGTAACCAAGCATCTACAAATTAATCATATTAGTTCGGCTCTCCATTTCTTCACTTCTACTCCGGGCTCGTATGTCAAGACCGGACTAAGAAGAAACCGAGCTACACCACTCAAGCCGGAAAACCGGACTACCGCAACACTCCGGCCGACGTACAAGCTACCCTTTCACTTGGGCTTACTTCGGCCCAACCACCAGCTCGGCCCAATTCAGCATAAATTGCCCTCTCAACTCTTTTTCAAAAAATAAATAAATAAATAAATAAAAGAGGCTACCATGGTTAATTAGGATCAATGAATTAGGGGATCCTGTGTTCAGATCCCTTCCAATGGTTGATTGGAAAAGTTTGTGTGCATCCATCATTTTTTCAAAAATTATTATTAATAATAAGAAAAAAAAAATATTTCTAGACATTATAACTAGAATCAACAAACTGCCTACTGGAAAATACTTACGACCTCAAAAGATAACTTCTAAATACTTTCAATGACATGGCTTGTTGTGTATCAATTAACCACAACTCAACTCTTATCATGTTATTGTGAGTAATTTAGATATAATATTAATATAAAAAAATCTGACATTACTTTTGGATTTTTGAGAGGCCATTGAGAGTCGGATTTGGAATGCTCATTGTATGCCTTATAAGCTTATTTCGGGATTTATTTTGATAATTTAAACTATTCATATTTTAAAATATATTAAGTAGAACATATCTTTAAAAAATTAAATTAATCGGATATCATTAACCCTTTCATCTACTCACAATTGTATCTTTAAAAATAAATGACATTGTGATTTAAAGTATTAAAATGAATACAAATGTGAGTGAATGAAAGGGTTAACAATATCCGATTAACTTAATTTTTTATAAGTAAATTCTACTCGATATACTCTAAAATATGAATGGTTCGGATTATTAAAACGAATCCGAAAATAATCTCATAAAACTGCACAGCAGTGCCTGCTATGATGGGTGCACAACGGGCACCCCAACTCCCATAGAGTCGTTCTAATTGCAATGAACCTTTGAGATTGTGTAGCATATTGATAAATTGTAATAGACGCATCAATAGCCTGTTTGATGGAGTTTTTTTTAAATTAAAAGTTAATAATAAGAAAATAGAAGTTAAAAGCACTCCTATCCCAGTTTTTAAATAATTAATTTTTTTCAGTTTGTTTAAACTATTTCTACCTAATAAACTATAAGTAAAAGCTATACCAAATAATCTGACACAAATTTTTAAATTAAAATAAGGTATAATCACTCCAAAAGCTACAACAAATAGTTCCAATGTCTCATGCCGCACATGGTCTAATTAGGTAGACTTTTGAATGGCCTCATTTTGTATGCAATAGCTTTAGCTTAAAAGTTAAAAAATTATTAAAAAAATTAAAAAATCTATAACTTATATCAAAAGTTAAAGATTCTATTTTCTTTACTTTTTATATGTTTTTTTTTATATAAAAAATCAAAAAATAATTTTAAACATATTAATTTTTTTATCTCATATTTTAATTAAAAAATTAAAAAATTATTAAAATAATATATTTCTAAACGAGATAAGAGGAAAATAAAATTTTATCCACGTCTTAGGATGAAGCAAAAATCATTGGAGACGCATGCAACAAAAGTATCCTAAAGTTTCGTTTAAATATGAGATGATACAATGATTAAATCATCTATGCTTCTTGTTTTTCAATTTTAAAATATAATAATTTGTAGAAGGACTTAAAAATAAATATGGTGAATAGACTAATGGTCACTTGATCAAAGCGACTAATGATTGACTATTAATCCAAAAGAAGGAAGCAACAGGAGTTTTTTTTCTTTTCCAAAAACTCTGTACCAAAATCAATATTGTCGTACGGAAATTGTGATGGTCTCTCAGAATCTTTTTTTTTTCAGTTAAAAAAAAAATAATAATATAAAATAAAAAAATAAAAAAAATTCAATATTGTCGTTATCTCAATTGGACTCCTTTACCAATTTATATAAGATTCCACCGCATAAAATTGACACGTATGCATGGTCATGCATACACAGCTCATCTTTTCCCCAATTTACGAAAAATTATTAGTTACTGGTGAGACGTCAATTGTTATATTTTTCTATTATTTTTTCACGTTTCAAGATAAAATTAGAAATCATATTCTCTTTATCAATCACGACCATATTTGACAAGAAAAAAAAATCACAAAAAAATTAAAAAGTTGACAAATTTAATTTCAATAGCAAAAGCTCGCATTATACAAATCGATTAATTATTTTTTTTTTCCTCATAATTATATATTAAACTAAAAAATTCTTCTTATCTATAAAAATAAAAAAAATTTAAAACTAAAAAGTTGTTAAAAATGTCAAATTACCACCGACATTGAATAATCTCTCCCAATTCAAGTGGGGGGAGAGGCCATCCTCTTGGACGCACCCCTCTCTTTGCATCATAAAGTCAGGTCTCCCCCATCACTGTTTCCAAGTAGTTTCCCTCCTACTCCACCTACTAGTCTAATAATTGCTTTTATTTTTCTTTGGAGTTCCACTTGTCATATAATTGAGATTAAAATTCAATCGTTTAAACCCAAGGGGTTGTGGCAGGTTTTAGTTAGGAGGTTTAAGCAAGTTGTCTAAGAAGCACTTGGTCAATGCTTCCTTCTTCATCATGAGTCTGACTTAAGCGAGCTTGTTGTTTGGCTCAAGTTTCAGTTATAGTCTCTCGCCGAAGCTAACAGGATCTCTGCAAGGGACGCTGCCTTGGACCTGCGGGAGGGTAGGGAGGATTTTCCTATAACAAAAAAAAAAAAAAAAATTCAATCGTTTATTGTACTGTTATATATATATATATATATATAAATCTGATCCAATCAAATAGTTATCGATATCCAATTAACGTGATTATTTACAGAAATATAGTACTTGATGAGGTCTACACATTAACGGTTTGAAATATCGAAACATTATCTAAAAATAGGCTCATGAGCCGGACTGGATGGTCTAGTCTTGATCTCAAACATGAGACATGTTGGACCCTTTTCTTATATAGTACAATTTTTATTTTTCCAATATTTCCGAATTTTCCTATCTGTTAGTAGTGAGAATTATGCATTTTCAATCTTGCACACTTCTCTTCACATATAGTATTTGTGGAGGGGAAAAATAATAATTTATTTGATTAATTCAATGTCATCTTCATGATATTATTACTTTAAAATAAATATTTTTTTCAGTGCAAAGGAATCGAATAGAACAAAATCAAATAAGCAGTGGGGAGTTCTAGCAATTGAGAAAGGTAGTGTTGAACATTAATTAATGGATAAATCTACGAACTTAGATTTTTTTTATCATGAAAATGTACTATGAAAGATCATGTATAGTATAGATTCAATTGTTGTATGGTGAATCTTGTACATAGATTAAATTTAAACACATGTTAAGTTTTTCAAATAAAATTCTAAATAAATTTTTAAAATTTGTAGCTGTTAATTAATTTCTCCTTTATTCATTATATATGTATGTCGGTCAAGTGTAGGCATTTGGACTTTTGACTAGTGCAATATTTGACAACTTGGGCCCTTGTGTGTGAACTGATTTGGAGGTTAGGTAGCAATGAAGCCCAAGATAGAAAAACAATTTGGCATCTTGAGGTTCATTTATTTTAAATCATTATTGTGACTCGTAATTTTTTTTTTCCAAATATTAAGAAGACTAAATGGAGTGAAACCTATGTAGATGATCTGAAAGTACAAAGATAAATAAAGAAAAATATATAAAAAGGACGATGATATTATTTTTTTAATTCATATAATTAACAAAATTTTGATGAAAAGGGAATAAGTGTTATGTAAATTAAAACTTTAAGAGCCTAATGTAATTATAACAAATTTATAAGGTTTGTTTTGTTTTCTCCAAACCTCAAGGGGAGATTAATGTAATTTACTCTTCTTTTTTTGTTTTTTTAAATATAAAACTTCTATTAGTGAGTAGGGATATGAAACGGCTTATTAAAAATTGTTTGAGACTGACTCATAAATAACCTAAGTTTAAACACATTTTAAAATTCTTAGTTATCGAGTCAAGTTTAAATAATTTACTACTTGACTCAACTCGATTATATGTATTATAAAAAAACCAAGTTAATTAAGTACTACTTGTGGTTGCCTCAATTAAAACTCATTTGAAATTGACTAAAAAAATAAATAAATAAATCAAATTTAAACATATTTTAAAACTCACCTTGCTTGTTTTCACTTTTCAAAAAACACTTTTCAGAAAATTCTACTTTCTTATTTTCCGTATTTTTTTTGTTTTTACTGAATTTTTTTGATATTTTAAACGATTTTTTTACTTTTTAGACACACTTGGCATAAATACACCTAAAAAATAAAAAAATTGTAAAAAAATCTTTTAAAAATTCACGAAATACCAAAAATATAAAAAAATACAATAATTCAATATATTTTTTTGTATTTTTATGTATTTATTAATTTTTTAAAATATTTTTTCACAAAATTTTTACTTTTTAGATACATCTAAGTAAGGTGTATCTAAAAAAGTAAAAAAATGTTTAAAATTTTAAAAATATTTACTAAAAACAAAAAAAATATGAAAACCAAAAAAGTCAATTTTCAAAAAACTTAATCCAGAAAAATTTTCAAGTCCAGCTTCAATATCTACTTGCTACTCAGCTGTTTTTGTGAGTAGTGGGGCATGAGGCCTTGCCGATCAATTCTGTTTGGCTCAACATAATTCTAGTCCAGTTTGGTATTGTGGCCTGGCCCATTTGGATAATATGCTTTGCTCATTTCTATGTCTTTATAGATAAATCATTTCAACACATAAATAAATTATATTCATTCAATAATTATAACCATATTAGACTATTTATTTTTAAAATCACAACTCACGTCTATTTTTTTAAAAAAATAAATATATTGAGATTATATGCTTATACTTATGAAATCAATTGACCATTTGTGAATAATTTTTATAGACAAGCCTATAAAATACATAAAGCAGATTATCAACACCGATCTCATCATTCATGAAATAGTGAATGATGATTCTATTTATAATATATTTTATCATTATTTTTCTAATCAATCAAATATGGGAATGAATATTTGAATAATTATTTTATTCCGTTTTAACGAACCAAACGCCTGTACACTAGCTTAGAGTTTAAGATTATTTTTTTTTTGGTAATGTCTTACCTAACTATTGGAGTATATCTCTCTTATATAGCTTGATTCTTGTCTTTTTCGTATGCTCAGATGTCTCATAGCTTCACATATTCTTTATCTAAAAGTTAGTTACAACCTTGGCACAGACATGCGACGTGGGTTCGTAGATGTTCGCTTGCGCTTATACTGATCGATATCATATATGTGTGTCTGTCCGTTGATCAATTCAGTCCGTCTTAATCTTATATTTTTAGAATTTGAAAATGTAATTTTAGCTTATAAGATTGGGCTGAGTTGATATTTTTAACCTGATTAATAAATGGGCTGAGTTTGAAAAATACATTTTTGACCGACCCCAGCCCGGTCTGACCCTCTACATATTTAATTTAATAAAATAATTAATTATGTAATATATTAAAAATATATATACCCATTTATTTGTATAATTTTTTAAATTTATTTTTTATTTGATGTTAATAATTTATTTATTAATAATGTAGGAAACTTATCATCGAAAACAATAGTTAATGGTGATTCTAATTCTTTATAAAATGATAATGAAATAAAGGGAGAAGTTTGAAATTTAAACCATAGATTTTTTTTCTTTCTTTTAGTTTGATGTACTCTTAACAGTTTGGTTTTAAAAACTTTGAGTTCATAGAATTATAGGTGTGTTTGATTTAAAATACTTTATAATATTTTACTTAATATGCTATTTAATATTTAATTATTAATTGCTCGATAGGCCTTTGTTTATTTAAGAAAAAAATAATATATATTATAATGTTTATTTATTATTATTTTTTAATAACTTATATATATGATTCGATAAATGAATTTGAAAATTATAATTTATATTAAAACTGCGTTTGAAATGATTATATAAACCCAATATTTAAATCGCACAAGCTTAAATAAACACAAACTCTTACTAATAATGTGGATCCGACCCGAATCCGGCTGGTAACTGCCATCACAACTAACCTCACATATTAGCGTCAGGTCATCCAAATAATTATCCAATCCACAAATCGAGGGCAGCTTGTTATTGTTCTTGGGCTTATAGAGTTTATCACGGATTTTGTTTTGATAATTCAAATCGTTGAATATGTAAAGCTCGTTGAGTACTTAATCCTTATAAAAAATTACTTTGATCGAATATTGATAGCTACTTGATCGGATCAGATTTTTGTCAATAATTTATTTTAAAAATTATATTTACCATTGATAGAAATATGATCTGATCAAATAACTTTTGATATTTGATCAACGTGATTTTTTATGAAAATAAAGTACTTAACGAGTTCTACATATTGAACGGTTCAAATTATCAAAACGGACCCATAATAAACCTTCACGGACCCAATAGTACACCCTAATCCGAATAGCCCCCATCAATGTTGTCTCCATCTCAAGGAAGTTGTGCTGTCATGGAAAAAGGTCAAGAATAACTTGGCTAATTGTGACGAGTTGAGATCCTCTCCGACTCTTTTCCTTTATCTCCCTATTTGCAACGATAAAAATACACTTTAAATTGATCCAACAATTCAGATTTGATTATTTCAAATAAAAAATAATAAACAAATTCAAATTTATTTTTCTTATCAAAAATTGAACCGTTAAATCAACTCAAGATGCATCTCTACCCTTACAAATAAGTAAATAAAGAAAGAGTCCAAAGAAAAAATCTCAACTAAATTACGAACCGATGGTAATTTGTGAAAAAAAAAAAACATAGATATCATTAAAAAAAAGACAAAAACAAAACAAAACAAAGCTTTGAATACTCTGGAAAATCATACAACGTTAATTATAATTACTAAAGCAATCCAAATCATAATCAACAATTAAGAAAAAATATCAAATCAAAGAGAAATAGGTTGAAACAATAACATTAAAAATGAAAGCTCGTAACCAAAGCTACAACCATACTACAACTTTCAAAATTAAGAAATAAGTAATTGTTTGGCATGTTATTTTAACACATCATCTATCTTATTTGAGTTACAATCATCTTATTTAAATCACATTATTTCTTATTTAAATCACATCACCTTTCTATACTATTACTTCAAATCCAACTCATACTTCATATTTTTCCATAAAAAATTAAAAAATATATTAATTTACCACTTCCAAAACAACCCTAAATGATAAGTTACTATAAGTACGTGCACTTGATGGAAAAAACATTAGTTTGAAGTCACAGATCAGCCAAAAATGTAAGCAAAACATCAACAACTATCTCTGTGTCGCTCCCAACTATATGAATGGAGAACGGGCAATCCTGGTGGATGCACCACCCATACCCTTTTTAATTAATTTTTTCTTCTTTTTTAAGAAAGTAGCCAAATGTACAAACAACAAAATTCAAAGAACATGAAATCAATGATCAAATGAAATGAACCTTCTGTTCACCTTTGAAAAGATTGCCAATTATTCGAATGATCCAAATTTCAATAGCCCGGAATAAAAATTCCTTAATCAGATTTGCAATTATTCATCACAGCCACCACTCACAAAAGCCCAAAATGCTGACAAATTTCCACAATGGGTGTAACCATCTCAACTGAACATTTACCATCTAAATCCAGAAACAAAAAGAAAAACTGGTCTTTTGTTCTGGTGACACCCTATGCCATTGCATGATGGATGATCAATCCTTTACATTGACAGATGGACAGGGTACTGTACTGACTGATTAATTACAAAAAATACTTTGTCCCGTACATCCCAAAACCCGACATTTGTAGATGTGAGCTGGTTCTGGTTGCAGACACTGCTGGATTTGCATCGCATCGAGCTTTCTTTGAACTACTTCCAGAGTCATCAAACTTCAACGGCGCACAACCCCAATGGAAAGACTCGTATGAAGAAGGCCACTGGCACTGAGGGGAACAAGACCAATTCGATGGGTGCTCAAAACCTTTGGCCATTTCCGTAAACATGCTCTGCAATTCTTCCATTGTGTAAATCTTGTCCTGTGCAAAGGCATCCATGAAAATACCTCAGTATTCTTGGTTGGTTATCTAAGATGTGCGACGACTTAAAAAACAAAAAAAAAAATCCAGGCACATCCACATCAAACTATCAGCTACCACAAATTGGGTAATTCTTAACCACCACCAATTTATTTTGGCCAATGCATACAATACAACACCACATCCACAAGCAAGGTGGTCACAGATGCGCAATCACAATAAAGCATCAGCCTAAATATAGAAACAAAAGCAGACAGAACAACGACAACAACCACAACAATAATAAGCAAGCCACTTTGTTCACTTCTTTTTCTTTTTGAATGATAGAGAACTCCAACCAACTCAGTCTGCCATCTAGCACTAGACTTTATTAATAAATTCTCGATACGTGCAATAAACTGTAAACCACAAGTGTATTGGGTATAGGTTACACCAGAGTGTTCTGAGCTTCTGAGAATGAAACAAGAGACCTCAATAATTAGCCATAATTATTTGATGCAACACTAATATCACTTTCTTCAACCCCTTAACTAATGGGTCACATGCGCAGATTCTCAACTGTGTTTCCTAAATTAAAATCATATTGATTGCATTCTCATTTTTATTGTGGTAAATACCCTTTCCTTAGAATTACTATCTTGACATTGATGAGTTGGGTCTTATTCCAGCTTCGCCTATGGCTCAGACTGTGCTGGAAAGAGTCCTTACCATGGCAAATTTAACTAAAAGGGAAGATTCAGTGTTTGTCTTATAAACCTCCCAAGTTGCATTAACAAGTACTCATTTTTCACAATTCAATTCTACGTAATTAAGCCCATTTCTAAGAACTTTCATAGAGAAAACACTTGGGAAACATAATTAAATGGTAGGAAAAGAGAGATGATGCCAATAAGTATGGAAAACAGAGCAGGAAAAATACAAACAAAAAATAAAATAAAATGGGATTACCATCAAACATAGTAGTAATTTCAAAAGAAGACAATGATTAGACATACATTACACAAGTAAACTGAGTTAATCATGTTCATACCTCTCCTAACCTCAGCCATTAGAGACATCATTTCTTGCAGAAAATCAGAGAAGCCCTGAAATCAAATTAACAAATTGCCAGCAGCATTAAACTCCAAAAAGAACCATCAATCAAAAATCAGAAACATGTACAAAAGTATTAACACAACAAATTACACATGCAAACTTGCACCAATTTATGATGAAAGATATACACACCTCATCCTCTTCTTGAACAAAATCATATAATCCCGCGTCGTACATTGTTCTCTTCCTCTTATCCGACAATACTGCAGTTCCAATCAAACCAGTTAAAACCCATAAATTAAATTATTTTTTTATATTAAGAGAGAGAGAGAGAGAGAGAGAGAGAGAAGAAAAAACTACTCTATCTATTCTACCATATCATGTGAGCATTCAGGTTGGTCTGAACTGGCTATTTTTGTTACCAATTTTGCCCTCACAAATACGGGATTCGGTTTCATAAACTTGAGGGCAAATATGAAAATTTAAAATTTTGCATTAATTGACTACCCAACTCAAAAAACTGTTTCAGTTACAGATTTTAAATTCAATCAACCCATTTCTAGTTAGAAACAAATGAAGACCATGGTAAGCAGGATTAAAAAACAACATCAAGAATGTAATGCATTTTCTTACTATATATAATATTTGGTTAAACATGTGATAGACAGACCAATACATCAAAATGTCGATGTAGTAGTGCTAACAAATAAACAAAATACACGATAAAAAATACTAAAAATATTGAAATTTGAAAGAAACCTGAATAAGCTTCTTGAATTTGTTGGAATTTGCGCTTGGCGTCACCCAAAAGAGAAGGGTTTCTTGTCCATTTATCAGGATGCCATTGCTGCACGCACCAATTCAATCATTACCACCACACAAATCCATTAAAAATCCAAAATTCCATAGAAAACTAAACATTAAAAAAGCAAATCCCAAAAAAACATAACATACCATAGCAAGCTTGCGATAGGCACGGCGAATCTCTTCGTCGGAGGAGTTGGCAGTGACGCCGAGGACACCGTAATATGAAGAAGAAGAAGAAGTCCGACTCTGATCAGACTCCATCGTCGAAAGCTTCAAAGTGATTCAATCTCTATATCAATCTCTGAATTTACTATTCGCTTCTTGAGAATCTTTTATGAAGACGAATGAAAGTGAAATGGTTTCGGATGCATATTTATATTATATATCGAGAGAGTCGGTTTGGTTGAAGTGGGGTCCACTTTCAACAGAAGTTTGCTAAAAATATCTCAAAAGAAAGAAAAGGCCAATGAATGGGGTTCTATTTTGAGTGTTCGGGAATGTTCCGGAAGCTAGTTTTTGTATTTTTGTAGTTACTGGGAACTGACACGTGGGAGATAATGTTGACACGATATTTTTTTTTTTTGTTTGAAGGTTGAGACATTCGGGAGAATTCTCGCGCTTTTCAACAATCCCCCGATTTAGTACGAGGGTTGTTTTAAAATGTTTTTAAAAAATATATATATATATATATTTTGAGTTTTTATAAAAAAAAATGTGTAAAAGATAAATTGAAAATATTTATTAGTATAACTTAAACAAGTGTATTTATGTAAAAAAAAAAAAATACACTTAGTTTAACTCAAATCAGGCTTAAATCAACTATGCTGCAGATCTCCAGTGAAGGTCGCACCCTCAGTGAGGTGGCGAGCCCCCACTAGTTGAAATTCAAAAAAAAAAAAAAAATAAATAAATAAAACAATTTTTTTTTGCCCAATCATGACGCGCCACCTCACTGTGAGTCGACCCCCAGTGGGAGTCCGAAGCATTTTTCGGCTTAAATTTTTTACTACAGAATAAGAAAAATGTTTTGGAACATGGAAAGAAGAGTTTTAAAAAATTTTAATTTGTCTTTTTCTTTACTATTATTATTATTATTATATTTTTTGCACTGTCAATTATATAAAATTTCATTTAGAACTATACACTTAGAGCTATCTATTACTGTCGACAAAATAAGGCTTGTTTTGGAAAGTTGGCTTTTAGTCACTTTTTTTGGTTTATAGCAAAAGTTAAAAGTTGACTTTTTTGAATTTTTTTTCATTTAGGAAGGTGGTTTTTAGCCAAGGGTAAAATTACAATTTTATCCCTTATAAGTCAAAATATGCTACATGGGTGAAGTTGTAATATTTTAAACTAAATACGGGTAGTTTGGTTATTTGATTATGATTTGACATCATAAACAAATATTAATCAAAAAAGCCAAAAGTCACTTTTTACCAACTTCTCAAATCATTTATCTAAAAAAGCCAAAAGCTTGGTTAAAAGTCAAAAAAGTCACTTTTTACCATCTTCCCAAAATAAGCCTAAATAGAGGGTGTAAATTTGGCCTAGTCCCTGGCTCGGTTTATTCGAGTTCTGGCTCGAGTCGGCTTATGTCGAGTCATGTGGATTCCTATCAAATTCAGGTTGGCTCAGGTTACGGGCCAGAAAATTAGACTAGGCCCTAATCTAGAGGGTATTTGGGTCCTGGGTGGATCGAAGAGATAGGCTCAAACTGAATCGGTGGGCTTGGACCTAGGGTTAGGCTTGGGCCAGGCCTAGGTGGGCCTGAATATTTTCTTTTAATTTATTTTTTTCTACCAAAAATGACACTGAGTCTCGGACGGGTTAGGCCCACATAGGCCGCGCTTTGAGTGGGTCTTGAATAGGCCAATGGCTCTAGCCGAGCCAGAGGAGTCGGGCTTACAGACTATGCTAGGCTTCAAAATCTTCTCATATTTTTCAATCACTCTATAAAATCATACATTTCACATCTTTCACCAATCACAATGCATGTAGAGCGTCACGTGATGTTGTCTCTGAACCAACTAATAACTTTCTAATTATTGATTGTGCGATACATACTCATTAGGATAAATTCATTGTGACACATTAATCTCATGGATAAAGATAAAAAGTAAGATTGTTAAAGAGAACTGCTATTTACCTTTGTCTTTTTACTTTCATCCCCTTAGAGCATCTTCAACAGTGAATTTCTTTTTTCACCAAATCTGAGTAAAAAATGACTCATTTCACCAAATCTGATATCACTAGCTCCAACGGTGCATCAAATCCGTGGGGCAACCGGTTGGTCAACCGGTAAGTGTAAAATTATTATTATTTTTTTTTTACCCTTTTGAACTGTTTGAACCCACCTTTGGGAACCGGGAAAAGGGGCTTTTTTTGTTTGTTTGTTTGTTTTTTTTTCTTCTTTTTGTTTCCCTCTATTTTTGTTCCCAATTATTTTTCTTATTTCTGTTTCCCTCTATTACATATATGTCTGGTACATGGATTATGTTCTCATATAAACCCATTATCCATATGCCAGACAACTCCACACAACTGATACAATTATAACTTAAACAAAACAGAGCATAATGAATACCTTCAAATTCAAATCTATGATATTGACTTTATTTTCATCCTCTTCTTCTTCTTCTTCATCTTCCTCTGATGATGATGAATATATCGTCACACTTTTAGGAGCTTATGAGCAGAATAATACTAGTATGCTTCAGATTCTTAAGTCAAGTGATAGCTCAAAAAAAATAGGTGGTTCTGTTGTAGGCCATAGATATATACACAGAGATAGAAGGCAGGGTCATGACAGATTGTTTGCAGATTATTTTGTTACAAATCCAGTGTATTCACCTACAATATTTCGGAGACGTTTTCAAATGCGTCGTCCTTTGTATCTACTTATTTTGAATGTAATCCAAGCACACAATTCATATTTTGTTCAAAAACATCGGTAAATTTTCAAAATACTCTGTCCATCCAACGGTAAATTATTGTAACGGCTAGTTGTGAAATATGTATGTCAAATATATAGGGAATTTAAATTTATATCACCCTTCAAATTATTCATAATCCACAAATTAACCTATGTCCAAATAAACCAGCTCAAACAAGTTGAAATCAACTAGTTCAAACCTATTGTTGCTAGTTGTGTACTATAGCCGAATTGCCCAACGCGGTCGATCGGTTAGTCAACCGGCCGGTCAACCTGGTGGTTGACCGGTTGCTCTCCAACGGTCACGCGAGGCAGCAGTTCAAACCAACCAGTTGAGGATTCAAACGAACCAGTGGCTTAAATGGTGCACCGGTCGACCGGTTGGTCAACTGGCCGGACAAGCGGCTGGTTGACCGGTTGCTCCCTCCAACGGTCACACACAGTGTTTTGGTGAAATCTGTATGTTGTCCTCAGTTTGATGAATTGTTTGGTGAAATCTCAATTTGATATCGATTTGGTGCAACCGTTAGAGCACCAAACAGTAACTTTTTCATCAAAATTTAAATTTGATGTCAACTTTGGTGAACCATTGGAGATGGTCTTACTTCTTTGAACTCCTATCTAGTTAAATGAGTTCCCTTTATTTTCTTTTTAAACGCCCCACCTTAATTTCAACTATACCCTCTCTCTTACCCATTCTTCCAACCCAATCACTCCTAGTTCCGACCACACCCTCTTCCGTCATCCCCATTTCCAGCGACCAATAACATTATCATCATCATCATTCCTTCACTGTTACCATGTGAAGACCAACACCAATTTAGACTTTATCCAATTCGAACCAGTGGCTGCCTCGATTGATCCACGGCAACAATGACGACCTGTCAGAGATTGCGACAACGATGAATCAGGAAAAGACAAGTTAAAGGAGCAAGAGTGATGGCAACAACCCTCATGATCGGTGGGATGTGTCGTCGTCTTCATCTTTAAACCATGCATTATCTTCATCTTCAAACCCCATGGTGACACCTGTTTTCACTCCTCCGTCATCATCTTTATCTTCAAACTCTACAACCCCTCATTTCAATACTGTAAAGGCAAGTAAACGGTGGGCTGTGTCGTCGTGAACTCAATTTGCACCAAGCCCTAGTTGGATCAGAGGGTCACAAACCCAAATCGCAACCCAAAAGTCATGAACCAAAATCACAACCCAGAAGCTTCATCACGATCTAAAACGACGACTAACCACCTCTCTCTTCTTTCTTTTTTTTTCTTCTTCTTCATGACCCTCTTTCTCTCTCATATTTTCGCTAGTGATAATGGGCTATAGGATTACGGTTTGAGGGAAGAGGATCGGCCGAAGGTGGTAGTGAAAGGATGGTGATGGCAAGTGGTGGTGATCTTTGGAGGTAATGGAGATAAAATTAGGTTTAGGGTTTGAAGATTAGGGATAAGGATAAAAATAGAATTTTATGTTTGGACAAAATTAGAATAAAAATAAAATGAAAGAGGTAGGGGTTCTAAGAAAAAAAAAGTAGGGATAAATAGCAACTCTCTTGTTAAAATCAAAATCCTAAATAGAATAGTTGGAAGAAATTTAGGATTGGATCGTATAATCCAATGTCATAAGATTTTATTTTTATGTAAAATTAAATAAGAAACTATCAAAATTGATAACGTATTTTGAATAATTTTAAAATTATTTAAAAAAAATGATAAATTTGATATATTATATCTTTTATGTTAATATATAAATTAGAAGAGATTTTTGAAGAAATAGTTTATAGTCAATTTATTTATTTATTTATATAAATATACACATTTATAAAAAATAAATAACAATAAAATTTTTAGTGGAATCATGATCGTAATGTGATTTTAAATGATTTTATAATTAGAATCGTAATTATTTTAAAATCTTACTAAATTTAAGGTTATAATGCGATTCAATCGTTAAACCCAACTAGAGCCTTAAGATCTTAAGATTTTACAACCCCAATCAAAATTTTGCTGCCCATGAATAAGAGCCTTGAATATGAAAAACAACACTTCTGCTACCAAAAAAATCTACTACGCCACCAAAAAAAAAAAAAAAAAAAAATGAAAACGACGACAACAACAACTAGAATTTTGCTTAAAATTTGTAAATAGAATTTAATAAATATATACTATTAATCTACAATTATGGATAATTTTTTAGACACTTTTATGGTTGCTACTAATATTTAAGTGTTGGTGGAACAAATTTAGCTGGTACTTCAATTTGATAATTATAAATTCGATAAATTAAACCTCCAACCGTTGATATTTAACTTTAATAAAGATATTTCTGTTACATTTTAGACATAGACTTTCTTCTTCACTCTAACCTCCCTTCACAGTCTATCTCTCCGCTTTAATCACCGACGATTTTAATCGATATTTATTAAAGCATTTCATCGAACATGAGAAAGATAAAAGAAAATTCCAACTCCACCCCTACTTCTACCAAAAAATAAGCAAAATAAATTAAAAAAAGGAAAACAGAAAAAAAAAAAAAAGAAAAGAAAAAAAGAAAAAAAAAAAAGCCGCTCATGACAAGCTAATTAGAAAAAGAAATAGATGCAAGCCCAGGTTATTGATGCCATCATCTCAATCCATCAATCAAATTAATTGATAATATCAACAACAAATGGTAATAGCTAATTTAATAGTTGATAATGGAGGGATGAATTATAATGAGATTATAAATTTTAGAGAAATAAATGTAATTTTAAAAACGTTATAGAAGTATCTGTGTCAAATTTAAATCTCAAGAGGTGTAGCATTACTTATCATTAACCTGATTCATCCCTTCGACCACCAATCTATGTAGATCCACATTCACATCAATAGTCCACTGGTTGCCACCCCTTATAAGGCCGTTTCCTAGCCCATGGTAAGACAATTATCAACATGGACGAAAGTCAATTACAAAAGCTAGCCCCAAGAGTTTGTGACCAATTAAGGAGAACCAATTGAAGATCAACAAAGGTCGTTGACATGCGGTGGTGTAGACACTCCATTTTTGACCGCCCTTTTGATTTGACCACCATCATTTGCACACCAAATGATGAATGTATATGCTTGTCAAGTGCTCGAAAGTCCTCAGCGGAATGCCACAACTCTGAACTTCAAAACCCTGCAAACCTTGTGCCTTGTTTTTGCACCAAAACCCTAGCCTTTCAAACCTGAAAAACTTGGGACTTGCAGGCCCATTTTTGTGGGCGCCAACCATCCATTTTGGTGCCGGCCACCCTTGAGCCTTGCCAACTAAGTGTGTATTCGCCGCCGTAATTGGTGGCTTGTCGGTCACAAGTGTGTTTTGCATATATTTTATGCCAATTGTGCCAGTTGTTTGCACAGATGCTTGCATCTACTCCCACGTATATGGATGGATGTTTTTGAGAAAGTGGCCTGTTTTTCTATAAATATAGGACCTCTCCTTTCATTTTTGAAGGTTATAAAAATTAAAGCAAAATTAATTTTCTCTTTCTACAATTCTCTCTCTTTATTAAAATTTCTTGAGCTTTTGCCTATACACTCTTAATCAAACCTTGCCATCTTTGAGCTAAGGTACTTTTGAGCCTAGCTTGAGCTTTTGAGGGTGTGTATGTGTTGAATTATTGCTTAAAAGTGCTATGCTCTTCAAGAGGTATGAGGCTTAGTTTGTTTCATTGCTTTGGTTGTTTCTTTTCTTATTGTTTTTCTATTGTTTTTGGGCTGTATAAACTCTGTATTTTTGGACTAAAACTTATGGTTTAAGGCCTTAAAGGGTGGAGGGGTAGTTTACCTTTCTTTCCACCTTGCTTCTCTAGCCTTTACCCTTGTGTTTTCCACCTTTACACCATTGTTCACATTTGCTTCCTTGCATGAGCTAGGAGTCCAGATTGAGAGTGCATTAAAAAAGGGTATCATCCACAAAACAAGTGAACCAGCAAGAAAGCCATTCTCTTGGAATACTAATGCTAGTAGTAGCACTATTCCACGACCTGCGGATGTCAGTACTGTTGTTTCAATGGCCAATATGGTTGATCCTTTCGCTACTGCCACAACCTCACAACCTTCACAAAGTACTGGTCCACCCCAAAATCGAAGAGTTTTCACTTCCCTCCATATGAGCCCAACCCACACCCTCAAGCTATTAATGCAAAAGGGGCATCTCAAGCCTCTCAATCCTTGTCCACTTCCAAACCCATTGCCACCCAAACATGACCCTACCAGTATTCTATCTTCCAACAACAACATGGCTATCTCACGGATATGTGCTACCGCCTATGTCATGACATCTAGGATCACATTGACAACAAAGTCATTGCCCCACCTTCTAAATCCAACATAACAACCAACCTACTTCCAGCACACAACCAAGTCCCCCTGCTCAGAAAAATTAACCACATCCATACACTACCGCCCAGCTTCAACCCTAGCACATACATTTCTTCATCCCACCAACCAAAAGTAGTTATTCCAGAATGCACAGACATTTGCATGATGGATCTAATGCCACAAACCCAATCCAAGCACGTGGCAGTAGAAATGGAGAGAAAAAAGAATACACTGAAGACAGGGTCGTCTGATACTCGTGTCATAGAGAAGGGGATCTCGCTCGCGGATGAGTACGATCCCAGTTATAAATTGTGGCCATCGATCAGCCAAAGTCGGTAGTCATATTGCCGGATTTTCTTAGCATTAATGCTATCGGGGAAGACCAAATGGCGCAAAATCAGAATGAGTGGCCCAAGCAAGGCCTGAATGACTTAGCAAACCTATAGGAGGATTTGGCAGAATTAGAAGAGGATTTAGAGGATCTTTACTTCTTCGAGGAAAAAGATACAAGCTGTGTGTAGATGGGATGGTGGGACCTGAGCCAACCAGAAACAAGCAACAGATGGTTGAGTGAGGAAGAGTCAGATGTGGAGGAACAGATAGGAGAGACTGGGAAGAAAGAAAAAAG
The DNA here is from genome assembly GCA_025200525.1 of Camellia lanceoleosa. Classification (NCBI taxonomy): domain Eukaryota; kingdom Viridiplantae; phylum Streptophyta; class Magnoliopsida; order Ericales; family Theaceae; genus Camellia; species Camellia lanceoleosa. The sequence continues at coordinate 32,724,754 of CM045763.1, read as the reverse complement.
TTGTGCTAGTAACAAAGTTGAGGCTACACCTCTAACTGAGAAAGAATAGGCACTGGAACAATTCCAAAGGGAAATGATAAAGGAGATCTAGGCGAAAATAGCTCTGGAACAAAAAAGGAGAAAAGAGAAAAAAGAGGCTGAGTCCACAACTGGCAGTGTTCGTAATGCCAAAAAAGTCGAGTAGGAACCCAGTGATCGGAAGAGAATGTTAAGGAAACTCAAAAAGTACCAAGATGTTGAAACCCGAGCTGTAGTAGAGGAAGAATGGTATGATGATGGGACATGTGATGTTAACTTGCTCAGAATAGATCCTAATAACAACCCAGCCATGACTGAGGAGGAGTGGTGAGAAGATAGCAATCTAAGCCATGCATATACGAATGAAGGGTGGAAGGATGATACCCCTGATGATATGTGGTATACTGATGAGATTGATAATCTGACTCGTAGTGGTTGGTACTTTAAACCCTTGACTTTAGATCAGCCAGAATCTTCCAATAGAAAGGCTGAGAAAACAAAGGAGAAGGATGCTGAGGAAAATTGGTCTTGAAACAACTAAAGAAGATCCAGGCCGACATATCTATCTAGGGACTGATAATGGCATCTTGGGAGCATAGACAAGCCCTGCTCAAAGCAATGAACCGAACCAAACTGCCTATTAATACCATCGCTGACCAATTAGTGTCATTGGTCACCTCTGGGGACGTTATGCCTTAATATCCTTTACGAATAAAGAATTACCTCATGAGGGCACCAACCACAATTGTCCCTTATATGTAACCCTGGAAAGTCAAAGAAAATGAATTATGGTGGTGTTGGCAGATACTGGATCAGCGATCAATGTATGTTTAGTGAGAATTGCCTATGCCATCAGTTTGAGGCCAATTGACTTTACATCCACAACCCAAGCTGTCCGGGCTTATGACAATACTAGCCAGGATGTTATGAGAACGTTCAAAAGCCATATTCTAATCGGCCCATCCGAACATGAGGTGGAATTCCATGTCATGGATGTACCAACAACCTTTAACTTGCTATTAGGAAGGCCTGCTCCACCAGAGATGAAGGTCGCCAACCTGTTCACCAACTAGTAAAGTACCCCTTTCAAGATGAGATTGCTACTGTGTATGACAATTCTGCAATTCACCCTCCCCAAGGAACTACCACACCAGTGCTGGGAATCATACACGGAGAAGATAATGTATTTCTCTCTAGCTTCTCTTTGGCAGAAGCTCGGCTTGTCCAGAACATTATGGCAAAAAACGAGGTGAATTATGCGAGTGCCCAGTTAATCTATATGATAAACAAATAGGGACATGTGCTCGAATCAAGACTAGGTAGAAGCGGTAGGTAAGGAGGTACCGTTGTCAAGGAGATGAGTCATAATCTCCATGCTTTTGGGCTGGGATACAAACCTACCACTACAAACTGGCAAATAAAAGGAGAGGAGTTGAGAGGAATAATCAAAGTAAAGAAGACTGTGAAGCAGTATGAGTTAGTCCACAAACCTATATGGGGAACCTTGAACGGACGGTTTGTTCACCAAGGGGAAGATTTCCCTTTTTGTGGATTCCCGGAGCCATAGTATGACTGGGAGACGGAGACTAAGTATCCTGGGTTCGAAATCTTCTTCAGGCACCAGTTATCGAAAGAGGAAGATGAGCAGGCAGACCTAAGCACTGGTACGGATCAAGGAAGCGATGCGAGCCTGGTTATTGAATAAGAGGATTTGCTAGGAAAGACACTAGCTGACTTACTGGCGAGTTCTACTATTGGAGCTGAGTACGCCAACTTGGGAGATAGTTTTACTATCTCAATGATCGGGGATAAACCAGCAGAGGATTTTACTAGTCTTATCGTGGATGCATCTGAGGCTCCGCTACCGATCCGAAGTTTGAGAAGGGCACCGCCGATAGTTCTAAATTGATAGTAAGTCCGAGTCCGATTCCACTAACTCAGGCCTAATCGATTTGAGTTCTTCAAAGTCCGTATCTCTCGACGGTAACTCGATGCCAAAGTCTTGACCCAGTCCTTTTTTTCTTTTTCTTTTGAGTTCACTGTAACTGAGGAGCCAGATCTTTTGAATGGAAATGAGGTGGACTTTGCTTATTACTGTATGCCTTTAGTTTGTTGTACTGATCTTGATTTCCAAAATTTTGACTAAAACAAAGAGGAAGAAATTCCTCAGGCTTTGAAAAACTTGGTTGATTTTGAGGAAAAGAGGCGTGTTAAGCCTTGTACAGATGAAATTATTGCTATTAATGTGGGTACTGAGAAGGATTCGTGCTTGGTCTAGATCGGGTCCACGTTGTCTTCGGAAGAACGCAAGCATTTAATCGTTTTATTAAAAAATTTCAAAGATGTTTTTACGTTGTCCTACGAAGACATGCCCGGAATTGATCCTGAGATTGTACAGCACCAGATCCCTCTTGACCCTGAGGCCTGGCCAGTTAAGCAAAAGCTGTGCAGAGTTCACCCAGATTGGGCTTTGAAGATCAATGAAGAAGTTACCAAACAGATTGAGGCAGGGTTCTTACTTGTATTTGAGTATTCGACGTGGTTGGCCAATATTATTCCAGTCCCAAAGAAGAATGGCAGAATCAGAGTCTGTGTCGACTTCAGGGATCTGAATAAGGCTAGTCTGAAGGATGATTTTCTATTGCCACATACTGATGAGTTGGTAGACTTCACCGCGGGCCATGCATTGCTCTTGTTCATGGATGGATTTTTCGGGTATAATCAGATTTTGAGAGCACTCGAGGATAGGGTGAAAACCGCTTTCACTACTCTGTGGGGGACCTATTGCTACCAAATCATGCCGTTTGGGTTAAAGAATGCTGGGGTCACTTATCGAAGGGTTGCAACTACCATTCTGTATGACATGATCTATAAAGAGGTTGAGGCGTATATGGACGATATGATTGTCAAGTCCAAGATCGAGAGGGCCATTATACCGCTTTGGAGAAATTCTTTCAACGGATCAGAGAGTATAGATTGAGGTTGAACCCATAAAAATGCACTTTCGGCGTAATAACAGGAAAAGTGCTGGGATTCCTAATCACACAGAGAGAAATTGAGGTAGATCTTTTCAAAATCAAGGCCATCTTAGAAATACCACCACCAAGGACTAAAAAGGAGGTGCGCGGCTTTTTGGGTTAAGTTAAATTCATAAGACGACTTATTTCCAAACTAACATTGACTTGTGAACCACTATTTGGTTTCCTGAAGAAATTAAAGAAGTTCTAATGAGACGATCACTATTAGATTGCTTTTGAACAGGTTAAGCAGTACTTGTAGAATCCATTTGTGTTATCACTGCAAGAACCGGAAAAATCGTTGATCTTGTACCTGTCAGTGACAAACTCAACCATAGGGTGTATGTTACCTCAAGAGTTCGAGGCCAAGGTGGAGAAAACCATTTACTACTTGATTAAGAAAATGCTGGATTACGAGACCTATTACACTCTCCTTGAAAAATCTTGTCTAGCCTTGGTATGGGCTACCCGGAAGTTGAGACACTACCTGTTAGCTCACTTTGTAATCCTGGTTTCAAGATTGGATTCCATCAAATATCTCTTTAAGAAACCAGCGCTTATGGGTAGGCTAGCCCATTGGTTGCTTCTTTTCTCCGAATTTAATCTTACATTTATTACACGCAAGTCGGTTAAAGGGAGAGTTGTAGCGGAATTCCTAGCAGATCACCCAGTAGAGAAGGATGAACCGGTGGAGTACTTGTTCCCAGATGAAGATATTTTGCAAATAGAGGAGAAAACGTAGACAATGTACTTTGACGGAGCAGCCAATCAATACAGTTATGGGATCGGTGTGTTGCTAATAGCACTTGATAATTCCCATATACCCTTAGCCTTGAAACTCTAATTCAAAGTATCCTACAACGAAGCAGAATATAAGGCGTGTATTGCAGGTTTAGAAGCCGTCTTAGAACTAAAGGCAAAAAGGTTGGAGGTCATCGGGGATTCGAACTTGGTTGTGTCTCAAGCCAACGGAGATTGGCAAGTTAAAGAAGAGAAAATGAAGATTTACCATAAGGTCTTGGATATACTGATTTCGAGATTTGAAAAGCTAACGTTTACCAATCTGTTAAGGGAGAACAACCGATTCGCTGATGCACTAGCAACTCTATCTTCTATGGTAGACATTCTATTAGGAGTCAAAATGTGTTCAATCATTATCGAATAGAAGTACACGCTGGCTTTTGAGACCATTGCTGTGATAGATGAGGCTTCAGAAAAGAACTCCTGGTACTACGATATCTAGAATTTCCTAGAAAATAAGGCATATCCACTAAGGGTAAATGCCAAGGACAAAAGGGGAATACGGCGTCTGGCCGTTCAATTTATCATTTGCAGGGGCAAGCTGTACAAAAGAGGCCATCGGGGAATGCATAAACTATGTGTGGAGGAAGAAGAATCAAAGCGCCTTATAGAAGCCATTCATGAAGGAGAGTGTGGAGCCCATATGAACGGTGTGATGCTCGCCTGAAAAATCCATAGACAAGGCTACTACTGGTCAACCATAGAAGATGATTGTATTGGTTTTGTGCGGCGATGCCACAAGTGCTAGATTCATGTCAATCGTATGAACGTTCCGCTGTCAAAGCTCTACAACATGACTTCACCATGGCCATTTTCTGTTTGGAGAATAGATGTTATCGGTGCAGTCACGCCAAAGGGGTCAAATGGGTACGAGTTTATCCTGGTAGCAATCGACTACTTCACATAATGGGTGGGGGCCCAGTCCTACAATGTGCTAAAAGCGTCGCATGTGGCTAAGTTCATCAAAAACAACATCATATGCTGGTATAGGGTTCCGAGTGAGAGTATCTCCTATAATGGGTCGCACTTTAAGAAAGAGGTGATAGACTTGCTTGAGAAATATAATGTGGCTTTCCATAAGTCATTAACCTACATGCTACAGACTAATAGAGTTGTCTAGGCTACAAACAAAAACATTAAAAGAATTCTGTAGAAGATGGTAGAAACCTACAGGGATTGGCCAGATAAACTGTCGTTTGCGCTCTGGGGCTATAGGACCTCAATCCGAACATCTACAGGGCAACCCCCTATTCTCTTGTCTACGAGATGTAGGCTATTTTGTTGATTAAAATTGAAGTGCCCTCGCTGCGGGTTATGGCCGAGTGTCAGCTAGCAGAAGCAGATTGGCAACGGAGTAGGTTTGAGGAATTAATGTTATTTGATGAGAGAAGGCTGTGGGTGTTGTATCATGTCCAGGGCTACCAGCGCAAAATTGCCAGGGCTTTTAATGAGAAAGTAAAGTCTAGAAATCTCAGAAAGGAGACATAGTGCTCAAAGATAACTAAGCTCCTATCCATGACCCTAGGGGCAAGTTCAGACCTAATTGGACTGGTCCTTATATCATCAACTCAATCTGGTTAGAATGGGCGATTATTCTCACGGACCTAGATGGCCTAGAGTTTTCATAGTTGATCAACATAGACAAGTTAAAGAAATATTACCTCTGAGAGGCTCGCTAGGCCGAAAACTCGAAAGGGCGACTTAGGCAAAAGTTAGAGAATGAAAAATTAGAAATAAAGAAAAACTGAGCTCGCAAGGTTGAAAACCTTAAGGGGCAACTTTGGCAAAAGTTAGAGCACAAAATGAGAGAGTTAAAACCTGAGTGAACCTAAACCGAACTACGTAAGGCCTAATTCCTATCTTTGGGATACATAGGCAACTTCATCCTGCAGTTTAGCCGTAATCATCACCAACTCAAGCCCCTATCCATTTGTTTGATTAGGTCATCTTTGCTCGTTATTTATAAGCTTGGTCGTGATCTTCGTGGCTTGGTTGTGATCTTCATTTTGGGAAGAAGACTTATTGCACAATGTGTAGCAGTGGAGGTATGCAATCAGGGACAATTATGATTTCTTTTGATTCGAGGATTGTACATCTTGAGAATCGATTATGTGTGTGTCAAGTGGTGATTGTTTTCGAAAATAGTTTTGAAAAGTTTTAATAAAAGTTGATTTTGTTCAAAGTTTTACCTTTTTACAACTTGGACCATTTTTGGGACCGAAAGGAAAATTTTCAGTACTCGCAACTTTAATTTTATTGTTTTCAACATCTAATACATTCTCCAACTCTTTGCTACAAATTGAAGTTGCTTTTACATCATAAAAACTTGGAAAGAAATATCAAAGCAATAAAACTAGGGGCACATGAGTCAGGTGTTCATGAGCCCTCCGCTCGTGCTGGAAGAAGTCCCCGCAGCTAAAGTTGGTCCAGCTTATGCCTTGTCCTCAAGCCAAGCCAAGCCAAGTGAAGCATTTGCCAGAAAAGGCATAATTGAAACTAGAGGCAGAGGCCAGAAGCTCTCTTATCCTCCAAGTAGTGAGGTACCTAGCTAAGTGTGAAGCATGAATCGAGAATGAAGCTAGGTATTCCACCCCTTCATCTGGACGTGTCTAATCATGCCCAAATTAGCATATGAACCGAAAGGGGAAATAGAACACACAATGTATGAGGCCAATCAACTGAACACCTAGCTGTCGGGTCATGTTGTAGCTCATCTCAGCTAAGTCAAGCCAGGGGCAATGTTAAACTATGTCGACTGCAGACTTGTGGCACATCTAGTTGCACCACCATCCCTCATTGGGGAAGTCCATTAGGCGTTGGTGGAAAAAGTACGCTCGAGCTAAGAAAACTAGGCAAGGGTTCACCACCTTCAGCTTGTCCATTAGCCAAACCTAGGAAATGATGGGAAATAAGAGAGATTAAAGAATAGAGAGGTGTATATTGAGAGAAAAGTAAGCAAAAGGCTTTAAGAGAAAATAAAGTGTGAATGTCTTGCGATGTGAGAAATATATATGAGATAGGATGGGAAACAATACTTGGAGCAGTGGTGGACTCCCCGCAAACCTAGTGGTCTTTCACCGGTAAAAAACGTCCAAACCCATCAGGGTCTTGGCCAAGGCCAAACCAATACAACTCTTACCTTTTTTCAGGCGTTCGGTTACCTCAATCAACTTAATATTTGCTCTGTAGAGACTAGAGGCAAGAACATAGTGTGCAAGTATACACAAGCAAAGGACGTGTTGCCGAAAGCCTCGCCAGAGGAGGTCGCCTCGGTCACTGATGTCAGAAAATCAATGAATCAAGCTGGGTATATCTAGCTCTCTGTCGTGGGCTAAGGATCGAGCTTCGTGCAAAGTAAGCCCACACATCTGTCCCAAGGCTAAGGCATGGCCAAAACGGGGTTGAAGTATGATTTCCTTATTGTGCCAGGATTCCATTAGTGCCTGAAATTCTTCAAGAGTCGGGCATATTTCTTGTGCTTCGAAGCGAAAGACATGCGTAATCAGGTCCTAGCATCGGACCGCAGCATAGAAGAACGAAAAATAAAGTGGAGTACGGCTCAACGAAAAAAGCGCGTTTATGCCGAAACCCCAGAAATTTACCTTTTTCATGCCGTCTAAAGTAACTATCCAATCCGTGAGTTTCCCGGCAAGAAATGGCTCAATTTATGGAAGAAACAACAGCTGAAATGAAGTTTTGGAGAAGAAATCACAAAGGAAGACCTTTTGTAGAAGATAAGACTGTAGTGGAGGCTAGCTATCAGCTTTCTGGTGGTTTTTCACATTGGTGGCTCAGAGGCCTTTTTGTGTGGCTTCAAGACCGAACTTTTGGCAAGAACCCCCTTTGCCAAGCAACCTCTTTTTTCGGCTGTCATTCAATTGCTTGTCGATGTTTTTGACAACTTGGTTTTGTCCTGGTCTTTGTGTTTTTTGGTCTTTTAGTTTTTGCAAGTGTGTATAGCTATTTTTGGTCTGTGTTTGAGTTGTTCACTTTATTTATCAAGTTGTGTGTTGTATTTTTTTCATTGGTCGGCTCATTATTCGATTAAGAACATTATTCCAATGCAAGCATGTTCGGTTTCAAATTCAATTTCATGTTCTTTTCCATACAAATATGTTACTCGTGGTGCAATGTTCATGTTGAAGAACCAAAACTCTTTTCACAAAAACTGCGAAGGTTTTATTCCGATCATGGATTTTACAAAAGAAGTACAAGTTTCAAAAGCAAAAGTAAAACCTATCTTAAGCTATACATGTGCAATACTACCAAACTAAAAGAAACTAAGCAAAAAAGTCCAAAAAATAGCGCCAATCATCTCAAGCTCGAGAGGCCCTCTTCGTTCTCTTCTTTGGAGGGGACTCAGAGGCACTGTCTCCATCAGTGCCACTGTCAGAACTAGACTCTGAGCCTCCACTCCTTGCCTTGGAGCTGGCCTTAGCGCCATCTCCACTCCCTGATCCTGAGCCGGCATCATCGTTCCCGCTCTCAGACTTAGAATGTTGACTCATTATCTCCTCGGAGACACTCACCTTGTTATCATCATCGCCATTCAGAACAAGCTTTGAAGGATTGCTCCAGCCTCGGAGACCCTTGTCCTTGCCTCGACTACAACGCTAGTCTCGGTTGTGTGTTGGGGTCTGTCTCTCTCCTTTCTCGACTGCTGGAGGAGGTACTGGTGGTGCTAGTGCCGCTACTACCACCGGTGCCCTCGATGCAGCTAGGATATGGAAAAAATAGTTGTCAACATATCAGCTATAATGTGTGTATCAGATACAGGCATAGTGTGCAGAATGAGTGTCATGTGGAAAATAGATATAGTATGAGTACTATATGTGAGTACAGTGTGCCAATGTAATGTATCAGTATATCAGTACAGCTTGGGAAAGACTACAATGGAGATGCCAATGTATCAGTGGAAATATGATAGTGTCGTGTACAACAAAATTAGTAATGAAATGCAGGCTGAAATGGAAGAAAATACCTGAATACCATGGAGACCGAGCAGCGTCTCTATCCTCTGTACCATGCTGATCAGAGAGGCGACTAGCTCAAGGAGGCTCTCTGCATACTCCGTAGTAGGTTCCTACAAGTGCATTTGACTAATTAATATATGGAATAAACATATCTAAAATGGAAAATGTAGAGTGCAAATTGTAAAGTGTGGTCCATACCTGAGGCGCGCCTCAAGCTCTAACATACTTGTGCCCTACCTCTGTCGGTTTGATTGGAATCGCAGGTCCCAGTCGGCCTCCAACATGTGAGTGCAGTAGGAATCTCTGGCCAACTGGTCATTTGCCCAACAGGAGGGACCCTTCTAGGATGGGCCCTAGTCACCTGAGTCGCCCCACTCGCCATAGGAGCTCCTGCTCCATCGCTTGCATAAACACCTATCAAAAGAGACATGAGATGAGTCCGATGAATGTCGCATAATCACCCTCTACTCAAGAAGTTCGCATCCGTGCCCGCCATGAATCGAGTGATAGCCTCAACTGAGAGGCTATCTGTTGTCCGCATAGACGTTAGGGGTGGACTAGGGGTGGCATGAGAATGACTGGATCAGGCGATCTTACGGTCTGGCGTACAAACTGCTCGCTCAGAAACCAAACCCGGTAGAATGGGCCATCCAAATAGACCGAAGCAAGATATGCCTCAAGCCCTCGTGATATCGGGTCCTTCACCCGGCCGCATCGTTCAAGGTCGCCATGTGATCTGCAAATCGAGAATGTACAGATTGTTAGTTGTCATCAGTTGCCAAAGTATAAATTAGAGCAGTATTAAAGCAAAAATGATTGTGAGTTTCGGGTTACCTTGTCAACGACCACTGTATCAAAGTAGCGGCAGAAGAAAGCAAAGGTCGTATCGTCACGGCTCCAACGCCAGCACCGTCTGTCATATCATCGCGAATACGGGACTATGGGAGGGATCTCCTCCATCGGCTTTGAAGCAAGAGCCGAAAAATATGCATAAACCCATAAGATATAGAAAGTGTAACAGATATAGAGAATGTATATTTTTCAGTTCCACACAATTATGGGTTTATGCATATTTTTCGGCTCGGGAGAATGTATCATCACCCGTTTCTAACATTGTATCATCACCCGTTTCTAACATTGTACATTCTCAGCAACGGGTGATGATGGATGCGGAACCTCGGGAGAAACCTCGTCATGCGGAATATCGTCTGCTATCTGGGTAAGTAGGTGAAAAGTGGGTGAAAAATGAAGAAAAATGGAGAAAAGAAGGAAAACTTAGAAAAAGTCAACCCTAGGAGAGAGAAAATGGGAGAAAAAGTCAACACTCAAGAAAGTTTACAAAACCCGAGAGAAACTCAAGGGGAACAAGCCTAAAGTGATGAAAATGCTGGAAAAAGTGACGAAATCAAATTCTGTTCGGCTCAAAACGTAGAGAATCAAGAGGGTTTTATGAAAAAAGTTTGCGTGGGGCGTTGGAAAGCGTGTATAAAGCACGGATCTAGAGAGAGGAAGCACTTAGAGAGAGAGAGAGAGAGAGGATTTTCGAACAAGGGTTTGTGAGGAAATGAAGTTTAGAGTTGTATATTTAAAGACTTGAGGCTGAAAAGTTAAAATTGCCTCGAAAAGCACGGCCACCTTTTTGGATGGCAAGCTTTGATGGTGGCCGATAGTTGGTCCTGGCTTCCTTTGTGGTCAGTGGCGATGGTCCTTACTTGTGTCTGATCTTTGTTTTTGTAGCGACCCTAATTTTTCATAGGTCATTATTTATTTATTATTACTTTATTTTATGTTTGGTTTTATTAATTGTGTGGGTCTATGAGAATTTAATGTGGCATTTAATTAATTTAATGTGATAGTCAATTATATATAAGTAATTTGAATATTTATATATTTTATATATATATATAAAAAAGTGTTTTACATATTGATAAAATATATATAATATTTATTTATGTTTTAATTATATTGCATTTATATTATATAGTATAATAACTATTAGGTTATATAACAAGTGTTTAGGTTGTAAACTAAAGTAAAGGAAAAGAGAACCAGAGCAGCCGAGAGAGAGAGTTAGTGCATGAGAGAGGGATTGTGTGAGTGCATCAGAGAAAGAGAGTGAAAAGAGTGGTGAGGTAGAGAGAAAAAAAGAAAGAAAGAAAAGATTAGGATTTTATTTTGGTAGCTCTATTAAATCTCCAAGTTATTCTTTGATCTTCAAAAAAATATTGTGAGAACAAAACCCACTTCCCTTAATTTATATTTATTTTTTTATTTTTATTTATTTATATTTATTTGATGTTGGTTTGATATTATATTTGTATGAAGATAATGGATTGATTTTAATTATTTTGGTTAGTTGTGTATGCAAGGTTTAGCCCTTTTTTTTTTTTTTTTTTTAATGTATTTATTTTATGGTTGTAATCATACTCATGATTATATGAAATTGAAATAAACTTAGAATCCATAGATATTGGTTAGATGATAGATTGATTCATTGTTTTTATTTATTTATTTTTATTTATTTGATGTTGGTTTGATTTTGTATTTGCATGTAGATGATGGATTGATTTCATTATTTGGTTAGATGTGTATGTAAGGTTTAGGATTTTTATATGTATTTATTTTATGATTGTAATCACACTCATGAATATATGAAATTAAAATAAATTAGGAACTCATAGATAAATTCCTTATACTCTACCATGACTCCATGGATTGTTGTTTTATTTGAGTGTTGGTGAGAAAGAGTGTACAAAAAAAAAGAGGTGAGGATTATGAGATTTATTTGAATGCCTTAGACTTTGCATTGTTATGTTTGTTCTCATGAGTGAGATGTTTTGTATATATATATTGTTGCCTCGTTCTTATGAGTAGACGAGTGCTTTGATTTACGCGTATACATATATGCTAACTATCCGGGGAGTGTGAGTCAAACTCGGGACGATATCCCCGTGCAAGTTTGGCTTCGGAGTGATGTTGGATATATGAGAGGCACATGGGATATATGTGTAGGCTGGAAGTGAAGGGCTGAAGTAGTGGAGTTAAGGTACAAAAAATTTAATTATGAATTTATTGGTATAGTGTAAATTGTATTGATTTGTACATCTTGAAAAATAGTAAACGACCTTGATAAATTATAAAATTTGAGCAGAGGCATGTATACGTGATTTTAGACAACTTTTGTGTTTTAACTTTTTATTAAAAAGATCGATTAGAACTTATAATCGAATGATCTTGGTTATAGTAGTTTTTGTTCATTTTAGCATTGCAAATTTTAGAGGCTATTTTAACCCACGAAACGAGCTCATTTTTATTGGTTTCGCGTAAACTAAAGTAAAATATTATTCTGAACACTTTTCATGTTTTCAACTTTTCCTAAAAATCCATCTTACAACAACTTCTTTTCATTTTCAGTTCCATATTTTTTGATCGAATTTCATTTAGGATTTTCTATTAAATTTTTCTCTTAACCTGTTTAGTTTTTACTAAATTCATTCCCGTGACCTTTTAGGAAATTTGATTTTGTACAACTTTTGTTTTTTGAGTTTTGGTCAATTCAAATTATTTAAGCATGAAACGGTGCATTTTTTATACTTCTTTAACAAGTTACTTATGATTAAATTACACTAACCTTTTTATTTTTTTGCAGAATGGTGGGTCTTACTAATTTTTATGCAGTGCTGACCTATTATATTTTTATTTTTATTTTGTTTATTTTATACTCAATTTATATTTCATTGTGTACAGGCAAGAAACTAAATGCCACCGTATCTCAAGAAACTACCCATTCATCTTAGTGCGGGTGGAACTGCTTGTCTTGTCTCGTAACAAGAATTAAATGCAATTTTGTTTGTGTCTAGTGGACACGTGGGTGTTAAAAATTTGTACTCATACCAGTATACTTTTATACTGACCCGTTTTGTCTCTTGGCAACTCAAGTGCGTTCTATTTGAGCGCAGCTGAGCTTCCTTTGCAGTATTAGTTGGGGCTACGGTGGTGACGTGGAATAACTATAGTTGTTGGACATATCTCTTGGATTTCTTTTGTTTTCTTGAGCTTAGGGTTGATAATAGTTTATGTATTTATTATTATTTTTATGACTTTAGTATTGGATAATTTGGCATGGTTTGTAACCGTACATTATTTAAGTTATTTTAACTATGTATTGTTACTTTAATGTTAGAGGTATTGTTTAATTATGAATTTATGATGGACGGTTTGAATGGCGTTTTGTTAGTTTTTTTTTTTTTTTTTCCTTGTAATCTTTTGAGCATGGAAATTTACTGAAACCTTATGGAGACGAGAACGTTTAGATTTTGTTTCACCCCTAGGATTTGGATGATGGAATATTGATTGGGGTTTAGTCCTAATTTAATATTTAATTGTCTAAATTTTGGGACGTGACAGTTTGGTATCAGAGCTCTAGGTTACCCTAGACTTGTGAGAGTTTAGGTGATCTTCGGATTGTGGAAATATGAGTTAGCTGGTTTAGGTTAGTGGTTGAATTTATTCTAAGTATTTATGAACGAATTCTTCTTGTGTGCTTTACTTGAAGGTGATGTCTAGAAGGTATCTTTAATCTTTTTAAAGAACCCATTAGAGTACTTTTTGATACTGGTGTCTTTCATTCTTTCATATCTTGACAGTTTGTAGAATACCTCCTTGTCTAGACCTATTCGTGTTGAGACCCCTTTAGATATGAGATGTGTAAAGATTTTGAGATTGAATTTAAGGGTAGAGTCTTGTATGCGGGGCTAATTGTGTTAGGGTTTGAGGGGTTTGTAATTATTTTGGGTATGGATTGGCTGGGAAAACACTTTGTGACTTTAGATTGTGCTGGAAAGACTATAAATATAGATATTCCCAGTATGCCATTGCTTACCCATACTTCTAGCGATGGAAAAGAGTCGATGATGACGAGTTTTCTGTGCTTGGTAGAAATCCCTAAGCAGGATATTAGTGAGGTAGATGCGGTGTGTGAGTTTGAGGATGTATTTTAGGAGATACCTGGGCCTCCACCTCGACGAGTAGTAGAATTTCGCATTGACCTAGTGCCAGGAACTGCACCGATTTCTAAGACGGCATACAGAATGGCGCCTAAAGAGCTTGTGGAGATGAAGAAATAGCTAGAAGAGATGCTTCAGAAAGGGCTCATCCGTTCAAGTAACTCCCCGTAGGGAGCACCCGCGATCTTTTTCTCTAAGAAAGATGACACTCTCCGCATGTACATAGATTACAGAGAGCTTAACAAGGTGACTATCAAGAACAAGTGTCCGCTACCCAGAATTGATGACTTGTTTGACTAGTTAAAGGGGGCAGCCATGTTCTCTCAGTTTGATCTCAGAACGGGTTACCATTAGATGGCTGTGTCAGAGGAAAGTATATCGCTTACAGCTTTCCGGACCCGGTATGGGTTGTACGAATTTCCTGTAATGCCTTTTGGTTTGACCAATGCTCTTGCTTATTTTATAGACTTGATGAACAGAATTTTTCAACCGTATCTAGGATAGTTTGCGATTATTTTCATAGATGATATTCTGGTGTATTTTCTAAGAACGAAGAACACAGAGAACACTTGAAAGTCGTGTTGCAAACTTTGAGGGAGCAGCAATTATACGCTAAGTTCAGTAAGTGTCACTTTTGGGAGAAAGAAGCTCGATTTTTGGGACATGTTGTGTCCAATCAGAGAATAGCGGTAGATCCTGAAAAAGTTATTGTGGTTGAAGAATAGAAGCAGCCCATGACCCCTACAGAGGTGAGAAGTTTTTTAGGACTAGCCGGTTATTACAGGAGATTTATAGAGAAGTTTTCCACTATTGCAGTACCCATGACCAAGTTGACCCGCAAGAATGTAAAGTTCTTATGGTTAGACGATTGTAAGAGAGCTTTCTAGGAGTTAAAGCAGCGTTTGACTACGACACCGGTGTTAACTATACTAGTACAAGGGAAAAAGTTGGTAGTGTTTACAGATGCGAGTGGAACTGGGTTGGGATGTGTGTTGATGCAGCATTAGAAGGTTGTATCTTATGCTTCTCGACAGTTAAAACCTCATGAGAAACGATACCCTACTCATGACTTAGAGTTGGTAATAGTTGTTTTCGCGTTGAAAGTGTGGCGACACTACTTGTTTGGGGAGCGTTTTTAGTTGTATACAGATCACAAGAGTCTCAAATATCTTTTTTCTCAAAAAGAGTTGACACTACAACAAAAAAGGTCTTTGGTGACAGGCTGGTTTTGTCTCCGAACATCAAATTTTGATTACCAAAGTCATCTCAGGATTTAAAATTTTTTGTCACCACGTTCATTATCTATTTGTCGTCGCAGAAAGTACCTGGTGACAAAAAATCATTTCGTCGCCTGTTCTTCATTTTTGGAGACGAAATTTTTCATCCCTGAATGTTGAATTTTTCATCCTCTATATCATCCATTTCGTCACTATAATTAAATAATATTTTATTTGTAATTGTTTTGGCGATAAAATATTTCATCACAAAATATTAAGATAAAGGTTTTAGTGATGAAATTTATCCTCACTAATGCTATAGCTAAAGGTGACAAAAAAAATTCATCAATAAAATGAGCATAAAACAAAATTCTTCAATGACAAAAACAATTTTGTCACCAAATATTTCAAGTTAGTGACGAAGTATTCAGCAAACGTGACGAAATTATTTGTTGGAACTATATCATTAGTGACAAAATTATTTGTCGACAAAAGTTGTTTGAAAACTAATAACGACGGTTTTTTATTTCGTTGCTAATAATAATTAACATTTTTAAAAATAGGGGTAATATTTTAAATTTTCAAAAAAAAAATTTCACTAAAAATTCCCTGCACATTTTAATAACATGTTTAATAAAATTATCTATTACAGATCAATACAAAAACTTGTTCATCTTCATAAATACCACAGTTGAAATATACTGCATAATATCCACAAAAATGCAATATCACTTGCGGATTACAAAGCATGTCTCCTAATATCCACAAAAATATAAATATCAAGTGCAAATTACCAAACATGTCTCCTAATATATAGAAAAATATAAACTTTACAACGCAACCAAAATACATGTAAGGTAATATTAACAAAATCACAAAATGAGCAAGCTCTTGCTCTCTAGATTACCAAACACGTCCATCTCTAATCTCCAATCTGCAACAAAAAAAAAAAAAAAACAAAACAAAACAAAAGAAAAAAAAGAGGAAGACAATTACTATCTTATCAATAAAATATACAATTTAACATTTTTCGAAAAGTGCATTTTTTGACTTAGTTTTCAAACTGGGAGTCCCGTGCTAGTTCCATAGGTTTCCACAACTTACATTGGTCCCTCCCGAAGTGTTCGGGGTGTTTCCTGGGCCTTCTCGTGGTTATTTCACGATTTTTGCCCCCAATAACCTATTTTCAAGCCTAAGTGTTGGAAAAAAATGCATTTTTCGACTTAGTTTTCAAACCGAGAGTCCCGTGCTAGTTCCGTAAGTTTTCACAACTTACATTGGTCCCTCCCGAGGTGTTCGGGGTGTTTCCCAGGCCTTCTCATGGTTGTTTCACGATTTTGGCCCCCCAATAGCTTATTTTCAAGCCTAAGTGTTGGAAAAAGTGCATTTTTCGACTCAGTTTTCAAACCGAGAGTCCCGTGCTAATTATGTAAGTTTTCACAACTTACATTGGTCCCTCCCGAGGTGTTTAGGGTGTTCTCTGAGCCTTCTTGTAGTTATTTTTCAATTTTGGCCCTTCGATGGCCTATTCTCAAGCCTAAGTGTTAAAAAAATGTATTTTTCTACTTAGATTTCAAACCGGGAGTCCCATGTTAGTTCCGTAAGTTTCCACAACTTACATTGGTTACTATAAGTTTGGAAAACAATGGTAAATTTTTAGGAGTCTCGTGCTTGTTCTATAAGTTTTCACAATTTACATTGGGTCCTCTTATGGTGTTCATGATGTTTCCGGAGCCTTTTCGTGCCTATTTGAAGCTTCCCCCCCTCCCCAAGACTTATTTTCGTGCCTAAGCATTGGAATAGTGAAAATTTTAAAGTAGTTTTCAAATCGAGAGCCATGTGCTTGTTTCGTAAATTTGCACAACTTATGTTGCTCCGTCTCATGGTGTTTATGATGTTTCCCGGACCTTTATGTGCATATTTCACTATTTTCCTGGGACTTTTCGTGCCAAAATGTCAAAGTAGTTTTTATTCTACCCTAGTTGAAGAAGAAAGTTTATACTAAATTAACATAGAAACATGATATACTAACCAAGAAGCTTGTCTATTAGAATTTGAACTTTCCCCACTCTCAAAATTTCCCGTGATACCTTTCTGCCTCAAACACTCTATGATACTTTGTATCTTCTTGCTTTGTTTTTTCTCTGAATTTTGAAACCTTGCAATTTTTTTATTTTGCTGTGCTATTTGCATCTCAAGGCGTTCAACATAGTCACTATTTTCAACAAGTGCAACAGTAGTCTTCATAGAAGAAGAAGCCCTCATGCCGAGTCCTTTCACATAACCTGCCCTTGGCTTAAGCACCTTGACTCCTCTGGGGTCAAGGGGATTACACCAGTCTCCAAGAGGTGTTCTGCTTGCATCTGTATCATGTTGTCCTATTAATTTGAAATAAATAAAACAATTATTAGTTATTCTACCCTACAAAGCAAAATAAATAATTTTATCAAACTCACAAAGCATTGCCTTATACATACATAATTAACTTGGCTCTTCGACGAAATCCATTCATGCGTGTATGAATTGTAGTGGATAGACTTGTAAAATTCTGCCAAATCGGGCACTTTTCCATTTGCAATTATCTGATTCATTTGTTTTTTTAATGTAATTTCAAATATTTCAATAACAAAGCCTACTAATCCAATAAAAAAATTAGTAGAACGCACTGAGCTATACACTCTGTCTAGGATTGATTTTGATCCACATCAATGTTTTGTTTTCATTTGCATCCTATTATTCACATTAGTTAGTGATTGTTCTTACACGATTGAAACACTAATAAAAACAAAAAAACTTAAAATTAGTAAGAAGAATCTTAATTTTTGACAAATAACATAAAATATTTTACCTTGAATCCTTTACTATTCCACTTCTTGTCAATTAGAGATGTCCACTGATCAAGAGTAATACTTGCATGTGGGTAACTTCTCGCGTACTCCTCCCCTCTTGCATCCTTAAGTTGCTTGTATTTTTTGTGCAACCTATAGGTGAAGCCACTCAATCGCCGACCAAACCAAGCGTGTGTCTAAAGCCTTTGTTATATCACTTTGATTTCATTGTAGATCAAATTGATCCTGCAAAATCAAATTATTTTTTTCATAAGTTGAATAACCTATTCTCTTGTTCACATACACAATTAGACATAGCAGCAACCAACTGTGAAACACAACAGGAAAGGGTGTACAATAATATTCTTTGATATTAGGGAAGGAAGAACGTCGAAAATCACAATAAGCAACATTGGAAGAGTAAGCAAAACAGATCATCTTATGAAAACAAAGAACTCCATAATAATGGCTTCTTTGTTTATACAGGTTTCTTGGAAAAACAGCATAAGTGATTATCAAATGTTATTTGTTTATTTCTTTTTATTATAAAAGGAAAAAAAAAAAAAGAAAAAAAAAAAGGGAGACGAGGATGACATGGAAATAGACCCTTTTGCAATCCAATAACAAGCCTATCCAAGTTCCAACAAATCCAACATACCTAAATTGACCCAGAACAATTAACATTTCAGCAACAATCTACCACAATTCACCTATATTGGTTCTACTACACTCCATGGGCTACCATCACTATTTATGTTGAAAAATTGTTACACCAGCTTGTTCTCCACTACTTAATCACTACATTTTTGTAAATCTAAAATTGACACCATCTTATCATCCATATCCATAACCATACTAGTATCACTTCTTCCATGAATATCATGCATTAAACCCATCAACTGTCAAGCCTTTTATGTGCGCTCAGATATATCTTTGTGGTATCACTTTCAAAACTTCTCTCTACTTAATCTAAAGAGATGAATTCAACAAATAACAATCAATTTTCATAATTGAATCCAAATTGATCCCATTAATTCAAATTGGTGACTTCTATAAGATTGCAAATTGCCTTCTTTGGTGTAATGGTGGCAAATCGGTATTTATTCTCGGTGGTTTTATGGATTGGTTATGGTTGCATTATTGCGCCTATCCAAAGATAAAGGGTATTGTTGGTGGCAACTGTTGGACAATCTTCACTGTATTTTGTATAAATTAAGTTTGTGTACTTAACAACAAACAAAAAAAATAAAGAAAAGGAGGGAGAATGTTTTATTACAAAAATCAAACCAATAAATAAAAACAAAATTTTATTTTGTTACAAAAACAAAATCAAAGTGTGATTTAAATAAATAATAAACCAGAAAATAAATTAACAACTTACTTGATTAATTTCTTGAACAAATTTTCGGATTAAGTCCAGTGTTTAACACTGTGTCCTTAAGATAGATTCGTCCTCTCCATGGTACTTTTAGATTGTATCTATCTCCCAGGATAAAATGATCAACAACAAACAATAGTAGCACTAAAAATTGTTTGCACAACGAACACACTAAGTGTTTACACTCTTTCTCACAGAATTTTAATGCAGTAAAATGCAGAGAATTATTGCAGAGGGGAAGTGCGAAAAAAATCAAGTGAAAAATCAATAGAGGGTCTGTCTATTTATAGGAGAAAAAGTGGCTGTTTGGTTTGAATTAAACAGGTGCAAACCTGTTCAGTTTGAATTGAACAGATATGGCACTGTTTGGGTTTGAATTTGAACAGATATTGAAATTGTTCTAGTTTAAATTCAAACAGATAAAAATCGGGCAGAATTTTGGTAGAGGGAAAAACCAGACATTTTTTTTTTTTCGGGAATTAATTTGAATTATGGACAGAAGATTTTATTTTACCAAAAAATAAAATAAAATTCAAATTTTTTTGGCCCAAAAAGATAGGTATTGGGCTAGACAAGCCCAACCTAACTACGCACCCATGCTCGCGCCCAAGCCCAGCCTGCCCGACCGATCGGACAGACGGTGGTAACGGTGCGCGCGCGCGTGGTTATTTTTAGGTCCTCACACAAAATATCTTCTAACACATCATGGTTCTCACAGTTGTATTCATTTTGGCCTTGAATGCTCCTAGTTTTCATAAGTGCTTCTAGAGAATTTAGCCTTTTCATTCTTATAGAACCGTCCCCAGTTTGATACTCATATAGGTGATTCTTATTGTGAGTATCCCTTTATACTCATCTTGATTTTTATGCATAAATCAAGATATAAGTAATTATTAAAAGCAAAACTTATCCTTAAACTCCTGTATACAACATATGTTGCAGATATCACTTTTACCATAGGAATGGGTAGGAAATTTTAATCTCTTGGTGATTTCTAGCGAGCCACACATAACTTAATTGTCCCTTTGAATTTAGTTCTTGGGATCTCCAGTCATATAAGTAGGTTTACCATTATGATGACTTTTATGTAATAGGCTTTAATCACATCCCCTTCGATGAACTATACACTTGTTCTTTTGTCAAACCTTTTGTTAACGAATCTGCAATATTCTCTTTAAATTTTATATAATCTATTGAGATTATTCTATTTAAGAGCAATTGCCTTACGGTATTATGTCGACGATGAATATGTCGTGACTTACCATTATGCATATAATTCTGCGCCTTGCCTATTGCAGATTAACTATCATAATGAATGCAGATAGCTGGCACAGGTTTTGGCCTCATTAGAATGTCTTCTAAGAAGTGACGAAGCCATTATGCTTCTTCTCTTACTTTGTCTAAAACAATGAACTCAGATTCCATTGTGGATCGTGCAATGCATGTTTGTTTTGTGGATTTCCAAGAAACAACAACGCCTCCCAGATTAAAGACATATCCACTGGTGGATTTTGAATCTTTAGTATTATAGACGTCCCCGAACGCCCCGGGAAGGATGAGTCCCCCGTTCCGTTCATTTTGGGCTCATTACAGTTCAGGACTCAAATTGTCACGGTTCTTAATCTGAACCAAAGAGTCCAGATCCGGCAAATTGTTTTGAGAAAACAGATTTTTGAAAGAAGTGCCAAACATAGACTGCTTTGCCAGATACAGCGTCGCCACCTAAATATTTTATTTTTGGGAAATTTAGGAAACCCTGACTCGTGCCTAAGGCCACGTGTCCGTCATCACCAAAGTTGCCTTGGCTCGGGAACTTGGGTACGATTGGGGAAGGTCACCGTGAGCATTCTCGCCGATCAAAGATCGGCCTCTACTAACCATGATATCTAGTTTTGAAAACATTATGCATTATTATTCCAGTTATTAGTCTAGATTTACTACGTGATGCGCACAGCATACAAGTATAGACCGGGTCACCTGAATTGGAACAAAACATTTCATGTTTGTTTTTGAAAGATGGTTTACTACTCGCAAGTAGGCTTAAAATGCAGATTTTGCCACCCTCGGGTGGGCTTAGAAAACATGGTTTTGCCACTATCTAGTGGGCTTAAAACTCACAGTCAATGCATTGTTCCAATCCAAATAACCCAACCTTCACCCATAGGCATTCAGACAGTTATATCACATAAGCAAATAGCCTCATGGTAAGCATGGTATCATGGCAGTCACTCACACACATGCAAGGATGCTAAAGCGTAAAACTTACCGAGTACTCCATGCCAAAACAGAAGCTAATTAGAAATCCATGCATGATCCTAACTATACAGAAATGCCTAATGCAACACATGCAAAAATGCAACTATAGCAGGATCGGCTATTCTAAACATGGCACATGGAATGCTACAGCTAACATGTATTCAACTTGGAATTAAAATACAATGCAGTGAATTATGATGCGCCGAGCCCGGTGCATGCAAAACAGATGAATGAATGCAAACATGCTATCATACTATATGCTAATTGAAACATGGCCTAATTTAACCATCATAAGCTAGTAAATAAAAGGGAGAAAGACGTGGGGTTGGAAGACATACATTACACGCATGCACACTTATTACAGTTGTGCCCTCACTCAAAGGGTCCCAAATAAATAATATACAGTCCCAAATGAATAGTACAGTCTGAATAAATACAAAATCCTAATTAATTAACAAATTAAACTAGGAAAGCTGTAAACTAGCATGCAAGCTAGGGACTGCCTTGACTCTGCTCCGGATGATGAATGATGTATGTTCGGGTTGCTTGGCACGGAAATTCGTCGCGATACCCCAATTAGCCTCTGTTTGCAATTAATACCGGAATGCTGTGCAAGGATTTTGAAAGCTATTGATTCTTGATTTGCTGCAACAGAGAGCAAGAAAGGGGCATGGCAATGTATTTTCACATATGTATGCTTGCCTCGATCCTCGTGCCACCAATCATGCATTCCGATGCATGATGTCCGAGGAGTCGAATTGCATGACTTAATATGAAATGAATGCACACATAAACACAACAAGACCTAAACTCCATCACGGATAATCCGAAGTGTCGGTGACTGGGAATTGAGACACGTTCCGTCACTCAAAGTACGAAACGTCCCTCGTTTCCGTGTTTCGCTAACTCCTATCCCAAACACAATGCAAATGAGATGACATGCATGAATGCAACTAATATACAACCTAGCATGCACAATGCTATGAGATGGCGTACACAATGCATGATGTAACATGGCATATACGATGCTCTAACATGCAACCTAGCATACACAATGCTATGAATCAAAATGGCATACGCAATGCATGATGGACTTACACCAACATGAGTGGACCTTAGCCACACTCACATCAGCGGCCATTAGATGAAAATGAGACACTCGAGATGCGTGCACACGTGCACGCGAACCGAGAACCGACCCTAAGGCACGAATGCAACTCTACCAAAGCATGGCAAGGCATGGAATATGGCATACAAACATGCGAATTTCAGCACTAAAATATGATGCTAAACAGCCCCGAAACATGGCAATATGGCACCTGATGCATGAGATGAACCCCGAAACTCAAAACTAGGCATATGCAATGACCTATAGCTATACAAAGCATGAAGAAAGAGTCAAGGTAGTCCCAAAACATGAACTTTTCCAGTTTAAAGCATGGCCAAAAAGTGCTAGCAAGATGGACTAAAATAGCATGCGATTTTGACTATCAAACATGGATTACATGGCACGTATATGAAGCAAGTGAGAATTCATCAAACCGGTAAAAATTAGTGAACTAAACATGCCAAAATATGCCCAAATACACATGGAAAGGCAGCTAACACATGCACAAATGAGGGGCTCCTTTGGAAGGGCATACAAGGGGTTATTAAGCACATGCAAGATAGACATGAAGCATGACCAAAAGAACTCTGGAAATCAAATATGGTAGTCCCAAAACTCACCAAATTGACCTTGAAATGTGACTTCAAAGCAAGCAAGATAGCGTCTCTTTGGAAGGCCAAAATGACCACCAAACAAGTCAAGATGAGAGGGGGTCACCCCCCTCTGATTTGGAGGCTCAAAACAGCATCAAAGCACTGGAATTTCACTGGATTCCAGTGGCTAGAAGTTCAAACAAGGCATGCAACAAGGGCTAGGGTGTAAGGCCCAAAACAAGGAACAATCAAGCATTCAAGGAAGCATGTGACCTCAAATAAGAAAATTCCCTTTATGAAACATAAAGATGATGCCAAAAAAAGACTTTTTCCAGTTTATAACAAGTCTCAAAAAAGAACAAAAATAGGTCTAATCTATCATGCAAAAATGGCCCTAAAAGAGAGAATAGAGACAAGGGACAGAATCTGGTCCCAAATGGCAAAGATCCCTTCAAAAAAGTTGAAGAGGGGCTCAAAACATAGCACTTTACTGTTTACATCAAGCCTCGAAAATGAACACAAGTGAGGCTAAATCAACATGCAAGAAAAAGGCCTAAAAGAGAGATAAAGAGGCAAGTGGTAGAAGCTGACCTCAAACAGAGGAGATCCCTTCAACAAAGTTGAAGAGGGGCTCAAAAAAAGACATTTCATAGTTTATGACCAAGTCCAAAACAGCTCACAAATAAGTCTAAAATATTATGCAAAAATAGGCCTAAAAGAGAGTTTAAACACAAAGGGTGAGAAGGAGACCTCAAATAGAGTAAGACCCTTGATCAAACATGGATATAAGATCAAAATATGACTATTTAGAGTTTGGGTCAGAGCCCAAAAATGCTTTCAAGCAAGGCTTATAAATGAAGCAAGAAAAGACTAGTTTAAGGGAGAAGTGCGCTTACCCTTGAAGAGCAATGAACCAGCAGCCTTTGGACCAAGAAATGGTGCTCCTAACCTCTGAAAAACAGCCTCAAGTTACTGGAATGGAGTGTGGAGGTGTTGTGCTATGGCTTGTAGTGTAAATGGTGCAAGACTTTTAGGGTTTTAAGGCTTGGAAGAGAGGAAGAGGAAGAGATGTAAGCAAGACTCTAAACAAAATTTTGTAACCCTCTAAAATGGAGTTGGGGGATCTGGTTTTATAGAGGGAGGAGTGGAGGAAAGGGGGGGAAAATCAAATTCAAATTTTCCCCCCAAAAGACCCCCCATCGGATACAGGATCTAGGGGGGAAAGGAGGGTGCAGTTGTAAGGAACCAGGTGAGATGGTCATGGCCGGCCAGGTTCAGAGGGTTCAGGTGGCCGGCCGGCCACCTCCCCTGGTCGGCCGGCCAGGGTCAAAAGGTCCAATGAGATTTGTTGGCCGGCCACCCCCAAAAGGTGGCCTCCCATGTGTGCACAACACAGATATGTGGAGAAAACCCTGAAAATGTGAACCAGGGGAGAGAAAAACCAACTTTTTAGAGGGGTTCAAAAGGGTCAGGAACAATTGCTGGCCGGCCATGTCATATTGGTGGCCTTCCAGGTGTGTACAACACAAATATGTGGTTGAGGGCCAAAGAAAGTGGCCCGGGAATGGTCAACACCAGCTTTCTAGCGAGGAAAACGGGCGACATAGAGCGATGAAGGAATAAAGCTGGTCCTCAGAACAATTGCTGGCCTCCCACCCTTCTACGACCTTCATACCAATGAAAATAAGGTCCCTGCCAAAAATGGACCCAAACCGATGCAAAACGAAGGTTCGGGGGTCGAAACACGCAGCATGGGGCCTCGAAAACAAGTTGTTAAGCACCGGAGGTGGCGTTTGACCACGAAGTTGGTCTCTCGAGCCACAATGTCCCTCAAAAGGGAGCAAATAAGATGTATGCCAAAATCGAGCAAACGGAGATGGTTAAGCGGTCAACCGAGGCACACTACCGACGGCTCAAAATCGAACCAGGCTCCAAACGGAAAAAATGGCCTACAACCACGAAACGTAGCCTACGGCCACTGAGAGATGATCTACAAGACCTCTCCCTCCCCTCGGGAAGAGAAAACGGAGAAAATGGGACCCGATTTGCAAACCGAGACAAAGCACAAAAGAGTCCGGAAGTCCGGAGGTAAGGCTCGCAGCCGAGACTCCGCAACCTCAGAACAAGCACAATATGCGACATCACCAAGCGCTCAATCTGTGATGTCTGAGTCTTAAGGTCGGTCAAAAATGGGGTGTCTACAAGTATCCAATATCCAATTGGCATCACAATAACCTTCGAGTACTGCTGGATATCGAGTAAAGTTCAAACCATGATCACGGGTAAATCTTAGATATCTAAGAACCCGAATGATTGCTTTCCACTGGTCTTCTCTGGGGTTACTAGTATACCTACTCAATTTACTGATTGCATAAATTATGTCAGGACGAGTACAATTCATTAGGTACATTAGGCTTCCAATGATTTGGGAGTATTTTAACTGAGACACCGCATCACCTTTATTTTTCGATAAATAAAGACTGATGTCTACAGGTGTTTTAGCTACATTCATATCATCCTTGATAAATTTATCAAGAATTTTCACAATATAATGTGATTGAGATAATGCATATCTGTCAGATGTTTTAGTAATTTTCATTCCTACTATTACATCTGCGACCCCATATCTTTCGTATTAAATCTTTTGTTCAACATTTGCTTAGTTGATTTAATCATGTTTTGACTGCTTCCAATGATAAGCATGTCATCCACATAAAGACAAACTATGACATATTCTTGGTCAGTGTTTTTAACATAGACATTTTGTCACATTCGTTTATCTTATACCCATTAGTAAGCATAACATGATCAAATTTTTCATGCCATTGTTTAGGTGCTTGTTTTAATCCATAAAGAGATTTTATAAGCCGACAAACTTTCTTTTCTTGCCCTGATACTACAAACCCTTCGGGTTGCTCCATATATGTCGTGACCCGAACCAGCTCCTATGGGTTAAGGGCATAACCGGCCAATAATCAAGGGATTACCTACGGCCTCAAACCAAACAAGACATAAATCATCAGAGTAAAGGAGCCAAACAGAAGCAATTTCAAACCTTTGTCCATAGAGCTGTGCTTACATGACACATCATAACAATCCATGCATATACACGTTAATAACTCACATCAAAATACGTACTAACACAAAGTTCTGTACATACAAGATCATTCAAGTCTAGGTCAGCCAATTAAAACTATATACAACCGTAATCCAAAGTCTTCGCCACCATGACAAAATATAACAAAAATAGCGAAAAGAGCGAAGACGAGTCTCGTGCATGAAACGTATAGGCTGACTCTCCAAAACCTTGGTTGTTCCATGCAAACTTCACTAAGGCTGGGTTTGGACCTCCTTTGGCTCACCTACAGACACATGAATGAGCGTGAGCGGAAGCCCAATGTATAATATCAAATACGAAAAATACACGAATAGTATTTAGAACAACATGCACCAAACGGCCTTGGGCCCAATTCACATTTCTATCTAGCATATATATATATATATATATATGTCAATTAACTGCGGTTCCAAACACATCAAACGGCCTTGGGCCCAATCTATTCATGTCAAACGGCCTTTGGCCCATTCATCCTTCCATTTATGTCCGACTGGCCTCTGGCCCATTCATTCATATCAGACTGGCCTCTGGCCCATTCATTATTTCATTCATGTCAGACTGGCCTCTGGCCCATTCATTCTTTTATTCATGTCGGACTGGCCTTTGGCCCATTCATTCTTTCATTCATGTCAAACTGGCCTCTGGCTCATTCATTCTTTCATTCATATCAAACTGGCCTTTGGCCCATTCACTCTTTCATTCATATCAAACTGGCCTTTGGCTCATTCATTCTTTCATTCATGTCAAACTGGCCTCCGGCCCATTCACTCTTTCATTCATGTCAAACTAGCCTTTGGCCCATTCATTCTTTCATTCATGTCAAACTGGCCTCCGGCCCATTCACTCTTTCATTCATGTCAAACTGGCCTTTGGCCCATTCATTCTTTCATTCATGTCAAACTGGCCTCCGGCCTATTCACTCTTTCATTCATGTCAAACTGGCCTTTGGCCTATTCATTTGGCATAGCAAACATTTGTCCACAATTCAAATTAACAGAGTTACTAGAAGATAAGCAATTGGACAAATAGCACATTTCAGATATCTTTATTAAGATATTACTCACAGTGAGCTTGACCCTACACATTACATAACACATATGGGTCACAAACGACTCAATCCGTTCTTAATTCATACATCCCTCTTAGGCTTCTTTCTCATCCCTTTAATTCATTCATAATGCTCAATGCATGCCTAAGAGTGCTTAAAAGTGAAAGAGAACGGAAAACGGAACACAGATTGTCTTCATAAAATTTTGAAAGGGGTCCTCGGCGTGAACTCCCCCGCTCGAGCGGACCCATTAGGTCTGCAAAAGTATTGGTTACATCATTTTTACGCTCGAGCATAGAGTCGGGCGCTCGAGCTGAAAGTCTCTCTACATAGCTCCCCGCTCGAGCGTGAATCTCCCCGCTCGAGTGGACATCAATGTCTGCAAAATATTCTTGGAGCTCGTATTTTACGCTGAGCGGTTTTCTCCGCTCGAGCGGACTTCATGAATTCTGGGTTTTCCAGAATTTCCTTTGAGCTTCAATTATGCATTCAAGTTGGAATTTCTTGCATTTTACAACTCATATTTCTCATATACATATACTAACATGATACAAACACCAAATTACAACATTAAGAAGCTCAAATCCCATGAATCAAATACATGCATGCTCCAATTACACCAAACTTCTTTCCACAAAACAAATTCATGCATTCAAAACTTCTACCCTTATGATTTGTACATGCATGTGAGATATAACTTCCATTTTCAACTCAAATGGTGCAAATGGTGATCACAAGTATGAGCTTTAACCAAAATTCTACATGGATCATACATTTCATGCTCAACTATACAAATTCATGGTAATTATACACATGCATGCATTCCAAGTCTTCAAACTCATCAAATACAACACAATTCTTGATCTTGATCACCATTTGACTTTGAATTCACAAAATTACAATATTAAACTCATGAATTCATAACCAATTACTCACCTAGAAGCTCAATCTTCCAAATTTTTGGTCAAATCTTGAGTTGGTCTTCAAATTATTCAAGCTTCAAGATCAAAACTTCAATTGTTTCCTCTCTCTCTCTCTAATGACCCTCTCCCTCTTTTCTTACAGTTAATATCAGCCAAATTGAATAAAAGAGAGGAATTGAGTGTGTAGTGCCCATTTTTATGTAAGTCCCATTAATCATAATTATCAATATTAAATAATTTGAGTACTACACCATCAATTTAATCTAATTAATCTGATCCGAATCAATTTTTAATTAAATTTCACCGTAGGCTCTAAAAATTACACCAATCACAATGGCGTAGCCAATTCCAGTTTCTATGGCCGATAAAGCTTTTGATTTTCAGTTTATAACAGTAAGTTGAACAGATATTCCTACGGTGAATAGATAGAAATTCAAAACCACATATATTCATATAAATGGCACACAAAATCATATCAAGCACATAACCATAATCATAATTAAGGTTAATTAACATAATATGGAACAGGGTTATCATAGTATAGATCTCTTCATTTAGATCACCGTTTAAGAAAGCTGTCTTAACATCCATTTGATGTATTTTTAAATTAAACAATGCTGCTATGGCAATAAGCATGCGGATGGATGTTATTTTTGTCACAGGAGAATATCTATCAAAATAGTCCAGACCTTCTTTTTGTCTGTAACCTTTTAATAAAAGTTTTGCTTTATACTTGTCTATTGAACCATCTGCTTTTATTTTTCTCTTGAATATCTATTTATATCCAAGAGGTTTAGAACTGGATGGAAGATCCACCAATTCCCAAGTATAATTTTGCATAATGGATTCAATTTCATTATTAACAGGCTCTTTCCACAAAGGTGCTTCAAGACCTGTCATTACTTCCTTAAAGCTTTGAGGTTCATTTTCTAACAGGTATGTCAGAAAATCTGGACCAAAGGATTTTGATGTTCTTGCTCTCTTACTTTATCTTGGTTCATCAATAGTTAAATCCTGTTGGTCAAGACCATTACTAGTCACTTGTGTTTGATTATCATTAGTCTTTTGACTTTGTGTACAATCATAAATTCTTTTCTGTGAATTTAATTCTTGTTCTTTCTTGTAAAGAAAGACATGTTCAAAAAACACAACATTCCTTGACTTTATAATAGTGTTCATATTTACATCAGGTATTTCTGCTTTATAAGTCAGAAACTGATATGTACTACTATTCTGAACATAACCAATAAACACAAAATCCATTGTTTTTGGTCCTATCTTAATCTTTTTAGGAACAAGAACTTCAACTTTTTCCAAACACCCTCACGCTTTTAAGTATTTGTAGAAAGGCGGTCGACCTTTCCACAATTCATAAAGAGTGTTGTTAGTTTTCTTGTGGGGTATTTTGTTAAGAACATAATTAGCAGACAATATTGCTTCTCCCCACAAGTTCTGTGGTAAGCCTGATCTTAGTAACATGGCATTCATCATTTCTTTAAGGGTTCTATTCTTCCTTTCAGTAATTCCATTTTGCTGTGGAAAATAGGCTGCTGTAGTTTGGTGAATAATGCCATGTTGTGCACAAAATTATTTAAAAGTGCATCATATTCACCACCTCTATCATTTCTAACCATTTTAATGGTTTTACCAAGTTGATTTTCAACTTCAGTTTTGTAGAGTTTAAACATTTTTAAAGTTTCATCTTTACTTCTAAGTAAGTATATATAATAATATATTGTGCAATCATCGATAAATGTTATGAAATACTTCTTACTTCCTCTAGTTTGAACAAATTTAAGAGCACATACATCAGTATGAATTAATTCTAGAGATTCGGTGTTTCTTCCAACCGATTTAAATGGAGCCTTAGTTAGTTTCGCTTCTACACAAATCTCACATTTGTGATTAGGATCAATTTCAAATATTGGTATACAATCCAAACCAATTAATCTACGCAAAGCATCAAAATTCACATGTCCTAATCTACCATGCCATAAATTCAACTCAAGAATATAAGCAAAAGGTGTGTTATTTTTATTAATAGCAACTTTTGGTACAACCGTCATTACATTTAATTTGAAGAGACCACCACTCATGTATCCCTTACCAACATACATACCACTCTTTGTCAATACAAATTTATCAGACTCAAAAACAAGCCTAAAACCATTTTTACTTAACAAAAAACCAGAAACTAAATTCTTCCGGATGTTTGGTACATGGAGTACACTATTGAGGGTTAATTCTTTCCTTGATGTCATCTTCAAGATCACTTTTCCTTGTTCCAGCCATAGTAGAAGTAGAAGAATTCCCATGAAAAGTTGTTCACCATTCGTAACTTCATTATAGGTAGTGAATATCTTCTTGTCCGCACATATGTGACGAGTTATCCCAGTGTCAACCCACAATTCCTTGGGATTTCCAACCAAATTAGCCTCAGACACCACAGCAGAGAGGTTGATGTTATTTACCCCGTTAGAGATGTAATCTAATTCTGTCACATTGGCCTAATTGGTGGTCTTCTTGCTTGTACTTCCGCAACCCTTCTTAGGGCAGCAGCAATCAAAAGCTCGATGTCCGGTCTTGCCATAGTTGTAGCATTTACCTTTGAACTTTTTATTGCCATTATTGTCGCCTTGTTTAGGACCATCTCCAGTAAACTTCCTTTTTTGTTATGTGGTTTGTGCATTTATTCAACCACATTAGCCTTAGACTCAATTGGATTTTTCTCATTCCTCTTTTTAGCATTTCGGTTAGCTTCCTCAATTCTCAATCTTACAATTAATTCATCCATGGTCATCTCCTTGCGTTTATGTTTTAAATAATTTTTGAAATCTTTCCAAGCCAGTGGTAACTTTTCCACTAAAGCAGCGACTCAGAAAGACTCGCTAAGAGACATACCTTCAAAATGAATATTATGCAAAATTATTTGAAAATTTTAAACTTGAGAAATTACCGTTTGGGAGTCTACCATAACAAAGTCCAGAAATTTACCAACAACAAATTTCTTCGTGTCGGCATCCTCTGCCTTGTATTTTTTTCTCCAAAGAATCCCACAATTCTTTTGTTGTTTTCAGAGGGTTGTAAACATTGTATAGCATGTTGTCAAGGCCATTGAGGATGTAGTTTCTGCACAGAAAATCAGAATGTTTCCAACCGTCTACAGTGGCAACAACTTACCGATCACTTTCATCATCTCTAAGTACCGGAGCCTCTTCACGGAGAAACTAGGCCAAATTTAGAGTTGTAAGATAGAACAAAGATTTTCACGCGCCATTTTTAAACTCAATACAGTTAAATTTTTTCAATTTTTCTCCATGATTTATTGGAACTTAAACATGGTTCTGGATAGGGACCAGAGTTGGTATAACAATTAGAGTACCACTTCCAGTTGCAATTTCAGTTGCAGTAGCCATAAAATTGATTACAAAAATAAATAAAAAAATCAAAACACAAATTAATTTTCTAGTTACTAAAACCAGAAAATAAATTATAACACAAAATAATTTTATTTTTCTTATTACTAAAACTAGAAAAATAAAATGCCACAATAATTTTCTGTAACACAAATTAATATTCTGCAATTGTTAATGACACAAGTATATTACTTGTGACGACCTTGCCACATATAATATTTTATATTTAATTAATCAAGGTGATTTGGATTTTAATTAATTACTATTTTAATTTAATTGTGGAATTGATGAACAATGTTGGTATTGATTCGTATGTAATTTTATAAAAGAGCCATTTCGGAATTAGAAATTAAAAGTTTGAGTGGCTCATGAAAGTGAACTTGACGAATTGAATTTTTTGAATTTTGAGTATCGGACCATATGAGGGTTTAATTAAATATTCGATTCAATTTAGTAAAATTGAGATTCTGTTAATTGGGTCCGAATTGGAGTTAATTAAGTCATGAGGATTGAAAATTGTGATTATTACGAATTAAATTTATTTATGAGGTGTCCAATTTGAATATGTAAATTATTGACAAAAAATTGGAGATTGATCAGAAATTGAAGGTCTAAATGATTTGGGAAATCAAAATTGATGATGACAATAAGTTTAATTTAATATTTGGAGCTTTTTGGGAGTTAGATTAAAAATCTGATTCAGAATAGTAAAGATTGAATATAAATTAATTGGGTCTTGATGGAAGTCAAATTAGACTAATTAAATTATGTGAGAATTGCAATTAGTTATGATTAATTAAGCTAATGTACAATTAATGTGCTAAACTAATCCTAACATACATCACCACATGGATTAATTTAATGTGGACAAGTGTCCCACCATTTTAATAAAAAAAATAAGTAAATAAAATGAAAATAGATAAAATCAAGAAAAGGATAACCTATGTATTAAATGTTGGAAATGGTTATAAATTCTGGGTAAAACCAGAATTTTATCCTAAGTTTGGTCTAATTTTTAGGTGGGCCCCGTGCGTCGTTTTACACGGGTCAAAGTGGTAACGCGTTCTATGCCGCGTCGTGATTCACGTGGTATATTTGGTTGCTCAAAACCATTACCGAGTGAATGGGAAATTGAAGCCAAAGTGTGCTCCATGGAAATGGAGTTTTGGTGGAAATTCCTTATGGTTTGAATAAGGCTTGTCCCACATTGATTTGATGGGAGGTTTTGAAAGGGTTTATAAGGCTTGGGTTTGGTACTTGGGGTGTGCCCCAAGGGGTACCCAAGTGTTTTAGAGGAGGTTATGGGCAAAATGGGCTAGACCCATTGGACTCAAAATCACCACTGCTGCTGTAGCCACCGTCCGTCCTATTTGGGCCGGGCTTGGCTTGTTCAACTAGATACTAATCTTTTGGGCCAAAAACATTTGAAATTAATTTTATTAATTCAAATTAAACTGTTTGGTTTTATTGTGCATCCAAACAAGGCCCTTCCGAAATATACAGTTTGGTATTAAAGTTCATCCAAACAGGCCTTCCTGCTTTTAAACGTAAATAAACGTTTGGTTTTATCGCGACCCAAACAGGGCCCTTCTGGTTTTATTATCTGTTTAATTTGTAACCCAACAGATTCAATTTCGCTTTGAATTCAAAGCCAATGTATCATACTGCTCAATTCAAAACCAAGAGCCACCTTTAAATCTATAAATAGGACAACCCTCATTTGGATTTTGGAACTCAAATTTTCGTTCTTCATGATTCTGAAACATCCTCTTCATTTTGCTGCATTTTATTTCTGAAAGAAAGAGTGTAAACACTTAGTGTGTTCGTAAGGCAAACAATTTGTAGTGCTGCTATTGTTTGTAGTAGATCATTTTATCCTGGGAGATAGACGTCCAAATTCTGAAAGCACCGTGGAGAGGACGAATCTGTCTTAAGGACACAGTGTCAAACACTGGACTTGATCAGATTTTATTTTGAAGAAATTAAATCAAGTAAGTTCTTTATTTATTATTCTGTTTTTTATTATTTATTTAAATCAGATTTTAATTTTGTTTTTGTAACAAAATAAAATCTGGTTTTATTTATTTATTTATTATTTCAAGTTTGATTTTTGTAATCAAACATATACTCTCCTTTTCTTTATTTCTTTAAATTCTAATTGTTGTTTTGTACACAATAGAATTAAATCTTTTAAATACAGTGAAGATTGTTCTAACATTAAAGGCTTAGAGCTATACATCATCTATGTTTGTGCTTTTGGTTGGAGCAAGAACAGCCGAGTGAGAGGGAGAGAAAACCGTGAGTGAGAGAGAGAAATGGGGAGAGAGAGAGAGAGGGGAGGGGGTAAAGAGTTCAATTCTTTAGAACTTGTTGGAAATTTTGAAGGAAATCCAAGAAAGGAAAAATGGAAGATCATCAAGAAATTATCAAATTAAAGATTAAAGGGAAGGATTTCAACTTTGATTTTTGTAGGATTCATGTATTACACTTGAAATTAATGATGAGTTTGAGTTCAATTTCATATAATTTGAAAGAAATTAGAAAATAAAGATGAAGATATTAAGTTAGGTTCATGGTTATGGAAATTAATTATTTTGGATTTGATGTTGTGATTTTGCATGAAATTATGCCTAAATGTTACATGCATGGGCAAACTCTACAAGATTAATACTTTAATTAAACATGCATTATAGAATTTTAAGGTTTTGAAATTTTAATTCATGTTTAAAAGGTTTATGAATTTGAATTTGGGTTCAATTTTGAGAATCATTCTTAAATTGAGTTCTATAAATTACATGTAACAAGAAATGTTTGAAGATTGGATTTATGCAATAGAGTATATAAATGACTTTGAAGAAAAAGTTATAAAAATCATGAGTTCATGAAATTTGAGAGTTGATTTTGGAATTAAAGGAAGTTTTGATTTTATTATGAAAACTAGGAATTCGTTTAATCCATGTATGTAATTGAATCTAAAAGTTTTATTCAATTTAAACACATTTTAGAACATCTATGATTATAAATTGAGTTTTTGGTTAAAGATTGAGTTAAGTTGAAATTCTAAGGAATTGATTTTTTTGTAATTCATTAGTTAAGTTTGATTTTGTTATTAATAATGAAATTGGGTTCTATTTTTACATACATTATGAAATTTTTAAGGGTTTGGAAAGTTTAATTCATATTTTAAAATTGTGGATTTGATATAAAGAAAATGAGTTAAATCTAAATTTGGACAATTGGAGCATGATTTTGAATAAATGATTTCTAATTGAGAGTGTTTACTAAATTATACAATGGCTCTCCATGTTTTTGTACAAAAAATACAAGTTTTGAGGCTTTGAATATCAAATTTGAACTTCAATTACAATTCTGGAAATTCCAGAATTCACACTGTCCGCTTGAGCGAGGAAAGTCTCGCTCGAGTGTGAAAATCGAGCTCCCAGAAGTTTTCAAAATTTTATAGTCTGCTCAAGTGACCAAAGTGGCGCTCGAGCGAGGACCCTATTTTCGGCAATTTTTGACTAACTCTTTTAAGTACATAATTGCATCCTTATGACATTCTAAGTATTCTTAGGCACCAATTGGACTCACATAGTCATGGAATAAGCTAAAAACACATAAAGAGAGTTGGATTAAAATAAAATGAATATTGAATGGTGCTTCTATTGTGTTTTTGTCATGTGATTTATATAGGTGGGTGTGGGGATATATTTTCTAAGTATCGACATGGCCAAGGTGACGCCGACGTGTCAGCCAAGGTGCCACGTGTCCTGGACATAATGTCGAGATGATCTTGGCTAAGATCGAGATTATCTCTGAAGATATCGAAATCCGGGATAAGCGGATAAGGCACAAGAGTCCTAGAATAAGGAAGGACTTCAACATGGATAAGGATAACACTCTTAGGGAGTTTATCTTTATCTCTTGGAGAGTCCAGGATAAGCACTGAACAGAAGTCCATTGAAGCTAGGCTTCTATTGGGACAAGGATTGAGTTAAGTATAAAAGAGAGGCACCCCCATGGGCCTAAGGTACGCAATTTATATTCTGAACAGTGAGTTTAGCACTATTGATTATCTTTGAGAGATATACTGACTTGATCATCGGAGTGCCCCCGGGTGGACGAACACCACCGGAGTCTTCTCTTTCTGTTGCAGGTCATCCAGGTGCCATCTATTTTACCAGTACTCTCTAGCGGAATACTAAGTTGGCAGTGTGGTCAGAAATTGACATACACAGTTTGGCGCTGTCTGTGGGAAAGAAAGGAGAATAGATGGCCAGTGACAGATAGAAGGATAGGGTTGGGGACGAAATTCCTGCTGGGAACGGTAAACACGTCGACCCGAACATAGAGGAAGATGGTTGCAACGAGGAGACTCAGAACCAAAATCATAGCAAAAAATACGTCGGCCAGGGTAGCAACGCACCAAAGAAACCAGATCGAAGCAGGTACTACAACGAGGATAACCTCCAGGTATGGAAGGATAGATGCCTACGGAGGGACGAAGAGGTGAAAGAGATGGCAAACAAATTGGCAGACTTGCAATCGGTCGTCAATTTTATGATGCAAAACAACGTCATGCAGCCACCGTTCCTGCTGCACGACATGCCGATTCCAGTGGCCAATGCCCAGAAGAGAGGGCAGAAAACAATCCTTGTAGTCCCTCAACACACCAAGAGCGAAAGACACTCTCATCGATTTTCAAGGGAGGTCGGGCGAGGAGAGTTGAGGAGGGAAGAATCGCGGAGGACACATCACACCAAGGAGGCAGACCCCAAAGAACATTAGCATATTCAAGAGCAGGCGCTGTGCTTTGACACAACTAATGGAGAAAGGTCAAAGAGAGCTCACCACGAAGCTGAAAGTAGTGCACCTAAAAGATTGAAAGCAGGAGATAGCTGAGCTCCTGGGCAGACAAAGGAAGACTTGAGAGATTACCTCAAGAGGAAGCAACAAAATGCCGATGCCAAGGTGACTTTCCCTATTAAGCCGAGAACACCATTCTCAGTGGAGTTGGACAAATTTGAGGTTCGAAGAGATTCAGTATGCCGAGGTTCCAAATATACAACGGTAAGTCGGACCCCAACTTTCACGTTGGATTATACTTGAACTCAATGGCATTGTATAGTGGGAACGAGCCGTTGCTCTGCAAAGTATTCCTCTCATCCTTTAGAGAAATTGCATCGGATTGGTTTCACAAATTGCCAAAGGGAAGTGTGAAGACCTGGGAAGGCCTGGCCGAGATGGTTGTGACAAACAAGCTACAGCCATTAAGGGTGGACGCATTGATGGCTCTGAAAATCAGTAAGAATGAAGGCCTTAGGGTCTACGCAAAAAGGTACTATGAGGTGTTCAACTGAATACCCGAGTGCAACCAAGAGGTGGCGGTCGTATATTTCAAAAACAACCTAAAAGATGACTGTCTACTACGAAAGTCTTTGGCAAAGACATTGCCAAAAAGCATGGAAGAGCTCATGGCCAGAATTGAAAAATACGCCAGACCCGAGGAAGATACATCAGGGACTAAGGAGACGAAGCAAGAAAAAGGGAACGACTCGCCGAAGCGAAGCCGAGGTAATAATTGATCCAACAAGCAAAAAATAGGACTAAGGGCTGCACAGGTAGTCACGACTGTGTTCCGAATCCCAATTCACAAAGTCCTGGACAAAATTCGATCCCAACCTTACTTCAGAGCACCAACAAGGGTACCAGGAGAGTTCATGGGAAGGAGCCTTGGTAAGCATTGCACTTACCATAACGAAGATAGGCATATGACCCAGGATTGCAGAGCCTTGAAAACACACTTAGAAGACCTGGTAAGACAAGGCCATCTGAAGGACCTTGTAGATGAGACTAGGACAAGGGAAGAGCAGGCAAAACTTCCTCAGGCGCCAGTAGCTCCGCCTCCCCCAGCACAGCAACCTTAGGCAGGAGGACCTCGAGTAATTAATGTAATTCACTCGAAGGTCAACGAAAACGAAATTCGGGGAAAGACCCAAAAGGTAAAGCACCTACAGCATGTCTACCAAGTCGGGGAGAAGAGATATCGGGCAAAGGAGTGCCAGGGACCAGTAGTGTCCTTTACTGAAGCCGACCTTGAGATGGTGCAGCATCCACAAAACGATGCCTTGGTAGTATCCCTCCAGGTTGGGGAATGCCAAGTGAAGCACATCTTAATTGACCAAAGGCAGCTCTTGTGACATCATGTACGTCAGGTGTTACAAGGAGCTTGGCCTTCACCCAGACGATATGGAACAATCCAATGGCCCAATGGTCGGGTTTAATGGAATGCCGACATGGCCACTGGGAGCAGTAAGCTTAGATGTGCAGGCTGGCACGAAGAGGATAAAGACAGAGTTCACCGTAATCGACACACCCTCCCCGTACAATATTATCTTGGGAAGGCCATGGTTGCATGCAATGGGGGCTGTTCTCTCAACATTGCATCGACTATTGCGGTTCCCAACAGAGCATGAGATAGAGGAGGTCAGAGGAGATCAGTTGCAGGCAAAAAATTGCTCCATGGCAGCAATGAAATCCACCTGCAGCATACGAGAACCAGAGAAGGCAGAGATCGAAGATGAGGACGTGGAGGTCCTAAAGGATGTCGGCAAGGAGCCAGCCGAGAAGAGTGAAGAAGCACTGAAGAAAATCCTTGTCCAGGAGGGGGATGAAGAACGCTTCTTTCTTCTCGGCTTGGGCTTAGCCGAAGAAGAGGAAAGAGAGTTGGAATCTTTCTTGAGAGCAAATATTGAGGTGTTTTCCTGGACGCCTTACGAAATGCCTGGCATTGATCCCGAGGTCACTTGCCATAAACTGAACGTTGACAGGTTGGCCAAACCTGTAATCCAACGAGCAAGAAGACCGACATTGATGCACGTCAAAGCAGTGGAAGAGGAAATAGACAAACTTCTAGAGACCAGGACCATTCGAGAAGTAAATTACTCGACATGGCTATCGAACACAGTAGTTGTGAAGAAAAAGAATGGTAAATGGAGGGTCTGCGTGGACTTTACTAGCCTAAAGAAGGCTTGTCCTAAAGACAGTTTTCCTCTACCCAAGATTGACCAGCTGGTGGATACCACTTCAGGGCATGGAAGGATAAGCTTCCTGGATGCCTACCGGGGGTACCACCAGATAGCCATGTACCCCCCAGATGAAGAGAAGACTGCGTTTATCACCCCAAAAGGGCTGTATTGCTACAAAGTGATGCCTTTTGGGTTGAAAAACGCAGAAGCGACTTACCAAAGATTGGTAACCAAGATGTTCAGACACCTAATTGGCCGGACGGTGGAAGTTTACATTGACGACATGGCCATAAAGACCAAAGAACCTGAGGGACATCTGGCCGACCTAAAAGTAGCCTTTGAAATCCTTAAAACATATCGGCTCCGACTCAATGCATCGAAGTGTGCATTTGGAGTTGGATCTGGTAAGTTATTGGGATACCTGGTGACCAGAAGGGGCATTGAGGCCAGCCCAGATCAGATCAAGGCCATCCTGGAGTTGAAAAGCCTGACGTTGGCAAAACAGGTGCAAATGCTAACTGGAAGAGCCGTAGCCCTGAATAGGTTCATCAGCAAAAGCTCAGACAAGTGCAAACCTTTCTTCAACTTAGTGAAGAAAGCCATAGGTATCTTATGGACCAAAGAGTGCGAAGCCGCCTTGGCCGACCTGAAGAAGTATCTGACCACAACTCCAGTTCTTTCAAGTCCAAAACCTGGAGAGGAGCTGTTT
Source organism: Camellia lanceoleosa (assembly GCA_025200525.1). Taxonomy (NCBI): domain Eukaryota; kingdom Viridiplantae; phylum Streptophyta; class Magnoliopsida; order Ericales; family Theaceae; genus Camellia; species Camellia lanceoleosa. The sequence continues at coordinate 32,685,317 of CM045763.1, read as the reverse complement.
TTACACTTAGCAGTTTCAGAACATGCGATAAGCGCAGTGGTAATCCGAGAAGAAAAAGAGGAACAAAGGGCTGTTTACTATGTAAGCAAAATCCTGGCTGACGCAGAAACCATGTATTTACCCCTAGAGAAGTTGGTGTTGGCATTAGTAATGGCTTCAAAGAAGCTAAACCATTACTTCCAAGCCCACAAGATTGTGGTGCTAACTGAACATCCATTGAAGTCCCTGTTACAGCAAGGAGACCTAACAAGAAGAATAGCCAGATGGGCAGTAGCCTTGGGCCAGTATGACCTGGAGTTCAGACCCAGAACGGCAATCAAAGGCCAAGTTTTGACTGACTTTGTGGCTGAGTTCATGCCGGAATCTATCATACATCGGGCTCCTTTGAGTCGAGGTGAACAATACCCGAACAAGCAAAGAGAAGCCCAGCCAAAGGCAACAGAACAAAGGAAGGAAGAAAAACTCAGACCTTGCAGCATTTACATCGGCGACTCCTTTCGCCTGTTCGTCGATGGGAGTTCAAATTGATAAGGAACGGGGCAGGAGTAGTACTGGTATCTCCAGATGGACAGATATTGGAATAGTCCATTCGTTTGGGGTTCAAGGCCTCAAACAATGAAGCAAAGTATGAAGCACTAATTGCAGGACTGAGACTGGCAACGACAGCAGAAGCAGATGAGGTAATAGTCTTCTGTGACTCCCAGCTCATAGTCAACCAGACAACGGGCGAGTTTGTAGTCCAAGATGAAAGAATGTCGGCCTACGCAAAGGAGGTCAACAGGTTGGTGGCCTTGTTTCAAAATTTCCAACTACATCAGGTTAGTCGAGATGATAACAGCCACGCTGATGCATTGGCCAACCTGGCTAGTGCAATACAACCTGGAAAAGCAAGGACAATAATGGTCGACTACTTATTGGCCCCGAGCATTGAACCAGTGATCACGGAACGCGAAGCAATGTGTGTAGACATGGGACCAAGCTAGATGGACGCAATAGTAGCATTCCTTAAAGAGGGAAAACTGCCAGATGATCACAAAGAGGCAGACAAGATTAGATTGAAGTCGGCAAGATTCAATCTGACAGCAAAAAGACATCTCTATAGAAGATCCTTTTTAGGACCCTTTTTAAGGTGTGTACATCCTTCACAAATTGAAGATTTTTTATACAAAATACATGAAGGAATTTGTGAAAGCCACGCTAGGGGTAGATCACTAGCTCATAGGGCCATTACCCAGGGGTATTGGTGGCCCTACATTCAAAAAGACGCAGAAGCCTATGTCAAGAAGTATGAAAAGTGTCAAATATTTGCACCTCTAATACACCAACCAGCAGCAGACTTGAACCTTGTATCTAGTCCCTAGTCATTTGTCCAATGGGGCATGGATCTTGTTGGACAACTACCCCAAGCAATTGGACAAAGGAAGTACCTGCTGGTGGCAACAGATTATTTCACCAACTGGATAGAAGCTGAACCCCTTGCCAAGATCCGAGATGTAGATCTGAAGAGCTTCATATGGAAGAACATCATCACCCGATTTGGGATTCCAAGAGCAATAGTTGCAGACAATGGAACACAATTTGACAGTAAGCTAATCAAGAATTTCTGTGCAAAATTCAAAATCAAGAATTATTTTTCCACCCCAAGTTTTCCTCAGAGCAATTGACAAGCAAAAGTGTCCAACAAAGTCATCTTGGATGGGATTAAGAAGAGGCTGCAAGCAGCAAAGGGAAAGTGGGTGGATGAACTACCAAATGTACTCTGAGCATATCAGACTACGCCGAAAAGATCAACTGGGGAATCCTCATTTGCCATGGCTTATGGCACAGAAGTAGTCATTCCTCTGGAAGTCGGCATCCCAGGGATCAGAACCCAGGGAGTAGAGAATGAGACAAATGATGTATTATTAGCCCGAGATCTGGATCTACTAGAAGAAAGAAGGGAGAGAGCTACAATTCAGCTGGTGGCATACTAGCAGCAGCTTGCCAGGGCTTATAACAAGAGGGTTAACCCAAGGGAGTTCCAAGTCGGTGACCTGGTCTTGAGAAAATTCGTCGGCAATAAGAAGGATCCCAGAGAGGGTAAGCTTGGCCCAAATTGGGAGGGACCCTATAGAATCACTTTAGTATTGGGCAATGGGGCTTATTGGCTTGAAGATAATGAAGCCAAAGAGTTGCCAAGACCTTAGAAAACTTACAATTTGAAATTTTTCTATCATTAGACTTTTTTGTTCTATGTACTTGCCGAAGTAAATAAATAAAATTTTAGCTTGACTTCTTACACTTTCGACTAATATGATATTGGCCGACGTTTTTGGAATACATGCATAATGAGAACCCATACGTTCACATTAGGGGGCAGAGATTTGGAAAATGGTTTTAATACTTGTTGAAACTTGAGGAAAGTTTACAAGTTGAAGTTAAACCGAGATAATGTTTAACACTTGTTGAAATTTGTGAAAAATTTACAAGTTGAAGTTAAACCGAGATGATGTTTAACACTTATTGAAATTTGTGAAAAATTTACAAGTTGAAGTTAAACCGAGATCATGTTTAATACTTGTTGAAACTTAAGGAAAGTTTACAAGTTGAAGTTAAATTGAGATGATGTTTAACACTTGTTGAAATTTGTGAAAAATTTACAAGTTAAAGCCATGGTTGTACTAAACTGAGTACTTATGTACTTGCCGACGTAAACCGTTGACGTGTTTAGCCGAGATAATTACACAGATAAAGTGTGCATTGAACATATGCAAAATATTCTAAGTATGGAATCACACAAGAGCAGTACAGAGAAGACAAAGATACAAACATTCAGGAAAGAAAGTTATATTAAAAAGATGACATGTTGGCCAAAGCTTACAATTGTTCCAAAAAGAAGAAAAACAAAAGTACAAAATACAAAGGAAAAAAGGACATCAAAATTAAGACTCTTCGGCAACACCAGGTTGGGTTTGAAGTTCAGAAGACTGCTGAGAGGACATATCGGCAGCCTTTTCAGCCGCGAGCTCGGCATCTATTTCTTGAAGGGTTTGATCAAAGCTCTTGTCGGCGAAAGGCACGTCCGATGATGCCTTCACTGGAGTAGCATCCTTGGGAACCTCCTCCTCATCTTGAGTCAAGTCCAGGACTTGCTCATTTGGACAAGAGGACTTGGCCCCAGCAGCTTCCTTGGACTTCCTCACCAAAGTCTCATCCTCAGACTTAGATTCATCGTCGGATTGACTTAGAGTTGGAGAGAATGGAAGAGGAATGGCATCGGCGTTCCCGAGGGGGGAGCCATCGGGGACTTCAAGCTTTTTCAGTAAAGCCATCCAACCAAGGGTGAAACCCTTGTTGCATACCTGTTTTACCTGTTTCTCGTAATCTGCCGTGACATCGGCCACCCCCTCAGCATATGCTTTCTCATCGGCGGCCTTGAGCTCGGTGTCTTTCGTGGCCAAGGCGTCTTACAATTCTTTCTGGGCCTGGGCCATCTTTTCCTCGGCCTCTTTTCTTTGGGCCTCAAGAACCTTCTTGATAGCCTCTGCAGAATCTGCCTTCTCCTCGGCTTCATCTTTGGCTTTAATAGTAGCCTCGGCCTGGTCTTCCAAAGTCTTCATTTTTTATTGTAAGCTTTTATTGGTCTTCTGCAGACTAGAGACCTCCATCTTCTTGTCGGCCAGCTCCTTTCGGTTCTCAAAGGCTTGCACTGAGAAGGAATGAGCATGCTGGATGACTTGAAAGTGATTCAAAGTCAAGAACAATGATGGATCATCAAGAAACACAAGACAAAAGATCGCGCAAGTATGTCAGGCCAAGAACAGTGGCAAAATCAACGAATGTGTGAACAATGTACGGATGGGGCAAAAACAGATTCATGAAACAAACAGATGGTGGAAAACAAGATACAAATTGAAATATCAAAGATATGAGCAGGATTGCAGGGGCATAATAGTGGAGTTCAATAAAACAAGACAAACTGAAACAAGAAGTTAAAATCAGGGAGAAACAGTAACTCACCGAATAAAAGAAGCCGGTGTTGAGTTTGCTGAGGTTAGACGAACGACAGTAGCGGAAAAGATTAGCAAGAGCCTCGCCGGAGGAGGTGAACGGCGGTGATAACAGAGCTTGAGGGCTTGGAACAATGGAGGATTTGAGAAAGTAAGAGAAAGAGAGAGAGTTTGAACAAAGACGATGTAAAGTGAAAAGACGAAAGGAGAAGGAAGTTTTGTCAAAAAGCACGAAAAGGTAGCAGAGTGGAATTAATGAGCCTAGAATGACGGATTTGTCAGACGGCGCATACAGGCGCGAGACGACTTACAAACGCGTACGGGGTACAATCCAGTAAGGGGAAGACACGTGGCTAAAACGGTTGACTTATTATGTATGACAGCTTATACACGTGAAGGAGCACTTGGAATCCTTGTTCTTTAAAAAGACATGTTGGCCTTAATAATGATCTCGGCTGAGAAATTTTTAAGCCGACGTACTGGAAGGAAGTATTGATATAGGTTCCATCACCTTAGAATGCCAAGGTAATAGAACCTAGGGGGCAGTTGTGGGGATATATTTTCTGAGTATCAGCACGTGGCCAAGGTGACGCCGACGTATCAGCCAAGGTGCCACGTGTCCTGGACATAACGCCGAGATGATCTCAGCTAAGGCCGAGGTTATCTCTGAAGATATCGAAATCCGGGATAAGCGAATAAGGCACAAGAGTCTTAGAATGAGGAAGGACTTCAGCATGGATAAGGATAACACTCTTAGGGAGTTTATCTTTATCTCTTGGAGAGTCCAGGATAAGCACTAAGTAGAAGTCCATTGAAGTTAGGCTTCTATTGGGACAAGAATTGAGTTAATTATAAAAGAGAGACACCCCAATGGGTCTAAGGTATACAATTTATATTCTGAAAAGTGAGTTTAGCACTATTGATTATCTTTGAGAGATGTACTGACTTGATCGTCGGAGTGCCCCCAGGTGGACGAACCACCGGTGGGGTCTTCTCTTTCTGTTGCAGGTCAGCCAGGTGCCATCTATTCTGTCAGTACTCTCCAGCTGAATACTAAGTTGGCAGTGTGGTCAGAAAATCATTCACACAGTGGGCATCCGAGGCCTTGTATCGACTTAACCCACCGTGAGTAATAACTTTATAAAGATATGTTCAAATTATATTTATTTTCGAGAGTGTTACTATTATTGAAATTGATATATGAATGGTTTATTGAAATGTTATGATGATTTACCAAAACTATTATTGTTCATCGAATGGTTTATTGAAACTCCAGTTTTTTATAAATGAATGAAGTTCCCTTTTGAAAATGTATTCATGACTCATTGATTATAGGCCCTTGCTTGGGGAAAACAATACCATGGCCCATTGACCCTTGCCTGGGGGAGATTAATACCATGGCCCATTGGCTCTCGCCAGGGGGAAACAATACCGTGGCCCATTGGATAATTAGATATGATATGTTAATTGACCCTTGAGGTTTTATTGTTATGGATACATTGTTACTCTATTAGATATACCACGTCTATTGTCATTGAATGAGTATTGCTATTAGGATAACACAGATCATTGATAATTGAATTGAAATCGAAATTATATTGAAAATGCTATCAAACAATGGTTTTATCATTGCAAGGGATTGATATGATAACTAATTAAGTTGATTTGCCTTTCTAAATGGATTGTTTCAGGAAATGAAACATATATTTTGATAAGGGAATTGATATGGAAAATGTTTTGTTATAAAGTTTCATATAACATGGCAAATGCCTTAGTTTGAAAATGATTTAAGATTCATTTCAAAATTGTAAGACATGTTTTTGTAGTATCGTCGAACTTCATTCATTTAACCTCTTTATTCTATTATTACTCGTTGGGCTTTAGCTCACTATATATATATATTTGTAGGTGAGCAAATTGAACAACAGGATAGAGAAAGTCTCGAAGTCTACCCGTGTCAGCCTTTTGAAGAGCTTCAAGAATGGAGCAAGTTAGGCTTGAGTAGAGCCAAGAAAATCAGCTCCTTAACTTTGTTAGAGCTTTGTATTTTGCTGAGTCTTAAATGTATAAGTGTGTGAGATATATAGGATTTGTATATGTATATAAATTATTGTTGTGTTTAAATGTTTTAATTATTTTAGTCATCATGTATGCACAAGCTCAATGGACATTGTTATTTTGTTTTGCTTCCGCTTTAGGCTCCGATATAATTTAAATATTTTGAAATTTTATCTTTGAGGCCGAAGGTAATCTAGGATTACTGGTTGGTTACGACGCTAAACCTATAGGGGCGAGTTTGGGTCGTGACATTACTACTAGTTATCAAAGAAAATAAACAGTATATTACTATTATTTGTATTTTCCAAACAAGAATATCACTTTGTGAAATCATAAAAAATTAAATATAATGAAGACACGAAAAAAAAAAAAATCTATCTTAAGATTGTTGTACAATCTTCACTGTATTCCGTATAAATTAAGTTTGTGTACTTAACAACAAAAAAAAAAAAAAAAAAGGAAATGAGGGAGAATGTTTTATTACAAAAATCAAACCAATAAATAAAAATAAATAAATAAAAACAGATTTTTATTTTGTTACAAAAATCAAATAAAAATTTGATTTAAATAAATAATAAACCGGAAAATAAATTAACTTACTTGATTAATTTCTTGAACAAATTTTCTGATCAAGTCTAGTGTTTAACACTGTGTCCTTAAGACAGATTCGTCCTCTCCACGATACTTTCAGATTGTGGACGTCTATCTCCCAGGATAAAATGATCAACAGCAAACAATAGCAGCACTATAAATTTTTTACACAATGAACACACTAAGTGTTTACACTCTTTCTCACAGAAATTTAGTACAGTAAAATGCAGAGAATTATTGCAGAGGAGAAGTACGAAAAAAATCAAGTGAAAAATCAATAGATGGTCTGTCTATTTATAGGAGAAAAAGTGGCTGTTTGGTTTGAATTAAACAGATGCAAACCTGTTTAGTTTGAATTGAACAAATATGGTATTGTTTGGGTTTGAATTTGAACAGATATTGAAATTGTTCTAGTTTAAATTCAAACAGATAAAAATTGGACAGAATTTTGGTAGAGGGAAAAACCATACAGATTTTTTTTTTTCCGGGAATTAATTTGAATTCTGAACATAAATAGAAATTTTATTTTACCAAAAAATAAAATAAAATATAAATGTTTTTGGTCTAAAAAGATAGGTATTGGGTTGAACAAGCCCAACCTAACCACGCACCCACACCCAAGCTCGCCCGACCGAACGGACAATGGTTAGGTCCAATGGGTCTAGCCCAATTTTCCCATAACCTCTCCCTTCTACAAACTTGGGGTGCCCCTTGGGGCCCTCCCCAAGTTATAATTCCAAGCTTTATAAACCCATAAATTTCTTCCCATCAAACCAATGTGGGACAAGCTTTTATTTAAACCTTTAAGGATTTTCCACCAAAACTCTATTTCTATGGAGCACACTTTGGCTTCAATTTTCCATTCACCCGATAATGGTTTTGAGCAACCAAATATACCACGTGAATCACAACGCAGCATAAAACGCGTTACCACTTAGACCCGCCAACTTTGGCACATGGGTCCCACCTAAAAATTAGACCAAAGTTACGAAAAATTCTATTTTTCCAGAATTTCCAAACCATTTCTAACAGTAGTTTCATGCGCCCTATTACCCTCTCAGTTTTAATTTTATTTATAGTTGTTATATGTATAAACCTTTTGAGACTAGTCCAATTTATGTCCTTATAGGTTTTATGGCCTACTCTTACGGGCTATGTAGGAGATATATCGTATTTTGGCGTATGGCTAGCAGTTTGGGCGTACTGTATGTGTTTTAATCATGCTTAAATCATGGTCCCAGTGCTATTGAGTTGATGTTTCATGTCTTGGGACCAATGTTTCCTACTGTGTACATGGTATTGACAAGTGGTTGTTCCTATGTTCAGGTTCTCTATAACACAAATACTATCCTCATCATCATCAAACTAAACATGAATTTTCAAAACAATTATGTTTCCAGATATGTTATTTCTTGTAGTTACTTTTACCACAGTACTAAATCTAGAGATGTGGAAGTTAAACCAAATGAGCCTATGCCAAGTTACTCTAGGCCTATGAACTCTAAATAGGTCCCAAGCAGAATGTACAGAAAAGAGGCCATTAGATGAGAAATAATAAAGAAATCAAACAATGCTACAACTTCAAAGATAAAAGTTTGACAATAATTACCGCCAAACGTTGGATCATCAGCTCCTTTTCAGCATTGTTCACCTTTTTCCACCTACGAACACTTAGGTCTGGTAACTGTGTTCGAACCTCTATACCAATCTTGGAGGCCAACTTAGAGGCTTGCTCTCCTATTGGCGCACGACACTGTTCAGGTATAGGAACCAACATCTTTCCATCCTTATCGATAATGCGCTAGGCTTGTATGTTACATGTCTGTGATGCTACAAGGACATAATATTAATTGAGTTAATAAGTAAACAAATGGAAGTTAGACCTTAAAAGAAACTTTGCAAACTTACCAATGCTGCTAGATGCAGTCACCTCATGCTCAGGTTGCACATTATGAGGTAGTAAGGGTTGGGTACCAATGTCCTAACATAAGGGATCCGTCCCTTCCTCTAGAGTGGGATTTAATGGCCTTGAATGAGACTGTAAACGGAGTCCAGATGGCATCTCTTGATCCTGAAATAGCATAATCAAATAGTAAAAAAGATATTTAACACAGTTAAAATATATTTTAAAAAAGATAATGATGTTTAAGATATGTGAAGAAGATATATAAAAAGTAAAAGACATGTTCACACACAAATATAAAATAATGTATATAAAACCTCGCATTCAAAGGAACCCAATGACTCATCGTCATTGTCATCCTCACTCTCTGATGGTTTATACTCATCATCATCATCTACTTCAACCCTAATTCCCTTTTCCTTTGCATTTGCACATTTGGGATGAACTGCATTCAGCAAAGAATTTGTAATATTCTTCACTCCAAGATTGTTCATTACCTCACAGTTCTCCTTGATTCTCTTATTTATTTATTTCTCATATTCTGTTAGCTTCTTAGTTCTTAAATCACCTGGTTTCAACCATTGTTTTTTGCCTTTGACCATTTTCTACAACTATATAACATAATTCAACTTTAATTGAAAAATATAGACAATTTAATTATGCACCATTAAATAAAAGAAGAAAAAGCAAGTAAGATAAACATATAAAGAAAACATTACATTAATTAATAACATTTGTTCAAAAAGAAAATATAAAATAAAAAGTTACATATCATAATCCATATCAGGATCCGTATCAACATTAGGAATATCATGTTCTTCATCTCCTTCATCATCTCTGTTCTCTTCCATTATGTTATCTAATGACCCTACTGTCGAAATAAGATTGAATTCAATATCATCCCTACAATATCGAACAATTGGGTCAATGTCAATTGGAACAACATCAGTAATGTTTTCTTGTTGTAACACATCATTATTTTCTACAGGATCCAATAATTCTCCATCACTAGCCTCTGGAACATCAAAGACACCCCTGTGTTGCACCCTTTGTATGACATTCCAAGGTTCACCCAATTTGGTGTCATTTAGATAGAAGACTTGTTTAGTTGGACTAGGTAAGATAAACGGGTCTAATTGGTACCACCAACTGTTCACGTCAATGCCTGTGTAATATGTATCAAATCGTATTGTTCTGTTTCTACCAGTGTTACCGGTGTTGTACCATTCACATTGGAACAAAACAACCTTTTTATCACACATGTAGTCAAATTCCAAAACCTTACACAAGTGACAGTAGAAGTCATGCAATTTTCTTTCGTGATCCCCTTCTGTAAGCACACCACTATTCTGACTCTTATGACGATTGTCTAGATCTCGAGTATAGAACCGTCTGCCACTGATTATGCAACCTGAGTACTCTTTCACTAGCAAATTAGGACCATTTGCTAATGACCACAATTCATCGGTTACCTCTAATGACTCTTCAACTCTTAATCTATTTATCTATAATTACATGTAACAAATAATAAGTAAATAATTTATAAATGACGAAATTTTATAAAACTTTAATTTTGTTTAAATTGTAAATGTCGAAAAATTATAAATGTTTTACTCTCTTTTTGAACCACTTGGGAAATTCTTGTTGTTGTATATGGGTTATGTCACGTCTAGCTCGAGTTTGTAATAGATTATTGTGTTCCCTACATATAAAAAAATGTGATTACTACGTACCACTAATAAAAAAGCTAAGCATAAACATAATTCAATGAAACACATACTCTAAATACTTCTCTATCTCTGGGCTATTGTACAACACAAACTAACAAGCAATATCATGAATTTGTTGAGACATTTCAGCATCCCGTGTGATTAGACCAATTGGACGTGCAGTTTTTGCGAATACTGCCAACCCTTGTTAATGTTCACCACGATCTTCATTTCGTTCTGGTCGATTATGAACGGTTTCAATCCCATCAACATACATTGAACAAAAAGTAATGTACTCTTTGACAATGTAAGCCTCAGCAATTGAACCTTCCGATCGAGCTCGATTGGTCACAAACTTTGTTAATGCTCCAAGAAACCTTAAAAAGAGAACCAATTAAGAGTATAGTTACACATGCAACATAATTATGCACATCTCATTTACAAATATAAGTGTAAAAAATACCTTTCAATTGGGCACACCCATCGATATTGCACGAGTCTTCCAAAAATAGCATCACGAGGCAAATGAACAGCCAAGTGGATCATCACATCAAAGAAGGGTAGAGGAAAGATCTTTTCAAGCTTGCATAAAATGTGGATTATACGTTCCTCTAATTTCTCCAGTTCACTCCGCCTTAGTGTCCTAGAGCATAGGTCTTGGAAGAAATTCCCTAACTAAAAAAGTGTTGTGCTAATTTGTTTATCCACGTAACCATGCATTCCAATGGGAAGAATTCTTTGTATAAGTACATAGCAGTCGTGGCTTTTTAGGCTTACTAATCTACCATTTCTTGCATTCACTGATTTGGATATGTTTTTAGCATACCCATCTGGATACTTAACAATTTTTAAGAATTCAAAGAAACCCTCCCTCTCTGCAGGTGTCAATGAAAAGCTTGCTTGAGGCTTGACATATGACCCATCAGATCATTGTGTTAGCCATAGCTCTTTCCTTATTACCATATCGTCCAAGTCTAACCGTGCCTTGTCTGTGTCCTTGTTCTTTCCATCAATGCCTAACATAGTTCTGAAAACATTTTCACTAAAATTTTCTCCACATGCATGACATCAATGTGTGTTGAAGTTTTCGCTTCTTCCAATAGGGTAGCTCACACAAGATACTTACCTTTCTCCAATTAGGTGCTTAACGGGGCCTTTTCCTATTACTTGGATGCTTTCCATATATGAGACCTGTCATGTTTTCCAATTGCTCTTGTATCTTTTCCACCGGCAACTCCAAAGATCTCTTCCATTTTTCAATCTTACCATTGTAAGCCCTACTCTTTCTCCTTTCTGGGTGGTTCTCAAGCAAGTAACATCAATGGTTAATGCACCCAGTCTTACTTTTCAAAGATTCAAAATATGGTTCATCATTGCAAGTCTAACAAGAATAATGACCCTTTGTTCTCCACCCAGATATGTCACCAAAAGCAGGCCAATCGTGTATTGTCCACAACAAAGCTGCATGTATTCGAAAAGTCTCATTGGTGGAGGCATCGTAAGTTAGTGCACCATTTGTCCATAACTCATTCAACTCATCCACCAATGGTCGCATATAGACGTCAATATCAATCCCTGGTTACGATTCTCCAGGAATAAGTAATGACATCAAACAAAATGGATCCTTCATAACCAACCAAGGTAGCAAGTTGTATGGAATGAGTATGACGGGCCACAAACTGTAAGAGTTGTTCATGTTCCCAAAAGGGTCAACGGCCAACCCTAGCCTCACATTTCAAGGCTCCAAGGCAAACTCGGGATGTTGTGCATCGAATTCCTTCCACTCATCACTGTTAGCGGGATGCCTCAATATCTCGTCGTCTACTCATTTGTCTTTGTACCATCTCTTGTCCTCAACTCTCTTCCTTGACATATACAATCTTTTCAACCTTGGTGTCAAAGGGAAGCACCGCAATATTTTATGGGGGATTTTCTTACCCCTTCCACGATTAATCTTGTATCTAGATATCTTACAAGTCGCACATTTATCTAGTGTTGCATTTTCTTTCCAAAATAATACACAATCATTTATGCAAGCATCAATGAGCTTATATAACAAGCCCAAGTCACGCAGTATTTTCTTAGCTTCATAAGTTGACTTTGGAACCAAATTTTATTTCGATAAAAGTCTACTTAAAAACTCTAGCAGCATGTCAACTGACTTATTGCTCCAATGATTTGTTATCTTCATATTAAGCACTTCGATCACAAACTTCAACAAAGTATAATTTGTACAATTCGGGAACACCTCACGCTTGGCATCGGTCAATAACTTATCAAAAGCTCTCACTTCCTCTCCTTGGGTTGTATCAGTCAATTCCCCTCTTAATCGATCTTCCACTAAGGCATCAATACCACCTAAAATTTCATCACCATCAAGTCGCATCTCATCATCATGATAAGCCTCGTTTGAAATATGGGGTTCCCTATGCTGGTGCCATATAGTGTAAGTTTGCATAATCTCATATTGGAGCAAATGAATTTTCACATTTTGAAGATTTTGTCTACAAACATTTACACACTTTATACACGGGCACAAAATATTACCATTCTGGTCTAAAACCCCCATTGCAAATTGAAGAAATAACTTGACCCCATCATTATATTGTTTACTCATCCTTCCATCAACCGTCCTACCTAGGGCAATCCAACTTTTATCCATGTCTGATCACAAATGAAAGATTAGGAGCAATATAGCATAATATAGACTTATGTATTTATGAACTATTTAAATTGAAAAATTCAATAAGAGTTTCACCAAATATATGTACAAGTCTTTAATAAAGATTCTTATACAAGGTCTAAGGTTATATGCAAGCAAGAAATAAAAACTAACAAAAATGGTCATTAATAATTTTAACACATCTTTGAAAAAACAAGACAAAATAGAAACAAAAACAAAAACAAAAACAAAAATATTAGATGAATAAAAATTAAACACCAACTCTCCTATTGATCACTAACCACTTGACCCATCATTACATTTTTTTTATAACATACTGACAAAATCATATTTTAGGTTCCCTAACAATGGTCAAATTGACTAGGCATAGCAACATTTTGCCACACCCATCTAATGGACAATTAATTCGAGCTAGTAGGTGAACAAAAACACACTCTGTGATTGATTGAAATAGCATAATAGGTTTAAATATTAGGTCCTATTTAAAGTGTAATAGATTGATTTAAATAGAAAATCTCAATATTTGAATCAATTACAAAGTATGTTTTGTTCACCACCAAAATACTAGATCCTTACACAATTCCATCTCACCCTCTCACCCTCTCACCGTTCACTACCAACATGTACATTCAAAGTTGAACAGAAACCAATAAATAAGAAAGCATTAAGTTTTTGAGACAACAAATGAAAAGAAAAAAAAAATTCAAAATTCATTGGATACTTGAACTTTCTTATTTTTATTTTTAGCAAATAAACAAAACCCAATTCAAATGATTTATATATATATATACATATAATACATATGTCCCCAACAAAGAATCCAAAACCCAATTCAATTAATTTTCAAATTTTCTTAACAAATAAATATATATAAATTCATGGAACTTATGGTTTTTATCCTAGTAACAACTAAAATTGTGAGTATCACCATTTCCATCAATCACAACATAGCTGGTGTTGGAAATGGTTATAAATTATGGGTAAAACTAGAATTTTTTCCTAAGTTTGGTTTAATATTTAGGTGGGCCCCATGCATCGATTTACGCGGGTCAAAGTGGTAACACATTCTATGCCGCGTTGTGATTCACGTGATATATTTGGTTGCTCAAAACCATTACCGAGTGAATGGGAAATTGAAGCCAAAGTGTGCTCCATGGAAATGGAGTTTTGGTGGAAAATCCTTAAAGGTATTGAATAAGGCTTGTCCCACATTGATTTGGTGGGAAGTTTTGAATGTGTTTATAAGGCATGGATTTGGTACTTGGGGTGTGGCCCAAGGGGTATCCAAGTGTTTTAGAGGGAGAGGTTATGGAAAAAATGGGCTAAACCCATTGGACCCAAAAATCACCATACACGCGCCACCGCCGTCGTCAGGCTGGACCTGGGCCTGGGCACGGGTGTGAGGTTGGGTTGGGCTTGTTCGGCCCAATACTAATCTTTTTGGGCCAAAAACATTTGAATTTAATTTTATTTTTGGTAAAATAAAATCCAGAATTCAAATTAAACTGGTTTGGATTTTCTGTACATCCAAACAGGACCCTTCCCGTTTTCAAACAGAAATAAACTAGTTTGGTATTATTGCACACCCAAACAGGGCCCTTCCCGGTTTTGTTATATGTTTGAATTATAACCCAACAGATTCAAATATGTTTGAATTCAAAGCCAACAGGTATCATACATGTTCAATTCAAAACCAAGAGCCACCTTTACATCTATAAATAGACCAGCCTCCTATTTGGGTTTTACTCCAATTTTTCGTACTCCATCCTCTGCTATAAATCTCTCTGCATTTTGCTGCATTTAATTTCTGAAAGAAAGAGTGTAAATACTTAGTGTGTTCGTAAGGCAAACAATTTGTAGTGCTGCTATTGTTTGTAGAAGATCATTTCATCCTGGGAGATAGACGTCCAAATTCTGAAAGCACCGTGGAGAGGACGAATCTGTCTTAAGGACACAGTGTCAAACATTGGACTTGATCAGTTTATAATTCGAACAAATTAAATCAAGTAAGTTATTTAATTTATTTTTTGTGTTGTTATTATTTGTTTAAATCAGATTTTAATTTTGTTTTTGTAACAAAATAAAATCTGTTTTTATTTATTTATTTATTATTTCGAGTTTGATTTTTGTAATCAAACAAATTCTCTCATTTTCTTTGTTTCTTTAAATTCTAATTGTTGTTTTGTACACAATAGAATTAAAATCTTTTAAATACAGTGAAGATTGTTTCAACAGTTAGGACATCATATAATTATATCTCAAGACTACCAAATAATTTATCTACAAACATAGGGGGAAAAATGGAAGAAAACAATTTCATAACATGAGAGCAGCCGGTTTTACATTGACCAACATCAATTCTCACTTTTCAAAGAAAAAAACACATGGGTGGATATAAAAATTAATCAAGAATTGGACACAAAAATTAAATTCTAAAAATAATACAAATAAGATTTTATAACATCTTCCCCACTCTAAAAACTCTTTCATTTATTTTCTCAATCTAACTGTGTTTCTAGACTTATTTAAGAAGGAAAAAAAAAAAAAGAACAAGAACAAGAAAGAGATTCACATTTTAATTTTTTTTAAATGAAGAAATATTCAAATAGAGTAGAGGAAGAAGATAGAATATTATTTAAAAAGATAGTTGAAAAAAGATAAGAATTCATTTTTTGACCAAATTAAATAATAATAATAATAATAAATAAATATATAGGAGTTGCTGGGTATGGACTGGGAATAATTCAAGATGATAGCTCTGTTGTTAACATGTCAAAGAATTTACAGAGCCTGAAAGTGAAACATGGTTGCATTCTTGTTTCCTCCATTGCTTGATTTCATTTAGTAGAATCTTTTCATTTGTCATTTGATTTCAAACTTTTCATTTGCATATCTTCTTCTGTAGTCGGCTGCCAATTTTATGATGTTATGAAGATGGTCTACAAATAGCTCCAATTTGTAAATAATGGTTAAAGATCTCATCTCATAATCATTAATATGATTTGGGTCCCATTCATCTTCCTCAACCAATATTCTTATGCAACCAAATTGGGAAATATAATCTATAAAAATGTGTGATTTTGAGCCCTTACAAAGACTTGACTTACCTTTTTTTTTCTGTCTTTTTTTTTTTTTTTTGTTATTTTAACTTCAGGTTCTGAAGAATTTTTGGAAATGTTTTGCCAATCCTAGGAACATGATTTGACCAAAGTATATATATCGACCATTATAGTTTTACCATAACAATGAACAACATTATCAATCAGTTAATTGAAAACATAACAAGTAGATCATCACAATTCCAAAACCCCACCTAAAACTCAACCCATTTTCACCAAATCCATAACTCCCATCGTCTCTCTCTTCTCTCTCTCTCTCTCTCTCTCCCCTCTTGTTCTGGGTTTCTTTCTAATTTCATACACAATAAAAAAAATTCAACATTTTGGGAGATCCATCTTCGCCACTACAACAGAAAAGGAAGAAAAGGGGGAGAGAAAGAGAATACTAGCAGAGAGAAACAAAACTGAGATAAACAAACTGAGAAGCAGCAGAGAGAGAGAGAGTTTGAGGAAATACTCACCGGATTTGTGTCCTCTGCCATTCACCACTGCAACTGTTGGACAGAAAGAGTCTGAATGATGCCAAAACCAGTGACACCCAAAAAAGAGAGAGAGGACAGTCGGAAAAAAACCCTTTGTTCGTAGCCCTAAGATTTGTGAATGAGTGTTATTATATTTGGGTGAAGAGAACGAATTTGGTGAGTTCTCTAAATAATTTTGTATATTGAAATATTTGGTGACAAAATATTTTTCCTCACTAATAATATTTTTAATGGAGACGAAATGTTTTGTCACTAATTTGGCGAAATAATTCCCTCCAAACTTTTTAATGGCGGGAAAAATGTTTGGCGACAAAAAAAAATAATTTAATGACGAAAAATAATTTCATCACCTAATTTTTTATTATGTATGTACATTAGTGATGAAATTTTATTTTTCTCTCTAAAAATAATACATTTAGAGACGAAATATTATTTTCTTCACTAAAAGGTAAGTCTTTCGTGACAAAATTTATTTTCGTCATTAGTTTTTGTCTCCAAAGACTCTTTTTGTTGTAGTTCAACATGAGGCAACAGAGGTAGATTAAATTCGTCACTAGTTATGATTTCGAGATCCTTTACCACCCAGGGAAAGGAAATGTGGTCGCAGATACACTTAGTCGTCAACATGGGATCATAGCTTCTTTGATGATACAGGAATGGAAGTCTTTAGAGTTAATTTCGATGCATGATGTTCAACCAATAGAGAGTATTGAAAGAGTATACATTGGTAGTTTGACTGTGCAGTCGACGTTACTAGATAAAGTTCGTTAGATGTAGAATTTAGATGAGTTTCTCGTCAACAAGCTCGATGACCTTGCAGTGGATTTGATCAATGATTGTCCTACTAATTGGTTTATGGACTCAGATGGGAGATTGCCATTCAAGGGTAGGTTGTGTGTACCTAACATTGTTGAATTGAGGAAAAAGACTATGAATGATGCCCATAGGTCCCGATATACCATTCACCCTAGTGGGACTAAGATGTATCATGACCTGAAGAGGACATTTTGGTGGGAAGGTATGAAGAAAGACGTAGGAGAGTATGTTTCTCGATGTTATGTGTGCCAATTAGTTAAGACAGAACACCAACAACCGTTTAGACTTTTGCAGCCTCTCGAGATCCCTACTTGGAAATAGGAGTGTATCTCTATGGATTTCGTGGATGGATTGTCGCAGTCTAAACGAGGCAATGAATCTAATTTTATTCCTATCAGTGTTCACCGAACTGCGGATAAACTAGCTAGGCTGTATATTCAAGATGTGGTGCAACATCATGGCGCACCAGTTTCTATAGTTTCGAATTGTGATCCTTTGTTTGTGGCAGAGTTTTGGAAGAGCTTTCAGCATGCTTTGGGTGCTAGGTTAGACCTGAGCACGGCTTATCATCCTTAAACGAATGGGCAAACTGAGTGGGTAAATCAGATCTTGGAGGATATGTTGAGAGCTTGTGTCCTCAATCTTGGTGGTAGTTGGGAAGAACACTTGCCATTGGTGGAGCTTGCTTATAATAATAGCTATTACTCCAGTATCGGGATGGCACCTTTTGAGGCTTTGTATGGAAGGCCATGTCGATCACTTACTTGTTGGATGGAGGTAGGAGATGCACCATTGTTAGGGCCAGAGTTGGTGAGAGAGACCATGGAGAAGGTGAATATTATTCGGGAACGTATTAAGACTGCATAGAGTTGTCAGAAGAGTTATGTTGATAAAAAACGTAAGGGGGTTGAGTTGAATTTGTGGGACCATATAAGATCACTGAGAGGATTGGTAATGTGGCTTACAAATTAGCCCTACCACCTGCCTTAGCTATGATTCACAACGTGTTCCATGTATCTTTATTGCGGAAGTGTGTGCAAGACCCTTCCCAGGTAGTATCACCCGAGGTGTTGGAAGTTAGTGACGATCTAACGTATGTGGTACGACCGGTTATACTATTATAGATCAGGCTGTAAAGCTGTTGCGGCGCAAGAAAGTGAACTTGGTGAAAGTGCAATGGAGCAAGAATGAGAACGATAGCACTTGGGAGTTAGAAGAGAAAGTTCGGCGTATGCACTCAGAACTTTTTGTTTAGTACTCTCTCCTATCGAATCTCTGGAAGAGATTCTTTTGAGTTGTGTATATTGTAACGACCTGTAGATCGCCCCGAGAACTCCTGGCTCCGCGCTGCGAGGGTGCGAATTCGTTTGTTCATTAGCTACTACAGTTCAAACTCGTGTCACGGTTCTGAATCTAATCTCGCAAAGTGCAATACAATACCGATAAATCACCAAAGAGTCCAATTCTGGCAAATCGTTTTGGAAAACTGATTTTTAATAAAGAAGTGCCAAACATGGACTGTTTTGCCAGAAATAGAGTCGCCACCTAAATATTTTATTTTTGAGAAATTTAGGAAACCTTGACTCATGCCTAAGGCCACGTGTCCGTCATCACCAAAGTTGTCTCGGCTCGGGAACTTGGGTATGAGAGGGGAAGGTCATGCAATGAGCACCCTCGCTCGTCCGATCAAAAGATCGGCCTTTACCAACATGATATATTGTTTTTGAAAACACTTGTGTTTTTATTCCGGTTATTAACCTAGAATTACTATGTGATGCGCATAGCATACAAGTATAGACTAGATCGCCTAAGTTGGAACAAAACATTGCATATTCGTTTGTTTGAAAATGGTTTAGAGGTGCTACTCACAAGTAGGTTGAGTCGTAGATTTTGCCACCCTCAAGTGGGCTTAAAACTCGTATTTTGATGAATTGTTCCAATTCAAGCAATCCAACCTTCATCTACAGGCATTCATGCAGTTAAACACTTAAGCAGTTAGCCTCATAACAAGCATGCTAAAATGGCAACATACACATTTCATGCAGTATGCTAAAGCGTAAACACTCACAGTGTACTCCAAGCCAAAACAAATAACTAGTTAGAAATCATGCATGACCCTAGTTCATGTTAAGGTGGCTAATGCAACACATGCAAAAATGCAGCTAAAATAGGCTCGGCTATTCCAAGATGTCATGTGAGATGTAACTTTATAACATGCTGTTGAACACGTATTCAAGTAAATGTATTGAAATACAATGCAGTTAGCATGATGCGCTGAGCCCGGTGCATGCAATACAGATGAATGAATGCACACATGCAAGCATAAGGTATGCTAATCGAAACATGCCCTAAAACTAACCATTGACAGCGGTTAAGTAAAAGGGAGAAAGAAATGGGGGTTAGAAGACATGCATCACACACACGCACTCTTATTACAACAATTTCCCTCTCGGCTGAGGGTCCAAATAATAAGCTAACTAGCTAATCTAAGCTAATTAAACTAATTATTACATCACAAAACTAATTAACTAACAAGCTAACTAATTAAGTACAAAACAAAACTAATTAACTAACAAGTTAACTAACTAGTATATTACAACACAAATGAATAGTTAAACGCGTTAACTACTTAAGTAAAAAACAAAGCATAAGCTAGCTATCTAAGCAAAGCAATAAAATAGGAGCCTCGAGGCGAGAAGTGTAAGCATGCCCAGTCGCCTTGTTCGGAAATCCATTGCGATGCCCCAACTTGCTGCTGTTTTCATTTGTTCTCAAAATACTGTACAAAGCTCCAGATAATATCTACTCCACCTTGGGAACCTGTAAGAGGGCACCTACTGACCACTTTTCTTTGCTGCAGACCAGAAAAAGTGGTCGGCCAGCTAGTTTTCCTAGTCGGCCGACCAGTTGTTGTTTCTCCAGTTTGCTGCAACAGAGAGCAAGAAAGGGCATGGCAACGTATTTGCAATGTATGTGTGCACAACCACCCTCCCTATCATTTCATAAGCTCAAGGGAGTGCGGTCCTCGACTCTCGGGCCACCAATCACGCATCTCGATGCATGATGGCCGAGAAGCCAAATTGCACAATTCAATGTAAAATGAATGCACACATAAACACATAAAGCCTAGAACTCTATCATGTATGATCAAGAGCGTCGGCGACCAAGAATGAGGCACATTTCATCATTTCAAGTATGAAATGTCCCTCGCTTCTCGTGTTTGGACTAACGCCTAATCCAAACACAATGCAAGAAACTCAAGCATGCAAACATGTAATGCGACTTAAGCATGTAAACATGCAATGCAAGGCATGCAAAACACAATGCAACTACATGGCATACACAATGCAAACAACAACATGGCATACTCAATGCAATGTGACATGATCAACTCAACAAAGCTAACGACATGCAAACAATGCTAATGCATGCATACACAAAGCAAGGCAACATAAGCATGCAACAACATGATGCAATGTATGCATGCAAGCAACATGAAAGCAAACATGCTCGATGCACTTAGACCAAAATGGACAGACCTTAGTCATGCCCAAATCAGTGGCTATAATGATGAAACTAAGGCATGAAGATCAAGACAAACATGCTCAATGCAATGGCCCATTGACTAGGCATAAGAGCACAACTCTCAAGAGTGCTCAAAGAGTGACAAGCATGGGAGTGCAACAACACTATAAGCTCTGAAATAAGGTATGAAATGTTGCCAAATCACTCAAATGACACAAGTATAGCATACTAGAGTTCTTAAGGCATAAGGCTAGCAAAGAGGACTACAAATGGGGCATGCAATACATGGCATAAATGCATGAACCAACCACAAAATAGAGCTCAAGTAGGTCTAAACAAATACCAAAACATGCTAAGATGAGGACTCAAGGACCTAGGCAAGATGGCATACATGCTAGGCTATAAGTAAGGCAACAATGAATAACACTCAAAGGCACTCAAAGCATGAAAGAAATAGGAACATGGCAATCTTATATGCTCTGAAATAACATGTGAAATGATGCCAAATCATATACATGATGCAAATGAAGCATGCTATGATGCTCAAAACTTGAAGCTAGTAAGGCCAATTGCACTACAACTATGCAAAACATGAAGCATATGGTCAAGGCAACCCAAAAAAGTCCTAGAACATGTCAAAATGAGTCTAAGACATACATGGAAAGAAACCAAAATAAGCTAGCATGGTAAGCATGAAGCATGAAATATGCAAGGCTAAAATGGAGGATTACACTACACCTACCAAGACCAAGCATGAGATGGTTTCGCCAACAAAAATCGAAGTTATATCATGGCAAAATAACCCCAAAAACACACTGAAATGATAGCTCGCAAGCTTAGGCATGAAGGCATACACAATGACTCATGTTTAAGGCATAAAACACCAACTCTCCAAAGCATGGAATAAGTGAAAGATGTGAGTGTATGACCATGAAACATGCACTGAAATCTCATAACAAATGATTCCAAATCATTCTAATAAGCCAAGCAATGCATGCTAGTGGACTCAATACACAAAGCTAACAAGCTAGAATGCACTATAGCTATACAAAGCATGGTATGCATGACCAAATCAACACAAATCAAAGCTAGAGCATGCTAAAACATGGACAAAAGCTTCTTAGAGTTAAGCCAAAATCATGTTAGAATGATGGTCTAAAGCATGATACACATTAGGCTAATTCATGGAATTACACAACAAGTGCATGGAGCATACAAGAGGCTATCAAACCAAACCTTAATAGAGGTATATCATAGCAAAACAACACCAATAACATGCTGAGATGGACTCAAAACAAGCTAGAAAGACATTCTACTTCATGAAGCACACAAAGCTAGTTTGCAAGATTTACACTACGAGTGTATAAGGCATGTATGAGGTGACAAAACCAAGTTAAAACAGTGGTATGCCATGCTGAAATAATCCTAAATACATGCTAAGACATGGCCAATATAAGCTTAGCAAACATGCTCAAACATAAGGCAAATGAAGCAAGCATTCAAGAACACAAGGAGAGGGGATGACCCTCTCCTATTTGGGACCTCAAAACACCATTTATACCACTGAAATTCTCCTAAGTTTCAGTGGTGAGAAGGCCAAAACAAGGTGATCCCAATAGCTTAAAAAGAAGGTTCACAACAAGGCCTAACAAGGCACAAGAGGGGGTAGACTACCCCCAACACAAAAGAGACCTTAAACAAACATTTTAAGGACTGAAAACTAGAACTTTTTGCAGTAGGAAGTTAAGTCTAAAACACCATGCAAATAGGCCCAAAAGCTTAAACCAAAACAAGGGTTTAAGAGGTTAGTTTCTCACCCATGAAGAACACCTTCAAAGTTGCAACTCCAGCAACTTCTTTGAACTCAAACTAGTCCAAAAACTCCAAAACAAACTTCAAGAAGCCTCAGCAACAAAAGGATGGTGTTTGAGTGTGTGTTTGTGTGCAATAGTATGAAGAAACTACACTTTAAGGCACAAAACAATAGCAAACAAGAAAATATAGAGACAAGTGTGTATCTATAGCTCAAGTCACAAAATTCTAAACCTAGAGGAGGAGGGGGGAGGTTCTCTCTTATAAAGAACAAGAAACAAGCTTGTTGGACAAGCTTTTGGCCTAAAGCCATCCCTCCATACACGAGGATGGCTTCTGTGCCTTCCAGCTGTAACAGCTGGCCTAAAAATATCTCCAAAAAGGTGATGAAAAGCAGCTGACCACTTGAAGTGGTCGGCCGGCTACTTGAAGTGGTCGGTCGACCACCACAAGTGGTCTCCCAAGACAAAAAGTGGTCGGCCAGGGGTAGGAGAGGTCTGCATACTGAAAGAAAGGTGATGGTGTGGTGGCCGACCAGAAAAGGTGGCCCAAAGACCAAGGAGACCAGTTGCTCGACTAGAAAATTGGCTGGCGAGAAGAAAAGTGGTCTCCAAGGGGAACAACTAGTCTCCCACCCTTAGACCACCTTCCAAACAAGGAAATCAAGGTTTGTACCAAAAACAAATCAAAAAGGATGCAAGACGAAAGCCCGGGAGGCAAGGCGCGCGGCCGGGAGCCTCGAAAACTAGTCTACGGGCACCAAAAGTGGTCTACGACCACAAAAATGGTCTCCCAGACCACAGTGTCCCTCTAGGCAGAGGAAATAAGGTGTGGTTCAAAAACTAAGCCAAACGGAGAACGTTAAGCGGCCCGAGACAAGGCGCACGGCCGAAAGTTTCGAAAATCGAAAACTAGTTTCCAAGCAGGAAAAGTGGTCTACGACCACAAAAATGTGGTCCACAGACCTCTCCCTTCCTCCAGGGAAGGGAAACAAGGCTTGGTTCACAAACCGAGCCAAAGCACAAAGAGTTTAGAGGCTCGGAGGCAAGGCACTCAGCCGAAAACTTCAGAAACTCGAATGAGCACAACATGCACAATCACTGAGCGCTCAATCAATGACGTCTGAGTCTTAAAGTCAGTAAAAAATGGGGTGTCTACATGACCCTAATTTTTCATAGGTCATTATTTATTTATGATTACTTTATTTTATGTTTGGCTTTACTAATTGTGTGGATCTATGAGAATTTAATGTGGTATTTAATTAATTTAATGTGATAGTCAATTATATATAAGTAATTCGAATATTTATATATTTTATATATATTAAAAAAGTGTTTTATATATTGATAAAATATATATAATACTTATTTATGTTTTAATTATATTGTATTTATATTATATAGTATAATAACTATTAGGTTATATAATAAGTGTTTAGGTTATAAACTGAAGTAAGGGAAAAAAGAAACAGACCAGTCGAGAGAGGGGCCGAGAGAGAGAGAGAGAGAGAGAGAGAGAGAGAACTTTAGTGCACGAGAGAGGGATTGTGTGAGTGCATCAGAGAAAAAGAGTGAAAAGAGTGGTGAGGTAGAGAGAAAAAAAGAAAGAAAGAAAAGATTACGGTTTTATTTTGGTGGCTCTATTAAATCTCCAAGTTATTCTTTGATCTTCAAAAAAATATTGTGAGTACAAAACCCACTTCCCTTAATTTAGGTTTATTTTGTTGTTTTAATTTATTTATATTTATTTGATGTTGGTTTGATATTGCATTTGTATGAAGATAATGGATTGATTTTAATTATTTTAATTAGTTGTGTATGCAAGGTTTAGAGTTTTTTTTTTATGTATTTATTTTATAGTTGTAATCTCATTCATGATTTTATGAAATTGAAATAAACTTAGAATCCATAGATATTGGTTAGATGATGGATTGATTCATTGTTTTTATTTATTTATTTTTATTTATTTGATGTTGGTTTGATTTTGTATTTGCATGTAGATGATGGATTGATTTCATTATTTGGTTAAATGTGTATGTAAGGTTTAGGGTTTTTATATGTATTTATTTTATGATTGTAATCACACCATGAATATATGAAATTAAAACAAATTAGGAACCTATAGATAAATTTCTTATACTCCACCTTGGATTGTTGTTTTATTTGAGTGTTGGTGAGAACGAGTGTATAAAAAAAAGGTGAGGATTATGAGATTTATTTGAATGACTTAGGCTTGGCATTGTTATGTTTGTTCTCATGAGTGAGATGTTTTGTATATATATATATATTGTTGCCTCGTTCTCATGAGTCACTACTACAAAAACAGATAAAGATCACATTTTTTTTTTGTGTGATGTATTTTATTTAATCACACCTTTTAAGTTTTATTAAAGTGTGATCTTTGAGAGTGTGATTAAAATGGATAATTTTTAATCACACATTTTTAAGTGTGATTAAAAATATTTAGATCACACCTTTTAAGTGTGATTAATAACATTTAGATGACACTTTTTAAGTGTGATTAATAACATTTAGATGACACATTTTAAGTGATTAAAAATATTTAGATCACACATTTTAAGTGTGATTAATAACATTTAGATCACATCTTTTAAGTGTGATTAATAACTAATAAAACCTGTGATAATAAGTATTTAGATCACAGATTTGAAGTGTGATTAATATCTAATAAAACCTGTGATTAATATTGATTTGAAGAATAATCAATATTATTTTAGTACGCGCATTTGAAGAATGCAATACACACTATATACTATATTTTGAATCACAACCATATATTGAATGGAATAACATCATACATTTCATAAATGAAAGTTAAATATGTTTAAAAGTAGATACAAATGGATTAAATAAAAAGTTTTAAACTGTGCTTACATATATTAAAAAATGAAAAAACTTGAAAAACTAAATTCTTGAATTCTTTGACCATATTTTGCACCTTTCCAAGAAATTTCAATCTGAAAAATAAAAACACAAATTAATTCAGAAATGACTAGAAGCATATGAATAAACTTACTATTTTTGTAGAGACTGTTATTGTCTTACAAAAGACAAAATCCGACTGATCACACCCCTTTAAATGTCTTAACATTAAATACCTCTAGCATGACATGAAGCATATAAAAACAAAATGTCACTTTACTCACAGAAATTGCAAGTTCAACAGAAATTTTACTATAACCAAAAACTTAGTTATAGTAAAATTTGGACTTAATTATTTAAGAAAATAATTTACATACAGGGAACAGCTCACACTTTTCTTCAAAGAGTTCCACTACCTAGTCACGCACACAAAAAAAATAAAAAAATAAAAAAAATACACTGTGGCCAAGAATAAGCCTACACTGTGTAAAATTAAAGACATATATTTGATTAGTTCATCGTATTATGTTTATTTGTTTTTAGTGTCTAAAAATGGTGTTTATTAAATTCATAATTTTAACATGAGTTCAACAGGACTCTGTGCAACTTTTAACTAATTTTCAAGAAATTTCTTTTTAAGTAAAGGACTAAAAATAAAAATAAAAATAAAAGGGGGTCATTTTTCCATGAGTAGACTGCAGGTTCGAATCATGTCCCGCCTAATCACAAAATAAGATTAATATTCTTGTGATGCATAAATCTTAAAAAATTGTAGGAAATTATTTGAGGCAAGATAATGATTTCATTATTCAGTAATTCAAATATGTGTAATTGGCACATAAAACCAAGTAGGTGGTACTCACATTAACAGAATTTGGTGAAGCATGGGCTCTGTGCAGCTTTTAAGGCAAGTAGGCCTCCATCATCATGACCAACAGGTATAACTGAAGAAAAACCCATCTCCACACAGAAAGAAAGAAACAGTTCCACCTAGAAACACCAACTACCAACTTATCAAAAATAAAATTAAGCTGCTACAAAGAAAACATTATGAGAGAAAGGCACATAGACAGATATGCCAGGAAGAAACCAAAGTGGGTTCCCATATGATGCGCATAACCCTTATTCCTAAGATCCTTTTCAAATTCAGTTACGATCCAAGTTGAATATACAAGTTTATTCAAAAACTTACAGATATATCTATCATTCACTTCCCTATTCCTCTACACCTATAAATCTATGATACCTAAATGAGCACGAAACACCAAAATTGCATCTGTTTCAAGCATTAGAGCACCCGCAGATCTAATCAGGATAAAAAAAGAGAAAGCACCTGTGAGGGCCTGAACTAAATCTTTTAGCAGCCACAAGAATAGCATTTAGCAGAGCATCTTTAGCTCTCAACTACAAATAATATCCTTCATTTTGGATCTGTAAAATGGCAGAAAAAAATTGAAAATTTATTAATGTACACCTGAATAAACATGTGTGTACATTTGTCTACAATAGGATGTTAAAATGGGGCAAGATGAAACTATTTGGTCAGAGCATAAAATGATAATTCTAAATACTTTGTCATGTGTGTGTCTAGACACATCCAAAAAGAGAAAACTGTATGAAAGTTTGTCAACAACTTCTGTATTAATTCTATAGACTATTTTGAATGAAGGGTGTTGAATTCATTAGCTAAAATTTTGAACTTCTTTCATGTAAATATAAAGAAATATCTGTGTTGCTCTTTCTAAAAGTTCTAGGGACTACTCCACTGCGCCACCTACCAAGCATCACTAGTATAACTCGAGATCTTTTAAGCTAAGTCTTGATTTTGGCAGATCAATAACCGTTTAATAGACAAAATTTGCACTAGTTAGTGGCTTTGTGCAAATGTGTATTTCTAAAATATTCATTATAAGATAGACAACCAAAAGTTTAGTTCAATTTGGTTCAATTTAAAGTAAAATTTTTATTTTTTTTTAGTTCATACTCAAAATTGATGACCAACCTTGGTTTAATTCTGGGTCTGTCAACAAACTCTTCCTTAGGCACCCCTCGCACTCAAAAATATAAAATAAAAATAAAAAAATAGCCCTAAGGTTTTTTTTCCTAATAGTAAGAATCCTAAAGGCACCATCAAACATCTCCAACAAGAAATGTACCACCAAAAGCTCTTTTTCTACAACCACATAGCACACAATCACATGTGGATATCAACCCCCATGCTCCTTTGGCCTTAGCCTGATATAGCTTCCTTCTCCCATAGACAAAACCCACTCCCTTTCACTTTTTGGTGGAGACTGAAGCATATCTATCTCAACTAACAACCTTGAGAAACAACCCTACATAACATTTCTTGATCTTCCACTAAGATTCAGTCTTTAAGAATAAAGTTAAATAAATAAAATACAATTTTCTTATGGAAAAGAGAAGGGGAAAAAAAAAAGCAAAAGAAACTACAAGCATCCTCCCAAAAAATGAGGAGAGAACAACAAAGGAGAGCAAAGGAGAGATATACCTGGATGTCAAAGAGAGAACCAGAAAGGCCCTGCCCCAATACCAATTGTAGGGATTTGAAGAGCAGATGTTGCAGCAGCAACAACAACAACAACAACAGGTGCAATCACACATTCCAAGAGAGCCTAGTATTCTCCAAATTTATAAATAATATATATATATATATAGAGAGAGAGAGAACAAGCAAAACAAATAATCATCAATTGAAATATACTAAGGATGAAAAAATAAAAAGAAGATTTTTAGGTCATGCCCAAGAGTGATGACAAATGCTATTGGTTCCCAGCGTTGTCGCGAAGGTTTGTGTCTCTTTACAAAAAGGTGGCAGAAAGGTTGCCTATTATTACTACCTCTCCTAAACCCTATTGTAAGCAAGAGCCTTGGACATTGAGTACAATCTTTTTTTAAATAAAAGGTCATACGATTACAAGATATTTCAAATCAAAACCAATCCCACATAGTAACTACTAGTTTTAAAATTAAATGGATAAAAATTGATGGATAGATTTGATTCTGTTAGAGTAGAGCATGCTCATTGCTGTAACAACTGTCATCCTGACACTTTACCTACCTTTGCCACTAAGGTGAAGGATTCCCTCAGCACTTCACAATCTATCAAGTGATCCTTTACTACAGAGATCCTCGAGGATTACAAGCTTGGTGTGTACCTTGAAGAAGCTAAGTCAAAGCTTCAACTTGTCCACAAATGTTGATGTGGAGCTGCACATGTCTGTAAATGTGTCACAACCCAAACCCTACCCTAGACAAATTATGCTGTGATCAGTTGATAGCTACGACTCTATGAGCTACCTAGTACCAAGGCATACCTAATCAAGTGAAAGGTGCCTTTGGAAATATATGAAATTCATTTAGCAGAAGTATACTGATATAAAACGTGTACAATCCCAAATTCCTAATACAATAAACCCATCAAAGCAATTGCTTAACTCATGTGAAATGAACTTTCATACATTAAATTTACCAACTTATGGCACAAATACAAATGATAACATCTATAAATTAAGAAGTACAAATCAAAAAAGACTACATGTCTCAATATATACAATGCTCCAAAACAAAACAAAAAGTTCCAAGCCAAGTCTAAGAGCAGGCACTAGTATTCACACAATATGTATACACAAGCCCACTATTCAAACCTCATCACCTATATACATATATGAGGAATAGGGTGAGCTAAAACCCAACAAGTAATAGCATTCCAAGAGCCTGTGAACAGAGGCATGGATATGGCCGGTTGGTGCAAACACAGCATTTGCAAGTGTAAGTCTAATTTTTTGGTGTTTTTGGTGGTTTTGGCTGGTTTACTAAATGATGATGAAAATGGGATGAATTTGAAAACAATTTAGAGCAGTAATTTGATATGGAATTTGTAGTTAACAATTTCTGCGGTATTTTTGGAAAATCAAAAAGGCATGACAAAATTTTTCTTTCTGAATTGTGTGCTTTTAATATAGAATAGATATGTCCCCTAGTTACCTGATCATACCTCCTTAAACTACTTAACTGTTGGAGTGGAATATATAGATTTAATTTTAAAGATGAACAAATTTTAAATCTTCCTTACCATATATATGCACCATGCCAAGGTCAACTTAACTGTTGGAGTGGAATATATAGATTTTTACCCAAGGTAGGTACTTATTTCACTTGAATTGTCTACTATGGAAATGCAAGAACATAAATTGCATTTTGCACTGTAAGTCGGATAATCATAATAACCTCAACACATCAAATGGTTTTAAACTCAAATTGTTCACATGCAGAGAGAGAGAGAGAGAGAGAGAGACACACACACACACACACACACACACACACACACACAAAGAGAGCTCATATCATAAAACTAACTCGTATCCAACTCCAAATCAGGATATCCAACATTCATGCAAATTTGATACCAAATCCAACAACTCCTTATCAAAATTAAAAAAACCACCTTAAAATTCCAAAACAGAGTAAGAAAGAAAGAAACCAAAAATTGAAGCCTCGATTAACAAGGCATGCACAAGCCCATTGACATGCTAAGGTACATGAAAACAGATTATACATTTGTATAAGACTACACTGATGACTTAAAAACACCAGACTCCGCTGCTGGCCATTTTCAAAATCAATTCACTCTACTAAACCACCAAAAAATCATATAAAAATACGTAAGAAAATCAAATTCAATAGGAAAGTATGTAAATATATAAAAATTAATTATATCATACCTTTTAAGGTAGTCTTGGAAAAAGGAGAAAGAAGGATCGGAGAGGATTGAGGGATTGGACTTGCAATCATCGATGAATTGCTTCAACTTGTTCAAGTTTGTGATCAAAGAGGAGATTGTAGAGAGGTTGAATCGTTCGATACAGAGAAGCGTGTAGAGATCATATTAGTTAGGGTTTGAGATCAATTGATTGAGAATGCATTTGGCTTCGTAGTCTACATTTCCATGGCTCTTACCAAACCCTAACTTCAAATAAAATGATGGATTCAAAGCTTTTAGGAAAAAATGATCAAGAGACAGAGAGAAAAATTGATCAATTGAGAGAGAAAGTGAATGACATACATTGTGAGGCCATGCGAAGTCGTGCGATCGATCAATGCAATGCTCGAAGAACATACCTCAAACAGACTAGAACGAAGAGAGCTCGAGAGCTCGCACGCAGAGAGAGAGAGAGAGAGAGGGTTTGGGGAAAAAACATGTATAGATAGAATGAGAGGGAGTCTGGAAGTGGTGAACTAGGCCTAAAATAATATTTTTGAGTTTTTTTTGTTTTAGTTATTGTAAGTTTTTAAATATTTTAAATAATTTTTTTTAACTTTTTAAATTCAAATGATTTACTTATATTTAGAGGAAAAATATTTTTTAATTTTCTAAAAAAAAATTATAAAATTTAATACATTTCATATATATTATATTTTATTATATTTTTTAAAAAAGTATTTTACTTTTTAGTTGTATCCAAATTAGGCACGTCTAAAAAGTAAAAAATAAATAAATAAGGGAAAATATCAAATCAAGGTAATTTAAAAGGAAAAATAATTACAATTTAGTGAGAAACAATGTAAATATTATTCATTAAAATTATAAATTTTTTCATGAATATGTAATTGTTTTCACAAAATCACACTGGGTGCAATTACTTCTTAAAAGTTAGTGCAAAGAAGACACTAACTTTTTTTAAATTATAAAATAATGTACAAATTATTTTTTACGTTGTTCTCAATTAGGAAAATTTAAGACGAGAAGCTTGGTTGGAAATTGTTAGCTTTTTTAAATCAAAAAAATAATAATAATAATAATCGGATTTGAAATTTTTTTAAATAAAAGTTTTCACGACATGCTAATGCATGTCATGTGAAGTTATAATATTTTACGATATGAAATGTATGTCGTCTTAAGTGCAAATATTTTTACTACATATTTTTGTATACTGTGAAAATATGCATTTTTTACAGCATGCTTTTGCATGCCCTAAAAAAAATTTGGATTGAATTTTATTTTATTTTATTTTTTTTGTAGAAATTTTCACGACATGTTAATGTTTGTCATATAAAGTTATAATATTTTACAACATGAAAGGTATGTTTTTTTAAGTACAAATATTTTACGACATATTTTTTAAGTCGTGAAAATATACATTTTTTACGGCATACTTTTACATGCTATAAATATATGCATTAACGACTTGCATGGTATGTATGTCGTTATTGAAAAATCATTAACGACTTGTAAAAAAAAAATATCGTAGAATGTACTAATTACGACATACATTTGAAAATAGTTAGAATGTACTAATTAGTTTTGTTGAAGCCGTAAATAGTTAGAATGCCTAAAAATATCGTAGAATGTACTAATTATGTTGTAAAATTGAAGCCGTAAATAGTTAGTTTTGTTGTAGTGCGTCCTTTGTCACTCATAGGTAAAATAGAGGCGTGAATTTGGGAATTTTATATTTTATATAAAAATTAAATTGGAATATTTTATACAATCACACCTATTTGGAGTGTGATTAAATATATATATATATATATATATATAATTACACTTATTTAAAAAGTGTGATTAAAAAGTAATAACGTATATATAATCACACTTTGATTAGAATGTGTAATTAAAAAATATATAAATAATCACACTTTAATTAAAATGTGTGATTGAAAAATATATATATAATCACACTTATTTAAAAAGTGTGATTAAAAAGTAGTATTGTATATATAATCACACTTTAATTAGAAGATGTGATTAAAAAATATATATATATATATATATAATTACACTTATTTCAAAAGTGTGATTAAAAAGTAGTAGTGTATACATAATCACACTTAATTAGAATGTGTGATTAAATATATATATATATGTATATATATAATCACAATTAATTGAAAAGTGACATAAAAAATAAATATTATCACACTCAATCAAATTAAGTGTGATTAAAATATCAATTTAATTTTTTTTATCACACTTCCAATAAAAGTGAGATATTTTTTTTTTTGTCAAAGTGTGATCTTTAACTATTTTTGTAGTAGTGAATAAACGAATACTTTGATTTACACGCGTACATATATTGTCATGACCCGAACCCGCCCCTATGGGTTAAGGACATAACCGGCCAGTAATCATGACGTTACCTACGGCCTCAAACCAAATAAAATATATTTATACAGAGTTAAGGGGCCGAAACGAAAGCAAATTTAAAATTTTGTCCATAAAGTTGTGCTTACATGGTATAGTAAAATCATTCCAAAAGTATTTCATAATAACTCACACATACTCATAGAGATAATCTATATCCAGGAACTTTCAATTACACAGTCAGCCAAATAAAACTCATGTACAAAGATGATCTAACATTTTCGCCAACATAGCAAAAATATAACAAAAGAACAAAAGGGCGAAAACAAGTCTCGTGCATGAGACCTAAGGGCTAACTCCTCAAAACTTTGACTGTCTCACACATACTTCACTGAAGTTGGGTTTGGACATCTCTTGGCTCACCTACAGACACATGAATGAGAGTGAGCGAAAGTCTAGTGAATAATATCAATTAAAAAAGGCACGTGAATGGAATTCGAAACAAATACATCAAATGGCCTTGGGCCCAATTCACGTCACTATCTAGTGTATCAAGTGACTACAGATCCAGACGTATGAAACGGCCTTGGCCCGATTCATCCATATTTGACAGCCTTTGGCCTGATCAATCATGTTCAACGGCCTTTGGCCCAATCATTCATGTCCAACGGCCTTTGACCCAATCATTCATATCTAACAGCCTTTGGCCCAATCATTCATGTGTGATGGCCTTTGGCCCATTTATTCATATCAAACGGCCTTTGGCCCAATCATTCATATCCGATGGCCTTTGGCCCAATCATTCATGTCCGACAGCCTTTGGCCCAATCATTTGGCATAACGAATATTTGTCCATAGTTCAAGCTAACAGACTTATGAAATTCAAATAGGAGTAAGCAAGCGGAAAAATAGCATACTTCAAAATATCTTTACTAAGATATTACTCACAGTGTTCTGCTGATGGATTCGTCCTTGTCCTCTACCCTACACAATAACAAAACTTAAATAAACTTTACAAAATTTCTGAAATAGGGCTCCCCACTCAAGCGCGGTTTCTGCCACTCGAGCGGACCTCTTTGGTCTAAAAAAGTACTGGTTGCCTCATATTTATGCTCCAGCATGACTTTGGACGCTCGAGCTGAGAGTCAAAACATGTAACAGGGCACTCGAGCGCGACTCTCCCCGCTCGAGCAGACATCAATGTCTGCAAAAGTTCTGGGAGCTAATATTTCACGCTCGAGCGGCGCTTTCCCCGCTCGAGCGGACAGGTTGAATTCTGGGTTTTCCAGAACTCTGTTTGAACTTCAAACTCAACCCCAAAGACTTCAAAACTCATATTTTTGATGCAAAAACATAGAAAGTCATCATATAACACAAGGACATAATTTATTTGGAACCAATTGCATAAAATCATGGTTCATTTCCCAAATCATTTCAAATTCTTCTTATTGGTTTCAAAATTCAAATAATCAAGCTCCTTACTTACATGGATCTTGCATGCATGTAAAATGTTAACTTAATTCCATTTCAAATGGTACAAGTGATGTTTATTCGTATGAAACTCAACAAAACCATGCTTGCATGTATGATCCAATTCTCAATTTCTCACATTTGACATGCTGTAGACCTGACTTTCTTCGCGCGCCCCCCTCTCGGAGAGGCGCGAATTGGTCTTACTACAGTTCGAACTCCTGCCACAGTTCTGAATCTAATCTCACAAAATGCAATGTGAGACTAATAAACACCAAAGAGTCCAATCCGGCAAATCATTTTGGAAAATTAGATTTTGAATCAAATAATGCCAAACTGGATTGCTTTGCTAGATTACAGAGTCGCCACCTAAATATTTTGTTTTGGAAAATTTAGGAAATCCTGACTCGTGCCAAAGGCCACGTGTCCGTCATCACCAAAGTTGCCTCGGCTCAGAAACTTAGGTACGAGAGGGGAAGGTCATGCAATGAGCACCCTCGCTCGCCCGATCAAAGGATCGGCCTTTACTAAGCATGATATGTTGTTTTATAAACACATGTGTTCTTATCCGGTTATTAGCTAACTTTATTATGTGATGTGCACAGCATACAAGTATAGACTGAATCATGAGAATTGGAACAAGAAAACTCATGTTTGTTTTCGAAAATGGTTTGAAAGTACTACTCGCAAGTAGGGCTAAAGCGTGGATTTGCCACCCTCAAGTGGGCTTGAAAACATGATTTTGCCATTTCGCAAAGTGGGCATTAAAACTCAGAATCATCGAGTTGTTCCAATTCAGGCAACAAAGCCTTCATCCATAGGCATTCAACTAGTTAATCATTTAAGCAAATAACCTCATGGCAAGTATGCTATTATGGCAACACTCACACTCATGCAAGTATGCTAAAGCATAATACTTACAGCTTACTCCAAGCCAAAACAAAAGCTAGTTAGAAACAATGCATAATCCTAACTATACAAAATGCCTAATGTAACACATGCAATAATGCAACTAAATAGGTTCGACTATCTAAGATGGCATATGAATGCAACGACTTGATACACGTATTCAAATAGGTATTGAAATACGATGCAGTTTGAATGATGCATCGAGCCCGGTACATGCAAGACAAATGAATGGATGCAAACATGCAAGCATAAGGTATGCTAATTGAAAAATGCCCTAAAACTAACCATCAAAAGCGGTTAAGTAAAAGGGAGAAAGAAGTGGGGTTGGAAGACATGCACACACACACGCGCGCTTATTACAACATTGTGCTCTCGCGAAGAAGGGTCCGAATAAATAAACTAAGCTAAACTAAGCTAATCTAAGCTAAGTTACTTATTACAAACCAACTAATTAATTATTCTAGCTAATTAATTATTACAAAACCGAATTGAATAACTAGCTACACTGAGCTAATTAATTACAAAATGACTAAGCTAATAAACTAATTAACTAATCAATTCAAATGAAAAGCCTCGGGAAGCAAGGGAGATATGCATGCTCGATTGCATCCTCCCGAAAATCCACCACCTTGCCTCTAAATGCCTCTGTTTGCACATCTTTAGACCTCTTAAAATTGTGCCAACCTCCAGATTGCTTCTATTTGATCTCAAGAATATACTGATGGTCAATCGGCTATAATGGGTGGCCATCGGCCAACACTAGTGGCCGGTCAGCCACTGATTTCCTGAACTTCCTCCTTTTGCTACAACAGAGAGCAAACAGAGGTATGACAGTGTATTTGTCAAGGAATGTGTGTACTGCCATCCTCCTTATCATGTCTCAAGCTCAAAGGAGTGTGGCACTCGGCTTTCAAGCCACCAACTAAGCATTTTCAATGCATGGTGACCAAAGGACCAAGCTTGTACAAGCTTAATGAATGCGCACATAAGACTCGAAAGGCCGCCACCCTATCATGCATGATCAAGGGTGAAAACGACCAAGAATTGTGACACGTTTCATCACTTTGAGTATGAAACGTCTCACATTTCTTGTGTTTGGATTAACGTCCAATCTAAACACATGCAATGCGGCACAAATGCTTATCTTGTTCATGTTTTACTTTGCTCAATTCTTGTTTACACATTTTACATTACCAAGCCATTCATTAACCGGTTAGTTCAATGTGAAAGTCCTCTAATGGGAGGGGTCAACCAAAAGGGTGGTTTAGGACATGAGAGAGATCATGCCTTTGACTAGGAAGAACCCTCATAAGAGGGTTAAATCCATTTGAGCACAAACTCTAACTCATGCCTAAACACAACCTTAAGACCAAACAAACCTCAAAGCAAATTAAAGAGTGAAGAAATGAGGGAGGTGGCAGAATTTCAGTGCAGAAATAGCATGAGAAATAAGACTATAACATGCAAACAACTTATGTACAACATGTTAATAGCCAAGGGCATCAAAGCTAGAGAAGTGTATTACATTAGAAGCATGCACTATCATGCTCAAACAACCAAACCAGCTATGGACAGACCTAAAACATGCCAAATCAATGGCCTAAACATGTTGAAATTAAGGCACAAAAGACTGGGAGAACATGCACACATGTTAGCCCATAAGCAAGGCACAATACACAACCCTCAAAAGCAATGAAGAAGTGAAGTATGTGAGAGTATGATAGAGGTATATGCTCTGAAATCACATGCTAAATGATGACATACAATGCAAACATCACAAGCAAAGCATGTTAAGGGCCTTGAAACACAAAACTAGTGAAGCTAACTACACTATAGCCATACAAAGCAAGTCTCAAGGGACCAAGACCACTCAAAACAGAGTTTAAACATGGCAAAATATGAGCAAAAGGGTACTAGAGTGGAGCCAACACATGCTAAAATAATATGCTACAACATCAAGTAAGCTAGGCTAGCAAGCATGATTACACTACAAGTGTAAGAAGCAAGAAAGAGGAGCTCCAATCAGCCCAAAACAGAGTTATAACATGTTAAAATAAGGCCAAAAACATGTTGAGAACAAGCCAAGAGATGGTAGAAAAACATGCTCAACTACTAGGCCATTAACACATGCAAACAAGATGTGAGGAGGGGGGACCCCCCCTCTATTTTGGTCCTCAAAACCAACTTTCTACCACTGAAAAACTTCTGAGTTTCAGTGGTAGAAAGGCCAAACAAAGGGTGTTTTAAAAGCTTTAAAGGATGGCACAAAGCTTAGCAAATAAAGCTACAAAAGAGGGTGGACCACCCCTAACTCCAAAAGGGCCTCAAACAACCATTTTTAACACTTAAAAATAGAGGTTTTTTTAGTTGAAAACTTGGCCAAAACAACATGCAAAGGTGGCCCAAAGTAGTGTACAAAAACAAGCTTAAAAGGGGTAAGTGCCTTACCTTTGAAGCACAGCAGCAAAGAGGCAACTTCTAAGCCAAAAACCAACCTTCAACAGCCCAAATAAGACCTTCAAGAACCTCAGCTCCAAGGTAGTGGTGTATGGCTAAGGGGTTATGTGCAAAAATGCAAAGAAAACTCACTTTCAAGCAATATATATATATATAGAGAGAGTTCTAGAGAGAGTGAAATTTTGCTTCTAAATTTTCAAAACCCTCTAAAAGGGGGACGGACCTCCCCTTATATAGGAAAACAAGCTAAAAGCTTATTTCCATCCCTCTAGACGTGTATCTGAAAATATAGGCTTCAGTGACCAACAACTGGCACAATTGGTACACAAAATATCTGAAAAAGCAGAAAAATGGCCACCAACCATTATTGGTGGCCAACCGGCCATTAATGAGGCCGACCGGCCATCAGTGTAGCCGATCGACTACCACTAATGGCCGATGGACATAAGCCATGGCTGATGGGTTTTAAGGCTAGCCGATAGGTCACCCTCTTCCCCAAAAGCAAATCTATAAGCTCTTGGTTCACAACCAAGCACAAAACAGACAAGTTGAGAGGTCCGAAGGCAAGGCATTCCGCCAAGAACTTCAAGCACTCAAAATGAACATGAGCATAGATAATCATCGAGTGTTCAAATGATGACGTCCAAGTCTTGAGAACAGTCAAAAATGGGGTGCCTACACATGCTACATGTTAGATTATGCAAATTCATAGCAATTCTCTTCATGCATGTACATACTAACTTCAATTTCATCATTATTAACTCAATTCATGCTCTTGATTACCATTTAATCTTGAATTTACAAAATCACAAACTCAAACTCATGAATTTACTCACCTAGGAGCTCCAATCTTCACAAATGTAGTTAAGTCTTGAGTGTAACTTCCAAATTCACAAACTTTGAGCTAAAATACACAATTCTTCTTTTTTCTCTCTCTAGAACTGGCCCTCTCTCTCTCTCTCTCTTTCTCTAGAGTGTGATTTTCAGATTTTTGAGTTCAATAATAAAGAACTTGAGTGTAAATTGGCCTATTTATAGGCTTGCTTAATCATAGTGATTAAGTCTAAGTAATGGCACTCTAATTAATTGTTCTGAATCTAAATATTTTGATCTAAATAAGTTTCCAATTAAATCTTAATGTAGGCTTTAAAAATTACGCTAATCACAATGGCATAG
The DNA here is from genome assembly GCA_025200525.1 of Camellia lanceoleosa. Classification (NCBI taxonomy): domain Eukaryota; kingdom Viridiplantae; phylum Streptophyta; class Magnoliopsida; order Ericales; family Theaceae; genus Camellia; species Camellia lanceoleosa. The sequence goes on along the minus strand of CM045763.1, from coordinate 32,646,631 downwards.
TCAATTTTGACTTCTGTGGCTGATAAGGCCTTTAATTTTTAGTTTATAACAGTAAGTTGAACATATTTTTCTACGGCGAACAAATAGAATACAAAAATACATATAATCATGTAATTATTACACAAAACCATATCAAGAATATAATCACAACCATAATTAAGATTAATTAGCATAACACATAGCAGGGTTATCACATATATGCTAACCATCCGAGAAGTGTGAGTCAAACTTGAGACGATATCCCCGTGCAAGTTTGGCTTCGGAGCGGTATTGGATATACGGGAGGCACATGGGATATATGTGTAGGCCGGAAGTAAAGGGCCGGAGTGGTGGAGTTAAGGTACAAAGAATTTAATTATGAGTTTATTGGTATAGTGTGAATTGTATTGATTTGTATATCTTGAAAAATAGTAAACGACCTCGATAAATTATGAATTTGGGCTGTATACGTGATTTTAGAAAACTTTTGTGTTTTAACTTTTTATTAAAAAGATCGATTAGAACTTATAATCAGATGATTTTGGTTATAGTAGGTTTTATTCATTTTAGCATTGCAGATTTTAGAGGCTATTTTAACCCACGAAACGAGCTCATTTTTATTGGTTTCACGTAAACTGAAGTAAAACATTATTCTGAACACTTTTCATGTTTTGAACTTTTCTGAAAAAATTCATCTTACAACAGTTTCTTTTCATTTTCAGTTCTAGATTTTTTGATCGAATTTCATTTAGGATTTTCTATTAAGTTTTTCTCTTAACCTATTTAGTTTGTACCAAATTCATTCATGTTACCTTTTAGGAAATTTAATTCTGTACAACTTTTATTCTTTGAATTTTGGTCAATTCGAATTATTTAAGCATGAAACGGTGCATTTTTATACTTCTTCAGCAAGTTACTTATGATTAAATTACACTAACCTTTTTATTTTTTTGCAGAATGGTGGGTCTTACTAACTTTTTATGCAGGGCTGGCCTACCATATTTTTATTTCTATTTTGTTTATTTTATACTCAATTTATATTTCGTTGTATACGGGCAAGAAACTAAATGCCACCATATCTTGAGAAACTACCTATTCGTCTCAGTGCGGGTAGAACTACTTGCCTTGTCTTGTCTCGTAACAAGAATTAAATGCAATTTTGTTTGTGTCTGGTGGACACGTGGATGTCGAATATTTGTACTCATACTAGTATATTTGTATACTGACCTATTTTGTCTTTTGGCAACTCGGGTGCGTTCTATTTGAGCACAGCCGAGCTTCATTTGCAAGATTAGTTGAGACTACGGTGGTGACGTGGAATAACTATAGTTGTTGAACATGTCTCTTAGATTTCTTTTATTTTCTTGAGCTTAGGGTTGATATTAGTTTATGTATTTATTATTTTTTTTATGACTTTAGTATTGGGATAATTTGGCATGGTTTGTAACCATACATTATTTAAGTTATTTTGACTATGTATTGTTACTTTAATGTTAGAGGTATTGGTTAGTTACAAATATATAGTGGACGGTTTGATTGGTATTTTGTTAGATTTTTTTTCTTTTTCCTTGTAATCTTTTGAGCATGGAAATTTACTTAAACCTTATGGAGACAAGAATGTTTAGATTTTGTTTCACCCCTAGGATTTGGATGATGGAATATTGATTGGGGTTTAATCCTAATTTAATATTTAATTATCTAAATTTTGGGGCGTGTCAGTTTTGAGCCTCTGTTTCCCGAGTGGTGTATGGAAGATTCTTGTTTTGAATTCAGATTGTTTCTAGGAGAACTTGGAACTGCGTTTTGGTGCGTGAACATGCCCCACTTGCCAATATGAACGAGGTATATCCTTTTTAGGCATGTTACAATGTCTCCGAGAGGTAAGTCAGGGGTTGTCGCTGAACATTACCTTTGCTTGTTCTGTCAAATTATGTGTCAAATTACGTATGTGTTCTTTTTTGTTGCATCGAATATGCGTTTTCACATACACTTGTGTTGCATGCATGCCCTGCATTGTTCATGATTCATGCATCGAGTATGCTTTCAATTAACATTGTGCATCGATTGTCTGTCTTGCATGGAACATGCATTGTCATTATGTTGAGTTATCATATTGTTCACTTTGTGCATCTATCGCACTTGTTCGTTTCATACCTTATTTTATTATCTCCATGGGTTTTGTTTTCTGACGCCAAGGCCTTCCCGGGGAGAGATAATCCTGCTTAAGTTCTGACTGTTTGATTGTTCCTTTGTTGACTTGTTCAAATCAGTTAAAAACAGCTGGTGCGCCTGTTTGTTCACACCATCTTTCTTCCTCTCGCATGCAACGCGTTAGGATTGTTCAAATCGGTTAAAAATAGTAGGTACATCTATTTTTTCACACCACATTTCCTCCTCTCGCATGCGACGCATTAGGATCTCGAGTCCTTGGTTAAAAACGTTGGGTGCGCCCGATGTTCACACTACATTTCCTCCTCTCGCGTGTGATGCGTTAAGATTGTTCAAATCGGTTAAAAACAACAGGTGAGCCTGTTTGTTCACAACACTCTTCCTCCTCTTGCATACGACGCGTTGGGATTGTTTAAATCGGTTAAAAACATCAGGTGCGCCTGTTTGTTCACACCACTCTTCCTGCTCTCGCGTGCAACGGGTTAGGATTGCAAATCGGTTAAAAATAGCAGGTGCGCTTGTTTGTTCACACCACTCCTCCTCTTTTCGCATGCAACATGTTAGGATTGCAAATCGGTTAAAAACAGCAGGTGCGCCTGTTTTTCACACCACTCCTCCTCCTCTCGCGTGCGACACGTTAGGATTGTAGATTGGTTAAAAACAACGGGTGCGCCCATTGTTCACACCATCTTTCCTCATCTCGTGTGTGACGTGTGAGGATTGTTTACCTTAGTTAAAAACATCAGGTGCGCCTGTTTGTTCACACCACTTTCCTCCTATCGCACGAGACACATTAGGATCACAGTTGAGACCTTGGGTGGGCTCGATGGTTATGTTGCCCTTCCCCCTTCTTACGCGAGGCATAGTTAGGTCTGTTTTATTATTATTATTATTATTATTATTATTATTATTATTATTATTATTATTATTATTATTCTTACATCCTTTCTACGTGTGACGCAGTTTGATTTGCGCTTTTGTTGTCTTGATTGCATGAGACATGTTGATTTATTCGCGTCTTTCCTTGTGAGACACGGCTTGATTCATTTTGTTTTAATTTATGTTGCATTGGTTTGTTTCATTGCATGATCATAAGTTATTTTTCCTGCATGTGATTTGCTTCTTGTCCCTGAAATACGCTGGTTTGATTCCTTACAAAGGGATACGTAATCAGCTTATGAGCGCAACCTTTTACTTTATATCTTGTTTGTTTTGCCCAAGCCTTACAGCCCCATCAAAATGGGTCATCTTCGGGCTTTGACATTCACTCACGTCATTTCATGACTTCGAGTTCTGCCAAACAGGAGCAACTGTAGACGCCCCATTTTTAACCGCCCTTTCAACTTGGACACCATCACTTGCACACCCAATGATGAATGTATATGCTTGTCAAGTGCTTGAAAATCCTCAGCGGAATGCCACAGCCCTGAGCCTCAAAACCCTACAAACCTGTGCCTTGTTTTTGCACTAAATCCCTAGCCTTTCAAACCTAAAAAACTTGGGACCTGCAAGCCCATTTTTATGGACTGCCGGCCATCCCTTTGGCTGCTAGCCACCCTTGAGCCTTACTGGTCAAGTGTGTGGCCTGTCAGCCACAAGTGTGTTTTGTAGATATTTAATGCCAACTATGCCAGCTGTTTGCACAGATGTTTGCATCTACTTCCATGTGTATGGATAGATGTTTCTGAGGAAGTGGCCTATTTTTCTATAAATATAGAACCTTCCCTTTCATTTTTTAGGGTTAGAAAAATTAGAGCAAAATTAATATTCTCTCTCTCTCTCTCTTGAAATTTCTTGAGCTTTTGCCTATACACTCTTAACCAAACCTTGCCATCTTTGAACTGAAGTACTTTTGAGCCTAACTTGAGCTCTTGAGGGTGTGTATGTGTTAAATTATTGCTTAAAAGTGCTCTTCTCTTCAAGAGGTATAAGGGTTAGTTTGTTTCATTGCTTTGGTTGCTTCTTTTCTTACTATTTTTCTATTGTTTTTGGGCTGTATAAACTTTGTATTTTTGGGCTAAAACTTATGGTTTAAGGCCTTAAAGGGTAGAGGGGTGGTTCAGATTTCTTTCCACCTTGCTTCTCTAGCCTTTACCCTTATGTTTCCAACCTTTACAATATCTTTTTTTGAGCTTTTAAATACTGAATTTCAGAGTTATTTCAGTGACTAAAAACATGTTTTGAAATCCAAAATTAGAGGGGTTAGCCTCCTTTCCTTGTGTCTTGTTCACCAGCTTACATAGCTCCATGTTGTAGCTTACTATTTTAGCCATTTTTATCTTAGTTCCAACACTTCTTTTGCATGTTTTAAGACTATTTTGAGACTGTTTTAGGTGTTTATTGCATTTACGCTTTGTTTTGCATGCTTGTAGTTTAGTTGTCCTCATAGGTTTGGTGGTTTAGGCCTTAGCCACCATCCTATTTGAGTTGATAGCATTTGTTTATGGCTTTCCATACTTGTTTTCACTCCTAATCACTTCTGTAACCTCCCTCCTTTCTTGGCTTTTGCTTTGCATTGAAAGTTGGTTCAAACTAGTTGATTGTTTAAAGCATGAGATTAAGGTCTTGTGCTTAATGGTTTAATCCCTTTAGGGGTTTATTACCAATGGCATGAGACTTCTCTCATGCCTAAAACAACTCTTGGTTTGATGCTTCTTTCCATTAGAGGGCTTAAAGCTCACCTTTGGACTTAATTTACTAAGGAATGATTGGTAATTAAAATGAAATAATAAAACTTAGACTAAAATGATGCAAGATAATAACTTGGTTTGGGTTCAATCGGACGTTAATTGAACCCTTGAGTCTTGAGTCATTTCATACTCATTAGTGATCAAAATGGTTCAAGAGTCATTGTCAACCACTTCCCTTGATCATCCATGATAGGGAGGGGGTGTGAGAATCTTATTTGAGCATTTATTGAACTTGTACCATTTGGTTCATAGGCCAGCATGCAATGAAATTGCATCCATTGATGGTTTGTGAATCAAGTTTACTACTCCTTTGAGCTGTTTGATGATAAGGAGGAGTAAATTATGCCAACAAACCCTTGAGAATACCATGTGCTTGCTCTGTTTGCTCTCTGTTACAGCAGGAAAAACCAGTCATCAGTGGCTGGCAGGCCACCACTTCTAGCTTGTTGTCCACCTTTGCAAAACCCAACAGTGTACCTTTTCTGGCAAAACAGAGTTGATTTTGAGGTGAAAAATAGTGCAAGTGTTCTACTGTGCAACAGAGGCATCTGGCAGCAGAACAATGGCCTTTTTTGGATGGAAATCAGTGCATGCATGAGCACTCATCGTTTCCCAAGGTGGAGCAATTAGAATAGCTAGCTTAGCACTTCTTTCATGTTGTATTCATTAGTTCGTTTTGTTTTTTAATTAATTAATTAGTTAGTTCAAATTAGTTGGTTAATTTGTTATAATAATTAATTAGCTAGCTTAGTTGATTATTTCATTCATTTTGTAATTCGTAGTAATTAGTTTAGCTAGTTAGTTTATTTGGATCCTCCTGCGTGAGGGCGCAAATGTTGTAATAACGTGTATGTCTTCTAACCCCACGTCTTTCTCCCTTTTATTTACATGCTTATGATCATTAGTTTAAAAACATCACGTTTCATTAGCATACTTCATGCTTGCATTCACTTGTATTGCATGCATTGAGGCTCAACACATCATTCTAACTTGCATTGTTAGTTAAACACTTCTTTGAATACGTGCTTAGATCGCATGCTATCAAATTGATTCATATGCCATATTAGTAGCCGAGCCTAGTAATTGCATATCGCATGCGTTGCATTAGTCATATTGTATTAATTAGGATCATGCATGATTCTAACTTTGTCATCTTTTTGGCTTGAAGTATTAGGTAAGCTTTTACTCGCTTTAGTATATCACATAAGTGTGGTTGTTGCCATGAGGCTAATTGCTTTAATGATATAATTGTTTGAATGCCTGTGGATGAAGGCTAATTGTTTAAATTGGAATAATTTCAGTAATGTACATATGAGCCCACTTTTTCAAGTGGCACATTCACAAACTCTTTTAAAAAACAAATATGAAATCAAAATGTTCCAATTCTTGCAAACTTAGTCTATACTTGTGCGCATCACATAGTAAAATAGCTAATAAATCAGAATAAGAGCATATAATGTAGATAAGAATCATGTCATGATTAGTAGAGGCCGATTCTTGATCGGGCAAGGGAGTGTTCAATTCATGACCTTCCCCTCTCGTACCTAAGTTCCCGAGCCTAGATAATTTTGGTGATGACAGACTAATGGCCTTTGGCACGAGTCTTAGGTTTCCTAAATTTCCTAAAAATATTTAGATAGTGACTCTGAAATCTGAAAAAGCAGTCTATTTTTGACATTTTATTCAAAACATCAATTTTCCAAAAAGAATTGCCAGATTTGGACTCTTTTTGTGTTTTCACTATTTCACATTGTACGTGTGAAATCAGATTTAGAACCACAGGTAGAGTCCAAATTGTAGGGCTTCTTGTCTTCCGAAAGAGGGCACGAAAAATTGAGCTACAAGTGGCTATGAGAATATATTGTGTATATATGGCATTGTGTATATTAGGAATTAGGCACGTATTAGACAAGATTGTTGTATTTCCTTTTTCAGTCAAAGATTTAGGACTATATAAACTGATGAACTCTTTTTGAACAAATAAGTTGAATATATAGAAACATTCAGAAACTTACATGGTATCAAAGCTAAGGTTTCATTCGAACTTGTTGGTCGAAGCCCTCCCTGTGTCACGAAGGTCTTCTCTATGGTTCTTCAAAGTCACGACATATTTCTGAACATGGTCTGAAGTTGTGACATTTCTGGTCAGGTCGTGACCCTCTGCTTTCTACCTTGCACAAGCATGTTCTCTCTCTGGTTCGCACCTGGTTCGCGATCTCCCTCTCTCATCTCGAACTCGCAATCTCTCTGTCTCCTCTCTAAATCAAAGAAAGACTTCAAAACCCTAATAATCATAGAGGATTTAGAATCAGAAGCCTCTCTCCCTCTCGTCTCGACTTCGTCTGGTCTCTTGACTTCATATGGTCATCTGACCTTATTTGTTTCTCTTTCTGTCTCTGTGTTTGTCACTTTGACTATTTGCACTGTTATTTGGTTATAAACCCTCATTTCCTGTTTTCCCATTTGTTAGTTATAATTATACTTCGACCCATTTATCTTTGGTTTATTATAATAACGGACACTAAAATTCAAGCCATCAGATGTAAACTCACTGGTGCCAATTATGCTTATTGGGTTAGTGTTATGAAGAATTTCCTTCTTGGTCAAAAAAAATAGAGCTATGTTTCTGGTTCTATTCCTCGTCTATTGGACCCGAAATAAGAAAGATAGCTGACTTCTTATGACACTTGGGATTGTGATAATGCCCAAGTTCTGACCTAGTTTCATAATTCTGTGGATGACCGTATTGGAATGATGTTTTTCAAATACAGTACTGCTAAGGAGGTGTGGAACTATTTATTGGGTGTATATCAGCAATCCAACTTTGCCAAATAGTATGAGTTGGAAACAGCTATTCAAAATGCTCGTCAGCGGGATTAATCTATTTAGGATTTCTACATTGAGATGACAGGTCTCTGAGATCAGTTGGCTCTCTTGGAACCATCTAGCCTCAAGGCACTAGATGCTTATGTTGAGTTTTGGGAGCAAGGTTATTTAGTGCAATTCTTAACGGCTCTCTCCCCTCAATATGAGGCTATCCGTGGTGGCATCCTTCATCGGTCTCCTCTCCCCTCTGTGGATGTTATTTGTTCGTGAGCTCCTCTCCGAGGAAATCCGTCTTAAGATGGCTAGTCAAACTATGTCTCCATCTGTCTTCTTGGCTCTTACTCAACCTCCTCTGTTATCGAACCCTTCACCTCATTAGCTTCAGGCCACTACAAAGCCCAAAAATGGGCCATTAGCCTCTGATGAGTGTGCTTTTTACCATTAGAAGGGCCATTGGAAGTATAACTATCCCAAGAAGGGCCGTCAGTCTGCTCAATCTTCTCAACCGTCTTGCTCGGAGTACTTTTTGCCCTTCTGCTGCTTATACTACATCTGCTCCGGCTTCTAATCCTAACTTGGCTTCCTTGAGTGCCCAAATTGCTCAGCTTCAGCATCTCTAGTCTACCTCTCAGTCATCTTCATTTGCGTTTGCTCTCACTCCTCTCCATTCAGGTTTGCTTGGGTTCTCTTCAGGTATTCCTTCCTCTATCTGGCTTTTTGATTTTGGTGCCTCTCATCATATGACTTCTCACATTTCTTTACTCTATAACTGTATCCCCCATGTCGTTCATATTACTATTATTATTGCTAATGGGTTTGGTATGTCTGTCCTATCTATTGGGTCTGTTTTACCCTCGGTCATGTCTGTTGTTACTATTCCTTCTGTTCTTTATGTTCCTCAACTGTCTGTTAGCTTGCTTTCTATCAATCAGCTTGATGCTTCTAGTTTTGATGTTATCTTTTCTTCTTCTATCTGTTATGTGCAGGATCGGGTGTCCACGAAGCAAATTGGGACCAGCCGTAGAATTGGAGATCTTTATGTGGTGGAAAGCCTGCATCTTCCTTTGTTTACCTCTCCCGTTGCTCTTTTATTTTTTTAGTTAGATTCTCAGTCGAGTCAGTGTTATTTATGGCATTCTCGCTTAGGTCATTTGTTTGTTGACTGCTTGCAGTCTTTAGCTCAGTCAGGATTATTAGGTAAAGTTTTTCCTAGTCAAATTAATGAGTGTCGAGGATGTAAATTTGCTAAAATAATAGCCTTTAATAACAGTACTTATATTTCTGCTTCCCTTTTTTCTCTTGTCCATACTGATGTCTAGGGCTCTTCTCCTATTCTCACTAAAGAGGGTTCTGTGTACTGTGTGTCCTTTGTTGATGATTATACCTGCTATACTTGGGTTTATCTTATGACTCATAAATCTAACTTCTACCAGATATATTGTACCTTTCAGTCTATGATCACTACACAGTTTTTGGCCACAATTAAAATACTCTGGTCTGACTTGGATGGAGAATACTTTAAAACTGAATTCTGTGATTATTTGGACAAATTGGGCACTATTCACCAAACCTCATGTATTGATACCTCTGTCCAAAATGGTCATGCTGAGCGTAAACACCGTCATCTCCTTGAGATTGCTCAATCTCTCATTCTTTCTGCTTCTGTTCCGACACCATTTTAGGGGTGAGGCAATTCTTACAGCTGCTTTTCTTCTTAATGGCATGCCGACTCCCCTACTCTCCAGTCAATCCGCTTATAAAGCTCTGTATTCCCAACCTCCAAATTATTCCCTCATACGTGTCTTTAGGTCTGCTTGTTTTGTCCTTATTTCCTGTAAAGATCGAACCAAACTCAGTGCCCGGTCTGTCTTGTGTGCCTTTTTGGGCTACAGTCTTACTCAAAAAGGCTACTGCTATTACAACCCAATTACAACCCTGTCTATCGTCGCCTCTATGTCTCCCGTCATGTCGCCTTTCTCGAACGTCTATCTTACTTTTAGTTTTTCCTTCTCACGGCTCTCGTTTCCAAAGACGATTTGGTTCACATTAACCCATTTCCTTCTGAGGTCCCATCAGATGAGTATATTGCCACTGTCCTCTTGAGGCCATTCCTACTTCTCCGTCTACGTCACCTATGGCTCCTTCTTCTCCTTTGGTTGCTTCTTTCCCTCCATTGTTGGTCTATTCTCGTCACAAAGCTTCCCCACCACCGGTTGTCTCTACTCCTGTTGCTGCTTTTTCTGCTTTTGACGACTCTGATCCTGCTGCACACAACTATCCTCCTCATGAGCGTCGTCCTCCAAATAGATTAGGTTGGTCTAATACATGTTTTTCTACTTCATATCGTACTTTTTTGTCTACTATTCACTCTTTTTTTAGAACCTCAGTCTTACAAGGAGGCCTATCAAGATCCTCATTGGGTTCAAGCTATGAAAGATGAGTTGTCTGTTTTACAGAAAACTAGTACTTGGGAGTTGGTTCCTTTGCCTGCTGGTAAGAATCTGGTTAGTTACAAATGGGTCTACAAAGTCAAGACTCATTCTGATGGTTCTCTTGAGCACTACAAAGCTCGTCTGGTTGCCAAAGGTTTCTCACAAGAGTATGATATTGATTATGAGGAGACCTTTGCTCTTGTTGCTAAGATGACTACTGTCTGTACTTTGATCTCTATCGCTGCTGTTCGTTCTTGGCCTCTTTATCAGATGGATGTCAAGAATGCTTTTCTTAATGGCCGTCTCATTGAGGAGGTTTACACGCGTCCTCCCCTTGGCCTTCACCATTCCTCTGGACAGGTTTGTCGCATTTGACGTGCTCTTTATGGTCTGAAGTAGTCTCCTCGTGCTTGGTATGATCGCCTTCAAACTGCTATTGCTGAGCTTGGGTTTCATCCGGACTCTACTTTATTTCTTCTCCGCACCTCTGTTGGATTTGTTGCGTTATTACTGTATGTAGATGATATGATCATGACTAGTTCTGACTTTTCTGCTATATCTGAGGCCAAACAGCATCTTTTTTGCACCTTTGAAATGAATGATCTGGACCCATTGCGGTATTTTCTTGGTATTGAGGTAACTTCTTCTCCCAAGAGCTACTTTCTCTCTCAGGCTAAATATACTAGTGAGGTTATTCATCGTGCTGGTCTTACTAACACTAAGATTCTAATATCCCAATTGAGCTTAATGTCAAGCTCAACACTACTGATGGTGTTCTTTTGGACGATCCTACTCTATATCACGAGCTTGTGGGTTACTTAGTCTATCTAACGGTTACTCGTCTTGATCTTACCTATGTTGTTCATGTAGTTATCTAGTTTGTCTCTGCTCCTCGCTCCATACATTGGGTTGCCTTGGTTCGGATTCTTCGCTATCTCCGAGGTACTATATTTCAAGGTTTACTGTTGTCCTCTATTTCCTCTCTGGATTTGGTGGCCTATGCTAATTCTGATTAGCCCGGTGATGTTATTGATTACAAGTCCACGCCTGGTTTCTGTATGTTTCTTGGCAATTCCTTGATCTCTTGGAAAAGCAAGAAATAAACTGTTGTTGCTCGCTCTACTGCCGAAGTTGAGTATTGTGCTATAGCTCATGCTATCGCTGAAGTTGTCTGGCTTCGTTGTCTTCTCTCTGCCTTGGGCGTCCCTCAGTCTTCTCCGACCTCTCTCTATTGTGACAATCGCAGTGCTATTCAAATTGCCCACAATACTCTCTTCTATGAACAAACCAAACACATTGAGATTGATTGTCACTTTGCCCGACAAATCTGCAGTCTGACTCTATCTTACTTCCTTTTGTCTCCTCAGCTTTGCAACTTGCAGACATCTTCACCAAGACTTACACTATCGATCGGTTTCAGGTTCTTCTTAACAAACTCTTAGTATTTTCTGCTAAAACACCTTGAATTTGAGCGGGGGTGTAAGAATATATTGTGTATATATGGCATTGTATATATTAGGAATTAGGTACGTATTAGGCAAGATTGTTGTATTTTCTTTTTTAGTCATAGATTTAGGACTATATAAACTGATGCACTCTTTATAAACAAATAAATTGAATATACAGAAACATTCAAAAACTTACAGTGACAACAACACTATAACCAATAATAACCTTTAGGGTTTGGTTATGGTGTGCAACTTATACCTTACACCTTATTCTTTACACTTACACCTTATACTTACACCTTTTATACATTACACCTTACACCTTTTGTGTAAGTGGCACATAGTGTGCAACTCACTTACACCTTACACCTTACATTTACACCTTACACTTACACTTACACTTTACACTTACACTTACACCTTACACTTACACCTTTTGTGTAAGTGGCACATGGTGTGCAACCTACTTACACCTTTTATGGGTTGCACACCTAAAAAAACTCCTAACCTTTATCCCCATTGTTATAGATTCTTCATCAATTCAAAAAGCTTTCATTTGTCGCCAAGAATGTAGGTCCTGGTCGATGATGGACACTTCAGGTGTTTGATTTGGAGATGATAAAGGTACGCTAGTAGTTGTTAATTTAGGTGTTTGATTTGGGTTGATTATTCAATTGTTCAGAAGTAGAATTAGATAGTATTTTATGATAGTATAATTGGTGAAAAAAATAAAGTATTAATTATTTATATTAAATAATTAAAAAATATAAATAATATAATAAACGATAGTGAAACTTTGAAATTATTATATAATATTTCATTTGATTTGGAGACTTTGGAAGTGGAAAGATGGAAGTGGGGAAACGAAATGGATTTTGTAGGAAACGAGGTCGTCTAGTGACTGAGGTAGGAGGGGTGAGGAAAAATTATTTAGCGATTCACGGTCATCATGTGATCATGACTAATTATAAATTATTATATTTTTTTATTTTTTAATTAGTTTATATAAAATTGTGAATCTTATTTTTTTTTATCAAACACAACATACATAGAATATCATATGCCGCTTGTCATGTTTTAAGATTATCAAATAACTTTTCAGATGAAGATGGCTAGTTGAAGATGGCTAGCTGAGGTAATAATGTGATTTCAAAATTTTCTATTGAGAGTGTTAATTGACAAATTTATCATAGTTTTTATTAATATATACAACTCTCTAATTAGAGCATAGCTGTTATTTAAAAAACTTAGAATCAAACTCTTTCAAATGTTAATTAAATTTTTCTTCAATTACTAATCTAGCAATTAATTATTATTTTTCGCCTATTAGAAAGAAAAAATAAATAAATTTGTTCGGATGGTTATGAGAATGAATTTGTGTAATATGTCTTATTTTATTTTTAAGAGAAATGAAATTGTAATTTGTAAATGCCTCCGTTTGGGAACAGGTTAATTTAGTAATTTTTTTGATTATTTGACTAAAATATAAACTTAAAAAAACTAGTATGTTTGGAATGATTTTTTGGCTTTTTACGAAAAGATGTGCAAAAAATAGAGAGAAAAGAGAATCTTTGATTTTTTGATATGAGTTGTTGACTTTTTTATTAATTTAATAACTTTTTGACTTTTTAACTAAAATGAAGGGTTCCCAAACGAGGCCTAAGTAACCTTTCTTGTTGAAAAAGGTTCTACAAAAAAAAGTTTCTTCATAATAGATGGCACCCAAAAATTGAAAACAATAGTAGCAGTCGTAGAAGAAGCCGGCAAATGAATAGACCACATTTGTCCTGCAACAAATCAGACCGTGAAATCAACCGCACAAAAAAAAAGCACAATGAAAAAAATCCTAATTTAAATCTTTTTTAAAAAAAATTAGTCAATTTTGATGCTCTTCAGTGATGTTTTGATAAGTTGATAAAAAAATCAATTTTTTAAAATTTTTAATTTTTTTAAATCACATCATTCTTCTATTTTTTTTACACTAAAAAAGTCAAAAAGTTACAAAAAAAAAAAAAAAAAAAGCAAAAAAACTAACTTTTTTGAAAAGATGATAAAAGACCGGGTTTTTTTGATTTTTTTAGTGTAAAAAAGTAAAAAGATGACGTGATTCAAAAAAGTCAAAAATTCAAAATTTTAACTTTTTACCAGTTTGTCAAAACACCTCTAAGAATTAGTTAGTTTGTTTTTTATTTGTTTTTTTATTTTTCACTGAATTAAAAAAAAAATCAAAATATGTCACATTTCATAATTTTATTTTATTTTTTTAGATCTTTATGAATAGATCTCAAAGTATAAATAAATAAATAAATACCACCAAGGTGGTGGACTCGTGGACAAAGCATTGTGTTTTTATAAGGGCGAGTCAAGTTCAAATCCTGGGGATATGCTCTCTCTGCGGAGATTCTCTCCATTGTATTTTGATCAAAACTTGACATCTTCTATTATGCGTGTTAGGTCTATTAGATGTCTTGATAGTAAGTCCCATCTTATAAGTTGGATTAAATCTAACTAGCAACCAAATACCCTAAAATTAGAATCCACCGATGCTATGATGCCTTACATAAGGTCTTTTTTTTTTCAATTCAAAAATAAAAAATAAAAAAATCAATAAAAATAATTTATTTATTTACTTGTTAAGTTGATCCCAAACTCATCAATTTAGTGAACATCGTTCAATTTATAAAAATTTATATTACGTCAACATGTACATATTAATTATTTTAAACAATAATATACAAAAAATTTTATAATTAAAAATAAAAAAATAAATATTTGAAAATAATAATAAAAACAAAAACAAAATTAAACATAATATAAAACACAAATTAAAAATCTCAATAGTTTAATTCTTAATACAATTTAACAAAACTAAATCCCAAGTTGAACAAAATTTGGTTTGGTCCTTGGAGGAAAATGTTTTTATAAAGTTCTGATAATAGATAATATTAAATAAATAAATAAAAAATAAAAAAACCTTTTCCTCCAAGAAATAAAATTGAGAAGCATAAAAAAAAGGTAACCCTCCTCAACCCTACTCCACTCAACACAACACAGATAGAACTCAACGGCAACAATCATGTCTCTGAAAACATCCCTAATTTGCTTCTTCTTCGTCTTGGTCTTCGTCTTTGTGAGCCCAACTTTCGCCAGAAAACCCCACGTCATCAATTTCCGATCCCCCAACCTCTACCCGGAGTCCCTCTCCTGGGACCCAACAGCCCAGCACTTCGTCGTCGGCTCCCTCCGCCACCGCACTCTCCTCTCCGTCTCCGACGCCGCCGTCGTCGACACCCTCATCTCCGACCCCTCCCTTCCCCCCAACACCACCGTCCTCGGCGTCTCCGTCGACATGCTCCGCCGCCGCCTCCTCGCCGTCCTCCACTCCTTCCCTCCTCTCCCGTCCTTCAACGCCCTCGCCGCCTACGACCTCCGATCCCCCGATCGCCGCCGCCTCTTCCTCGCCCTCCTCCACGACCCCACCACATCCGACGACCGTCCGATCGCCAACGACGTCGCCGTCGACTTCTCTGGCAACGCTTACGTCACCAACGCCGCCGGAAACTTCATCTGGAAGGTCACCGTCGACGGCGAGCCCTCCGTGTTTTCCAGATCTCAAGCATTCACTTCCCATCCGGTTGAGGTCGGCAAAATGTACAGTTTCTGCGGACTAAACGGCGTCGTTTACATTAACAAAGGATACCTCCTCGTGGTCCAGACGAACACAGGCAAGATGTTCAAAGTCAACGCAGAAGACGGAACCGCACGAACTGTACTGTTGAACAAGGATTTAACGGCGGCGGACGGAATCGCCGTCAGAAGTGACGGCGTGGTGGTGGTGGTTTCTCAGCACAAGGCGTATTTTATCAAGAGCGATAGTAGTTGGTCGGAGGGAGTGGTGTTTGACGAAACTGCCCTCGAGGCTGGGAGGTTCGCGACTTCGGTGACTGTAGGAGGGAATGAGAGGGTATATGTGTTATATGGGCATGTGGACGAGGGTATTCATGGAAATGGAGAAAGAGAGGAGTTTAGTATAGTGGAGATAGAATCAGAGGAGGAAAATAAAGAAGACAATGTTTGGATCTATATTTTGATTGGGTTGGGAATGGTTTATTTCTTCTTTTGGAGATTTCAGATGCGCCAGCTTGTTACCAACATGAACAAAAAGACTGCTTAATTGTAGTTGTTGTTGTTGTTGTTTTTTTCTTTTTTTTTTTCTTTTGACAAAAAAATAAAAATAAAAATAAAAGAAGAGAAAATGATTAGGCCATTTTCCATTTTGCTGTTTTTTAGAGGATGCCCAAGGGCTTTTTGAGCCGTGATTCGTCCACCGAATTCAGCGCTCCCGAATTCTCCGATTTTTCACTTTAAGTAAAAAAAAGAAAAACAAAAAAGAAAAAACAGTTTCCAAAAAAGAAAATTAACGGGATTAGGGAGATTATATTTAGGGGGATTTTTCATTTCTCGGGCTTTTTTGTACTAGTCAACTTTATTTTTACGCAATTATAAAAGTTCTCTTGCCTGCATTAATGGATGGTTATGTATGTGCCTTTGTTTTTGTTTTGATGTTGCACTTATATTTGAATTTCGGATAAATTATAAATATACCTTATAAGATTTGTTTAAAATATAGATTGTGCCCTATAATTTGAAAAATTATAAATACTTTCTTGTTAGTATTTTTTATTTAACATAATTAACTAAAAAAAATAAAATTCATAATTACTCTTCTATACAATAATAAAATTATTCAAATTATTAATTAAAACATATTTCTAACATCATTAAAAATTGTTAATTGACTTGATAATTTATTAATAAAAAAAAGTGATTTATTAATAAAAAAGATGATTTATTAATTTATTATGAAATTAGAAAAGTGAAATATAATTTTTAAAATCACAAGAACGATTCGTATTTTAATTAATTTTCAGAGATGTATTTGTAATTTAATCTAAGAAAACTAGAGTTGTTTGGTTGAGTTTATGAAAGAAAACCCATTCCTAGGGCTTTTCTCATTTCACCCCACAAAAAAATTTACTTCTTATAATCCCAACCCAAAAAAAACAACGGGTGCAAAAAATAAATCAATATTGCGCTAAAAACACCACAAAAATTATTGTGTTACAAAAACATCTCATTATTATTATTATTATTATTACTGTTATTATTATTATTTAATCTAAGAAAAAGAAAACTAGACAAAGAAGCCAGAATAATTCAGTTGGGCTAAAAATTTTACACTTCACTAAAATTAAAAATTTAAAAATAAAAATAAAAATAAAAATCTAGACGACTGCTTTGCGTGGATGCTTGATTTGGAAACTTGAGATTCTGGCAAATAAACATCCTGCTACTCAAACTACAACAAATTACCAACATGGATCGTTACCATCATTGGAGAGTTGTTCAGACTGAACGCTCAGCTGGCTTTCTTTCAGAACCTGGAAATGGCGACGGCATTGGTGGCAGGGGTATTGGAGGCCTTCCCTCCTTTGTTAACGGTTGTCGCGGGGTGGTCTTTTCTTCAGCCTTTTCCCTGAGCTTCTCGAGCTTTTTCATTGCCTTCCTCTTGTTCTCAATCTTCCCAACACGTGCTTCAACCGGTCTTGTTGACATAAGAGTTACCCCACTCAGAGACGCAGCAGCTAAATACAGCAACGTATCTCTTCGTGAAACAGTAAATAAGGCTTTAGGCGCTTCTTGTTCTTGCTCTTCCTTGCTTCTTACCTGAAACAAAGCAGAAGGGATGGCATCAATTAATGCAACTCGAACACAAATCACGATGTTCTGCTTGTCATCAGTTCCATTGAATGCTTAAATGACATAGCTATCCAGCATTATCAACGATTTTAGTTTCAACAGTTGAAACAAAACAATCTTCAGCGGTTAATCTGATGCCAGAAAACAAAATAAATCTGATTTTTGGCAGGACCAAAACCAATTTTTGGCCTTTACAAAGAAGACTGACACACTTCCAATAATGCAATTTCACAATAACCCAATAATCGCATTGGTATTGGCGATACAGTCATATATGTTGGTGAAGGAAAATTTAAGTTCATGCCAAAAATGTTGGTGAAGGAAAATCTAAGTTGATGCAGGATTGCAGGAAGAGAAACAAACCCCTGTACAATAATAACAGAGCCACAAAAAAAGAAATAGATTGGAAAGTGTGCCTGTGCCTCTCTATACAGAGTCATAGATGGAGGATCAATTCAGAGAATTGGGTGCAGAGTAGCCCACTCTGACTCTAAATCAACATGGATTAGAGGCACAGCCATGGTTTTTAAAGGTCACAATACAACTGGAATGTCATCATTAAAATTTGGATTATTACTACATGAAATAAAGAAAATGGTGCATGAACCTTTCTAGAAAATTAACAAATATGGAAGTCACTCAACAGTAATGAAACAATAACCTCATTCAAAAAAGGGTCCACCATGCCTATTACAATCCCATTAATCTGTAAAAAACGCAACGAACCAACTTCAATGCACAGTTCTGATACCCAAGCCATTCGGCTATGATATGTCAATGGATGAAATAAGTCTATCAACAAGTAAATTAAAATCCAGGAAAAAAAAATGACACAAGAATATTCACCCAAATGACACAATTGGTGGAATGAGAAGTGAGCTTTTCTTCTTTTAAAAGTAAAGAAAAAGGAACTTATATTGCCAGTTCCTGTTTCCACCTTATGCATTGGTATTTTGAGGTGCTAAACTTACAAAAGCAACTAAATGCAGCCCAACTTATAAATTACTTGTATGGATTTTTTCAAAACTTTAGTCAGCAATATGCATCATCTTCAATTGCATTTTAGTATAGCTTGTACATTTCCATTGTTAAGCAAGTATGATATTTAATTTAATTTTTTTTCATATATATAATTATGCATTCAATTTTGTAACATTGTTATGACCATTCCATAGTCCTATCTATTGCTTTCTACTGAATATTAGATTTCCTTTTGGTCCATGAGAAGATTGAGAAGAGAATAACATAAACGTTAAAAATGCCATAATAAAGAAGAGATTTCTAATCAATTCAAATGATTTCTCTCAATCCACGCATAAAGAAATATGAAAAGAAAATTACAAAAAAGAAAAAGAAAAATGAAGGTAACTATTAAATGACAAGAACACTAGTTCTATATAGGCCAAAAGTTGCAAACCCTACAAAATTTCTAAGGTTTGTTTGGGAAAACAAGTAGAAATATTTCTCAGAATTATACAATGCGTAGAAAGATCAAAATTTTGCTTTTCGTTTGTTGTCTTCTGAATTTGGTTTCAAGAATTTGAGTTAACAAGGCCAGATTTTTTAAAAGACCATAATGTTGTGTTATTTCCTCTGATTCTTTCTTCTTTTTCCTTTTGAATCTCCATTTGGTTTCATCATAAAATATTTCTTACCCCAGAAAATATATTTTACGTAAAAATATTTTGCACAAAAATATTAATGTTCTTTTCATTTAACTGTGTTTGGTTGCATTTGAAAATTATTTTTCAAGCCAAATATTTTTGGCTGTTTGGTACAAACAAAATATTTTCCCAAATAACATTTTACTTCAAGTGCAGTCCAAAGGTGACGACTTCTATAAGACATAAGTGGTCCGTTTGTTTCAATGTATAACGCTTTCCTATAAAATAATTTACACATTTTCCAGTGTTTGGTTAAATAGAATCCAATTTAAATGTTTTTCAAAAAATAAATTCGCTATATGACTTGGGGTCTAAAAATCAATAAGTAGATTTTAGCTATTAAACCATTTCAGCCACTCAACATTTTTAACATCCCAAAAGAAGAGACATGGGAAGGAGAGAGATTGTGAAAAGGTTAATCTCTTCAGTTGGTAAAATCTGATCGGTGATTGTTTCTATTGCTATTTGCACCTTCTAAACCAGTGAGTTCATCAATTACATTATATATTCTCATTTGCAGCAAAACAGAGTTAACATTTCTCTAAAATTTCTATCTGCAAGCCTCAATTGAACAAGACAACCTTCTTTAGACTTTACATGAACCTGGTACACCCAGTCAGTTCCCCCCCCCCACCTCCTTCATCCTGATGTGTAAGTGGCAAAATCAAAGGTGGAAGTGTGAGAGCTCAAATAAAGTGCACTTTGTAAACCTTTGATTGAGTTTATTATGCCAAGATATCAGGCCATTAGTGTAAGGCATGCACCCAAATCCAGGTTGATGCAAACAAGTGTACGTATAGAAAAAGGTAGAGTTGAAGGAAGTTTTTGTTGTTTGTGGCAACAAACGCTGATAGAAGCTCATTTAGGAATGATCAAAAGAAACTGAAATCCAGGGAAACAAGACGGAAAGAGAACAAACTTGAGAATGAGGGGTTGGAGCAGCGATAGGCTTATGGTGAAGGGGAAGAGTGTTGGGGAAGAGTAGTCCTAGATGATGTACAGAGTGCAATGCCGTCATAAAGAAAGAATGGTAGTCTGATCTTTAGCATGATGTCATCCTTTCGGACCCCAAAAAAATAAAAGTCCCCCGTCTAATGCATTATAAAAAAAAATATATATATTGTTGGCCGGCGCTCCCTAAATCTTCTACAAGAAAACATTTTACTTTGAAACAAACAAAGCCTTGGTCAAAAAGAACCAAGATAACTAAAAAATCATGTTCTCAAAAGTTTCAAGTCATTAGCAACCATGTTTCACAAAACTATCGTTAAAAAAAAATGACCTAACAACACTTTAACCGTTTCTGTTTCCCAAAATTATATTTTTGTGCTGGTTATTAAATACGTAGGGCAAAATGCCTACTACTTGTCAAAGTTGTGATCACAGTTATTTAACAAGAGTTTGGCACTTGGCATATGCTTACATTACAGAAATGCTAATCAAGCATTTCATTATTGCCTACAAAAATAGCTATCAGGGTTACCAAATGCTTATCATTGAAAATGCCTATTCACAGCTGAAATCATCATCGCGATACATATAGCATATTATACTTCCCAAAGCCTAGCACCACCATAATGTTGTGTTTGGGTTTTAGATTTGAGGAGTAATTGTAGAGGAAAAAGAAAATATACAGGAAAAGTGAATGAAATAGAAACGAATTTTTTAAATTATTTTCCCATTCCTTTTTTAACAAATCTCTCTTCAAATCTAAGATACAAACACATCCTAAAGGTTTTTGTAGAAGTGGACTGGGATTTAATGTTCAATTCCTACTATACACACAAAAAGGGAAGACACTAATACTAAGCTAAATGTGGGTAGGGATTTGGAAAGAAAGAAAAAAAAATATATGAAGGAAATGTTACCTACTCAAATTGATCCAAACACAGCCTAAGTAGCCCAACATTGAAAAATCAAATATACAAGTCACTGCAAAACCTTACAGTGATAATCTAATTTGTGAGGATACAGATACATTAAAAGGTGATAACCTAATTATGAGGTAATAATACTAATAAGAGGAAGAGAAAGAGATGAAACTATCCAGATTAGTCACCACTATCCAATACCCACAAAACAAATCAGTGTATTAATCGAACCACTATGGATCACAAGTCACAAATTGATAAGAACACGAAAAGGGTCTTAGAAATTAGTAAGTAATTGAATTGAACCTGCAGAGGAAGCAGAGATTTCTTGACAGTTGTCTCATTTGCTCCGACCGTCGGAGGGAGACAACATCTCACGAGCTTCAATGTCGACAACGCCATTTCACTCACCGCCGGCGATGAACCGAGCTTTTCCGGCGAGACCCACTATTCTGTGATCCACTCGGTGGACTCAAAGAAACGTGGCAGCAAATATATATATATATATATAGGGTCTATGTTGGATTGGGCTGGCTGGAATCTGGATCGATCGAAGGTAGCCCATTTCGGTACATTTACGGCTGGAATCTGGGTTGGGCTCTCTCTCTCTCTCAAAAAAAAAAAAAAAAAAAAAGATAATTACCAAATACTTCTATTTAAATGGACTTTAAATTCTCATAACTTTTTAAATGCACCAATAAATTTTATAATACTTATATTGTCCTTAGATTTATTTTTTTATATTATATTCACTCTTGTTCTCTCATTTTTCAAGAAAATTATTCATATTTTTCTTGTTTCTTTATGT
Source organism: Camellia lanceoleosa (assembly GCA_025200525.1). NCBI lineage: Eukaryota > Viridiplantae > Streptophyta > Magnoliopsida > Ericales > Theaceae > Camellia > Camellia lanceoleosa. Next base: position 32,624,984 of record CM045763.1, on the reverse strand, counting down.
CTTTCTCTACTATTTTTCTAGTGATCTCACTCCCTATCATTTTCTAGAGAGTTTCACACCACTAGCCATAGTCACCACACCGCCACCATCTCCCGTCATCGTTGAATATAACACCACCGTCATTATGTTGTTCACTCGCCATCACCGCCATCATCATTTGGCCATCACTATCGTTGTCATTGTTTGGCTACTGCCATTCACCAATCACCTCCATTATTGGCCATCTATACTTTATTGTCGTTGATTTGCACACCACCACATTTCTCCATTTGTTTCCGCCTCACACTTCTTACGATCTTCTTCCTTTGCTTCCATACCATTAATTACTGGTGACTTTCAGATCTAGCCATTTTCAACTCAAACCTTCATTGGTGACTTCAAATCAAGCTATTTTTTAGTGCCGATTTGAACATGAAATCACGGGAATCAAAATGTAGAGTCTACTAACTCTTTTTTTTTCAAAATATTTTTAAGTGGATGCATATATAAATTGTTATACTTCAAAACTGGTTGAGGTACAAATTCATTTTTTAATTCCTAATCGATTGTAAAAAATATATAAAACTTTATTTACAAATGTTTTTTTTTAAAATAAAATAAAATTAATGTGTATGAATATTTTAGATAAATATATTAACTTTATATTCAAAGGAAGAGTTTGGTTCATGAAAGACTACTACATAACTCTACCTTCATTTTCATTGTTGTTGCATAATTTAGCTATTCGTGAAACTAAAATAGTCAAATTTTCCCTAAGCCCTAATAATAAAACTAATATTTATATTTTTAAAAAAGTTTTCATAAATTGTTTAGGTCTAAAAATGTTAGTCTATATTGGTCCTTCGACATTATATTATAAAAACAGTTATGCGCAACTATAAAACGAAAAAAAAAAGTACATATGCCTAGAGTCAATCAACTAGTATATTTTTTAATTTATTATTATGAATTATAAATCCGTCTTAACATTTATAATAATTATTTTTATGTTTTTGAGAATTTCTATATTTGTCTTCAGTTGAGTATTGTCAACGGATTTTTAAAAGAGACCAATTAGCTATTGTTGTTAGTCACCACTTATTTTACTCTCTTCAACAAACTAATAACTACGTGCTGTTTTGAAAAATTGGTAAAAAGTTAGTTTTTAACTTTTTACTAAGTTTTTTAACTTTTTTAGATGTGATTTGAGAAGTTGGTAAAAAATTAAATTTTTGGATTTTTAGTTTAATATTTATTAAAACTGTCAAATCAATGCAAATGAACAAAATACCCTTACCTTTTACTAGAAATTACGATTCTGCCCTTTATATTATGAACAGTGTTTTCAACGTTTTTGGGGCCACACGTTTGCAACAGTTTTCTCCTTTTTTATATATTCTACCATTTCCAAAATTTTACCTAATACTTTTAATTATTACAAATGTATTATTCTCTTTTTTATGATTTTTTTTTATTATTACAAGTTTATTACTAAATGTATTATTTGTTATATATTCTATAATTTTCAAATTTTACCAAATACTTTTAATTATTACAAATTTATTATTCTCTTTTTTCATAATTTTTTTTATTATTATTACAAGTTTATTAATAAATGTATTTTATATATATATATATATTCTACAATTTTCAAATTTTATCAAATAATTTTAATTATTACAAATTTATTACTCTCTATTTTTCTAATTTTTTATTATTATTATCACAAGTTTATTACTAATAAATGTATAATTTTTTACATATTCTACAATTTCCCAATTTTACCAACTACTTTTAATTATTACAAATTTATTAGTCTCTATTTTTTAAAATTATTATTATTATTATTACAAGTTTATTACTAAATATATTTTTTTTTTATATTCTACAATTTCCAAATTTTACCAAATAATTTTAATTATTACAAATTTATTGTTCTCTATTTTTTGATTTTTTTTATTATTATCACAAGTTTATTACTAATAAATGTATTATTTTTTATATATTCTACAATTTCCAAATTTGACCAAATACTTTTAATTATTACAAATTTGTTATTCTTTGTTTTTCGATTTTTTTTTTATTATTATTACAAATTTATTACTAAATGTATTATTTTTTTAATACAAACAATTACCGAATTATCCAAACAAATATTACAAATTGATAGTGTGCCGTTTTGGGAACATTGGAAAAACGCTGCGTTCTTGGTTTAAAAAAAAAACACCTGAGTGTTGAAAAACGCTGAACCACCATTTGGAAAGAGCTGGAAACGCAACTTTTCCATTTACAAAACTACCCTCATCTCAAAATTGGTAGCTAAGGCAAAACGTATTCACATTTGCCTCCTTCAGCTGCTTGATTCTGCATACTCCTCCGTCAAGCGGCGCCGTGTAAGTTCGTCGAACAACCGACGACCCCGCCATCCCCCGCCGAAGCTACCGCCGGATTCGTCGTCCACGTCCTCGCCTTTGCCGGATCTACACCATCAAGTACGCCGAAAACCATCTTCCATTTACTATCTTCTCACAAGTAGTGACGAACCCAAAACCATGGCTGAACGAGTTCTTCATCTTCTCGAGGACCTGCAGATTAGATCTGAAACACCAAGGTCTTCTAGACTTAGAACACCTGTAGATTAGATCCTTGACAAAAAAGAAAAAACTACGGATTAACAAAAAAATTTCCCATTAACTGAAGTGTAGTATATACACACACACATATATATATATATATATATGTAATATAGTGACAGATGTCATCTACAAAAATTCATATATAACTCTTTGAGCACATCGTTCTGTGATTTGTGACTCCTCGGTGAATTTTTTTCTGTGGTTTATGACTATTGTGTATTGAAAAATCTGTTGTTGTTGTTGTTGTTCTCTCAGAGACGTTGTATCAAACACTTGATATGCAAATGAACTTTACACATGTTGTGATTTCAATGAGCCTATTTTGCCCCAATTTCTTGTTGTTTAGGGTCAGAATTGATCACTGTTTTATGCTTCCAATCAGCCTCTTTCATCGGCTGCTTCCATGGATTACATTATGGATTAATTTCGTTGGTGAGTTTAGGCAATGAAGTACTCAGCAAATTATAATACATTATTAGGAGTTTATGCTTTTTGAACATTAAGAACAAAATAAAAATGTAAGAATAGGCTCTCATTTTTTGTGTATTGTATATAAGCTCTGTGGTTTCTCCACTGGTGTTACTTAGAAGTCTGATATCTGTTTCTGGAAAATTGGCCAAATTGATCACCGAAACTTGACAAATTTGGAAACCGTAGTTTAATGAATATTTATTTTGGCCATTTGACTGAGGAACTAACAAATAAATATACAGAGAAATGGAGAAATTTGAAATCCTATCTCCGACTGAGGTACTAAAATTTCATGCCAACTCTATTAATTCTTTTTTTATTTTTTATGTTTTTTTCCTTTTTAATTCAAAATTTCCAGAATATTGTAAAACTTAGCAACATACACTACAAGGATTTACACATTTTGCGACCACTTTTGCCGACCAAAAAAATTTTGGTCGCAAAAAAATGATATTTGGCGACCAAATATTAATTAGTCGCGAATAATCATTATTTTTGGCGACCAAATATTATTGGTCGCAGAAGGTTATATTTTGGCGACCAAAAAATGAGTTGGTCGCAGAAAGTGGTATGCTTTTGCTGACCAACTACAAATTTGGTTGCGGAAGGTCACATATTTTTTGGCGACCAAAAATTTGGTCGCCAAAAACTTATTTTCAGCAACCAAAAAAAATTAGTCGCCAAGTTAGTATTTTTAGCAACTAATATTTTAGTCGCCGTTGATTGAGATTTGGCGACTAAAAAAATTAGTCGTTATATATTTGACATTTTGCGACAAAGAACGAATTTAGTCGTTAAAGGCGAAATTTTTTTAGAGGGAAATCTCGCGCCCACCCCTGTTCTCTGTTTACAATTACACACAACATTTTGTTCAAATTCTCCTCCACCGCCAAACCTCACCCCATCGCCACATATCGCCACATCTACGTGGTGGATGATCTTCCTCCTTCTCCTCCGCCTGTGCCTCCGCCGAATCCGAGAAGAAAGTCGAGATCTGAATCAGATTTGAGTCCTAGGCCGAGATCTGACCGGCGTGAGCGATCCACAGCGACACAATGGCTTCCAAATCCTACAACAAGATCATCGATATCTACGACGACCTCATCCTTCAGGTACATACACTACCCCTTTCCTTCTATTCCATGATTGATCTCTCTTCTTATCAAACCCTAATCCTACGACGGTTCTCCTGCCTCTCTCTCTCTCTCTCTCTCTCTCTCGTGAGCTTCAAGCAGTTCGATTTCGTCTAAAGGTTCGATCAATTTCAATCTCTTTTTTCTCTATTTCAATCTGTGTGTTGTTTGTATTGGTATTATCACTAGCTAGCATGTTTTCTTGTTCTTCATTTCCCCTTATTCCACTTCCACCCCTACCCCACCCCCAACCCCTGCGGAAAACTATATATATATATATTGTTTTGGGTTTTATGTGGTTTGCTTAGTGCTCATAGTAAGTTTGCTTACAGTTGCAAAGTGCAAGCTCTTTTTTGCCTATGATGGCCCTTGCTCCTCAAGAGAAGGAAAGGATTGTTGATATGGCGTAAGTAACTGAACTCTTTCACACAGAAATATCTGCTATCTATCCTGAATTTTTTGTATTATCCTGTTTTTAGTTTCTTATTTTTATTTGAGCAAGTTTAATGGCTAAGTTTCTTTTCTTTCTTTTCTTTTGTTTTATTATACTTTAAATGTTGTCTTTTGTTTCCTCTTTCTCTTCTTCATGTTAATCTTGTTTTTGTTGATGGGTAAGGTAAGTAACCAAAGCATCCTTACATACATCCAAATTGAAAATTGCTATAGTTAGCTTGTGATTCCATTGCACAATTCTTATATTATGAATTTGTAGCATAATTTAACCTTTGATACAATCTGAGACAAAAGCAAAGGTAAAGCAAGCTCACTTTAAGGACACTAATATCTTGCCTTTTTCATGTTTACTTCTTTGTATGAGACATGGTAGAGTTGATTGATGTATTCAGTCTCACACACTAGTCATGGACATTTATGCAATCAAAGGAATAGGATTATATGTGGTATCCATGTCCACGTCTCATGTGTTATCTTCACTGCTTCTTTCTATCTGCATTCTCCTCTTAATTGCAATTTATACTTTATTGCAGGTCGCTCTTGGTGGTAAAACAACCCACGTTCTCGCTCTTATGAAAACAGTGGTGTGTAGTGATTTCCATCTTGACTCTGTTATTTCAATTGCAATTATGCTTTCAACTAATTCATATTGTTGTTATGGCTTACTCACAACTTGTTGGGTTGAGCATACTCAAGTGAATATATGCATGAGTTTGTGTCCATTTGCTTGTTAATGCGGGGAGATACGGGCTTACCCTATTTCCACCTGCACAATAAAGTGTGACACTGTCTATTGAGCAACTTGGAGGAATTTTCAACCGAAATGGCGGTCATTTACTTTCTTAAAATTTAGTTTAAATACAAATCTTCATTTATTCTGATGTCAGACAAGTTGGTGTATAATGTTTATTCTGCTGATGTATGTATAACCATTTTTTTGCACTCAAAAAGTTGCCAACAACAAATTTTCTTTGGGCAAAGTCCTTGATATTTTTTTTCTCCTTGCCCTAGTATCTATATGAATCCCATGTCTCTTTCCTCCATGTTATCTAATGCAATGGTTACTAGGTATAATTTATGCAAATGAGATAAAGGAGTCAAGACTCAAGTCGCTTACTACAAATTTACATCGTATAGGGGTGACAAACACTATAGTTTGCAACTATGACGGGAGAGAGGTAAGCATCTTGTTTTGTTGCCCTTAATTCTTATCTATTACATTATATAAATGCCATATTTCCTTGGGACTGAATGATTGAAGTTTGAATTTGTGAGTTGTTATTTTGTTAAAAAAAACATCATGTTTAATGTGGCAAAAAGGAAACTTGATCTCAGATGATCTTTTCTTGCATTTTAATAAATTTCTTCTGTGATGCATTGGTTTTAATAATTTGGGCCTTTAGTGATCTTTTCCTTCTTATTTTTCCAAGGGTGCTTCTTGCATCATTTTTACTTCTTGACACTCGCTTACGCAGCCATTATATTCTATGGTAATTTTGTAAGTTCCCCTTCAATTCCAGTGAATATATCGATTGCCTTCATATTTTTTTCCTTTTTCCTTCTGATTCCAGTTGCCCAAAGTTTTGGGTCAGAACACAGCTGATAGGGTTTTATTAGATGCTCCTTGCAGCGGTACAGGGATAAGTGACCAGTATCCTTGTCGTCCATTTATGTTCTCTCCATGAGTGGGTTCTCTTTGTTGTTTACTGATCAAAGTTGTACTTGTGTTGCAGGTTATATCTAAAGATGAGTCTGTCAAAACCTCTAAAAACTTGGAAGATATATATCCTATGTAATGCTGTTAATAAAAATCACCTCCCTTAATGCCTTATGTATTTATTGAACTCTATGCAGGTCCTGTTGATGAGTCCAAAAATCACCTCCCTGATGTTCTCTGTTCCCTCCAGGTTTGTTTCTTTTTTATGTGACACACACACCAGTATTTACACACCTGTATTTAAGGATTGGTTTAGAAATTGAATGACTTTGGTCTTATTATACATTCGTGAGGAAGGTAATCAAAAAAGAAAGAAGACGAGTTCTTTGTTTTATCACTTAGGAGCAGTGTGAGATGAAAGTCTCATGCACGGTTTTGAATGAGAGAAACAAGTGAGGAGATGTCTGCAACTCTTTTCTGTTACTGCAAACATTATTCTATTGTGACTTCTTTGATATGACATGAATATCCATTTCCCCCCTTTTATACATCCTTTTGGTGCAATGTTTTCTCCTCTTTAACCAGACTACCATATCAATCAAATACTATTGTTGCTAGAGTTCTGTCCTCTTCATAATAAACTATAACGTGGAACATTTGCTAAGCATAATAGTTTGGAAAAATAAGTATGTTCTTGAAGGAAATAGGCTGTAACATGTTAAAAGACACCTGCTTGCAAGGGAATTGGCTCTAAATTAAGAAGTTAATTTGCAACTGATCCATACATGTTTTAGTTTTTGTAATGTATGTTCTACATGCCTTTAGGGAAGCAAAGTCTATGGTTTTCTGCAGTTCTTGACATTGGCATGGTGTCAAACTGTTGGTTGAGGAATAAGTTATTGGGTGTTGAGAAACAAGTCCTTTGAGGAATAAGTCAATTGCTTTGTTTGGTCCAGTGACAAAGCATAGCAAAGGCAGAACATCATCAAATATTGAACTTATTACTTGCTATCTGGTTTCCAACTTTGTAAAGGCTGTAAAAGCCTTCTAAGACAATTGGGGTTTCTTCCAAATTTAAGTCATACCATGCATGTTTCATTGTTCGCTAATATGTAAATTCTGATTTGAATCCTTTTTATAAAAAAAAGGTGGTAGCATATTTTGTTGTTTGTACATATAGTTTTCCTTACAAAGCCTTATTATGATTCATGTGCTTTGCTAACTGGCAAGTTCTTTCCACTCCTATGAAGGTTTTCTCCAACAATATGGGAAAGAAATCACATCCGGTCATAACAAAATGCAAGGAGAGCGAAAATCGACAAAGGTTACATTTAAGCGACTTAGCAAAATTCAATATGACTCATCTTGAAGATGATGTTGTTGCCACGATGAAAAAGCGGTGATTGACTTGGCGGGATGCCTTAGAAAGACTGTGAAGGTTGAGCTTAATGGGCAACGTATTCCAAAGAAAGTCTTTTCTTGACTATGTTAATCTCTACCTTCAATTTGCCTCCAAAGCCGGACAGATGCCCTCCCAAGGTTTTCATTTCAATATTTATTGATTCATTTTACTTCTCATAATTTTAATCAAAATCTGAATCAAATTCAACAATTTCATCAGATTCTTGAAAAAGGTTAACGATAGGTGGGATATAGTAGTCCTTTCAAACTTAGGTTAGGAATATAATTCTATTTGTTCCATTTTTTTTGCCTGTTAATAAACATTTAAACTTTTTAGGACGAGCCTCATCATAAAATTTTCACTAATATAAATATTCATCTTTGAATTGGACATCATTGCGATCTTATCTAGAATTTGTCCGGGAGTAGTGATCGATCGCCCAATTGGCACATAAAGCTCTTGTAAAATTTCATTCTATTGGTGATCAAACACACAATGGAATTGTCTATAAACATGATGGACTAAGCAATGGGATTGCACAATCTATGCAACCTGAAATCATTCACATTTCACACTAAGATAGAATCAAAACAATCTGGTATTCAGGGCAATGAAAAGGTAATGGTACCTTTTGTTCTGTTTTGTTCTGACAATTATATATCATAGTTTGAGTGAGATATAGTTAATGAATATGTATCACCTATTTTGTGTCTTAGATTGGATCCTGATGTTACAATTTCCAAATTGATTTTTGGCTAGCTTGCTAAAATTTCTTAGTTTTAGGAACCTCTGTATGGATTAAATATTTTTTATTAAAATTTAATTTTGGGATTAGCACATTCCCTGAGAAGTTAGCACTTCGCTGTGTTTATGATGCAACTTATGTTTTTTTTTTTCATGTTTCCTCTCTTGTAGTGGATTAGTTAGTGTTAGTTAGTGTGGTACGTTTGGGTTCTTTGTTCGTAATGATTGAAGTTGACAACACATATATGAATGCTTTCTAGGAGCCAGATTTGTTAGAAGAGAAAACATGTCTCTGGCAAAGAATTCAAATTTCATGAGTCGAAATAAATAACTTGGGCTTAGAACTTGAGAAAGAACGTGACAAGTTAGCAAATATTCACTAAAATTACAAGGTTCTTCCCTACTCTTTCAATGTCCAATTGTAATATCACATTTTGTCATCTTAAATTTCTTTGATCTCTTTTCCATTCCTAGAGGAACTGAAGTTGAATGAATCCTTTCAAGAGGAGCTGAACTTATCAAAAGTGGACAAGGACAAAGTGAGTTCGAATTGGGTTCCTTTCTATTGGAATTGATGGCTATTTTGGCCTTTTGACATTATTTATGTAAAGTTGACCATAAATTACTTTTACTCATTTATCTTGAAATTCACCAATTATTTCTCAAATAGTTGTTACCTTTCTCTGCGTAAAAAAATAAAGATCATAATCTAACTATATTTTCAAGGATCTAATATATTCTCATTAGTGGAACTTACTACCGACTATAATATCTTGATTGCTATTTTGTTTACAAAGACAAGTTGAAACTAATAGCTAAACTGAAATGTGGATTAAAGTGGTGAAGGGTTTACGACAAGTTTTATTGCTTAACAAAACATCACTTGAGGTGTTGTGTGCATGCATGTGATTTTGTACTCTGGTAGAATCAGAGCATAGTCTTTGGGAATTTAGGATGTGGGTCTTCATGAAACATGAATATCTGGTGGTGTTCATGACATGAATTGTACTCTCCATTAACATCATATGTATGTTGTGTGTATATGATACACCCATGTCTTGTGTACATCATTAAATGTAACCTCTGTGTAGAGTTCTATGATTTTAAAAGCTGTTTCTAAGAATTTGGATCCGGCATGAACTTTTCAATTTCGCTTTTGTGTGTTGTCAAAGTTGTCTTTATTTATGTATATTCTATGTTATCTCTCTCTCTCTCTCTCTCTTCTTCTTCTTCTTCTTCTTTTCATTGGTTCTTGGCAATCTAATCTTTTCTTTTCTTCCACCCACACGTGGTGTTCTCTTCTTGCAGAAAATGGAGATGAACAAAATTCGTGATGAATTGAATGTGAAAATATCATAAGACGATTACAAATAGAATTGACTAGAAGGGAGAATGCAGAAACAGATGACATTGCAGATGGTTTAAAAAGAGTGATTGCAACCCTGGAGAAGGAGAACAATAATCTTAAGGTTTATACTTATCATTATTATATATTTGCTAGTATGTTGCACATGTGTTCTAAAATTTATAGGCTTCTATTTTTTTTTACTGGATTTATAAAGCTATATTACAATATTAGCAATCTTGCTCCTTGAGCCTGCTTTAATGTTATCTTATCTAATTTGTGCTTTTGGGCTTTTCATTGCCTATTAACAATACAAAAATGATTATCCTCCTTATATTTGGATTGGCTAAGTGGGCATTCAATTCTTTCGTGGGTTTCTTGCCTTAGCCTTGTTGTTTCTTTGCATGTACTTTGAAGAATTGTATATTGTTCAAGTTAATTCTGGTAAGTCTATTTGCAATTGTTGCCACTTTGTTGTATATTGGTAAGATTAATTAGATATGGGCTGTTTGATTATGAAATAAGTTTTACTCATGTTGGATATTGTTGAATCTTTGTAGATGAATTTCACTTTATGCAGAAGCTTCTCTGTTGATTCAATAGGGCATGAAATCTCCAAAAAATTGAAACTTACATATTTCTTACTTTATTTCACCAGTATCAAAGGTATCGCTCTCTTTCTCTCTCTACATCCAGCACATGTGTTCACATTGGAGGTGTTGGTAGGAAGTTAACTTATGAATTATTCACTAATGGAATGGTAGCTATCCTACTAGTCTTAGGTTTTTGGGCAAAGAATGCCTACTGGTTTATTCTTTTAGATTGCATACTGATGGAAGCGGAGAAGCAGGTTAAATTTTTCCAAGGTTGTGTTGCTTCTGCATTTGCTGAACGAGATCATTCAATAATGGAGGTTACTACTTTTTCCCCTCTTAAAGTTTCTATGTTCTGCTTGGTGCACAGGAGAAGGTTGGGGTTTAATGCCAAAAAAAAAAAAATTACATATTAAAAAAAACCAGCAAAGAAAGCACATTTATTTGATGGTATACACCTGGTAAACTTAGAATGGCAGAAGAACACAACTGGCAATCCATCAACTAACAACAGTAGCTGAAATGTTGAAGGTGATTGCTCACATCTGTGGGTTTTAGTCTCAACTCAAAGGAGTTGGGGATAGAAGGAAATAAATAATATCTAACATCTGGTGAGTGATTGTGTTCATCAATAGAGGTTAGTTTTAATTCACCTAGTTGGGAATACCGTGCGTGTAACTAAAAGCAAAAGGTGGCCGACTATAAATTGGTCTTTTTATGTGGGTTTCTATAATTTTTAAAAGGGACCACTTAGGCCACATTAAGTAACATTCATATAATTATATGGGCTTATAAGAAATGGGTAGCATTTCTAAATTTAGATAGTAATCGTCTACGAAGCATGGACACGCCAGATTTCATGCCATGGTGGTGTTTGACACGGGAACACGACCGGGACACGCTGGGTGGCGTGTCCCTTAAACATTATTATTTTTTTTACAGAGAACACGGCGGAGACACGGCGAGGACACGCCGGGTGGCGTGTCCCTTTAATTTAGATATTATTCACTCAATCCCACCCGAGTTTATTAGATTTATCATATTATCCATCTCTGACTGTGAAGGGATATCCATGTGCGATCTATTGCATATCTCCTCCAGTTCAAATTGTTTCTTAACGAAAAGTTCTTTCATCTTGCTTGCTTTCAATTGATCCAATCTCTTAACTTCAGCCTCCACCTTGAAACATTTCAAAACGACATCAAATCTTGCTTGTGATGCTGATGCTCTTGAGAATTATTGATTACATATGTACTGACCTACTGGATTATATCAAGGGTGAGGCTTCCAGGAGAGGATATTTCAGCCGATAAAGCTGATAATAATAAATTAGTAATGTGACAGAGCAATTGACGGTCTTCGAAAGGCGTATCCATAAGGTTCCACAAGTTTGTCAATGCTTTACCAAGATGGTGAAGCTACAAAGTCCACACAAAATCCATGGAGAAGACAATTCATTATGTCGATGCTTCCTCTGAGCAACAGACAAGTCAGAGGATGGTGAGTAAAACAGCTTGAATAAGTTTTACCTTCTCTAGTCGCTTATGTTTTTCTTCTTCAAGAGACTCTCTTGTCTGTTTAGTTTAACCAAAATACCGTCACTTATGTTCTTTGACTGATCGCATAATTCATTCAGCTTATGTGAACTTTTGTGATGATCATTGGCGAATCCATTCCCAACGTGGCATGTGTTCGAATCGTGCTTATATATTTATCCAATCTTTGGAGTCTGTCATTCTTTGACATCAATTGAAGAGAAAATAGAAAGGGAAACAAGAAAAAAAAGCATTACTTGATGCACACACTCAATTTAAGTCCTCACTAAACAATTTATTGATTACTGTTATAGTACCTTCTCTTTATGCACTTTGTAGCTCGATTTGGTACTCATCGAGTTTTTGTGTGAAAGATCGTTCATTTACTTGGATTTTTGATGATGAATCATCGCATTCGATTGACACCGCTATTTCGCAGAAATTTTCTGAATTTGCCTTTGCACGGCTTGGAATTGCTTCACCCTCTTCTTTCCTCAATTGCATTTCCCGTAGAGCGGGGGTAATTAAATCTAGCTACTCTTTTAATGTTCCTCTCTTCTTTGTTCTTTTGTTATTGTTATAATAAGAACATCAATATCTAACTTTTTTCCTATTAGAATAAATTTTGAGCCAGTCCTTGTGTAAAATTATAGGAAGCTTACCTGATAATTGGGCTTAATAAAAAGATTCAACACTCACACTCTGCTAGGTGACCAAAGCCATCACTTTGTCTTTCGATTTGACATCGGCTCAGATCTTGTTTAAAGAGATACATAGATCCAACCATCTTTAGGAGAGCATCAGCTAGCTCTGGTGAAGCAAGTGTTGAGAAAATCTCAAAAGATAGGAAGGCTCGTCGAAGCAAGGTATGTCTTGTAATGTTGAAACTCGACCATTAAATTTAACCATCATAAGAAATTTCCATCCATACAAGCTAGTTAAGAGATATCATTGGTTATTAGTTCACTCTGAAAATTCATGAAAATGACTACTTTAAAGCTCTGTAGATAATAATTATTTTGGACAAATTTTCTTGGTAGATTTGCTCTTTGGACATCTTTACGCTTAAAACAAAAATCATGAAATTAAATATTTTTGTAATGATTTCTTTCGACTATGGTTATTATCCTATGTTTTGTAAAATTATTACTTCTATGGTTTTGATAGAACCATGTTCTAATGTGAGGATGTAAAAATGAGCGTAAAAAAGAACATGGCAGAGAATGAAGGCCTTGTGGTGCATCAATATCCAACCGCAAAGGATAGGTATTTTATTACTTGCATTTGTGTCCACATTGGCGAGAAAATGGTTGGTCTAGCATCCGATGAAAGTAAGATTTTTGTTTATTTGACCATGCAGAGTTAATTAACTTCTCTAAATGTTGATGGGCATATTTCTCCTTCTCGGTGTGTCTCCACAACCGATGTTGCATTGAAATCGACCTAGGAGGCCAATCAAATTCTTTTGATTCAAGAACGAGACAGGCTATATAGAATGTGTCTTCCATCCGACTTACTCCATGGAACTTGAAGAACATGAGCCTAAGGAATCATCCTTATCTTGTTTAAGGATACACCATAATGAAACCGTTGATTCAAATTTAGTGTTGATGAACATAGTGGAGTTGTAGATGATGACTTTGCACATAGTTTATCGAGGAGCAACCGCCCAATTTCATCTTTTGTTACTTGGAATGAAAAGACGAAATAATCAAGACTATGGGTCACCAAGATGATCATGATGAGTCTGCAGAGATCTCGACAATGAACTTTAACCAAGATCTTCAAGAGGAGGAGGTCGCTAACTTCGAAGTATTGATCAAATGGATTTTGAGTTTGACAATGAAGATACACCAACACCAATCTCTGGTTGGAACCAAATTTTGATGATATTGAAAGTGAAATAGACAATTATGTGGACGCACTTAACACTATTGAATCAGAATCCGAAACTGATTTAGATTGCCAAACGAAACGAGAAGTGAAGAAATCTTCCAATCTCAATGAAGAAGGAACACAAGAAGATGGAGTGCATGGGCTTGCAGCTGATCATTCAGACCTTCAACCATCAAACTTGGAATCTCACACTGCAGATTTCAGTAACACAAACAATGTAACGTCCTCTGATAAACCCAACTCCATCTCCTCACAATTTTATGCCAATGAAGAATCACATCAAATGGTGGGAGAATCATCTAATATCAGCAATTCTCTGAGTATAAACTTCTGTGAAAATGATGACGTTGTTGATGGTTCAAATGTAGAATCTGACGTTGTATTGTGTTGTGTTGTTAATGAATGTTAATGCTTCAATTTAGAGTTGTATTGTGTCGAATGTTAATGAATTATGTATTGTGTCGAATGTTAATGATTCAGTGAATTTGAATGATGCTTTAAAATTATAGGTTTATTATGGATTGAATGTATTATTAGGAATTACAGGTGTATTGTTTGCCTGCTTTGGCGATTAATTTATTAGTCGGGACAAATAAATTATTTTTTTGGGCAAAAAATGACAATTGCCGACCAAGAGTTTTGGTCGCAAAAAATCCATGTATTGCCGACCAAAAATTTTGTTGGTCATGGAAACTCACTTTTGCCGACCAACAGTTTTGGTCGCGAAAAGTAACAATTGGCGACCAAATTAATTTTGGTCGCAGAATGTCGCAATTGGCGACCAAAATTTTTGGTTGCGAAATATCACAATTGGCGACCAAACTTTTTGAACGCAAAATGTGTCAATTGGCGACTAAGAAATTTGGTCGGCAAAAGGTGACTTTTCGCGACCAAAGTGTTTTAGCGACAAAATGAATTAGTCGCGGTAATTAAATATTTAGCGACCAAAAATTTAGTCGGCAAATCCAACTTTTGCCGACCAACGAAAATTTTGGTCGCGAATTACTTTCCGCGACCCTCAATTGGCGACCAAACTAGCGACCAAAAAAATTGGTCGCGGATAACTTTTGCCGACCAAAAATTCACTTTTAGCGACCAATTTTTTTGTTGCTAAAAGTGTGAATTCTTGTAGTGATATAAGTACATAAACATGTGAACTTCAGTGGGACCAAACCTATTTAGGTTAAAGCAAACCTTTAGAATCCCAACACACAATCCTCTCATATTCCAGCTTAATCCAAATCAAAGATATGGTTAAAATAATATCAAACATTTGGACACAACCACATGTGACTCGGTCCAAATCCAATGCATTTTGGAGCCTCATTTCCAACTTTTTAAAATAAAAAGTTTGCAATAAACAAAAAGTCCCCAAGCCTAGCTAAGCATACATATCTGATTTTAAGAGTCCCACATAGTTCCCTCCCCAATAAATGCCATCGGACATATATTGAAGTTCTTAGGTATATGAAAGTTGCACTCTTTCATGATGTTGGACACCACTGCTGTTGCTTTATACTGTCAATTTACATTGTGTAACAATTGTTAAATAATCAATGGTGTAAAATAATATAAAGTAGTAATCAAATAATCATTCCAACCTTGAAATCAACTAATGTTCCAACAAAATTTTAAATTAAAGTTATTCAGTCTGTTTGGGCAATTACATATTTAAAATTTAAAATTTTGTTTTAAAGTTTAATAATTCTATACACGTATAGGTTAATGCAAAATATGTAATGACTGTTACATTTGTCAAACCCAAGAACAAGTCTCAACAGCGTGGTGCTAAATTTTTTTGGGAAGCATTAGCAAGTGGATAGGAAACACTCCCAAATTGTTTAAGGCTATTGATAAAATTAGAAATTTATATTATTTAATGATAAATAACGATGGGAGGCTTAATATTGTAAAGTAATAGAATTACTAATTAAGTTATAATCATAATTTTGACTATGCATGTCTGACTTTTCTTGTATGACTAATGACGATAGAGTTTTTCCAACTAAATATACATCATATCTACTGAGTTGAAAAGAATCACCAAATGTCATTTTCTATAATTGATAAATTATCATTAATAATGATATCCACATTATATATTTAGTCGTGTATGGCATATAAGTCTATAGTTTTTTATTTTTATTTTTAAATGTTGTTAAGTAAAAGAATTATCAATACTCTACCATACAATGAAGTTCTTTTTTTTTTTGGGTGGATAATCATACAATGAACTTCGTTCTTATCATAGGGGTCATAAAGCTATATAGCATTAATTATAAGAAGTTTAACTACATTTTTATCTAGTACCAGTTACAAAATTAATGCAGAACACGTTTCACATGATTTTTTGTCTTTCCCTTCCTTTTTCCTTTAACAACTCCAAGGTTCTTTTATTAAAATTACCGTGGACAATGTTTCAAATAGTAATTCTTTTTCTTACTGTTCCTTTCACTTTCCTTGAATAACTCCAAAAAGGTTCTTTTATTCTTCCCCTGAATTTCCATTAGCAATTCCATGATCTATCACAGTGGATTTATGTTCAACTATTAACCTAAATTCAAAGTGCATTCATGTTCAAGTATTTATGCCTTAAGTTTCAAAATGAACTCGTTTCAGTTACTGTCTTTCATTCCGCACAGTAGATTGTATTAGTTCAATTTATAACATGAAAAAAAAACAAATGAGTATACAGATGGCGTCCTCCACGTCGAGTGCCACTTCATCCTGGCCACCAAGGATATGTGATTGTGGGTTTGGACACTGCGTTATAAAGATATCAAGATTCGCCAAAAACCCTGGTCGTGCATTCTACATTTGCCCTAAAACTACGGTGCGTTTGTGTTGCCACTCTCTTATGCACTTAGTCACAAAACTCGTCGTGCATTTGTTGTTGTCTCGTATAGTCTGCATGCTAACTATTTACTGCAATTTTGTCCAGCGGAGATGTGCGTCGTGGGTTGGTTGGTGTGACGAGTTTCACAGCACCAGTTTGCGTGCTGACCAGCCACATAATGATGTCGATCAGGGGTTACGAGCATAGATCAGAGCCTACGTATGCTTAGGATTGTCGTCGGTTTTTTGTGTATCATTGTTTTGGTATTGTTGTTTCGCATGTGATGTATTGACATGGATATAAACTGCGTAGTTACTTTCTGTATCTGTAGACGTCCCCGAACGCATCCGGGAGGGTTAAGTCCCGTTCCATTCATATTGGGTTTACTACAGTTCAGACTCGATTTGTGTCGGTTCTTAATCTGAACCAAAGAGTCCAAATCCGGCAAATCGTTTTGAAGAAAAACAGATTTTTTGAAAAGTAGTGCCAGACATGGATCGCTTTGACATTCTGAGTCGCCACCTAAATATTTTAAAATGGGAAATTTAGGAAACCTTGACTCGGTGCCGAAGGCCACATGTCCGTCATCACCAAAGTGGTCTTGGCTCGGGAGCTTGGGTACGATTGGGGAAGGTCAGCTATGGGCACCCCCTTTCGCCCGGTTCGAAGACCGGCCTCTACTAACCGTGATATCCGTTTTTGAAAACATTATGCGATCTTATTCCAGTTATTAGCCTAGAATTACTATGTTATGCGCGCATCAAACAAGTATGGACTAGATCGCCTAATTTGGAAATAAACATTGCATATCCGTTCGTTTTGAAAATAGTTTGAACTTTGCTACTCGTAAGTAGGCTAAAACACGGATTTCAATGAGTTTTCCCAACTCAAGTAATCCAACCTCCACCCACAGGCATTCAAACAGTTTATCTCACATAAGCATTTAACCGCATGGTAAGCATACATGTCATGGCAACATTCACACGCATGTGGTATGCTAAAGCGTAAAATACTTACATCGTACTCCGCGCCAAAACAAAAACTAGTTAGCAAACATGCATGTCCTAGTTCATGTTAAATGGCTAATGCATCGCATACAGGGGTATAATCTAAACAGGCTCGGCTAATCCTAAACATGGCACATGAGATGCAACAACTATCACGTATTCAATTTGGAATTGAAAGTACGATGCAGTTTGCATGATGTGCCGAGCCTGATGTATGTAAACAAATGCATGAATGCACGCATGCGTTGCCTAAGGTATGCTAATTTAGATGTGCCCTAATCTACCATCATAAGCAGGTAAATAAAAGGGTAGAAAGAAATGGGGGTTGGAAGACATACACCCACTCACACACACTTATTACAAATGCGCCCTCACTCGAAGGGACCAAAAGAATAATACAGTTCAAAGAATAAATGAATAAATTATTACAAAATTCTAATTAAAAAAATTAAATCAAGTAAATAAAAGAAAGGGGGCCTCAGCCCTGCCTCGGGATGCGCGAATGATGCATGCTCGTTGCGACTTGCCCAGAAAAGCCTACACCGTGCCACTGCCACCTCTGTTTTTACTGTCCCGTCTTTCCAAAAAAAAATACCAAAGTCCCAGGAAACCTTCCTTGTGTTCTACTGAGTGCCACCGACTGGAGGAAACTACCACCGGCTACTTGTGGTGGCCACCGGCTGCAAAATAGTCTATCGACCAGAAATACAGTGCCGATCGGCACTCTTTCCTGCCGGTCGGCACAAAATTCCTGCAGAAGACGCTTTGACAAAGACAAAGAAAGTAACAAAGGCATGGTATTGGATTTTTTTGAGCATATTTATGCATGGCCAATGCTTCCTATCATGAATGGGACTCAAGGAAACATGGCTCTTGGTTCTAGGGCTATCAATTGTGCACCTTGGTGCATGATAGCCTAAGATACCAAGGTTGCATTTCAATGTAAAAATGCATGCAACTCAACAATGATAACTAAGTCCCTATCATACCAAAGTCAAGGGCCTTAGTGACATGGGAATTGAGGTATGTTTTGTCACTTGGAGTACAAACACCCCTCATTTCCCACACTTGGTTTGACACCCCAAACCAAGTAATGAAATGCAATCCATGCAAACGTGCATCAACAATGCAACATGACACAAAAGTGTAAGGCATGCCAAATGCTATGTAACACATCATGGGAAGTATACAATACTAAGCATGCACAATGCAAAGTGTGATACAAACATAAACACCTAAGGCAATAGGATTGTCTTATGTCAAGACCATGTTGACTAAGCATGCAACACACATATACTAAACATACAATTGTAGACTAAGCTACAATGGGACAGCCCTCAAACCTCCCTAAAACAATGGCCAAACATGCCCAAAATGATGACCAAAACTCATGCAAGCATGCAAGGCAATAGGCCCAAAACCAAGGGCACCAAAGAGAGTACCTTACTACCATTATCAAGGCCACTCATGGCATGCATCTAACAACCAAAAACAGACTTCTATCATGCAAAATGACACCCAAAACCCACATATGGCAGCCCCAAAATGTATTAATCATGCAAGCATACACAATGCCAATTCCTAGCCATAAAAGGGGACACCCTTGAAGCATGAAAATGGTCACATATGCAAACATACACACATGATTTATGGACTGAAATAGGGTCACAAATGATGCCAAATCATGAGGATGATCAATGTTGAACATGCTAGGAACCGAAATGCATGAGGCTTACAAGCCTAGAATACAAAACAACCATGTCAAGCACACTATACATGGCAAAATCAAGGCTCACATTTCTAAAACATGGCAAATCAAGACCAACATCTTCAAGATGCTAAGCTAAAAACATGGAGATACATGACGCTAAACACATGGCATGTCTCTAAGCAAAATGGAACATTACAAAACAAGTATGGGAAGTATGTTAAGGGCCACGAAACCAACCTTAGACAGAGGTATAACATGACTTAAAACACCCAAAAAAGTTTTGAAATGAAGCCAAATGCAAGCATGCACACATGTTACCTCATGAGCCAAGAATGAAAACCAAAGATGGACAAAGGGGAGAGGGGTATCCCTCCCCTACATGAGACTTCAAAACACCTCCTTCACCACTGAAAACCCACTGGTTTTCAGTGGTGAGAAGACCAAAAACACTGAAGTTAGACAATGCTCAAAAAAAAAGGCACAAAAGGACCAAAACAAGGCCTAAAAGAGTGAGGCTTCACTCAAATACAAAAGTGACCTTAATGAATGTTCTTGAGCAAGTAAAAACAAGGTTTTCTTATGTTAAACACAAAGCTCAAAACACAAGACAAGAGGGGTAGAAACTAGTTGCAAGAATGGGGAAACTAAAGTGATGTTCTTACCCTTGAAGATCCTTTGAAGAACAAAAGGTCCAGCCCTCTTTTAGTGATCAAAACCAGTCCAAGATCATACAAAACAAACCTCCAAGCCTCCCAATCTCGGATTAAGGTGTAGTAGTGTGTGTAATGGTGCAAAAGTAAGGTGAAATCACACTTTTTGGTCCAAAAACACACACACAAGAGGAGAGAGAGGGAGATATAGATATATATGGATGTATATTAGAGAAATATATGTATAAGCTTTGGTTTTGCCCTCCAAAATTCTAACCTTGAGCCAAGAGGAGAAGCCTTTCTCTTATAGGCAAGCAAAGCTTACAAGCTAAGCCAACTAAAGGCTCATCCCTCCATACACGTGTATGGAGGGGAGCAAAAGGTGATACAGCTATCTAAAAAATATCTCATAAAGCAGCTGTACAGTAGTCAGCAGGGCAAAATGGTCATTTTGCCAAAAAGAGTGCCGACCGGCACAAAAAGGTGCCGACCGGCACAATATAGTGCCGATGGCAACAACAACTAGCCGGTGGCCTCTAGCCACTGCCGGTGGTGTGTGGGGATGCCTCAAAAAGCATTCCCTACCCCTCCAAGGCAAAACACAAGTGTTTGGTGCAAAACCAGACACAAAATGGTCAAGTTCGGAGGTCCTGAGGCAAGGCGCGTAGCCGAGAACTCCGGGAACTCCAAACGAACACGAACATGGATAATCACCGAGTGTTCGAGTGGTGACGTCCAAGTCTTGAGGACGGTCAAAAATGGGGTGTCTACAGTATCACATATGTACGTTGCTGTCAGTTAGATGTTTTGGTCCTGTTACATAAGATTTCTCCAACGTGTAGTACAAATGAACTTTGTCTTTCGAAAAGTGTTGTACTGTTTTGTGCTTATGTGTTTTAATCGGGTTTACACTTTTATTTCACTTTTGGCCATGCAAACTATATGTACTGTACTTCATTTCTTTCTGATAATGAAATTATAAATGTTACAAGCAGGACAGGACTACTCATGGCAATAAACCGAACATCACCCCGTACGCCTTCAAAGTATCAAGGTAACGCTGTAAAATCAACCCAACCCCAGCCAGTCCACAAATGCCAATTCGACAGCGACAATACAAAGCTGTTTCTTCAACTCATCATTGCTGAAATAGAAGGTGGTAATCGACAACCATGCGGATTGTCCATGGCAGGGTATAAGAACGTAGCAAACAAATTTCTAGAGAAAACCGACCTACTACATTCAGCCAAACAAATGAAAAACAAGTTTGACAACTTGAAGAAAGATTGGGTCGCCTGGAAGAAGTTGGAGAATGCCAGCCACGGCTTGACAGGGCTTGGGTACGATCAGACAGGCTTGATCACTGCACCTGACCATTGGTGGGCGAAAATGCAAGCGATATGTTTTCACAACACTTTTATTTTGTTGAGTTACATTTATTGTTTTGTAATTACATTTCAAGCTGCAATAAAAATATGTGTTTTCTCCTTCACAGATGAACAACTGATGTGCTAAATTCAGGACTAAGCCACTAGAGCACGTGGATCTCATGGAGCGGGTGTACTCTGGCGCAACAGCGACTGGGAAACATGCATGGACTCCAACAGAAGTGCAAGATGATGCTGCTGTTGCGACCAATGCCATGGACGTAGATAGCGGGATGGGACCTCTCAGTGCAGACACACCACCACAGCCAGGCCGTGACACTATCGGGGAGAATGTGGTTGATAGTAGCCTATTTGAGGATGCTCCCCCCCAGTCAGCCGTGGACGGATCATCCAATCTAAAACGGCGCAAGCGGGCAACGCCTGGTACTGTTGCTAGCAGCATGGACAATCTGGTGGAAGTTGTAAGCAAACAAAGCAGGGAGCTGAAAATCATACAATACGTTGTCATGGGTAAAGGTGACAACACAGTGGGGGACTGTCTTGCACGGCTTATGAGCACGCCTAGATTAGAGCCATGCGGTAAGTTGTTCTCATTCGCATGCGGCATAATGGATACACCCGATAATCAGGACATCATCATGGCCCTCCCCCAGAATTACATTGTCAACTGGTTGACAGAGAAGCGTGCCTGTATGCCGGCCAATGTTGGCAGGGATCATAACGGGGGGCCACGGCTATTCGGGAGTGGTGGTGTTGTTGACTTGGACTAGGCCGTTGTGGTTGGATTGTCATGTTACTATTTGACGATCATGAGACTGTAGTATATTATGTGTGTTTGTATTGTGCTCTTTTCTTTTTCTTTTGGATGGTGAATACTAGAGACAGTTTGCATTTCTTTTATTTTTGTGTAGATGTGTATGTATGCTTCTGCAGGACTTTGCAGGCTTATTTTGGTTTGTTGTGCTTTTATTTTGGTGTGGACGTATATGTATGATTCTGCAGGACTTTGTAACCGATATGCGAGTATACACGCTGCAAGGTGGCATTATTTTGGTGTTACATGCTTGTTATGTTATGCACAACTTGTGTCCAGGGAATGTATATACAACTCTTTGCAGGCTATTAATGCACACAAAAAAAAAAAGGATGAAAATTAGTTACATTTCTTTAATTAACGTATTAATTAATTATTAATTTTATTTGTTGTGTAAACTTATATATTCAAATTATTTAATACAGGCAGAAAAGTACTTACATTTCAATGATTTGCAAAATTATTTATTTATTGGGTGCTTCTTATTTATTTAATGCACAAAAAAAAAATGTGCAAAGTAGTTACATTTCTTTAATTGACTTATTTATTATTTATTAATTTTATTTATTGTGTAAACTTATATATTCAAATTATTTAATACAGGCAGAAAAGTACTTACATTTCAATGATTTACAAAATTATTTACTTATTGGGTGCTTCTTATTTATTTAATGCAAAAAAAAAAAAAAAAGGTGCAAAGTAGTTACATTTCTTTAATTGATTTATTTATTATTTATTAATTTTATTTATTGTTGTAACTATATATTATTCAAATTATTTAATAAAGGCAGAAAAGTACTTATATTTCAATAATTAAAAAAATTATTTATTTATTTGGTGCTTTTTATTTATTTAATGCAAAAACATTTTACTAGTTTCATTATCTTATTTATTTATAGTTATCTTTATGTACATAATTTTTTTCCAAAACACTTCACGTCAGATATTGAAAAAGTGAATGTGCCATACGTCTCTGAAAAGCACATGAAAGTTACATGCTTATATGCAAGCATGCAAATACAAATTGTACAAACCTACAAAGCATTCACATGGTTTTATTTGGTGCACTAGGCTTCCTTACATTTCACATGCCCACAGTAGCCTACGTTGATTTGGTCATTTAAGTGGCTTCTGCAGGAGTGTTATATATGGTAGAGTTGTGCAACTCATTTCGCCAATTAAAAGTTACAACTAGTAGTGCTAAAATTTCATATAATTTGCAATGTGTATGGATGCACAAGAGGGTACTAGCTCGGGAGTCGTACGCAATGGCCAAATAAATGCTTGGATACAAGAGACGATTGGAGAAATGGAGTCTACGACATCAATGATTTGGACAGAAATTGCTCGCGTTGCCAACGACTACGCGTATGTTGACAGGACTCCATTTCACACATCCGCATTGACTGGTAGCATGTGGATGCAGGCGATGCTTGGAGGAAGGAATGAAGCCTTTCAACGACATTTTCGAATGTCACAAGAAGTGTTCTTGATGTTGTGCAAGACATTAGTTAAAGATTTCGGCCTTCTAGTACCACAGCGTCCTCATGGTATAGACGTAGTTGAGAGTGTCGGCATGTTCATATTCGTGTTATGGGGCTTCACGAGTTGGGACATAGAAGACCGTTTTCAACACTCAGGGGAAACAGTCTGGCGTCATGTAATGCGAGTTCTTAAAGCGATGAAGTTGTTCGCGAGAGTACACTGCCGACCGACAAGGTCACAACACAGTAGACATCCGTACTTGGAGTCCCGACGAAAATATTTCCCATTCAAAGTGAGAATATTTATTTTTGGCACATTTAAAAAATGAGTAGTACCCGCTTTCGGAAAGTAAGGCAAACTTATTTTGGGTAGTAGCATTTTTCCATATTTATGATGATGTGTGAAATTTCAAGACTGTATTGGCGCGCTTGACGGCACACATGTGGAGGCACATCTCCCTCCTCAGGAGGCACCGCCATATTTTGGCCGTAAAAGACGGCACACGCAAAACATACCCGCAGCGTGTGATTTTGATTTGTGTTTTATTTTTATATCTTGCGGATGGGAGGGAAGTATGCATGACAGTAGAATTTTTAACGAAGTAACACAGGACCCAGCCAAACAATTCCCCATGCCAGAGGAAGGTAGGATGAACGACACATTTTTTTTTTTTTGTTTGTATTAGTTGTGTGCATTTGATATTTCTAATTGACCACCGTACTAATATTATCGACATGCAACCAGGGAAATATTACCTTGTTGACGCGGGATACAAGAACCAAAAAGGATTTTTGGCGCCGTATAAGGGATGCCGATACCACTAGGAAGTGTTTCGCGCAACCGGACGGCCAAAAAATGCAAACGAAATTTTCAACACAGTGCACTCCTCCTTACGGAGTGCAATTGAATGTACGTTCGGCATATGGAAAGCGCGATGGGGATTCATACATAACACGCCGCGATATGATTTCGGGAAAGTGCAGGTGCCATTGGTTGGGGCGTCAATGGCAATACATAATTTTATACGCCGCAACTCGAGCGACGATGAAGCATTCAACAAGGTTGCGAATGCAGAGACTTTTACATTCAACAACATGCAAATGTTGACGATCTTGGTGACGATGATGATGGTGAACTAGAGGGCGACGATGACGTACATATGAACGAAGTGAGGAAATCAATACAGAATGAATTAGTGCGGCATCGGCGTGAACTTGGGTTGTAAATCCCATTCCCACATTACGAGGTGATGGCAAACGAAATGAATGTGTAAAACTATTGAAAGTGTCAAGAAAAATGTACGGTTCTGTTGGTAAGTTGCAGGTTCTGAAGGGCATTTACCAAATTGTAATGTGGAAATTAATTAATGTAAGAGCATAATTCATTGGGAAAAATTAAGAAAATAAATATGCCATGCAATAATAATATTAAAAATGATTAACCAAACTGTCATAATAATTTTAAAACTGAAACGAGTTCATTTTGAAACTTAAGGCATAAATACTTGAACATGAATGCACTTTGAATTTAGGTTAATAGTTGAACATGAATCCACTGTGATAGATCATGGAATTGCTAATGGAACTTCAGGAGAAGAATAAAAGAACCTTTTTGGAGTTATTGAAGGAAAGTGAAAGGAACAGTAAGAAAAAGAATTACTATTTGAAACATTGTCCACAGTAATTTTAATAAAAGAACCTTGGAATTGTTAAAGGAAAAAGGAAGGGGAAGACAAAAAATCATGTGAAACGTGTTCCGCATTAATTTCGTAACTGGTACTAGATAAAAATGTAGTTAAACTTCTTATAATTAATGCTATATAGCTTTATGACCCCTATGATAAGAACGAAGTTCACTGTATGATTATCCACCCCAAAAAAAAAAAAAAGGATTTCATTGTATGGTAGAGTATTGATAATTCTTTTACTTAACAACATTTAAAAAAAAATAAATTATAGACTTATATGCCATACACGACTAAATATATAATGTGCATATCATTATTAATGATAATTTATCAGTTATAGAAAATGACATTTGGTGATTCTTTTCAACTCAATAGATATGATGTATATTTAGTTGGAAAAACTCTATCATCATTAGTCATACAAGAAAAGTCAGACATGCATAGTCAAAATTATGATTATAACTTAATTAGTAATTCTATTACTTTACAATATTAAGCCTCCCGTGGTTATTTATCATTAAATAATATAAATTTTTGATTTTATCAATAGCCTTAAACAATTTGGGAGTGTTTCCTATCCACTTGCTAATGCTTCCCAAAAAAATTCAGCACCACGCTGTTGAGACTTGTTCTTGGATTTGACAAATGTAACAGTCATTACATATTTTGCATTAACCTATAGGTGTATAGAATTATTAAAATTTAAAACAAAATTTTAAATTTTAAATATGTAATTGCCCAAACAGACTGAATAACTTTAATTTAAAATTTTGTTGGGACATTAGTTGATTTCAAGATTGGAATGATTATTTGATTACTACTTTATATTATTTTACACCATTGATTATTTAACAATTGTTACACAATGTAAATTGACAGTATGAAGCAACAGCAGTGGTGTCCAACATCATGAAAGAGTGCAACTTTCATATACCTAAGAACTTCAATATATGTCCGATGGCATTTATTGGGGAGGGAACTATGTGGGACTCTTAAAATCACATATGTATGCTTAGCTAGGCTTGGGGACTTTTTGTTTATTGCAAACTTTTTATTTTAAAAAGTTGGAAATGAGGCTCCAAAATGCATTGGATTTAGACCAAGTCACATGTGGTTGTGTCCAAATGTTTGATATTATTTTAACCATATCTTTGATTTGGATTAAGCTAGAATATGAGAGGATTGTGTGTTGGGATTCTTAAGGTTTGCTTTAACCTAAATAGTTTTGGTTCCACTGAAGTTCACATGTTTATGTACTTACATGTTGCTAAGTTTTACAATATTCTGGAAATTTTGAATTAAAAAGGAAAAAAACATAAAAAATAAAAAAAGAATTAACTGTCACGACCCCAACCCGCCCCTAGTAGGATGGTGCCATGATGGCCAGTAATCCGAGATTACCCAAGGCCTCTTTCAAAGATTCACACATAACCGAGTACGCATAGGGGCTTACAAACGCGGAAGCAATAACTTAAGGTACAAGTGGTCCATAAGAGCTGTGCATAGATCAAATGATATGGCATACATATTACGATTCTACATTCGGTTACAGATAAACAAAATACATGATACATCTTGATCAAAAGGCTTCTCAAACCAACATACACAAAATACAACAAGTACAAGCCAAGAAGCATGATTTTCAAGATTTGCCGACGTAAACACAGCATTGCCGACATAAACATAAGTCAAGCCGACATGACAAGAATCCAAACCAAGCTTGCAAAACATATCTAGGCGTCGCCGCCGTCCTGCTCATCACCTACATATATATAGAGAGGGTGAGCTTGGATACTCAGTGAATGGTACAAGTAATAAAGGTTTTGCATGAATAATAGTCGAAGTCTCTCCAGGACAAAACATATCCAAAACTATACAAATATTAGCCGAGATTCTTTCAAAGCAAAACACATCAGAACTTTACAATTCAGGGGATGAACCGTATTCATGTAACAAGTCTTACGAGCCGCAAGGGATGCTTACTGGCATCAGCAAAACACAAATCAATAGCTTTTCGAACAAACAAATCCACGCGATAAACCGTCGGTGGCAAAACAAGGGACTGCACAATCCGTAATCGATTAGTCAAAGGTGCTGCGAAAGTTTAGAGTCCTCCAGCATGAGGGACTTGTGTTACTTAGGCCCGTAGCCCGCTTTAACACAATAGTCTTGTGTTACTTAGGCCCGTAGCCCGCTTTAACATGATAGTCTTTCCAAGAAAGGATCGTATCCTTTTAACACGAGAGTACTGCACAAGTTTAGAGTCCTCCAGTACAAGGGACTTTTTATTACTTAGTGCTGTGAAAGTTTAGAGTCCTCCAGTACAAGGGACTTTCCAAAGATGACATCAAAACAAGCTTACACTCGATACATCAAAATAAGGCTAATCATTCATGCTTATCAAATACTTTCATCAAAACGAAGCAAAACAAGGTTTATCAAAACTTTATAACATAGCTTTATTAAAAATACCACTCACATAGATCTTCTCGGGTGTAGGCTCAAAGCAAGGATCAAGGACCTACAATCACATGGCAAATACATTCTCAAAACGAGCTTCACATGCATGCAAATGATTTCGGCATTCACACCAAATCTATGCCAATAACAAAGCAGAACTTGCTGGGAGTTAAAACACTGTTTTTCATCTCATGAAAACACACTGGGTACCAACCAGGTCTTTGCCGAGGTCCCGCACCTCCTTGCCGAGGTGTGGTCCCGATGGCCACTTTCAAAAGCGAAGTCAAGAAAGCCTAAGTTTCCCTTTGAAGAACATGAAGAATCAAGAACATCAAGAACATGCATTGCTTAAATCACAACTTGTTTATACAAAGAAAAATCTGAGATTCCATGCTAAGAGTTCAAAAACATGGACCTAGGTACACACACAAGCAAATCGCGTGAAAACAAACACAAAACATGGTTTTTGACATAAACTTCCGGATCAAAACAACAGTTTTCTTCAAGAACACATGAACATTATTTCCTCTTCCAAAACCAACTTCAAATCAATGCATGGTATGCAAAACAGATTCGATCATGCAATGCAACTTGATAATCGATAAGAATAACCAGAGTAGATTAAGATTCAGACCTCAAAACTCGAATCTAACGGTTCAAACTCCAAAGATCAAGCTCGAAAATCAACTTCTCTCTCTAGAACTCTACCTTCTTCCTCTAGAGCTTCTCTCTCTAAAGGCAAAGATTTGAGACAAAAAAAAAATGATTTGTTTCTAGGTCTGCCGGCTGTCTTAACATTCAGTTCGGACACGTGGCCTTACCAGGTTGGTTCAACTCAAAAGGGTGCCTGATTGATAAGACAAGTCTCTGACAAAGCATATTCAACAAGTTATATGGCAAGACACATTGGCAAGTAATGATATCGACTAAAGTCAAATCTTCGGCAACAGGGTAACAAAGACATCGGCTAGGGAGGACGACACTTGACTAAGCTGTGCCACACCTTGGCCTGGATGTGCCACACCTCGGTCTAGGCCATACCTGCCCAGGAACGAAGATCACTATATGCAAAACACCTCGGCCTAGATAGCGACATCTCAGCTAACATGCCGGGGTGAAGATGGAGGTCAACCAAGTGGTTCCGAAATGGTTCTAAGTACAAAGGTTCAGCGGAGAACTAGGTTCAAGATGACCTCGGCTACACCAAGCAAGGAACAAAATCATGCGAGCAACACTTAAACAAAACAAGACAAGTTTTAAACAAAACAAGACAAGACAAAATTTACAGGCACCACGTAACAAGACAAAATCACACATGAAGTATGCAAGTATGACTAAATCAAAGTGAGGGTTGTTACATCCTACCCCCTTTAAAGAAGTTTGCTCCCCAAACTTAAGTTACCTTGTTCCGAGAACAATTCTGGATGGCAAATTCTCATTTCCCCTTCCATTTCGCAGGTGGCATCCTTGCCGTAATGCTCTTTCCATTCAATCTTTACCATTGGCATCGACTTGTTTCTCAACTGCCTAACTTATCTGTCAATAATAGACATCGGCTTCTCTTCATAGCCCAAATTCTCATTAACTTCAATCCCAAAATAGTCAATCACATGCAAGGGATCCCGAATATATTTTCTCAACATTGAAACATGAAACACATTATGGACTTGGCTTAAGTCTGGTGGCAAGGCAAGTTTGTAGGCAACGGAGTTAACCTTGTCAAGAATTTCAAACAGCCCAATATAATGGGGCGCTAACTTACCTTTCTTCCCAAATCTGGAAACTCCTTTCATTGGCGAAACTTTCAGGAATACATGATCCCCAACTTCGAATTCTAACTCATTCATTCTCTGGTCGGCATAGCTCTTTTGTCAGCTCTGAGCAGTTTTAATCCTCTGTTGAATAAGTTTAATCTTCTCTGTGGTTACTCGAATCAACTCGGGACCAAGCAAAGCTTTATCTCCAACTTCGGTCCAACATATCGGCGACCTGCACTTTCTTTTGTACAAAGCTTCATACGGCGCCATGCCAATGCTAGCTTGATAACTGTTATTGTAAGCGAATTCTACTAAGGGCAAATGCACTCCCCAAATTCCTTAGAAGTCCAATACACAAAGTCTAAGCATATCTTCAAGTGTCTGAATTGTTCTCTCTATTTGCCCATCCATCTAGAGATGAAAAACTGTACTAAATCTCAACTCGGCTCCGAATGCCCTCTGTAGACTCTGCCAAAATCTGGAAACAAACTTCGGATCTCGGTCCGACACAATTGACATCGGTACTCCATGAAGTCTAACAATCTCATTCACATATAGCAAGGCAAGTTGATCCGCGTTGAAGGTAGTCTTAACAGGCAAAAAGTATGCTGACTTGGTTAATCTATCAACGATAACCCAAATCGAATCCATACCTTTCTATGTCCTCGGCAACCAATCACAAAATCCATGGAGATGTGTTCCCATTTCCACTCAGGAATCGACAAAGGTTGAAGAAGTCCTGCTGGTCTCTGATGTTCTGCTTTCACCTGTTGACAACACAAGCACTAGGACACGAACTCGGCTATCTCTCTTTTCATATTTGGCCACCAGAAAGTCTGTTTCACATCTTGATACATTTTGGTATTTCCTGGATGAACAGCAAACTTGGAACCATGAGCTTCCTGCAAAATTCTCCTCTTTAACTCTGGGACGTTGGCCACACACAATCTCCCTTCAAACTTAAGCACTT
Organism: Camellia lanceoleosa; assembly: GCA_025200525.1. Taxonomy (NCBI): domain Eukaryota; kingdom Viridiplantae; phylum Streptophyta; class Magnoliopsida; order Ericales; family Theaceae; genus Camellia; species Camellia lanceoleosa. The sequence continues at coordinate 32,594,375 of CM045763.1, read as the reverse complement.
GGTTTTCAATGGTGTACCCCGATCTCGGCTTTGTAATAATCTCATCGGCTACCTTTCTGAAGAATTCATCCTCCATTTGTCTTGTCTTTACTTCCTCGACAATAGTTGGTTCTAATGAAATCATGGTTAGACATGCCAAATTTCCCACTATTTTTCTGCTCAAAGCGTCGGCTACGCTGTTAGCTTTACCCGGGTGATACTGAATTTGCATGTCATAGTCTTTCAACAACTCAAGCCATCTTCTCTGCCTCAAATTCAATTCTTTTTGAGTAAACAGGTACTTTAAACTCTTATGATCTGTAAAAACTTGACAAGAAGCTCCGTACAAGTAGTGTCGCCAGATCTTTAAAGCAAATACAACGGCTGCTAGTTCCAAATCATGGGTAGGATAGTTCTTTTCATGTGGCTTCAACTGACGAGATGCATATGCTATGACTTTACCCCCTTGCATTAATACACAACCCAAACCCTTATGCGATGCATCACTATAGATATGAAACTCTTCATTACCTGATGGAAGCACAAGTCTTGTGTCAGAACTAACCTCGCCAGCCTCGAAAGTCGACTCCCGATCTTCAGTCCATTCATACGGTGCTCCCTTCTTAGTCAATTGCGTCAATGGAATTGCAATCCTTGAGAAATCCTTCACAAACTTCCTGTAATAACCTACTAAACCCAGAAAACTACGAACCTCGGACACATTAGTCAGCCTTAGCCAATTCACTACGGCTTCAATTTTACTAGGATCAACCGAGATGCCCTCTTTATTAATCACATGACCCAAGAATGAGATAATAGAAAGCCAAAACTCACACTTGTTAAACTTAGCATACAGTTTCCGGTCTCTCAAAATCTATAAGGCAAGTCTCAAATGATTTTCATGTTTAGCTTTACTCTTGGAATAGATCAATATATCATCAATGAAGACAACTACAAACTCATCTAAATATGGCTTGAAGACTCTGTTCATTAAATCCATAAATGCAGCAGGGGCATTGGTCACCCCGAAAGGCATTACTAAAAATTCGTAGTGGCCATATCTTGTCCGGAAGGCCGTCTTCTCAACATCCTCGGCTTTAACTTTAAGCTGATGGTAACCTGACCTAAGGTCAATCTTAGAAAAGACTCGCGCCCCTTGTAACTGATCAAGAAAATCATCAATTCTAGGTAATGGGTACTTGTTCTTAATGGTGACCTTATTAAGTTCTCTGTAATCAATGCAAAGACGGAGTGTGCCATCCTTTTTCTTAACAAATAAAACGGGTGCTCCCCATGGTGAAGTGCTTGGCCTAATAAATCCCTTATCCAGCAATTCTTGTAATTGCAGTTTCAATTCCCTAAGTTCAGCTGGGGCCATTCTATAGGGTGTTTTGGAAATCGGCTGTGTTCCCGACATGATATCAACGGTAAACTCTATTTCTCTATCGGCTAGGTGGCCAAGCAATTCGTTCGGAAAGACGTTGGGGAACTCATTAACAACTGGAATGTCGGCTAAATTAACATTTCCATTCTGATCGCTCAGTATACTACACAAGTAGCCTCGACACCCTTTCTGAATTAGCTTATTGGCCTTAATGGACGAAATCAAGTAAGGTGGGGACACTACCCCTTTACCCTGGAAAATAACCTCGACTTGATTTGGGGGTTTCAGTGTGACACTCTTTGAAACACAATTAATAGATGCATGATTCGCTACTAACCAATCCATTCCCAGTATAACATCAAAATAAACTATGTCCAATGGCATTAAATCAACTAACAATTCAACATTCTCAATCACAATAACACATGCTCTATAAATGGATGCAACAATCATGGATCTCCCAGATGGAGTAGGCACAGATAGCACATAATCAAGGGGTTCTAGGTTCCTATCAAGCTTCTCCGTAAACTTAGCAGACACAAATGAATGCGTAGAACCCGAATCAATCAATACATAAGCATCTTGAGAGCAAATTGGGAGTATACCTGACACTACTGTCTCAGCATTCTGAGTGTCTCCTGGCACTAGTGCAAACACTCTACCCTGCTTCATCTGTCCTTTTCCAGCATTACTCTTCTGAACGGAACCCGAGGTATTCTCACCTTTCTTGCTGTCATCAGCCTTTGTCTTAGGGCAGTCTCTCACATAATGACCCATTTCACCACATTTATAACAAGCTCCAGACGCCTAACGACAGACCCCAAAATGTGGTTTCCCACAACTGGAACATGTCGGCTTAGTACTACCTTCCTGCCTTAGGTTGCTTGAACTGTCAGCATTCACTTTCTTCTTGGTGCCAAGCTACGCTTTCGCTTCTTTTCTTCTCTGGTTCTCTCCCGAACTCTGGTATCTGTTCAGGTTAGCCTCGGCCTGAATGGCTTTGTCCAACACTTCGGCGTAAGTTGGCATATTGTGCAGGTTAACCCGGTCTTGTATCAGTCCGCGAAGCCCACTCTCAAGCTTCCTAGCCTTCATATATTCATCGTTGACCATGTGTGGTGCAAACCTCGCCAGTTCAGTAAAAGCGCGGTCATATTCTGCCACTATTCAGTTGCCCTGCGTCAAAGTCTGAAACTCGGTAGCCTTGCGGTTTCGAACACTTAGGGGGAAGTGTTTGTTGTAGAACAACTCCAAAAATCGGGTCCTGGTCAAGTCTAGATTGCTTTCTCGAACCATCACCCACATTATGTACTTGACTCATACTTGGCGGGAGGGCAACCCGATAAGCTACTGGATCCACTTTCTCCAAAACTTAGAAGAGACCAACGTATCGAGGCGTTAACTTACCCCTTTTACCGAATCTTGGATGTCCTTTTATTGGAGTGACTTTTACAAACACATGACTATCCACCTCAAATTCCAAATTCTTTCGTCGGTTATCCTCATAACTCTTCTGCCTACTTTGAGCAGTTTTCAGTCTTTCCCGAATAATTCTGATTTTTTCCGTCGTCAACTGAACAATTTCGGGCCCTAGCAATGATCTATCTCCGATCTCGGCCCAACACACAGGGGAACGACACGGTCTTCCATACAGAGCTTCATAGGGTGCCATTTCAATACTCGAACGGTAACTATTATTATAAGCGAACTCTACCAACGGTAGATGGGTTTCCCAACTTTCCTGAAAATCCAACACACACATTCGGAGCATATCCTCTAATGTCTGTATTGTTCTCTTGGATTGACCGTCAGTCTGAGGGTGGAAAGCTGTGCTAAATTTTAATTCCGTACCCATTGCTTCCTGCAAACTTTGCCAGAATCTCGAAATAAATTTTGGATCCCTGTCCGACACAATTGAGATTGGAACACCATGAAGTCTCACAATTTCATTCACATAGATAACAGCAAGTTTATCTACATTATATTGAGTCTTCACAGGTAGAAAATGAGTGAACTTAGTCAATCGGTCCACAATGACCCATATAGAATTCATACCCCAAGGAGTCCGTGGTAATCCTACAATGAAATCCATGGTAAGATGTTCCCACTTCTATTCTAGGATTTAAAGGGTTGCAACAATCCTGCGAGTCTCTGATGTTCTGCCTTTACTTGCTGACATTGCAAACATTTAGAGATGAACTCCGCGATCTCCTTTTTCATACTTGGCCACCAAAAATTTTGTTTCAAATCCCGATACATTTTAGTACTTCCCGAATGCATTGAAAATCTTGAGGCATGCGCTTCTTCCATCAGTTTCCGTTTAAGTTCCAACACATTGGGGACACATATTCGGTTTTGAAATTTGAGCACCGAATCCACTAAACTGAACCCCGGTTTTGGTTTTGTCTCTAACTCATTACATATCTTTCTTAGAGTTTCATCTTCCATTTGATGTAACTTGATCTCCTCAAGTAAGGTCGGTTGGGCCATTATTGCTGCTATTACGGCCTCCAGTTCACGTACTATAAGATCCACATTCATTTTATCTAGTTCGATTACCAACTTCTTTTGCTCGGTAAATAGGTTTGCCAAATCCCCCATATTTTTCCGACTAAGTGCATTTGCAACAGTATTGGCTTTACCAGGATGGTAATGGATCTGTAAATCATAGTGTTTAATTAGCTCTAACCACCGTCGTTGCCGCATATTCAATTCTTTCTGAGTAAAAAGGTACTTTAGACTTTTGTGATCAGTATAAACTTCGCAAGTAGTGACATACAGATAATGCCGCCATATCTTTAAAGCAAAAACCACTGCTGCTAGCTCAAGATCATGTGTGAGATAATTCTTTTCATGGGGTTTCAACTGTCGAGAGGCATAAGCGATAACTCTTCCATTTTGCATAAGTACACAATCAAGCCCTTTATGGGAAGCATCACTATAAATCACGAATCCCTCCGTACCACATGGCAAAGCAAGAATCGGAGCTGTAGTTAACTTTGTTTTCAATTCCTGGAAAGTAGATTCCCGCTCTTCTGATCATTCAAATACAACTCCCTTTCGAGTCAGTTGTGTAAGTGGCACAATGATTTTGGAGAAATCTTGAACAAACCTCATGTAATATCCGACTAATCCCATAAAACTACGCACCTCTGTTACATTGGTAGGAGTTGGCCAATTCACGATCGCTTCAATTTTGTGTGGATCAACAGTAACTCCTTCCTTTGTTATAATATGCCCCAGAAATGCCACCTCTTGTAGCCAGAATTCATATTTCTTCAGCTTCGCATACAGTTTCTTTTCCTGGAGGGTTTGAAGGATCAAGCGAAGGTGATTCTCGTGAGCTTCTGTATTCTTCGAGTAAATGAGAATATCATCAATAAAGACCACCACAAACTCATCCAAATAGGGCTTAAAGACGCGGTTCATCAAATCCATAAATGCTGCTGGTGCGTTAGTAACTCCAAAGGGCATAACCAGAAATTCATAATGGCCGTATCGGGTTCGAAAAGCTGTCTTCTCAACATCTTCAGCTTTAACCTTCAATTGGTGGTATTCGGATCGTAAATCAATCTTTGAAAAGACTTGTGCCCCTTGTAGCTGGTCAAATAAATCATCGATCCGTGGCAATGAGTACTTATTCTTGATCGTCACTTTATTAAGCTCCCTGTAGTCTATACATAATCAGAGTGTTCCGCCTTTCTTTTTCACAAACAGAACTGGTGCACCCCAAGGCGACACACTCGGGCGAATGATCCCTTTATCTAGTAAATCCTGCAACTGAGTCTTTAATTCCTTCATTTCAGCTGGTGACATTCTATATGGAGTCTTAGAAATAGGTTGAGTTCCTGGTATCACTTTAATGGTAAATTCAATTTCACAGTCTACTAACTCCCCCGGTAATTCTTCCGGAAAAACATCTAGAAATTCACAGACAAATAGAATCATATCGGTACTTCCGCCCATCACCTGCCCTTCCAAAATACTGCATAAATACCCCCGATACCCTTTCTGGATTAGTTTACAGGCCCTTGCTGCAGAAATCAAATACGGTGGAAAAGTTACCCCATGTCCCTGAAAAGTAGATTCCAATTGTCCCGAAGGGTGGAAGTTGATTTGCTTAGTCAAACAGTCTATAGTTGCACCATATTCACTCAACCAGTCCATACCCAAAATAATATCAAAATAGGTCATATCAAGAGGTAACAGATTCGCATATACCCGGATATCCCCAATTAGGAGTTCATAAGCGTAATATACAGAGGTACAGATCATAGAATCCCCCAAGGCTGAGGACACACATAACATATAAGATAATACTTCTTCAGATTTATCTAAATTGGGAGCAAATAGTTTTGACACAAAGGAGTGGGCAGAGCCAGAATCAAACAATACATAAGCAGAATGACCGTGAACAATAAATGTACCTGACACTACTGTTGCAGCATTTTGTACATCTCCCGGAACCAATGCAAACACCCTGCCTTGTCTTGTAGTGTCTTTGTTGTTAGTAGATTTGGCAACTGGCTTGGTATTAGGAGTCGGTGTAGACCCCGCTGAACTGGTAGCAGCCTTATTGCCATCTTATTGATTCCGCTGAGGGCAATCCCTTATCAAATGACCTGTTTTGCCACACCTAAAACAGGCTCCAGACTTTCGATAACACGTTCCCCGATGCTTCTTTCCACATTCTGAACAAATAGGAATTGAGTCTGTTGTAACGGTGGAAACACTAGAAGTCTCGGAGTTTTGTTTCTTATTTGGTGGAATAGCTGACCCCTTTAGCCATTGGTTGTTCTGCCTCTTCTCCTTCCATTCAGAAATTCGATTCTGAGTAGCAAGGTTTCTTTATGCTATAACAGCCCTTTCCAACATATCAACATAGGTCGATAACTTCAACATGTTGACCTTGTCCAGGATGGCGCTCCGTAATCCCCCTTCAAATTTACGTGCCTTCTTATAATCCATATCTACCATGTGAGGTGCAAACCGGGCTAATTCTGCAAATTGGGCTTCATATTCTGCAACAGTCATGTTCCCTTGTCTAAGAGTTTCAAATTCGGTCACCTTCTTATCTCGCATACTTTGAGGAAAATACTTATCATAAAACAACTCCAAGAATCTGTCCCATGTTAACCCCGAGTAGGTAGTTCTCATAATCATCTACCATCTCCATGGTTCATCTTCAAGAGTGAAGGCAGCGAGTTGTACTTTCTGGGCTTCGGTACAAGGAAATACTTCAAACAACTTTTCTATGCCCAACACCTATGCTTCAGCTTTCATCAGTTCTATCCCTCCTTTAAACAATGGCGGTTTCATCTTTTTAAACTCCTTGGTAAGGGTAATGGTCCGGTCTTCAGCATGGAAATCTTATAATACGAGTGGAGGTATCGGTGGCAGTGGCGGTTGCTGTTGTGGCTGTTGCTGTTGTTGCCGTAGGGTCTCCGCCATTTCCATAATCATTCTCTCCATCCTATCCAGCCGTGCAGAAGTAGCATCTTCTGGGTCTTCTGTTCTTGTTCTCACCATAATCTACATAACAATCAATTATATACAATGGACAGAGTTCAAAATTGTTAGCATTAGCAGAGTACATTACGTTGCCATCGATCTTCTCATATACTTTCAGGATGTCATGTACAATGCCTAAGTCTTCTCTAGACACCCTAAAGCTCAATGGATCCGTGTGTGAGATGGCAACTCGTGCTTTGATACCACTTGTCACACCCCAGACTCGCCCCTAAAAGTTTGGGCATGGCCTATTCAGAAACGGACATTTAACCTGATATCTATAGCATATGGGGCCTGAACAGAAACATTAAATATCACAAAATAATAAAAAAATAATCCCCATTGATCTACCACTACTATGCCAGGATCACAAACATCATAACAGGTAAATAATATACAGAAACATGCACCTGAGCATTGGTTATATACATACACATATACAGACCCAGCCCTATGATTGGGCGTGTAACAAAAACATTAGGGTTAGGAAGTTATATACATTCAATCTTAGATGGAAAATTAAAGTACGAGCCAACATCTTAACAAAACTTCACAAAAATAAGCGGCGTCATCTAGTGCCTGGACACATAAAGGTTGACAAAAAATGATGGGCGTCATAGGTTAGGACTGACCTCCCAGTTGGTTACCTACAGAAGCAAACATAACAGAGAGTGAGTCAGGCTCAGTGAAAAATAGTACTTAAACAAGTCGATGTTCAACTTATATTATAATACATATCAATGCGCATGTAAATGCAGAGGTCATAAGGTTAATTTGATTCTATATAAATTCAGAACGGCCTTAGGCCCAGCTTTCAATCATGATGGCTTTCAGCCCTTGAACGGGGTGGCATTAAGCCCTTAAACAAATTAGCATTAAGCCCTTAACAGAATGGCACTAAGCCCTTAAACAGAATGGCATTAAGCCCTTTTCGTGCATGTATGAACTCAAGAGGTGTCTCGCACGGATTCTAGAGGTGGCTCATATTGTAGCACTTAGTTCCGTACAACACTTTGTTTCATATCAGAAAATACAGATTGGCCATAGGCCCAAATATCATCAGAGTAGGCTAGTCTCAAAGTCCTACAGAATTCCAGAGTCATATGAAAGTATCCACGTTCTTTCCATCATTTGTTTACATTCTTTGAATCATTCACATAGTTACAAAATTAACATGTGATAACGGAATGCTAATGGCAATCATTAGCTGTAAATAAAGCGTGCTATGGTAGTACTATTACTCACAGTGTTGTGACGACGTGCTAGTTCCTCTCGGAGTGTGTCCTGCACATATTCATAACTTGCAAATTAGTCCCTTTCTCTTTGTTGAATTATTTCCTGAGTCATTTCACTTCAAATGAATTTTACAAACATCAATAAGCATAAAATATAAATTCTAAAAATATCTGAGGGTCAAACACGCAAAACGGAGCAAACCGTTTTTTTCAACATGGGCCGTACGTGCGACTGTGAGCCCCGCACGTGCGGCGGTTGGTCCCGCACGTACGGCTGGAAATCCCCGCACGTGCCTTTTTAACAGTAGCTGAGCCCCAAAATTTTTCCATTTCCCGTACATGCAGCCATGACTCCCGCACATGCGGCAACACCTCCCGCACGTGCGGCCATGACTCCCGCACGTGTGGCGATCCTGTGTAATTCTAGTTCGAAATTTCAAACAAAATCCCACTTTTTGGTAAGTGTTTATAAGGCTTCAAAGAGGTTCACAAATCATGTTAATAGGATGCATAACACATAACAATCCAACTAAATTAGATCTTTAATTCTTAAGATTCACAAACATAACTCAATTCCATCTTTACACACACATAGATATGTACACACTTAACCATTTATTCTACAATTGAGCTCAAGCATGTCAAAGAGAATAAAATGTAATTTCCTTTACATGGTACAAATTAACACAACCAACTACCTGATGAAAACACCTATGCAATACTTTAGGTGGCACATACAAACATACCCAACAATTCAAGTCTTAACTTGCATGAATACTAAGGAATTTCCTCATCCATATGCAAGAGAGAAGTTAATCAAAGCAAACCCCGATACCTTGAGCTTTACAATCTCCAAAACTCTTTCTTAATTCCTCAATTTCTTCTTTATAAGACTTCTCCTCCTTTCCCTAGCTTCCTTTTTTAACCTTCTCAGGATATTTGAGTTTTTAAGATTCTAAGTCAAATGCCAAGGGATCAACTATATATAAAAGTGAATAAGGACAAAATTCAATTAATTTAATCATTCCAAATTGAAATTTGACAACAATACTTATTGTTACTTAAAAATTACGCTGATTTCAAATATACAAACAATTCGAATTATCAAGGCTCTAGGACCCTCAATTTCTGATTCAAACATTCTAATTATGATAGATACTTTCCTTACCAAACAGATATAGGTCTCAAACCATAAGATCCATATACTTAAACTTAATTTCTCATGAAATTTCACATTAAGCATTTAAATGCACAGAGTAAGGGACTAAAATATGCCAGAAACACATACGAGGGTCGGGTTATTACACAACTAGAGTACACTCAAATTAACATAACCCCCCACCATACAGGTAATCAGCAACCTCATATCGCAAAATCTTCCAACTGATGGTGCTAAGCAAAACAACTAAACATAGCTTCTATTAATGGACACCAAACTAAGACCATAGCATTCAACCTCCAATACTGATAGAGCATTCACACAGAACTAAAAAGAGCAACTATTACTGGACACCAGGCTTAATCCATAGCATTCATCCTCCATTTCTGATAATACTTCACCTAGTATACGCCTTATTCCCCTCATAAGATGTATAAATCATCAAGCCACACAGTAGTATAAAGCAACAAGTCTTAGAATAGCAAATAGCTAAATTCATGGAATAAAAAATGACGATCTTAAATATTCATCTTATTAGTGATATGACAATGCATTAGAGTTAGTTGAATGAGTAGCATAACACATAAAAAATTAACACCGTCAATACTTCTATAAAATTATAGTGCTCTATTTTTTTATTTTTTTTTTATCAGCCAAAAAGAGCTTTATTGATGAAAAAAACATTCAATACATATGAGATGAACATCAATAAAGGGGGGGAAGAGCAGAAGCGCATCAAAGCTAATAAACCCAATCCCAACTAGGTTGGCACCGAGAAGAAAGCACAATCATCTGCGAGCTCAACCACAAAGGGATGGCGAGAAACCATGCCCAGCAAGAGAAAGAAACATAGGAAAAAAGAAAGAACAAAAAGAAAAGAAGACCCCAAAAACTCAACCCCCAAAACAATCCCACAGTTCATACCCACACAACTCAGTCCTCACAGATCAATCCCACACCACTCAGGCCATACAATTCACCTGCAGAAACATCCATAAGCAAAACACCAGGCCAGTCAGCCAATACCCCACTTTACAGTAGCAATCACCATACAATCACCAGCTAACAGCAGCAGTGGCAAAGCCTTCAATCTTAGAAGTTTTGACCTTTGCTTCCATAAGAACCTAAGTGCATACATGAGCCTTAACTCAGATCAACCCAAACAGAGCACATCCAAGGAAAACAGACCCCAAAAGCTATTAGCAGCAACAACCTGTTTAAAGCCTACCTTGAGGCAACTCTTGCTCAGGTTAAGATCCCAAAATGATCTACACCTCCTAGAACTGCATAGAACAATTCCAAGTTGCTGTGTTTGGAACAAAAGACAAGCTCTCCTTGCCTACTATTATCCACACCAAAATACTACAGCAGCAAACCAAAAACCAAAGTCATACCAACCCAGAACAATCTGAACCAGAACCAGAGCAACCCAACACTATATCTGGGACAACCTTCAATAACCAACAAAACAACCCAGCCCCATAACACTGAGCCCAACAACCTCTCTAACCTGAAACACAACAGCTCTATAGCTCTACAGCTTACAACACACATAAACCAAACAGAACTCCCCAACTCCATTTGATTCTAAATCTTTTTTTTTTAATTATTTAAATAACTGAATATACTAAAATCTAAAATATCTAAATTCCACAAGATGCTTCTATCTAAGAAATAAATATAGATCTAATATATCCTCAATTATTATTGGGTCATTTTTTAATAAATTCTCGTGTTTTATTTCATCTAATTTATATTTTTTTTATTATTTCACTCAATCCTGTTTAATGTAATATAACAAAATTATCATTTTTAATTTTTTGCACATGTTTCTATTTTGAAACTAATGCATAACAATAGTCTCTCATTTTATGGAGAAAATCTCTCCCTCATTTTAAAGAGAAAATCTCTCTCGCATTCTATGGAGAAAATGTCAAATTATAAACTTTGAACCTTTTTGTAATTTGAAAATTTTAAAAATAACACAACAAAAAAATCTGAATAAAAATCAAAATACAATGTAAATGTTCACAATAAACAACAAATATACAACTACTTTTAAAAAAATAAAACACATAATAAAGTAGAATGTGAATGTTCACAATAACTAACAAACATACAACTAACCTACGAAAAAAATAAAATTCATACTAAAATACAATGTGAATGTTCACAATTTATAATTAACATATAAATAACCTTTACAAAAAAAAAAAAAAAAAAAAAAAAACTCATACCAATATAAACATTTACATTATAACGTAAAAACATAAAATAAAATTAAAAAAAGTGAAAATTGACAATTGACAATTTCAATTGTTCAATGGTAACAAAAATGATTGTTCAACTAACAAGTTTAGTAACAAAAACAACAAACATACAATTAACTTTAAAAAAAATAAAACTTATACCAAAATACAATGTGAATGTTCACAATTTACAGTTAATATACAACTAGTTTTTTAAAAAATAAAATAAAACTCATACTAAAGTGAACATTCACACTGCAACGTGAAAATATAAAATAAAATTTAAAAAAATTAAAATTGATTATTCCAATTATTCAATGGTAACAAAAATAATTGTTCAACTAACAAATATAGTTGATAATACAGTGAGTCCTCGTGGATGGGTTGGACCGATCCAAGCTCCTCACGCAAACAAGTTCATGTGTGAATTAGAGAAGGTGATGGACAAAAGATGAAAGACTTAACCTTCTTCTTCTCTTCGAGTTTAGCTTATATCCACATCATTTCTGCTGCTCTTGTCTCCGATTGTCCCCAAAAAGTTGAGGCGGGGTTCGCCTTTGTGTTCATATGGGGGGTGATTCCTACCGAGAGGTGTTGTCGTGATAAATGAATTTGGGTGGGGCCAAGGGTCAGGGGTGTTGGAAATCAAGCCTCCAACAGGGAATAATAATCCGAGTGGAGATCCCCTAGGCCGGATTCATTTGGGAGAGAGGGCGAGGGAGGGCGAAAGTGCCGAGGAGAGGCCGAGGTGGAGGGCCAGAGGAGGGAGGTGAGGAGGGAGGCCGGAGGAGCCGAGGATGGTGGGAGGACAAGGTGGCCGGCCGAGGAGTGGCGTGGCCAGGATGGTGAGGGTGAGGCGAGGAGGCCGGGAGGAGGGCCAGGTGGCCGGTGGCCGAGGATGGGGGAGTGGCCGAGAGGGACTGTGGAGGGCGGCGCGGAGGGGAGGGAGAGCCCGGGAAAGGAGTGGTGAGGACTGGGCCCTCACGGGGCGGCCGGGCCCCCACTCCGCCACACTCTCCACCGGCCCCCATCCCACCCCATCACACCTCCCTGGCCGACCTTCTCCCGACGACCACCCCTCACTCACAATCCACCACCCTCACCCACACGGCACCCGCCCGGCCCCCATCCTTTCGGGCCTCCGCTCGGCCCTTTCCCCCGCCTCCCACCTCGGCACGGCCGGCCCTCTCACGCCACCTCACCCTCCGCCCCACCTGAGCCGGCTCGGCCACGGGCCACCTCACGGACCCACTCTCCACCGGGCCGCACACCCACCTCAAATCTCCCCTCAGAGGTCGGCTTCATCTCCACTATTATTACTAAAAAAGTCCTTGGGAATGGGGGACGATCGACAGGATAGCCCATAGAGCCCACGCCCACCATTCAAACCCCACTATACAACAAAGATCGCAGTTATTGCCACAACACATCACCATTGGATATAAGCTAAACTCAAGAGAAGAAGGTTAAGTCTTTCATCTCCTATCTCTATTTTTGTCCATCACCTTCTAATTCAATTGAACTTGTTTTCCAACCCATCCACGAGGACTCATCAGATATCGCTAAATCTATCCTTCTCGGGGAGGAACAAAGACAATATGTTGACAGGTCTATCCACATCGACCGTGGAGACGGGAGGACACCTTGCACTTTGAGGAACAAAACAACACCCTAGCCTCAAAGCGGACAATATGTTGACACACCGCGAGAGGCCAGGCACGTCAATAGTAAAAAAATAAAAAAAAAATACAACTAACTTTTGAAAAAACTTAAAAAAAATAATAAATAAATAAAATAACTCATAACAAAATACAATATGAATATTCACAATTTACAATTAACATACAACTAACTTTAGAAAAACTAAATTCATACCAATGTGAATATTCACACTGCAATATGAAACAAAATTAAAAGGGACAAAAAAAAAAAAAAAAAAAAAAGAAGACTATTTCAATTATTTAATGGTAACAAAAAATAATTGTTCAAACAACAAGTACAATAACAAATAACCAATAATATATGAACATTTATATCTTGCAAAATATATAATTATGTCTATATCTATATTCCAACACTTATTTCTTAGTCTTTCAAACAATGTGAAATGTGAACATGTAAACTAATTGACAAAAAAATAAAGACAATGGCAGCAATAGAATTAGAAGAAGAAAAAAAAAACCTCAATCTTTAAAAACAAAAAAAATATCACCCAAATCCTCATCTTTATTATTATCACTATCATTGACAATCTATGCAATTGCACCATTCTACCAATCCAAATCAAACCAAACCCACATTTGAAAAATATGTTTGTAATAAAATGGATTAGATATAACAGAGTTTTGACTTACAAGAATAAAGAAATGTAGAGTTTTGAACACAAAGTAACAATGGACGAACACAAAATTTCGAACATAAAGTGATAATAAAGGAACACAAGGTTTCACTGCAACAATAGAGGAACATAAACACTGATTCAGCTTGCTTGGTTGTGTTTTTTCAAAAACACTTTTCAGAAAATTCTACTTTCTTGTTTTTTGTGTTTTTTTTGTTTTTACTGAATTTTTTTAATATTTTAAGCAATTTTTTTTCTTTTTAAACATACCTAACATAAATATACTTAAAAAGTAAAAAATTTGTGAAAAAACCTTTTAAAAATTCACTAAATACCAAAAATACAAAAAAAATACAAGAATTCAGTATATTTTTTATATTTTTATGTATTTATTAAAATTTTAAAATATTTTTTCACAAATTTTTTACTTTTTAGATACATCTAAGTAAGGTGCATCTAAAAAAGTAAAAAAAAAAAAAGTTTAAAATTTTAAAAATATCCACTAAAAAAAAAAAAACACGAAAAGCAAAAAACTGAGTTTTAAAAAATTTAATTCAAAAAACTCAAACCAAACACACTGAATATTATTTTACCACCATATATAAACTAGAGTTTCTAAACCCTACCAAATAGAGAATTTTGAAAGCCTAACACAATAAAACAATACCACAAATGTGAATGAAATTGATCAAAAAGAAAAACGTGACTAATAGTAACTACCAAAATAGAGGTAAAAACAAAAAGGAAATGCATATATCCTTTTTTTATGTAATACAAATCAACAATAGACATAAGGTATAATAGTCCAAGAAATAATATAAATCAGGAAAAAAAGATCTCATGAAATAAAAGTATAAATACATTGAATTAATTAGGTGATAATTTTTCTTGGTAAACTTATTGGGTTAGAACACCTCCACATAAAATTTATTAATAAAAAACTCATTATTTATAAGTTGCCATTCTTCAAGTTTTCATTACAATAATTATTTTTTTACACAAGAATTCTAAAATTTTATTTTAATATAATGTTAAAATAATTATTTGAAATAAGTGCATAATTTTCTATGTCTGTATATCTACCTCTTCTTTTCTTTTCTTATTTTGTTTTTATTTTTAATTTTGTTAATATTTTATAGAGTTAAAAGGAAATTTAAAATGCTTTCTGCATTAAAAATTTACATGAACCCTACCTATGAATTTCTATTTCTTCTCAATTTAGTTTTATTTTATAAGTTTAATTTGACATTTTATGATATTGATTATAATAATTAATCAACTCTACCATTAAAAAATTCACATGGATCTGATTTTAAATCCTACCCATTACAGTATTTGAAAAAGAAATTAAAATGTAATGGATGATATTTTTTCCTTTTTCTGGAGGGAGAGGAAATAGACTATTAATTTTATGATACCATTATTTAAATAAATAAATAAATAAAAAACAATATAAAAGTTACTATTTGACACGTAAAGTATGAGTATGAGTATTTAAAAATAAAGATTATTTAATTTTGAAAATACACAATTTTTTAAAGATTATTCAATTTAAAATGTGTAACTCATTTTTTATATAAAAGTTTTGGAAGGGCCAATATTCAAGAGAATTTAATAAATTTTCCATATATACCAAAATTTTGGAAAATAATTTTGAATTGTAAAAAAAACTATATTTGCTTTTCTTATATACCTGTTTACTAACCATGGTTTTTGTATATTTTAAAATATTACTTTCTTTTATCAGCATAAAAATCTTTATTGATAAAAAGCTAGTTTGCTTTTTTTGAGGTTGTTTAGTTTTATTTTAGTACTTTGTGTGCTTGCATTTTTTTTATTGATATTTGTATTAATATTTTCTTTTTCAGTGATAGAAAAATATCAAATATGTGTATTATTACACTTTATAAATTCAAAATTTTTAAAAAAATTAATGGTATCTTTCAAATCCAAATCTGAAGACCTATTTTGCTATATAAAATAGTAACTATAGAGAGAGATAAATAAGAAAGAGATTTGCAAATATATGATATGAGTAATAAATGGTATTCATAATCGGTATACGAAATTACATTGGGACTTACATTTTAAAACAAATAATTCATCGAAATGACATTAATATCTCGTTTGAAAATATGTTATTTTAATAATTTTTTGACTAAAATATGAGATAAAAAAAATGTATATGTTTAGAATGACTTTTTAATTTTTTATAAAAAGATATGCAAAAAGTAAAGAAAAAATAAAATACTTGATTTTTTGATATAAATTATAGACTTTTTAATTTTTTTAATAATTTTTAAATTTTTAAGCTAAAACTATTAATTCCCAAACGAGACCTAAATTACCGAAATAACTCCACACAATTCTGATAGAAAAATTCTATAAAAATAAAATAAAGCTTAAGACCCCTATCTCCAGTGACCCCTCCCCAGTGCCACGTGACACCGCGTGATTGAAAAAATAAATAAATAAATAAATAAATTTGACCTACTGAGGGTGCTATAAAAATAATACTTCCATCAGATATAAGAAGTGCAACCGCAAAACATTTGAGCCGGTTCCTCTCTGGGGATCGTTTTTTTTTCTTTCTCCGGAGTTCATATCTGAAATGGTGAAAGAAAGCCTTGAATTCCACGCACATGCAAACATTTGCATTGCTCTTTCCGTCGAAAACAGTAATCCAAAGGTGTTGATTTCCATGCAAAGCCTTGTCAAATAACCAGTCCTTGCTTATTATACCTCACATTCGTCGTTTATTCGACCTTAAAATAGATCAAAAATGTTTCGTGTGTGTATGTATATATATATAAATAGTTGAACGCAGAACTCTTCCTATATACTGAAAAATAAAATAAATAGTTAGCTGCGAAGGTTAGGCTTGACCCAAGAGATAAGTATACAAGCAACCACTACATCAATGACATTTATGTAAAGCTATTACCATGTCATTTACTTTCTAGTTTTTTAACCAAATCTAATTAGAAGTACTATGTGTTTAGAAAAGAAATTGAATGTGTTTTTGTACAGCAAAGAAAAAATTTATTGAATTACTTAATGGAATTAAATGAGTACAAAAGCAGCCCACTCCAATAACATCAATAAACAAAGTGGCCAACTAACAGAAAAACCTCTAAAAACATAAAAATAAAAGCCTCTCAAACTAAATCCTAAATAGCAGTGTCAGAATACGTAACGGTATCAATTAAATTTAACGTGTGAATCATGTTTTGTATTAGTATTGGTTATCATCTTGGGAGTGGGGCAGTCAATTTTGAGGCCTCTCAGGTACATTAATCTTCACTTTCAATTCATTCCCAGCCCTAACCTTGAAACACAACCACCACATGACAGACAGACCTAAAGTTTATATAACCAAATTGGGTGGTTCAAAATAGTACCAAGTTGCTTCTTATTTTCTTAGAGCAATATATATTAACATTTTTTTACTGTATCAACTATTTCATTTACTATGTATTACCATGTTATGAAGACTTCAAAATAGGTGTTGTAGCAGTGTCGGACACGAGAACATGCCACAGACATATACGGGACACGTCATTTGGTGTGTCCCTTTTTTTTTTGTTATCTTTTTTGGTATGGAACACAACGGGACATAGAAGGGTACACGGAAAGTCCTAAATCAAATCCCTAATTCGAACAAATCCAAAATCATAAGAAAAAAAAGAGAGAAGAGAAATGTAGAA
Source organism: Camellia lanceoleosa (assembly GCA_025200525.1). Classification (NCBI taxonomy): domain Eukaryota; kingdom Viridiplantae; phylum Streptophyta; class Magnoliopsida; order Ericales; family Theaceae; genus Camellia; species Camellia lanceoleosa. Next base: position 32,576,813 of record CM045763.1, on the reverse strand, counting down.
CATGTTCAAGAAAGGCATTCGATCGATCTCGCCATCAAGCTCCACCTCCATCAAGCGCCATCTACAGTCCGATAAATCTCTCTCACCTCTTGTCTTGTCCCACCTCTCATCTCTCTCATCCTGTCTCACTAATCATCTTTCTCTTGCTTCGTCTTGTGTCGTCGTCTCTCTCTCTCTCTTTGGTCATCTCTCTATCTCATTTCTATCATCTATCTATCTATAATAAATACGGGAAATACTATTATATACTATTGATAAAAAAATATATATATTATATGTATATTTTGGGTTGGTTTGGGATGTCCTAAAAAAGTGCACTTTTTGACTTATTGGTGGGTTTGGGTTGAGTTTGGGTTGGGTTTGATATGATGTGTTAAAGAGGTAATGTGATTTAAATAAGATAATGTGACTTAAATAAGATAGTGACTTTTTGAATTTTTAACTTATTTAGGTTATGCCAAACTAGCCCTTTATATTTTTCTTTAAATCAGTTTCTTTTCTATTTATTTATTTATTTAAATGTAGTGACTTATATATATATTGAATCATTATTAGTTTTATTAATTTTGATTATTTAGTAATATAATATTAGTTTACATTGCAAATACATATATATATGTATATATATTTTAAAAAAAATTATCATGTTCCTCGCCGTATGCGTGTCTCTATTTTTTTTAAAATTACCGTATTCGTATATATATCCATACTTCATAGTTACCATGTCTAGAGTGTTGAAGCAAAGACAAAAAATTTGTATATATGGATATTTAAAACATTAAACTACATGCATTTTGACAGTGGAAAAAATTTTATGTAATTGAAGGCATAGTTATAAATGAAGCTTTTTTGTTTTGCCGTTCAAAAAAAAAAAAAAAAGGCATAGTTCTAAATATCAACTGGTACGGTACCGGTCGATTCGTACCGGAAAATCATAGCACCGATTCGGATATAGACCGGTATATCGGTGAGAATGAAATTCACAGCCGTAGCGTTCGAGTCTCGGTACGTAGCGGCGTGAATCCGATACATGGGCTGATACAGCCTGATACCTTCTCTGTTTCTGTTGTTGTGCCGTTGCGTGAATTAGTCTCTGTTTTTCTTCTTGTTATGCTCTGTTTCTGGTTTTTTTTTTTTTTTCATCGATCTGAAGCTGAATTTGTCTGGGTTTGGCAGGATTCTGCAACTTCCGGTCAACATTTTGAGAGAGAGAGAGAGAGAGAGAGGATAGGATTGTTTGTGGTTGTATTATGGTATAGGAGTCTAAGATTGAAATGGATATACATGGAGGTGCATTGCAAGTCTGAGATTGAAATGGATAAGAAGAGAGAGGTACTTAGGTACACGGAGGTATATGGTTTATGGTGGATTTGTAGATTGCAAATGCTTAAGTTTTTTTTTTTTTTTCTATTTATTTGTTTATACACCTACACCTCTATTTATATTAATATATATATTTATTTTTTCTCAGTACAAGTAAAAATAAATATTCAAATCATTTTTTTTATTAAAATTTTAACATATGCCAAAAATAAATACATATCATTTAGTTAAAAATGAGTAAAAAATGCTCCTACATAACAAAATTTTGATTAAAATATAACAAATTAAGGTTAGAAGAGTCAAAAAATGCATAAAATTTAGTTTTAGAGGGATTGCTAATGATTTTTAAAATTTCATAGTCGCGGCATCTGATTCTCGATACGTACCAGCATCCGATTATCGATACCGCTACATTAGCCGATACCGCGATTTAAAACTATGATCGAAGGTTTGTAAACATATGAATCGAGACCCAGAAAAGGGAAGTATCAGAAGGTTCCATATTGTCCCCTACAGGTCTTTTGTTTTTTTGAACGAATGGTTCCCTAAAGGTCACATCTACAAAAACAAATACAATCCTGTACGTTAACCCAATATGGAAATGGGGAAAATCTCTCTATCGAGGTACATTTAACCATGAACTTGCCTACCCTCTCTGTTTAATTTTCCATGAACTTACCTACCCTCTCTATTATTAGCAGTATGGAAAGTGAACTTTCAGCTTCAGGTGCTTTATGTGCCCAAAAAGCAGTAAAGCTTTAAGTTAATGGTTTAAGGGTCATGTTAATAGTAGTTGATTTTTTTAATAACTTCGTATTTGGTTTATTGGGTTGACTAGTTTAGAAAATTAATTCCATCGTTCACTTGTGACATTTCAATTAAAATCATGGCAAAAATTCCGTATGAACTAATCTTAAGAAATTATTTACACTTCAGAGATTTTGAACCTAAAATTTGGAAGGAGTATACTCTCAAGTCCCAAATCTTGACCACTAGGTTAACCCTTAAGATTGTTAATTACAAACAATGAGTCTTCAAAATAGTTTAAAATGTAAATAATTATATTCTCATGCATGGTAATACAAGTCATTAGTTACAAAGTGGTTATAAATTAAATCATTACTAAAATTAGTTAAACAATTAATGCATGTAATTTAATAAACAATCAATGCATACAATTTAATCAGTGTGATAAAAGTAGGAATGTAGTAAAATCAACACTAGTTAATATGGCATTAAAGGCCCTTTAACAATTGTCTCAGGATTTCTAGGCACTGGTTAACATTAGATATAATTAAATATATACACAACTAGGCATCTAAACCGTAAAATTAATGACTAGACAATCTTCCAATAATCTTTTTGAATAACTTGAATTTGAAATCTTAAATCTTACCTTTAAATTGTTACTACCCGACGAACTATTTAGGGGTAGTCATAGGTTAATTTAGAATATTACTCACTCAAATTCTTGCCTTCCAATACTCAAATTCTTGCATCCCTATAGTAATTGTACTTTCCATTTGCAAGTTTTTTATTTCTCTTAATGATGTATTTCGTTTTCTCCCTACTAATGTAATTCTTCCGTCTTACATATATCGGATAATCAAGCATAAGTACTATAGTTGGGGAATTGCCCCAAAGGGTCAAGCCCTTTATAAGATTCAAACTAATGAACACCACTTCTTGAAGCACTTATCCTGGCTACTCAGCTATCCCTTAGATTATGTATCTTCTATATACGTGTTGGAAGGTCGCCAAGGATGCCCCACTTTCATCTTCTGCCTGACATTCCACTACTCACTCATCATTCATGGAAGAAACATTTTACAGACAGACGCACATACAATGTCCATTCAATGCATCAACCAACTTTCTACCTATACATCAAACCTTCACCTAAAGCATGCATTTGTGAAAAAGTTTTCAGAGATTAACCAAACCTATTAAACTACTTGGGCTTTGTGAAAAAGTCTTGTTCTCTCCTCCAAGAAGATACCCGGATGATAATTTCCTAACACTGCAAAGTACGAACGACAGTTATTCACATAATTTCAAGCATGTTGTCATGAGATTAGAGAAGTGTGTGTACTTAACCCATGCATGTACTCCTGTAGCAGTTTAAGCTGTTTAGAGATCTCAGACTAAACTTCAAAATAAGGCTTTATCTAATTAAGCCTTTGAAAAATTGAGACCTTAAGCAACAGTCTTAGTGGTCTAATGTGGGGACTAATGATCTCTTAAAGCCACACCGTATTGTTCAATGCTAATTTATAGATGTTCACCCTCTATTTCTTGCACCGGTGTTGATAATCTCATTCGATGGCTATATCAAAACCAAGAGCTTTCCGAGCCATGGAAGTATCGTCATCTTAATACAGCCATGCTGGTTGTCCTTACATGCAATAAACCTCTGAGCGATCTGTTTACAACAAATACATCTTTTATTTCAATTGAACATGTTTACTATAGACAAAATAACATTTTATTAACAGATCTATACACAAACTAAGGCTTTGGTTGAAATAATTATACACAGATCTATATCTAATTCTATTTCTCGAGTTAATAACAAATTTTTTTTCCGATTAAAAAAAAAAAAAAAAACTTTGAGTGTGTTTGGTTTGGGTTTTGAAATAAATTTTTTTTTTAAAAATAGGGGAGAGAGTTTTGAAATTTTTTTGAAAGAAAAAAAAAATGATTGATTGATTTGTAGGAGAGAGAGTGATTTTGAAAAAGATTTCAAAAAATTTCTCAAAAATTATGTCTTGAGATACAAATCAAGCAAGCCCTTTATATCTAACCTGTGCTAGATGACCTTCCTTTTCATTGCACTAGCAAGTGATATCCACAGTTGTAACTAAAACCATAAAGTTTTCTGTGAGATTACTCCTTATACCTAATACCTAACTATATATATCATATATGAACAAATATTAAATGTAACGATGACTCAATCTTATGCACATAGATATAAAATTTACCGCTGCACCTCCCAACGACACAAGGAGTCTTCTATGATGAAAACTGGCATGATCAGAATTCAACAGAGAGAGAAAGAGACACTAATCAATGTTGAGTTATGTTAGATCATAGTATTTATATCAATTATAAGTAGGTTTTTTTTTTTTCTTCTTCTCGACCATGAGTTCAAGGTCGAACAGACAACGAAACAAAGGCTAACCGCAAAAGACTGCTCACTTGACAAGCCTAGCAAGGAAACCACTCACCCTTTTGCTGATCAAACACATATATCGCACCGTCGAATAATTCTATTTCAGTGAATTATCAACTTATTATAAGTTATAACCCATCTGCAAAACAATCAAAGCATCTGATAATCAATCTAAAAAGTCTTGAATATAGTAACCTAAGTTTGATGAACAGAAGACGAAGAAAAAGAAGAAGAAGAAAGCAAAGAAAACATACCTCGTCCTTCTTAGTGGGAGACTGAGTTAAATCAATGGGGTCTGTCTTTTGGAAATGTGTAAGGTGATTATATAGATGATAAGATAAAAAATCAAGGGATTGAAGCGTGTGAGCTGTGTAGTTTTTTTCGTATCCGCTACCTCTGGCACGTGAGAGGAGGTTTGACTCATAGGTGACATAATGAGGAAAACAACCGTGCATGTGCATACCTCTCTCCGGAACAACTCCTACCAAGAACGAGAGAGAGAGAGAGAGAGTGAGGAGAATTTATTCCATGTCCTAAGGGCATGGCCATGTTGTGGTTGAAGTCGACTGTGATTGGTAAAACTTGTGGAATTCATAAATTTGTATTGGTAATTAGGGTGACAACAAGGTGTTGACATTTGATGATTAGTTAATGTATGATCACGTGATGTCCCTTTGACAGGTAATAATTTTTTTACAAAAAAAAGATATTTGTTACATAATGATTACATAATTCATATATTGGTCCTGTTTGGTAGGACTTATTTGCAGCTTATGTCAGCTTTTAACTTAATTTAAGCTATTTTGATATGTTTGGTTCAGCTTAACAATACAGCTTATAATTTTTTGTAAGTCAAAAATCAACTTATTCTTTGAGTGGGGGAGGAGAAACTTAATTTATAAGTCAAAAATCAGCTTATGTTCACAGTTATAAGTTATAAGCTGTTAAGGTATAAGTTATAATCACTTTTTCACGGCTCTACCAAACGGGACTATTTTTTAGAGAACTTGTTTGGGGATAAGGGGATAATATTGTTGTCTTCAAGGGATAGTAACCTGTTGTGTCCCTTGCCGGAGTTGATATGTTTTAAAAAAAATAAAAAAAATAAATGGAAAACTTAATTTTAATAATAAATTATATATTTTTAAGGCCTTGATCATGTAGTTATGAACGTTTGATTAACTTAATTTTTGTCATGATTACTCTACTCGACGTATCATACAATATGAATGATTTAGATCATCAAAACAATCCCAATATGGACCTGGGAAAGGGGCAAAGTAGTACTCCTGAGGGACTCTGGGAGAGGGGCACAAAAGGATGATGTGTCTATTTCAACTAATGAAAATCAAGTTAGGCACCACCTAGGCTGGTCCCAAAAGCAAAAAATAATTTCCCCACTAATCAACACAAACATATAGAGAGTGACAGTCTCGTATCCACAAAATTGTAACACAAAAAAATACATAAAAAGTAATTTTATAATTTAGATTAATTTTAAAAAGAACTCACATAACATTCAAGATTGATCTTAGTCATATATTATGCTTTCTGTATATTTTTTATGTTTTAATTATATACAATTTATCATTTTATTTTTTTTTCTTACAAAGAGAGTAGATGAATGAGGTGGTATGTGTGAAGAGTAGGGTTGACACACAGAGAGAGAGAGAGAGAGAGAGAGAGAGAGAGAGAGAGTAGATGAAAAGAGGTGGTGTGTGTGTGCGAAGAGTAGGGTTGAAATAAAGGCAAGGCAAGGAAAGGGGTGAGATGTGTGAGGTTAGCTATGCTCGTGGTGGGGTTGTGAAAGTCTGATAGATAGTAAAATGGATGGATAGTTTCTGTTCAACCCTCACATGATATCCAATTTCCCCCATCTAACTTCTTTCCATCACTACTTTTCCTGTCAACGTTCTCTCTTTCGACTACACAATCACCAACAACCATATTTTCCCCCCCACTTACAGTTTAGAATTAATTGCAAAATAAAAGTTACGGACCAAAAAAAAAATAGTCAAAATATAAATGTGTGTCTTATAGATTTAAACTTTACTATCTCGTTTGTAGGGGCCCGGAAGGAGGAACTAGGGTGGGCTCCATCTCCAACAACATCTTGGTGAATCTCACTTTTATAGATGCAATTTTTCATCCCATAAAATGGAACCCCAAACTTAATTCGTATGAGTCAGGTTCACTTTGATGCAATTCCGCACACGGTTTTCCTTTGCCGATGTCATTCTTTTTGGTTTCATTAATAAAAATTTTTTTTTTTGGTTCTTTGTTGATAGAAAATAAGAAGAAAAAAATTGCCTGTAAATCTAAGTTGAGGAGTGCATTAGGCATCATGTCTAATAATTAATGTGTTAGGCATAAGGTCACACAAGATCTCAAATCTTTGAATATATAGGTGTCTTTGAACAGATAAGTGACATCTGAACTAATAAACAGATAAACTTTGAACCAAAAACCTCCTTTTCACCCAAAAAGATTTAGGTTGCATTTGGTATGTAAATATGATTTGAAAGTATGAGTTGTATTTTGAGTTTGTGAGTTGTGAAATTATGATTTGAGTGTAGAAAATTTGTTCGGTTATGATTTTTTAATTGAGTTTTGAATTGTATGTGCAATTGGGTTTTGAAAGTTTGATGTGACATGTGAGATAAAAAAATTTGTTTGGTAATGAGTTTTGAAAATAGTTTTCAAAACTTAATTCAACATATAATTAATAATAAAACACACAACTCATAACTCGATATCCGTATTTTTGATCAACAGTCATAACCAAACTATTTTTAAAATGCTCAAATAAAAAAATGATTTCTTTTTCAATTAATTGTTTTTAAGTAATTTTTTTGAATAATTTTTTTTTCAAATATTTTTTTTTTCAAATAACTTCTATGTCAATTTTTCTGTCAATTCATTTTTTAGGCCTCTATAAACATTAAAAATATTTTAAAATTATTTAGAAAATTAAAATATTAAAAATAATTTTTTTTCAAAATAAATATTCAAAAATTTTAAATCATAAATATTTAAATAATTTAAATAATCTAAAAAATTTAATAAGTAAAAAATTTAAATAAATATTCAAAAAATTTAAATCGTAAAAATTTAAATAATTTAAATAATTTAAAATTTTAATATTTTAAATTTAAAAACAACTCTATATTCAAATCGTAACCAAACACATAAAACAAAACTCAATTAAGAAATTATTTTTAAAACTCATAACCAAACACATAACTCGAAACTCCATACTACCTTCACAACTCTACACTCAAATCGTAACCAAATACATAACAAAAAAATTAAAATATTTAAAAATATTTTTATAAAATAGAGTTTGAATTTATTTTTATAAAATATTTTAAAATTTTAAAAATTAAAATCGTAATATTTAAAAATTAAAAAATTTTAAAATATTCAAAAAATTAAAAAATAAAAAAATCGTAACATATTTCAATATTAAAATATTTAAAATCTTAACAAAATTAAAATATTAAAATATTTAAAAAATTAAAATATTGATTTGAATTGAGTTTTGAAAAGAGTTTTGAATTATGTGTTTAGTTATGAGTTTTAAAAAGTAATGATTATGTTTTGAATGAAAAAAGATTGGTAGCTCGAATCTGTGGCTCGAAAAATGGCTTGAATTCGAATTCGAAGACAGAGACAGAGAGAAAAGGAGAAAAGAGAAAGAGGGAAGAGAGGAAGAAGAGAGGAGAAGAGAAAGAGGAGAGAGGGAGAAAGAGAGAGGAGGAGAGGAGATCGTCGCAGCACCACTGCCATCGCCTCCGGCCCCGCCTCTACCTCCTCCTCCCCCTGTGATTATACCCCCTCCAGTCCTCCTCCTTCCTCCTCCTCCTCCTCTTCTTCCTCCATTCTCTTCTCCACCCTTCTTCTTCTTCTTCTTCTTCCTTCTGCAACAAAAACACAAGAAAAAAGAGAGAAAAAAACAAAAAACAAAGACACCAAAACAACGTCGTTTTGGTGTTGAGCCAAATTTGGGCCACCGAGTTTTGAGCTACATAGCGAGGTCGGTTTTGAATTGCGTTTTGAAAAATGGTGTGTAGAATTATGATTTAAAAACTCAAAACAAGCACTACACTCAAATCAATAGATGGAACTATAATTTGAGATACCAAATGGAGCCTTAAATTTGGACCATCGACCCAAGAGTTTTAGCCTCTGTTTGGGAAGAGGCTTTTTGGGCTTTTTTGGCTAAAACAGCCACAAAAGACAAAATATGCTATTTTAGCCACAACAAACAAAATATCACATCCAACTTATAATCATTACACTCTTCTCTCACAAAAAAAGTTAAAAAAGTCAAAAAGTCAAAAAGCCCTTCTCAAACCAAGCTTTTTATCCTAGGCTAAAATAGTCAAAAAAGCCAAAAAACCAATCCACTTCCCAAACGAAATAGACCTCTAACCTAAGTCTCTTTACAAAAACCTTAATTTGGCACCCCAAAATTTTTAGAAATCTCATTATCTGTGAGGATTGTCTTTCAAAATGTCTCAGGACTTTAAAAGTTTAATAGGAGAAAATAGTGTATTTAATTGGTGTGAAATAATATTTAAAAAATTACTTCAAATTTGCTAGAAAAAGAAATTGATTTCTTTTGTGGATTCATATGGTTTTTTAATTAGACCAAATATGAAACTTTATGGACCTAAGTAAATTGAATAGGACCAGTTTTGGGTAACTTCATATAAGGCCAAGTTTGGGAAGTCTCAAAAAAGTTAAAAAGTCAAAAAGTTACTCAAAAAGTTAAAAAATTATCACTATTCACCAAAAGTCAACAATTACGGCTGCACAACCCCCAATTCTAATTTTTCTCTACAAACCAATTTTTACAATTTTTTATTACACATTTTTTCATAAAAAGTCAAAAAGTTAACCCAAACATTCATATTTTCAACCTCAACTTTATAGTTTAAAAAGACAAAAAGTACACTTATTTAGGACACCCCAAACAACCCCTTGAAGTTGTGTGTAGGGATAGAATCAAAATTTCATTACCAGAGGGGTTAAAAGAAAAATAATTTTTTTTTTATCATATACACAAAACACACATGTATATATGATATATAAATTATATATACATAAAAAAAAAATTAAATACCATAGAAGTAATTTTTAATAGGACAAATAAGTTTTTTTGTTGTAAAATAGAAAGAAAATTCAAAATGGAAGAAAAATGACATATATATTTTTTATACTGAGGGGTCATTTTATACATAAAATGATATATATATATATTTAAAATTCTATCACAAATAATAATATTCACAAAAACAAGAAGTCATGACTCCCTCATAATATTCTCCTAATTCTGTCCCTAATTGTATGGTACACAACCCAAAATGGGTGTGTATTATAGATTTCTTCTAAAAATAAATGGGTGTGTATTATAGATTTTTTTAAAAAATAAACGATGTAATTGTATGCGAAATTGCCATCTATAACAAAAGTTTAAAAATATGACAAATTATCCATCAATCAAATCTTACAGCGTGTATAAATGGTCTTAAATCAATGTTATAAGATGGTCAAATTAAATATTGTTGCATGTTAAAATGATATAGTTTTAACAAACAAGTATTTGGTATCAAATAATTCACTTCTCACCTTCAAGCAAATAAAATTTTGACAATGATATTTTAATGTTTATCTCCATACAAATAAAGCGATAAATATTAACAAAGTGATATTTTGATAATTATCACTAAATAAATAAATAAAAATAATTATGAAAGATATAGGAAACTTCATAGAAATTGAATTTTCACTTTTTCGAAACTTCAAAATTTGTCATATTTTAATATTTTGAAATTTCACTCTTTTTTTTTTATTACATTATAAAAGTGAAATTTCACAATTTCGACAATATTTTTTGAAAGTGTAAAATTTTATATTCATATTCAAAAAAATGAGGTTGTACACAAGCTATAGGTCATCTATGAGGGCCCAAAGCTCAACCCCTAGGCTCAATGAATTGTCGATGTTTCTTGGAAAATCACGAATTAGACACCTTGCACTAGCTAGGATTTGGGGTCACTGCTGTGGCGCTAGCACAGCAGTGACTGTTGTGCTCCATTTTGTAGTGTATTATGAATTTATTTTTATAATCTGAACCGTTCATATTGTAGGGTTTGTTGAGTACTACATGCCCACCAAAAATCATATTAATCGGATATCAATAACTATATGATCGAATTGCATATTGTTGTACTATTTTTCAAAAGAAAAACTTTTTGTTTATTTTTTTGGTTATCAATCATATAGTTATTGATATCCGATTAATATGATTTTTGGTGGGCATGTAGTACTCAACAAATCCTACAATATGAACGGTTCAGATTATAAAAATAATTCCATAATACACTACAAAATGGAGCACAACAGTCACTGCTGTGCTAGAGCCACAGCAGTGACCCCAAGTCTGTAACTATAGCTAAGCTTGAATTATCTTTACAGTTGTGATTTGTGACACTAAATTTAAGGACATTAATACCTCGAATTTTTATAACAGGTATAAAAAAATAAATAAATAAATAAAGTTATCAAAACAAAAAATTAGTGCCATTAATACTCAACAAATTAATATCACAAATCATTTTTCTTATCTTTAATCGTCCCATACGTAATGAGTTTGAAGGCAGGGCACGTAATGTGTCTGAAAGTAGGGCCGGCCTGAATTCTACAAGGCACTAGAAGAAGTTTATACATATTTATCAAATAAAAATTTTGATTAATACAAAAATTTTAAGTGGTAGAAAAATATTATTATAAGAAAGAAAAAAGTGAAGCAGAATGCAAATCACTTACTTGATTTGAAAAAAGCTTTTCTTTTTCATTTTTCCCTTTCAATTTGGTTAACTTTTTTTATTTGTTTTTAATGTAGGCGTATAACATATTCAACAAAGCTAGAGGGCCACAATTTTTGTGACCACAATGGTTCAAAACTGTCAAAACGATGTCATTTTGAGTGCAAAAGATACCAAAATGACGTCGTTTTGACAATTTTGAGTCATTGTGGTCACAAAAATTGTGACCCTCAAACATTTTTCTAACACATTTGTGTTTGGGCCATTTTTTAGTAGTTTTTTTGTTTTGCAGGGCCTCTAACAATAATTGAGCCTTTTTTAAAACTTAATGTGTAGACACCCCATTTTTGACCGACCTTAAGACTCAGACGTCACCGATTGAGCGCTCGGTGATGTTGCATATTGTGCTCATTCAGAAGTCTCAGAGTCGCGGCCGTGCGCCTTGCCTCCGGACTTCCGAACTCTCTTCTGTGCCTTGCCTCGGTTTGCGAACCGGACTCGGTTTTCTCTAATTCTCTTTCCTGAGGGGAGGGAGAGGTCCCGTAGACCATCTCTCAGTGGCTGTGGGCTACATTTCGTGGCCGTAGGCCATTTTGCCCATTTCGGAGCTCGGTTCCCGGTTTTCGGAGCCATCAGGCCGTTTGCCTCGGTTCGGGACCACCCAATCATCTCTGATTCCTCCGGTTTTTGCCATGCATCTCATTTACTCCCTTTCGAGGGACACTAGGGTCTTAGATACCCACTTCGCAGCCAAACACCATTTTTGGTGCTTAACGGCCAGTTTTCGAGACCCCGAACTGCGTGTTTTGGTCCCTGAGCATTCGTTTTGCATCGGTTTTTGTTCATTTTTGACAAATACCTCTGTTTTATCATAAGGAAGGTCACTGGAGGGTGGGAGAACAGTAATTGTCTCAAAAAACCAGTTATGCTCCTCCGGCGTCTCCCGGCGCTCATTTTTCTCACTTCCGGGCTAATGTTGAACACCCTAGGGCCATTTTCTTCAAGCCAAAACCACATATTTGTGTTGTACACACATGGGAGGACCCTAAAAAATGGTGCTCGGCCAATAATTCTTCTTTTCATTTTTGGACCTCTCCTAGAGGTGGCTTGTTGTCTCTCCTGCTTCAGAGTTGCCAAATTCTAACCACAGAGCCTTGTTGTACACATATGGGAGGACACCACCCTTTGGTGCTCGGCCAGCAATTCCAAACTTCCATTTTTGCCCCTGGCCGTCGACCATGGGGGTAGCCACCACCACCTCCAAAGAAAAGTGTCTAGCCTACCATGCTCCTTGAAACTGTACATACCTGACATACATTGACTATTTCCCAGAAAGATCTCAGATCAGGGGATATTTTGGAGGAACACTTGGGTGCATTTCTCCATCTTTACACCCTCTTTTGCCCATATAAGGGACCTCCCACTGTCCCAAGGGTTAGAAAAATTTCCTCAAGCATACATACACATCTCCATCTTTATCTCTCTCATTTTTCCTAAGTTTGGTGCCATCTCTTCATCAACTTCAAGCACCACTACCACCACTCCATTTCCAGCAGCAAGGAGAGCTTTCTCAGAGGCTTAGAAGCAACTTTCCTCAAGCCAAGAAGTAGAAAAAAAGAGGTCTTCAAGGGTAAGTCTCAAATTCCCTCTTTTGTAGCACTTTCTTGCCTCATTTTTTAAGCCTACTTTCTTACTGTTTTGGGCTCCGGCCAGAACTGAAAGGGGACTTTTTTTGAGCCATTCTTCATGTTTGTTCAAGGGCTCAACCCTGTTTGAGCCCTCCATCTTGCACTTGTTTCAATATTCTCTTATATGCCATTATTTTGCATTGAATATTTGGCCTATGTGTGATCTGATTTGGAGCATCTCATGAACTGATATTGTACTTATTTTGAGCCCCTCTTCAACATTGAAGAAGGGCTCAACCTTTTTTTCATGCTCCATATGCCGCTTGCTTTGAATCCATGTTTCGCCCTTGTTTTTGCATGCTTCATCTAGCTTGTGAGTGATCTGTTTTCGAGAATAATATAAACTTTGAGTGGGCCTATTTTGAGCCCCTCTTCAACATTGAAGAATGGATCAACCCTGTTTGGCCTCTCTGTCATGCACTTGCTTCATAATCTTTCATATTTACCGTAAACTTGTATGATTTGTTTAACCTACATGTGGTTTGTTTTGGAGCATGCCTTAAACTGTGATTGAGCTTATTTTATGTCCCTCTACAACATTGTAGAAGGGATCAACCTTGTTGGGGGTCTTCTTATTATACTTGCCATTATATCCCTCTTTGACCTCCATTTTGCATGCCTTTTTAGGCCTACCTAGATTCTGTTTCCGGCCATGAGCAGTACTGAAAATAGTTTTAAAATGACCCACTCTTCATGTTTTGTTAAGGGTCTTAGGATTTTTGGTGAATTCTTGGCATACCTCATGTTTTGGCCCTTGTTGGCTTCATTCTTGCATGACATTTTTAGCATGTTTTCATACTGAGTTGGGGGATTTCATCTACTGTAAATGTTCATATTTTTGGTCCCTCTTCAGTGTTGTAGAACTGTATTTTTCAGTTTGAGCATCGCATACATCACTTGCTTCAATACCCCTCTCTTGGCCCCCATTTTTGCATGCCATTGTTGTCCTATCTATGCTCACTATTTCGCCATGTTTTGTATTGTAAAAAATGCTATTTTGGGGCTGCCTTGCTACTGTTTTGCATGCCATGTACCAATTATGCATATTTAGTATGGTTGTAGGCCATTTCGGGTGCTTAATATCGCATTTCGGGACCGTTTTGTGCATTTGGTGTCATTTCCCCACCTTTCGGGACTGTTTTGCATCATTTGTGAGTGCTGAAAATTCATTGGCATGTTTGCATACCATTCCCTATATCATTTCATGTTTTAATACGTCGCCTCGGTTTGCGTGCCCGAGTGCGCGCACTTCGAGGCACTTCATTTTTAATCCCTCGGCCTCTCATGTGAGTGTGGCTGAGGCCCTCTCATGTTAGTGTAAGCCCAATTTGCATTGTGTATGCCATTTCATACTTTAGTTCCATTGCCTCGGTTTGCGTGCCCGTGTGCACGCATTTCGAGGCAGCCCATTTTCATCCGATGGCCTCCTGTGTGAGTGTGGCTGAGGCCCTCTCATGTTAGTGTAAGTCCATTTCGCATCCTGTATGCCATTTTAGCCTCGTTGCATTCCGTATGCCATCGCCTCGGTTTGCGTGCCCGTGTGCACGCATTTCGAGGCATCTCACTTTTATCCGATGGCCTCCTGTGTGAGTGTGGCTGAGGCCCTCTCATGTTGGTGTAAGCCCATATTGCATTGCATATCTCATTTTAGTCCTGTCGCATTCCGTATGACATTTTCTCGGTTTGCGTGCCTGTGGGCACGCATTTCGAGACATCTCATTTTAGTATCATTGTATATCATATTTCTTGTCGTTTCGTGTCTTTATGTCGTCGCCTCGGTTTGCGTACCCATGTGTATGCATTTCGAGGCACCTCATTTTAGCATCATTGCATCGTATATGCCATCGTCTCAGTTTGCGTGCCCGTGTGCACGCATTTCGAGGCATCTCACTTGTATCCGACGACTTCTTATGTGAGTGTGGCTGAGGCTCTCTCATGTTAGTGTAAGTCCAATTGCATTGCGTATGCCATTTCATGCCTTAGGATCATTTCTTCGGTTTGCGTGCCCGCATGCACGCATTTCGAGGCATCTCATTTGCATAGCATTATGTGTGTTAGGATTGCATGTCATGCATATTGCATCATGTTCGGGATAGGAGTTAGCCCGGGCACGGGAAACGAGGCGCGTTCCGTACTCCGAGTAACGGAACGAGTCTCAATTCCCAAGTCACCGACACTCCGGATTATCCATGATGGAGTTAGGTTTTGTTGTAGCATTCATCTGCATTCATCCTATATTGAGTTGTGCAATCCGACTCCTCGGCCATCATGCATCGAGATGCGTGATTGGTGGCACGAGGATCGAGGCATGCATATATTTGTAAAATACATTGCTATGCCTCTTTCCTGCTCTCTGTTGCAGCAAAATGAAGAATCAGCAATTTTTCGGGACTTGGCACGCATTTCAAGAAAAAGTGCAAACAGAGGCTAATCGGGGCATCGTCATGGATTTCAGCGCCAAGACAGCCCAACATGCATCATTCATCAGAATCGAGGCAGCCCCCTGGCTTGCATGCCAGTTTACAGTTTTTTTTTTATTTAAATTGATTATTAATTAGGAATTTGTATTCATTATTCGGACTGTATATTTATTATTCGGACTGTACTATTATTTTATTTCGGACTGTATTATTATTTATTCGGACCCTCTGCGCGAGGGCATAATTGTAATAAGTGTGTGTGAGTGTGATGTATGTCTTCCAACCCCCACTTCTTTCTCCCTTTTATTTACCCGCTTATGATGGTTAGATTAGGGCATATTTCAATTAGCATACAGTATGACAGCATGTTTGCATCATTCATCTGTTTTACACGCACCAGGCTCGGCTCATCATACAAACTGCATTTGTATTTCAATTCCGAATTGAGTACGTGATAATTGTAGCATTTCATATGTCATGTTTAGAATAGCCGAGCCTGCTATAATTTACATCTTTGCATGTGTTGCATTAGGCATTTCTGTGTATTTAGGATCATGCATGGATTTCTGACAAGCTTCTGTTTTGGCTTGGAGTACTCGGTGAGTTTTATGCTTTAGCATCCTTGCATGCGTGTGAGCGTTGCCATGAATAACATGCTTACCATGAGGCTAAATGCTTATGTGACATAACTGCCTTGAATACCTGTGGGTGGAGGTTGAGTTACTTGAATTGGGACAATTCATCAAATGTTTGTTTTAACCCCACTAGATAGTGGCAAAACCATTGTTTTCTACGCCCACCTGAGGGTGGCAAATTCACGTCTTAGCCTACCTGCGGGTAGCACCATCAAACCATTTTCAAATAAACAAACATGAAGTGTGTTGTTCCAATTCAGGCGACCCGGTCTATACTTGTATGCTGTGCGCATCACATAGTAACCTAGGCTAATAACCGGAATAAGAACTCACAATATTTTCAAAAACAAATATCATGGTTAGTAGAGGCTTTGAATGAAGGGTGCTCAATGAAGTGACCTTCCCCAATCGTACCCAAGTTCCCGAGCCGAGGCAACTTTGGTAATGACGGACACGTGGCCTTTGGCACCGAGTCAGGGTTTCCTAAATTTCCCATTTTAAAATATTTAGGTGGCGACTCTGTATCTGGCAAAGCAGTCCATGTTTGGTACTTCTTTCAAAAAATCTTTTTCTCAAAACGATTTGCTAGATTTGGACTCTTTGGTTCAAGATTAAGAACCGTGACATTTGAGTCCTTCGAACTGTAGTGATCCAATATCGAACCAGAACCGGGGGGGGGGACTCGCACTCCATTCCCCCGGGATGCGTTCGGGGACGTCTACAGTTTCTGGCGACTCTGCTGGGGATTTAGAGAACTTGACTCGAACTCATGATATCTGGTTTTGACTACACTTGTGTGTTTCTTTGCATTGCATTTGCATTGGTGCACCTAGGACACTGTGTTTTCCATATGCCATTCCCGAACGATTTGCCGGAGGCTTGTCTTGTCAAGTCATGTCCGTAAGGCTAATCGGCTCTGGGCTCTGACAGCATGGGAACACAAACCCCGGTTTTACCGGGGCACCCTCTTTGACCATTCGACCTAGTGCATATTCGGATCCATAGTGACCATTCCAAACTAGGACAGGTTGCTTACCCGTTTATAGGTTATTTGAAGCCGCTACGTGCGTAGTGAAACCCTAGTTCCTGACAAATAGGCCAGGGAAACCCTACCCCAACATAGGGGTGCTTTCAGCTCTCACTTATCTGCTATGTGCTTGTTAGAGTGCGTCTCTACAGGGAATGCATGTATCAGTTGAGTTTGGGTATCAGGCCTGCGGGCACCAGTCAGTTATCTAAGAATCAGTTGTCTGCGGATATCCGATTCAGTTTTGGGGAAACGATGTCTGAGGGCGATGATCAAGAATTGAGGATGATGTATTTCCAGCTTATCAACTGCGTGTTGTATGCCCGAGTGTGTATTGTGTGTATTTAATTTAAGCTGTTATGCTGCCCGTTTTTCCGGTCATTTATTTCCTTTTTGCTTTATTATCTTTTTGCTAGGGCAGTTTTTAGCACGATTGCTTCCGAACCAATAGATACCCCCCAAGCACTTTGGACACGAGGTCGCCGACTCAACCGATCCGAGGATCTCGTTGACGAACATCCAGTGTTCCACTCTCTACCCCCAGTTATCAGAAGGAGGCCGAGAAGGCGCAGTGTGTCGGAACAGGGATTACCGGACGAGGGTCGCTGACAAGAAACAATCAGGTTGAGATTTCTATGTCTGCCGTAGAGGTACATTTACCGGCCATTCAAATGGAACAGCAGAATACGTCAGGGATGGAGGCGATGATACGCCAGATGCATGAGAGCATGAGGCAGATGCAAGATGATGCCATCCGCCAAGCGGAATTTTCCAAACAACAAGCCACAGTCATGGCCCAACAGCCGAAGTGATTACATTAGGCCGCAATAGCGTAACGCAGCTCGCTTCACATCGAGCTCCTCCACCACGGCTCCACTACCCGGCAGCATCCACCGTCGAATACCCCGCCAAATCCTCAGAATATCCTCCCAAATACTCAGAATACCTTACCCGATGTCCGGAACACTCAAGAGGACATAGGTCTTCCAACGGGGCCGGCTCCGCCCTCACTTCCGCCGCAACTGTCCAAGATTCTTACACCTAACCACCCGGACTCTCCATTTGAGTTCGAGGTTGATCATACAGCTCTGAAGCTGAGTAAGCAGGAAAAGCTTTTCAAGAAATCACAGGGGGTGAAGGCCATCCCAGATATTGAAGATGGCGCCGTGACACTACCGGATAGATTTAAGATGCCCCAGATTGATCGTTTTGACGGATCAGGGGATCCTATGGTCCATCTCCTGCTATTTTCAGACATCTTGAGGCCAATGGCCTAACCCGACCACAGAAGCTTTCTTTATTTGGTAGAACTTTGTCGGGGGCGGCGGCTATCTGGTACGCAAAATTAGAAGACGATGTGAAGAGAAATTGGGATGAGTTGGCTGAGGCCTTCGTTGCGCAGTATTCGTATAACACGCAGATCGAGATTACAACACGTGATCTCGAAACAACGAGGCAGGAACAAAAAGAGACTTTCTCTGATTTTGTAACTCGATGGAGAGCGAAGGCATCGATGATGACCTTAAGGCCAACAGATAAAGATCAAATTCGGATGATTGTACGCAATCTCCAACCCAAGTTAATGCAGAAAATGATCGTACTCCCTTTCCCCACCTTCTCAGATTTACACGAGATGGGGGTACAGATCAAGGATGCGATGAAGCAAGGTTTAATCGATCAGGACCGAGAACAGCCCCGAAGGACATTCAATCGCAATAACAACACAGGCCCGAGTGGCGCTGCCAACACAAGAACTTCAGAGCTCGGTATGGTCACCACTACTCCCCTTTCTCAACCAAGGCCCGCAGCGGCCACCCCCTTTTCCAGTACCTCCGGGAGCAGTAGCCAAGCCCCGAGATATCAATCCAGAGGCCAGAGAACCTTCACTCCACTATATATGCCCCTGTCCAAGGCTCTAGGGGTGTTAATCAAGAAGAAGCATCTGACGCCCCTAGAACCGAGGCCACTATCGAATCCACTCCCCCCTTCCCACAACCCAAGCATCAGGCGTACCACCAAAGAAAGATGGCCATGACACAGATCAACAGCCAACAAGGCCACGAGATTCAAGACCTCGTTGACAAGAATATCATCGCATTCTCCGAAAGACCCAACATCACAACTAACCCACTTCCGCACATAACCAAGATCCACCACCCAAAAGAGTCAACCTCATCCAAATCGGGGTCGCTTTCACGATCCTAGTATCTATATTACTCCCTCTCACCTACCAAAGCCGGAGGTGATCCTTCCTAATTGCACTGACTTGTGCATGTTGGACACCTTCACAACCCAATCTGAGCCAGAGGTGGTGACCCCCGAAGATGGAATGGGGCAGGTTTCAAAAGAGAACAGAATCGGTGAGTCTGGGATGGGATAGCCCGGGAATTGTGCTGGAAGAGCTTATGATCCAAGTGGATACATTGTATCGATGGCGGCAGTCTGAGCGAGTGTGGAATTCGCTGTAAAAAATTGTGCATGATTCGGGGGGACGAACTAGAACAAGGGGCAGATGATCTGACAATGGTGGAAGAAGATTTTGCTAACCTTCAGTTCTTCAACGATCAAGAAACAGGGGGATGCAACAAGCAATTGGTTTGAATATGGGGAGTCGGCAGAAATTACCGGGTGGTTAGATGACCAGCCAGATGTTGTGGAAATTCAGCCAGAGCAAGGCCCGGCAGGGGCAGAAGTATCAATGATGGCCGGAAGGGCCGAGAGTCAGAATGAACCGCCGGAGAGCGCCGGTGCAAAGAATTTCGCTCGGGATCAAGATATTGTGAAAACCGAACAACAAACCCTACTAACACAGGAGGAGCAAGAAAAGAAGTGGAATTCTGAGAGAATCCGGAAAGCCAAGAATCATGGAGAGGTTGAAAGTGTCATGAAGAAGAGCGTGACATCTTTGTGAGCATGTGGGATGAAAGTACCGAGAGTACAAACTTGCGTAACCAGATAGGTGTCTGTTAAACGTCAGTGGGATGTGGTGGGAAGACGATGACTTGTGTCTTGCCCACACAGATGAAGATTGGGCAGGTGCCCAACCAGATGATACTTGGTACCTCGATGAGGTGGATCACATGACCAGGAGTGGGCGGTACTTCAAGCCCCCGCACCTCGACCAACCCGAAGCATCTGGGAAAGATAAAGAGGCCGAGAAACAGAGAGAGAAGCAGATTGAAGAAGAAGCTGTGCTCAAACAGTTAAAGAAAATACAGGCAGACATCTCCATTTGGGGACTGCTTATGGCTTCAAGGGTGCACAGACAGGCTGTCCTATCTGCTATGGACAAGGCCAAACTCTCCATCGAAACTACGCCAGAGCAGCTGGTTGGGCTGGTTTTTCCGGGAGGAGGTTCCCCGGCATTAACCTTTTCAGACAAGGAATTGCCGCCTGAGGGCGTGAATCACAACAAACCTCTCTACATCTCCGTGGAATGTAGAGATAAGTGGATACCGGTGGTACTTGTTGATACCGGGTCTGCTATCAATGTCTGCCCAGTCAGAACGGCATATGCAATTAGGTTGAAACCCACAGACTTTATACCAACCACCCAGGTGATCAGAGCTTATGATAATACCAGTAGGGAAGTGATGGGGACTGTCAAGGTTCAGACCCGGGTTGGTCCAGGACAACACAACATTGAATTTCATGCCTTGGACGTTCCCGCAACCTTCAACTTGCTCTTGGGGCGGCCGTGGTTGCACCAAGTAAAAGCAGTCTCTTCTACTCTGCACCAGATGTTGAAATACCCTCACGAGAAGGGGGTTGCAATTGTTTTTGGAAATTCATCCATCCATCCACCGCCAGAAGTGTCTACGCCAGTTTTGGAAATCGAGCACGGCACGGAGGACGTGTTCTTATCGGGGTTCACTTTGGCGGAGGCCCGGGTAGTGTAGAATATTATGGCTGTGAATGAAGGTGTGTACGTCAGTGCTCAATCCGTCTACCTCATGAACAAGCTACAACATATCCCCAGGATGGGATTAGGAAGGAGCGGCAGGAAAGGAGTCGCAGCATCGGCCGAAGTGCCACACAACCCGCACACCTTTGATCAAGGGTTATTCCGCCCACCAAAGAAGATGGTGAGGAAAGGAAAGAAATGGCCGCAGAGCGAGCGAAAGCAGGAAGTTTTTGACTTAATGCACAGCCCATCCAGGTAATCGAGCGGACACTTAGTCCGGGAGGGGGAGGACTTTCCATTTTGCGGCTTCCCAGAGCCATGGTTAAACGCGGAGAAGAAGCGCGTACCAGGTTTCGAAATTTTCTTCGACCTGCAACTATCCGGGGATGATGTTGCCACAGAGTAGACAGACCCAACAACTGAGGTTGAGCAGAATAAGGCAGTGGATCCTGAGGGCACAGAGTTAGGAATTGGGGTAGCACTGGCATGTCTCCTCTCTGATCCTCCGATCGACCAAGAGTGCTTGGGGGATAACTTCGTGGTTTCCATGATTGGGGATGAAACGGCTGCGGGCCGACCAGCAGCTATCTTGGATGCATCAATCGCACCCTCTCTCACTTGGCAGTACGAGGAGGAATTTTTGTCCAGCAGCACCGGGTCAGGTAGTGAGCCGGAATCTGATTCCACCGAGTCCTGTGAGTCGGAATCAGGTTCCAGCTCGACTGAGTATGAGTCTGGTACTCTTGGGGATGTTAACCCGGATGCCACAGTCCTGTCTAGGTCGTCTTTTTCCTTTTCATTTGAGTCCGTTGTAACCGATGAATTGGACGATTTGGATTTACCTAATGAGAATGGACTATCTGTGGTTTCCGAGTACTTTTCTGTGCCCCTAATTTTTTGCATCAATTCAAACTTTCAAAATTTTGATGAAAACGAAGAGGACGAAGTTCCTCCGGTTTTACAACGTTTAATTGAGCAAGAGCAAAAGAGATTTGTTAAACCATTAATGGATGAAATCATTACCGTGAACATTGGTACTGAGGAGGACCCGCGGCTGGTCCAGATTGGGTCCACGTTGTCTTCGGAGGAACGTGAGCGCTTAGTCGCTTTATTAAAAGATTTCAAAGATGTTTTCGCGTGGTCCTACGAAGACATGCCTGGAATTGATCCTGAGATTGTACAGCATCGGATCCCCCTTGACCCCGAGGCCCGACCTGTCAAGCAGAAACTCAGAAGGATTCGCCCGGATTGGGCTCTCAAGATTAAGGAAGAGGTCACCAAGCAAATCGACGCAGGCTTCCTGCTGGTATCTGAATATCCGACTTGGTTGGCCAACATTGTTCCGGTGCCGAAGAAAGATGGCAGGATCCGGGTGTGTGTAGACTTCAGGGATTTGAACAGAGCTAGTCCGAAGGACGACTTTCCCTTACCGCACATCGATGAGTTGGTAGATTTCACAGCAGGGCATGCATTGCTCTCATTCATGGATGGCTTCTCAGGATACAACCAGATAGTGATGGCACCAGAAGACAGGGAAAAGACTGCATTCACCACCCCGTGGGGGACATACTGCTACCGGGTAATGCCGTTTGGGTTGAAGAACGCTGGAGCTACTTATCAACGGGCCGCGACCACAATACTACATGATATGATCCACAAAGAGGTTGAGGTGTACGTGGACGACATGATTGTCAAGTCCAAAGAAAGAGAGGGCCACTACACTGCCTTGCACAAGTTTTTTCAAAGGATCAGGGAATTCCGGTTGCGGCTAAACCCTCAGAAATGTACGTTTGGTGTTACAGCGGGAAAAATGCTGGGGTTTCTGATTACACAAAGGGGCATCGAGGTCGACCCTTCCAAGATCAAGGCCATCCTAGAAATGCCACCACCAAGGACTGAAAAGGAGGTGCGAGGCTTTCTGGATAAAGTGCAATTCATAAGACGGTTTATTTCAAAATTAACCTTGACTTGTGAACCACTCTTTGGCCTCCTCAAGAAAGGAAAGAAGTTCCAATGGGACGGCCGATGCCAAGCTACATTTGAACAGATTAAAGAATATCTACAAAACCCACCCGTTTTATCGCCACCAGAACCGGAGAAACCGTTGATTTTGTATCTGTCAGTAACTAAAACTACAATGGGCTGCATGCTTGCACAAGAATCAGAAGACAAGGCAGAAAGAGCCATTTACTATCTCAGCAAGAAGATGCTAGAGTATGAGACCCGATATACACCGCTGGAAAAGGCTTGCTTAGCTCTGGTATGGGCTACCAAGAAGTTGCGGCACTACTTGTTAGCTCACTCTGTAATGTTGGTCTCGCGACTTGATCCCATCAAATATCTCTTCGAGAAACCAGCGCTTACGGGTAGGCTAGCTCATTGGTTGCTGTTGCTCTCCGAATTTGATCTCACGTACGTGACACGCAAGTCAGTGAAAGGAAGAGCAGTGGCAGAGTTCCTTGCCGACCACCCGGTTGAGGGGGATGAAGCGGTCGAGTACCTATTCCCGGATGAATCAATTTTGCATATCGACGAAGAAACTTGGACGATGTACTTTGACGGAGCGTCAAATCAACATGGGTATGGGATAGGAGTGTTGCTGATAGCACCCGATGATTCCCGTATCCCTCTAGCCTTTAAACTCCGGTTCAAAGTCTCGAACAATGAAGGTATCACGAGGCGCATATTGTTGGTTTAGAAGCGACTCGAACTAGGGGCAAGACGGCTGGATGCCATTGGGGATTCGAACCTTGTTGTATCTCAAGCTAAAGGAGACTGGAAAGTAAAAGAGGAAAAGATGATGATGTATCACCAAACCTTGGATTTGTTGATTCCTCGGTTTGAGAAGTTAAGTTTTACTCATCTACTAAGAGAGAACAACAGGTTTGCAGATTCTTTAGCAACTCTATCTTCGATGATAGACATCCCGTGTGGAGTCCGAATGCGTCCAGTTATCATCGACCAGAAATTTGCGCCTGCCTATGAGTCGATTGCAACCATAGATGAAGTTCAGGACGAACACCCCTGGTATTACGACATCTGGAACTTCTTGGAGAAAGAAGCATACCCGCCAGGGGCAAATGCCAAAGACAAGAGGGCAATCAGAAGGGTGGCAGTCCAGTTCATCATCTGCGGAGGTAAACTGTATAAACGGGGTCATCTAGGAATGCATAAACTGTGCGTTGATGCTGAAGAGTCAAAGCGTCTGATGGAAGCCATCCACGGGGGTGAATGTGGTGCACACATGAATGGGGTAATGTTGGCGCGAAAGATCCTTAGACAAGGTTATTACTGGTCCACCATGGAGGAGGATTGTATTGGCTTCGTCCGGCGATGTCACAAGTGTCAAATTTATGCAAATCGCATAAACATCCCGCCGTCAAAGCTGTACAACATGACTTCGCCATGGCCGTTTTATGTCTGGGGAATTGATGTAATCGGAGCTGTTACGCCAAAGGTGTCAAATGGGCATGAGTTCATTTTGGTAGCGATAGATTATTTTACGAAGTGGGTCGAGGCCCAATCTTACGCAGTGTTGAAGGCTTCGCACGTAGCAAAATTTATCAGAAACAACATTATCTGTCGCTACGGGGTCCCAAATGAAATCATTTCAGACAATGGTTCCCACTTCAAAAAGGAGGTGATCGACTTGTTGGAGAAATATAATATGGCTTTTCATAAGTCGTCTACTTACCGGCCGCAAACCAACAGAGCAGTTGAGGCCGCCAACAAGAACATCAAGCGCATACTACAGAAGATGATGGAAACCTATCGGGACTGGCCAGACAAGCTGCCTTTCGCTGTGTGGGGCTACAGGACTTCGATCAGAACCTCTACTAGGGCGACTCCGTACTCATTGGTCTATGGGATGGAAGCCGTTTTGCCTATTGAGATTGAGGTCCCGTCATTACGAGTATTGGTCGAGTGCCAGATAGCCGAAGCAGATTGGCAGCAAAATAGACTTGAGGAACTCATGCTTTTCGATGAAAGAAGGCTGAAAGCATTGTACCACATCCAAGGTTATCAACGCAGAATCGCCCGGGCTTTTAACAAGAAGGTTAAGTCCAGGAATTTGAAAGAAGGAGATTTGGTACTTAAAGACAACCGAGCTCCCATCCACGACCCAAGGGGCAAGTTTAGACCCAATTGGACTGGTCCCTATATTATCAAGTCAATCTGGTCCGGTGGAGCTGTGGTTCTGATGGATCTAGATGGCTTGGAGTTTTCTCAACCGATCAACATGGACAAGTTGAAGAAATATTACCCCTGAGAGGCTCGCTAGGCCGAAAACCCGAAAAGGCGACCTAGGCAAAATTCAGAGCATAGAAAATTTGAAATTATAAAAACTGAGCTTGCAAGGTTGAAAACCCGTAAAGGGCTGCCTTGGCAAAAGTTAGAGCGCAAAAGGAGAGTAAAAATACCTGAGCGAACCTAAGCCTGAACTACGTAAGGCTTGATTCCCATCCTTGGGATACGTAGGCAACTTCATCCTGAAGTTCAGCCCCAATCTTTTTCCCGATCAACTTTGTCCATTTGATCATCTCAGTCATCTCTATTCATCAAGATTCATCGTGATCTCCGATGTTGTTATTCAGACTAGGGCAACTTTCCGTTAATATGAATCGCCGAGGCACTTTTCAAACTAGGGCAACTTTCCGTTGCTAGGATCCGGTTGTGCATCTCAAAGATGATCTCCGGCGTCGATTCGATCCATATCGAAAATAGTTTTGAAAAGTTTTAATAAAAGTTGACTTTGTTCAAATTAATCTTTTCACAACTAAGACCATTTTTGGACCAAAACGGAGAATTTTCAGTACCACAACCTTCAATTTCATTGATTTCAAAACAGAGTTCTCTCGCTCTTGCATACAATTGAAGTTGCTTTATTATTACACTCATAATGAAAACTTGAAAGTACTAATAAAGCAATAAATCTGGGGCATAGTCAAGTCAGGTGTCCCTGTGCCCCCTGCCAGAGCTAGTTGAAGCCTCTGATGCCAACCTAGGCCCAATCTGTGCTTCCTCATTGAGCCAATCCCAGCATTCATCAGACAAAGTGCAACTAAAAGTAAGGCGGGGGCCAGAAGCTCTCTAACTCTCCACGCCGCCGCTTGCCGAGCCAGCTGTGCGCCTCGAACCGAAAATGTAGCCGGATACTCTATCCCCTCTGGTGGGCAAGTCTGATCATGGCCGAACTGGCGTAGAATACGGAATGGGAAATAGAACGCACAGTGAGTCAAGCCAATCAGTCGAATCCCGACCTGCCGGGACATGCTGTAGCTCATTGCCGGGAGATTAAGCCAAGGACAACGCCACGCAATGCGATCTGCTGACAAATTGCACATCCATTCAAACCACCATCCCTCATCAAGAGCATCGACTAGGCGTTGTCGAAAGAAATAACCGCAGGCTGAATAAGCAGGGCAAGAGTCCACAACTTGCAATTTATCCATCAACCATATCTGGGGAGGGATGCAAAATGAGAGAATAAAGAATAGAGAGATGTACGATGAGAGAAAAGTAAGATAAGGGTTTTGTGAGAAAAACTGAGCCCGAAGGCCGAGTGACGTGAGCAAAATACACATGTGAGCTTGGGTGGAAAACATTACCTGCAACAGCAGTGGACTCCCCGCAAACCTAGTTGTCTCTTGGCGGTGGAAGGCATCCAAACCCATCAGTGTCTCGGCCAGAGTCATGGCAATGCAACTCTTTCCCTCTTTCAAGCCTTGAGCAACTTCAATCGGGGCAGTAGGACCCTCCGAAGCTTGAGGCAAACAGAAAATGAGACAACAGGCACAAACAGAGAGCATACCGTCGGAAGCCTTGCCAATGATGGTCGCTGCGGTCACCAGCATCGGAGAATCGGTAAATCAGGCTCGGGATATCCAACATTCCATTACCAATCAGGGATCGAGCATCATGTGCGTTGAGTCCGCACATCCGCCCTAAGGTTTGAGCATAGCCAAAATTGAGTTGGGGCAAGATTTCCTCACCTCGCTCGGATTCTATCAAGACTTGAAAATCTTCAAAAGTAGGACATACCTCTTGCCCGCCAAAGCCAAAGACATGCGTCACTGGGTTCCAAAACCTGGCCGCGGCATGGAGGAAAGGAAGATGTAGCGAAGTCCGGCCCAGCGTGAATAGTGCATTCAAGCCGAAACCTCGGAAGTTTAACTTTTCCGAGCCGTCTAAAGAAGAGATCCAAGATGTGAGATTTTCTGCGAGAAATGCCTTCATTTTTGTGAGAAACGGTGATGAAATGAATAAGTTCCAAGGCTGGGGCTTTTATAGAGGGATAAAACACTATTCAAAGAACACGTGTCAAAATTCTGGGGGTTACGGAAGAGGTGGCCGGCCGGCCATCTATCCTAGTAGGCTGGCCACCCTCTAATCTCCAAATGCAAAATGTGTTCGGTCACGCATTGTTCCTGTTTTGCTCTCCGGAAGGAAGTTTAAGGCATTTCTAGGCATCGGGAACGTCGAAGGCCTCCATTTCTCTCAGTTTCAGATACGTCCCATCGTCCAGATCGTCCGTCCGAACTACGCTTAGTTGTATTTTTGCTTATCGAGTTGTTGTTTTGCTTATCAAGTTGTTGCTTTGTTTATCGAGTTGTAAGTTTTGTCGAGCTGTCGCATTTTGTGTTTTGAGTTATTACCTTTTGTTTATGCCATTTTGTTGAGTCTTGTTTATCAAGTCGTTAACATTGTTGTACTTTGCTCATCGAGTTGTGAACTTGCTAAGATTCTGTCATTTTCTTAGTGAGTCGAGTTTTTGATTTGTTGCGTTGGTTCATCACCTGACCCGGTAAATATACAAGGCACATTTTCATTCAATTCCATTTTGTGCAAAATGATGCGATGCGATGCTAAGAATTTCAAATACAAACATCTTTTCAAAAGCTGTTTCATTCCATCATGTTTTACAACAAAATAAAGGTACAAGTTTTACAGAAAATAAAACTGCCTAACAATGTGCAAAGTGCTACAAACTACTAGCAAAAAAGTAGAATAAAGTAGGAAATAGCATCAATATCCTCGGGAACGGGAAGGAGGAGGCCCTCTCATCCTCTTCTGCGGGATGACCTCTGCACCATCATCACCATCCGGGTCAGAGCTATCATCCTCCGGATCCCCCTCAGCCTCATCTCCACTCCCGGAACCAAGACCGGAGCCTCCCTCCCCAGCGGATGTCTCTGACTCACGATCTGCGACCTCCTTCTCCTCCTCAATAATGGGTGCCCTGCGTCTGCGAGATGACCCTGCTCCTCGAGCTCCTCGAAAAGGCCTAGATGGCCCAGCTCTCTGAGAAGGCCTGGATGGCCCAGCTCCTCGAAAAGGCCCAGATGGCCCAGTACCATGAACAGGTCCAAGATGCCTCGCCTCCCGAGAAGGCCGGGTGGCTACCATGACGAACATATCTGAAGGCATCTGAAAGTAAAAGTTCAAGTACATCAGTTCAAATATGAAAAGCAAATGCAAGTACAATGTGCGAGTGGGGTGTGTGTCAGATGTGCTCTACACAGCCTATCAATACAGCAGAATGTTCAAAACCAATAAGTTACCAGAAATATGCTGAATACAGGGAAGATGAACAGTACCTGCACGCCCATGATGGCCATCTGTGCCTCCCTCCGTAGGATCATGCCCTCGAATGTGGCCAACATCCCGAGCAGCTCGTCCGTGTACTCAACTGGGGGCTGCAAATACAAATGCAAAACTATCAGCGAGGGAATGAATGTCCAAATATCTGACTGATAAATCAAAGCTGTAGAACATACCGGGGGTGAATCAGGGTCTCTGACATATCTGTGGTCAGGAAGAGGAGGCTCTAGCGGGACCTGGTAAGGAGCCCCGAACCGCCAACTCGTCAACTCGGTCGGCATGGCTGGCCACCCAGGATGATGATGAAGAGACGGAGGGATCGGAGGAATCGAACTACCTCTACCCCTGGATGCACCAGTCCTGCTAGAGGAAGGGATGTCCGTAACACCGGCACGACTCGAAGATGGTACATCAGTATACCTCCGTGGCGGAGCACGCACTCCCGTCAAGGAGGGCATCAGATATATGCGACGATAGGTGGCGTAGTCCCCCTCCATGAGATGTAACAAAGCATCGGTGCCCTGCATAGCACTAATGACCTCCTGGGAAGATAGTCTATCGGCAGTCCGCATAGTGGCTGGAGGTACATCAGGAGGGTCCTGAGAATCGTACCCCCACACCTGACGCAAGAAGCGTTCCCCCAGGAACCATGCCCTACCAACTGGTCCTTCGAGCAGGAACCTATACTGGGAAGTGCCCGATCCCCCGGGGTACTGATGTCGGAGACCATCACCTAAGACCGCCCAGGGCTGCCAAGTAATCTGCGGATAACCAGTGCATAAATCAATCAGAAATCAGGACCATACAGGGCAAGTTAGAGATGAAAATGAAAGGAACTGAGAGTTCTGAAATA
Source organism: Camellia lanceoleosa (assembly GCA_025200525.1). NCBI lineage: Eukaryota > Viridiplantae > Streptophyta > Magnoliopsida > Ericales > Theaceae > Camellia > Camellia lanceoleosa. Next base: position 32,547,353 of record CM045763.1, on the reverse strand, counting down.
CCTCTGTCGTCCGCACAGTATCAAAATACTGTCGCAGGTAGAAGAGAGTCTCTCGAGGTCTCGCTCGGTGCTCGCCCTCAAATACCAGCGAAAACGGAGTCATGAGGAGTCCTGCCACCTCCATCTCCGGGGCTAATGTGGGAAAGTATACATACACCCATAGTTGAGAAAGCGGTATGAGAATATGAATACAAAGTGCTAAAGGCAGAATACAGAGTGCAAAGTGCGCCGTGTGTGCAATGAACAAGTAATAAGGAGTAGAAATGTAAATCAAGAGGACAGAACGTACCTCCCAGGCTCTCCAATAGCCGCCAAGTAAGTCTCCTCGCCCACGAGAGGCTGCACCCATGTAACAATAGAGGGTAGCCAGGCCAGCGCCGCCCCAGTCATATTGACTGACCTGTGATAGGTCCACCAAAGCACTCAAAAGATATAACCCAACACTGTTCCCCCTATCGGCAAACAGAGTGGTGCCAAAGAGGAACATAAGGAAGCCGCGGGCGTACTGCTCGACCTCCTTGGGAGACTCAGGCTCTATCTCCGGCCTCCGAAAATGGGAAGAGAACCAAGTGTATCGGACTCTCCCGGAAGCTCTGTCTACAGGTGGGCGAGTCCCCAATAGATGTGTCCAAGCGGCCTCCCAATCTCCCATATCCTCGTCGTAAGGTATGGGCCAAACCGCCTATGTCTAGGCTGGTGAGCACAGCAAAGTCTAGCGGGGTCATGGTCATATCCCCGGTGGCAGAAAAGTGGAAGGAATTGGTGGTGTCCCACCATCTCTCCACCAAAGCAGCTAACAAAGTCCTGCTGGCAGGACAACGTGATAATCCCACGCAGAATGCTCCGAACCCTGCTAGATCGACCAGATCCCGGACAGCCTCTGGAAGCTCGGCGTACCAGTCTCTCGCGGCGGTAGAGCCGTATCCTCGTACGGTGCGAGAGCCACCCTGCATTCAGAAGGAATACATGTGTTCAGTACACAATGAAATGAACAAGCTGTGTGCAAATGAAGTGAAATAGCTGTGTGCAAATGAAATCAATCAGTGGGCTGTGTGTTCACTTCAATTCTGGGCTGCGTGTTCAGTAAATCAGAGTTTGGGACTGTGTGTTCTACTCTTAATCAGTGTAGGCTGTGTGTTCACTTCAATTCTGGGCTGCGTGTTCAGTAAATCAGAGTTTGGGACTGTGTGTTCTACTCTTAATCAGTGTGGGTTGTGTGTTCACTTCAATTCTGGGCTGTGTGTTCAGTAAATCAGAGTTTGGGACTGTGTGTTCTATTCTTAATCAGTGTGGGCTGTGTGTTCACTTCAATTCTGGGCTGCGTGTTCAGTAAATCAGAGTTCGGGACTGTGCGTTCTACTCTTAATCAGTGTGGGTTGTGTGTTCACCATCAACTTGGACTGCGTGTTCAGTAAATCAGAGTTTGGGATTGTGCGTTCTACTCTTAATTAGTGTGGGCTGTGTGTTCACCATCAACTTGGACTGCGTGTTCAGAAAATCGGAGTTTGGGGACTGTGCGTTCTACTCTTAATCAGTGTGGGCTGTGTGTTCACCATCAACTTGGACTGCGTGTTCAGAAAATCAGAGTTTGGGGACTGTGCGTTCTACTCTTAATCAGTGTGGGCTGTGTGTTCACCATCAACTTGGACTGCGTGTTCAGAAAAATCAGAGTTTGAGCTGCGTGTTCTACTCTTGGTCGGTGTGTGCTGAGTGTTCACTTTCAAAATTCGGGCTGTGTGTTCGACGAATCAGTGTTTGAGCCGTGTGTTCATTTCTTAACTAATGTGTACCATGCATTCACAATCAATCAGTCAGTGAGCCGTGTGTTCAGCAATTCAAGTGTTTAACTAACACGTTTAGGATGCAGGCAAAGTACTATGTCATAAGATAAAACTGTGAGTTCAAGCATGGCAAAGCTGCAGAATGCACGGAAAAGGCAAAAAATAATAGAGTAAAATACCTCTCGTGCATCATGAGAGAAGTGCTGCTCCGGCTCTCGCAGAAGTAAATCCCCGAGTGCCCGGTCGTTGAACCCAGTGAAACGGCGAAAACGGCTTGATGAGCGTATCTCCCGGGAATGAAAGGGCGGACTCTCGGGGGCAGTGTCACAATGTCAAAGTCATCCCCAGCACCTGGAGGACCTCCACCGTGAGGAAAATCACCCGCCATTGCGAAAGATCTGCAAAAAGGAGCAAAAATGAGAAAAATGAGCCAAAATTGGAAAAAGTCAACAAAAGTCAACTCCTGGGAAATGAAAAAGTCAACAAAAGTCAACTCCCGAGAAAATTTTTCAAATGTTGAGACAAACTTACCTCAAGTGGTGAAAATGAGAAAAGAAGCCCCAAAATCGAAATTTAATCGGCCCAAAGTGCTTGAAATTGAAAGATTTCGCGAAAACAACTTGCGTGGAAGGCCGAAAAGCGCGTATAAAGTACAGATCTGAAGAGAAAAATAGTTTGGGGAGCAAGGGAAGGAGTTTTTGCAGCTGTGGAAGTGATTTCGGAGGCAATGGACAAGGGAATATATAGAAATGAGGAAAATGACCAAAATGCCCCTGCTTTTGGACGGGTGGCCGGCCGGCCACCTTTTCTGGCTGGCCGGCCATTTGCTTTTTCTCCCCTAGCCGGTGGCCTCCCCAAGGGCAACCACCTGGCCGGTGGTGGTCCCCACACCCCCTTCTAGCTCTCTGAAAATTTTGAGGAAGATCGGAGTTCCCGAGACCTGAAAAAGTTCAAGAAAAGTGCACTTTCTGGCGCGAAATCGCTCCGCCGGAACTTCAGCTGCAATTCCTGACATGTGTCTCGTCATCACTCATCAAAATCAAGGTGTATCCTTTTCAAACATGTTGTAACCTCTCCGAGAGGTGAATCAGAGGCCGCGATCAAGTTGCCTTCGCCGAAATGCACGTTTCCCAGCTCGTTGTTTCACAACAAATGGGCGCCCTGATTTATGCTCGTTTTGCATTGTTTTGCATATAACTTGCATTCTCATGAGTATTTCGCATTATCATGCATGATTTCTTGATGTACCATACCTCTGTGCTTGAGCATGCGTTGTCACGCACGTTCCTTTCTCGTATTGCGATGCATTCACTCGCCGACACTGTGTGTGTCAAACTTTCGGAACCATAGGAATCACATTGAATATATGTTGTTAGCATATTGTTCTTGTTGAATTTCTCTCTTTTGCAGGCACGATATTGTATGTACGGTTCATTCGAGGTTTAGTGCGACTGCATTTAATCGCGCAGTATCGATCTTCTCCGTGTGAGACGCGACGAGAATTGAATGATTCTCCGCATTCCTAACTGCATGAAATGTAGTTGTTGCTTTGCATTCTTGCTTAAAACTGTTGCATCTATTTGCGAATACTTGCCTCATTACAGCTTGCTGCATTTGCATGATCATTTGGCTCTGTGCATACCGCTTTGCATTTTGCCCCCCTGCCTGCGGGTACGCCTGCGGGCGCATATCTCTGTTCATCTTGTATGATTGTCTAAGTTTTCGGCGTTGTCAAAAATGGGTCGTCTCTAGGCTTTGACATTCACTCCCGTCACTTCTTGACTTCCGAGTTCTGTCAAAGAGGGGCAACTGTAGACACCCCATTTTTGACCGACCTTAAGACTTAGACGTCACCGATTGAGCGCTCGGTGATGTTTCATATTGTGCTCGTTCAGAAGTCTCAGAGTCGCGACCGTGCGCCTTGCCTCTAGACTTCCGAACTCTCTCAGACTTTGCCTCGGTTATAACCGACTCGATTTTCTCTGTTTTTCTTTCCTGAGGGGAGGGAGAGGTCCCGTAGACCATCTCTCAGTGGCTGTGGGCTACATTTCGTGGGCGTAGGCCATTTTGCCCATTTCGGAGCCCGGTTCCCGGTTTTCGAAGCCGTCAGGCCGTATGCCTCGGTTCGGGACCACTCAACCATCTCCGATTCCTCCGGTTTTTTCCATGCATCTCATTTACTCCCTTTCGAGGGACACTGGGGTCTTAGATACCCACTTCGCAGCCAAACACCACTTTCGGTGCTTAACGGCCGATTTTTGGGACCCCAAACTGCGTGTTTTGGTCCCCGAGCATTCATTTTGCATCGGTTTTTGTTCATTTTTGACAGGTACCTCTGTTTTATCATAAGGAAGGTCACTGGAGGATGGGAGGACAGTAATTGTCTCAAAAAACCAGTTATGCTCCTCCGGCATCTCCCGGCGCTCGTTTTTCTCACTTCCGGGCTAATGTTGAACACCCTAGGGCCATTTTCTTCAAGCCAAAATCACATATTTGTGTTGTACACACATGGGAGGACCCTAAAAAATGGTGCTCGGCCAGTAATTCTTCTTTTCATTTTTGGACCTCTCCTAGAGGTGGCTTGTTGTCTCTCCTGCTTCAGAGTTGCCAAATTCCAACCACAGAGCCTTGTTATACACATATGGGAGGACACCACCCTTTGGTGCTCGGCCAGCAATTCCAAACTTCCATTTTTGCCCCTGGCCGTCCGGCCATGGGGGGTAGCCGGCCGGCCACCTCTAGTAAAAGTGCCTAGCCGGCCATGCTCCTTGAAACCTGTACATACTACCCATACAAATTGCTTTTTCCCAAAAGATCTCAGATTCTGAGGATATTTTGAGGGGAACACTTGGGTGCATTTCCTCCACCTTTACATCCTCTTTTTGCCCATATAAGGACCTCCCACTGTCCCCAAGGGTTAGAAAAATTTCCCTCAAGCATACATACACATCTCCATCTTTATCTCTCTCATTTTTCCTAAGTTTGGTGCCATCTCTTCATCAACTTCAAGCACCACTACCACCACTCCATTTCCAGCAGCAAGGAGAGCTTTCTCAGAGGCTTAGAAGCAACTTTCCTCAAGCCAAGAAGTAGAAAAAAAGAGGTCTTCATGGGTAAGTCTCAAATTCCCTCTTTTGTAGCACTTTCTTGCCTCATTTTTTAAGCCTACTTGCTTACTGTTTTGGGCTCCGGCCAGAACTGAAAGGGGCCTTTTTTTGAGCCATTCTTCATGTTTGTTCAAGGGCTCAACCCTGTTTGAGCCCTCCATCTTGCACTTGTTTCAATATCCTCTTATATGCCATTATTTTGCATTGAATATTTGGCCTATGTTTGATCTGATTTGGAGCATCTCATGAACTGATATTATGCTTATTTTGAGCCCCTCTTCAACATTGAAGAAGGGCTCAACCTTGTTTTCATGCTCCATATGCTGCTTGCTTTGAATCCATGTTTCGCCCTTGTTTTTGCATGCTTCAGCTAGCTTGTGAGTGATCTGTTTTCGAGAATAATATAAACTATGAGTGGTCCTATTTTGAGCCCCTCTTCAATATTTAAGAAGGGCTTAACCCTGTTTGGCCTCTCTGTCATGCACTTGCTTCATAATCTTTCATATTTACCGTAAACTTGCATGATTTGTTTAACCTACATGTGGTTTGTTTTGGAGCATGCCTTAAACTGTGATTGAGCTTATTTTATGTCCCTCTACAACATTGTAGAAGGGATCAACCTTGTTGGGGGTCTTCTTATTATACTTGCCATTATATCCCTCTTTGACCTCCATTTTGCATGCCTTTTTAGGCCTACCTAGCTTCTGTTTCTGGCCATGAGCAGTACTTAAAATAGTTTTAAAATGACCCACTCTTCATGTTTTGTTAAGGGTCTTAGGCTGTTTGGTGAATTCTTGGCATACCTCATGTTTTGGCCCTTGTTGGCTTCATTCTTGCATGACATTTTTAGCATGTTTTCATACTGAGTTGGGAGATGTCATCTACTGTAAATGTTCATATTTTTGGTCCCTCTTCAGTGTTGTAGAACTATATTTTTCAGTTTGAGCATCGCATACATCACTTGCTTCAATACCCCTCTCTTGGCCCCCATTTTTGCATGCCATTGTTGTCCTATCTATGCTCACTATTTCGCCATGTTTTGTATTGTAAAAAATGCTATTTTGGGGCTTCCTTGCTACTGTTTTGCATGCCATGTACCAATTATGCATATTTAGTATGGTTGTAGGCCATTTCGGGTGCTTAATATCGCATTTCGGGACCGTTTTGTGCATTTGGTGTCATTTCCCCACCTTTCGGGACTGTTTTGCATCATTTTTGAGTGCTGAAAATCCATTGGCATGTTTGCATACCATTCCCTATATCATTTCATGTTTTAATACGTCGCCTCGGTTTGCGTGCCCGAGTGCGCGCACTTCGAGGCACTTCATTTTTCATCCCTCGGCCTCTCATGTGAGTGTGGCTGAGGCCCTCTCATGTTAGTGTAAGCCCAATTTGCATTGTGTATGCCATTTCATACTTTAGTTCCATTGCCTCGGTTTGCGTCTGCAGTGCACGATTTCGAGGCGTTTCATTTTCATCCGATGGCCTCCTGTGTGAGTGTGGCTGAGGCCCTCTCATGTTAGTGTAAGTCCATTTCGCATCCTGTATGCCATTTTAGCCTCGTTGCATTCCGTATGTCATCGCCTCGATTTGCGTGCCCGTGTGCACGCATTTCGAGGCATCTCACTTTTATCCGATGGGCTCCTGTGTGAGTGTGGCTGAGGCCCTCTCATGTTGGTGTAAGCCCATATTGCATTGCATATCTCATTTTAGTCCTGTCGCATTTCGTATGACATTTTCTCGGTTTGCGTGCCCGTGGGCACGCATTTCGAGACATCTCATTTTAGTCTCATTGTATATCATATTTCTAGTCGTTTCGTGTCTTTATGTCGTCACCTCGGTTTGCGTGTCCATGTGCACGCATTTCGAGGCACCTCATTTTAGCATTATTGCATCGTATATGCCATCGCCTCGGTTTGCGTGCCCGTGTGCACGCATTTTGAGGCATCTCACTTTTATCCGACGGCTTCTTATGTGAGTGTGGCTGAGGCTCTCTCATGTTAGTGTAAGTCCAATTGCATTGCGTATGCCATTTCATACCTTAGGATCATTTCTTCGGTTTGCGTGCCCGCATGCACGCATTTCGAGGCATCTCATTTGCATAGCATTATGTGTGTTAGGATTGCATTTCATGCATATTGCATCATGTTCGGGATAGGAGTTAGCCCGGGCACGGGAAACGAGGCGCGTTTCGTACTCCGAGTAACGGAACGAGTCTCAATTCCCAAGTCACCGACACTCCGAATTATCCATGATGGAGTTAGGTTTTGTTGTAGCATTCATCTGCATTCATCTTATATTGAGTTGTGCAATCCGACTCCTCGGCCATCATGCATCGAGATGCGTGATTGGTGGCACGAGGATCGAGGCATGCATATATTTGTGAAATACATTGATATGCCTCTTTCCTGCTCTCTGTTGCAGCAAAATGAAGAATCAGTAATTTTTCGAGACTTGGCACGCATTTCAAGAAAAAGTGCAAACAGAGGCTAATCGGGGCATCGTCGTGGATTTCAGCGCCAAGACAGCCCAACATGCATCATTCATCAAAATCGAAGCAGCCCCTTGGCTTGCATGCCAGTTTACAGTTTTTTTTTTATTTAAATTGATTATTAATTAGGAATTTGTATTCATTATTCGGACTGTACTATTCTTTTATTTCGGACTGTATTATTATTTATTCGGACCCTCTGCGCGAGGGCATAATTGTAATAAGTGTGTGTGAGTGTGATGTATGTCTTCCAACCCCCACTTCTTTCTCCCTTTTATTTACCCGCTTATGATGGTTAGATTAGGGCATATTTCAATTAGCATACAGTATGACAGCATGTTTGCATCATTCATCTGTTTTGCACGACTCTCTACCATCATACAAACTGCATTTGTATTTCAATTCCGAATTGAGTACGTGATAATTGTAGCATTTCATATGTCATGTTTAGAATAGCCGAGCCTGCTATAATTTACATCTTTGCATGTGTTGCATTAGGCATTTCTGTGTATTTAGGATCATGCATGGATTTCTGACAAGCTTCTGTTTTGGCTTGGAGTACTCGGTGAGTTTTATGCTTTAGCATCCTTGCATGCGTGTGAGTGTTGCCATGAATAACATGCTTACCATGAGGCTAAATGCTTATGTGACATAACTGCCTTGAATGCCTGTGGGTGGAGGTTGAGTTACTTGAATTGGGACAATTCATCAAATGTTTGTTTTAACCCCACTAGATAGTGGCAAAACCATTGTTTTCTAAGCCCACCTGAGGGTGGCAAATTCACGTCTTAGCCTACCTGCGGGTAGCACCATCAAACCATTTTCAAACAAACAAACATGAAGTGTGTTGTTCCAATTCAGGCGACCCAGTCTATACTTGTATGCTGTGCGCATCACATAGTAACCTAGGCTAATAACCGGGATAAGAACTCACAATATTTTCAAAAACAGATATCATGGTTAGTAGAGGCCGGTCTTTGACCGGGCGAGCGGGGGTGCTCACGAAGTGACCTTCCCCAATCGTACCCAAGTTCCCGAGCCGAGGCAACTTTGGTGATGACGGACATGTGGCCTTTGGCACCGAGTCAGGGTTTCCTAAATTTCCCATTTTAAAATATTTAAGTGGCGACTCTGTATCTGGCAAAGCAGTCCATGTTTGGCACTTCTTTCAAAAAATCTTTTTCTCAAAACGATTTGCTAGATTTGGACTCTTTGGTTCAAGATTAAGAACCGTGACATTTGAGTCCTTCGAACTATAGTGACACAATATCGAACCAGAACCGGGAGGGGGGGGGACTCGCACTCCCTTCCCCCGGGATGCGTTCGGGGACATCTACATAATGGTATAAAGAAATTTTGAAATTTAGAAACCTATTTTGGGCCAAAACTTCGAGGCTCTAGGCGCAGGCCTCACTGGAGATTCTATTTACATCCAAAAAATCATTAAATATTCCCAATTTCAAAGTACAACCTATTTAATTATTTAAAATTTTATTTTACTCTCATTACACCCTATTTATTTTTTACACCCTATTTATTTTTTCCAAATTACCCTCAAGGTAAACTCAAATAATAAATAATAAACAAACTAAAAAAACTAAATTATTTCAAAAACTTTTCAATACAGAAAATAATTCTCAAATACTGGAAAAAAAAAAAACCAAACTTTTACATAAGTATTATAAAACTTTTCAATACAAAAAAAAAAACTTTTATATTATAAATTATCTACAAAAATGCTCGTGAAAAAATAAAAACTAAACTTATAAGCACATAAGCATTATGCACTAACAAGAAAGAGTAGTTTTCAAATAATGTACTATTTAAATGACAAAATAAGAATAACTACAATAATATGTTTGTTAATCTAACTACTGGACCTTTTAATTTTTTGTCAAAAAACGATATAGAAAATAATTGATGGTGCTCTACAAAAATTGTGAAACCTCTTTATATGAATACTTTTCTCATTTTTGATGGATTGCTTCAAAAAATTATTTTGATTATTACTCTTATCCATTATTTGATTTTATTCAAACTTTCTTCTAGGATTTAGGGTTTTAAAATAATAAAAAGCAATGATGTTAATGATGATGGTGAGTTTTGGTAGGGTGGTTGGAGTTTTGGAAAGAAGAAGAAGAAGAAGAAGAAGAATAAGGATAAATAATTTTGATCTCTCGAGGAAGAAAATACAGAGATTTGAATAGAAATAACTGATTAGGGTATACCATGAGGGAAAAAAAATTATTTTAAAATTTAATATGTATTGTCTTTAATAATAAATTTATATTAAAATATAATAAGAATTAAAAATTTATAAATTTAAATTAAACATACTAGACATATTTTAGGTTTAAATAGAAAGCCCCAGCCTCACTGAGCTTAGACCAGGCCGGCCCTGTTTGAAAGAACCAGTATTTGGAGCCAAATGATAAAGTGCTAGTAAATGGAGTGGTTAGTCAAGTGGTTTATCATGATAAAGTGGCCTGGGGGAGGTGAATGAAAAGGGTTGGTAATCACCGTTGGAAAAGCTTGAGGTTTCTTCAATTGCAATCAATTGCAAATGAACCAATTGTATTGGGCTTGGATATTTTTTTTGTTTTTCATTGGGTGTTGGGCTTAGATTGACTTGGAGAAATTTTCAACTGTCCATTACACTGCACAAGTCTTGTCCAACCCATTTATAATATGGATTTAGTTAGGTTTGGTCGGTAGAAGTGCCCCCACGAGTGAGATTTTTTATTTATCCATTCATTTTAGTGATGGATGAAAATTACACATCGTTTTTATTGGAACTTTGACTGGAATCCAATGTTCTAAATGAAGTTTTCTCAAATCAAATAAATAAATAAGTTTACTACTTGGAAGAATCAATTAAAAAAAATTGATAATGTTAACCCACATTAGAGGGAGTGAATAAAAGTAAGATAAACTACCAATAGGTCATAATAAATGGAGTTAATTCCTATCAAGTCCTATTAAAAATAAGTTTTAATAAAATTGTCACTAAAAATTATTTTTTTGTGATAATTTTTTATATATGTTGTTAAAAATTGACAATTAATAATTTTTTTTTGTCATGATTTTTATAAATTGTCTCTAAAACTTATAATTAGTAACATTTTTTTATGAAATTTTTTTTTCATGGAACCTATTAGATAATAAGTCCACTTATTAGAACATACAAGTAAATACTCCAAAAAATTATGAATGACACTACTTAAATCCAAAAAAAAAATTTGATAATGTTGACTCACATTTCAACCAACCCTTTGCTTCATTACATACAATCACATAGCCCTAACAAAAATTAGGAGAGATTGTTTGGTGATGAGTAATGTTCTGCACCATCCACCCTTTTCTATTTTTTATTTTTTATTTTTAATAATTAGATATTCAGGCCAATTTGCAAGCACTATGACTAATTTCAAGGTCCCAAAGTTAAGGATCCGACAAATCTCTAGTAGACACTTGGGATGATTCGAACTTGAGATCTTAGATCTTATTATCAATTCTTTATCACTCGACCAACCTCTTAGGATTACACCATCTATCTTTTAACACATGTTTTTAAAAAAATACTATATAGAAGTTTTGAGTTCCATTATTTCAACCAATAAAAATAAATGTTGGGCATCAGATCATTTTGCCTCAAGAACGCTAAATAATTTTTCCCAAAATTAGAAAAAGAATAACAAAAAGAAAAATAAATAAATAAATATATATATATATATATAAAACACTACACAGATGGATATACATGGATTAAAATTCGTTCAATTCGATTCCTTATTAATATGTGCAAATCCTTGCTTAAAGCTTCTTTGTCGGACCACATTTGATGTTTGATCCAAATAAAATAAAAATAAAAATAATTTAAGGAGTGAATTTAGAAACCTCCCGAGTCAAAAACGCATCAAAGATGCTAATGCTGAAAGATTTCCAATGTAGTACTTCAAACATTAGTGTTGGCTCAGGATTTGCCATGCTTTATGAGCAATTGATCACACAATATTGCCACTCATTGCAAGCTATTAATTATACTAGATAGAAATGTTATTTATCCACACACACACACAAAATCTAAAATTGGAATCTATAGTATTGATTTAAATTTGGTGTAATATAAATCAAATCAAAAATAAATCTGATCTATACATTTTAAATTCTGATTAATTTTTAAATAGCATTTAGATCTTTTTAAATAGTATTTTTTTTAAGAACGTAGCATTGTTGTAATTGCAAAACTTCAATCTTCCATACGGCTAGCAAAAAGCAATAACTCATGTATGAAATAAGAGGCAAGAGAGGCCTTAATTAATAATTTACTAATACACATTAAAATAATTCAAAATTTGAACATTCTCATATTTCACCACCTACTTCTTTGGTAGTGATATTAAGCTTTAACTAAGCTTTAACAAACAAATGGTATAATATATACACTTGTGTGAGCAAAGAAATGGCAGAGTAAATCAAAAATAAAATAAATAAACAAATAAAAATTGGGTGAGGAAATAAATGTTTATGGACAAATGATGTAGCTCTGAGGGTTAGAGAGCTGGTTGTGCTGATAAGGGCCGAGGCTGTTATGGCATGGGGATGGCCCAGAAGGCGGCACGGGCTCTCTAGGAAACTCGTTTTCGTACAAGCTCTTCAAATCTCTGCTTTCCTTGATTGCTCGAGCGCACTCTCCTCTTGATGCCAATGATGAAACCATGATGAAAACAACAAATGCATACCTTATTAAACCCATAATAAGAGATCTCCTTAAAACAGACATGGTTGCTTTGTTCTTCCTCTTCCTTATTGTTTGCATGAATTAGAAAATGTACATGTGTAATTGAAGCCTATTTATGCATATATATATATAGAGAGAGAGAGAGAGAGAGAGAGAGAGAGAGTGTTGAATTAGAAAGCCGTTTGTATTGGACTTGGAGGAATATAAAAAGTATGTTATACATGAATTTCAACGTAAAGTATGTTTGTTGGGTGTAAATTTTCTATTTTTTGCGTTTTGAGGACTTTGAAGTGAGTTCAAAAGTCATTTGTTCAACCATTGCGCAATAGCAGCCAATGTAGAAAACAAAAACAAAAAAACATTCTCGTCTTTGAACTAAAATATTTTACATTTTTGGTCTCAAAATTATACATTTTGTGTTAATTTCATTGCTGAATTATTAAAACTTCATTTGTTTTGACATAAAAAAATATGTTATTTTATTTCTGATGTTTGGTTTATACTTGAAACAAAAACAAAAAAAAACTTTTTATTATATGCATTAAATAGAAACCAGAGTCACTCTTTCATCTTTGTGACGATCAATGTGTTGAAAAGGGCTAAACTGTAAGTAAACATCTAAAAAATTAACTTACGAAATTTATAATATTGAAAACTATGTTGAAAAACATTTTTTAGATCAACCAAACAATGAAAAATATGTAAAATATTTTTGAATTTTTTTTTTTACATCAGAACAAATAGAGTGTGTTAATGTGAACCAAATGGCTGATGCCACCAATATTTATTATCATAATCAGGATTATTTTGAACAAAAGCTTATAAATTGGCAGGAAATTCTTTTTTACAGAAGGCTTTTTACAAATTAACACAATTAAAATATTAGAAACCAAAATTACACAAAGTATACTTTGCCCTTTTTTTTTTTGTTTTGCTGAGGTGTATTTTTTGTTCAAAAAATACCCTTGATTCTGACCAGAAATATTGACGACTAAAAATAAACATTTATTATTTTAAAAATAAAATTGACACAAATAAACTATTAAGTGATCTACACAAAATTTATATTTTGGGTTTAAGACAATTATTTATTGCCACCAACCTTACGTATCAATTCTTCAATGCTGACTTTCCTTTTCCATTTCACACTAAAATTCTTGGAAAGTACATATTTTAATAGTAGAAAATAGACTCTTTCAAACCGTTCTAAAACGTGGAAATTGTAAATTGAAAAAGTTCTCTTGACGGCATGGCATCGCATGGCTGGCTTGACGGATATCTGTACAATTTTTTTTTTGAAAAATTAGTTACTGGGGTAAATATTCACGCTTCTCGAAGAAGACGCCTTGCCGCGGCGACCCAGCGCGAACGGAGCGCTGTGTGCCCGGTGTGCTGCAAAAACAGAAACTCCAAGGAGACTCCAAAGAGAGAGAAAGAGAAGAAGAGAGAGAGAGAGAGAGAGAGAGAAGAGAGAGGCTTAGAACGCTTCTTCTTCTTCCGTATATCTTCTTCTTATACGCGCGCATGGTTAGCTCGCTATTTAGATTGCGCGCTCCTTCCCTCTCATCTTCCTCTACGTGTTCTCGCCTCGCCGCACGCCACACAAGTGCCTCTTCCTCCTTCATCGCGGTAATAATCGCCCAGAGATGAGATGAGCCGGTGAGGGAGCTGGGGTGGCACCCTTACATCAGGTACCCTGACGACCCAAACACTTCTAGAATGACCGCCAAACACTCATAGAAAATTACATCCGTCAACGCTAGTAACTTGATCGAATGAATGTTCACCAAAGCGAACCGAGACACCCTAGAGAGCGATACCCTGATTGATTATTCCGATGACCTAACATACCAAGGCATACCTTTTTCTCTCTTTTCGATCACACCGCCTCGCCTAACGCTACGCAGATTTACCGGCACACCGCGTCCTCCAAAAGATCAAGTCAGAGTCCCCTTGGTTGCCAATAATCCGCTCTATCCCTCTCCATCATGACCCCACATCGCCTCAACCTTAATCCCAGGTGACTGATCATCTTGATCAATAAAAACAATAAAAATAGTTTCTCCGACGCTTCTTGTCCATTTCGGTTGCAACAGTAATTAAAACGCTTGGGCTTTTTTTTTTCTACTGCATAATGAGATGGAAATCTCCCCTCTCAATTAGATAACTAAAAAAATCACAAATCACACTTAGGCTTTATTTGGCAAGTGACTATTTTAGCCTAAAAATAAAAAAGTTACTAAAAAAATCAAAAAGTCAATAACTTATACTAAAAAGTCAAAGATTCTATTTTCTCTTTATTTTTTGTATATCTTTTCGTAAAAAGTCAAAAAATCATTCAAACATACTAATTTTTTTTACCTCATATTTTAGCTAAAAAGTTAGAAAGTTATTGAAATAGCATGTTCACAAACGAGACCTTAGTAAAATTTTGAATTTTTTAATTATTTAGCAAACGTGAGTTATTTTAGTTGGTAGTTTTAGAAAGCTATTTTAGTTTTTAACTATTTTAGTAGGTTAAAATATTTATATTTGAAAAAATGATCAGATTTTTTTTAATTAGATGTGATATTTGTGAGAAAAAAAAGTGAAATAATTATAGATTTGATATGAAATTTTATCTTATTAACTATTTTAACCTATTTTATCTTTTTATGAATTTTAACAAAAAAAAAAAAACCTACCAAACGAGGCCTTATGCTCCACTGGCAAGATTTTCCCTTGCGCAATTAGTTTAGCTCATCACGTTGGTAATTGAACAGAAGGAATAGTTACTCATTCTTGCTATATATATATATTCCACAACGAATTAAAATTTTAAAAATAAAAATTTAAATAAATTACATTCAGCTCTTTTAAGATTTGAAAAAAATACATGTCTTATACTTTTAATACAATTACACATGTTTTTCTTAAGGTTTTAATTCACATAACAATTAGATCTTTTTTTATTAATAATTCGTGAGTTATATGGATAAAAAGATAATATTGTCATATCTTTTATACTAAAATATATATTTTAACATCTATCCACCATATGCATTAGTTTTGATTACTTTAACTTTACTAAAAGAAAAGTCAATGTAATTATACCAAACTTGTATAGCTAACCGTATTTTTCTTAAACCTCAAGGGCGATGAGTGTAATTATGAACAAAGTCACTTTTTAGAGATAAAATATATTTGTTTCCAAAAGGGTCATTGTTGTATTTTTTGCCACCAAATTAAAAATTTAGTGATGAATTGTTATTTTTTTAGAATAAAAAATTTAATCTCAAAAAATAAATATTTTTTATCACAAATTTGTTGTCTTAACAGGAGTATTTTCAAAATTTTGTGGTTAAAGGTCTTATTTATTTTTGAACGAACTTTTATTAAGGACTCTCATGACAATATAAAGTAGTGTCTTAATATTTTGGATAAATTATTACATGTCTTAATATTTTGATTTAATTTTCAATAAATCTTATTAATTCATCATTGAAAGTTAGTCCTGACAGAATTATCCCTAAAACTGACAATTAATGACATTTTTTGTGATGTTTTTCTAAATCTGTGATTAAAAATTAATAATTAGTAATATTTTTTTATGATAAATTTTTTAAATTGTCGCTAAAACTTAATAATTAATAATTTTTTATATAAAAATACTGTTAATTATCACTGGACTTATTAGATAATAAGTCCTTCTATTGAAGCTTGCACGTAACTCTCATATTTTTTGTAACAAAATTTTCTATTTTAATAATAAAAAATCTGAGTGATATATGTTTAATTCCAATTCCCAATCAACGGAAAAGTATTCGGGAAATTCCAAGTTGGTGTTTCTTGAACTTATGTGAATGCGATGCAACGTGATCCTTATGAACATATATATCCAATTAGCTTGCAATAGTGATTCAAAAAAATTTGATTTCTAAAATTTTTATATATAAATATCATGAATAATTTGGGATGAGAAATGTAATAAATTAGTTTGAGGGGAAAAATTCCATGCTATGATATATTTACCTTTATTGTAACATGGTATGTTCATTTTAAGAGTACAGATCGTCAATTTTGAGTTAAGACGAGGGAAGCCACCGCATTGGGCATTTAAATTTTGACAAAATTTGGGGCCTCATAAATAATTTAACACTTGTAATAATACTCAAAAAATTAGGCCGCTTTTATTTACACCCATTGATTTGCATTATAATATTTGTAATGTAATTAGAAGCTCACAAACAAATACGAAGCACTTCAAAAACTTGCTATGGATTAGTGTGGGAATATATTTTCTGAGTACCAACACGTGGCAAGGTGACGTCGACGTATCAGCCGAGGTGTTACGTGTCCTGGTCGTGATGCCGAGGTAATCTCGTTTAGGCTGAGGTTATCTCCGAAGATATCGGAATCTGAGATAAACGGATAGGGGACAAGAGTCCTAGAATGAAGAGGGAACTCAACCTGGATGTGGACAAGAGTCCTAGATTAGGAGAAAGACTTCAGTTTGGATAAAGATAAGACTGTTAGAGAGTTTATCCTGATCCCACTGGGAGTCCCAGATTAGTAATAATCCTGAGTCCATAGAAGTTAGGCTTCTATTGGGACTAGGTTTGTGTTGGTTATAAAAGAGAGGTACCCTCATGGGTCTAAGGTATGCTTTTGATACTCAAGCTTGTGAGTTTAGCACTTGATTTATCTTTGAGAGATATACTGACTTGATCGTCGGAGTGCCCCCGGGTGGACGAACCACCGCGGGATTCTTATATTTCTGTTGCAGGTCAGCCAGGTGCCATCTATTCTGCCAGTGCTCTCCAGTTGACTACTAAGCGGGCAGTGTGGTCAAAAAATCACTCACACAATTTGGCGTCGTCTGTGGGAACGAAAGGAGAATAGATGGCCACCTTTGTACAAGATCAACATGTCGGAAACGACTAGTTTAGTAAAGATGGAAAATATGTCGACATAAACGGAATGAAGACCCTTTCGAAAGGGATACAAAGACAGAGGGCATGAGCGCTCCCAAGGAGATGACATTCAAGTATAGAAGAGCTCAGCCTAAGTGAGCAGATCCTGGATTCCAGATCTCGGACCCTAGAAGACATGATCTCGGCCTAGATGAATAGGCCCAAGAAGACAAGAGCTCAGTCTAAGTGAGCAGGTCCCAGATTTCAGATCCTGAACCCTAGAAGACATGATCTCGGCCTAGATGAGTAGGTCCGAGAAAAGAAGAGCTCAACCCGAGTGAGCAGATCTAAGAAGATAAGATCTCGGTGCTTAAGTCCGAGAAGAGAAAAGCATAATGAGCAAATCTAAAATCCCAGAGGATAAAAAGAAAACACACGAGATCAGACTGAAGTTGGCCGGATTGAAAACCCTGGCTTGAATCCAAAGAAGATACTTAATCGAAGTTAAGCCGAGAAGATGTTTAACCGAAGTTAAACCGAGACAAAGTTTACCACTTGTTGAAATTTGTAGCAATTTACTAGTTGGTTAAACCGATACAAAGTCTACCACTTGTTGAAATTTGTAGCAATTTACTAGTTGGTCAGACCGATACAAAATCTACCACTTGTTGAAATTTGTAGCAATTTACAAGTTGGTCAGACCGATACAAAGTTTACCACTTGTTGAAATTTGTAGCAATTTACAAGTTGGTCAGACCGATACAAAGTCTACCACGTGTTGAAATTTGTAACAATTTACAAGTTGGTCAGACCGATACAAAGTTTACCACTTGTTGAAATTTGTAGCAATTTACAAGTTGGTCAAACCAATACAAAACTTACCACTTGTTGAAATTTGTAGCAACTTACAAGTTAAAGGTAAGCCGAGATGGTTCCTTAACACTTGTTGAAATTTGTAGCAATTTACAAGATGAAGTTAAGCCAAGATATCTGTTTCTCTTCGCTTATTGAAATTTGTAGCAATTTACAAGTCGAAGTGAAGCCAATGTTATTGCTTACAGACTTATGGCAATCTACTGGTTGGCTAAACCAAAAAAGATGCTTAACACTTGTTGAAATTTATAGCAATTTACAAGTTGAAGTTAAGCCGACATATGATCATCTGTTGAAATTTGTAACAATTTACAGGTTGAGGTAAAAGTTAAGTATATTGATTAAACCCTTGTTGAAATTTGTAGCAATTTACAAGTAGATCGCTATTTAACACTTGTTATAACTTGAGAAAAGTTTACTGTATATGTTAATCCTTGTTGAAATTCGTAGTAATTTACAAGTAGGATAGACTGAGATTACTGTTTAAACACTCGTTGAAACTTGAGAAAAGTTTGCAAAGTTAACATTGAATAGTATATGTCTTATGCTTGTTGAAATATATGAAAAGTTTGCAGGTTAGTATCTTGCCGAAGTAAAGTTTGTAGTTATTATACCCGAGGTATGTAACCCCGAGAAGATTGCACAAAGAAGGCAAAGAATGAAAGGCACGCAGAATATTCTAAGTATAGAATCATGCAAAGGCAGTCAAGAAAAGACAAAGGCACAAGCATTCAGAGAATGAAAGTTAAATTAGACATTCAAGAACAAGGGGGCACATCGGCCATATACAGAGCTTACATTGTCTAAAAAGTAAAAAGGTACAAGAGTACAAGCGACAAAAAAGGAAGAACTTCAAAAAACCGAGATGATGTTTAACCGAAGTTAAACTGAGATGATGCTTAACCGAAGTTAAGCCGAGATAATGTTGAAACCCGAGAAAAGTTTACAAGCAGAGTTAAAATCGAGAATGAAGAATGACTTAAACACTTGTTGAAATTCAGAGAAAATTTATAAGTTAGAGAGCGCACAAAGTTAAGTGTTGGCAAAAGATTCGCCGGAGTCAAACGTCGTTATGATTAGAACAGAACCACTAAGTATACGCCAGAAGTGGTAACCACAATTGTGAAAGGAATAAATGCTTCAAAGAAACAGCGATGATAGTTTGCAAAGGCCAAGAGAAAGAGGGTCTAAAGGGGAGAAGTTTTAATACACTAGCGAAAGAAGAACACATCAGGTCTGTGACTACGGCACGAAGCCAACTTCCCTAATGTGATCCTAAGTGCAACTTATGATCACATTAGGGGGCAGGGAGAAGGTGCAGGGGAAGGAATGATAATTAAAAAGCAAGGAATGTTAACACTTGTTGAAATTTTTGAGCAAAATTACAAGATGAGTTAACTAAAGATTATGAAGTCTACCACTTGTTGAAATTTGAAGCAATTTACAAGTTTGGTATAGCCGAGATAACACTGAAAGACGTTTCCGAGATATGATCATCCGTGATGACCAACTAGCTTGTTAAGAGCGGAGAAGGTTGGCAGATACAAAAATGAAGACCTTAAAGAACTAAGGACTGAAAGCAAGAACGCCGGACTGATCTGTTTCGACGAACGACGATGGTTCAGCCTCAGTAGTCAATTGGAGGAGCTTCTCTACTGTTACCTCGGCATCAATTTCAAGAAGGAAGCAAACTACTCGGCATCAGCGGCAGGTTGTGTCTCATCCCCAGAAGACAGTTGGAAAGAACTTCTCAGCAGCCTTCTCAGCCTCGAGCTCAACACCGATCTCTTGAAGAGTTTGATCAACGCTCTTCTCGGCGATTGGCACCTCGGAGTTTTAAAGGCAGGATTGAAAGAAAAAACTTGGAAAAAGACACAGAAATACAGACTCAAGAACAATAGCAAGAAAGTGGTGAAACAGTGCAAGTGTTCAAGACAAAAAGATTGCATAGGTGTGTCAAGCCAAGAACAGTGGCAAAAATCAACAGATATGTGAATAGTGTGTATTCAAGAAGATGATTTGGAAACAACGGGTAAAACAACAATGGTGGTTAACAATGAAGCAGAGTTTCTTGGAAAGCAACAAGTAATAAAACCAGGAGGAACAGTGGCTTACCAGAAAGAGGGAAGTCAGAATGAGAATTGCCGAAATCTGACGACAATGACAAAATGACGTAAGCTTCACCGAAGGAGAGGAACGAAGACAGTTGCAGAAGCTTGAAAGCTTGGAACAATGACAGATTTAAGCAAAAGAGCTAAGAAAGAGAAAAAGCCAGAAGATTGAATGAAAAAAGAGAGAAAAATTAGAGTCAAGAAGATGACGAAGTTTAAAGATAAAGCCAAGTGCACAGGCACTAAATAAATATATGAAGAAACAAGAAAGTAATGACCCAGACACAATGCTAGCAACAGAAAGCGGATATGGCAAAAACAGTACCAGACATTTAAAAATTTCAAAAAACTTGAAAACAGACGAAAAATAGAAGACAACAGAGGGCAAGTAAACGGATTCAGAAGAGTTATGAAAGATTAAACTTAATAAAAGAGTTTATGAACCTACCAAGATAAGTGAACGCCGATATGAAGATCGCCGAAGTCAAATAGATGACTGGAAATCAGGAACCCACTAGAAAATGTGAATAAAGTGGATGCAAAGCTCTTGGAGTTTATGAATTAATGAAACCAGAAACCTCGGCTAGGAGGTATGATCTCGAATAGCTTGAAAAACATGAAGCTTGATACCTGACAGAAATGGACAGTAAAGTCCAGGAAACTTTGAGGTCGGCGAGTTTGATCTCGGACAGAGGGGCACAGATGAACGAACAAAATAGGTTCCATCACCTCAGAATGCCGAGGTAATAGAACCTAGGGGGCAGTTGTGGGAATATATTTTCTGAGTACCAACACGTGGCAAGGTGACGTCGACATGTCAGCCGAGGTACCACGTGTCCTGGTCGTGATGCCGAGGTGATCTCGGTTAGGCTGAGGTTATCTCCGAAGATATCGGAATCCGAGATAAGCGGATAGGGGACAAGAGTCCTAGAATGAAGAGGGAACTCAACCTGGATGTGGACAAGAGTCCTAGATTGGGAGAAAGACTTCAGTTTGGGTAAAGATAAGACTCTTAGAGAGTTTATCCTGATCCCACTGGGAGTCCCAGATTAGTAATAATCCTGAGTCCATAAAAGTTAGGCTTCTATTGAGACTAGGTTTATGTTGGTTATAAAAGAGAGGCACCCCTATGGGTCTAAGGTATGCTTTTGATACTCAAGCTTGTGAGTTTAGCACTTGATTTATCTTTGAGAGATATACTGACTTGATCGTTGGAGTGCCCCCGGGTGGACGAACCACCGCGGGATTCTTATATTTCTGTTGCAGGTCAGCCAAGTGCCATTTATTCTGCCGGTGCTCTCCAATTGACTACTATTCTGCCGGTGCTCTCCAGTTGACTACTAAGCGGGTAGTGTGGTCAGAAAATCACTCACATTTTTTTTTTTTTCTTCATGTGAATGTAATTAATCACTTTAAGGCCTATTTTAGCAATTTGGTTAAAAGTCAACTTTTTAATTTTTTGATTTTTTTTAAAATCACATCACCTCTTTATATTTTTATACATTTCTTCAAAAAAAATCAAAAAATTAACTTTTAACCAACTTCCCAAAATAGGCTTAAGTTTCATTCATTTTCTAGCTAGTAGAAAGTCAGGGCCAGCCTTTGGGTAGACCAGCAAGATTACGGCCTTTGACTTCCAAATTTTAATAGATTTAAAGATTCCTAGATAATTTTAACTTTATAGTATTAATAGGTAAAGAGTACTTGTTCTAATTTATTCAAGCTCATAATCTTATTTTCAATCAATCATGTCACTTTATGCAATTTATTGAAAATGATCTATTAGCTAAATTAGATTATTCAAACTTGATTAACAATTTTACAGTAAAAAATATGAGAAGATTAATGTTTAAGCTATACTTTTTTTAAGTCGATATAATTATTATTTTATATCATAGTTTTTTTTCTTTTTTCTTTTTTCTTTTTGTAAACTTAATTTTGCTAAATTACAAAGTAATATGACCAGTTTTTGTTTTTATATAATATTTTTAAGTTTTTGTAATGATTTCTTCATACATATCTCAATCCATACATATAAAATTTTAACATATAATTTTAGTAATCATATATGCACGCAAATCTTGTGTGGGTACTAGCAAATAAAAAATTATGAGTAATTATCAATTTACCTACAATTTATTATGATTATTATTATTATTTGTTTTTGTGATTATTCATAGAAGACTTCATTTTTTGTATATGGTGGTGAGGTAGATACTGACAATTCTTTAGGGGCTGATTGGGAGCCGAGTTTAGATATTACAAATTAAATTTGCTGAAAGTTCACCATATGATCCTGATGGTCCAAAATTGTGTGCAATTTCGATACAAATTGTAAAGCTTTCCAGATGAGTAATTTCTTCTTAAAGCCTCTATTTGAATTATAAATTTGAGTTGAGATTTGAAAAAAAAAAAAGTGAAGAGAATGTGAATGTGAATGTGAATGTGAATGTGAATGAAATATAATTTTTTTTTTTTTTTTTTTTCTCCATTTCATCTTCACTTTTGAAATCTTCATCTAAATTTATAATTCAAACATAATAAAAGTGACACGTGGATTGGTTATATCCAATAGTAGTGAAGTATACTAGTCATTTGAAAGCATTCCAACATGTTGATCTATATTTCGACGTGTTTTTGTTATGTTGTAATGGAAATAATATTTCATTGTAAATAAAACCAACTTATTAATCAATATATTTTTTGGTTGAAAATTGGATCGTACATGACTCAACCCATAACTCATGGAATGGACTATTTGATAAACTCATGCATTGGAAATAATGGATCATATTTGATAGATCCATATCTTATGTCACAGCAATATACTCTCTGTTGGTGATAATTACAAATAAAACATCAAAAAATACAAATAATAAAAATTACAATAACTATTGTAAGGGTTAAGGCGCGGGAAATTCATTCTCTTTAAGGAGATTCAAGTCCTCTGCGGTTAGGCAAAGCCTCACACCGGTACAACAGAAAAAATCTTGACTTGTCCCCCTAGGATACAACAGCCCGACAAAATCTTATGATTTACCAATACTGCATAATTGGTTGAATCCAAAACTTCATCACATACACCTTTTATTTCTTTGCCCGATAATCTCTCAAAAAAAAAATACTTAAGCTCAAAATAAGAGAGGTGAAAAGTTCAATTTATAGGAGAGGTAACTTGGAGGGCAAATATTCTTGGTGGCCAAGTTTTCTTAGAGACTTGGTGGATAAGAATAAGAAAAAAAAATTGGTGGACAATTTCCTTGAAAGACTTAGAGACTTGACTTGGAGACTTGACTTGGAAACTTGGTGGGCAAGATTTCTTGGAGGAAAATAAAGGATTAACTAGAAGAACAAGTTATATGGAGCCCAATGTATAACACATTATAATATTAAAATATCTGCTAACATTCTCCTTCCCATTTTAATATTATAGGTAATAACATCTAAGATTATTAGGCAAAGAAGGATATTATGCATCATGGTAGGTGTGCTCTGCATTGAACCTCTATTAGTGAAACAATAATATCTACTCTAGAGCCAATAGTATGCTCAGCATTGAACTATGACTGCTTAAAGGAAATAAATAATTATTACACACACATAATATTCTAAGTGTTCACATAAGCTTTAAGAGCCAGCACATTACGGCCTTGTGTGATCCCAAGATGCATGAGTGTGTTTGAGAATTAGCCCAAATCTCATAGGTAGCGACCCCACTACCACACTCACATAGGTGAATTCTGTTAAGGGTGTTCTTGTAACTGTGACACCCCACTCAATAAGAGCTACAGAAATTCATTAAGAGTTTTTTAATAACTCAACCTCTACAACGTTACATGATAAATGCACTTACATCATAGGGATGGGTAAAAAAGTAATTTAGTGCATTTCTCACGGCCATTATATGATTGTTTTTCTCATTGAACCCAATTACAGGATTTTTGGTCCCTGGGTTGAGTATCCTCATACATGGCTCTTGCTGTATTCAATGGGCTTCAATCCTATCCCCCTCAATGTATTCCAGACTCTATCTCTTGCTAAGGCCTTAGTTAATGGATCTGCAAGATTATCACCAGATTTAATAGAATCCACATTTATGATGCCATTATTCATATAAGATCTCACAGTACTATGTTTTCTTCTGATAGGTCTGGATTTACCGTTATAATAACGGTTATTAACTCGACCAATTGTTGCGGTGCTATCACAATGAATCAATATAGGTGGAATCGGTTTTTCCCAACAAGAGATTTCATTTAACAAATCTCTTAACCAATTTGCTTCTTCACTGGCTGTAGCTAAAGCAATAAGTTCAGCCTCCATTGTTGAATTAGCAATAATGGTTTGTTTTTTCGATTTTCAACTTATAGCACCACCTCCCAAGGTAAATAAGGAACAAGTGGTTGATAATGAATCACCTGACAAGATATTCCAATCGGCATCACTGTAACATTCAAGTATTGCAGGATACTTATTATAAAACAAGCCATAATTTATGGTACTAGATAAATATTTCATAATTCGCTCAATGGCTAGCCAGTGATCATTGTCAAGCTTGCTAGTAAACCTGCTAAGTACTCCAACTGCATAGGCAATGTCAGGTCTAGTACAGTCAGTCGCATAACGCAAGCTACCAATCATACTAGCATATTCCTTTTGATTAATTACATTCTCATCATTTTCAATAGGAAATAAACGCACATAAGGATCAAAAGGAGTAAGAACATGCTTGCACTTATAAAAATTATATTTTCTCAAAATTTTCTCAACATAATGCGATTGATCAACAAATATACTATCACAAGTTTTGGTAATTTTCATTCCCAAAATATAATTAGCCTCACCAAGATCTTTCATATCAAAATAGTTACTAAGCATATTTTTAGTTTCCACGATGATATGCAAATTAGAGTCAAATATAAGTAAATCATCCACATAGAGGCAAATAATGATATGTGAATTCTCTTCAGATTTATAGTAGATGCATTTATCACATTCATTCGTTTTATAGTCATTCTCAATCATGCTGGAATCAAATTTCCCATGCCACTGTTTAGGGGCCTATTTTAAGCCATATAAGGACTTAACTAGCTTGCACACTTTGCTTTTTTGACCGGGTTCCACAAAACCCTCAGGCTGATTCATATAGATTTCTTCACCTAGGTCTCAATTTAAAAAGGCTGTTTTAACATCCATTTGATGAATTTTTAGATCGTGAATTGCAGACACTGCAATTAATAATCTAATGGATGTGACTCTAGTAACCGGAGAAAATGTATCAAAAAAGTCAAGATCTGCTTATTGTTTAAAACCTTTTACAACAAGCCTTACTTTATATTTATTAATAGTTCCATCCGATTTAAGTTTTTTTCTCAAAACCCATTTACAGCCAATAGTTTTACAACCTGGTGGTAAATCTACTAATACCCAAGTTTTATTAGATAATAATGATTCCATCTTATCATTTACAGCCTCGTTCCAAAAAACAGAGTCAGGAGATGCCAAAGCTTCTTGTAAAGTTGATGGAGTTTCTTCCACATTAAAAACATGATAATCAGGGCCAAAATCTTTTTCTAATCTGGCTCTTTTACTCATTCTAGGTTCAAAAACTACAGTATTTTGATTTTGTAAAAGATGAGTAAATGAACCGGTTTCAGATAAAAAAATTTCTTGATAATTTTTGAAAAATCTAGAAATCCGCTAGATATTTATTTGTGATTATGTATCAATTTAAAGCAATAAAACAATCCCAATCGAACAATCAAGACAAATCGACACAACGATTTTAACGTAGAAAAATCACAATTGGAGTACCTCCAATTGTGATAAAAAAAACCACAGGCAACAACCACAAAACAATCCACTAAGAAGATATAAAGGAATTACACAGGTATACTCTCAATTACCTAGCGAATCCACGCCCGAATTGAACCAACCCCTATGTGCCTTTTCCAGCCTCGTCTTCACCTCAGAATTGTCTTGACGATGAGCCACTCCAGAATCCACCAAAGCTTCAGGCTCAAATTCTTCAGAATCCACTGAAGAACAACTCTCTTTTTTGTATAGAATGAACAAACAAACCTTTGATATATTCTTCTTAACCCATGAGTTGCATACTCAATTACATATCAAAGAAAACTTGCAAAATATCCCCAGATATAAATCTTAATATCCAAAAAGAAGATCTGAAGAAGTAATCCTAAAATCTGACAGAAACACGTACTTATAGAAATCTGGAATTGCGAAGCTCGCTCCAGTGAAGACTCTCTCGCTCAAGCGAGGAACCAAAAACGCGTGTTTTCCATAAATGGCTTCGCTCGAGCCAAACAACCTGCGCTCGAGTGTAAAATCATCCTTCTTAGGTTTTTTACAGACGCAGCCTTCGTTCGAGCGAGAACTCCTTTGCTCGAGCGAGTAAGGACGGATAGGCAACTTCGAAAGCAATTTTGCATTTTGCTTCGGGGGTGCTGCCCCTCGATTCCGCCTGGGTGCTACCTCGGACCCGCCAAGGGGCGTTACCCCTTGGACCCCCGCTAGCTGACCGGGCAGCTCGATCCCCGTCATAGTCAGTGAAGTGGCAATCTTGAAAGCATTAACATCACAAACTTCTCTGCAAGGCACAATTCGGATTGGATTCGCATCTAAAAACTTATAGCCTCACTGAAATAAAAAGTGCGAAAATAAGTACAACTGAAAGGAGTTTTGTCAAACGGGATTGCCAAGAATAAAAACCTAACAATCTCCCCCTTTGGCAATACTGTGACAAAACACACCTAACAAATAAAATCCTAATTACCCCAACCTATTACAGCCAACAAACACAAACTTCTTTCTTAAGGTTAAGATCTACAAAACAGCTATTAGTGCCATAATCTCCAAAACAACTATTAGTTCCACAAGAGTATATGAAAAAACAATAAACATATGGCTAGATTATTTTGAAGCATTTAAAGCATGAGATGGAAAATATGAATAGATGCGACTTGGAGATTTTAAGAACATGTAGCACGAAAACCTGAAAACTAAGACACATGCACCCGACACATGGCATGAATACATGAAATCCTAAGACACATGTACCGGACAACATTACTCCCCCTTTTTGTCACGAATTGACAAAGGAAGCTTAATCAACTAAAGTAAGATCAGAAACCACACAAGCAATTACAAGATTATGTAAATATCAGAAGCATGCAAGAAGGAAATAATAAAGATGCAGTGCATAGCATTATGCAAACCAACTAAAGCCAATCTCCCTTTCACTCAAAGCAACCACAAACACTGTACAGAAAACAATGAACAAGAAACAAGCAAGAAATCTCAGATTTGTACCTTAGAACACACAAGATTATCCAAGAAGCATAATTACTTGAAAACACAATGTGCACAGCCTCTAGAAGATTCCTCATAAAAGAAAGTGATGCATTATGTGAAAAGCATAGATCCCATGATAAAAGTGTGTGTGTGACTCTTGGAGTTCGATGAACACTAATTCAAATTCTAGTAGTGATCAGATAGCTGAACCTCCGTCAAGAGAATCTAAGCACAACTACGGAAAGTCAAACCATTAGGAATCAAGGGGTATTTGGTGAGTAAAGGCGGAGGCTCCCCCCTCAATCAATGAATCCTTTATTTTTTCTTTTTCTTTTTTTTTTCACATCTTTTTCTTTTCTTTCTTTTTGCACATTTTTTTTTCTTTCTTTTGCACATTTTTTCTTTCTTTTGCACACTCATTGGCGACTGACACGCTCAAGAGTATGGAAACCGAACCAGAGAAGCATGGATATAATAAGGATGGCCTGGTTGGTCACTCTGAGGTAGCCTTTTCCTCATGCCTAGACTACAAAGAACAGAGGGAAAAATCATGGAGATGCAAAAAGATGGAAGGTGGTTTAAGAGACTCAACATCACCCATGATATGCTAGTATAGGTCAATTCCTCTAGAAAAGCAAAAGATAAAATGCCAGAAGTCCATAGAAAAAAAATAATCACTAAGGCGGAAGACTCCGATATTTGCTAATCCAAGAGTGAGTACAGAATGAGACATACTAATCAAAAAATATACACTCCAAAATGAGTAATGATCACAGAAAGTACACACATATTAACATGTAATAGATATTCTTATCAATTTCAATATGCACCAAGGACCACTCAAAAATTTTAAGCTTATAAAACCATACTAAGAAAATCTTTTTGGTTTTTTTATTATTATTTTTCTTTAATTTAGACAAAAAATGAACATGCACACATTAAGTGACTCAAAAAAAAAAAAACACACGGAAACCTAAAAACTAAAAAGAATATACAAATTAACACAAGTCAAGTTTTCGCACCCAAACCATTTTAGTATGAAGAAAGTTGTGAGAATTGCGGTTCTTAGATGGTGTCTTGACGTTATGGTTCCCTTTGCTTTCAATGGGAACCTGTCTCGACTTAGTTTTCAACTTCCTATTTCTAGGTCTAGACAAATACAAACTTGCTCCATGTTTCGTCTCAAGCTATTCAAAATAACGAGGTCTAATATAACCTTTAACCTCATTACTACCAATGAAGTGTCCCCTACCCTATAAGATGTTAGAATTTCTTCTATCTCTATGAGACACTCTCCCATGCAACTTATAACAATAAGGGTGAATATGACCATGCATACTACAATGATGACAAATAAAAACAGGGTGTATATGGTGTACCTTCTTTTCTTTTACCTTACCAACTTTAGGAAATTTGAGAAGTCCATCCTTATGTTGAATATTTTGTTCTGCTTTTCCTTGAGTTCTTGTATCATGAGATATAGATGCACTCTGTTTTTGTTCTTTGTTATCACCAAAGCCAATGCCACTCTTGTCACAACACATTTGTTGAGACCCAATGATATCCTCCAAAGTCTTTGATCCTTTGTTCCAAAAACCAATGGTAGCCATAGCACACTTGAGCTCTTCCTCTTTCTTGATCATTAGTTCTTCCAAGGCAACTTGAGACGTCTCGAGAGATTCAATTTTTTCTTCATACATTGCATAGATTTGCTGTAGCTCATTCTTCTCTGTCTCACAAGTCAAGAGTTTTGCACAAAGAGCTTGTCGATCATTAGCTATCTTGATGGCATCAATCCTAGCCTCGGAAATCTCCTTCTTTAGTTTGACATTCTCACTTTCACATGCTTTGAGTTTCATAGTAAGTTTGTCATTAAATTTGGATAAGTTAAGAGATTCCTTATACAACTTTTCATAAGCTTACTCAAACTCTTCATCATCACTTCTAGAGGATTCATCATCAGTGGCATTCTCAACTGGCCTCTTCGGATACTCTGTTCGTCTTTCAGTTTCAAAAGCTGCCATGAAAGCAAGGAATTGTTTATGTCCCTCTTCACCTTGATCTTCATTGTCACTTTCATCTTTATCAGATTCTGATTCATCATCCCAAGTGATAGCGAGGGCTTTCTTCTTCCTCAAACGAGTGGGGCATTCTTGAGCAAAGTGACCAAATCCTTGGCATTCATAACATTGGACTCTTTCAGAGTTCCTTTGTATCTTTCCTTTCTCCTTCTTGGCTATAGAATTAATTTTGAGTTTATCTTTGCCTTTGGGTTTATGAGTATGAGTAGATTCCAAAAGATTAGGATTCTTTTTTAGAAAAGATTTTTTAAATTGTTTTACAAAAGCATCCGTAATCTTGAAATCTATCTCACAATCCTCATCATAATCCTCTCCAGCTCTATGAGCACTACTAAAAGCAACATCTTTTTGAAATTCCTATGTGCCTCATAAATTTGGAGATTTCCAACCAAATGATCTAACTTGAGGTTGTTAACATCTTGAGCATCCTCAATGGCCGTAACTTTTAGTTGGAATCGATCGGGCCAGGACCTCAAAATTTTTCCTACAATCTTGGATTCCGGTATTTTGCACCTAAATTGAAGCTGGAATTTACAATGTCACTCAACTTCGCATAAAATTCATCAAAGGTCTCACTATCTTTCATTGAAAGGTTTTCGAAACTAGACGTGAGCCTTTGAAGTTTTGAGCGTTTAACCGAAGGAGTGCCCTAAGGAATAGTTTGTAAAATATCCCAAGCCTCTTTTGTGACTTCATAATTGCAAATTCAACTAAACTCTTCAGGTGTGACATCGCAAAAGAGAGAATTGATAGTTTTACTATTCCAGCTACTATTTTGGTAATCAATTGTGTCCCACTTATCGATTGGTTTGGGGAAAGTTACTCTATCAACGGTAATCATCGGTTCAGTCCACCTATACATGACAGATTGCCAAACTTTTTCATCAATAGATTTTAAAAACGATCTCATCCGAGCTTTCCAAAACGAATAATTGGATCCGTCAAGTAGGGGTGGTCGAACCATAGAATTTCCCTCACGAATTGAATCTATTATCACAAATCAAATAAGATCTCACTCAAAAGTTTTAAAAAACAAAAGAGCGACCCGCTCTAATACCAATTGAAAAATCTAGAAATCCGTTAGATATTGATTTGTGATTATGTATTAATTTAAAGCAATAAAACAATCTCAATCAAACAATCAAGACAAATCAACACAACGATTTTAACGTGGAAAAACCAAAATTGGAGCACCTTCAATTGTGATAAAAAAATCACGGGCAACAGCTACAAAACAATCCACTAAGAAGATATAAAGAAATTAGACAGATATACTCTCAATTACCTAGCGAATCCACGCCCAAATTGAACCAACCCCTATGTGCCTCTTCCAGCCCCGTCTTCACCTCAGAATTGTCTTGACGATGAGTCACTCCAAAATCCACCAAAGTTTCAGGCTCAAATTCTTTAGAATCCATCGAAGAACAACTCTCTCTTATATACAGAATGAACAAACAAACCTTTGATGTATTTTTCTTAACCCATGAGTTAAATACTCAATTAAACATCAAAGAAAACTAACAAAATATCCCCAGATATAAACCTTAATATCCAAAAAGAAGATCTGAAGAAGTAATCCTAAAATTTGACAGAAACACGTACTTATAGAAATCTGGGACTGTGAAGCTCGCTCGAGTGAAGACTCTCTCGCTCGAGCGAGGAACCAAAAATGCGTGTTTTTCATAAGTGGCTTCGCTCGAGCCAAACAACCTGCGCTTGTAGACACCCCATTTTTGACCGACCTTAAGACTCAGAGGTCACCATTTGAGCGCTCGGTGATGTTGCATGTTGTGCTAGTTCAGAAGCCTCAGAGTCGCGGTCGTGCGCCCTGCCTCCGGACTTCCGAACTCTCTTCTGTGCCTTGCCTCGGTTTGCGAACCAGACTCGGTTTTCTCCGTTCTCTTCCCTGAGGGAAGGGAGTAGTCTCAGAGACTATCTCCGGTGGCGTGAGCTACATTTCGCGTGTCAGAGGCCATTTTGCCCATTTCGAGCGGTTCCGGTTTTGGACCGGCCGTCGGTAGGTTGCCTCGGTTGGGACCGCCCAACCATCTCCGATTTCTCCGGTTCTTGGCTGGTACCTCTGCTTTTATCATTTTGAGGAACACTGGGTCCTCGATGCCCACTTCATGGTCAGATGCCACTTTTGCTCGGTTTCGGGATCCCTAAATCGCGTGATTTGGGCCCCGAGCATTCATTTTGCATCGGTTTTCTCTGATTTTTGGCAGGAACCTTTGTTTTGTCATTCCGAGGGACACTGGGGTCGCAGATACCCACTGGCCTGAACACCACTTCCCAAGACTGCGGACCCATTTTCGGGATCCTAAATTGCCCGGTTTTGGCCCCGAGCATTCATTTCTCATTAGTTTTTGTTCAAATTTGGCAGGTACCTCTGTTTCAACACTAGGAAGATCACTAGGGGGGTGGGAGGCCAGCAATTATCCCAGATAACCAGTTTCGCTCCTCCGACGCCCGTTTTGCTCAATTCCGGGCCAATGTTGAACACCCTGGGGTTATTTTCTTCCAACCAAAGCTACATATCTGTGATCAGGGGACATGGGAGGACCCTAAAACTCTTCGGCCAAAGAATTGTGGATTTCATTTTTGAGCCTCTCCTTCAAGTCCTATGTTGTGACTCTGCTTCGGTTGCCAATTTCCAACCTTAGAACCTTGTTCCACCCATCAGGGAGGACCCTAAAAGTTGGTGGTCGGCCAGCAATTGTGGATTTCATTTTTGAGCCTCTCCTTCAAGTCTTATGTTGTGACTCCTGCTTCAGAGTTGCCAGATTCCGACCTTGGGGCCTTATTTTACACATTCTGAGGACACCATTGCATGGTGGTCGGCGAAAATTTGAACTTCGTTTTTGGCCATGGCCGGCCAAGGTGAGTGGCTGGCCGACCAGTTGGGGTGGCCGGCCGGCCACCTCCCAGAAACCTACCTGGCCGGCCAGCTTTCTGCTTTTCACCTCTTTCCAGCTGTCCGGATATTTTTCAAAATATCCCGGGCATCCGGGGGATATTTTGGGAGGGAAAGCTTGGGTGCTTTTCCCTCCCCTTTTACACCATTTTCTTGCCTATTTAAAGGGTCCAACTCCTCCTTTGCTAGGGTTGGAACAATTCACCTCAATACTTCATCTTCCCTAACCTCCATTTTCATAGCCAAAAGCTCAAAAACCTTCAAGCTTCCTAGCTAATTCCTTCATCAACCCTAAGCTCCACCATCACCACCTCCATTCCAGCAGCAAAGGGGTGTTTTCCAGAGGCCAAGAAGCAACAAATTGAAGCCAAGAGGTAGCAAAAGACTTGTCTCCAAGGGTAAGCCACTAATTCCCTTTTTCTAGCATAATTTTCCATCAATTCTTTGCCCTATTTCCTTTTTGTTTTGGGCTCCGACCCTTACTGGTTTTAGGCTTATTTTGAGCCCCTCTACAACTTTGTAGAAGGGCTCAACCCTATTTGGTGTCTCCATGACATACTTCCTTCAATATCACTCTTTAGGCCATTGTTTTGCATGCTTTATTTTCCTTATGAGTAATCTGTTTTCGAGCATGCAATATACTGTGAGTGGGCCTATTTTGAGCCTCTATTCAACATTGAAGAAGGGCTCAACCTTGTTTGGTGAAAGCTAGCACCACCTCTTTTTATGGCCCCTTTGGTGGCCCTATTTTGCATGGCATTTATAGCATGATTTTATTCTGATTTTGAGGCTGCCATATACTGTAAATATGCATATCTTGGGCTCCTTTTCAAGATTGTAGAAGGAAATTTTGCTGTTTGAATCTTCTATATACTACTTGTCTCAATACCTATCTTTGGATCATTATTTTGCATGCTTTGTTAGGCTTATTAGGCTCCTGTTTTCAGCCTTCATCAGGCTTAGAGAGTGCCTTATTTTGGCCTATTCTTCATGTTTTGTTAAGGGTCTTAGGTCATTTGGTGTATGCTTTTGGTACCTTATGTTGTAGCCCCTTTTGGCACATTATTTTGCATGCCATGTTTAGCATATCTACATACTGTTTTGGGGGATGTCATCTCTTGTAAATGTACATATTTTTTGCCCTTCTTTAATGTTGTAGAACTGTTTTTTTTTTGGTTTGAGCATTGTATATACTACTTGCTTTGTAATTCCCCTCTTTTCCCCCATTTTTGCATGCCATTGTTGCCATATCTATGCTCACAATTTGGCCATGTTTTGTACTGAAAAGATGCTATTTTTGGGGCTGCCTTGCTACTGTTTTTGCTTTCATGTACCAATTTTGCATGTTTAGCATAGCCGTAGGCCATTTCGGGTACTTAAAATCACATTTCGGGATGATTTCATGCATTGATTGTCATTTCGTATCATTTCGGGGCTGTTTTCCCCTTCATTTAGATGCTGAAATTTGGTTCGCATGCTTGCATATTATTTTCCACGTCATTTCACGCCTTAGTGCATTTCCTCGGTTCGCGTGCCCGTGGGCACGCACTTTGAGGCACCTCTGTTTTATCCGACGGCAGCCTATGTGAGTGCGGCTGAGGCTCTCTCATGTTGGCGTAAGCCCATCGTTGCATTCCATATGCCATTTCATACATTCCTCGGTTATGCGTGCAGCGCGCGCATTTCGAGGCACTTCTTTTTTATCCGACGGCAGCCTATGTGAGTACGGCTGAGGCTCTCTCATGTTGGCGTAAGCCCATCATTGCATGCCATATGCCATTTTATCATCGCCTCGATTTGCGTACCTGTGGACACGCATTTCGAGGCACTTCGATTTTATCCGATTTGCATTTCACATTATCGCCTCGGTTTACGTGCCCGTGTGCACGCATTTCGAGGCACTTCGGTTTTATCTAAATTTCCATTTTCATCATCGCCTCGGTTTACGTGCCCGTGTGCACGCATTTCGAGGCACTTCGGTTTTATCCGAATTGTCATTTTCATCATCGCCTCGGTTTACGTGCCTGTGGGCACGCATTTCGAGACACTTCGGTCTTATCCGATTTGCATCCCACATCATGACCTCGGTATATGTGCCCGCGGGCACGCATTTTGAGGCGTCTCATTTTCATCTCATTTTCCCCGCATTGTGCATACTAGGTGATATCTTAGATTGCATTCATGCGTTTTCTGCGTGCTGCGTGCACACATTTCGAGACATCTCATTTGCATAGCATTGTGCACGCTAGGATACATATTAGCTACATTTCACGATACCATGCATATTGCATCGTGTTCGATAGGTGTTAGCTTAGCACGGAAGCGAGGCACGTTTCAGACTCCGTGTGACGGAACGGGTCTCAATTCCCAAGTCACCCGCACTCCGGATTACCCATGATGGAGTTAGGTTTTATTATAGCATTCATCTGCATTCATCCTATATTAAGTTGTGCAATTGCCCCTACCATCAGCATCGAGATGCGTGATTGGTGGCACGAGGATCGAGGCATGCATATATTTGTGAAATACATTGCTATGCCCTTTTCTCGCTCATGTTCTGAAAACCGAGGACCAACAACTTTTCGGAGTCCGGCGCGCATTTAGAGAAATAACACAAACAGAGGCAAATTGGGACATCCCAGTGGATTTCCGCACCAAGCAAAGATACATCATTCATCGAAGCAAAGGCGACCCTAACTGCTGGCGCCCGGTTCGCTTTCTTGATTACTAATTACTTAGGAATCAGTATTATTTTGATCAGATTATTCTTTTATTGATCAGATTATTATTTATTCGGACCCTCTGCACGAGGGCATAACTGTAATAAGTGTGCGTGCGTGTGATGTATGTCTTCCAACCCCCATTTCTTTCTTCCTTTTATTTACCCGCTTATGATGGTTAGATATAGGGCATATTTCAATTAGCATACAGTACGACAGCATATTTGCATCATTCATCTGTTTTGCACGCACCGGGCTCGACACATCATACGAACTGCATTTGTATTTCAATTCCAAATTGAATACATGTTAGTTGTTGCATCTCATATGCCATGTTTAGAATAGCCGAGCCTGCTATAGTTGCATCCTTGCATGTGTTGCATTAGGCATTTCTGTACATTTAGGATCATGCATGATTTCTAATCAGCTTTTGTTTTGGCTTGGAGTACTTGGTGAGTTGTTATGCTTTAGCATCCTTGCATGCGTGTGAGTGTTGCCATGAATAGCATGCTTACCATGAAGCTAAATGCTTATGTGATATAACTGCCTTGAATGCCTGTGGGTGGAGGTTGAGTTATCTGAATTGGGATAATTCGTCAAATGTTTGTTTTAAGCCCACTAGATAGTGGCAAAACCGTTGTTTTCTAAGCCCACCCGAGGGTGGCAAATCCACGTCTTAGCCTACTTGCGAGTAGCACCATCAAACCATTTTCAAACAAACAAACATGAGATGTTTAGTTCCAATTCAGGCGATTCAGTCTATACTTGTATGCTGTGCGCATCACATAGTAACCTAGGCTAATAACCGGAATAAGAACTCGCAATGTTTTCAAAATCAGATATCATGGTTAGTAGAGGCCGGTCTTCGACCGGGCGAGCGGGGGTGCTCACAATGTGACCTTCCCCAATCGTACCCAAGTTCCCGAGCCAACTTTGGTGATGACGGACACGTGGCCTCTGGCACTGAGTTAGGGTTTCCTAAATTTCCCATTTAAAAAATATTTAGGTGGCGACTCTGTTATCTGGCAAAGCAGTCCATGTTTGGCACTTCTTTCAAAAAATCTTTTCTCAAAACGATTTGCCGGATTTGGACTCTTTGGTTCAAGATTAAGAACCGCAACAAAAATCGAGTCCGAACTGTAGCGAGGTCCCTCGCGGGCTGGTTACAGCGCTCGAGCGTAAAATCATCATTCTCAGGTTTTTTTACAGACGTAGCCTTCGCTCGAACGAGAACTCCTTCGCTCGAGCGAGCAAGGGCGGACAGGCAACTTCGAAAGCAATTTTGCATTTTACTTCAGGTCTCGACCCCACTTAAGGCGCTCCTTGGACCCATAAGTCGACGGGCAGCTCGATCCCCGTCATAGTCAGCGAAGTGGCAATCTTGAAAGCATTAACATCACAAACTTCTCTGCAAGACACAATTCAGGTTAGATTCGCATCTAAAAACTCATAGCCTCACTGAAATAAAAAGTGCAAAAATAAATACAACTGAAAGGAGTTTTGTCAAACGGGATTGCCAAGAATAAAAACCTAACAATTTTGACCCCCACCAATTTTAGATTTAAAAGGAAATTTCTCTTCATGAAAATTGTATCACCTGATTCAAAAATTATTTTGTTTTCAATATCAAAAAATCTATAGAATGTACTATTTGTTGCATATCCAAGAAAAGCACAAGCGGCAGCTTTCACACCTAATTTAGGTCTTTTAGGGTCCATAAGTCTAACAAAAGCTAGACAATCCCAGACCCTCAAATATCTCAAATTTGGCTTATGCCCTTTCCACAACTCAAAAGGTAACTTTTGTTTTTTTATGTGGCACTCTATTCATAACATAACATGCAGTTAAAATTGTTTTTCCCCACAAATTTGAAGGAGCACCTACTTCAATTAGCATAGCATTTGTTAAATAAGTTAAAGTTCTATTTTTCCTTTCTGCTACACCATTAGATATAGGTGAATATGGTGGGGTAGTTTCATGGATTATTCCCAAAAACTGAGCAAACGAGTTGAATCCAAAAGATTCATACTCCCGGCCTCTATCACTTCTATATCTTTTAATCTTTTTACCGAATTGATTTTCAACTTCAAGAAGGAATTCTTTAAATTTTTCAAAAGCATCACTTTTATTTTTCAACAAGTATACATAAGTGTATTTTGAAAAATCATCAATAAAAGTGATAAAATATTTATTTCCACCACATGTTAAAATTCCTTCAAATTCACATAAATCAGTGTGAATTAATTCTAACAATTCAGTATTTCTCACCACACTTTTATGAGGCCTTTTAGTTATTTTTGCTTGACTGCAAACTTTACATTTCTCAAACTTATTTGTTAGTCTGGGAATTAATCCTAAACTACTCATGACTCCCACATATCGGCTATTAATATGACACAAACAAGCATGCCAAAAATTCATAGAAGACGGCATGTAAATAGAAATATGTGCTTTCTTATTCTCAACATTTAATTTAAACATTCCATCACAGGCATACCCTTTCTCCACAAATATGCCTTTTTTAGTGATTACATATTAGTTAGATTCAATAGTCTGCTTGAAACCAGCTTTGTTGAGAAAATAACTCGACATCAAATTTTTCCTTATGGACGGTGTGTATAACACATTTTTTAAAATAAGCACATGTCTAGAGATAAAATTCAGCACAACATCCCCACACCCGAGCACCTTGGTTAAACTGAAATCACCAAGCATAACAGTCCTTTCCTCATTAAAAGGAGTGAAATCTTTGAACCAATCTTTATCATAGCAGACATGCCTATTGGTACCAGAATCTGCCCACCACCCTTCCATAGATTGAACCATAAAAATATCTGTAATCATAGCCACAAATGGTTCCTCAGTAACATTAGCCTGTGGTCGAGACTGTTGTTTTCGAAATTTGCAAGTTCAAGCAATATGCCCACTTTTGCAACACACAAAACATGTCACATTTGTCAGATCTTGTGAAGGGGGTTCTTGGTTCCATTTCTTTTGCCTCGGGTAATTCTTATTTTGTGGCCTTCCAGTATTTTTCTAGATTTTATTAACTGGCTTCAAGTGACTATTTTTATGAAATCGACCTTTAAGTAAAGTATTTCCAGAAGTTAAATTTACCTTTGCAATGGAATGCTCTTGTATCATAAGCGCATCTTGTCCTCGTGCTTTTTCCTCCACCCGAATCCGTGTGATTAGAGTCTCCAAGGACGTCTTTTTTTGCTTGTGACGCATTGAGTTCTGGAACTCCCTCCAAGATAATGGTAGTTTGTCAACAATACCTACTACAACAAAATTGTCTCCAATTTTAATGCCTTTAGATCTAACTTCAACCACTAGCATCTGAAAATCTTGAACTTGCCCCACCACTGATTTTTTATCTATCATTTGATAGCAGAAAAAATGGCTTGTAGCATATTTTTTAGCGCCTGCCTCTTCAATGTCATATTTATTCTGCAAGGCTTTCCAAATTTTCTTAGCAGTGGTGTAAGTAGTATCATAATAATTATAAAATTGATCTGAAAGACAATTCAAAAGATAATATCGACATTTATACTCATCTGTGTTGTATTTCTCGATTTTTTCAAGATGAGCGGCATACTCCTCGTCGGTCATCTCTTCAGTGGGGACTTTGTTCGGATTTTTTTTGGTCAGGATATAGGCCACCTTGAGAAGACTGAGGTAGAAAAGCACTTTGCCTTTCTGTCATGACCCAAATCCGCCCCTATAGGTTTAACATCGTAACCAGCCAGTAATCCCTGGATTACCGAAGGCCTCTAAACTGATTAACAGAATTAATGGGGCTAGCGGAAGCAAATACATGAATATAGTTGTCCAATGAGTTGTGTAGACTTACATAAAATAGAATATTTAAAACTTTATATACATAGCCAAAAATCATTTTCTCATTATACCCACACACTTAGCAATAACATATCAAGTACAGCCAACAAAACTAAGAACTCTAATGTATAGAAATAGTAGAACTTTAACACAGGACACTTCGGAGCTAAAGCCCAGTGAATAACATCAATGTAAAGGGGTTAGTGAACGAAATCTGAACATGTCATAAGCGTAAAACATATCATAGCATAAACATTCTTGTAACTAAACATAATAATGGTACATCCCATAGAACACATCACGTAACGTCTTCCGACTAAAGTAATCGGTTCTGGATACCGATTAAACACGTATCATCACAATGAAGTGGCTAACGAGATCTCGTAATCACATATACGTCATGGACCCGCATTTACATGCCGTCCCCCATGACTTGGGACTATCTATGGATGCCATAATAGATTTCAATCGTAGGACATTTGTTCACGTAAACAATATCATTTCAGAAATCATAACTTAACATATCACATTGGAACATAATTCATATCAACATATCTTTACAGAAATATTACTCACAGTGGTTCCCGTAAATGGTCATTCGACCCTCGAGTCTTGACCTACAATCACAAAATACACAACACAAGCATATCTTATCATTACACATTCAAGTGGCCATCATGGCTTAGCTTACATTACATTGGTTCTTGTTCGTTCTT
Source organism: Camellia lanceoleosa (assembly GCA_025200525.1). Classification (NCBI taxonomy): domain Eukaryota; kingdom Viridiplantae; phylum Streptophyta; class Magnoliopsida; order Ericales; family Theaceae; genus Camellia; species Camellia lanceoleosa. The sequence goes on along the minus strand of CM045763.1, from coordinate 32,507,772 downwards.
ATCACATAGATCAAAACACACTCTTGAATCTCATAACTTAGTGCATTCTTTACTTAGTGTGTTTCTAATCCATAACCTCATTACTATGGCTTAATTAAGTCTTAGGAATGCCTAAGATGCAATGAGGATGCCAAAACATGAATTGAATCACTTGGTAAATTTTCTGAAAATAAGGTCCCCACTCGAGCGTAACTTTCCTCGCTCGAGCGAACGTGCAAAATAAGAGGGGTCGCTCGAGCGTGACTTCCTTCGCTCGAGCGGCCTGCAAACTTGGAAAAAGTATTGGTTGGTCACAAACTACGCTCGAGCTACAACTCCCCCGCTCAAGCGGATCAACAATATACCAGGGGCTCGCTCGAGCATGACTTTTGTCGCTCGAGCAGAGCGCTCATGCCTACAAAGAAAATACTGAGAGCGGATTGTGAAATTCTAGGTTTCCAAAAACAGAGTTTTGATGTCACGCCCCAAACTCGCCCCTAAAATTTTTGGATATGACCACTTCAAAAACGGACATAAAACCTGGTGAATGTAATTTATGGGGCCTAAATGGAAGCATTTAATATCATATAATAGCGTAAAATAATATCCATTGAGCTACCACTACTATGCCAGGATCGCAAACAGAACATAATACATGAAAATAGCTATGTACATATATCTATAAACATTATATACACATCAATCTTAATAGACATTTAGGGTACAAATTAAAAATTTAGCAAAACTCCATAACTTGAACGGTCAACACCTAAGAGCCTAGATACTCAGGAATTGACAACTGGGTAACAGAAGCCACAGGTTAAGGTTAACCTCCAAGTTGAGTGCCTACAGAAACAGACAAAATACAGAGTGACTAAAACTCATAAATAATGTAATGGTTAGCTTGAATGATAAAGCATATAACTGTAGAGGCATATGATTAACTACAATCTGTAATTACTTCCAGAACAGCCGTGGGTCCAGTTTCTTAACAGAATGGCTTAAAGCCTGTTAATGTACAGAACGGCCATAGGCCTAACAGATACGTAATCTGAGCTCCTAGCGGCCCGAATAATAGAACGGCCTTCGCCTAGAATATCTGAAACGACCTTTCGCCCGTAAACATATACATAATAGCCTTTCGGCCCAGAAATATACAGAAGTATATAATTCCTTCTAAATATTCATAGAGTGCTAATAGCAACTATTAACAGATTAGACTTCATAATGCAGTCACATCCCATTTGTTTGTCATAAATTAATGTCACTGATTCATAGATAACAGAATATTATTACATATTAAACGAGTTCAGAAAAATGTAGATACCATAGTCTCGTAATGCACTTACATTCCACTTGTTCGTCATAAATCCATACAACTGATTTACAGATAACAGTATGTTAGTATCCATTATCAACAATAAACAGAACGTAGTACCCAGTAATGCTCTTGGATTTTCCCATATTTTCTTATAAGGTGACATAATTATCCCACAATAACAAAACAACACTATTAACAATAAACAGAAGGTAAATGCTCCATTACATTAATAAGAGTGGAGCCATTAACGTAAGTCACATAATCATGTTATTGACATTCAATTCTTTCTCCGGATTGAGTCATTCAGAGTTTCATCTGATATTTAACATAATTTCACAATGGTTATTAACGTACAAAACAACCCGTAGTCTTATCCAATTATTCGTTTTGATGATCCACTCTAGGTAGATATCTATATCGTGTCAGTGTGTGCCAAATCCTTCAATGTTTACATAAGTTCACACTAATTCTCATTTCACATACTTGTTAACTTAATTGACCAAGGAGAACAAAATGTTAATAAGAATCATTATTGACGATAAATAATGTTCATTAGAGTACTATTACTCACAGTGTTCAGGTGCTTGGTGCGCCCCTGTAGCTGACCCTACACAATTCACGTAATTCAAACATAATTTATCATAGTACATCCCCATTCAATTCAACATTATTCAACACAACATAACTTCAACAAAAGTCAACATTTAGTTCATCAACACCATTTGTAATTTAACATAATCTAAAATAAATCCTTGAATTCCATTTCAACATTCCAAAACCGAGTTCATATCATCCATATCATTAATAGATTATTTCTCCAATTTTCCCTTCACATTACAGCATGAATTACAATGTTCATAACATAGTTCATTCGCAAATTTTTAACATTATTTCAAAACATCTCAAAAATCCAATTAAACTTGTACACGTATAATTTAACCCATCAATTCCATGATTCTATTATCAATTTGGGCAAAATCATTATTTATCATTACAAATTAACCTAGGGTTTCCAAGAAAAATAAAGTTTCCATAAATATTCAAACTTCTCATACCATTACCTTACATCCAAATTTTCTCCTTGATTATACATCTAAGGGTCATACTTCATCACCTTAACCCATCAATTGAACCCCCAATGTTCAAACTCGAAATTTCCAAAATCTCATAATCTCTTCTATATACTTATAAAATGAAAATTTGTACAATTATACAATGAAAATACCTCAAATCTATCTATGGATGTAAGTATTGAAGAGTATTAGAACCCTTACCTCAAGAATCAACAAAGGAGCAAGCTTTGAGCAGAATTCTTCGCAAATCCGAGTTCCAATCGGGTAAAAACGTTGATCCTCTCTTGTTCTCCATCCTTGATGCAAAAACCATGGTGGATTGTTGATCAAAGTAGAGGAAGTCAAGGTTTTAGGGCTAGGGTTTCGAACTTAGAGTGAGAGGAAAGAAGAATGAAAAAGAAAATATGAGAAAAGATCCAAAAAACCCATTTTTAAGTTGCTGTTCTCGCAAAACCCGCTCGAGCGTCCCTATTCCCGCTCGAGCGGACCTGCTCCCAGCACAGATTCCAAAACTTCAAACATGCGTAACTCTCTCATCCGGACTTCGTTTTAGGTCGTTCTTGTGTCCAAATTGAAGCCCCGGAGATAAGTTTTCCAATGGTTCTAACCTCACATTCAAATTCAAAGTGTGAAAAAAGAAAGGGGCAAAAGAGTGACTGCTGAACGTAAACGAATTGTTCGAATTAAAGTTCTTGGTCCAATCTTACCTTACTATCATATTACCACCTCAATCAATACACCAAAATAAAATAAGAAGGTTCCATATACACTAATACAACGCCAAGGGCAATCTTACTTTCCACGCTCGAGCGTCGCTTCAATCGCTCGAGCGCGCACAGACCAATAAAGCAGTCCGCTCGAGCGCCAACTTCTTCGCTCGAGCGGAGATTCACAACTCCCAGAATCTCAGGTCGTCTGCAAAATTGCTGGAAACCCCAAAAGTCCGCTCAAGCGAAGGGAAAAATTCTGGGTCGTCACATTTGAGCTTCAAAATGCAATTTCAATGGCTTCACTCATGCATAGAACACATGATTGTTTACAAAATCTTAGCTCAAAACTCATGGATTTAGCTAAAATTGGGTTCAAACTTCCATGTGTGTGAGATTTATAAACTCTTTTTCTCCAACACCATGGTTTTAACAAAATTGAGCTCAATGGCCCCATACATGAGGGAAATCTTTTTTAAACATGAATTTAAGCTTAAAAACATGATGAATCACACATGCATGTGCCAAATAACTCATGATAACAACATAGATGCTCAAAATCAAACTCAAATGACAAACCTGTATATATATACATGCATGTGAAATTATAATCAAATTCTCCATCTCCTTGACAAACATATGCAAAATGCATGCAATGATCATAACAACTCCATGAATGCATGCTTATAACACAAATTCTTCATAAATTATAGATTAGATGCTTACCAAAAGCCTTCAATTACACAAGATCCTTGCCAAACTTGAGCTATTCTAGCAAAATCCTCAACTCTACCTTGAATCTCTCCTTCACTCTCTCTAGAATTATGCTCCCTCTCTCTCTAAAATGTCTCACCAGATTTTTCCACTCAAGGGATAAAGGGTCTTGAGCTCAAAATAGAGCTTATAACTCATATATATAGCTATGATGCTAAAATGCATTAATTAAGACATAAGGCTTACCAAACGCAACTTAACGAATCAGACTGAATCAATTTTTTAACAAAATTTGCCATATGGTTCTAAAAATTCCAAATAACACATTCATGTAACCAATTTCGATTTCGGATACCGATAAGGTTTTCAATTTTCATATTAAAGCAGAATTCCAGGCAAATATTTCTCCAAGTAACAAATAGAAAGCCAAAGATCATGCAAATTACATAATAAACCCACAATTTATTTTATCCACTTAATTAACATCCTTAATTGCCGATTAATGGCTAATTGCAGGTCGGGGTTATTACACTTTCCATCTCTTGAAATGGGCTCCCTTGAACCGGAAGGGTTTGTTGAGATCACCGGTATTCTCGTTGGGCTTTTCCAGTACTTTCTCCATGAATTTTTGCTATTTGAATCTCTTTAAAATTGTTGGTGATAATTACAAATAAAACACCAGAAAATACAAATAATGAAAATTACAATAACTATTGTAAGGGCTGAGGTGCAGGAAATTTGCTCTCTTTAAGGAGATTCAAGTCCTCTGCGGTTAGGCAAAGCCTCACACCGGTGTAGCAGAAAAAAATCTTGACTTGTCCCCCCCCCAGGATACAACAACCCGACTAAGTCTTATGATTTACCAATACTACACAATTGGTTGAACCCAAAGCTTCATCACATACACTTTTTATTTCTTTGTCTGATAATCTCTCAAAAAAAAAAAAAAACTTAAGCTCAAAATTAGAGAGGTGAAAAGCTCAATTTGTATGAGAAGTAACTTGGAGGGAAAATATTCTTGGTGGCCAAGTTTTCTTGGAGACTTGGTGGATAAGAATAGGAAAGGAAATTGGTGGGCAATTTCCTTGGAAGACTTGGAGACTTGACTTGACTTGACTTGGAAACTTGGTAGGCAAGATTTCCTGGAGGAAAAGAAATGATTAATTAGGAGAACAAGTTACATGGAGCCCAATCTATAACACATTATAATATTAAAATATCTGCTAACACTCTCCAACCCCTATAACGGAGGATGTGGGTGTTTGAGCTTCATGTAGGACGTTATCCATTGACTTGAAGGTTCCATTACATAGTTCATAAGTTCTTGATCGTTAGTAAAGGAATTATATTAGTGTTCCATTATATGGTTCGGGATTGTGGGAAATATAAAGTAAGTAAAAGTGTTACTCGTCAAAATTTTAAATCGATTTACTCTCAATCTTATTAACTTAAGCAAAATTTTCTCGCTACATAAACAAACATTTTTTAAATTGTAATGCATGGGTTTCATTGAAAAAATTAAAAATAATTCAATTGTAAACAACAAAGTAAAACTCTGTAGACACCCCATTTTTGACCGACCTTAAGACTCAGACGTCACCGGTTGAGCGCTCGGTGATGTTGCATCATGTGCTCGTTCAAGAGTTTCAGAGTCGCGGCCGTGCGCCCTGCCTCCGGACTCCCGAACCCTTTTCTCTACCTTGTCTCGGTTTGCGAACCAGGCTCGGTTTTCTCTGTTTTCTTTCCTGAGGGAAGGGAGTAGTCCCGTAGATTATCTCCCGGTGGCCGTGAGCTACTTTTCGTGGCTGTAGGCCATTTTGCCCATTTCGGAGCCCGGTTCCCGGTTTTCGGGACCGTTAGGCCGTGTGCCTCGGCTCGGGACCGCCCAACCATCTCCGAGTTCTCCGGTTTTTGGCTTGCACCTCTGTTTTATAGTTCCGAGGAGCACTGGGGTCTCAGAAACCCACTTCGCAGCCGAACACCACTTCCGGTGCTCACAGCCCATTTTCGGGACCCCAAACTGCGCGGTTTTGGTCCCGAGCATTCATTTCGCATCCGTTTTCTCCGGTCTTTGGCAGAGACCTCTGTTTTATAGTTCTGAGGAACACTGGGGCCCCTGATGCCCACTTCGTGGCCGTATGCCACTTTCGGTACCTGTAGTCGGTTTTCGGGACCCCGAATCGCGCGGTTTGGACCCCGAGCATTCATTTTGCATCAGTTTTCTCTGATTTTTGGCAGGAACCTCTGTTTTGTCATTCCGAGGGACACTGGGGTCGCAGATACCCACTTCGCTGCCGTACACCATTTCCGGCCCCTGCAGCCCATTTTCGGTATCCCGAATTGCTCGGTTTTGGCCCCGAGCATTCATTTCTCATTAGTTTTTGTTCAAACTTGGCAGGTACCTCTGTTTCAACACTAGGAAGATCACTGGGGGGTGAGAGGCCAGCAATTATCCCAGATAACCAGTTTCGCTCCTCCGGAGCCCGTTTTTCTCACTTCCGGGCCAATGTTGAACACCTTGGGGGTATTTTCTTCCAACCAAAGTTACATATTTGTGATGAGGGAACATGGGAGGACCCTAAAAGCTACTGGTCGGCCAGAAACTGTGGGTTTCATTTTGGGCCTCTCCTTCAAGCTCTATGTTGTGGCTCCTGCTTCAGTGTTGCCAAATTTCAACCTTGGATCCTTGTTCTACACATCTGGGAGGACACAAAATGTTGGTGGTCGGCCAGAAATTGTGAAGTTCATTTTTGGGCCTCTTCTTCAAGCTCTATGTTGTGACTCCTGCTTCAGAGTTGCCAGATTTCGACCATGGGGCCTTATTCTACACACTTGGGAGGACACCTTTCTATACTGGTCGGCCAGAAAATCTTTTGTTCATTTTTTGGTGGTGGCCGGCCGGCCATGGTGAGTGGCTGGCCGACCAGGTGGGGTGGCTGGCCGGCCACCTTGCAGAAAACCACCTGGCCGGCCAGATTCTTGCTTTCCAACTGCTCCAAATTTGTCAGGATATTTTTGTTTGAAATATCACCCCATCCGGGGGATATTTTGGGAGGGAAAGCTTGGATGCTTTGCCCTCCCCTTTTACACCTTGTTTTGCCTATTTAAAGGGACCATCAGCTCCTTCCTCAAGGTTACAAAAATTGTCTTCAAGAACACTTAAGCAAAAACCCTAATCTCCATAGCCAAAACCTTCAAAAAAGCTTCAAGTCTTGCTTGATTTCTTCACCAACACCTAGCTTCACCATTCCAACTTCGATTCCAGCAGCAAGGAAGTGTTCTTCAGAGGTCAAGAGGCTACAAATCCAAGCCAAGAAGCAAAGAAAGACAAGTCTTCAAGGGTAAGTCTTCAAAACCAACTTTTAGGGCTTTTTCTTGATTCATTTCTCTACTCCAATTGGTTGAGAATTGGGGCTCCGACCCCTACTGGTTTTGTGCTCATATTGAGCCCCTCTATAACATTTTAGAAGGGCTCAACTTCATTTGATGTCTCTATAATACACTTGTTTCAATACCTAGCTTGTATGTCACAATTTTGCATGCCATTTTTAGCCTATTTGCATTTGTTTTGGGGCTCCGACACCTACTGTTTTTGTGCTTATTTTGAGCCCCTCTACAACATTGTAGAAGGGCTCAACCTTGTTTGGCCATCCTATATGCCACCTCCCTTTGAAATGCTCTTTTGGCCCTAAATCTTGCATGTTTTGTAGCCATTTTTGCTTTCGGTTTTAGCTCTTGGTCAGAGCTAAGATGGGTCTTATTTTGACCCCCTCTACATGTTTCATGAAGAAAGTTTGGTCATTTGGTGTGTAGATTTGCATGTCTCATGATATAGCCTATTCGGAGCCTATTTTGCATGGATTTTCTAGCATGTTTGTATTATGATTTTGGGGCTATCATATTCTGAAAATGTGCTTATTTTTATTCCCTCTTCAATGTTGTAGAATAAAGTTTGTTCATTTGAGTTTTCTATATGCCACCTCCCTTGAAATCTTCTTTTGGGCCACTAATCTTGCATGATAATGTTGCCATACCTATGCTAGCATTTTGGACATGTTTGTTACTGAAAAATGCCATATTTGGGACTGCCTTGCCACTGTTCTTGCTTCCATAATCATATTTTGCATGTATAGCATGGCTATAGGCCATTTCGGGGCTTAATTTCACATTTTCGGGATGATTGCATGCTTCGGGTGTCATTTCGAATTGTTTCGGGGCTGTTTTCCCCTTCATTTAGTTGCTGAAATTTGGTTTGCATGCTTGCATATCATTTCCTGTGTCGTTTCATGCCTTGTTGCATTGCCTCGGTTTGCGTGCCCGTGGACACGCACTTCGAGGCACCCCGTTTTATCCGACGGCCTCCTATGTGAGTGAGCTGAGGCTCTCCCATGTTGGTGTAAGCCCATCGCGGCATTCCGTGTGTCATTTCATTGCATTTTATGCATCGCCTCGATTTGCGCGCCTGTGGGCACGCGTTTCGAGGCACTTCGGTTTTATCCGATTTTCATCTTTCATCATCGCCTCGATTTGCGCGCCTGTGGGCACGCGTTTCGAGGCACTTCGGTTTTATCCGATTTTTATCTTTCATCATCGCCTCGGTTTGCGTGCCCGTGTGCACGCATTTCGAGGCACTTCGGTTTTATCCGATTTACCCTTCATATCATCGCCTCGGTTTGCGTGCCTGCGTGCGCGCTTTTCGAGGCATATCATTTTCATCTCATTTTCATCCGAATTGTGCATACTAGATTGTATCTTAGATTGCATTCATGCATTTTCTCGGTTTGCGTGCCTGCAGGCACGCATTTCGAGACATCTCATTTTCATGGCATTGTGCATGCTATATCACATGTTAGCTGCATTTCATGCATATCATGCATATTGCGCGGGAAACGAGGCGCGTTTTGTACTCCGAGTAACGGAACGGGTCTCAATTCCCAAGTCACCGACACTCCGGATTATCCATGATGGAGTTAAGCGTTGTTATAGCATGCATCCGCATTCATCCCTATATTGAGTTGTGCAATTCGACTCCTCGGCCATCATGCATCGGTATGCGTGATTGGTGGCACGAGGATCGAGGCATGCATATATTTGTGAAATACATTGCTATGCCCTTTTCCTGCTCTCTGTTACAGCAAAATCGAGGATCAACAACTTTTCGGAGTCCGGCGCGCATTTCGAGAAATATTGCAAACAGAGGCTAATCAGGGCATCCCAGTGGATTTCCGCGCCAGAGCAGCCCGGCATACATCATTCGTCAGAAGCAAGGCAGCCCCTGGCTTGCAAGCCAGCTTTACAGCTTTCTTAGTTTAATCTGTACATTAATTAGAAATCTGTATATTCTTTTATTCGGACTGTATTATTATTTATTCGGACCCTCTGCGCGAGGGCAATACTGTAATAAGGGTGTGTGAGTGTGATGTATGTCTTCCAACCCCCATTTCTTTCTCCCTTTTATTTATCCGCTTACAATGGTTAGATATAGGGCATATTTCAATTAGCATACAGTATGATAGCATGTTTGCATTCATTCATCTGTTTTGCATGCACCGGGCTCGGCACATCATACAAACTGCATTGTATTTCAATTCCAAAGTTGAATACTTGTTAGTTGTAGCATCTCACATGCCATCTTTAGAATAAGCCGAGCCTACCATAGTTGCATTTTGCATGTGTTGCATTAGGCATTTCTGTATACTTAGGATCATGCATGATTTCTAATCAGCTTCTGTTTTGGCTTGGAGTACTCGGTAAGTTTTATGCTTTAGCATCCTTGCATGCGTGTGAGTGTTGCCATGAATAACATGCTTGCCATGAGGCTATGTGCTTATGTGATATAACTGCCTTGAATGCCTGTGGGTGGAGGTTGAGTTATCTGAATTGGGACAATTCATTGACTGTTTGTTTTAAGCCCACTAGATAGTGGCAACATCACTGTTTTTCTAAGCCCACCCGAGGGTGGCAAATCCGCATTTTAGCCTACCTGCGGGTAGCACCATCACACCATTTTCAAACAAACAAACATGAAATGTTTTGTTCCAATTCAGACGGCCCAGTCTATACTTGTTTGCTGCGAGCATCACATAGTAACCTAGGCTAATAAACAGAATAAGAACTCACAAAGTTTTCAAAAACAGATATCATGGTTAGTAGAGGCCGGTCTTTGACCGGGCGAGCGGGGGTGCTCACGATGTGACCTTCCCCAATCGTACCCAAGTTCCCGAGCCAACTTTGGTGATGACGGACACGTGGCCTTCCGGCACCGAGTCAGGGTTTCCTAAATTTCCCATTTTAAAATATTTAGGTGGCGACTCTGTTATCTGGCAAAGCAGTCCATGTTTGGCACTTCTTTTCAAAAAATCTGTTTTCCTTCAAAACGATTTGCCGGATTTGGACTCTTTGGTTCAAGATTGAGAACCGCAACAAAATCGAGTCCGAACTGTAGCGAGGCCCCCCGCGGGCGTTGTTACAGTTTCTGGCGACTCTGCTGGGGATTTAGAGAACTTGACTCGAACTCATGATATCTGGTTTTGACTACACTTGTGTGTTTCTTTGCATTGCATTTGCATTGGTGCGCCTAGGACACCGTGTTTGCCATCTGCTATTCCTGAGCGGTTTGCCGGAGGCTTGTCTTGTCAAGGCATGTCCATAAGGCTGATCGGTTCTGAGTTGCCAATATGGGAACACAAACCCCGGTTTCTGGGGCACCCTTTGACCATTCGACCTAGTGCATATTCGGATCCATAGTGACCAATCCAAACTAGGACGGGTTGCTTACCGATATAGGTTGTTTGAAGTCATTGCGTGCGTGGTGAAACCCTAGCTCACGACAAAATAGGACAGGAAACCCTACCCCAATATAGGGGTGTTTTGGCTCTCACTTACTGTTATGTGCTTGTTAGAGTCGTCTCTCTGAGAATGCATGTATCGGTTGCAAGTTTGGGCATCGAACTGCGGGCACCAATTGATATTTTGGGTATCGAACTGCGGGCATCGATTTGGTAGAATCAGTTTTACCTGAGGGTATCATTTTATAGGCAGAGATTTGGGTAGAATTCAGTAGAGGGCACACTCATTCAACTATGCTCAGATTCTGCTCGGATGAAATCAGCCGAGATCTTGTCATTTTCTGTTTTGCTAAGTGGTCTTGGAACCATAGTTTTAGAAGGGTCTGATATCCCTCAGGTACTTTGGACCCGTGTTGTTATGTGATCAGGGGATGAACCACTTGCTGTCGGTGCTCAGCTTACTCCGGATGTGATGGATGGCACGCACTATTTTGAGCATTTGAATCTTTGTTTATCCTACCTTCGACTGGGTATTGCGCATCTGTTGTCTCTGCTGTATCGAGTCACTGTTGAGTCTGTCTCGTTGTATCGAGTCACCCTATTGAGTCTGTCTTGTTGTATCGAGTCATCCCTGTTGAGTCTGTCTCGTTGTATCGAGTCACCCCTGTTGAGTCTGCCTCGTTGTATCGAGTCAACCTTGTTGAGTCTGTCTCGTTGTATCGAGTCGGTCCTGTTGTATAGGAGTCGGGTGATTCCGGGGGTGTTACCTCGAGCGTCACCATTTTGTTTTGCTTTTGTCTTTTTGTTTTGTTTTGTTTTGAGTCTGTTTCTGCTAGGGAGCCAGTTATGCCAACAGATTTTGAATGAAACAACAGTGATTTCCACGCTCTCGTATTTGCTTCTGCCGTGTGCTAGTTGCGCCGGGGTTTGAATGAAATGGCAGTGCATTCCACCTGCTCTCTTGTACCCTGAAGTCACTGTAATGACCTGAGTTTCTCAAAACTTTTTGAACACTACGGTGAAAACAAAGAGGGAGGAATTCCTCGGGATTTGCAAAAATTTGGTCAAAATGAGAGAAAGAGAGGCATGCTAAGCCCTTAATGAATGAAATCATGCTTGTTAATATGAGTACTGAGAAGGACCCTGGCGTTGATCCAGACTGGTTTCACACTATCTTCAGCGCGAGCGATTTGTCGCTTTCTTAAAAATTTTCAAAAAACAAAATGTTTTTGTGATCCTGCGAACATGTGTGGAATCGCTCTTGAGATTGTGCAGCTTAGGATCGCTCTCGGCCTCGAGACTCAACCCCTTTGCTTCCAAACCTTGAACTTGAATTCAGAAGGTTCAACGGTCAACTACGATGTGAGGCCTATGTGGCCAGATTTGAAGCAGCCCTCGAACAAGAGGCACCAAAGTTAGATCAAGAAGATCAGACCTCGTCAAAAGAAGCTTGCAAAGCTAGATCAGAAGCACCTCTCGAACTAGGGGCAAAAAATATCCGATGTGCTCGAAGAGCCAAAGGTGGATCTTTCTACAAGTCAATACAACAGCCACTCTCCTGGATATAGAGGGCTTCAATCTCAGAACCATTTGGCATGGACTGGTTACTTTTTTACCCTTTGAGAGGCTCGCTGGGCCGAAAACCCGAAAGGGCGACCCAGACAAAAGTTAGAGCAAGAAAAATGCAAAAAGAAAAATGCAAAAAAGAACAAGAAAAGAAAAAAGGAAAAGATACAAAAAATTCAAAAAAAGAGAAAAAGAAAAAAAGAAAAGATGAAAAGAAGAAATGAAAAGAAAAAGAAAAGAAAGAAGAACAAAGCTCGCAAGGTCGAAAACCTGCAATAGGCGCCTTGGCAAAAGTTAGAGCATAAAAGGAGAGGTTAAATACCCGAGTGTACCTTAACCCCGAACTACGTAAGGCTTGATTCCCATGTTTGGGATACGTAGGCAACTTCATCCTGAAGTCCAGCCGTAAAACGATTCAAATTCGATTGTGTCCATGTAATGGTTTTGATCATCTTTGCCTTCTCTGTATCTGAGAGTTCGGTTGTCATCATCACTCTAAGGACTGATTATAGTGTGCTGCGGCGCCATCCAAACAAGGGGCAACTTTCCGTTGCCATTCAACGCGCCGCGGTGCCGTTCAAACAAGGGGCAACTTTCCGTTGCCATTCAATGCGCCGCGGTGCCGTTCAAACAAGGGGCACCTTTCCGTTGCCATTCAACGCGCCGCGGTGCCGTTCAAACAAGGGGCAACTTTCCGTTGCCATGCAACCCTCCTCAAGCAAGGGGCAGTATTCCTCCAGATTCGAGGTTGTGCATCTCAAGAGTAGGTTCCGCGCTTGTTGAGCATTGGCCGTGTGCAAAAATAGTTTTTGAGAATTTTTACTGAAGTTGACTATTTTCTCGAAAATTGTTCCATTTTTTTTTAAAAACTGGACCATTTCTTGGACCCAAAAAGGAAAATTTTCAGTGCTCATAGCCTGAACTGCATGATTTCAAATCAAAAATCGAACAAACATGTTAATCTAACTCTCATTTTGGTCAAAATTTTTTAGGAGAAAGCTCAAAAATAAAAAATGGTCAAAATGATGAACTAGACAATTGAGTCAGGTGTTCTGTCTTTTCCCCGTAGCCAATGCATTTGCCAGAAAGGGCACCATACTCGCCAAGAAGGGCACCATACTTGCCAAGAAGGGCGCTCTACCTACCGGAAGAGGGCACAACGGAAGCTAACAGCAAAAGGGCAGAAAGCTCTCACATCCTCCAAGCAATGAGGTATCAAGCCAAGTGCGAAGCACGAACTGGAATGGGGCCAGACATTACACTCCCTCATCTGGACAGATCTGCTCACGTCCAAACTCCCCAGCAGGGCATCATCGACCGATGTCAGCTGCAGATTTGCTACATACCCATTTGTAGCACAACCCCTCTGTGGGAGGACTTCACCAGCTGTGAGCGGAAGAAAGAAAATCTAGCAGAATGCTAGAGGCACGAGCCCACAACTTTCTGCTTATCCATCAACCACCCAGGGGAGGGATTGAAAAATGAGAGATTGAAGAATAGAGAGATGTGCGATGAGAGAAAAAATGAGAAAAGGGCTTTTTCAGAAAACCAGAGCTTGAGGGCCGAGTGATGTGAGAACCACAAATGAGAAAGGGTGGGAAACATACCCGGTGAAACAGGCTCCCTGTGCACGTTTGAGTGTCGTGTCTTTTTGTTTTATCTCGATCCTTCTTTTGAGTCGTTTCGAGTGTTACTCGATGTGTCTAGGTTGTGTGCCTTTTATTTTCGTGTTGAGTCGTTTTGCTGTGTTCAGTCGTAGGCTCAATACCCAGTTGAGAACTTATGCTCACTCTCAAATTTCAAAAAATCGTTTTGTGCTCCAAGTGCCGTGCCGTTCTCCGCATTTGTGCAAAATAGAATTTGTTCTTTCAGAAAACTGCAGGGTTCAACCCAGGTCATGTGAAAACAGTGAAACCAGGACCTATCTGAAGCTATGAGTTTCGGGCTGCAAAGCAAAAGCAAAAGAGGAAATTGTCGGGCATCTGAGTTTGTTCTAACTTCAGTGAGTTCCGAGACTATATTCCGTGTGTACCTCTTTAGGTCTTGCCAGTGTTCCGAAGTATGAGTGCGCCTCTACCTCAAACTCAAGATCAAGTCTACTTCAAGCCAGAATGGCGATCAGAAGTGCTCTCCCTGAGTACCATTCCCTGCCAGTGGCATCTTGGCCGTGTTTGCGATGAGTTCCTAGGAGACCAACTGCGACGGTGGAAACTAGAGTTCGAATGGCCGTGGCCTAGAACGCAAAGGTTCGGGATTTCCGAGACTAAAGTCTGGTTTAAATACCCAGAGGCGTGTCCTCGGCTTGAAATCTGTATGGAAGCCCCATAGGTTGAGACAACGTGTATGCACCTCAATTCTGGATACCGAACCAACCTGGTCTGTCACCCCGTTGGAGAATAGGGAAAGTTGTGAATATGATCAGGAAGACAAGCGGCAGCCGTGGCTCCCACATGCAGATATTTTTACTTGTTAGCATTCCAGAGCCTTTGTACTGTGAGTTGAAGGTAAAGTGTTCGAAGAGCACGAGGGGAGATCCCCGTCAGAGTAGAGCGGTTCACCGCCACTCACCTCATGAGGTGCTTTCTAAAGCGCCGCTTTGTCCATTTATTGCTTTCCTTAAGCATCATGCATTGTAATGCATTGTACCTGTCAAGTTTCTTTCTCAGTCATGCACGATATTGTATGTACGGTTCATTCAAAGAAGTTCTGTTTGAGATCATTCACTTAGTATATCAATCACACTTTATTTGCTTCACTCAGTGTATCTAACACACTTCATTCACTTAATGTATCAATCACACCTCATTCCCTTAGTGTATCAATCACACTTCATTCACTCAGTGTATCTAACACACCTTATTTGCCTTAGTGTATCAATCACACTTCATTCACTTTGTGTATCTATCACACATATTTTGCTTTGTGTATCTATCACACTATTCTTTTCTTCATATCACA
Organism: Camellia lanceoleosa; assembly: GCA_025200525.1. Lineage (NCBI taxonomy): Eukaryota > Viridiplantae > Streptophyta > Magnoliopsida > Ericales > Theaceae > Camellia > Camellia lanceoleosa. The sequence goes on along the minus strand of CM045763.1, from coordinate 32,492,666 downwards.
TGTTTACTTTAGTGTATCCATCACACTTCATTCACTCTGTTTGCCTCATGTATCTATCACATGTTCACTTTAGTGTATCCATCACACCTCATTTACTTTCGTTTGCTTCATGTATCTCTCACATGTTTATTTAGTGTATCAATCACACTCTTTTCATTTTGTGTATCTATCACACATATTCTCATTTCGTGTATCTACCACACACATTCTCATTTTGTGTATTTATCGCATACATTCCCAATTTGTGTATCTATCACGCACATATTCACTTTATTCCATTAATGTATCAATCACACTTCATTCACTTTCAGTGTATCAATCACACTCTGTTCACATAGTGCATCTATCACACTTTGTGTTCGCTTTTAGTATATCCATCATACTCGTTCACTAAGTGCATCTATCACACTTCGTGTTCACTTTTAGTGTATCAATCACACTCTGTTCACATAGTGCATCTATCACACTTTGTGTTCGCTTTTAGTATATCCATCATACTCGTTCACTAAGTGCATCTATCACACTTCGTGTTCACTTTTAGTGTATCAATCACACTCTGTTCACATAGTGCATCTATCACACTTTGTGTTCGCTTTTAGTGTATCAATCACACTCTGTTCACTTAGTGCATCTATCACACTTCGTGTTCACATTCAGTATATCTATCATACTTGTTCACTAAGTGCATCTATCACACTTCGTGTTCACATTCAGTGTATCAATCACACTCTGTTCACTTAGTGCATCTATCACACTTCGTGTTCACATTCAGTATATCTATCATACTTGTTCACTAAGTGCATGTATCACACTTCGTGTTCACTTTTAGTGTATCAATCACACTCTGTTCACATAGTGCATCTATCACACTTTGTGTTCGCTTTTAGTGTATCAATCGCACTCTGTTCACTAAGTGCATCTATCACACTTCGTGTTCACATTCAGTATATCTATCATATTTGTTCACTAAGTGCATCTATCACACTTCGTGTTCACATTCAGTGTATCAATCACACTCTGTTCACTTCGTGCATCTATCACACTTCGTGTTCACATTCAGTATATCTATCATACTTGTTCACTAAGTGCATCTATCACACTTCGTGTTCACATTCAGTGTATCAATCACACTCTGTTCACTTAGTGCATCTATCACACTTCGTGTTCACATTCAGTATATCTATCATACTTGTTCACTAAGTGCATCTATCACACTTTGTGTTCGCTTTTAGTGTATCAATCACACTTCATTCATTTTGTGTATCTATCATACTTATTCACTAAGTGCATCTATCACACTTTGTGTTCGCTTTTAGTGTATCAATCACACTCTGTTCACTTAGTGCATCTATCACACTTCGTATTAATATTTAGTGTATCCATCACATTTGTCCACTTAGTGTATCCATCACACTTTGCTCACTATGCCTACTTTGTGTACCAATCACACTTTGTTCATATAGTGTATCAATCACACACACTTGCTTTGTATCTATCACACTATACCTACTTTGTGTATCCATCACACGTTCGCTTTGTGTATCTATCACACACTCACCTAGTGTATCCATCACACTTTGCTTCATATAGTGTATCCACTACACTCGCTTCACTTTGTGTATCCATCACACGTACGCTTTGTGTATCTATCGTACACGTTCGTGAAGATTCCATGATTTTCTTACATTCCTAACTGCATGAAATGTAGTTGTTGCTTTGCATTCTTGCTTAAAACTGTTGCATCTATTTGTCAATACTTGCCTCATTACAGCTTGCCGCACTTGCATGATCACCTGGCTCCGTGCCTGTCATTTGCATTCTTGCCCCCCCTGCCTGCGGGCACACATTTCTGTTTGTTTTGTATGATTGTCTAAGTCTTTGGCCTTATCAAAAAATGGGTCGTCTCTGGGCTTTGACATTCACTCACGTCACTTCTTGACTTCCGAGCTCTGTCAAAGAGGGGCAACTCGAACATGGTTGAAACTGAAGTATTGGGCTGGACTGGGCTACCCTATGAACAATAAAATAAAATTGAATCATTGAGTTGTGCAATTCTAATAATCTGTTTGTTTTGCTTTGTATATCTGGACACATTAGTAGATCAACTGTCGAGGCTTTATGTGCTGTCGAAAAAAAAAAATGGGGGGAACTTACGGTAATTTTAATACACAAAGTTCAAAACTAATCTAATTTCAAAACAAAACACTTACAATAATTAGTTTCACATATTTTTAATTGTTACCAACAAATCCTATTTTTTTGTTTTCAAATTTACAGACTCTGTTACATCTCACAACCATCGGACTTCCGTCAGACGGTCATCGGATACTCATCAAATTGTACAACACCACCGAAAAATCACCGGAGCATCGCCGGAGTGTTTTGAACATCACTGGAAGTCGCCGGAATGTTCAGAACATTCATTAGACATTAAGAACATCGTCGGAGATTCACCGAAATGTCAAGGATATTACCAGGGAAGAAAAAAGAATAAATGGAGATATTAGAGCAAAACAATATAGCAAAATGTGCTAAATATTGATAAATCGAAAAAAAAAAAAAAAAAAAAGAAACATAAAACAACAACAAACAGAAATAATGGGGAAAAAATATATTATTTTCCAATTTTTGTAAGGTTTAAGTAAATAATCTCCAATATTAATCAAACTGAAAAGTAAACTTTGAAATTATAAAATGTTATAGTTTCAAAATAAAAATCTATTAAGCATTTATCCTTATTAATTAAACTGAAAAACATATTATAAAACTGTAAAATTTTACAGTTCTACACTTCTAAAGCATATTATGAAACTTCAGAATTTTATAATTTTAAATAATGTTATGAAAGTGTAAAATTTTACAGTTTTAAACCATGATTCATTTTAGCACCCAAAAAATTGAAATTGTACAATTTTACAATTTTTATCGCCTGTAACTAAAACTTGAAAACAACTTGTTTTTATTTGAACATTTTCTCCATTAAAACAAAAAAATAAAAGTGTGTAGCAGAGAAAATATAAAAAATAAAAAATAAAAATTTGAGAGATCGAAAGAGAGATAGATATAGAGAGAGAGGATTGTACTTTGACAATTATTTTTGGTTTAGATCTAGTCGGATCTGATGTAGATCTACTCATTTTCTTCGCCGGAAATTCATATCATTCGTCGTCAATGAGGGTGAAGTAAGGAATCGGTAGTCAGTGGTTGCTGATAAACCCTAATCAATGGTGATTTTCAGTCGTCGGCAACTATATAAAAGAAGTAAGATATGGTTGCCGATCGCCAATCACCGGAAATTAGGAAGAGAAAGGGACAAAGAAGAACGAAGATAGAGAAGAAAAAAAAAATGCTATAAAATTTTTAGGTATAAACAAAAGATCGTGAGACTAAATAGAACACACCTCTTTCAAAGAGGACGTGTTGGTAATTTGCCAAAAAAACAAAGCACAGTTGTGTAACAAGCCCGGGGGGGACCTCGCTACAGTTCGGACTCAATTTTGTTGTCACGGTTCTTAATCTTGAACCAAAGAGTCCAAATCTGGCAAATCGTTTAAGAAAATAGATTTTTTGAAAAGAAGTGCCAAACATGGACTGCTTTGCCAGATACAGAGTCGCTACCTAAATATTTTTTAATGGGGAAATTTAGGAAACCCTGACTCGGTGCCAAAGGCCACGTGTCCGTCATCACCAAAGTTGTCTTGACTCGGGAGCTTGGGTACGATCGGGGAAGGTCAGCTATGAGCACCTCCTTTCGCCCGGTTCGAAGACCGGCCTCTACTAACCGTGATATCCGATTTTGAAAACATTATGTGTTCTTGTTCCGGTTATTAGCCTAGAATTACTATGTTATGCGCACAACAAACAAGTATAGACTAAATTGCCTAATTTGGAAACAAACATTGCATATCCGTTCGTTTTGAAAGCGTTTCGGATTTTGTTACTCGCAAGTAGGCTAAAACACGGATTTCAACGAGTTTTTCCAACTCAAGCAATCCAACCTCCACCCACAGGCATTCAAACAGTTTATCTCATATAAGCATTTAGCTACATGGTAAGCCTACTGTTATGTTAACATTCACACGCATGCGATATGCTAAAGCATAAATACTTACATCGTACTCCGTGCCAAAACAATAAACTAGTTAGCAAACATGCATGCCCTAGTTCATGTTAGAGTGACTAATGCATCGCATACAGAATACGATTACGATAGGCTCGGCTAACCTTAAAATGGCATGTGAAATGCAATCATTCGATGCACGTATTCAAGTTGGATTTGAAGATGCAATGCGGTTGTATGATGTACCGAGCCCGGTGCATGTAAGACGCATGTATGGATGCACGCATGCATTGCATAAAGTATGCTAAAATAAACGTGCCCTAATCTACCATCGTAAGCGGGTAAATAAAAAGGGCAGAAAGAAATGGGAGTTGGAAGACATACACACCACTCACGCACACTTATTACAGATTTGCCCTCACACGGAGAGACCAAAAGAATATACAGTCCAAAATAATACAGTCCAAATACAGAATAAATTATTACAAAAAAAAAATTCTAATTTAATTAATAATTGAAATGCCTAATAGAAAAGGCCGCAGCCTCGCCTCGGGATGCGCGAATGATGCATGCTTGAATCCGACTCGCCTAGAAAACCCGCACCATACCACTGCTGCCTCTGTTCTTACTGCCCTGTCTCTCCAAAAATTGCCAAAGTCTCAGAACACCTTCCTTGCATGTTGCTGTACACCATCGGCTGGAGGAAGTGCCCACCGGCCAGCTAAAATTTCCATCGGCTGCTTAAGAGATTATCGGCCACCCATACAGTGCCGGTCGGCAGAAAATTCCTGCAGAAGACAATTTTGACAGCAACAGCAGACAGGCAGTGTATGGTATGGGATTTTCAGGCAAATGTATGCACGGACACACTCTCTATCATGCAATGGACTCAAGGGAGCATGACCCTCGACCCTCGGGCCACCAATCGCGCATTTCCATGTATGATGGCCAAAGAGTCAAGTGTGTATTTTAATATCAAATGTAATGCACACAAAACATACAAGGGACCCAACCTCAATCATGGTTGATCAAGAGGAAAGACAATGCACAACAATGCACATGCAACCTAAGCATGCAAGCTAACATACAAACATGCAATGCAACTACATGGCATACACAACGCTAACAACATAACATGCACAACGCATTGTAACATGGCATATACAATGCAAGATGGGCTTACACCAATACAAGTGAACCTCATCCACACTCACATAGGAGGCCATCAGATGAAAACAAGACAACTCGAAATGCGTGCATACGTGCACGCAAACCGAGGACGGACCCTCAGGCATCGAAATGCCACTCTAATGAGACATGGCAAAGACATGGAATATGGTATGCAAATGTACAAAAATCAGTAGCAAAATGAGGGGAAAACACAGCCCCGAAACAAGGCGAAATGACACCTGATGCATGGAATCTCTCCCGAAATGCAAAACTAGGTACATGAAATAGTCTAGAGCTATACTAAACATGCATAATTTGAACATGAAGTGTAAAAGAAGAAGCAAGGCAGCCCCAAAATAAGCATTTCTACAGTTCAAAACATGGCCAAAAAGCAAGCACAAGTATGGCTAAAATGGCATACAAAAATGGCTCCGCAAGGGAGGCAATGAAGCAAGTGATAGATGCAAAGCCCAAATAGAAAAAGACCCTTCTACAACACTGAATAGGGACTAAAAATATGCTGTTTTTCAGTAGATGACAGCCCCCAAATCAATATACAAATATGCCAAAGATGTCATGCAAGATTAAGGCCACCAAAGGGCTATAACATGAAGTATACAAAACATTCACCAAAAAGCCAAAGACCCTTAATGGAACATGACAAGGGGGTCAAAATATGTCCATCTTCAGTTCTGATCAAGGCCCAAAAACAGAAGCAAAATGAGCTAACAAAACATGAAAAAATGGGGACCAAAGAGGGGTATAATGGTAGGTGCTACATGGAGGTCCCCAACAGTGTTGAGCCCTTCTTAAATGTTGAAGAAGGGCTCAAAATAGGCCTAACTTCAGTTTATATCAGGCCCCAAAACAGATCACACATAAGCCAAAAATACTATGCAAAATAATGGCATTCAAAGGGGTATTGAAGCAAGTGCAATATGGGAGGCTCAAACAGTGTTGAGCCCTTAAAAAAATATGAAGAATGGCTCAAAAAAATGACCCTTTCAGTTAGGGTCAGAGCTCAAAACAGCAAGCAAATAGGCTAAAAAATGTGGCAAAAAAATGAACCAAAAGGGGAAATGAGTGCTCACCCTTGAAGACTATCCCTTGGCTGCCTCTTTGCTTGAAAAATGGTGCCTACTAGCTGCTGAAAAGCCCCCAAGCTGCTGGAATGGAGGTGGTGGGGTGGTGCTAGGTGTTGGTGTAGGAATGGAGCCAAGAACCTTATGCTTTGAGGCTAAAATGGAGAGATACAAGGAGGGGGGAGTGTATGTCTCCTCTAGAATTTTAGAACCCTAATTATGGAAGAGGAGGGCTTGATTTGGCTGTGAAATTTTTAGAGAGAGACGGGTTTTTTTTTTTAGAGTGAGAAGCTCTCAAAACTTGATTTTTGTTCTCCTCCCCCAATATGAGATATAAGGCTCTATATATATCAAAATAAGAGCTTTTGGTCGAAATATCCCAATTGAAAATATCTGATACAGTGTATAGCAGCTGGATGATAAATATCTATCAAAAATCTGAGTTCTGGGCACTTTTGGCCGGCCGGCAATCTTTTGTGCCGGTCGGATAAATGGATGGCCGGTAGGTAGCCGGTAAGGTCAAAAAGTTCTGGTGGATGTCCAGATTGAAGCCCCGGAAGTTAGCTTTCCAATGGCGCAAACCTTGAATTAAAATTCCTCTTGTGGAAAAAGTTATGCCTTTTTTGGTGAAGCCGCGCAGATTCGATCCAACCGGGATGATGCCCAACTTCAACGAATCATATCTCCCCCACCCGGACTTGGCTTTGAGAGATTCTTGAGTGCAAAATGAAGCCCCGGAAGTCTTCTTTTCAACAATGATGGCCTCATAGCTAAAATCCAAGTATGTAGATGAATAAGCTCAATTCAGCGAGGACTGCTCGACTCTCTTCTACCTGGATTCATGCCGAACCTCTTCTCTAACTTGGTTTCTCCCCTCTTCTCCTCTTCTTTTCAACTTCAAACCCCTAAGTAAGGTGTTTTGAAAGATTTTTCAAAGATTTCATCTCTCTTTCATTCATCTCCACTTTGTCCTTGCTCTCGATGCATCAAAAGCGCAACATTTACCGAAATGCGAGCGTCGGAACATCGCAGAAATTTTATTTCAAAAAAGTTTTGAAAGAGAGGGTTTTAAGGTCTAAAAACCATTCAAAATAGCTTTGGTCCAAAATAGGGTGTGAAGTTGAGATTTGTCTCTCTCCTTGCAGAAGAAATTGAACCTTTGCCCTGCACACCTTTCATCATCGAGCAAACCATCAGTTGTGCCCAAGTCTTGAGGGCAGTCAAAAATAGGGTGTCTACAAGTTGCAACTTACATAGAAAGAAGGAATCAGACACAAGTTATATGGATACGGATGTTAAATAAAAAAATATTTCACATCTAGGACTCACCATAGATGTCTTTGATTATTTAAATCGTTCATTTTGTAAAGTCATTCACGTATATAATCTTTGACAACAAATTAGATTAATCGAATAATCGTAACTTATTCATGTTTGTTACAAACAAAAATATATATATATATATATATATATTTTCAAAAAATATACTCATCGTCCATTTTTTTTTTTTTTAGACAAATACAATAAATTAAGCAGATTATAATTATTAGATCAATCCAATTTTAGTCAAGGATGATATATATATATATATAAGGACGTTATCAGATAAATAATTTAAATCGTTAAAATAAGACTCGTGATGAACCCTCACAAGCCAGCACAACACTCTTCAACCAAGGTTTTATTCCCTCAATGAAAATGGTACTAACCAAGGACTATTAGTCCGGGGGATAAGATAGTCCCACAAATATGAAACTAATAGTCCGGGAGGACTATTAGTCCAGAGCAAAAAAATTGAAACAAACAATGGACTATTAGTCCGGTAAGATTAATAGTCCAATCCCATACCCTAATCCTTCAAAACAAACACACCCTTAGTGAAAATGGTATTATTCACACACTTTATATTACATTTTATAGTAAGTAAAAAAAGTACATATTCTCATTTGTTCAAAATTGATTATATCCAATGTAGATGATAGTATTTTAAGTCAATAAAAATGTGTGTTCTTAGGTTCTAACCCTTTTGGAAGTTGGAAAAAAGTTAATTTTTTAACTTTGTAACTTTTTAACTTTTTTAGATCAAATTACTTCTCTATTTTTTATTATATAAAAAAACTAAAAAAAGTCAAAAAAAATTAAAAAATCAACTTTTTATTAACTTTCCAAAACATATAAATAAAATGAGACCCTTCTTTCAACTGTTTATTTCTTTCTTATTGTAAAGCTCTTTTTTGTGCTGATATAATAATTATTGTGTTGAGTTTACTGTATGTGTTGCTATACTTTCTTATGTATATAGGGTTGTTTTGAAAAGAATTAAAAAATAAATAAATAAATAAAACTTAATTTTTAATTTATTTTGAATCATATTATTTCTCTTATTTTTTACACATTTAAAAAAAAAAATCAAAGAAAAAAAAAGAAAAAGAAAATTTTAATCTTTAATAATCTTTCCAAATAGTTGATTATCTAATTTAAAACATAATTTTCTTGACATTTGTAAATAATTTCCCACTAATTTGAAGGAGAAAAGAAAGAAGAAAGAAAAAAAAAAAAAGTATCGGCACAAACCATGCATCTTGATCGGCCCAATTGAGGAAAGTGAGTGCGCTTATTCAACTTTTTGATCCGTTATTCCTTGTTGATGATGTAAGTAAACACAATGTACTTTTCTTCACCGACCGACCATCATTTTTATTCGCCAACTAGAATTGTGATAATGATGGTTTAATGGGTCATAAAAGAAAATCATTCAAAACACTTAAACTCATTTTTATAAAATTTTCTAACCACAAGCAGTACTTTGACCAAGTTTTGGAATTAATTCAGAATTTTCTTTCTTCAAATCTTCTAAACGACATAACGAAATTGTCTACCTAAAAAATAAAAACGTTATGTATTAAAAATTTGTTTACAATTTAAATTTAAGGATATTTTGAGAAGATGGTTAAAAGTTGATTTTTTTATTTTTTTTTGAATTTTTCTCAAAAAATGTGTAAAAAATATGAGAGATGATGTGATCCAAAATGAATTAAAAACTAAAAAATGACTTTCAACCTACTTTTCAAAAAAGCCCTTAGTTTGAGATGAATTACACTCAAAGTAAATTGAAATTGGGATCGCGGTTGTGCATTTGTCGTGGTAACCCTTGTTATGTTGCAAGATGAAGCCACATTTCGGATTTATTTTCATTATTTGAATCATTAATTTTGTAAGGCTAGTTGTCAAGTAAATAATTCATATAAAAAATTAAATTGATCGAGTATCACACGTCGTATGATCAAATCATATTTGTTTTTAAAAAATCAAACAATTTATTTCCAAACTACATTTACTGTTTATTTTTTAAAGACAAATATGACTAATGTGACCACCGATGCCCCATCTATTTGAATTTTTTTAAAAAATAATCTTTCGAATAAGTCTCAAAAATAAATAATTTGAATAATGAAAATGACCCAAGATCAACCACTTGGGACACCACAGGCTTGTGTCGAAGGCACACACCAATGACCCCAATTTCAAATAAATCTAATTCACACATTTTAATTGATAGCATAACCCCCTTTTAAAAAAAAAAAAAAAAAAAAAAAGTTGACGTGTTACACATTCCTAACAGTTGACACCTGTGACAAATGGGATAACAAATTTTGTTTTTCAAGAATAATATATCATAAATTTATGTGTATGCCTACTCCAATAGATAATTAGGAATTACTTTGTATTCCAATCTATTCCCAATGCAAAAAGTATCAAGATTCGAAATCACATTCTCATTATTCTTAAAATTTTTATTATTTAAAATAACCTTAGTGGATATGTGGTAGAAGACTGCCATTTATTTTCAAACCACAAGTTATATTTTGGCGTTTAGTGTTAACTTTCTTTTTACGAAAAGAAAAGGGGAAAAAGTAAGATGGATTAGGTGCGAGGGAAGTTTCAAAAAAGGCTTACCCTGAAAGAAAATTAACGAAAAAGGTACATATTAAAAGTAAAAATACTAAAATTCTTAAAAATTATACTAAATATCTTACATGAGTGTGAAATTTATACGGGATCTATGTTATGTGAGTCTCACACCCATATAAGATATTTGATAAAAATTTTAATAGAATTTTTAAAATTTCTAATATTACTCTATTAAAAAATAGTTGAAATTGAAACATATAGTTTGGTAAGTGGTAGACTAATGAAGGTTTGAACATACTTTGGAAAAGTAATTAAAAGTGCATTTATGGATCAAATTAACGTCACTCCCTATATCATTTTCAGCAGCAGCAGCAGATTGTTTGTTTGGAAAGTGATTTTTTAAAATAATTTTTTAAGTTTTTATTTGTTAATTATATATTTTAGTTAAAAAATTAAAAAATTATTATAAATTGTCATATTATTTTTTTATTTTTTTACACATTTTTTATAAAAAAATTAAAAAATTATTAAAATAGTACGTTCCCAAATGAGACCTAACTAAAATATGAGATAAAATTAGGGGTTGTTTGGGTGTTCTAAATAAGTGCACTTTTTATCTTTTTGAACTAAAATATTGAGGAAGAAAATATGGATGTTTTGGTTAACTTTTTGACTTTTTATGAAAAAATGTGTAATAAAAAATTGTAAAAATTGATTTGTAGAGAAAAATTAGAATTGCGAGTTGTGCAGCCATAATTATTGACTTTTGGTTAATAGTGTTAACTTTTTAACTTTTTGAATAACTTTTTTGACTTTTTTACAATATGCCAAACTTGGCCTTAGTATATTTCACACTTTTGAAATTTTTAAAAACTCTTTATATTATATTAGAAATTAATAAGATTATTTTAAATTAGTGTACTATGCACTCTTAAAATTTCAATAGTTTGCATCTTTAAAATTATAAAGATTCCCACCTTTAAATTATTTACATAACAAAATTTTAAAAATTAATTTTCAATTGAATTTTATGAAATATTTGTAGTGAAATGGATTTAGAAATATTTTCTCACCCCTTTTATATTGCTCCCCATGGACCCTCTCAGGGCCCACTACCCCCTCCTGGGCTTTGACCTTGTTCCTGAGCCTTTTACACAACCCACGGGTTACGCAACTCTTACAACCCTTCAACTCGGTTGTACTCAGCTACGACCTTTCACTGGACCTGGCATGGGCTGACTTATATGTGGCCAGTTCATGGGCCAGATATGGACCCTGTGGCATAGGCCGACTTATATGTAGCCAGTTGATGGGCCTGGTATGGGCCGACTTGTACCCCGACCAGTTCATGAAGCTCGGGACCGTATTTATTTTGCCACCATAATTGCCCCCAGAACACCCGATTAACACCAGTTATTTGGTGTGGTCGGCTTCTGTGTGTACTTTTCAGCTGATAAGTTTCTCAAGCCTTGAAAGTCAGAAATACGGCGCACGCACGCCTTTTAGTATTGATACGTCAGATCAGACGCAATATGGAATCATCATTACTTCCCGCCTCTTCGTAATTTGACGCTCATTTAATGCGATTTGAAATTTGTATGTGTTGAACCTTGGTTATTTGGCATTCTTCACACCGTTCTTCCTTCATCACAAGATTCCTGCGTTTTTAACTTTGTTTCATATCGCTTCTTCACTTTGCCCCGTCCTTCTGACTTGTAAGTCCCTCCCTTTCTTCCCCTTTTGTTTGCATTCCAGTCCCTTTGTGTGTTTTTATTTGCATTTCTTCTATTCCTTCCAGAATGGCGACTCATTTGAAAGCTCTTCTTTATGTGAAGCAAGTCGCCGCTTTTCGTCGTCACTTTTCAATCCCAGACGATGTCCACCTGTCTCTTGTTGCAGACAGTGTGGTTGATATGGAGAGGGATGATGCAAACACCATCGTCTTTCCTCTCCTGTCAATTGCTGAGGGTAGAGTCCGTTTCCCGTTACACCCTTTCCTCAGGACTGTTCTGCGTTACTGGGGTCTCATTCCCTCTCAGCCCAATGTGAATTTTTACTGTATAATCATGAGTTTAGTGGAACTGAACCACCAACTTGGGCTTAACTTGGGAATCCCAGCCATTCGACACTGCTACGTCATGGCGAAATTGACTGGTCGGCAAGGCCGTTATTTTCTTAGAGCCAAGGACATAGATCACCACTTTGTGACTATGCTTGCCAGTTTTGGAAAAAGAGTCGACAATGTAATGGTCTTCGTTCGAGGCAATGGGAAATTCGGTGAGGGAGAAGATAGCCAAGACCCTGTGCCGAGACAGAAAGGCGAGCCAGGTGGCTGAACATAATTCTAAGTTTAGCGTTTTATTCAGCTCTAAAAAATTACTGACCAGTTTTGTTGTGTGCAAGTAACGACTTAAAGAGAGTCCTCTCGTCGGCAGATGAGGCCGTTCTTAATCAGGTGAAGGCGATCCTTAAGTACAAAGGGCGTGCCAATCTACAAAGGCAGGGGCGTGCCGCACACCTGTTGTTAAGATGCGACCCAACCTAATCAACATTTTCGGCGGCTAACCATATCCCTGTGTCGAGAGGAGAATAGCAACTTACGGCACTCATATTCCCCAACTTCAGGAGCCTAAGGAGCATTGCACTTAAAGATTCAGACGCCGAAGAGGTTGGACTCGAGAGCCGTTTGGAAGAAGAAACTTCAGACGCCGAAGACGCTAGACATGGGGGCCGTTCGGAGAAACAAGAATTAAATAGGGAAATTGAGTTGGCCTTTGAGCAACTCAACCCTAAAAGCAACGACCAATCCTCTATTTCTGGTTGAGTAGCGATTGCTTCTCTAGAGGATGACATATTTACCGAATTAGAAGATTTGCCTAGGGCTGAATCTAAGGAGGTGGGCAGAGAGTCACTTGCGTAGTTTGCCAGATGAAGAAATGCCGAGAAGATGGCAGCAAAGAGGAGAGCTAGTGATACTAGAGGGGATCTAGAAACTCCCCCTCCAGCGGCCGTCCTAGAAACAATTCAGGAATTGGTTGTGGCTGATAGAGTCTCTAATCGGCAACCAATAGAAACCTCTGCCTTCGATCAAACTGATCAAAAGGGCGAAAACTTCCCGTCGAATATATTACCAAATCATTTGAAGAACCAATTGATAAATAGCAAAGGTTGGAGGCGCTTTCCCTGGATTCGGCCTAGCCGTTGGCCATCCAGCCAAGGATGAAAAGCGAGCCGGTTCTCTCTAGTGAATCGGCCATTAGGGATCCGACCATGGCTTTAAATGTAGCATCGGCACTTTCACTTTCGTCGGACAAAGTAGCATTCCGCGCCAAACCGGATGTCGTCTCTATTGCCTTGGAGACTCAGTTAGCTATATTGGTAGGTAGCATGTATTTTGATCTTTTTGTGTCATTTTGTTGTTGACTAATGTAACTGCTATGTCATGCTTGTTAGGTGGCGGACAAGATAGCAAAAATCGGTCGTTGTCACTACGACATTACGGAGAGACTTGGCGTGATAGAAAGCCAACTTGAGGACGAAAGAAATAAGGCTACAATCGAAATGGCCTAATTGACGGCGGTGACGGCAAAGGCGGAAGCCAAAGCCAAGAAGGCAGAAGATGAACGGGCGAAGGCTGCTGCCGAAGAGGAGAAAACAAGGCATGCCAAGCTGCTTTGGTAGGCCGCCGAGGAGAGGGCTACCTTGATAGACGGTGAGTTGAAGTTGGCCAAAGCAGAGAATGCAAAATTAATGGCCGAATTAGCGGAGTCAAAGAGAGCCCTAGAGCGCGCGGAGGCAGATGTAGCCAAGGCATTTGATGCCGGCGAGTTTAAAGCCAAGGAGTTATATACAGACGAAGCGTTGAAGTTTGAAAATCGAGGCTTCAAGCATGGTTGGCTCAAGGCTTTGGCGGCTACCAAAGTGACTTTTGACTTGCCAATTCCATACGAGTAATTGGAAGTTAAGCCTCTGGAGTCAGACCCAGAGGACTTTAAAGATGTTTGAAGATAGTATATTTATAGTTTGTTTATTTATCTAGTTGTTTTAGTATTAGTAAATTTTTTGTAGTATGGCAGTTTTCATTGATAAAGTGATACTTGTTCGTATATAGTTTATGAATGAAAAATGCCTATTTTGAGAAATAACTTATATATGTCAATGAAACCTGTTTTGAGAAATAACTTATGTATGTCAATGAAAGTTGCAATGAAGGTTGTGTATGTCAATAAAATTATTAAAGTTTTGTATGTTGTCTAAAGCACCAAACTAAGCACAAAGCAAGAAACAAGCGTCAGAAAATGGTCAAGTGGGGCAATGGAGTAATTCGGCCAAAGATGGATAAGCTGAATAGATTCACATATCTACTCTTGCCCTGTTTCAGCATAAGTCAGCCACCGATTACACAAAATAACCTCAATGGTCAAGTGGGGTAGTGGAGTGATTTGGCCAAAGATGGATTAGCTTAATAGATTCACATATCTGCTCTTGCCCTATTTGAGCATGAGTCCGCCATCGAATACACAAAATAACCTCAATGGTCAAGTGGGGCAGTGGAGTAATTCTGGTAAAGATAGATAAGCTGAATAGATTCACATATCTTCTCTTGTTCCATTTGAGCATGAGTCCGCCCTGAATACACAAAATAACCTCAATGGTCAAGTATGGCAGTGGAGTGATTCAGCCAAAGATGGATAAGCCAAATAGATTAACATATCTGCCCTTGCCCCATTTGAGCATGAGTTCACCGCCGAATACACAAAATAACCTCAATAGTCAAGTGTGGTAGTGGAGTAATTCGACCAAAGATGGATAAGCTTAATAGATTCACATATTTGCCCTTGCCCCATTTGAGCATGAGTCCGCCACCAAACACACAAAATAACCTCAATGGTCAAGTGGGGCAGTGGAGTAATTCGGCCAAAGATGGATAAGCCAAATAGATTCACATATCTGCCCTTGCACCATTTGAGCATGAGTCCGCCGCTGAATATAGGTGGGAAAGGCGACGGCGGCAGGTGCATCGTTAGTGGTGCACTTCGTAATTAATGAAGGTGGAGTCGTTAAATAGCCCTTGTGTAACCCACAAAAGGGGTTATCCAACTATAATGGGCAGTGAACAAAATGGAAGAAGCGAAAGCATTTGCACAGTAATCAGTGTAAGCGTATGTCTAACAAATTATTTTTGACCAGTAGAGGTGAAGGAAAAAGTTTGGCAGAACTGGACGAGGAGATGAATTGTAGAGTAAGTGGTGCAGCTTCCCGAGCTAGCACTGTAACATCGAAAGAATAGGAAAGATGACGTTCACCCCTTCGACGAAGTAGGTTTCCAAGGAGGAGTGAGATTGAGAGATCACCCAGAGGTGGGGCGTAGCAAAAAGGTAGCGCCAAGGCTATAACCGCACAAGGGTCTGTGCGACATGAGCCGAGTAAACCGCCACGCCCTTTAAGTTTTGCTGTCTTTATTGGCAACAAGCCCATGACCAAAGCAGACTTAATTATTCATGATCCGAAAGTGGCGGTAGACTTTACACGGCAAATATGTCCACTCGAGGTACAATAATCGATGATTGGGCGGGGCGACTATGAAGTTTTTAGAGATGGTGTGCACGGGTCAATCAAAGGAGTCTACTGTGCATATGAGATCGGTATGTGGCTTCGGGGCGCTTAGAAAAAAATTGCTTAAAAGGATAGATGGATTCGAGATTTGGAACGCCACAGAGAAAGCGGAGAACGAACTGCGCAGAGCTAGGGCTGCCAACAAACAGCCCGTAGGGTCAACGAATACAGCCGTTACCGATAGAGTAAACTAGCAGCTGATCGACTATGCTATAGCCAATCGGGATACGGCTGCAGTATTTGCCAAAAAGGCCATACGATCCCGGGCTTATGAGCAAGGCTTCTTTGACGGGCGAAAAGTTGACATCGAGAAAACCAGTGAGAAACTGGCCGATGATGTTTTCCGATGCGAGAATCATGGTTTCAAACATAGATGGTTTAAGGCTCTTCAAGTTGTAGGCATTGACTCAGCGTCGCCCCTATACCAAAATTATAAATTTTCATTTGAAGCCTATGACATCGAGAAAACGGACGACGAAGAGAAGCCGGAGTAGATTTGCAATTTAATAATTTATAAATGTTGCCGTTAGTTGTAATAAACTTTGCAGTTTACTTTAATGCATTGTTAACATAAAAGATGGGGCTTTTGCTCGCCTAACTCTTCTTTTAGCAACACGGCACTGACCGTGCGATCCGATACCGCAAGATACAGGATGCATGGGTAGTTTGGAGATGGAGTTATTAAAAGCTGTATTGAACGGAGATAAGCTTTTAGTGCATCCAAGGCAGACTGGCACTCAGGGGTCCAATGAAATGCCTTTCCCTACCAAAGGGTGTGAAAAAACAGTCGACAACAATCCGAAGAACAGCTGATGAATCTGTTGAGAGCTGCGGCCATCCCCATTAGCTTCTGCACTTCTTTGGCTAATTGAGGTGAGCCGAGTTCCAGGATTGCCGTAATTTGCTTCGAGTTGGCTTCTATTCCACGATGGTTCACAATATATCCAAGGAGTGTGCCAAATTCGATGCCGAACGCTCATTTTGAGGAGTTAAGTTTCATCCTATACTTTCGAAGAATGTCGAAGGTTATAGAGAAGTCGGCTAGCTGGGCATGCTTCTCTCTAGATTTACCACTATGTCGTCGATATATACTTCCATGGAATGGCCGAGTTGCTCTTTAAACATTGTAGTGACCAGTCTCTGGTAAGTTGCGTTGGCATTCTTCAAGCTAAAGGGCATGACTTTATAACAATAAGTACCCCTTGGGGTGAGGAATGTTGTTTTGTCCTGGTCGTCAGAATGCATGGCAATTTGATAATAGCCCATGTACGCATCTAAGAATCTCATTCGTTGATGGTACGCAATTGCGTCAACTAGTTGATCGATTTTGGGGAGAGGGAAACAATCTTTGGGACAAGCCTTATTCAGGTCCGTGAAGTCCACGCAGATACATTAGGACTCATTTTTCTTCTTAACCACAACTGTCATGACCCGAACCCGCCCCTATGGGTTGAGGACATAACCGGCTAGTAATCCTGTGATTACCTACGACCTCAGACCAAAACAGACATAATTTATCAGAGTAAAGGGGCCAAACGGAAGTAAAAATTTAAAACTTTGTCCATAGAGCCGTGCTTATATGCACATTAAACAAACCATATACAGATACGTTAATAACCCACATCAAAAGTACTGTATCACAAAATTCATTACAGACAGGATCATCCAAAATGAGCCAACCTATAACAGATTATGTACAGACATACATAAGGCCCTTGCCAACAAGACAAAACATAAGTACATAATAAAAGGGCAAGAATGGTCTCATGCGTGAGACACAAGGCTGACTCTCCAAAACTCATGTTGTTCCTGGCAGACTTCACTGGGGCTGGGTTTGTGCTTCTCTTGGCTCACCTACACACACATGAATGAGCGTGAGCGATAGCCCAGTGAATAATATCAAATACAGAATATATATAATAATGTAGAACAACAAGTTCCAAACGGCCTCGGGCCCAATTCTTATTTCTAATTAGTAGATATATATGACTAAACGAATTCCAAACCAAGTGACTTGTAGTGTCAACATTTTGGCCTTTGGCCCATTCAGATACTTATTTATGTCAAAACGGCCTTCGGCCCACTTATTTATGTCAAAATGGCCTTCGGCCCACTCATTCATGTCAAAACGGCCTTCGGCCCATTCATATAAGTTGAAACGACCTTTGGTCCATTCATATAAGTCAAAACGACCTTTGGTCCATTCACATGTGTCAAAACAACCTTTGGTCCGTTCATATATGTCAAAACGACCTTCGGTCCGTGCATTTCTATCAAAACAACCTTTGGTCCATTCAATTCTATCAAAACGACCTTTGGTCCATTTATTTATTCATATCAGACTTTCGTCCACAATCCCAAATAGCAACTCATAAAGCTTATAAGGGAACAAACAATTGGACATTCACAAACATTCGAATATCAATATTACTCACAGTGATCGGTTTGTGGATTTGCCCTGGAGCTTGACCCTACACATTTCACGAACATAAAAGGGTCACTAACAACTCAATCCGTTCTTTAATTCACATATCTCTCTTTAGGCTTAATTCACATTTCATTAACTCATTTACAATGCTTAACATATGCCTAAGAGTGCTTACAAGTGAAAGAGAACGGAAAACAGAACACAAAATGCAAATTTCATAATTTCAGAAAACAGGATCCCCGCTCGAGCGGACCCTTAAGGCCTGCAAAAGTACTGGATAGGTGAAATTTACGCTCGATCGTCCAAACTGGCGCTCGAGCTGAAGGCCTCTTAACTTAGCTCCCCGCTCGAGCATGACATTACCCGCTCGAGCGGACTCTATGTCTGCAAAAAGTACTGGATGCATCATTTTTATGCTCGAGCGCAAGATAGGATGCTCGAGCGGAAGTTCATGCTCCATGATCCCCGCTCGAGCATGAAATTACCCGCTCGAGCGGACACCATGCCTGCAAGAACAAAATACTGGGAGCTCGAAATCCCCGCTCGAGCGTGAACTTCCCCGCTCGAGCGAAAATCAAAATTCTGGGCTTCCTAGATTGTGCTCTTGAGTTCCAATTCAATTTTCCAGCTACACTTTTTGCATGCAATGGCTCAAATCTCATGTACAATCATGCTAATATGGTATAGACCCCAAATTACAACTTAATAAGGCTCAATTTCGCAATAAGTCACATGCATCTCCCAATCCCCCATCAAACTCATTAACAATGTACAAGTTCATGCATTCAAGCTCATATCTTCTCAAATTGTACATGCATGTGATGATTTAGCCACATTCTCAACTTAGATAACACAAATGATGAGCAACACATGAGTTTCAACTAAAACTCTACATAAATCATGTATTTCAAGCTTACATATGCCATTTCAACACAATTGCATACATGCATGCTTATATCAAGCTTTAATTCCAACAAAACCAACTTAAATCATGCTCTTGAGTACAAACAACCCTTGAACACACAAGATCACACATTACTTCCATGAACTCAAGAGCCAATGGCTTACCTAGAAGCTCAATTCCTTCAATCTATGGTCCAATTTAGAGATAGACTTCAATTTCTTCAAGCTTGAGTTGAAATAGCACAATTCTCTCCCTCTCTCTCTCTAACAGCCGGTCCTCACTCTCTCACAATGATGTCCTCAGATTTTTGAGCTCAAATGAGCTAAGGGGGGGTGTAATGCTATAACACAACAAGGCCCACTAATAAAATATTTTAATATAAAATATTTGAGCCCTTAATTCATCAATTTAATCAGTTTAAATTGACTAGAATAAATTTTCAATTAAATTTCACCGTAGGCTCTAAAAATTATGCCAACCACAATGGCGTAATCAATTTCAGGTTCTGTGGCCAATAAGGCCCTCAATTAAATTTTCGAAGTGAATTATTCAAACAGATATTCCTACGGTGAACAGATAAAATTCTAAAATCACATACATTCACATAATGGCACATGAAATCATGCTAAACACATAATCATACTTAAATTAAGGACCAACTTGCACATCACGGAACAGGGGTGTCATAACAACAGTGTTGGACAGCCAGGTGGGGTAATTCACTTCGCGAATTGCTTCGGCCTCCAGAAGTTTATCGACTTTTGTGACAATAGCCGAAGTATGTTCGACTACAGATCGACGACTCTTCTGAATGACAGGTTTGGCCTTTGGGTCAACATTCAAACGATGTTGTGCCACGCTAAGGTCTACTCTCGGCATCTCATAAGGTATCCAGGAGAATACATCAATCTTGCCAAGTATGAAGGAAATCAGCTCTTGGCGGTCATCGGCAGTGAACGAAGTGTCGATCAGGAAGAATTTATCTGGTTCATTCGCAAGTCCAATCCGCTTGAGATCCTCAGTCGCCTTTTTGGTGGGGAGTTTTTCAACATCCTCGAGGCTTTCTCAGTCCAGAATTTCAATGGAGTTTACTTCTATCTCCCTTGGCTTTTTTGTTAATACAATAAGGTAGCATTCATTTGCTGACTTCTGAGAGCCGTGAATCTGCTCAATGTCGTGTTGCATTGGGAAACGGAGTAGTTGATGATAAGTACTTGGTATGGCCTACATCGCATGCAACTAGGTTCTACCCATGATTAAGTTGTGTAGCGATGGAAGCTTTACGACCAGAAACTCCACGTCGAGTGTCCTAGTGCCTACACACACCACAACCCTGACCTTACCCAGAGGGTATTCAGAATTGGCATTGAATGCCAAACAACGGGTATTCTGTTGGCAAGAGGTTTGACTCTCTGAAGCCAAGCTTAAGAAATGTCTTGTAATACATTATCTATGATGTGCTCCTCTGATCAATCAATATGTGTTCAACAACATACTTGTTCACGCGTAGCTCGATGACGAGAGGGTCGTCGTGGGAAAGGATCAATCCCTCGAGATCTGTATCGTCGAAGCTAATCTTGCTGGTCTGATGGGGCCGTTTGGCTGGTGTGAACGACTTGGATGGGAATGGTTAAGACCTTTGAGCTGGAATCGCATGGATGCTATTTGCCAACGGCAGACTATATATCACATGAATTACACCCAGTGGGGGTGAGTCCGAGTACAGAGCCACCGCATTGGATGTGTTATCTTTATGGGAGAGGTATTGAACCAATTGGTCATCCTGTACCAGCTCCTCAAGATGGTCATTCAAGGCGTAGCACCTGTCGATTTCATGCCCATGATCCTTATGGTATTCACATCGTTGATCCATTCGTCTTGTGTCGGGGGTCCCAATCATTTTGGTCGACCACTTAAAGAAGGGTAGATGTTAGACTTTGGGGAATATCTTAATAATTGGCTCAGTCAACTCGGTATATTTCTTGTGAGATCGCCTGGGGCGTCTGCTTTCCACTTGGTATTGCTCGTTCGATCGGCATGAATGTTGATCCCTCAATCGGCGTTGGTCTCGACGACTTTCTCGTTTTGGCCTACTTCGTGGCTCGAAGCTCCTTTCCAGTGGGGCTACACTTATTGACTATACTAGGGCAGGTGCCGCCGTTTCATAACCTTCTGACCTACCTTGACGTAGAGGGCGTCATCCTCTACCTTGCAATACTCTTCAACCTTTTTCATTAGGGCCCACACGATTTTTGGAGGTCGCCTTGTCAACGAGCTCCGGAACGAACTATCAAGATGTAAGCCTATCTTGAAGGCAGTGATGGCCATAGAGTCATTGCAAGCATCGTCAACTAGGTTGAAACATTCTCAATAGCATGCCAAATACTCATGGAGGGTCTCTTCTGGCCTGATTTACATTGCCAGAGCGAGTCGGCTTGCTTAGGCTGAATCTCATTGGTAATAAATCTTGCTCAGAAAGACTTTTGGAGTTGATGAAAACTCTTTACCGAGGTTGGTTTGAGTTTATAATGCCACCAGATTGCCAACGGACCCAAGCTGGTTGGAAACATGCGATACATAAGCGCCTCGTCATCAGCGTGCAATGTCATTGCTTACTTATAATGGCGAATGTGATCCGTAGGATCTGATTTACCATCATACAGAGTAAACGTTGGTGCCTTAAATTTTTTAGGCAGGACCTCCCTTGCAATCCATCATGCGAAAGCATTATGTCTATCTTCCCCATCTGAACCACCACATTTTCCTTGTCTGTGTTGCACATATGGACTTCCCTCAGATGAACTGGTCGTGCCAACACACCCATTTTTTCTGGGTTCTTAAGCTGATGAGTCGGATGAGGTGCTACTATCATGTCTCCGATGTCAGTGTCGTGGATTATCTTTCCTCTGTTCTAGCAACCGATCCGGCTTGTGATGCGGTGCAGTCTGCTGAGATTTGGCTAACTCCAGAGCCAGCTCTTTATGTAAACATTCGTTGTCTGCCGCCATCTCTTCTAGTTGTTGTTCATTTCGCTTTGTTTGGTCCATTATCGTCTGTATGGTTTCTTACACTGAAGTCGAAGGTGAAGACTGAGTGACTGGATCGACCGGATCGAAATTCAAAACTCTTCGTGCGGTGATATTCTTCGGACTAACCAGGGTTCTTGGTGTCACATCGTCAACAACGAACAGGGGATCATTTGTTAAGTCTACCATGAACACGCTAGAGTATTCCCACAGACGGTGCCAATTGTGGTGAAATGGATTTAGAAATACTCTATCATTCAAACAGAACTCTCCTCTCATCTCTTCTCTCTTACCTTCTTTTATATTGCTCCCCATGGACCCTCTCAAGGCCTATTACCTCCCCCTGGGCTTTGACTTCGTTCTTGGGCCTTTTACACAGCCCACAGGTTACACGGCTCTCACGGCCCTTCAACTTGGTTCTACTCAGCTACGGTCCTCCACTAGACCTGGCATGGGCTGACTTATATGCAGCCAGCTGATGGGCCTGATATGGGCCCTGTGGCATGGGCCAACTTATAGGCGGCCAGTTGATGGGCTTGGCATGGGCCGACTTGTACCCGGCCAGTTCATGAAGCTTAGGACCGTATTTATTCGGCCACCACAATATTGATCGGTTACTTATTATATTTTTATTTTGTTTAGAATTGTTTATATTCTTTAATTTATTCTTATTTATTACTATTCTTATTTTCAATTCATATGTTATTTATGTTTTTTTTTTCCTTCTATAAATCACAATTAATGAGTTCGTTTTCTAGAAAGGAGAATATTGTTTAGAAATGAAATATTATTTGCGTTCAACATTATATTCTTAAAAATGAGTTCATAAAATTTAATTCCACTTATTAAAAATAATTATCATTTTATTCATAGAAATATGCATTTTCAATTATGAATTTTTTTTAACTAAACTACGTAATAGGATAGTATTTTTTTTTTTTTTTGTAACAATTTATTTAATCATTTTTATTGAGAAGATATTATTTGAAGTTTTGAGTTTAATTTACTATCATATTTTTTTTTATATTTATTATAAAAGGTGACGATCACAACATTTTGAAATAGTAATTTTAGTAGACAAAAACATATAATAATAGCTACTCTTTTTGTTAAATTAACATAGATAAAAAATAATGTTCAATCATATTTTTGTACTTAATTATGTTGATAAAAAATGCCCGGTTACTATTCACTTTTTTGTGTGGATAAAATCAAAATTTGAGTTTTTTTGGGATTAAAAATTAGGGTACTTACCAATTAGTCCTATTAACTAGACTTATTTACCTACAGGTCCTAACTAATAAATTTAACATTATAAAAATAAGAGAGTGATAAATTTATAACTAAAAATTTATTCATAAAAACAAAGAGACTGATAAATTTATCACTATAAATTTATTCATAAAAATAAAAGACTGATAAATTTATCTTTATCACTTAATAAATTTATCAATAGGACTTAATGGGTAATAAGTTTCCAAAGTAGGACCTATTGAGTAATAAGTCTCCAAAATAGGACCTATTGGTAGTTTACCCTAAAAATTACTTGTGTTTTTGTCTCACCAAAGATCAAAGGAGTTTTCTTAAGTGTGCAAGTGCACACCATGTTCCACTTACACAAAATGTGTAAGTGTAAGGTGTAAGTATAAGGTGTAAATGTAAGTGTAAGGTGTAAGTGGGTTACATATGGTGTGCAACCTCAAAAAAAGTGTAAGTGTAAGGTTTAATTTTTCACAAAATGTGTAAGTGTAAAGTGTATGTGTAAGGTATAAGGTGTAAGGTGTAAGTTGCACACCATAACCAAACCCAAAATCAAATCATAAATCTATCCCTACCGAAAGTACAAGAAAGAGTTTGAGAATGACTTTTTATATCAAAATGTATTAAATAAATAAATAAAGAGAAGAAAAGAAATCTAGATAATGTTTGGTTTAATTTTTAAAATATGATTAGGATAAAAATAAAAAATAAAAAAATTGTTTGGTTAACGAATTTTTAAAACAAAACTCAAAAATCAATTCTCTCTCTCCTCTCTCCTTCTCTTTTTATTATTTTTAATAAATGAATCAATCACTTTTTCTCTCTCTCATTCTCTTATATTTTACACATCAATCAATCAATTTTTTTCTCACATCCATCTATTTAATTAAAAAAAAACTACAAATCATCCCAAAATGATTTTCAAAATTCATAACCAAATAAATTTTTAACTTTCAAAACTCTTTTCAATAATTTATTTTTCAAAATACAATGTAAAACTCAAAACTTATTTTAAAAAACTAAACCAAACGGAGCATTAAATTTTTTTTACTCAACATTTTATCTTTTACTTTTTTTTCAATAACTTTGTGATTAAAGGATCAACTGCTCAAAACAACTTTTAAAATAAGATATATGCAAACCTGCATGTCGTCACTTCACTTCCATCACAACGATTGAAAATTTTCTTTGACTAATTGGAGAAAACTTTACAAAAGCAATTAATAGACACTAGAAAACTTTACAAAAGCAATTACTAGACACTATATGCTAATGGGATTCCATACAAATTACAATGTCAAATCTTGGGACCACATTTAAAGGAAAAATTATAATTTCAGTGAACTACTCAAAAAAACAAAAAAAAACACGTTCATAAAAAAATTTATCACTATGTTTGGTTTTAGTTTTTAAAATTTATTTTTTTAAAAATTTTATTTTTTTTTGTTTTTTTGTTTTTTGTTTTTTATTATATTTTTACTGAATTTTTTTTGATATTTTAAGTAATTTTTTAATTTTTAGACACACATAGCATAAATATACTTAAAAGTATAATGTTTGTGAAAAAAAATCTTTAAAAAATTTACTAAATACTAAAAATACAAAAAATACAAAAATTCAGTATATTTTTTTATTTTTTTTGTGTAATTATTAATTTTTTAAAATATTTTTTTACTAATATTTTACTATTTAAATACATCTAAGTAAGATGCATCTAAAAAAGTAAAAAATTGTTTAAAATTTTAAAAATATTCACTAAAAATAAAAAAAAAATGAAAAATAAAAAGTTCAATTTTAAGAAAACCAAATTCAAAAAACTGAAACCAAACACAGTGTATAATTTTAATTATGAAATTTTAAAAATTTATTATTGATTTATAATTATTTTTTCAAATTAGTACTAATTTGATATTTTCCCAAATAACCATCACCTTATAGAAAAAAAATGGTACAAATCATCATTAGAATGAAATATACATTTTTTTTTTCTAATAATACATTCACCAAATTTGGCGTTGCTTGAATTGTCTAAATTTGTTCATGTCGATCGTTCGGCAAGTCGATCGGCCAGATGATAGGGTGATGACTATAGTAGATGAGGGTGAAGTCAATTGTCTGACAGGTTACTCGGGTAGTCATCCAGCTGGAGCAAATTTAGACAATTCGGTTGACAGCAAATTCACTTTTGAGAACATGGTTAAGAGTAATTTTTTGACTTTTTTTTTTTATCAATTCTCCTCTCTACTGTTTTGCATATTTTTTAAAAAACAATTCTAAAAAATTAGTTTTTATCCTACTTCTCAAAACAATACTCTCTCAAAAGCTTATTTTGGCAATTGGGTTAAAAGCCAAAAAATATATTTTTTTAGGTTTTTTTAGTCACATCACCTCTGTATTTTTTTATACGATTTTTAAAAAAAAAAAAACTAAAAAACTGACTTTTAACTACTTCTCAAAATAGGGCTAAACTTTATTATTGACTATTCCTTTAAAAAAAAAAAGAAAACTTTATTATTGACTGAACTTTATTATCCAAATAAGTGGAAAGAAATGGATGATGATAAATATGTTTAAATATTAAATTTGTAGAGAGGAAAAATGAATGAAAAAGTAAATAAAATAGATTCAGAATTTTTATTTTTATCATTCTCAAATCCTTTGATAAATTTAAAATTTAAACATAGCAAATAAATAAATGTAAGACAAATTATAACAATAGTCTTTACATGTTGTTACCTGTGTCATTGTAATTCATACCATTTCAATTCGCTCAATTTTAACATTTTATTTTGCATAAATTTGGTTCAATGAAAATTTTTCACTAAATTGATTGAGTAAATCACTTAATAAATTAAGTTTATAATTTTTTTTTTCTTAAAATCATGACACATACGCTTGCTTATTTTCAATAAATATATTTATAACTTATTTTAAAATAAACTATTAATTATTCATATAAATTGCACCAATAGTCCTAGTATTCAAAACCGTTGAATTGGACCTTGCTGATTGAGCAGTAGAGTATTGTTATTCAAGACCAAAAATTAGATTTAAAATTATTTAGGATATTAAGAGTAACATTCTCTTTCATATATTTTCTAATCATCAACTAATCATTATTAATTACATATCATTACGTCTATAAAATGAATCTAAAAAGTAGACTTGTATATCATTATTTAATACGTTAATCCCATTTTGAATATCTTAAACCAATAGTTGTGGTTGAGAACAAGAATTATACTAGGGACCTTAAATAATCTACTAAATTTTTTACCAAACCTCTCAAATGGATGTAAGATCCACACATATGTAGGTTTGTGTGGGTTTCATACCCATATGAGAGATTTGATAGATTATTTAGAATCCATACCATTTTCTGAGAAGAAATCACATTCTCATACCAAAAAACTATTGGAATTTATGATTTTATAGGCTTATTTGGGGCCAACTTTGAACCTAAATTTGAGTGAGGCCCACATGTCTTTTGGGGTGGGTCCAAAGAGGTGACGTGTTCCTTGCTGCATGGCAAGTTACACGGTGAAGACAGTTCGTCAAAACCATTTATAAGTGAATAGGAAGTTGATGTCGTGTTCGGGTTTGTGGAATGGACAATTCAAGAAGTAAAATGTGGGTTTCCTTGAAATGGTTATCCCACATTGGAAACTTAAAAGAACTTATGTGTGTATATAAGTTCTAGGTGGCCAACACTTGGGTTGGGCCCCAAAAGGCACCCAAAGTTTGTAGAAGGGAGAAGTTATGGATAAAGTGAACCTTAGCCCAAACCACCACGCATGCGCGCTCGCCACTGCGTCCGATTGTACCGGGCGCAGGTGTGGGTCGGGTCAGTTCTAATATTAATTTTTTGAACAAAATTTATTTTGAATTTTTTTTAAAATTCTTGCAGGAAAAATTTGAAATTGGCACCAATTTAAATTCAAATTTTTGGTCCTAATTTGTGCTTCTTCTGGTTCAAAAATCCCAACAGATTAGACTGTTCTAACAGATTGAAAACTACCAGCAGTTTCTGGACAAATTCAAACTGCCAGTAGTTATCAATTCAAAACAATTTCTGCACCTGTTCATTTCAAACTGCATTTGTTCGGTTTGATTTTCTGACCTGTTCGACTCTATAAATACCAGCACATTCCAGCAGTTTAAGGCATCCTGAAAATTTTGAAAATCATCTTCTTGCCTTCCTTTTGCTCTCTTGCATAGATATATTCTTCATATTATTTTAGGAAAAAATTCCAAGAGTATAGAACATAGGTTTGGTTTGCCATACAAATTGTTTGGAGTGCTACTACAATTTGTGTAGATTATTGTATCTTAGGAGATAGACGTCATTCATCCGTAAGCACCGAAACGGGGCGAATCTGTCTTAAAGACAGAGTGTCACACACTCGACTTGATCTTTTAAATATTTATTTGGTTTGGTAAATAAATTCTGTAAGTAATTTATTTTTATTCGTTTGATTTGTTTCAAGTTATTTATTTTACACAGAAGATTGTTCGAACAATCTTAAGACAAACTCGAATTATTCTGTTTATACATAATTTTTCATTTGTTTCATTTTCTTCATTTCTTCTTCTTATAGACATTATTTTTTGTGATTTTACAAATAATATTCTGATTGGAAAAACAAATAGTAGTAATATACTATTTTAAAAATAATAGTGATATACTATTTATTTTCTTTGACAACTAGCAGTAATATACTGGTAGTTATTAACAATTCAAAATATTTATTTGTGAAATTGGTTAAAAATTAATTTTGATTTTCAGAAATAATTTTGGAGTTTTCATTAATTAAAATTCTGTTTCAGTATTTTAATTATTGAAGTGTTACAGAAATTTAATTTTCTGTGTGGAATTAATTTATTTAAATAAAATTTTATTTTATTTTCAAATTAATTGAAAATAAAAGTTACAATTCTCGTTTCTTTTATGGTTTAAATTTTCTGTGTAGTATAAAACTCTAATTATAATTTTGTTTTATAATTTAGAATCCATGGCTATTGAAACTAATACTGAAACTAATGCTGGTATGGTGGCTGCAATTGATCCACCATACCAGTGAAAATCACGGTGCAATTGCTCAAACTAGTACTATTGTGACTTTGCCAATCAATCACGGTAAAAAGCTAGAGAAGTTCTTAGGAACTGATTTTAAAAGATGGCAGTAGAAAATATTGCTCTATCTTACTACTCTCAACCTGACACGTTTTCTCCGTGAGGATATTCCTACTCTGAAAGAGGATGAAACCGACCGGCAAGTAGTTGCTGCGGTCGATACTTGGAAACATGCTGATTTCCTTTGCCGAAATTACATCTTGAATGGACTTGATAACACATTGTACAACATCTATAGCCCTATCAAAACGGCAAAGGAACTTTGGGAGTCTTTGGAGAAAAAGTACAAAATCGAAGATGCTGGCTCAAATAAATTTGTGATTGGCAAATTCCTGGATTTTGTAATAGTTGATTCTAAGACTGTGATTAGCTAAGTTCAAGATCTCCAACTTATTCTACATAACATCCATACAGAAGGCATGTCTTTCAGTGAATCCTTCTAAGTTGCTGCCTTAATTGAAAAATTACCACAAGGCTGGAAAGAATTCAAGAACTACCTTAAACATAAGCGTGAAGAAATGACTTTAGAGGAATTGATTGTGCGTTTGATGATTAAGAAGGACAACCGCAACTCTGAGAAGCAGGCTAATAAGCATCCAATGGAGTCTAAGGCAAATGTGGTGGAACATGCTCCAAAAACAAAGAAATGAAAGTTTTCTGGAGAAAGTTCCACACAAGGCTCTAAAGGAGGAGAAACTAAAAAGTACAAGTTCAATGGCAGATGTTACATCTGTGACAAAGAGGGACATTGGGCCAAAGATTGCCCTAGCAAACGCAAAGGCAAAGGAAGATCAAGTAAGAAGCCTACTCAAGTTAATATGACCGAAGTGGATAAAATTTCCAATGGTGTTGAAGACATAAATTTTTCTGCAGTTGTTTCTGAGGAAAACCTTGTCAAAAATCTTAGAGAATGGTGGGTGGACACTAGTGCTACTCGCCACATCTGTGCTGACAAAAAGATGTTCACATCCTATTCTATAGTGGACAACGACGAGCAACTTTTTATGAGCAACTCCTCAACTTCTACAATTGAAGGACAAGGAAAGATTATCCTGAAAATGACATCTGGAAAGGAACTCACTCTCAATAATGTGCTGCATGTATCGGACATTCGCAAGAATCTAGTTTTCAAATCTCTGTTAAGTAAAAATGGGTTTAGGCTAGTGTTTGAGAGTGATAAATTTGTACTTACTTAGAATGAGATGCATGTAAGAAAATGCTACATGTCTGATGACATTTTTAAACTAAATGTAATGACTGTTGTCCACTCTGTTATTAATAATAATATATCTTATTCTTACTTGCTTGAGTCTTCAAATTTATGGCATAGTAGACTAGGACATGTTAATTATGAATCTTTGCGTAGATTAATTAATATGGAATGTTTACCTAAATTTGACATTGAATTAAATCATAAATGTGAAATTTGTATTGAGTCAAAATTAACTAAAACTCCTTTTCATCCAATTGAACGAAGTATGGAGCCACTTGAATTAATTCATAGTGACATTTGTGATTTTAAGTCAATTCAAACTAGAGGTGAGAAAAAATATTTTATCACTTTCATAGATGACTATACTATATAGTTATATTTATTTAATTCGAACCAATGATGAAACTTTAGAAACTTTCATTCAATATAAGAATGAATTTGAAAATCAACTTGGTAAGAAAATTAAAAAACTTAGAAGTGATAGAGGTGGTAAATATGAATCACCTTTTGGTGAGTTTTATAAAGAACATGGAATAATTCATCAAACCACCGCTCCTTACTCATCTCAGCAAAATGGAATTGTTGAAAGGAAAAATAGGATTTTAAAAGAAATGATGAATGCCACGTTAATCAGTTCTAGATTACTTCATAACTTGTGGAGGGAAACAATACTTTCCACTAATTATATTCTAAATAAAGGACCCCGAAAGAAAGTGAATCAACACCTTATGAAATGTGGCATGAGAGAGTACCATCCTATAAATACTTAAAAGTGTGGGGGTGTTTGGCTAAAGTGGCTATTCCTAGTCCTAAACGACTGAGATAGGTCCTACAACTGTTGATGGCATTTTCATTGGTTATGCCAAGAATAGTAACTCATATCGGTTTTTGATTCATAAATCAAAACATTCCGAAATGCATGTAAATACTATTATTGAATCTCAAAATGCATCATTCTTTGAACATGTATTTTCGAATAAAACTAGACAAGAGACTAGTACCAATAAAAGATCTTACGATGCTATTACTAATCATAATCAAGAACAAGAGCAAGAGATAGATCAAAATGAGGAAAAGGAATCTAGGCGTAGTAAACGTGCTAGAACTTCAAAATCTTTTGGTCCAGATTTTCTAACATTTTTGTTAGAAAATGAGCCTTTAACTTTTAAAGAAGTTATGTCCAATCCTGAGGCTCCTTTATGGAAAGAAGTTGTAAACAACAAAATTGAATCCATCCTGCAAAATCACACATGGGAATTGATGGATTTGCCACCAGGTTGTAAACCTCTTGGATACAAGTGGATTTTCAAAAGAAAAATGAAAGCAGATGGATCAATTGACAAATACAAGGCAAGACTTGTGGTCAAAGGATATAGACAAAAAGAAGGCCTTAACTACTTTGACACATACTCACCAGTTACTAGAATAACATCCATTAGAATGCTAATTGCCATTGCATCTTTGTACAATCTAGAAAGTCATCAAATGGATGTGAAAACCGCTTTCTTAAATGGTGAGTTAGATGAAGAAATTTACATGGAACAACTAGAAGGATTTTCTGTTCTAGGAAAAGAAAAGAAAAAAAAGTGCGTAAATTGGTTAAATCATTATATGGTTTAAAACAAGTGCCAAAGTAATGGCATGAGAAATTTGACAAAGCAATGATGTCAAATAGATTTAAAATTAATGAATGTGACAAATGTGTTTATATTAAAAACACAAACAATGGTTATGTGATAATACGTCTTTATGTGGATGATATGCTCATCATAAGTAATAATAATAATATAATTAAAACTACCAAGAAAATGTTAAATAAATATTTTGACATGAAAGACATGGGGATTGTTGATGTAATATTTGGTATGAAAATTACCAAAACATCAGATGGTTATGCTTTGTCACAATCACATTACATTGAGAAAATACTTGACAAATTAAGCAAAGATAATAATCATCTTGCTAGAACACCTGTGGATGTTAATTTGTTCCTTTCTAAGAATTTATAGGAAAGTATTTAATTAGAATATGCTCAAATTATTGGAAGCTTAATGTACTTGATGAACTGCACTCGCCCGGATATAGCTTATGTAGTAAGTAAATTAAGTAGGAGTAGAACATTGGAAAGCAATTATAAGGGTTCAAAGATATCTCCGATTTACTCGTAACATTAGGCTAAATTATACTAGATATCCAGTAGTACTTGAAGGAAACTATGATACAAATTGAATATTAGATACTAGAGACTCAAAATCCACCAGTGAGTATGTCTTTACTCTTGATGGGGCGGCTGTATCTTGAAAATCTTCCAAATAGACTTGCATTGCTAGGTCTACTATGGAATTAAAGTTTATAGCTTTAGATAAAGCTAAGGAAGAAACAAAATGGTTTTGTTACTTCCTTGAAGATATTTCAATGTGACCAAAACCAGTGTCTACTATATGCATACATTGCGATAGTCAATCAGCAATAGGTAGAGCACAGAGTCATATGTATAATAGTAAGTCACGACACATTCGTCATTGACATAACACCGTAAGACAACTACTCTCTAATGAAATTATTTCCATTGAATATGTGAAGTCTAAAGATAACATAACAGATCCACTAACCAAAGGGTTAGCAAGAGAGTTAGTTAAGAATTCGTCGAGAGAAATGGGACTTAAGCCTATTAAATAAGAGTTACCACAACGGCAACCCAACCTAGTTGAATGCAAATCCCAAGATCTAAGTTCAAATGGACAACCGAGTTGTGTATAACTCATAAGGATCACTGGGGAGACAAACTCCTACTCATTTCTATAATGAAAT
Source organism: Camellia lanceoleosa (assembly GCA_025200525.1). Lineage (NCBI taxonomy): Eukaryota > Viridiplantae > Streptophyta > Magnoliopsida > Ericales > Theaceae > Camellia > Camellia lanceoleosa. Next base: position 32,460,050 of record CM045763.1, on the reverse strand, counting down.
AGTGATATCTGCAGCGTTTTAAGTTAAGTAATACTTTTAATGATTCTTATATCTAGGAAAATCTAGTGGAGTCTGACAGGATACTCTTCATAAGAATCACCTATGTGAGTGTGAACTGGGCCGGTTCTATGAGAATTTGTGAAGGGCTACAATTCTTTAGAGCACTCATAAAAGACCAGGTTGCTCAAAATGAACACAATAATGAGAACTAAACTTTATTTGGTAATATACTATGTGAGTTCTATTGTCTTGGTTTACATAAATGGTTGAACAGTTTACGACACCATGTTCACTGATTAACTAGTAAATTCGATAGTGTCTCACAAGGGAAAGTTAAAAGCCAAAATCTACTTATCCTTTCCAGAATATTTCCAATTTCTGTACTTTCTGTAATTAGATCATGTTGTTGCATTTTCTCTCCGTCAAATTCCATTTATGTGGGGGATTGTTGGAATTTATGATTTTATAAGCTTATTTTGGGCCAACTTTGAGCCTAAATTTGAGTGGGGCCCACACATCTTTTGAGGTGGGTCTAAAGAGGTGACGTGTTCCTTGCTGCATAGCAAGTCACACGGTGAAGACAGTTCGTCAAAACCATTTATGAGTGAATGAGAAGTTGATGTCGTTTTTAGGTTCGTGGAATGAACAATTTAAGAAGTAAAATATGGGTTTCCTTGAAATGGTTATCTCACATTAGAAACTTAAGAGAACTTATGTGTGTATATAAGTTCTAGGTGGTAACACTTGGGTTGAACAACAAGGGACACCCCAAGTTTGTAAAAGGGAAGAGTTATGGACAAAGTGAACCTTAGTCCAAACCACTACACACGCGCGCGTGCCGTCGCTGTCCGTTTGTCCGACCAACTGGCTGAGCCGAGCCATGCCGGGTATAGGTAGTGGGTCGGGTCAGTTCTAATATTAATTTTTTGGACAAAATTTATTTTGAATTTTTTCAAAAATTCTTGCAGGAAAAATTTGAATTTTGCACCTATTTGAATTTTAATTTTCTGTCCAAATTTATGCCTCTTCCGGTCTGAAATTCCCAATAGATTAGACTGTTCTAACAAGTTGAAAATTGTCAACAATTTTTGGACAGATTCAAACTGCCAGCAGTTATCTGTTCAAAACAGTTTCTGCACCTATTTATTTCAAACTACATTTGTTCGGTTTGATTTTCACACATGTTCGGCCTTATAAATACCAGTACATTCTAGCAGTTTGGGGTATCTTGAAAATTTTGAAAATCATCTTCTTGCATTCCTTTTGCTCTCTTGCATAGATATATTCTTTATATTATTCTAGGAAAAAATTCTGAGAGTATGGAACACAGGTTTGGTTCGCCGTACAAATTGTTTGAAGTGCTACTACAATTTGTGTAGATCATTATATCCTGGGAGATAGACGTTATTCATCCGTAAGCACTATCTTAAGGATATAGTGTGTGATATAATGTGTGAGAAGTGAGGCGAATCTATCTTAAGGATATAGTGTCACACACTGGATTTGATCTTTTAAATATTTATTCGGTTCGATAAATAAATTCTATAAGTAATTTATTTTTATTTGTTTGATTTGTTTCAAATTACTTATTTTACACAGAAGATTGTTCCAACAAAAACACCAATAATAATAAAAAATGAAAATATTAAATATGTAAACTTTTAATCCATACTATTTTTTGAGAAGAAATCACATTCTCACAAAGTTTTTAAAACATTACGAAACCTATTGAACATATAATTTTTTATATAAACAATTAGGAAAATTTACCCATAAATCCTATTTTGTGGAAAGTTGAACCATTTAGTCCTAAGAGTTTTCTTATGCACTATTTAGTCCCTTTTTATTTGGTAATGTTTGCTTAGTTAATTTTGTGCCTTTTACAGTTTACATTAATGTCCTTTGTGGGATTCTTTTTTCCTAAATAGAGGATTCGATGTGTTGGCTGGGGATTTGGTAATATTAATGTGTGCAAGGGTTTGGTTTGACTTTGGGAGGGGAGTGGTGGATGTTGATTGGGTTGTTCTATTAGTTCACAGTCGTGGGTGATTTTTTCAGTTGTCGTCATTGTGCATTGCTTTCTGGATCGGTTAGGACTGCAACAGGTGAGTCACAGTGTTGTGTGTTTTGCATTTGTATATGTTATTGCCCATGACGTTGTGGTTGACAGTGTGGTGGTTTGTGATGTTATTGGCATGTCATTATCATTGTGATTGGTGTTTTTGTGGGATTATTTTCCTCCATTTTTTTAACGTTTTGTGTTTGTTCATATGGTTTCATTATGGGTACTCATAACATCCACAAATGCACAGTTACTTTTAATTAGTTAGTTTCATTGCCAATGTTGTTGATGTTATTGGGATTTGAATTTTTGTAATATGTAAGGTAATGTTTAAGGAGGGTGAAGTGTGGGTGTGTTTTTTTCTCATGGATTTTACGGTCTGATTTTGTTCACAGTTTGCAACATCAGTAGCAAACAGTTGGTGTAAAATGTCAAATGTCATTTTTTTATTCATTCATTGTCGCATATGTTAGTGATCTAACGGTTCGATTATGGTTTGTGTGACAAGTATGGATGATGTGTTGTTATTGTTGTGCACTTACGGGCAAACCAATGTTGTTGTTCGTTTGCATCACACTATGACATTTGCATAACTGGTCGATGCTATTTATGGGAAGTTCGACGACTTGGTATGGGATGCGATGTATATGTTATGGGATGTCCCCGGGTATAAAAAATTTAAGGTTGACAATGATGACGATATCCGAAACATGTTGTGCCTTGTAAAGTCATTTGGGTTGAACCATTTTGATGTTCTTATTCAGATCCAGGATGTTTCGGTGGGTGGTAATTATGGGGGTGCATATTGCAATGAAGGCGGAAAGTCGAATATTGGTAATCGGATGTTTAGTATGGACGATCAAATGGATTTGTTACCAACATATTGCCCTAACAAATCAAAGACGTTCTTGTCTGCTCAATGGGCCTTTGGGATTACCCATGTTGGACAATGTTTCGTGGGTGGTGCTCATGAATTTCGGGAAATATTATGCAAGTATGCCGTAGAATGCAGGTTTCAATTCAAGTATGTGAAAAATGATTTAATTCGCATTACAGCAGTGTGTAAGTTTGCAGAGTCCACAGTAGCATGCAAGGGTGTTGCCATCAAATGGGATTTTATGCGTTAAAAAGTTGGATAGTGTGCATAATTGTGGAGCTGCTGTACGAACACATAGCAACCTCGCGGATAAGGTTCGATTTGGTTTCTAGTGTTGTCGCAGATCGGGTGTGTGATCAGCCACTGGCGCGTCCTACGGACATTCTGTTTGATTTGAAAAATGATTATGGGTTGGATATTAGTTACCGGGTTGTATGGTTAGGGGTTGAGAAAGCGAGGGGTAAAGTGTATGGGGATTACGCTATGTTGTTCGACCAACTTAGGTGGTATAGCGATTCCGTTAGGGAAAAGAACCCAAATTGTTACATTAACTTTGAATTTCACCAACAAACTAGGAGGTTCGTTCGGTATTTCATATCATTCCATGCATGTACAGATGGGTTCAATCATTGTTAGCCGTTACTTTTTTTGGATGAGACGTTTTTGAAAGGCAGATTCAAGAGGAACTTGCTAGCTATTACCGCGAAGGATGGCAATAAAGGTAAGGAGGTATCAACATTTTTTTCCTTATTTTGTAATTGTAAAATAATTTAACATTTCTGATCTGATTCTTTTATGAATCCTTCATACATATATGTATTGGACGCAGGATTACAGATGCACTAACATTTTGCATTCCCATGGTGTGTACTTCAAATATGGTTGGTCCACTGTTTTTTGCGGGGTTGTTTCTGGTGGCTTTTGCAATTGTTTACTCTGAAAATCAACAAAATTGGGAGTGGTTTCTATGGAATCTTAAAGAAGTCCTGGGTGACAAGCGTACATTGATGTTTGTATCTAATCGTCACATGGGTTTTTTACAATCTATGCCAATTATTTTCCCTTCGGCACATCATGCATTTTGCTTGCTATATCTTCAAATGAATTTGAGAGACCGAATGAAATAGTTAGCTCATCGCACAAAGTTGGGTTGATGCGCAAGCTTCGAGAATGTGCTTACGCGCCTACTATAGCTTGTTTTAATCAGAAATTAAAGGTGTTAAAAAAGTCCAGCCTGGTTGTGATTGAATTTTTTTTGAAAGACTTGCATCCAACCCACTGGGCTAACGCGTACTTCATGTAAGTTTGATTGTACCCGGTTCGCGTAGTAGTTTAATGGGTTCATTTTTTTCAATTCATTTTGTATAGTAACATGGTACCTAATTGGGTTTTTTTTGGAATTCGAGTTGAATTTTGTTTGATTGTCTTATACCTTTCGGGGGCAACGTTTTGGTGAGATGTGGTCAAGCGCAGCTGAATCATTTAACAATTGGATACGGGAGGCCCGTCATCTTTTAATTACTAGGTTGGTTGATATGGTTAGAGGTCAAATAATGGAATAAATGGCAGAGCGTAAAGTCAAGTCAAGGAATGGAGCGGCGTATTATGCCCGAAAATAGAGAAAAATTTGGTCATGACGTACAATGACAGTAGGGCTTGAAGTGTTAGCCAGGCTAATGACAATGTTTACAAGGTGCACTCTCACCTATCTGTTTTGGTTGATGTGACAAGGCAATCATGTTTATGTTTCCAGTGGTAGCTGAATGGATTTCCTTGTTCCCATGCTGTTGTCGCTTTTCATAACAGCGGATGGAATATATACGATTCGATTGAAAGGTATTATCATATAGACGAATTCCAAGCTTTGTATAGTGGAACAATATATCCGATTCCAACTATTAAGAAATCGGTATTTACGCCCAATGATTATATGATTGCGCCACCAAAGGTGAAGCGTCCTCCTGGCAGGCCTAAACGTAAAAGAATTCTATCAAAGGGTAAGCTTGTGCAACGGATTCGTTGTGGTCGGTGTGGACAAATTGGCAACCACAATAGAAAGATATGCAAGGAGTCGATTTAGTTGTGTTACACCATGCTTATTTTCTGTTCGAATTTTGGGTCTGTTCCCAATTCATTGCAACGTCAGACATTTTTGTTTTCCAAACATTTTTTACCGTTGATTTGAACACGCACATCGTAATGCTTTTACTTTCGCAAATAAATATGATGTGGAATGTGGGTTTGTTTTTACATTTATCGCATTGTCTCAAATGCATTGTGTCCTACCACCTCCCATAACGTTTCACAGTTGCACTAACCTTTTACCAAAAATTTGCTTAGTTTCACAAATATAAGTATTCGTAATTTTGTTACCCAACAGCGAAGGAAGTAGCATAACCCACATTAACCACACAATTGTGTTTCTTAACAAAGAGTTTGGATGTGTGTTGTGCGTGTGATGTTACATGAAATTTTAATATATTAATACGGTGTATAAATACTTTAGATGTGTGCTATGCGTGTGATGTCATGTGATATGTACATGTATTATGCAGTGTAATACTTCCACAACTGATAACACCATCAACAAAGTATCAATTTATATGTTTGCTCAATATGGATTCGACTCATGCACTGTTAAAAGACCTAAGCAAATATACATTCATTACAAACCATAACGTGCCATGTACATGCTATGAACAAAAAATACAAAACATCAACGGTTCAACCCCACGCATGCTAACCAGTACGTTCAACAACACTCATCGTTAACATGTTTACCGCCTTACTACATACAATATTTGTATGCAATTATACATACCTATGCATAATTTCAATGTTATTCAAATAAATTTTGCCAACACAGGTTTCAACACATTTCAAAACACGAACTTCACAATTTTAGATTAATATCCACTTTCTTACCATAATGCAAACCTCAAAAACACAAAAATACAATACGATTGAATGATCCTACATTACGTTATCCACAAATAAAATTAATTAACACAATATGAATTACGCTACTTTCAGCAACAACCCCACCCGTCTCGTTCACTTCAAACACTGAGATTGAAACAACTGCTCATTCAATACTAACCACCCTATGACTGCATTAACAACTACACAACCAACAAAATGTCATCGTTACGTAAGGTAACGGTTCTTGGACATTACGTTTGGGTTCCGCATCATGTCCTACAAACATTGACAAACCAACCAAACCCACACCATTACTGCCCCATTATTAAAAATAAATTAAACAAATTAAGAAACCAGGAAATGCTACTCATAATAATATATATGTATCGAATACACACTGCTGTGAAAGTAAGATTCGCTGAAATTAACAATATTAGAAGTCGACAAGTTTTGTGCACTTGTTAGAATTTTAGCATATGCATCAATAACCTAACAACACAAATTACACACATTTCCAAATGTATTAGTCTTACACGATGATGAGCATATGTGGCAACGTTACGTATCTCACAACCATTGTGGGACTAGTGATATTACGTTACTGACACTAACATAACAGACTTACATTCCCGACGGTCGCACCCCCTTGTACAAGCGCCTGGATGTCTTTGAAATTAACATGCACACCATGATCTGGTGTACTCCATATCATAGCTTTACACCAAATTATAATCACATAAGTACAATTGAAATGGTATAAACAATTTCACAAAAACCACAACAACAATACTATTAAACGTATACGTTACTCGTCCCCTTCGAAGGTGTACACCACCTCTAATAGCTTCTGTTCGTCTTCAGCTAACATTTTCCAAACCGCATGCTGATTTTTCATTCCAAATCCTGCCAATGTTTTTCGCCCTCCCTCGTCGTCTTCAACATTAATTACAATCTTATTTGTATTTGTCTCGATGTTGCCCTCATTTTTTGACTGTTTGGATTGCTTTACCAACCTAGGATACTCGTAATCGTCTAACCTCCACTCCCGTCTAGCTTTGCTTTTCACACGCCGTACCAACGATGTGATAGTCGGGGTCTCAATATTCACAAAGTCTATTACCCTATCTACCACATCGCTACCTGGCCGATCCAGAACGTGTTTAATGTTTGTATTGTTTGCTGCTGGGGCTATGTTGCTTGCGGCCGCTGAACGGTGTAGACCTTGTTCCTCTTTGGGACTAAATACACCTTCTTGTACTGATGGAAACCAATCTGTAGCTTCACTCATTTTTGGTTTCAATATATTTTCCAAAACAATAACTCGATTCACTCAGTCAACATCGTCATAACACGGTTCGTTTACTGCACATCCGTTAGCATCGACACTGTTTGCATGTTTCGATGGACCCTGCTTGCCGATTCTATTATGGCACTATGGCATGGACTTACAGCCACCACCTTGGTCTAATGATGTACCTCGACTTGAAGCTGCATTCCTAGCCGATTGCGTTACTTCATGCGCCTTGTACTCGTCAACCTGGTCCTCTAACCATACAATTGTTGTTTTCATTTCAGACAAGACGACATTTAAACATGCAATTTTAGCGTCCTTTTAACTAATGACACTATCGAACCCCATACATAAATTTGCAGCTTGCGAACCAAGTGCACGTTCCATGCTCGTAACTCTCCCTTCTAGTTCACGCACATTTTCTGATTTCTGTCTCAGTTCGTCCTCCAACCCTGCTATTCTTTTAAATGTTTCCCTCATTTTATCACTATCACTAACTGCTTCTAAATCCTTATCCTCAGTTGGTTGCGTGGTTAACAAATCTAGTAGATCCGGAAATAATACTAGCCATCCTTCACCTCTAACAACCATGCCCAAACCATGCTTCATAACACACTTGTTGCCTCCCTTATGGGTGTCTACCTTGTCCATCCTTCTGCCCTTCTCGATGTGGCCCCTTGCTGGTGAGTCCACTCTCCAACAGTCAAAACTAGGCTCTATAACATCAGAAACAACATCCTTTTGTGCAACTCCAGCATGCACCGACACTGGTTCTACGTCCAACACTTTGCCTTGTGTCCTCGTACATTTATCACTAACTAATGTTGTACCAAGTTTGTAACGTTCAATAATTGCACCCTCCAGCTTATCTCACCTCACCTGTCAAACATCACACACAATTTTTGCCAAATCCACCATGTATTTTTCAATAATAACATTCAAATCATCCTATCATGTCATACCTGAAATTGTCCTCCGCGAGCCAAGTCGACCCCTTTCATTTTTGTTGTCATGGTTGCAATGTTCCATTTGGAGAACCATGGCAGTACATTGTGTCGTTCTGACTCGATGATGTTGGTGTGTTCACATAAAAAAAAACTGCATTACATTGTAAACACATTCATGAACACTATGTACTACTAAACTAATTGAAACATGTCACAAATTGGAAAATTCATACTACTTGAAACTTGTAACTTACAAGAAAAATAATAACACATCCGGTTACCCTTTTCGGCCGATCGTGGAACTTGTTCAGTGGCACGATTAACGCAGTCCGTATTGCAGCTAATTAACGCGGTCCGTATTGCAGCCGTCTAATTATACAACTGTATCGTACTTAGTTTGTCAATAACTTGGACAAATGCCTAGCCAATTGACTCTCCGGTCATGGTAAAAAACGGTTTCACACATATATACAACGACAGTAGCTTTGCGACGTCTTCTTCGTCATGACGACTATTGCCTTATATTGCATTATCTAAGAGCTCCTTAATTTTTTTGCATGATATCCTCCCCATAATGTCACAGTGATGCTGAATGAAATCAAACAGTGGCCTCGACCCATGAGCCAAATCAAGCTGGTCCACGCCGCATTGGATGCCAAAAGTTAGTTAGATATCACTTTGTCGAAGTGGTACGCCTTTCTCCCCGATATAGAATTTTTCGTTCTCACGATTGTATGTTTGCATTATACGAAATATCGTGTCGTCACATTTTTTATATGCATTCAGCTTCAAGTTGTGTTTGCGGATGAAATTAATCATTGGCCAGAACGGTATCCTTTGCAAGTGTCGTTCGTGGGATTCTCTCAAGTTGATTTCTATCACGGTCTTGATAACCTGTTGATATTAGAACGATATATCAAGCGCATAGTGTCGACTACCAGTTTCTTCATTACATGAACAATTTTCTTTTTCCCTTTGAATGGTAACTTGCCCTGTCTTTTGACTACCATCCTGTCCGACATGAAATCGAAATCCCCTACGTCACGTGGCACGCCACTACACTTCTTACGTGGCGACTGCCTCAGCGTCACACCTGCATAAATAACCAATACCACTTAGTACACAAACTAAATACAGTGTTGCACGACAGCTATATATATTTTGCAATGTCATGCTTCCACAACTAAGAACAACAACAACATAGTCACAATCACATTGTTCCCTAATACCATACACACATTTCCAATTCATTTGAATCCTGAATACGTATTCGACTAATGCACGTTTAAAATACCCAACAACTATTTTCCTATTCCAAACCATTATGTGCCATGTACATGCTGTAGATACCCCATTTTTGACCGTCCTCAAGACTTGGACATCATTGCTTGTGCACTCGATGATTGTGTGTTTGTGTTTGTTTTGAGTGCCTGAAGTCCTCGACAGAATGCCTTGTCTTTGAGTCTTTAAACCTTGTTCTTTCTCTGTTTTGTTTTGGACCAAAACTTGGTGTCTGGACCTCTTGGTGACCTGTCGGCCACCTTCCATGGCTGTCGCCCATGAGTTATGCTTATTGGCCATGGATGTGGCCGGTTGGCCACCAGTGGTGGCCGACAGCCACAGTCTCTTTTTCCAGATATTTATTGACAGTTGTACTAGCTGTTGCACATTGAGCTGTATCTTCATACATGTGTATGGTAGGATGTATCTAAGCTCAAAGGGTGTTTTTCTATAAATAGGGGGTTCCTCCTCCATTTTGGAGGGTTATAAGATTTAGACCAAAAATATATATATATATATATATCTCTTGATATTTTGTGCCTTGTAGCTTAGTTTCTCTTAGCTTTTGCATATCAACCCTTAACCAAATACTCTCACCTTTGGGCTGAGATTACTTGGAGCCTTGTTTGAGCTCTAGAAGGAGGTTTGAGCTTGGTTTGTTGCCTATTTTGTGCCTTAACTTCAAGAGGTATAACACTTGTTATTTGAGCTTATTTTCAATACTTGTTTTGCCATCCTTTTAATTGTTTTTGGGGCTGGTTTTAACATGTAAAAAGTTCTATTTTGGTGACATAAAAGTGGTGGCTTAAGCCCCTTTTGAGTTAAGGGGTTGTCTACCCTTTTTGCTTCTTAGCTTGTTAAGCTTTTGTGCCATCTTTTCATCACTTTGAAAACAACTTTTTGGGCCTTTTAACCATTGAATCTCAGAGGTTTTTTAGTGGTAAAATCTTATTTTGAAGTCCAAAATTGGAGGGGTTAGCCTCCTCTCCTTGTGTCTTGTTTGCATGCCTAGTTAGCTTCATGAGTTACTATGTTTTTTTAGTTTACTTTAGCTTAAATCCAGCATGTTTTTGCCTCTGTTTTGACCTGTTTTGACTTTGTTTTGAGCTGGTTAATTTAGTTGCGGCTTGTATTGCATAGTTGTAGTGTTAATTTCTTCATTAGCTCAGTATTTTAATGTTTTAATCACCATTTTTTGAGTTAAAAGCATGTTTTAGTGTTGTTTTGCACTTCATTCTAGTACTTAAAATCTCTGCAATCTCTTTCCATTCTTCACTCTTTTGTTTGCTTTGAAAGTGGTTTCAAACCATTTGTTTGCTTAAGTGTGAAATTGAGGTGTTGCGCCTAATAGTTTAATCCCTTAAAGGGTTCATTACCAACAGTGTAATGCCTCTTTCATGCCCAAAACAACTCATGGTTTGAGCCATCTTTCCATTAGAGGACACTCACTTTTGGACAAATTAATTAAAGAATGAATCGGTAATGTAAAATGAGTAAACAAAATGAACAAGTAAAAGAGGCAAGATAAGCATTTTTGGTGTTGCATTGCATGTGTTCAAATCGAACGTTAATTTGAACACAACGCAAATGGGACATTTCATAATTAATAGTGATGAAATGTGTCATTTTCCTAGTTCACCATTGCCCTTGATCATGCATGATAGGGTGGTAGTAATTTTGGTCTTGTTTGTGCATTTATTGAACTTGTACAAACTTGGTTCCTTAGCCATCATGCATGGAAATTGCTTGATTGATGGTTTGAGGGCCAAGAGTTTCTCTCTTTTGAGTTTGTTTGATGATAAGGAGTGCAAACAGTACACACAAACTTGTGAGAATACACTGTTTTGCTTTGTCTACTCTCTGTTGCAGCAAAAAGAGGAGTTCATGTCATCAGTGGCTGACCGGCACCAGTGGTAGCCGATCGGCCACCATTGGTAGCCGACATGCCCCCTGTCGGCCACCAATGAAAATTGCACATTGTGTTGGTAAGTTGAAGTGGAGGTGTTCTGGAAGTGGGCAGCCTTTTCAGTGTTCAAATGTGCACACAGAGGCTCGCAACATCGAGGCAGTGGCTTTTTTGAGTGGCGAAACCGAGCATGCGTGCATCCTCATTTCCCGAGGCTATTTAGTTGCTTTGCGTAGATAGTTGTATCTAATTCTTGCAAGTGATGTAATTATTCAAGTAGATTTGCTAGTTAATTCATGTTGTAATTAATTAGGATAATTGCTTTGTAATTAGTTAGTTAAGTGTTTAGCTAATTAATATATTAAACATCAACGATTCAACCCCACGAACGTTAACTAGTACATTAAACAACAATGTTATTTAAATAAAATTCCCCAACACAGATTTCAAAACATTTCAAAACACGAATTTACATACGTTAATCATCCCCCATATCGTACTCAATAATGTTTTAACACAGATCTTAACATTCCACAAACACAAACACACTATCAATTTTCGACAACAACAACAACAACAAACTCAAACACTAATCCATTGCCCACTCAGACACAGTAACATCATTATCATTACACAGAAACCTTTCTTCTTTTCGACATTTAGTTCAAAAACAACAACATTATATCCCCACACTATTGTTATTACTATCAAACAAACAACTTTACAAATCAAAAAATGACTATAACACAGTACATACCTCCATTCCTTACGGTCATGTTCAGACGTTTCCACAAGTGACACTGACATTCAATCCACAATAAACCTTAATGCATACACAGTCTAACATTAATGTCAACGATCCCTTTTTGCTTTAACCACAATGTGCTTACAAATGAACGGCACCACGACAACATTGGAGAACATTCACATTAGGGTTCTATAAATTAGGGTTACCTTCCCCCAAATGTTTCCGCCCTTTTCGCTTTCGAATGTAGGTTTCCTTTCGAAATTACCCCGATGTTAGTCGTCCTGAGATTGACACCCCAAATCTTTCCTTCTATGCAACTTCACCATTGCCCAAGAAGGAAATAATAATGCAACACCATAGGGAAATGATGTCCTAATTTAGTAATTTCACACAGTGTTAAATGACGAAGGTTGCCCACTAATGTTACAACTTCCGCACGCAATATATATGCCCTCAATGGTCAATTTTCCTATAATGGGACCTTTTAGTCTACAAGAAAACTTTTAGGACTAAACAGTCTATAAATCACCCAAAAATTATACAAATGACATGACAATGACGTTGTTTTAGTTCTAAATTACATTGATTACTTTTTAATTTTTAATAAATAAATAAAAATATAACGATTCAGGTTTTGACCCGTCACTCATTATATTCTGAACTCGGGTTTTGTGGTTTAATATTGTTGTTGATGTCTTTTTCTCCTTTTTCTCTTTGAATTTGAGTTTTGGAATGTCTTAGGCGTGTTTAGAACAGGTTGGTTGCTAGTTAGTCTTGATTGTTGTTGCTTAGAATTTTGGTCTTCCGCTCGAACGGGGTTTGCAAACACTCAATACTTTGCATGTCTGCAAAATATTAGAGAGGTGTTTCCCATGCTCGAGTGGCGTTTCCTACGCTTGAGCGAGTGGGTGCTCGAGTGGCTTTTATTGCGCTCGAGCAGTTTGTCTGTTGTCTACCAAGGTACTGGATGTGTATATTCTACGCTAAAGCGGGCCACTTCTATGCTAAAGCGGAACAAAACTTTGTGTCTGATGCTCGAGCATCAACTTCTCTGCTCGAGCGGACTGCGCATATATCAGATCGTGAAAAACATTTTTTATATCACTTTTTCGGATCTATTCATCTCAAAACCCTAAAGTGAGACCTTCTCTCTTTAGATTTCTACCTAGTTCTAGTGGTTTCTCAACCCTTTTGCCTTCATGAAAAAGGTAGAACTCCTCAAGCTCTTCACTTTTGATTCGAGTAAAAGTTGGTTTTGTCACTTTTGAAGTTCCATCCATGCTTGGCTTGCCTTTTTTCTTTGAGGTAGGGATATTCTACATTTTGTTATGATGTTTAACCTAGTTATTTGTTGTTATGGATAAATGGTGAGATTTGGGGTGTTTTGGAAGAAACCTAGGGTTGGGTTCAAGTCTAAAAAGAGGGATTTCTATGTGATGTTGTATAATTGATCATGGGGTTTGATTTTGAAGTTATCTTGTGTTAAAATAGTTGATTTTAGTCTTGGGATTAATATTTGAAAAAATAGGGAGTTTGCCCTAAAATGTTTGAATAATTATTTTTTTGTATAAATGATGAAATTGGTGTGAGATATGTGAAATTGGGAAAATGTATAAATGAATGGTGTAGTTGGATTTGTTTAAATTACTCACCTATGGAAATTTGATGAATTATCTGTTATAAAGATTGTATATCTGTTTAGAAATATTTGTATTGGGCTATTAGTGGAGGATATCTATGATTGTTGTAGAAATTGCATAAGGATTAAGTGAAATGAAATTAATCACTTAAATTGTGTCATTGAATATGACAGTATGATAAGGCATTGAATATGTATAGTTGATGGTCATTAAATATGACGACGTTTTTAAATACATTGTATATGTATAACATTTTGGAATGAGAAAGTGGATATACCCCATTGTTTGGGAGGAAATAGGGGATGGACCGTATTGAAAATTAAGTTGGCCGGAGTGTTCAGGGTGAAAGTCCCAAAATTTATGTATGTAGATGGGTGCCGATTCCGCGGACGAAATTTTCGTAAAATGGCAAAATTGAAATGCTTGTGTGATAGTTGTATTGATTGAGAACCACTGAGTTGTAATCTCGGTTGGGTTATTTTGAAAATTATACACTTGGTATATGAATCGAAATGATACGAATTAACTTGGAATGAATGAATGGAAATAGATTGGGACGTGAACATCAGTATTGAATGGTTAGGGAAAAATTGTACGTTGGTCATAAATGTTGGTGTTTAGCTGACACTTATATCTTAGTTAAACCTCATATATTGTGATAGACTGTTTCTATTGGATTTTGACTCACCCTACTTGGGAAACTATTTTCAGGTACCGGTAACATGCTTCCTCCACAGACGTAGCTTGGAAGGACTTAGGAGTTGGAGGCTTTATTTTGTTATTTTGTGTTTAAATGTTTATTTAAGCCGAGGGCTTTATATGTATAGAGCTTATGACTCTTTTTTGTTATAATCAAGTAATGTCTTGGAAATATGTAAGCCCATAGGACATTCATTTTGTTGTTATTAACTTGTGTTACATGCTGTAGATTCAGAATGAATATTTATAAATGTATAATGCATGTAACATCTTTTGTAATATGGACTCTGATACATGAAAGTATACCAATTCTATTATATTCATTTCTCTTATGAGTTGGATTATTTGTATTATTTTGGGGGCATGACAAAAAATAACATAGTTCATTAATCATATAACATTACCCTCTATATTACTATTTTCTATAGCTTTTCATATTTTATTTTTGGAAAATTTACCTATAATTCTATTTTGAGCAATGGTAATCTATTTAGTGCCAAGAATTTTCTTATGGACCAATTAGTCCCATTGATTTTGGAAGGTAAATTTAATATATTATTTAAAAATTGGATTTACAGCTATACCTTTATTTCTATTATATTTTTTTCTCTCTTTTTTTTTTTTTTTTTTTGGTGTTAGACAGGTAAGGTACACAATTTATGATAATTAAATTTGAGATAAATTTTTGTATGAGAATTTTTTTATTAGAAAAAATTTATCAAAAGAAATACAAAAATGATTTGAAGTATGAGATTCTTCAAATATTCTAAAAGGATGTAGGATTTTTCAAACATTTCAAAAAGTGTACAAAAACTCCTTAATAAGCTTTGGACAAATGTATAATTTCAAACTGCAATACTCTAATGTAACACTTAAATGTAACACTCCAATATAACACTTAAAAAAAAAATCTTAATGTATTTTTTCTAAACATAACACTCCAAAAATACTCCTTAATATAACACTCTAATGTAACACACGAAAACTCCTGAGTGTACTTTTTTCAAACGTAACACTCTAATATAACACTTCAAAAAAACTCATTAGTGTAACACTCCAATGTAACACACAAAAAAATTTCTTAATGTACTTTTCTAAAATGTAACACCCCAATATAACACTGTAAAAAAAACTCCTTAGTGTAATATTTTAATATAATATACAAAAAAACTTCTTAGTGTACTTTTATCAAATGTAACACTTTAATATAATACTCTAGATAAGTATGTGAGATTCTTCAAACCATTCCAAAATAATGAGGGATTCTTCAAACTAGTCCAAAAGAAGTACAAAAATTCCTTAATAAATTTGGGCAAATGTAATTTCAAACTGTGAGTATTATGTTTGAAAAAAGTACGTTAAGAAATTTGTAGTGTTTTTGTATGTGTTATATTGGAGTATGTTGCATTAGAATGTTACGTTTGAGATTACATTGATTGAAGTGTTATGTTTGGAAAAAATACAGTAAGAATTTTTTTTTTTTTTTAATATTACGTTGTTACGTTTGAGAAAAATATACCGAAGAGTTTTTTAATGTGTTATATTGGAGTGTTACGTTTTTGTTCGTAATGTGAGATTTGTTTCAAAAGAAGCGAAAATGCAAATCTTCTATAATGCGGATTGCCCAAATATATAATTTTACATTTGGATAAACTCACTTTTATCCTTAAAAAATTAAACCAAAATATGTAAGTAACTATTCTTTTGTGTAATTTCCACTTTAATGAGATCTTTGGATTCATAAAAAAAAAGAAGAAAGAAAGAATAAACAGTTCACAAGATCACATTTTGAGATTTATTGGTGCTTCACCCTTTATTTTTTAAACTCCATTTTGAATTTATAATGATAATTCGAACCGTTAATCTTATAAGCTACATAAAAAATTAGTTTTATTCGGCATCACTAAACAAATTAATTAATAAAATAACTAAAAAGTTAATATAAAAAATCAACCAACTAATTTTTAACACGTTTTTTAATAAAAAAAATTATTAAAAAAGTTTATTTCCAAATAATTATCTTTTAATAATTTTTTGACTTATTAAGGTAGTGTTTGGTAGAGTTTTGTAAATATGATCTGAGAATAGAGTTGTATTTTGAGTTTGTGAGTTTTAAAATTATGATTTCAGTGTAAAAAATTTATTTAGTGAATGAGTTTTGAAATGAGTGGAAAATTTTTGATATGATATATGATATTTGATACAAAAATTTATAACTCATAACTAAATACACCATTCAAAATTCTATTCAAAACTCATAAAGAATTTTAAAAAAATTTGATTTTTTTTATTTAAAATATAAAAAATAACAAGAGCCAATTGTAAAAAAAATAAAAAAAATAGCATTGTTCTGGTCAACTCGCTGCATGTCTGGAAGGATGACCGGTTAGTTCAAATTTTTCCGCTTTAGAAAGAGTTTTCAAAAGTGAGTGTGAAATTAATTTTTGAAAATTTTAAACAAATAATACACTAAAAATAAGAGGTAAAAATGTATTTGGAGAGTTTCTCCAAACACGGCCTAACTTTTTTATAAAATGAAAAAAAGTTATATAGTCTTTGAAATGACTCTTTAATTAAATAGATTATAGACAATTATAAGAAAAATAAATAATTGATTGACCGTATGCAATATGGAATACTAATTTTTTTAATAAATTTTAACTTTTTAATTAAAAAGTGAATAAGCAAAATATTCCTAAATCATCAAATCAAAATCAAAACATCAAAGGAAGAAGGAGGATCCTCTAGTTTAGATTTTGAATTGGATGACGCTATTTGAACTTGTAGAGCTTATCACAAGTTTTAAAAAGTGATTTTAAAAAGAGAAAAGAAAGAAAAAGTGATTGATTGATCTATAAAAAAAGAGAAAATTATTTTAAAAAAAAAAATTCAAAATTATTAAACCAAATAAAATTTAAAAAAAATATCTCTAAAATTACTCTCTAAAAAATAAACCAAACAAGGCTGGAGTTTTTATAATATTGTTTTGTTTGTGGGGGAATGAAAATGAAAGCCTTGCCCGGAAGGTTGGGTATGAAAAATGAAATGGTGGTGTTGTTGGGTTCGAAGAAGAAGCAGAACAAGAGAGACCAGGACCTGTTTTTCGAGATTCGAGCCACAAACGCAACCACCTCTTCCGTACTCTTCCTCTTCCTTTTCCTACTTTTCCTTCTCATCCTATTCATCCTTTAATAAATCTCTCTCTCTCTCTTCTAGCTCTACCCCCTTTTCTGTATTGAATTCCACTTGCTAAATCTCTTGTTATGCACATGTATTATCAGTAATCGCATCAATTTGTTCCCTTTTTTCACTTGATTTCAAGGGTTTTTTTGTCTGACCCTTTTTCCATTTCAAATTCACTGAATTCAGCAGTTAGTTGTAGTAGTTGTTGTTGTTGTACTTGGTGTTGGTGGGTAGGGTTTATTTTCTGTCATATCGACTAAAATTCTCGACTTTAGAGGATTATAGTTGCAATTTTATCTATCATATCGCTTATAGAGGATCTTGTTTCTGTAGTCTTTATGTTTTTGGGTTCGGGTAGTGGGGTTTAGGGTTTGGTAGTCTCACGCAGATCATAAAACCAAATAAATAAGAGAAAAATTAACGGGTCATTGTTGTTGTTTGGATTACGTTTTGGTGTAAATGCAAAATCCAATCTTTTGTGAATTTAATTGTACCCATCAATTCCCTCCTTTGAGAATTTGTGATTCCAGGGGGAGTTTAGTTCCTTTCACTGTCCTTACCTAAAATAGCCACACAAAAAAAAATCAAAATCATTTGTAATCATGACCCACCTTTTTTTTCTTGTTGGGCTTCATAATTTTCTATTCTGTTAATCGGGGTTGTTTTTTATACCAGAGGAATCAGATAAATTTGGTTTAGTAGTTGTAAATTTTTTTTGGTAATTTCAATTTTATATTAGAAGAAGAGGGATTCAGTTTTTGTATTGAGGAGGAGTTGGTTTTTTCTATGGGAATGCCTGATAGTTCTCTACTAGATTTGATAGAGAACGTTAGGTCTAGGATTTCTTGGGGAACAAGTGATTTGACTTCTTTATCCAGCGAATTTGAGATGCCTGATAACAATTGTGGAATGTGTTGCAAGGGTGAATTGAACTTTGCAGACACTTGCTATAAGTTCCATTGCCAAGGATGTGGTAGGATGTTGTGTGTGGATTGTGTACACCCCTATGGTTCTTTGGATGTTGTGTCAGGTGATGCAAAAAGCAACGTGGATACTCAGGTTGTTATTAAGTCTTGCAAGTTTTGTTCAGAGATTAGTATTAGGAATGAAGGGAAACGAAAGTATAGTGATAAAATCTATCCTTCTGAGTCTCCCAGACAGAGCCCTGAACCTCCATCGCCGAGTTTTAGTGGTGAAAAGTTGGATGGTTATTCCCCCCATGCTTTGACCAGAAGCAGTTTTACTTCATTTACTGATCATTCCTCTTCAGTCTCTGTTCGTCACTCGTCAAGCAGGTACAAAGAAATACCTTTCCAGATTATCTTTATTTTTTTAGAAAATTAGATGGTATGAAGTTTCTGTTTTCTTAGTTCTTGTGCCAACATGCTTAAATAATTTATGTTTCTTAGTTCACGAACCTGCAAGCTTATAATTTAATGGTTTTATTTTGCATACATGTGGATCGAATTCTGTTTGTATTATTTTATTTTTTATTTTTTTGATTTCTTGGTGCGAGTATAATAAACTCAAGTTAAGAGTTAGTGATTTAATTGGGTGACCTAATTTCATGCTCTTTACAATTATCCAGCTTGGCACAACTTATTGATTTAAAAGCTGGTAATCAGAGAGAAGAAGCCAAAACCCCCCTCCTCTAGCTTTTAGATAATTCGCTTTTTTTAGCTTATTTCTCTACCTAATAAGCTGTATGCAAAAGATGTGCCAAATAGTTCGGCACTAACTCTCAAATTAAAAAAAGCTGTAAGCAGCTCATATAAGTTGCACCAATCGGCCCTAGTTATGATTATTTTTGAAGAAATTATATCATGCTGACCAAGTGATGCCTTCCAAATTTTTATAAGAGCTTTTAGTTTTTCTCCGAGTCTCAGATTAGAATATGATTCTCATTGGGTGAATGATTAGTCAATAATGTGTTTATGAATGTAGGAGTGATGAAGAAAAGGCTGAGGATTCTGCAGGATACTTTTTCAGCCCATCCAGTGAATACTATAATGACACTTCGGATATAGATGCAAGTAGCATTAGTGCTAGACATGAATTTTACAGTTTTAAGTCAGTTGGATCAAGTCCTTCTGACAGCCCCTCTAGGATTTCCAATAGAGTTGGCCATCCTGTACAGCAGAAAGAAGTGGGAACTCCGAGGTCTCAGAATGATGTTCCCTTTGATCAAGACAAAATGGCTGTTATAAGCAGGCCAATGAGAGGGACTGAGGATACAGAAATTACTGATGATTTGTCAATATTTCGGGACGAATGTGACGCGTTGCAAAAGCCATTGGATTTCAAAAACAATGGTCTAATTTGGTTCCCTCCACCACCTGATGACGACAATGATGAATCAGAAAGTAATTTCTTTGCTTATGATGATGAGGATGATGAGATTGGAGAATCAGGTGTGGTGTTTTCATCCAGTAGTAGCCTTGCTAGCATTGCAGCAAAGGATAGACAAAATGAGGGCCATGAGGAATCTCTGAGAGCTGTGGTACAGGGGCATTTTAGGGCTCTTGTGTTACAATTGTTACAGGGGGAGGGTTTCAAGGTGGGCAAAGAAAGCAGCACAGAAGACTGGCTTGACATTGTTACCGCAATAGCATGGCAAGCTGCAAATTTTGTCAGACCAGATACTAGCAGAGGGGGCAGTATGGATCCTGGAGATTATGTAAAGGTCAAGTGTATAGCATCAGGAAGTCCGCATGAGAGGTAAGATTTTTATTTTTATTTTTATTTTCTTTTGTTTAGTTAATCGTTTTTGTGTCTCCATGTTTCAGATATTTTATCTACTTGTATTTCTCCAGTGTACATCACTAGTATTGAAATTATTTATTTGTTGTGCATGCAGCACACTTGTTAAAGGAGTAGTTTGTACAAAGAATATTAAACACAAGCGCATGACTTCACAATACAAAAACCCCAGATTACTTCTTTTAGGAGGAGCACTCGAGTACCATAGGGTTCCTAATCAGCTCTCTTCTTTTGATACATTACTGCAACAGGTTTCTTTTTTTTCTTCATTGGCTTGTTTATTCATCTTTCTAGTGAGATTAGAGCAATTATAATGGAATTTGAACTCTGTTCTTTAAGCAGGAAATTGATCATCTGAAGATGATTGTTTCAAAGATAGAGGCACACCATCCAAATGTGCTGCTTGTAGAAAAAAGTGTATCTTCATATGCCCAACAGTATCTGTTGGAAAAGGAGATCTCTTTAGTGTTGAATGTTAAAAGGCCATTATTGGAGCGCATAGCGAGGTGCACTGGTGCTCTTATAACTCCGTCAATTGATGCTATTTCTACGACACGGTTGGGACGTTGTGAACTCTTTCGGTTGGAAAAGGTATCTAAAGAGCTTGAGAAAGCCAATCAATTCAAGAAGAAGCCCTCAAAAACCTTGATGTTTTTTGAAGGTTGTCCTAGGCGTTTAGGTTGCACGGTAATATTTCTTATTAATTTCAATTGCATTTGATACTTGGAAGATATTAAGTTCTGTATGAGTTTGTTTCGTTACATATGATGTAACTAAGCACGTGGCTTGTATGCATTCCTCTTGTGAAATGAAGTTCTCTGATTCTTTCTAGCACTTTACTTTATTTTATTTTAAACATGGGTGAATCAGTGCACATTTTATTCATTTGGAGCCCTTGCAGACATAGAGGAGGATGTTGATAAAGCTGACATTTTCATTACAGTCTGCCATGATATTGGGGCTAAAATTATAGATTAACTACGTACCACTTTCCCTGGACTTGTTGGATGAAAGTTATTCTAGTTTTTTGTTTAGAGTGATGCCTTCACATTCTTTGGAGATGCAGTTTATACCCAGTCTGATGTCATTATTATATTGGTCATATGTATATGAGGTCGTTAGGAACCTCACGACCTACATTTTTGACATAGGAGATTAAAAGATTCTTTTTGAAGGACTCTTAGAAAGGGATGTTGAGGCTTTACGTATCATGAATTGGGGATCATGCCTTCTTCATGGGGAGGTTCTGAGCTTAGTTGCACGAAGCGGGGCCAAAGCCGGGGGAGTGAGGGAATATATAAGTTTCTAAGGCCGGGAGCATAGTGTATATATTTTATATATTGAACATATAAATATATTTTAACAAATATTTTTACTGGATTAGTTGTAATATATTTGTTAAAATATGAATTATTAGTGGAGATTGATGTCAATTACAAATTGTCGTTGTTAAGTATAGATAAATGTTAGGTAAATACAAAGTACTAGAATGAGTTTGAGTTGTTTTTCTTTTGTTTCTTTAGGAGTTGTATGTTTGAGAGGTTCTATCTTAGTTGGGAGTGAGTTTTCTTTGACAGGCTCAAGTTTCTTACAATCATCTTACATAAGAGAGTGAAATGAAGTTTTTGAGCAACATACGTCACCCCAGTAGGAGTTTCCTGCTACTAGGAAATGGATCATACTGCAATCACTTGCCATTTTTCTTTTAAAAAACTTACTGAAAAGAGGTCACACTGCAATGTATAGATATTTAGAAATTCATCCTTAACCAGAGTGCTTCTACCTAAATTTAGAAAGATATGTTAGGAAACTTTCCACCCCATCTTTGGAAAGCTTCTTATCTTAGAATCAAAAAGAGTTTTGCAACAATGGAAGCACTCTAGTTAGGTAACATAATCTATATTGTGCGTCTCACTTGGATGGTAGGTTAGATTAAAAGGGTTAGATGAAACAAAATGAGTATGTGGAATTAAAAATTGAAATAAATCTTGTGAAAAGGAACTAGTAGAGTCTAATCTTTTAGATTGGGCAAAAGAGGTGCTCAATCAATGATCTTTCCCAAGATTTTTGGTTGTGATGGATCATTGGCTTAAGTTAACATGGAGTTAGGGTTTTATAGTTTTCCCTAAAAATTAGGTGGCAGCTCCAAGTTTAGTGAATTGGTCTATATTTGGCAACATGTGGGTTATTCGGATTTGGTCATTTAAATTTTCCATAGTCCCTCGATAAAGATAAAATAGGATTCAATGACTTGTGGGAAAAAGGATTTACTGCCAAATCATAGATCAATGATTCACAATCAAACACAGAAAGTCAAATCCGATGTGTGGTGTGGTGCCCACACCTGCTCTTTACTACTCGAGTGATTAAGCCCACAACTCTGTCTACTATCCCATTCACTCCCATGTTTCTTTTCAATGATGGTGCCTCTGTTTTACATTTTCAAGATCTGATGTCCACATGCATAGTGTGTAGACTCCCATCTAGTATACCTTTGTACTCGTTAACTATGATCTTCATGTTCTTTCACATGGATTTAGAAGTGGCCCACAATTTTATTGTTTTTTTGCAATTTTATGACTTGTTAGGGTTAGTACCTACATGTTTTGCAATGCTATCACAAGAAGTAAATGAAAAGAAAGTCTGTTCTCCAACATTCAAGCATTTCTATCTTCTTATTTGATGGCGTTGGGTTGTGCAAATATTGTTGTTCTGCTTCTCTCTTCACTTCATTGGCTTTTATGTTCGGTTACTATTATCCGTGAAGAATCTCTAGTCCTCCTCCCTATGTATCTGTCCGTTCTGTTTAGTCAAATTGTTTTAAATTGAAAAGATTGTTGTTTTCTTTTTATTACAGAATTTAGTGCCCTTTACCGAGGGGAATGGTTTTCCAGATTCTGGGAACAGCTTGTCAAAAAGCTAGATAATTGAGAATTTGAGAGTTAAAAACATCTTCATCAGTAGTACATAGTATTGCCTGGCTAAAAATTAGCAATTTTTGTACTTAAATTTGCTGTCTTTTTTCTTTCCTTCTCTCTCCATATATATATATATATTATTTCTTGTCATATTTGTGGATATTGTTGGAGATAATAATATATTATTATCTCCAACAGATACGGTGTAGCCTTTGTACTTTTAAACATAATTTCTGTTCTTATTGTTGTGTCTGAGTAACACCTAGAAGATATTTCTTGCTTAACCTTTTATGTATAACTTCTTGCAGGTACTGCTGAAGGGCTCGTGTTATGAAGAACTGAAGAAGGTCAAGCATGTTGTTCAATATGCAATTTTTGCAGCTTATCATTTATCCTTGGAAAGTTCCTTCCTTTCTGATGAGGGTGCTAGTCTTCCCATAATGACAACGAAGCCTTCAATTTCCATACCAGGGAGGACAACAGCTGATAATGCCATTTCAGTTATCCCTAATTCTGACCAAGATATTAACGAAGAATTTGTTGGTCTCAATTCGGATTCTGGATTGCAGGAATTATCGTATGAGCATTGTAATCCCGGTCATGATTCATTTACCACCTTGATGGAGCGTAGAGTTGGATATGTACCTTCTGGTACATGCAATGATAATATAGTATCTAATGTGGCTTTGGAGGATATAAAGGACCCCAGCGTGCTTCCTTCTGGGATTGTAAATTATACCCGTCAGGAATTGGAGATCACAGGTCAAGATGAGAGGCAACCAAGGGAAGCTTATGAACTTAAACGGCCCGACAGGGTTGATGATAATGAAGCCTCGAGTAAATACTATTCAGCAACAGACAGTCACCAGAGCATATTGGTATCCTTTTCTAGCCGTTGTGTGCTAAATGGAACTGTGTGTGAGCGCTCTCGACTCCTTCGCATCAAGTTCTATGGCTGTTTTGATAAGCCACTTGGGAAGTATCTTCGTGATGATCTGTTTGGTCAGGTAACAAGTTTAGGTTCATTTCTTCTAATCTTTGTAATGCCTGGTTATAAACTAAAAATTACAAATTAATTGCTCTGTGTTGCCAGACATCAAGTTGCCGATCTTGTAAAGAACCAACTGAAGCCCATGTCTTATGCTATACTCAGCAGCAGGGAAACCTAACAATAAATGTTAGATGCCTTCCCTCTGTGAAGCTACCTGGGGAGCGTGACGGGAAGATATGGATGTGGCACCGATGCCTTAAGTGCGCACAGATAGATGGAGTTCCACCAGCAACCCGGAGAGTGATTATGTCAGATGCTGCTTGGGGACTTTCCTTTGGAAAGTTTTTAGAGCTTAGTTTTTCAAACCATGCAACTGCTAATCGCGTTGCAAGCTGTGGTCATTCTCTGCAAAAGGACTGCCTCCGTTACTATGGGTACGTTTTTCAGAATCAGCTTCAGTTTGCAACTTTTATGTGTGATAATGGTGATTGTTGAGAAATTTGTCAAATTGGGAGTGTCAATTGTTATGTGTGATAATGGTGATGGTTGAGAAATTTGTCGAATTGCAGAGTGTGATGATGGTAACTAGTGACATGTTTTGTTTTGCTTCAACAGGTTTGGGAGTAGGGTTGCGTTCTTTCGTTATTCTCCTGTTGATGTTCTTTCTGTCCACTTGCCACTATTAGTGCTGGAGTTCAATGGCCATGTTCAACAGAATTGGATAAGAAAAGAGGCAGCAGAGGTGCCATTTTGAACCTAACTTTGCTATATTCTGGTTTTCTTTGAATCTGATGTTATATATATATATTTATAAATATATGTATTTTAATAAATAATTTTTTCTTCTTTCAAAGAAATAATGATAATATAACCCTTTCTCTTTTGCCCTTTACAGTTTCTGAGTAAAATGGAAGCCCTGTATGCAGAGTTATCAGTTGTACTTGATAGCATTGAACAGAAAAATATGTCCTTGGAACATGAAAAATCTGATGCAAGTGAGCTAGATAACCACATCATGGAGTTAAAAAGCCTTCTAATAAAAGAGAGGAATGATTACAAGGTAAATACCGCTAGTGATTGAGGCTATATCTCAATATGAACGCTATATTTATTTATTTGTGGGTTTAGGTATAAATTTATCTTAGTTTTTAACTGTTCTTAGAAGAAATGCTTCCAACTATGCATGACCTAATCTCCATTCTCATGAACAGGATTTGCTTCTACCAGCTGGTGAAGAGACTTCACCATTTGATCAGACATCTATGGACATTCTTGAGCTTAATCGCTTGAGGCATTCCCTTGTAATTAGTTCACATGTTTGGGATCGTCGGTTCTATTCTTTGGATTCCCTTCTTACAACGAGTTTTAGTTCCAAGGACGCAAAGGATACTACATCTTATGCTGAGCTGAAAGACTGGAGAAGTGAGTCGTGTTCTAAGGATGGCAGTCCGGAACGTGGTCTTGAAGAAAGTGTGCTGGAGTCTTCACAATCACAAGAGTTCTCCAAGAATGGTATACAGCCAAATCAGAAGTGTGAGCCTAACTTGCCATCTGAGCCTGGTGTTCCTGAAGAATCCATGTCAACCTCAGGTCAGTATTACAAACATGAAGAATTACACTCTAATGGGGAAATTATGGTTGGTACGACCTCCTCAGATACAATCCCCTCACTTTCCACCAATCTGTCTGATAAAATAGATTCTGCATGGACTGGAAATGATCAACTTATGTTGGGAACAGATACCCGACAGGCAGATGGACCTCAGGTGATAAATCAAACGGGCAATCAAACTCTTAGAAAGCTAACGACTCCGGCAAGAGGGTATTCTTTTGACTCTGCGTTGAGACTTCAAGAAAGAATTAGGAAAGGATTTCCCCCATCTTCATTGCATTTGTCAACACTTGGATCTTTTCATGCTTCTGGAGAGTACAGGTGTATGGTTAGAGATCCAGTTTCTAATGTACAGAGGACTTACTCTCAAGTTTTACCCATGGAGGCCCAGAAGTTAAATCTCTCACTCAATTCCACATCCACATTTATCTCTTCTGCATCCCTTATATCTGATGGGGAACGGTTGCTGCTTCCACAAACTGGCCAAAATAATCTACTTATTGTTGTTTATGATGATGAACCTACTAGCATAATATCCTATGCCCTCAGTTCCAACAAATATGAGGATTGGATTGCTGACAGGCCAAATGGGCATGAAAGAAGCAGGAATGCCAGTGACACCAATGGAAGTTATGGATCTGAAGATGCTTCATTGATAATTACTGCCTCATCTACAGATCCTAAGAATTCTTCTCATCTGAAAATTTCTTTCAAAGACGAGTCTTTAATTGGTGGGGGCAAAGTGAAGTTTTCAATCACCTGTTATTTTGCAAAGCAGTTTGATGCTCTTAGAAAGCAATGCTGCCCCAGTGAAGTGGATTTTATACGTTCCTTGAGCCGCTGCAAGAGATGGAGTGCTCAAGGGGGAAAGAGCTATGTGTACTTTGCGAAGTCTTTGGATGAAAGATTTATAATTAAACAAGTCCAGAAGACTGAGTTGGATTCTTTCGAGGAATTTGCACCGGAGTACTTTAAGTATTTGACAGATTCTCTCAGCTCGAGAAGTCCTACCTGCCTTGCTAAAATTCTTGGAATTTATCGGGTTAGTTCATCATTCCTTTTCTGGCAGTCCAGTGTGGTTATGTGTGTGTTCTTTTGTTCTTGGTTCAGTTGTTATGATTCTAAATGGTAGTATAAATTGCAGGTCCCTGTCAAACACTCAAAAGGTGGCAAGGAAACAAAAATGGATCTGATGGTTATGGAAAACCTATTTTTCAAAAGAAGTATCTCGAGGGTCTATGATCTTAAGGGCTCTGAGCGGTCTCGTTACAATGCGGATACAACTGGGACAAACAAAGTACTGCTAGATATGAATCTTCTAGAAACACTTCGTACACAACCCATTTTTCTTGAGAGCAAGGCCAAAAGAATCTTAGAGCGAGCTATTTGGAATGATACATCTTTTCTAGCGGTAAGCAAGTTGTTTTAGCGTCACATCGTCATGATTGCATCATGGTCCTGACTTTGATTTCAAGGTGTTTTTGACATAAATTTGAAGTGTTGTTGAAATTTGAACTCATACTTTGAAGCATTTGTTGGCTGTAATATTCTTACAGGCCTTTCAATTTATGTCCCAATCATCTCATCTTGTGTTGCCATATAAAGGCACCATACAACGGAGAAGACCAGATTGAGGTAGAGATGTCCCAGGACCATAGGGTACTAAGAACCATTGGCTCTTTTCCATTGATGAATGTCTCATTAGTTTTAGTAAAAGTGCCTCCTAAGAAGCATGGGCTCTTCTAAGAGAGTGGTGTGTCTCTATGGGACACCGACACTCTTTGTACACTTCCTGACATGTGTCTTATTTTTAAATATTTTTAGAACCAGACATGCTTTAGATACTTGAGAACACACATGTTTATAGCTTAGACATACATAGAACATATTATAAGTTTGAACAAGATAACTTAGAGGATAGGATACGATGATAAATTAAAAACAATATAGATTTGTATCTATTAATCTCTTTAAAATTTTAGGAATTAGTGTTATGTTTCATTTTTGTATTCTCTTTTAAAGTCCTTTGGTTAGAATGGCGGCTGCTTACGATATTGTATGGTTGGGTGACTAGATCGGTTGATCCGGATGTTTTCGCTTTTGTCGATTTTGTGGATCATTTGATTTGTTAGTTCGTTTGTTTGTGTAGCCTTTTTGGCTTCCTTTTTGTATTCTTTGCATTTTCTTGATGCTTCTTTATAAAATTCAGTTATTTATCCAAAAAAAAAATTCATATATTTAATATATAAAGCTAAATATTTTGCTCATGTCCCCCACTTGTTGTCTTCTTCATTTTGAAAATTTACGTGTTGGTGTGTTCCATGTCCATGTCCATGTCCATGTCTGTGTTCGTACTTCTTAAGGTGCCTCTCTTTTGACTTTCTGAATTTGCCGTACAAGGTGGGGACTTGAGTCTAGAATCCAGGGTACAACTTGTCCTTTAGGCTGATGGTTCCTTCTATTTAACTTCCAAGTATGGAAACATTTTTTCTTCTAGTTCACCCCCTGTACATTTATGTATATAACATAGAGTCCAACATTAATAACGGTTGATATTAATAAACTAGACGTGTATAATAACGTGCTATTATAATTTTGCTGAAAATTAGTCTTTTATTAGTCGACCGAAATAATCATTGCTAACCTCATTTTGATCATTTTTAACACCTTCGTTAACTTCAATCAAAAGTTGTTGAGGGTAAAATTATCGTGGAATATTTCTATCAGCTGTCGGCCATTTTCACCTTCATCTTCTAAAGTTGATAGTTGAAGTCCATTGAATTTTGATGATTGCCATTGATTATTTTTTTCTAAATTTTTTTGGTTCAGTCTGTTGATGTGATGGACTATTCTTTGCTGGTTGGGGTGGATGAGGAGCGGAAGGAGCTGGTCGTAGGGATCATTGATTTCACGAGACAATATACATGGGACAAGCATTTGGAGACGTGGGTTAAGGCATCTGGCATACTTGGAGGCCCCAGGAATACTTCCCCAACCATTATTTCTCCCAAACAATACAAGATAAGATTCCGGAAAGCAATGACATCCTATTTTCTTACAGTACCTGATCAATGGTCATGGTAGATGATGAACCACTAATGCATCAATCATTACATTCTTCAAGTTTTTACAAGCGTAGTGTCTGTTGATTAATAAAGAAAAAGGAAGATAATTGTTGCGGAGAAGTGTAGAGAGAGAGCACTCGCAGTGTTTTTGTTGTTTTTGGATCTGGGCAGAATTATCCCGGGGAAAAAGAAGTTTATTAGTGAAATTTCTTTGTAATATCTGTATATTGTGCACAGTTGCTCTTGAAGAAAATTTCTTTACATGACATTTTGTAGAGCCTCTTTTTGATAGCATTTTTAATGGCAAAAACAAATCTTGCTTTCCCCTAAAAGGATATGAAAAATAGAGTAAAAAAAGTAAAAAATAGACTAAAGTTGTTTAACTTTTGGTCGGATTTATGACAATGAACAGGTACATAAAATTAAAATACTATATAGCCATTAAAATCAAATTTTAAAACTCTTTTTCCACCACTCTAATGGTCGTTTTTAAAGGCTAGTGTTATGAAAATGATTTTTTTATTTAAAGAAAAAAAAAATGACTGTAAGTATATTTATTTTTCTTTCATTTTTATCACTTAAGAAATTTAAGATTGGGACAATTACACAAAAAATTCAGGATTGAGCTTGCAGTGCAACTTGGTCGGGATCAACTCATTTTGAAATTTTTTAAGGTTTGGATAAAATATTTTTAAATTCAGTATGGACTTGAGCAAAAATTAAAAAATCTAAATTATATTTGGACAGGTTTGGGCAAAAATATCAAATAATCCAAGCAATTTGAAACCTGCATTATATGTATAAATGTAAAAAATATTAAATATACATGTAAATTATTAGTCATTAGATGATATTAAAGTAATTTAAATCATTAGATCATATTGAATATATATTATATACACAAGTAAGTAATACAATACAAAATTTTACTTATTTATTTTTTCTCACTCATAAATTATAAAGATTATTATAATGATATCTCTCTTACATTATATAAATTATTTATTTTGATGTTATTAATGATTTTATATATTAAAAAAAATTGTAAATAGTATAATTTTAACAAATTAATTAACTTAGTTACACTGAAAAAAGAAAACAGAAAAAACTCATGTGCAATTCAGGCAATTTAGGTAACTCGGGTCGGGTTTGGACAGACAAACTCGTGTTACAATATGAGTTTGGGTGAGCTTGGGTAGTTCTCAGTACAACTTAGGTTAAACTAAAAAACCTCTCAACTTGTTTGAGTTGCACCCCTAGTTTGAGTCCTATACAAAATAAATCATGAATTTTTAATTTTGTCAATTTAAACCATAATCTTCTAATTTATTTTCAATTTAAATTATTCGCATGTTTTCATTAAATAAAACTGACGAAAAGAGTATTTTGGTCATTAGATAAAATGTCTAAAATATCATTTTTCATCGACTTTAATGATTAAAATATTATTTTTTCTATTGATTTTACTTAACAAAAATAGACAAATGATTTAGATTGAAAACAAATAAATACTTAGGGTTTAAATTGACAATTAAAAACTCAAAATTTATTTTGTTATAAGGATTAAACCTGTTTTTTCTTTTCTTTTTTTTTTAAAAAAAAAAAATTTCCCCTTCAAGGTTCAAACAATCATTTTTTTATTTTATGTTTTTGGGAAGCCATGTTGAAGGCGTTCAGATCCTCTGGAGGGAGAGAAATAATAAGAAGAAGAAGAGAGGAAAAAAAATAAGAAAGGAACAGAGAGAGCCAAAGGTGAACCAGCAGCGAACAATTAATGCCATATATGCAAAGTTTGTGTTATTAATTTATTTTATTATTTTTTACTCCATTTGCCTTTTCTTTTGTTTACAGGAAAAGAGATGGTGAATGAGCATTAAAGATGAATTTAATGGCACTAGCAAAAGTAATCTCTAAATTGTTAAGCAAAAGATTGGAGTAGGATGTGGATTGGAGTGTCACATGTTAGTGTATGTATGTTTTGGCAAAGTGTTTATATTTCCCCAAAGGCCACAAGTCCTTTCTTTTTGTCTGATTAACCATCTTATTCTTTAATACTTGATAGATACAACATTTTAAATATTTTAATATTTTCAAAAATTCACTTAAGGAAAGTATGTTCTTATAATTATGTATGTTAATGAGCAATCACATTCAAATAAGACTCCTTTTGATAAAGGAAAAGTATATTCTTGTAGAAATTTTATACATAATTTACAAAATCATGTGACATTAACAATTCTAAAAAAAAATTAATTCATTTAAACAGGTCTTTTGTTTTAAAGAATAAAACCAACACTTTCTTTCTATATTGCTTGTTAACAAAACCGTCTAAATACTTTAAACCAGACTTTTCTCTTTACAAATTAAAATATTTGATTGCATAGAAATTGAGCTTACAGTAGTAGCATTTGAGAACCGTCTTGTTGACAATCTACCTAGTGCTATTTTATATCTCTAACTCTCAACATCTCAAAAACACCTTTGATACATTCAAATATATACAAAAAAGAACATGGGTCAATTAAGGTTTTGTTTTGAATCTTGGAATTAAGAAGAAATTTGTAGAGGGAAAAGAGAAAAAAGAGAGAAAAATAATCAAAATAGAAGCTAAGTTTTTATTACTTCTCTATCATTTTTCCTTTCGCTTCACAAACTCCTATTCAAAATTCCAAAATCCAAATACAATCTAAATATTGCTAGAGAACTCCACTTGTACATTTAGGGAGAAGAAGTAAATCATAGAGCATATATAACTTCGATTTATTGGGAAACTTGTGTTGTTTTTTTCTTTTATGATGCCACTGCTACTTGGATTTCTCCTTCATTGATCGGCATAAAACCAACTCGCTTCTGAAAGCAAAAAAACAAAAAAAAACACAATCAGAACAAGAATATTTTTAGTCGAATCTCTCATACCACATTTAGGAGAAAAAGAGAGACAATAAAGGAATAATTAAATATCATAGCTTGATTCATCTCTAGTTGAAATTATCTACTGTTTTAAGAACATCATGAAATGGCCTGTAGGGATAAAATTTGATTGGTGTATATAGTCAAGGTTTTTTCGGTTGTTTTACTAGGCCATAGTCTTGGTAGAATAGTATTCTTAAGATTTATTTATTTAATTTAGATAGGAATGTATTAGTAGGAATGTTTGACAAAGGAAAATGAGAAAAAGAAAGTAAAATGCAATTTTATGTGATTTGTGTATGGGTTGAATGGTTTGGTGAGCACATATGCATGGGAAGAAATGTCACCTTCAAGAACAAGGTGTAGGGAAAAGTCATTTAGGGTACACTAAGGGATTGTTTGGGGTGTCCTAAATAAGTGTACTTTTTGTCTTTTTAAACTAAAAGTTGAGAAAAAAAATATGGATGTTTGGATTAACTTTTTGATTTTTTATAAAAAAATGTGTATTGAAAAATTGTATAAATAAGTGTATAGGGGAATAAAGTGATGGAATATGCCGTACGGTTGGAAGTCGAAAGGGCAGTGCGGCAGAGGGTAGTGTAGAAGATTGATTCTCTACTTTTCGGGCATAAATTGGTCGGTTCTGTTTGGCCAAATAAGAACATATATGTAGACAAATACATGTAAACATATTGCCTTGAATGAATGAAAGAGACACAATTTGAATATAATAGTCATGAAACATATTACACTTGTGACAATAAATTTTCATGGTCAAAAAAAGTGCCTAACTTTGTTGGTTATACATGTGAAGTGAGGAAAAAGTCTAAGGTAGGTCACAAAAATTGGAAAAACAAAGTTTATATTTCTCTTTATTCATTTATTTTTTAGTCAATCGTATATTTTTATCCTCATTTCATGATCTCAATTTTTTCTATAAAAAAAAAAAAAAAAAGATTTTTATTTTAAATATTTAATATCACTAACGATTTATTTTATTTTTTGATTCACAAAAGTCAGTTATTGGATTAGTATCTATAGGATTTGGCCTCCCTATCCTTTCAAAGCATCAATTTTCCTATGAGACTAAACCCTTATAAGAATCACAGTGGTTAGGCCTACATTAATGTTTTGTTTGGAAAACCAAAAATTGCCTTTTTTGGCTAAAATCCATAAAATAGACAAAATAAGCTAAAATAGTTAATAAAATAAAATGTTACATTAAACTCATAATCATATCACTTTTTCACTCATAAATATCACATCTAACTACAAAAAAATCTAACCCTCTTTTCAAATACAAATATTTTAGTCTACTAAAATAATCAAAAGCTAAAATAGTCTATTAAAATAGCTAACTTTTCAAATGAGGCCTAAGTATTATTATAAGTTAAGAAAAATGCCTAAAAATATATTGTTTTGAACGTACACTTGATATAAATTCATAATATCTTTTTTAGTGAATTGTTTTCCATCATTTTCAAATTTAATATATATATATATATATGTGCGTGTGTTAACGTTTATTTTCATATACTAATTATGCTTTCATTTTTAGATCCTGACTTTGCTCTGCCAATATTACTATTTTACAATTTTATTTCAAGGTGTCTAGAGATAGGATTTTCTGCTGATTTTCTATTTATTATTTATTTATTTATATTGGGAACAATTAATTAGGATAACTGCATCAATCAGACCTACCAAATGGGTAAATGATGGACTCCAAACACCACATACGTGGCATGGCTCTTGTTAATTAAAAGGCATTATAACTCCAGAGAGAGTACCAGGGGTCATTCTTCTCAGCTCTTTAGAGGGGGAGGGACTATTTAGTGGGACATCCAAAGATAGTTTTTGTTCTAGAACTTTCTTATTTTTTAGTAATCAATGAGATTCGAATTCTACCAGTAGTCATTCTTGTCATCTTTTGGCATTTTTATGGTTTGTTTCATGCTTCACAACTTCTTCATGGAAAATAATGAGCTCAAGATTGGTAATGGCAGCAGAATGCCAAAAGGACAATGAACATAACCATGAAATATGGATCAATATCTTAAGCAGAAAAAAAACATATACCTTGCGTGCCTTGCAACCATCCTTGACTACTCTTTCATGACCACCCATGCAATGCACTTGTTGGTGGTGCAACATTGAGCTGCACTTAGGTGGTGCACCACCACCACCACCGACATCGCCAGCCACCTTGTTTGCCATGCAAAGACCCAAAATCTTCTCCGCCGCCTCAGCCTCATCTTTACTCTCCATCATCATCCTAGCCACCTCAGCCTTGGGAACCCTTAATTTCAACCTCACCGCCCCATTCTCCGACCTCTCTTTCCTCTCATCCATCACAATGCTGGTCGGTTTCATGATCGTCAGATCAGAAGCCGACCTCCTCGACAGCATCAAACTCTCCAACCGGTCCTTAGCACTTATGTTTATCCCCAATGATCGAACTCTTCTCGGCTTCTTCTCTTCAGGAAACTCAGGCAACTCCACAAGAAAATAAAGCCTCTTTGGCCTCAGCTCTTGCCATTGCTCTAATGGCTTTGCTCGAATGCCAAAATGCTTCACCGCCTCGGATTCTAACAAAACATGCCCTGGATGGTCCTTTAGTACCTCCTCAGCTTGCACTGGTGTTTTAAACTTGAATGTCTCTCCATTTATTTTCATAACTTTTGTGGTCTTTTTCCCTCCTAATGTGTTGCCCATTTTGTGTATAGTTTCTAGTGAGGCAAACACAATGAGCTCTCTCTTGTTATTATTTTGGTGTGTATTGTATTATATAGTATCCTTTTGGTGCCTCTTTATATGCTGAGTTTAAAAAAGACACATATGAGATTGTTGGTTGGTTGGTGTGAGAAAAGGACATATAGATTTATGGTTAGTAGGGGTAGTAGTTGTTGATAGGGGTTACAGGGTCAAAGAAAGATTGCAAATTTTGAAAATGAGCAAGCTGTTTGACAAAAACAAAAAGCGCATGTGACCCTTTTGGTTGCTATTCAAGATTAACATTTTTCTTGTGTTTCAACAGTTTAGCTACACCTTTGAGATTTTTAGTGTTTAGATTTCTTTTGGCACTTAGGCCTCATTTGCAGGTTACTTTAGTCAAAAAAAATTATTAAAATTTGTCACATTACTTTCTTAATTTTTTACACGTCTTTTTATAAAAATTTAAAAAATTATTAAAATAATCAATTTCTAGATGAACCCTTAGTAGATTGATAAAGAGATAATAAGTTAGGTTCGTATAATTGCATGTTGAATTTATTTTTTATTGTAAAGTCGGACCCCAAACCCTTTCTAGAGAAATTGAAAGGTAACTAATCGAGTTAAACTCAAGTTTGATCATTTTAGATTTTTAGCTTAAAAATATTTGAATAATAAGTTGCGAAATTTTGAATAATAAGTTGTAAAATTATTTTTAGCTTCAACCATGTTTGTTAAAGGAAACAAATTCATATTTACAAGTCCAAGCCTATTGTGTGCCTCTTTTATGTTTTGAAGTGGGATTATACACACAAGCTACGCTAATATGATTCCATACTCGCATAGACGTATATGATCTTATACGTAACATGATGGTTAGTTCTGCCTGCAAATGATAAGAGTACAACTCATCCTTAAAAATTAGTTTTCAAAGAAACTTTGCCCAAGAGTATTATTCACAAGTCCAGGCTTATTATGTTCTAATGTAGTATCGTGACATTCATCTTTTAGATCCTTATCTGTAGAACATTCATAAAATAATTGGATTGATTTAATAACCATAACTTTATAATTTCATAATTAAAAAAAAATTATCCATTTCAAATAAAAAAATCATTAAAAAAAATAATAGTCTATTTTTAAAATTATATTTATTGTCTATCATCAGAACCAAAAATATAATAATATAATCATTTAACTAAGATTGTCAGATGAATCTAATTTCTTTAATGAATAGTCTACACAAATAAGTCTAAAAAAAATTTCACCGTAACATAATTTTTGGTTTAAAACTTCATATACTAAGTAGCATTTCCGTCAATGTAATGTCAAAAATGTGTTTTCAAAATTATGTCCAAGTCCAAAAAGGCACCTCTACCTTCTTCTTCTTGGGATATACAATATACGTGTAGTACCCACATCATATACTCTTCTTGCTTTTTTCGGTTTCAATATATGCATATAATTATATGTTGAAAACTTGCTTCATGCGTTCAACGTTTGAAATTTGATGAAATGCTATGAAAGCTCGCGATGTGAGGAGGAGAGAGAGAGAGAGAGAGAATCCAAGAATTATGATTACATCATTATTACATTAATCATGTGTGTTTTTATTATTATTATTTTTATTTTATTTTTTTGGTTTTTTTCAATAGAAAGTGACTTACGTAAATCGCGGTGTGGATTCAAGACTTGGGTTGTTGAGATGCCATTTACAATAATGTTGTTAAGTAGTGTTTTGACTTGTTGCGAATTTTGAAATTAACAAATTTCATCACTGACTAATTCTTCTTTGTATTTTTTTATTTTTAATTTTATATTTTTGGTATGAAAAGTATTTCCATGTGTCGTGGACCTTTTCCTAATCTTTTACTATAGAATAATTTTGATGCACACAACCCTTTCACATTATGTAAGTTTAATTATACAAAGCCTCTTATTTGGTTTCTATGTTTCTAACATTACTATTTCATATTAGATCCATTAAATGTGTCTCCTATAATCTAAGAGGATTGTATTTGATTGTGTGCATTTAAAATAAATATTTACTATATGGCTCTGAAAACTCCATATAAGACCATCTCCAACGGTTCATCAAAGTTGACATCAAATTCAAATTTTGATGAAAAAGTTACTGTTTGCTATTCCAACGGTTGCACCAAATCGATATCAAATTGAGATTTCATTAAACAATTCATTAAACTGAGGACAAGATACTGATTTCAACAAAA
Source organism: Camellia lanceoleosa (assembly GCA_025200525.1). Lineage (NCBI taxonomy): Eukaryota > Viridiplantae > Streptophyta > Magnoliopsida > Ericales > Theaceae > Camellia > Camellia lanceoleosa. Next base: position 32,423,295 of record CM045763.1, on the reverse strand, counting down.
CACTGTTTGTGACCGTTGGAAGGAGGACCCGGTTGACCAACCCGTTGCCCGGCCGGTTGACCAACTGGTCAACCGATTTCCTTTACAATTGGTGGGTTCAAACCGGTCAAAAAAAGTTCAAAGAGGTTAAAAAAAAAAAAAAAAAAAAAAAATTATTTTGGTTTACCGGTTGACCGGCCGGTCGACCCAAACATTTGAGAATGAAAGCTGCAAAAAGAAACAGTCTGCTATCAAATTAAAAAAACAATTGTATGGTTATGGTTGGAAGAGAAACATTTAAAACAATAGAAACAATATACACAGTGATGATTAGCAAGTGATGGAAGAAGTACTGAATAGAGAAAAAAGAAACAGAAGCATGAAGCAATGGGTGGAAGTGATAAGCAAAACAATCAAGCTGGTTTAGCCATCAATAAAGAAACAGAATTTTAGAGAATGGATTCATGTCGGCACTCTTTATACAGAAATTTGAGCAAAATATTTTAGAACTTGTTTGGCGTTCTAAAAAAAAATATACGCTTATCGGTCGACCAATCGGTCGACCCATCGGTCAACCACCACGGAATTTGATATGGGATTTGATGCACTGTTGGAGCGAGTGGTATCAGATTTGGTGAAATTGATCATTTTTTACTCAAATTTGGTGAAAAAAAAAATTCACCATTGGAGATGCTCTAAGAGCTTTAATGGGTATTTATTTGGTATTTGAGCTGTCATAATTATATTATAGCTGTTGAGTATTTTAATAGAACTATAATTGAAGTTGCTAAATTTTTATATTGCTAGCTTTTGTACAAAATTTGGTGAAAGTTTTGACATATTATGAAATTTGAATATTGCTATCAATAATTAGGTGTATTTTATAGTGATCCAACCATGATTGAAAAGATGAGATGATGATAATGCTAAAAAAGCCGTAACTAGTGGAACAAAATTGTCCAATTTTAACATTTTTATATTCTAACATAATTAAAATTTGGTAATGATATGTCAAATCAAATGTAATATTTGACATTGAAGATGCTTTTAGATTTTGCCTCTCGTGTCAGGCCCTACTGAGTTGTTGTTTTGCTGGTGGTTTGTTTGCTATTGCTGAGTTTCTTGCTGCTTTTGCTGCTTGTGTGTCCTGTTTTTGCGGCGGTTGTTTTTGCTCTGCTCGGTTGATTTTGCTGCTGCAGGTGGGGTGGTTGTTGGTTGTTTCTGCTTTGTTGTGTTTGTTATGTTTTGGTTACTGTTGCTGATGGTTGCTGGGTGGAGTTCCAAAGTTCGAAGGGGTGTTTGGTCATACGTTGATCCCAAAAGATGGTAGATTAGGAATTGATTCATTGGGGGGTTTTCTTGCTGGGTTTGGTTTTTCACCAATCTTTGTGGTTGAGCTCGCAGATGATTGAGTTTTCTATTCGGTGTCAATGTAGTTATAATTGGGTAGTTTGTTATAATGTTTTGTGCTCTTTCTTTTTTATTGATGTAATTTCATATGTAAAGTATATTTTATTATCAATAAAACTTTCTTTTTGCTGATAAAAAAAAAAAAAGAAAAAAAAAAAAGGTTTCGCTTCTTGTGTAAACCATAGAAATAGACCCGGGATACACATTAAGTTTAATATCATGTTAAAATTTTGTGAAATGTAACAAAAATTCAATTGATAATAAGTATAGATAGTTTTTAACTATATGGCATTTAGGATTCGTCAGTAGGAATTTTTTGAGCATGACTTTTTGATTAATTTAACCTAGCCAAATTTGTTCCGTTTGATTTTTTTTATTTTTTTTTTGTGAGAGAAAAAATAAAATGATTATGATTTGAATGTGATATTTTATCTTATTAATTTATTTAGTCTATTTTATCTTTTTATATTTTTTTAATCCTAACCAAACCCAACTCACTTGCCAAACGGCAGATTAGATTTAAGTGAGTTAGTGAAGCAATGCAAGACAAATAACTAGCAAATAAAAAAACATGAAATCCAAAATCATTTGGCCTAGCATAATTGGCAAAACCTTTGCACCAAAAAACAAAGGAAAAAAAGAAAAAAAAAAAAGAAAGGAAATTATAGAAATCTAACACTCCATTTGTTTCAATATATAGGGTAAATTATACTTTAGATTTGTTTTGAGAAGTAGGTTAAAAACTTACTTTTTGATTTTTTTTTACTTTTTTTTGAAAAAAATATATAAAAAAATAGAGAAGTGATGTGACCTAAAAAAGTCAAAAAGTCAATTTTTAGCTAAGTTGTCAAAACAATCCTTTATGTATGACCATCTTTCCACTCTGGCCTTAATTTTTTTTTTCACTTTAGCCCTTCATTTTAAATTTTTCCTAGTTTACTTTTAAAGTTATTTTTTTTTCAAAATTAAATAAAAAATATCACGTTCATTGCCACATAATATAAAAAAAAAATATGGGCATTGTTTCATCTCCCTAAAAAAACTCCCCCTAATCCCCCTAATTTCCATATCAAGTAAAAAAAAAAAAGGAAAAAGTTGCCCAAACTGGAAATTAGGAGCATTAGGGGCACAAAACATTTCTCAAAAAATATATTATTGTATTGAGATTTGAGTTTGTATAAGAAATATGAGTTATACATAATAAAATATTTTTACATCACGTGATTATCAATTTGTCATTTTCTACCTAATTTTAGATGTAAATTAGCTTTAAAAGTAAATTGAGAAAAACTTAAAACATCAAGTGCCAAACTAAAAAATAAAAAAATTTAAAAATTAAGAGTCAAAGTAGGAAATAAGTCAAACATGAAGAAGACAAAGTGTAATTTATCCATATATGCAGGGCCGGCCCTGAGGGCAGGCAAGAGAGGCCTACGCCTTGAGCCCCCAAATTTGGGCTAAAAATAGGAGCCTCCAAATATAATTTTGTGTTTTAGATATTAAAAAAAAGATCCAAATACTATAGGCCCAACATAATATGGGTCTAAGAAAAAAGTAACAAGACTAGATTTTTATTTTTTTAAAATATTTGTAATGATTGTTTCCTATCTTAATATACAAAAATAAATTTTTATTTATAATTTTAATGATTATATGTGCAAGTAAATTTTTTTTATGGCTATAAACAAATAAAAAAGTTGTAACTTATCATTTTATTTATAATTTTTTTTTTAATGTAAGAGGGTCTCATTTTCGAAATTCGCCTTGAGCTCCCTAAATCTTAGAACTGGCCCTGCATATATGTATATATAAGAAAAAATATTTTTCAAAAAATGTCTTAAAAAAAAAAATCTTCTTTTGTTTGGTTGGAATCCCATGGTTACAATAGTGGTAGTAGTTAGAGATGATGATGTCCACGGTGGTAGTGGTGACAGTAGTAGGGTTAGTAATATTATTTAAAAAAATATATTTCATATTTCAGAAGGAAAAAGTGTTTCCCATTTAAAAAAGCTTAAATATAAATTTTGTTTATCATATAAAACATTTCTGATTAACATTTTGTTTTACCTTACAAAAAAAAAAAAAAAAGAGTCCAAAATAACAGATCCAACCGTAAAAACCTCCCTTGAACCCTAAACCAAAAGGAGCCTAGAGGTGGAATCTTTCTTGGGTAGTTTCCATTTTAGAAGCAACTTCATTTGATTACAAGCCTAGAGTTTTGCAGTGACGAACACTTTTGAGCCATGTTTTTATGATCATGTTGTCTCTCTAAATGAAAAAAAAAAAAAAACAAACAAACGGCTGGGGTGTTTTTGACATTCTAAAACGTTACTTTTTTTAAAATTTATTTTTAGTGATTTGTTTTAAAAATTATGTCAAAATTTATTACTTTTCAAATTGATCTTGTAAAGATGGTTTAACAAATAAAAATAAATTTTTTTAAAAGATTTACTAAAGACAAAAAAAAAAAAAATAATATTTGTGCAGTTTAAGTAAGATGCTTATAGTTTTTTTTATTTCTGTACTAAACTGTTTAAACTTTTACTTATAATATATTAAACAAAAATAATTTAAATAAATTTAAAAATAAAATTAATTTTCAAAATCTAATTAAGAGAAGCTTTTAACTTTTATTTTTTAAATTATCAATTTTTAATTCAAAATAAACTGCACCAAAAGTATAAGCTTGTTTGATTTGTTTTGGGGAGAGTTGTTTTTGAAAAAAATTTGGGAGAGTTGTTTTAGAAATTTTTTTGGTTTGTTTGGTTGTATATTTTGAGTGACAAATTTTTTTTGAAAGTTTGGAATGATTTGATATTTTGAAAGAATTGAGTAGATGTATGTGAGAGAAAAAATGATTGAGAATGAGAAATGAGAGAGAAAAAGTGATTAATTAATGTGTAAGAGAGAGAAAGTAATTTTGAAAATTTTTTTAAAAAAATCTCAAACCAAACAAATTTTTAAATTTTTTTTCCTAAAATTCATTTCCCAAACTCAAACCAAACATAACTTTTTCAACTTAACAGCTTTTTCTCCGTTTTTCTTCTTGATATATGTAAAGGTTGATGGGCTTGCTTACTGTTCAACAGGGACAACAAGAAGTCAGCCGGCAACAAACTTATGTCCCCTTCGTTCGGCGTTGATTTTTTAATTTTTTAAATTTGAAATTAAAAAATCTTGTTGAGAAAAATTCTTGTATAAAATAAATATAAAATAATAAAACAAATAAAAATTATAATTTTTACTTAACAAAAAAATATAATTTATTAAGGATTCGTTTAGGAAATGAGTTGATTTTTTGACTTTTTAAGTCTGGGATTAAAAAGTCTCATTTCGGAAGGACTTTTGAATTTTTTGTGGGAGGAAGAATGTAATGATTGTGAGTTGGATGTGATATTTTGTCTTATTAAGCTAAAAAATTAATTTTTTTTATGACTATTTTAGTCAAAAAAAGCTCAAACCCTCCCTTCCCAAATGTGCTGCCTAATATGTATACAAAAAAAAAAAAAAAAAAATTGCACTTGTAACCCTTCCAGCTGGATGACCAATAACACCGAACATCTCCAACTCACTAAGCATATAATGTTTGTTAGTTGAAATACTTAGTATAACTCACTTTTTTCAACTCCAATACACTAGAGATATAATTAGATATTTTAGTTCAACTCACATTAACTAGTTATATATACATAGTAAGGTTAGGCAAAATGTATTTAATCATTAGAATTATTTCTTTCATCATTGTGGCTGATGTGACATTCTATAAAATGAATAACATTTGTATGAATAGTTATGAAACAGTTGATAGACAAAATAAAATATGTATTTTATAATAATATTTAAATAAATAAAATAACTATTACCGTTCAAGATACTCATAAGCCGAATGAATTATTTTTTAATACCATAGTCTCATCCAAACTCATAATCTACTCAGCCAGGACCTTTCATAGTCGGAAGAAATTATAAATTCGGATCTCTACAAACAAAATAAATCTGATGTTTATTCATTGTTCATCACTCTTAGTCCAATCCGGACTGCTAGAGCAGCAAACAAACGGCCCTTAAGGTCATATGTTTCATATTACACTTACCTACTAAGTTGTTTTATGCAGACAATCTTAATAATAATAATAATGTTTCAACTTTTTCCACTTTTTGCTTTTGTACTTACTGAGCAAATTTTGAGGTGGTGTTCAATTGGACTGCTAGCTTGTCATTATCCTTATTACAGGCTTCTTCAACCTGTAAAGTTTAATAAATTCATGTTTCACACACTGCTTACCGACCCCAGAAACAAAGACATTTACCAACAAAACTAGAGTCACTATCGTTTTTAATTCACAAATTCAAAATTTAAACATAATTTAAAATGCTTCAAAATTTAATATCAAAATCAATTTTATGAGTTCTTTTTTTTCTTAAAAATAAAAATTAATTTGACAAATATAAAATTATATAAAAAAAATGAGTGCTTTTTATTTATTATTTCTCCAAAAAGAATTCAAAAAATAAATTCCAAGAACCAAACAAAACCAACCCCATAAATCCAAGATCCAAATATAACATACCCACAATCCATGTAATTTACTTCTTTTGCTAATTTGATCCTTATACTTCTAATACAAAAATTGATAACATTTTGTTCATGTTCTCATTTCTCCTACTAAAATGATCTATATAAAGGCTATCCACCACGACATGACTATAAGGGAATCATTGAATCCCAAGAGAATGAGGTACAAATAGGAATTACATAAAAGTTCGCACAACTTAACTAAAATTATAAAATTGATAACATTTTGACCTATTTTGAAAAGTAAGTTATAATTCACTTTTCAGATTATAACTCACTTTTTCTTTCATAAAAAAAATTACTTATAAACAAATTTTCACCAAAAAATTAATTATAAACATCTTATCAAAATGACCCTTTGTCAATCCTTGTCATCACGCAAATCAAAAATTGTCAAAAAGGAAAATGCTAATCCACAGCAATGGTCACTATATCCACATCCCTCTCAATCACATCATGGTAATGTGAAGCTGTGAAAATACTACATCCCACTGTTATATTTGGTTGAAAAGTTAGGATCAGAGAAATGTCAAAAAAAAGAAAAAATTTGTTTGATTATAATGAAAAATATAAAAAAAAAATAAAATAGGAGAGAAATATAATTTCATTTTTTGTCTTTTGAATTCATTTAAACTTTTTTTTTTCTCTCTCAATTTCTCAAATCAACCAAACATAACTTAAAATTTAAATCTTATCAAATTTTTTTTTTCCTTTTGTCTATTTCTATTTTCATTTTCCTTATCAAATCTTTCACTGAAACATTAGACTGCAAATCCTACATCCTATGATAAAATTGGAATGGCTGAATCTATGTATTACATTTGATCAGGGTAAAGCTTCCAACACAAGGATTACAAACACCAACAAAGTGCGTGTTTGTTCATTCATTTATTCAAAAAAGAAAAAGAGCAAAAATCTTCTACTATTTCATTATATTTATTTTTCCCTAATAAATTTGAAGGAAGATTGAATTCAACAATTATAAAATGTATGTATGACCAATGAAATTCACAACCTTCCCATGAAACCTATGTATGACCAATGAAGCCTTTGAGTCTCTGATTTGTAAGCATATAGAATTTCAAATGAAATTTATGTAATTTTCTGATTTAATCAAAAAGACAAATCATCCATTGTAAGAGCTTCCTAATAGAACTCTTATATCACCTCCTTATCTATTTTAAGGGGTTTGATGACTCTTATAAACTTCCAGCAGCTCCTTTAAATACTCCCCTAAAATAAGAATCGCTACAGTATAGGGAGTTACTGTAGTACCTTTATATATATATATATTTGCTTTGCTTTGCTTTATTTAGGGACTGTAGTACACATTTATGATTTTTATTTTTTTTTAAATTTATAATGAAAAATTATATTTTAATAGAATAGAGAAAGAATATAGAATTTGTTAATAGAATAGAGAAGGAATAGAGAGTATGTTGAAAAAAGTAGATGAAAAAGTGATTCCTAAAATAAGAAATGAATTTTTTAATAATATTTTAGAGTAAAATATAAGTAAAGAGCATCAGTAACAGTAACAGAACCCCTAAACCCTTTCCTTACCTATTTTAAGGGGTTGATGGCTCCCTATACACTTCCAACAAAACCCTTAAACATTTTTTGTAGGGAGTCACTCTAGCACCCTTATAATTTTTTTTTCTTTTTTTTTAAAATTTTTTTTAGGAACTATAGTACACATTTATAATTTTTATTTTTTTTAAATTTATAATTAAAAATTATATTTTAATAGAATACAGAAAAAATAAAGAGTTTGTTAATAGAATAGAGAAATAATAGAGAATCTGTTGAGAGAAGTTGGAGAAAAAATAATTTTTCAAATATGGCATAAATTTTTTAATAATATTTTAAGGTAAAATATAAGTAATCTGCTAAGAATGCTCTTAAGTTTCCCAAGCTCACTTTCAAATCTTACACAATCTAACAACAGGACAGCCACAATGTCTGCGGTTTATGTGATGTTTCAATATGCACTCAAGAAACAAAATGTCATAAATTATTAGCCAATGGTTTGGATTTTAACCACATACTGAAATTAGCAGCACAGATCATAGAATTGGTAAGAAAAAAGACATTATTCTTCTTCTTTTTTTATGTTCAAAATATCTCAATAATTTTCGGAACATGTTTATTTTCATCCCTCCAACAGAGCAGAGTGGAGATGAAAGAATCTTCAGTAAAAAATTTCAAAACAACAGAATGAATGAAGTTCATCACACTTTGTAAAGAATACACAATAAGCTACGAGAATATGCTTGTATTCTCATGCTTGTATCCTTAGTTTTCACACCCAAAAGGAATCGGCTAACATTAATGGTCAGAAAAGGGGGGAAAAAAAAAGAAGAAGAAGAGATAACCCAAAAAAAAAAACCCAAACAAGTAATAATTAGTTTTCCAGTGCTACTACACCTGTTAGACCTGCTGCAACTTCCGAAGATGCTCTAACAATGACGTAGCCTTTCGCTTGGCCCTATCAGTCCCACTATTGGCAAGCTCAGTCAGAGGTATTACAGCACCAAGCCTACTTATACAAGAAAGATTCTCATTATCTCTCTTGCACAAGGAAAGTAAAATGGAGGCCGCGTTCTCTTTGTTACGTGGCAAACCTGTCCTCAAAAGATCAATCAAGATGGGTATGGTGCTAGCTTTTACAATGGATATCTTAGCCTCTGGGTGACTAGCAAGAACCGCTAGTATAGTCAGAGCTTCATCAACCATGCAATTACTCAAATCAGTCAGCATGTTCAGTAACTCTGTGACAATCCCCGCCCTCACAGCTCTGCCCTTGTTTCCTTGGTAAATACATAAATTAAACAGTGCTGTTGCCGCATCTTTCTTCCCTCTTGCACTTCCATTTTGGAGCAATTCTACCAAAGCGGGTATAGCTCCCGATGCACCGATTAATATTTTGTTTTCATCAGCAAGTGACAAACTAAAAAGGGTCGCTGCTGCGTTCTCTCTTGCTTCCATGCTTCCAGCTCTAAGCACTTGGACAATGGAAGGAATGGCATTGGCAAGCATTATGAGTCCTTTGTTGTTTTCATATATAGAGAGGTTGAGAATCGAAGTGATGGCATTTTCTTGTGTTAAACCATCGTCTGATGTTAATAGGTTAACCAGCACCGGAACAGCTCCAGCCTCTGCTATTATTATCCTATTATCTGTGCTTCTTTTGGACAGTGATCGGATTTTGGCCACTGCCACTCTGCGTTTTTCAATGGATTGGCTTGAGAGATTGCGGACAAGTGCTTGAATGGCTGCTATGTCCCCACTAACATCACGGAATGATCCATCACTCTTCTTTATCCGCCCATTTGCCAATGCCATTTGACCCTCAATATTGTGCTCGACACACCACTGAGTAATTAGACTTCTCAAAACATAATTTGGGGTAAGCGTGAGATTTTGGAGTTTTTGCTGAGTTTTTGGGCATGTTGTGTTGCCACAATCTATCCATCTCTGTATGTAAGATCTCTCATATGTCTGTAAAATCAAGAGGCAGATAAAATTAGAAGGAAAGCATAACAAAGATGGCTGAGCTTTTAAAAATTCTTAAACAACACCATGTCAACATATACCTGTCCTGTGGCAACAACAGCAGGATCCCTCATCAGTTCTAGAGATATTGGGCAAAGGAAATCATCAGGAATTACAGGAGAATCAGGCTTTTTATACTCTTGATGATTTCTGGTCGCATCAAAATTATTTTGTTGACACTCCTTAGATGATGCAGATGAGTCCCTTGGTCTTTCTGATTCAAGATTTGTTTGATGTGTACTATGACCTTGTGAACCGTTGCCTTTTGGAGCAGAACCAACCTTCATTTGAACTTCATGATCAATATTACCTATATTCTCTACATGCAAACTTCCCATTACCTTACGGCTACGTGGTTGCAGATCGATTTCTTTGTCTAGTGGCTGGGATAAGGCACGCGATAATATTGTTGAACTTAGAGGCCCTCCATATCTTTCAGTGGCTCTTCTCAACTGTGTTTTCACTAATTCAACCTAGAAAGAGAAAATCAAAAAAAACATTACCTAGTGTTGAATTCAGCCAAGTTAGAAAACACCATGCAGAACTAAAATCTTACCTGCTCCTGAACTTCCTCTGATATGTCAAACTGATCATATGCTAGGTTTCCCAATGTGTTCTCTAACTTCCATGTCACACATTGAAATTGAAAGGCAATCTTCTTGGCAGAACCATCCTTAAAAGAAGAAGAAAAAAAAAAAGTAGAATTTAGACGGCCATGCAACAATAATTTGAGAATAGCACGACCCAAAAGAATTTCATCAACATTAAGTTTTATGTTTTACAACTAACAAACCAATTGAAACTGCAGCTGTTTTACATTTGTGGGTAATTACTAAACAAAATGAATGCTATGCTTCACAATCTCCAAAGTGGTAGGCATTAATTTCAAATTTACTACGGAAAATCTGATTGTAACCATTTTAAAAACTAATACACTCATATATGCACATCAAATAAATAAATAAGTTAATGAAATACAAGGGACGTAAATATCTTTCAGGTAATGACATTCAATCAGCTTGTGCTCTAATAGCACAAGTCATAGATCCTCCTGGATTATGGATAATTGTGGTCTAATAACTAATGATGTTTTCATAAAATATTTGTCACCTACACTAGGCAACCAAATACATCACATATGAATTGAATCGAGAATTTTATGAGATGAGAAAAACTCAGCTATGATGGTTTGCCACTTGCAAGAAGTTGCAACAAAAATAGATCAATATCTCAGTATGGAGGAGAAATTTAGAACCAACTTTGGGGAATCAAAAGGACAAAATGAAGGCGAAAAATAAGAAAAAAGGGCATGAATTCCTTAGATTCCACCAAGGATATGGTCTTACAGAGATGCAGTTGGAGAACACAGATCCATGTACCACTTACAGTTGGGGTAAGCAGTGGCTGAATTGCGAAAAGCATGCAAATATAATAATAACTGAATGAATTGAATCCAGCAATTGAATGCAAAAGTGGTTTGATGATAACTAGATCAAGCATAAATTAGGACAAATAAAGGATAGGAAGATCAAACAACTTCACTTTGTGCAAGAAGACCCAATTATAATTGATCATTGTCAACAACACAATGCATTTGCCTAAATCAATATATGAATTTGCAAAAGCCACCAAGTATTGTTGGCCAAAATTAAGACAAATTAGCTAATTTAGCTAGCTAAACATGGGTTATTCTCCATACACCACCACAATGCCATGCAATAACTCTTTCTAAAATATTTGCAAAATAAGAATTGGAATTCAGATGTCAATATGTTCAATATAAAAACTTCTATTGGTGGATTAGATTGAGAACTATCTAATCAGCTTGGTCATTGCAACCCAGAACCAAAACTCACAATCCAAATCAATGGTAAAACCAAAATTCAACAAACGCAAAAACAGAGAGTAACCCATGATTGTCCTTCAAATTCAATCACAAAATGCATATTACCCACATCCAAATTCATGTATAGAAGAACATATAAATATAATTTAGTTAAATTAGTTCTTACAGAGGAGATCTTGGAATCAAAGTTGGAGGCAGCAGAGAGGAGACGCTTGGCAGCCTGAAGTGCCACAGTGAAATCAGACAAGAAACTAGAAGATTTGGAGGACGAAGAAGCAACAACATCTGAATCCTTAAAGTCCCTAATTTCTTCAAGCAAATGACCCAAAAGGGCGACCCTTCGTGCTAGATCTGTACAGTCCCTCTTGAAGGCGCCTCCGAACCCCGCCAAGGATAGCCGTGCAACGTCGCGAACCAAGCGGAGGGGAGCCTGGGTGGCGTCGCCTGCGACTGCGGCGTCTCCGCCGGCCATGCCGTGGTGGTGGTGGTGGTGGGTGGTGGTGGTGGACTCTGTTTATCTGCAATGGAGTAGCATGGATGGAGCTAAATGGGTTTATGATGTTAGGACTATTGTGTGAAAGAGCGTGAAAGAGAAAAGTTAAGAATCATGAAAAAAAAATTTATTATATAATTTTTAAATTATTTTAATTAGTATGTGATATTTTATTTTAAATATAATTTAAAGATCATAAAATTTTAATAATTACTTTCATAAAATTTTTATCATAATATCTAGTATTACTAATTAAAAAAGTATTATAATAATATGATGAATTTGAGGAAGAAAGTTGGCAGAGTTTGCAATAATAATTAGAATTTTGAAAAAAATAAACAAATAAAATAGAATAAGAACGGATCCGCAATAATAAAAAGAAGAATACAAAAATAATTTAGAATAAAAACGGATCTGCAATAATTTAGGTCAAGTTTGGCTATTCTAAATAAGTCCATACTTTTTATCTTTTTATCTTTTTTAGGTCACATCAATCAGCATTTTCTCTTTACTTTTTTTACACATAATTCAATAAAAATCAAAAAGTACACTTATTAGATGAGAGAATACACAAAAATATATAGCATGAATTATACAATTAATTTTTTTTTTTTAAAGTCTAATGTAATTGTACCAATTTTGTGGGACATACTATATTTTTTCTAAATTTTGGAAGAAGTAGGAGTGACACTTTTCTTGGTTAGAATTTTTCAAAAACACTTTTTAAAAAATTTTGTTTTTTTATTTTTCGTATTTTTTGTTTTTACTAAATTTTTTTTAATATTTTAAGCTATTTTTTTTAAATTTTTAGACATACCTAACATAAATATACTTAAAAAGTAAAAAAATTTGTGAAAAAAACTTTTAAAAATTTACTAAATACCAAAAATATATATAAAAAAACAAACGACAATTCAGTACATTTTTTTATATTTTTATGTATTTATCAATTTTTTAAAATATTTTTTCACAAATTTTTTATTTTTTAGATATATCTAAGTAATATGTATCTAAAAAAGTAAAAAATATATATATTTAAAATGTTAAAAATATTTATTAAAAACAAAAAAATACGAAAACTTAAAAACTCAGTTTTTAAAAAATTTAATCCAAAAAACTCAAACTAAACATTTTAAAGTTTACAGAAAGTATACAAATATTATAAAAAAAAATATATTATTGTGGCTTTTACCAATCTTTTTTTGGCTTTTTTTTTTATAAAAACAAATTAAAAAAATATATAAAGGTGATGTGATTTAAAAAATAAACTGCCTTTTATCCTAATTGCCATAGAGACCTAAGTCAGTTTCACGCCAAATTATGGGGTCACATGCAAGGTATATATGTTAATATATTTATTAATATTCTTAATTTGGTTAATATGCACAATTAGAGCACAAGAATTGGTGTAAGTTTTCTTGTGTTACACTAATATTTTTTTATTATCTACAATACAATTATTTTAAGATTGACTTATTTATTTATAATTTTTCCTCTACTTTTTATGTATGTTTATATTTTTTAAATGCAGAGAGTATTATTGGGAGAAGAAATTAAGGAGGGGATTGAAGTTAAAATAATATATTAAAAGAGAGAGAAAAGGGAGAAGAGAACAAAGGAATACAGTTGGAAGGAGAATATTGTGAATGGGATTACAAAAGAAAACTTAGACCACTTTATGAGCTAGTTCAAGTTTGTGAGCTGTAAAGAGAATTTGAAATTTGCAATCATTGACAATTCTGTAAAAATAATAAGTATATTGTGTTCTGTTTATATGAGAAGAGAAGTGGTTGATTTTTTCTGTTATGGAAATTGCATAGCAGTTGGTGCACATGGCTTTCTATTCTATTTGCCATATCCAGCTCATATGTCAAATCCACACCACATATTGGTGAATTAGGATATGAGGCAGACCCATACCCCCCCAGAGTCAACCCACACATGGGGGGCATGTTAAGGGCCATGTACATTGTACAAGTCATAAAATCAAATAAATAAGTAATTTAAACACATAAAATATATTATGAATGAAGGAAAATTTATCAGAGTTTGCAATAATAATTAGAATTTTGAAAAAAATAAACAAATAAAATAGAATAAGAACGGATCCGCAATAACAAAAAGAAGAATACAAAATAATTTAGAATAAAAACGGATCTACAATAATTTAGGTCAAGTTTGGCTATTCTAAAAATAAGTTCACCATTTTTATCTTTTTATCTTTTTAGCCACATCAATCAAAGATTTTCTTTACTTTTTTTACACATAATTCAATAAAAATCAAAAAGTACACTTATTAGATGAGAGAATACACAAAAATATATAGCATGAATTATACAATTAAATTTTTTTTTTTAAAGTCTAATGTAATTGTACCAATTTTGTGGGACATACTATATTTTTTCTAAATTTTGGAAGAAGTAGGAGTGACACTTTTCTTGGTTAGAATTTTTCAAAAACACTTTTTAAAAAATTTTGTTTTTTTATTTTTCGTATTTTTTGTTTTTACTAAATTTTTTTTAATATTTTAAGCTATTTTTTTTTAATTTTTAGACATATCTAACATAAATATACTTAAAAAGTAAAAAAATTTGTGAAAAAAACTTTTAAAAATTTACTAAATACCAAAAATATATATAAAAAAAAAACGACAATTCAGTACATTTTTTTATATTTTTATGTATTTATCAATTTTTTAAAATATTTTTTCACAAATTTTTTATTTTTTAGATATATCTAAGTAATATGTATCTAAAAAAGTAAAAAATATATATATTTAAAATGTTAAAAATATTTATTAAAAACAAAAAAATACGAAAACTAAAAAACTCAGTTTTTAAAAAATTTAATCCAAAAAACTCAAACCAAACATTTTAAAGTTTACAGAAAGTATACAAATATTATAAAAAAAATATATATTATTGTGGCTTTTACCAATCTTTTTTTGGCTTTTTTTTTATTTTTATAAAAACAAATTAAAAAAAAATATAAAGGTGATGTGATTTAAAAAATAAACTGCCTTTTATCCTAATTGCCATAGAGACCTAAGTCAGTTTCACGCCAAATTATGGGGTCACATGCAAGGTATATATGTTAATATATTTATTAATATTCTTAATTTGGTTAATATGCACAATTAGAGCACAAGAATTGGTGTAAGTTTTCTTGTGTTACACTAATATTTTTTTATTATCTACAATACAATTATTTTAAGATTGACTTATTTATTTATAATTTTTCCTCTACTTTTTATGTATGTTTATATTTTTTAAATGCAGAGAGTATTATTGGGAGAAGAAATTAAGGAGGGGATTGAAGTTAAAATAATATATTAAAAGAGAGAGAAAAGGGAGAAGAAAACAAAGGAATACAGTTGGAAGGAGAATATTGTGAATGGGATTACAAAAGGAAACTTAGACCACTTTATGAGCTAGTTCAAGTTTGTGAGCTGTAAAGAGAATTTGAAATTTGCAATCATTGACAATTCTGTAAAAATAATAAGTATATTGTGTTCTGTTTATATGAGAAGAGAAGTGGTTGATTTTTTCTGTTATGGAAATTGCATAGCAGTTGGTGCACATGGCTTTCTATTCTATTTGTCATATCCAGCTCATATGTCAAATCCACACCACATATTGGTGAATTAGGATATGAGGCAGACCCATACCCCCCCCAGAGTCAACCCACACATGGGGGGCATGTTAAGGGCCATGTACATTGTACAAGTCATAAAATCAAATAAATAAGTAATTTAAACACATAAAATATATTATGAATGAAGGAAAATTTATCAAATTTGTTCGGTGGATTCTCTGCTGAAAAATCTTGTTCATCAATGTATTATAAGAACATGTAAACTAAATATAAAAACAAAACACATAGATTGATAAAATTTTATAAAAAAATTTAATGGAGCTCAGTGTTGAAAAATTATGTCAATCTATGCGTTTACTGTGTTTGATTTTATGTTTAATTTTTGTGTTGATGTATTTGTTGTTGAATTTAAAATCTTCTGTAATGCATTGTTTATAATACACAATTTTTGTCTATATATATTTGAAGTTTTATTCTAAAATGAAGCCGTTTTAAAGTACTACGGAATACATTACAAACAATACACTACAGAGGAGCCGAATTCCTTTATTTATTTATTTATTTATTTTTAGGTCTAAACCACCAATATTCGGAAATCCATAGGACCCCAACTAATTCGGTTCGAGTCCGGTAGGACCACAAGAGCGGCAAAGCTTTCCCAACAAGTTTTTAACACAGCTGCATTCCCAAGTCTCGAATTTGAGATCTTGGTTAAGCTAGCATAGCCCCTTACCAGCTAAGCTACGTGCTTGTTGGTGAATTCCTTTATTGTTTGATTATATGCCTTGATTTAAATAAGAAGTTATTATGACTTGTCTATAGTTTCTCCCACGTTGTTATATGCCTATGATTTGTCTAAAGTTCGCACATTAAGGAGACCCATAAAATAATTACGCGGTAATGTTGGTTTAACATTCAACTAAAATCTTAACATTTGTCTTAACTGTTAAAAATAACTTGTTAATATAATATTTTATTTTATATTTGAAAAGAAATAGCCCTTCACTTTATGAGCTCAATACCAGAAAGTAGGGCAGAAAAGAGGAAATTGAACAGCAAGATTTCTTTAATTTGAAATGCAACAACAAGATTTCAAATGGAAATTAGTTGGCAAATGGCGTGGAACAGGTGAATGGAAAGTTGAAATTCTGTTAAAACTGCTTCGCCTTTCTTTATGCTTTCCAAAAATATAAAAATATAAAAGACCTAATAATGGGGCAAGTTTGATGAAAAATTTTACAACTTACAAATACATAATCAAAAAACAAAAGTTACAAAGATTTATTTAACTTTTTGATAATCAATTTATTTTACTTATTTAAATTTGTTTAATCAATTATAAAGAGATGGTAAGCCAAATACGATTCTCAAATTAAAAAATAGCGAGCAATCCCAATAAATTACACAAACTAAGCTCAGTTTGTAGAATTGAAAAGGACAATGGTGTGTGTCTCATCGGTTGTTTATGTTATGTGCATCATTTTTGTGCAGCCTGTTTTGCACAAAATAAATAAATAAAATCTCACAGAAATTTAAACAGACTTTCCATGGCCTATTTTTTGGTACATCACTTACAAAGTTGTACATGGTCTCATAATTTATGTGACATGTATGTTTGTGAGTGTATGGGTAAATAAAAAAGCCTAGGTTAATTATATTTTTGGTACTTAAAATATAAGTTTTATGTCGTTTTAATTTTTAATATAAAAATTGTGTCAATTTGATTCTCAGGCCTCGTTTGGAAAGTTGGCTATTTTGGTAGGTTATTTTAATTTTTGACTATTTTAATATTCTAAAATATTTGTGTTTGGAAAGAGAATTGGAATTTTTTGTAGTTGGATGTGATGTTTGTGAGAGAAAAAATGCAATGATTATGAGTTTCATGTAACATTTTATATTTTAACCTATTTTGTCTTTTTGTGGATTTTAGCCAAAAAAAAAAAGCCAAACCTTGGCTTCCCAAACCGGGCTTGGTCATCAATATTTAAATTGTGTCAATTTGATTTCTAATATATAAAAAATATTTCAATTTAGTCATATATTCTAACTCCGATAATAGACATAATTTAAATATTAAATGACTAATATAAATATATATTCTTCCTACCAGCAAAATCTTGGTGATAATTAAATTAAATTGATTAACATTTCTTTGTAATACCAAGTCATTGAGGACGTGGTAGCAACAACGTGTAGGGTTGTCATTTTGTGGAGTGTTGTGTTGTTGAACATATCAACAACACTTATTAATGAATCATTTCCTATATCTCATACATCTACATATCACTCACTATTAATTATTTAAACAATCTCTCTCGTCAATTTCAATAATTCCCATTCCAACACAAACAAGGTTTAGCTCTTCTTCTGTCAGTTATCATCAACAACATAAAATGACAGGTTCATCTCCGTCTTTTTGTTTTTGTTTTTGTTGTAAGTTGGATAACTATCAAGTCACCCCCTCCAATTTCTAAACACGTGTTTCGATTGTATATTTGGACAAAAATAAATAAGAATAACTAATACGAAATTATTCTCTAACTATGCATATTAAGTTCATAAGCATCACTTGAAAAGATTGCCAAGAATGTCCGGATTTATGATTTATCTCCCTGGAAATCTTGATAACTGGGTTACTCATACGAATTAGTGACAAAAGTTTAAAAACACACTTGACACATCAAAGAAACCAATGACCTCTCACAAGGAGAGTGTCATGCTAGCCAGCAGATTAACCAACTTGACTAGAATTTGTTAGTTCAAATCTAATTGATTTAATTCGTGTGCCGAATAATTTTTTCAAAAAAAAAAAAATGTTTGGTGGACATTAATTTTTTTCTCAATTATCCTTGAACCTGTTTTAAATAAATGTAAAGAGTTTTTTTTGTAGAACAGTTTTATAAGTGAACTGTTATGTTAGATTAACCTCTAGTATTTTGGTAAGTTCTTTATTTAAAGGGTCTTGTCAACAAATATCTCTTGGGACACAAAATAAAAAAATAAGATAAATAAAATAATAAAAAAAAGATAAAAGATATGTTAATCTTGAGACATCTATTACTAAATTCAATATATTTTTTTATGAATTTTAAAACACTTGATAATTCTTTTAAACTTTGTAATATACTTTTCTCTTGGAAGCTTAGAAAGGGTCAAGCTTCTCTTAGAAGCTTAGAAGAATTCAAGCTTCTCTTAAAAGCTTAGAAGGGTTCAAGCTTTAGAACAAAGGGTCAAAGAAGCTAAAAAGGTCAAGCTTCTTGGAGAAGCTAAAAAAGTTCAAGTTTCTTGGAGAAGTTAAAAAAAAAGGATTCAAAAGGTTCAAGCTTCCTCAAGAAACTAAAATAAAGGTTCAAAAGGTTCAAACCCCCTCAAGAAAAGGTCTCGGCCAAAAAAAGTGGCCGATTAATAAAAAAAAAAAATGGCCGGTCGACCAAAAACATTGCCGACCGGCCAATACCTTTGGCCGGTAGCAAGAAAACAGGACCGGTGGGAGAAGAGGTGGTCTCCAAGAGAATTGCTGGTCTCCCACCCCTGTACCACCTTCCAAATAATAAAAATAGGGTCCACACCAAAAATGAACCAAGACGGATGCAAAACGAGGGTTCAGGAGCCAAAACGCGCAACCGGGTGCCCCGAAAACTGACTGTTAAGCATCGAAGGTGGCGTGCGACCATGAAGGTGGTCTCCTGAGCCACAGTGTCCCTCTAGAGAGAGGAAACAAGGTGTGTGCCAAAAACCGAAGCAAATGGAGAAAGTTAAGCAATCCCGAACCAAGGTGCAGGGCCGACGGTTCCGAAAATCGGAAACTGGTCTCCAAACAGGAATAGTGGCCTACGACTATGAAACGTAGCCTATGGCCACTAAGAGATGGTCTTCGAGACCTCTCCCTCCCTTCGGGAAAAGAAAACAGAGAAAACAGGACCTGATTCGCAAACCAAGACAAAGCAAAAAAGAGTCCCAAAGTCCGGAGGCAAGGCTCTCAGTCGAGACTCTGTGACCTCAGAACGAGCACAATATGCATCATCACCGAGCGCTCAATCGGCGACATCTGAGTCTTAAGGTCGGTCAAAAATGGGGTGTCTACACTGGTCGGCCATCTCTACCCCAAACTTCCTTTTTTGCTACAACAAAGAGCAAATAGAGGCAAAATAGTGTATTCTCAAGGTTTGTCTGTACTGTTACTCTCCCTATCATCACACAAGCTCAAAGGAGTGTAACTCTTGGCCCTCAAGCCATCAACCAAGCATTTTTCATGCATGTTGGTTAAGGAACCAAGCTTGTACAAGCTTAATGAGTGCAAAACAAGACTCAACAAAACCACCACCCTATCATGCATGATCAAGGGTGATGGTGACCAAGGAAAGTGGCAGATTTCATCACTTTGAGTATGAAATGTTTCATTTTCCTTGTGTTCAAATTAACGTTCGATTCGAACACGTGCAATGCAATACAATACGAAAGATACTTATCTTGCCTTTTTTTTTTCTTGTTTAGTTTGTTTACTTATTTTACATTACCAATCCATTTTTTAATTGGTGAAGTCTGAAAGTGAATGTCTTCTAAAGCGAAAGAAGTGTCAACCAATGGGCAGTTTAAGGCATGAAGGAAGCTTCATGCCATTGGTAATGAACCTTCAAAAGAGGATTAAACCATTAAGCATGAGCCTCAACCTCAAGCTTAAACAACCTTAAGGTTGAAACAACCCTCAAAGCAAATGAAAAAGTGAAGCAAAGAGGGAGGTTGCAGAGATTTTAAATGTTGGAATTAGGCATGAAAAAGCATTAAAACATGCAACCAAGACATACAAATGATGCTCAATGCCTAGAAACACTAAGCTAGTGAAGTAAATTACACCACAGCTATGCAATACAAAGCTCAAAAGCAACAACTAGCCCAAAACAGATGCAAAACAGCCCAAAATATAGCTTAAAACATTCTAAAATTAAGCTAACACAAGCTAGAATAATAGGCTAAAACATGAAGCATGCTAGACTAGTAAGCAAGACACAAGGAGGGGAGGCTACCTCATTCATTTTCAGACTTCAAAACATGTTTTTCATCACTGAAAAACCTCTGAAAATCAATGGTTAAAAGGTCCAAAAAGTTTGATTTAAAAGCCTTGAAAGATGCAAAAAAGCTTAACAAACAAAGAGACATGAATGGTAGACTACCCCAAACTCAAAATAAGTCTCAAACCACCATTTTTAAACCATAAAAAAATAGAGTTTTTGGAGCTCAAAACCAGCTTAAAAACAGTACAAAAAGATGGTAAAACAAGTTACGCAAAACAAGTTTTAAAGGTGAGTCTTATACCTCTTGAAGCACAACACAATTTTAGGCAACAAAATCAAGCAAAATCACTTTTAAGAGCCCCAAGAAGACCTCCTAGAACCTCAGCTCAAAGATAACCAACTTTGATCAAAGATATATTGCCAAAGGAGAAGTGTATCTCTACTTGTATGCACAAAAGCTCAAGAGAGAAAGAAATCTAGAGAGAGAGAATTGTAGAGAGAGTGGCTCCCAAAATTTCTTCAACCTCAAATGTTCTAACCCTCAAAACAATAGAGAAGGCCTTCTATATATAGAAAATGAGAGCTTGGGTAAAAAATATCAACAAAAGAGGCAGCTGGAGCTTGTGGGAGACAGTTGGATGAAAATATCTACAAAATCTGAGCTTTTTTCACCAGTGGCTGACATTATTCATTGGTGGCCGGTCGGCCACCAAAAATCTACTTCCAGACCCAACAAACGGGCATAAATCCTTCATCCAAACTCCTTTGTAGGTCATTCGTAAGCCTAAATTGAAGCATCGGAAGTCTTCTTTCCAATGGTGGTAACCTCACATAAAAATTACAAGTGTAAAAAAAGATATGCCTCTTTTAGTGAAGGTTGCTCATTTCTAGCTCAATCGGATTGATGCCTAACTTCAACCAGCCATATCTCCCTCATCCGAACTTGGCTTTAGGAGATTGTTGAGTGTAAAATGAAGCCCCGGAAGTCTTCTTTCCAATGGTGGAGGCCTCACAACTTAAGTCCAAGTGTACAAAAGGACAGACCTGATTTAGTGAAGGCTACCCGGTTCTCTCTTAACGATTGGCGCCCAACTTCTCTCCCAACTAATTTTCTTCCCTCTCCTCCAATTTTCTTCAACTCCAAACCTTTAAACAAGATGTTTTGAAATATTTTTCAAAGAGTTCCCCTCTCTTTCATTCATTTCCACTTTGTCCTTGCTCAGTTTACCAAAATGCGCAACATTTAACGAAATGTGAGCCTCGAAACATCATAAAAACATTTTTTCAAAAATAGTTTGAAGGAGAGGGTTTTAAAGTTTAAAAATCATTTTGGTTAAGATAGTTTTGGTCCAAAAATGGGGTGTGAGGTTTGGATTTGACGCTCTCCTTGCCGAAGAAATCGAACCTTTCCACAACATAGCCTTCGTCCTCAAACAATCAACCTGAGGCCCCCAAGTCTTAAGGGCGTTCAAAAATGGGGTGTCTACACCTATGCTAGTGACTGACTTGTTAGTGGATTCAATAGCCAAAAGCAAGATTTTGTCCTTTATGGATGGTCATGTAGGGTATAACCAAATTTTTATTAATCCTGAAGATACACATAAAACAGCCTTCAGATGTCCTAATGTTTTGGGGACATTTAAATGGGTAGTCATGCCTTTTGGATTAAAGAATGCAGTAGCAACATACCAAAGGGCAATGAATTTTATTTTCCATGATTTGATTGGAAAATATTTAGAAGTCTATATAGATGATGTAACCATCAAGTCTGACAATTTTGATGTGCATTTGGAACATTTGCAGCAGACATTTCAAAGGATGAGAACTTATAAACTCAAAATGAACCCTTTAAAGTGTGCATTTGGGGTATCTACTGGAAAGTTTTTGGGTTTCTTAGTGCACCACAAAGAGGTAGAAGTGGATGCCAACAAAGCCAAAGCAATTATGGAGGCAAAACCCCCAGTCAACAAGAAAGAGTTACAAAGTTTTCTTGAAAAAGTAAATTTTTTGAGAAGATTTATAGCCAATTTAGCTAAGAAGACTTTAGCATTTTCCCCTTTGATAAAAATCAAGTCAGATCATGAATTTAAGTGGGATGTATGTCATCAAGAAGCTTTTAATTTACTCAAAAAGTACTTGGCAAACCCTCCAGTGCTTATGCCCCCAGTGGCAAGCAAGCCTTTGAAATTGTATATCTCGGCTTCTAACCTATCGATTGGTTGTTTTTTTGGCTCAAGAAAATAGTATAGGGCATGAACAAGCCATTTACTACTTAAGTAGAAGATTAAATGATTCTGTCGAAAAGTTATGTTTAGCACTTTATTTTGTAGCCATTAAATTGAGGCATTATTTATGTTTGTAGACATCCCATTTTTGACCGACCATAAGACTCAAACGTCACCAATTGAGCGCTTGGTGATGTTGCATATTGTGCTCGTTCTGAAGTTGCGGAGTCTCGGCCGCGAGCTTTGCCTTTGGACTTCCGGACTCTGTTGTGCCTTGCCTTGGTTTGCGAACCACGCCATGTTTCCTCTGTTTTCTCTTCCCGAAGGGAGGGAGAGGTCTCGTAGACCGTCTCTTAGTGGCCGTAGGCTACGTTTCGTGGTCGTAGGCCATTTTTCCCGTTTGGAGCCCGGTTTCCGATTTTTCGGAGCCGTCCGCCATGTGCCTCGATTCGGGACCGCTTAACCACCTCCGTTTGCTCCGATTTTTGGCATGCACCTTGTTTCCTCCCTTTTGAGGGATACTGTGGCTCAAGAGACCAACTTCGTGGAAAAACGCCACCTCCGGTGCTTAATAGTCAGTTTTCGGGGCCTCGGGCCGCGCGTTTTGGCCCCCGAACCTTCGTTTTGCATCGGTTTGGGTTCATTTTTGGCGGAGACCTTATTTTCATTGTTAGGAAGGTTGTAGAAAGGTGGGAGGCTAACAATTTTTCTAAAAAGCTGGCTTTTCTCTTCATTGCTCTTCGCCGCCCGTTTTTCTCACTAGAAAGCTGGTTTTTCCCACTCCCGGGCCACTTTTTCTGACTTTCCACCACATCATTGTGTTGTACACACTTGGGAGGCCACCAATATGGGTAGGCTGGCCAGAAATTGTTCTTGACCCTTTTGA
This sequence comes from Camellia lanceoleosa, assembly GCA_025200525.1. Lineage (NCBI taxonomy): Eukaryota > Viridiplantae > Streptophyta > Magnoliopsida > Ericales > Theaceae > Camellia > Camellia lanceoleosa. The sequence continues at coordinate 32,399,719 of CM045763.1, read as the reverse complement.
ACCCCTCTAAAAAGCTGGTTTTTCTCTCTCCTGGTTCACATTTTCTGGGTTTTGACCATACAACTGTGTTGCACTCATATGGGAGGCCACCTTTTTGGAGTGGCCAAGAATTTTCTTGACCCTTTGACCTGGTCGGCCGCCACACCAACCTTGAACTGGCCAAGTGTTTGTCCCTCTGGTGCATTCCAACAGGTTACTGCTTTTGCACTGCAAACCCCGCCGAGGGTCTGTTCTTTTGGGGGGAGATTTGAATTGATTTTTCCCCATTTTTCTTTGGCTCCTCTCCCTCTATATAACTAGCACTCTACTTCATTTCTAAGGGTTAGAAAAACCAGCTAGGGCATTGTTACATACAACTATATATCTATTTACTCCAAGCCTCCAAACACCTTGGTTCTTGGCCATTTCACCTTACACCTCATAGCCTACCACCTCCACACTCCATTCCAGTAACTTGGAGGCCATTTGCAGAGGTTGGAAGCTCGGAATCTTGGACCAAAGGCTATTGCTTTGCTGTGCTACAAGGGTGAGTCCCTATCTCCCTTTTTCTTGTCTTATTTTGCTCTATATATTAGCCCCGTTTGTGAGCATTTCTGGGTTTCGACCTGAACTGAAAATAGCCTTATTTTGAGCTTATCTTCATGTTTGATCAAGAAATTTTTTTCTATTTGAGGTCTTCTACTCTCCCTTTGTGCTTTATCCCTCTTTTAGGGCTTATCTTGCATGATATATTAGCCTTACTTGTGGGCATTTCTGGGCTTCAAGACAAAATCTAAAGTATCTTATTTTGAGCCTCTCTTCAACTTTGTTGAAGGGCTCTTTTCCTTTTGAAGTCATCTACTTCCCCTTACCCTTTATCTCTCTTTTAGGACTATTTTTGCATCATATTTTAGCCTTACTTGTGAATACTTTTGAGATTTGATATAAACTGGAAAAATTCTTATTTTGACATCTTCTTCAAGTTTGGTTAAGGTCCCATTTCTTTTTGGGGTCATCTTCTCCTATGCATGCTTCATTCCTTCATGATTAGGGCTATGCATTAGAGCTCTTGCATTGGCCGTGGCTTGGCCTCTTAGCCACAGAAATCCAGCGGATTTTGAGAGACTTAGGTATTTTCTTGAAGGCCAAAATCAGAGGGGGGTGACCCCCTCTCTCCTTGTCTTGTTTAGTGGTCTTTTGGACCTTCCAAAGGGACCATATTTTGCATACATTGAAGCCACTTTCCAGGGCCTATTTGGTGGGTTTTAGGGTTTTCATAGTCCATTTACAAGGGTGGTTTTGCTAGGATTCATGTCTATCTTGTATGTGCTTAATAACCCCTTGTATGGCCCTCTAAAGGAGCTCACCATTTTTACACATGTTGGCTGCATTTCAGTGATTATTTGGGTATATTTTGGCATGTTTTGTTCACTGATTTTTTCTGGTTTGATGAGTTCTCATACGCTTCATGCACATGCCATGTAAACTATGTTTGCTAGTCAAAGTTGCATGCTATTTTAGTCCATCATGCTAGCATCTTTTGGTCATGCTTTGAACTAGAAATGTTCATGTTTTGGGACTGCCTTGGCTCTGTCTTTGTGCTTAATAGCCAAATAATGCATGCTTTGTATAGCTATAAGTCAATATATGTGCCTAGTTTTGAGTTTTGGGACCATTCCATGCATTGTATGACATATATCCATGATTCGGGATCATTTTGCATCATGATTCAGTGCTGGAATTTGCATGTTTGAATGCCATGTTTCATGCCTTGCCATGCCTTGTTAGAGTGGCATTTGGTGCCTTAGGTTCGGTCTTCGGTTTGTGTGCATATATATGCACACATTTCGATAGTCTCATTTTCATCTTATGGCCACTGATGTGAGTGTGGCTGAGGTCCACTCATGTTGGTGTAAGTCCATCATGCATTGTGTATGCCATTTCAGTTCATAGCATTGCGTATGCTAGATTGCATGTTAGAGCATTGTGCATGCCATGTTACATCGAGCATTGTGTATGCCATTTCATAGCATTGCGTATGCTAGGTTGCATGTTAGGATTGCATTCATGCATGCCATGCATATTGCATTGTGTTTGGGATAGGAGTTAGCCCCAAACACGGGAAACGAGGGACGTTTCGTACTCCGAGTGACGGAACGTGTCTCAATTCCCGGTCGCCGACACTCCGGATTAACCATGATGGAGTCTCGGTCTTGTTGTGTTTATATGTGCATTCATTTCACATTGAGTCGTGCAATTCAACTCCTCCGCCATCATGCATCGAGATGCGTGATTGGTGGCACGAGGATCGAGGACTACACTCCTTGAAGAGTAGTCATGCATACATGTGTGAAAATATTTTGCCATGCCCCTTTCTTGCTCTCTGTTACAGTAAATCAGAAACCGGCAGTCTTTTGGAGCTTCGTGCAATATTTCGGGCTTAATTGTAAACAGAGGCTAATTGGGGCATCGCAAAGGATTTCCGCGCAAGGTAACTCAAGCATGCATCATTCATCATTCGAAACAGAGCTGAGGCGGTCCATGGATTTGCGTGCTAGTTTACTGCTTTCCTAGTTAAATTTGTTAATTAATTAGGGTTTTGTATTTATTCGGACTGTACTATTTATTCAGACTGTATATTATTTATTCGGACCCTCCGAGCGAGGGCACAACTGTAATAAGTGTGCGTGAGTGTGATGTATGTCTTCCAACCCTACGTCTTTCTCCCTTTTATTTACCAGCTTATGATGGTTAGATTAGGGCATGTTTCAATTAGCATACTTATGCTCGCATGTTTGCATTCATTCATCTGTATTGCATGCACCGGGCTCGGCGCATCATACTGACTGCATTGTATTTCAATTCCGAGTTGAATACTTGTTAGTTGTAGCATTTCACATGCCATCTTTAGAATAGTCGAGCCTGCTATAAGTTGCATTTTTGCATGTGTTGCATTAGGCATTTCTGTATAGTTAGGATCATGCATGGATTTTTAACATAGCTTCTTTTTTGGCTTGGAGTACTCGATAAGTGTTTATGCTTTAGCATCCTTGCATGTGTGTGAGTGAATGCCATGATAGCATGTTTACCATGAGGCTATGTGCTTATGTGATATAACTGCCTGAATGCCTGTGGGTAAAGGTTAGATTATTTGGATTGGAACAAATCATCAACTGTGAGTTTTAAGCCCACTAGATAGTGGCAAATCATCAATTTTTCTAAGCCCACCCGAGGGTGGCAAAATCTGCATTTTAAGCCTACTTGTGAGTAGCAAACCATCTTTCAAAAACAAATATGAAATGTTTTGTTCCAATTCAGGCGATCCAGTCTATACTTGTATACTGTGCGCATCACATAGTAAATCTAGGCTAATAACCGGAATAAGAATGGATAATATTTTCAAAACTAGATATCATGGTTAGTAGAGGCCGATCTTTGATCGGGCGAGCGGGGGTGCTCACGAAGTGACCTTCCCTAATCGTACCTAAGTTCCCGAGCTGAGGCAACTTTGGTGATGACGAACACGTGGCCTTAGGCACGAGTCAGGGTTTCCTAAATTTCTCAAAAATAAAACATTTAGGTGGCGACTCTGTATCTGGCAAAGCAGTCCTTGTTTGGCACTTCTTTTAAAAATCTGTTTTTTCAAAAACGATTTGCCGAATTTGGACTCTTTGATGATTCGTTGATCTTGCATTGCACTCTGCGAGATTAGATACAGGACCGTGACATTGAGTCCTAAATTGTAGTGAGGCCAAATGAACAAAACGGGATTCATCCTCCCGGGACATTCGGAGACGTCTACAGTTTCTGGCGACTCCGCTGGGGATTTAGAGAGCTTGACTCGAACTCATGATATCTTGTTTTGATTACACTTATGTGTTTCTTTGCATTGCATGTGCATTGGTGTGCCTAGGACACCGTGTGTGCCATATGCTATTCCTGAGCGGTTTGCCAGAGACTGCGTGCCATAAGGCTTACTGGATTACTGCTCGCCAAGATGTGGAAACACAAACCCCGATTTTACCGGGGCACCCTTTTGACCATTCGACCTAGTGCATATTCGGAATCCATAGTGACCATTCCAAACTAGGACAGGTTGCTTACCCGATTATAGGTTGTTTGAAAGCGCTGTGTGCGTAGTGAAACCTTAGCTCCTGACAAAATAGGACAGGGAAACCCTACCCCTCCATAGGGATGTTTTTGGCTCTCACTTGCTTGCTATGTGCTTTTAGAGTGCGTCTCTACAGGAATGCATATATCCGTTTGCAAGTCTGGGCATCAGGCCTACAGCCATCAGCATCAGTGTTTTGGGAATCAGTTTACCCGAGGGTATCAGATTTGGGGCAGAATTTTGGGGCAGAATTCAGTAGAGAGTACACTCATTCAGCTTTGCTTATATTGGTTTTGGTGAAATTACGCTGAAATGCTGTCTATTTTCTCTTTTGCAAGGGTAGTCGTGGAACTATAGCTTCAGAGGGCTCCAATATCCCCCGAGGTTCATTGGACTTGTGCTAATAGAGTTTGTCAGGTCAGAGATTTAGTTCAAGGGCAAATCAGTGTTCCTTCGCCAGAGGTAGGGTAAAAGGCGCAAAGTACAGATCACCGCTCAAAGAAGCTACAGATCAATGGCCCTTATCCACTCCACCAAAGGAATAGCAGCCGAGGTCTCGCTTTCTACTAGGATAGATATACCGGTACCGATGGATCAGCAGAACACGTTAGAGATGAAGGCAATGATGCGTCAGATACAAGAAAGTATAAAACTCATGCAGCAAGATGCTGTCCGCCAAGCAAAATTTTCCAAACAGCAGGCTGCGGTCATGACCCAGTAGGCAGAGCTAATTACCTGACTACAGCAGCAAGCCGGAGTATCAGCCTCACATCAAGCTCCTCTCCCACCAAGAGATCCAATACCCGGGGAGACACCAAATGTTCAGAATATCCAGAAGGATACAGACATCCCGACAAGGCTGGCACCGCCCCCGATTCTACCTCAACTATCCAAGGCACCCACTTCTATCAATCAACCAGACTCTCCCTTTGAGTTCGAGGTGGACTCTACAACGTTGAAGTTGAGCAAGCTTGAGAAGCTGTTCAAGAAATCTCAGGGTGTGAAGTCCATCCCGGACATTGAGGACGGGTATACCGACGCGACTGTGATGCTGCCAGATCGGTTCAAGATGCCGCATATCGATCGCTTTGACAGCTCTGGAGACCCAAGGATGCACCTCCACCTGTTTTCTGATATCTTGAGGCCAATGGGTTTGACCACAGCTCAGAAGTTATCTCTCTTTGGACGAACCATGTCTGGGATAGCCGCAATCTGGTATGCGAAACTGGAGGACTCTGTGAAACGGAACTGGGAAGAGCTGGCTGAGGCCTTTATTGCTCAATACTCCTAGAATGCACAGATCGAGGTCACAACTCGTGATCTCGAAGTCACCCGCCAAGAACAAAAGGAAAGTTTTTCTAAATTCGTAACCCGCTGGAGGGCCAAGGCCTCAATGATGACCATAAGGCCGACAGATAAAGATCAGATTCGGATGATTGTGCGCAATCTCCAGTCCAAGCTTATGTAGAAAATGATTGTTCTCCCTTTTCCCACCTTTTCAGATTTACACGAGATGGGGGTGCAAATCGAGGACGCTATGAGGCAGGGCCTCATTGACCAGGAGAAGGAGCCAGAGGGCGTTTTAGTCAATGCAACCACCAGTGGTGATGCAGCTACAAGATCTTCTGAAGTGGGCATGGTCACCACTACCACATCAAAAATAGCTACCCCATTCACCGGTGCGTCCGGAAGTAGCTCGCGAGCAGCCAAATATCCACCCCAAGCCAAGAAGGTTTTCACTCCACTTTATATGCCTTTGTCAAAGGCTTTAGGGGTTTTGATCAAGAAAGGGCATCTGAAGCCCCTGGAACCGCAGCTATTACCAAAGAACCTCCTCTTCACACAACCCACCGACCATCATGTTTCCATCGCCGAAGCCGGCCATGACACTGACATGTGCTTTCGTCTCTGCCACGAAATACAAGATCTGATCGACAACAGGGTCATCGTCGCACCAAGTCCTGCAAAGTCTATCGGCACTTGATCAGTGAACTTGGGGGGAATAATGTGACTATGTGATCGGGGGATGAACCACCTGCGGATGGCACTCGATTTACTCCAGATATGGCGTATGGCACGCACCGTTTTGAGCATTTGGCCAATGCTACATTCTGACTTGGGCATTGAGTCAGTCTTGTTGTTTTATTTTGAGTCTGTCCTTTTGTTTTGAGTCAGTCTTTTCATACTGAGTCAGTTGAGGTCTGTCTTGTCGTATCGAGTCAGTCTTGTTGTATAGGAGTTGGGTGATCCCGGGGGTGTTACCTCGGACATCACTGTTTTGTTTCGTGTTTGTCTTTTTGCTTTCTTTAAGTCTGTTCCTACTGAGGAGCCAGTTGTGCCAACAGATCTCAATGAAACAGCAGTGATTTTCATACTCTTGTATTTGCTTCGGCCGTGCGCCGGTTGTGCCAGAAAATTTGAATCGAACGGCAGTACTTTTCGCCTAGTTTTCTGTGCCTTTAATTCATTACATTGACCTAAGTTTTTCAAAAATTTTTGAACACTACGGTGAAAACAAAGAGGAAGGAATTCCTCGGGATTTGAAAAAATTTGATCAATTGAGAGAAAGAGAGGCACGCTAAGCCCTTAATGAATGAAATCATGCTTGTTAATGAGAGTACTGAGAAGGATCCTGGCTTGATCCAGATTGGTTCTACATTGTCTTCAACGTAAGCGATTAGTCGCTTTCTTAAAAGGTTTCAAAAATGTTTTGCGCTGTCCTGCGAAGACCTGTGTGGAATCGCTCTTGAGATTATGAAGCCTAGGATCGCTCTCAGCCTCGAGACTTGACCCCTTGCTTTTGAACCTTGAACTCAAATTCGAAACATTCAACAGTCAACTACAATGTGAGGCCTGTGTGGCCAGATTTGAAGCAGCCCACAAACTAGGGGCAAGAAAGTCAGATCGAGAAGATCAGATGTCATCAACAGAAGCTTGCGAAGTTAGATCAGAAGCAGCCCTCGAACGAGGGGCAAAAAATGTCAGATGCGCTCGAAGAGTCAAGATAAAGACTGGTAAGAATGCCAAATTCCAGAAGGAAAGAAAGAAGAAGGTGTCACTGAAGGACAACTGAGTTCCTATCCATAACACTAGTGGCAAGTTTAGCCCCCATTGGATGGACTCCTACATCATCAGTGAACATCAACCATTCTCCTGGATTCAGATGACTTCAGGATCTCAAAACCATTTGACATGAACAAAAGCTACACTTTTACCCTTGAGAGGCTCGCTGGGCCGAAAACCCGGAAGGGCGGCCCAGGCAAAAGTTAGAGCAAGAAAAGAAGAAAAAGAACAAAAAAAAGAGAAAAGAAAAAAAGAACAAAAAAAAAAGGAAAAAGAAAAAAATGCAAAGAAAAGAACCAAAAAAAAAAATCAAGAAAAGAATGAAAAGAATTGAAAAGAAAAGAAGAACACAGCTCGCAAGGTTGAAAACCCGGAAGGGCAGCCTTGGCAAAAGTTAGAGTGCAAAAGGAGAGTTTAATACCCGAGTGTACCTTAACCCCGAACTATGTAAGGCTTGATTCCCATCTTTGGGATACGTTGGCAACTTCATCATGAAGTCCAGCCATAAACACTTCCAAACCAATTGTGTCCATGTACTGGTTTTGATCATCTTTGCCTTCTCTGTATCCGAGAGTGTGGTTGTGTTCATCACTCTGAGGACTGACTACAATGCGCTACGGTGCCGTTCAAACAAGGGGCAACTTTCTGTCGCCATTCAATGCGCTACGGTGCCATTCAAACAAGGGGCAACTTTCTGTTGCCATTCAATGCGCTGCAGTGCTGTTCAAACAAGGGACGACTGTCCGTTACCATGCAGCTCCCCTCAAGCAAGGGGCAATTTTCCTTCGAATCTAAGGTTGTGCATCTCGAGAGTAGGTTCTATGCTTGTTGATCAGTGACCGTTTGAAAAAACAGTTTTTGAGAATTTTTACTAAGGTTGGCTAATCTTCTCTCGAAAACTATTCCATTTTTTCAAAACTAGACCTTTTTCTTGGACCCAAAAAAGGAAAATTTTCAGTGCTCATAACCTTACTTGCATGATTTTGAATCAGAAAATCGAACAAGTATGTTAATCTAACTCTCATTTTGGTTAAAATTGTTTTAGTAGAAAGCCAAAAACAAAAAATGGTCAAAATGATGAACTAGGGGCACAGTTGAGTTAGGTGTTTTGTCTTTTCCCCATTGTCAACATACATGCCAGAAAGGGCACCATACTTGCCAAGAAGGGCACTCTACCTGCCAGAAAATGCACAACTCAAGCTCACAGCAAAGGGCAGAAAGCTTTCACACCCTCTAAGCAACGAGGTATCATGCCATGTGCGAAGCATGAATTGGAATGGATCAAGATATTCCACTCCCCCATCTAGACACATCTGATCGCGTCCAAACTCCTTAGCAGAGCATCATTAACCGATGTTAGCTGCAGATTTGCTACACACCCAGTTGTAGCGCAACCCCTCTATGGGAGAAACTCACTGTTGTGAGCAGAAGAAAGAGAATCTAGCGGAATGCCAGAGGCAAGAGCCCACAACTTTTTGTTTATTCGTTAACCACCCAGGGGAGAGATTTAAAATGAGAGATTGAAGAATAGAGAGGTGTGCGCTGAGAGAAAAAGTGAGGAAAGGGCTTTTTTTTAGAAAAACAGAGCCTGAGGGCTGAGTGATGTGAGAGACGCAAATGAGAAAGGGTGGGAAACAATACCCGGAGAAACTGGCTCCTCGCAATCTGAGAGGTCTGTCGTCTTTGTAATACGTCTGTGTGCCGTGTCTTTTGTTTTGTTTGTCTCGATTCTTGCTTTGAGTCGTCTCGAGCGTGTCTCGTTGTGTTTAGGTTGTTTACCTTTTGTTTTTCTGTGTTGAGTCGTTTTGGATGTGGTCAGTTGTAGGCTCAATACCCGGTTGAGAATCCTTTTCTCATTCCAATTTCAAAAGAAAAATCATCTTGTGCTCAGAGTGTTGTGCCATCCTCCACATTTGCGCAAAACAAGATTTGTTCTTTCGTAAAACCGCAGGGTTCAACCCAAGTCATGTGAGAATAGTAGAACAGAACCTATTTGAAGCTATATGGGTTCCAGACTGCGAAGCAAAAGAAAAGAGGGAAAATTGGAGCATTTGAGTTTGTTTCAGTTTTCGTGATTATACTCCGGATGTACCTCTTCAGGCCTTGTTAGTGCTCCGAAGTATGAGTGTGCCTCTACTCCCAAACTCAAGCCTGTTTCAATGCCAGAATGGTAATCGAAGTGCTTCCTTAGAAAACCAGTCCCTGCCAGATGCATCTTGGTTGTGTTTGCAATGAGTTCCTAAGAGACCAACTCCGACGGTGGAAACTAGAGTTCGGACGGCTATTGCCTAGAACGCAAAGGTTCAGGATTTCCGAGACTAAAGTCTGGTTTAAATACCTAGGGGTCTATCCTCGGCTTGAAATCTGTATGGTAGCCCCATAGATTGAGATAGCATGTGAATGCACCTCGATTATGGATACTGAATCAACCTAATCTGTCACCCCGTTGGAGAATAGGGAAAGTTGTGAACATGGCCAGTAAGGAAAGGTAGTAACTGCGGTTTGGAAGTACAATCAAGAAAGTGCAAGAAGAGCCCACTCTTTTTAGCTCAAAATGTTTCTGCGGAATTTTCAACTCATGTCTTCGATGTGTAGCTCATCGTCAGTCGGCATGCACGACGTGTATCCTTTTTGGAATGAGTCGTGACCCCTCTGAGAGGTAAATCGGAGGTTGCGTTTGGAATTTGGTCTCCTTCAGGCTTGTATTCCCTTATTCGGTATTTTTGTTTCAAACGGGTGTTGTCACACGCGTTCCACTGGCATTGTTATGCTCATTCGTTGCATTGTTATGCACATCTATCTAGCATTGTTATGCTCATTACTTGCATTGTTATGCACATCTATCTAGCATTGTTATGCTCATCCATTGCATGGTTATGCACATCTGACTAGCATTGTTATGCTCATTACTTGTATTGTTATGTACACTCCACCTGCATTGTTATGCACCTTTTCACTTGCAATTGTCGTCTTTTCTCCTATCGCATGCGGTGCGTTAGGACATCCTCTGTTTCGAACATTCGGACGAGTTCTGGTTTTCATTCATACCTTTCCTCTCTTGCGTGTGATATGCTGAGAGATTTTCTCTTGCGTGTGATACGCTGAGAAATTTACCTTTCCTCTCTTGCGTGTGATATGCTGAGAGGTTTTCTCTTGCGTGTGATACGCTGAGAAATTTACCTTTCCTCTCTTGCGTGTGATATGCTGAGAGGTTTTCTCTTGCGTGTGATACGCTGAGAAATTTACCTTTCCTCTCTTGCGTGTGATATGCTGAGAGGTTTTCTCTTGCGTGTGATACGCTGAGAAATTTACCTTTCCTCTCTTGCGTGTGATATGCTGAGAGGTTTTCTCTTGCGTGTGATACGCTGAGAAATTTACCTTTCCTCTCTTGCATGTGATATGCTGAGAGATTTTCTTTTGCGTGTGATACGCTGAGAAATTTAACTTTCCTCTCTTGTGTGTGATATGCTGAGAGATTTTCTCTTGCGTATGATGCGCTGAGAAATTTACCTTTCCTCTCTTGCGTGTGATGTGCTGGGAGGTTTTCTCTTGCGTGTGATACGCTGAGAAATTTACCTTTCCTCTCTTGCGTGTGATATGCTGAGAGATTTTATCTTGCGTGTGATACGCCGAGAAATTTACCTTTCCTCTCGTGCATGTGATATACTGAGAGGTTTTCTCTTGCATGTGATACGATGAGAAATTTACCTTTCCTCTCTTGCGTGTGATATGCTGAGAGGTTTTCTCTTGCGTGTGATACGCTGTGAAATTTGCCTTTCCTCTCTTGCGTGTGATATGCTGAGAGGTTTTCTCTTGCGTGTGATATGCTGAGAAATTTACCTTTTTTCTCTTGCGTGTGATACACTGAGAAATTTACCTTTCCTCTCTTACATGTGTTATGCTGAGAGGTTCACCTTTCTTCTCTTGCGTGTGATATGCTGAGAAATTTACCTTTCCTCTCTTGCGTGTGATACGCTGAGAGGTTTAACTTCTTCCTCTCCTGTGTGTGATACGCGGAGAAATGTTGTGTGTGACACTCCGGGTATTCTCAGTAGTCGTTTTTAGCTTTCTCCGCGTAAGACGCAGTGAGAATTGCATAATTTTCTTACATCCTTTCTGCAAACAATGTAGTTGGATTTGCATTCACTTGCTTAAAACTGTTGCATGATATGCTTCATTACAGCTTTCTTTGCATGATCATAAGTGATGTTCGGCTTCTTGCATTGTCATTTTGAATTTTGTCCCCTGCCTGCGAGCACGCCTGCAGGCACATCTCTTTTTATGGCACATCTCTTTTTATCTCGTCTGTTTGTCTGAGTCTTTGGCCTTGTAAAAAATGGGTCATCTCTGAGCTTTGACATTCACTCCCGTCACTTATGACTTTCGAGTTCTGTCAAAGAGGAGCAACTGTAGACACCCCATTTTTGGCCGACCATAAGACTTAGACGTCACCGATTGAGCGCTTGGTGACGTTGCATATTGTGCTCGTTCTGAAGTTGTGGAGTCTCGGCCGCGAGCCTTGCCTCCAAACTTCCGGACTCTTTTGTGCCTTGCCTCGGTTTGTAAACCAGGCCCTGTTTCCTCTGTTTTCTCTTCCCGAAGGGAGGGAGAGGTCTCGTAGACCGTCTCACAGTGGCCGTAGGCTACGTTTCGTGGTCGTAGGCCATTTTTCCCGTTTGGAGCCCGGTTCCCAATTTTTTAGAGCCGTCGGTCGTGTGCCTCGATTCGGGACCGCTTAACCACCTCCGTTTGCTCCGATTTTTGGCATGCACCTTGTTTTCTCCCTTTTGAGGGACACTGTGGCTTGAGAGACCAATTTCATGGTCAAACGCCACCTCCGGTGCTTAATAGTCAGTTTTCGAGGCCCCAGGCCGCGCGTTTTGGCCCCCGAACCTTCGTTTTGCATCGGTTTGGGTTCATTTTTGGCGGAGACCTTATTTTCATTGTTAGGAAGGTTGTAGAAGGGTGGGAGGCCAACAATTTTTTTGAAAAGCCAGCTTTTCTCTTCATTGCTCTTCCCCGCCTGTTTTCCTCACTAGAAAGCTGGTTTTTCCCACTCCCGGGCCACTTTTTCTGACTTTCCACCACATCATTGTGTTGGACACACCTAGGAGGCCACCAATATGGGTAGGCCGGCCAACAATTGTCCTTGACCCTTTTGAACCCCTCTAAAAAGTTAGTTTTTCTCTCTCCTGGTTCACATTTTCCGAGTTTTGACCATACAACTGTGTTGCACTCATCTGGGAGGCCACCTTTTTGGGGTGGCCGGCCAGTAATTTTGCTTGACCCCTTTGACCCCAAGTCGACCAGCCAAAGGAGGTGGCCGGCCGGCCACCTGAACCTTTTGAACCTGGCCGGCCAAGTTTGTCCCTCCTAGTGCATTCCGGTGTGCCAGCTGTTTTGCACCATACCCCCTGCCCGAGGGTCTGTCCTTTTGAGAGGAGATTTGAATTGGTTTTTCCCCTCTTTTCTTTGGCTCCTCTCCCTCTATATAACCAGAACCCTACTTCATTTCTAAGGGTTAGAAAAACCAGCTGGGGCATTGATACATACAACCATATATCTATCTACTCCAAGCCTCCAAACACCTTGGTTCTTGGCCATTTCACCCTACACCTCATAGCCTACCACCTCCACACTCCATTCCAGTAACTTGGAGGCCATTTGCAGAGGTTGGAAGCTCGGAATCTTGGACCAAAGGCTGTTGCTTTGCTGTGCTACAAGGGTGAGTCCCTATCTCCCTTTTTCTTGCCTTATTTTGCTCTATATCTTAGCCCCCTTTGCGGGCATTTATGGGATTCAACCTGAACTGAAAATAGCCTTATTTTGAGCTTATCTTCATGTTTGATCAAGAAATTTTTTCTGTTTGAGGTCTTCTACTCTCCCTTTGTGCTTTATCCCTCTTTTAGGGCTTATCTTGCATGATATATTAGCCTTACTTGTGGGCATTTCTGGGTTTCGAGCCAAACTATAAAGTGTCTTATTTTGAGCCCCTCTTCAACTTTGTTAAAGGGCTCTTTGCTTTTTGAAGTCATCTACTTCCCCTTACCCTCTATCTCTCTTTTAGGACTATTTTTGCATCATATTTTAGCCTTACTTGTGAATACTTTTGAGATTTGATATAAACTAGAAAAAGTCTTGTTTTGACATCCTCTTCAAGTTTGGTTAAGGTCCCATTTCTGTTTGGGGTCATCTTCTCCTATGCATGCTTCATTCTTTCATGATTAGGGCTATGCATTAGAGCTCTTGCATTGGCCGTGGCTTGGCCTCTTAGCCATAGAAATCCAGCAGATTTTTAGTGGCTTATGTGTTTTCTTGAAGGCCAAAATCAGAGGGGGTGACCTCCTCTCTCCTGATTTGTTTAGTGGTCTTTTGGACCTTCCAAAGGGACCCTATTTTGCATACATTGAAGTCACTTTCCAGTGCCTATTTGGTGGGTTTTAGGGTTGTCATAGTCCATTTCCAGGAGTGGTTTTGCTATGCTTCATGTCTATCTTTTATGTGCTTAATAACCCCTTATATGGCCCTCTAAAGGAGCTCACCATTTTTACACATGTTGGCTGCATTTCAGTGATTATTTAGGTATATTTTAGCATGTTTTGTTCACTGATTTTTGCTAGTTTGATGAGTTCTCATACGCTTCATGCATATGCCTTGTAAACCATGTTTGCTATTCAAAGTTGCATGCTATTTTAGTCCATCATGCTAGCATCTTTCGGTCATGCTTTGAACTAGAAATGTTCATGTTTTGGGACTGCCTTGGCTCTGTCTTTGTGCTTCATAGTCAAATAATGCATGCTTTGTATAGCTATAAGTCAATATATGTGCCTAGTTTTGAGTTTCGGGACCATTCCATGCATTGTATGACATATATCCATGATTCGGGATCATTTTGTATCATGATTCAGTGCTGGAATTTGCATGTTTGAATGCCATGTTTCATGCTTTGCCATGCCTTGTTAGAGTGGCATTTGGTGCCTTAGGTTCGGTCCTCGGTTTGCGTGCATATATATGCACGCTTTTTGATAGTCTCATTTTCATCTTATGGCCACTGATGTGAGTGTGACTGAGGTCCACTCATGTTGGTATAAGTCCATCACGCATTGTGTATGACATTTCAGTTCATAGCATTGTGTATGCTAGATTGCATGTTAGAGCATTGTGCATGCCATGTTACATCTAGCATTGTGTATGCCATTTCATAGCATTGCGTATGCTAGGTTGCATTTTAGGATTGCATTCATGCATGCCATGCATATTGCATTGTGTTTGGGATAGGAGTTAGCCCCAAACACGGGAAACGAGGGACGTTTCGTACTCCGAGTGACGGAACGTGTCTCAATTCCCGGTCGCCGACACTCCGGATTAACCATGATGGAGTCTTGGTCTTGTTGTGTTTATATATGCATTCATTTCACATTGAGTCGTACAATTCGACTCTTCGGCCATCATGTATCGAGATGCGTGATTAGTGGCACGAGAATCGAGAACTACACTCCTTGAAGAGTAGTCATGCATACATGTGTGAAAATACTTTGCCATGCCCCTTTCTTGCTCTCTGTTGTAGCAAATTAGAAACCGGCAGTCTTTTGAAGCTTCGTGCAGTATTCCGGGCTTAATTGTAAACAGAGGCTAATTGGGGCATCGCAAAGGATTTCCGTGCAAGGCAACTCAAGCATGCATCATTCATCATTCGGAATAGAGCTGAGGCGGTCCATGGATTTGCGTGCTAGTTTACTGCTTTCTTATTAAATTTGTTAATTAATTAGGGTTTTGTATTTATTCGGATTGTACTATTTATTCGGACTGTATATTATTTATTCAGACCCTCCGAGCGAGGGCACAACTGTAATAAGTGTGCGTGAGTGTGATGTATGTCTTCCAATCCTAAAATTTGAGTGAGATTGTCTATGAAATGTATAGCTCATCTGTTTGATTGATTGATTATCCTTAAGTAGAGGAGAATTGAGAGAGAGAGAGTTCTTCTTGAAATTGCTTTTGGAATTGGTGTATAACTTGGCATAATCAGCTTCCTCACCTTGAGATTTTTAGTTAAATTCTTGGAGAATTATACATGCATGTCCCATGTTTTATCATAGTCCATGTTTTCATTTTGTTTTCCAAGAATTTGAGCTTGAGCAGAATTGAAGCTTGCTTTTTTTTTTTTAAAGATCATGCATGTCATGTTTTTTTTTGTTCATGAAAAATGATTTGAATTAGGTTTAAATTGAAACACCCTTGGGCCTTGATTTTTTCTAAAATGGGGGCCCAAGGATCGAATGGGGAGCATCAAACTGGTTTTGAACTTGGAGGTTGAAAACCCCGTCTTTCTCCTTTAATTTACCAACTTATGATGGTTAGATTAGGGCATGTTTCAATGAGCATACTTATGCTCGCATGTTTGCATTCATTCATCTGTATTGCATGCACCGGGCTCGGCGCATCATACTAACTGCATTGTATTTCAATTCCGAGTTGAATACTTGTTAGTTGTAGCATTTCACATGCCATCTTTAGAATAGTCGAGCGTGCTATAAGTTGTATTTTTGCATGTGTTGTATTAGGCATTTCTGTATAGTTAGGATCATGCATGGATTTCTAACATAGCTTCTGTTTTGGCTTGGAGTACTCAGTAAGTGTTTATGCTTTAGCATCCTTGCATATGTGTGAGTGAATGCCATGATAGCATGTTTACCATGAGGCTATGTGCTTATGTAATATAACTGCCTGAATGCCTGTGGGTGAAGGTTAGATTATTTGGATTGGAACAAATCATCAACTGTGAGTTTTAAGCCCACTAGATAGTGGCAAATCATCATGTTTTCTAAGCCCACCCGAGGGTGGCAAAATCTGCATTTTAAGCCTACTTGCGAGTAGTAAACCATCTTTCAAAGACAAACATGAAATGTTTTGTTCCAATTCAGGCGATCCAGTCTATACTTGTATGCTGTGCGCATCACATAGTAAATCTAGGTTAATAATCGGAATAAGAATGCATAATGTTTTCAAAACTAGATATCATGGTTAGTAGAGGCCAATCTTTGATCGGGCGAGCGGGGGTGCTCACGAAGTGACCTTCCCTAATCGTACCCAAGTTCCCGAGCCAAGGCAACTTTGGTGATGACGGACACGTGGCCTTAGGCACGAGTCAGGGTTTCCTAAATTTCCCAAAAATAAAATATTTAGGTGGCGACTCTGTATCTGACAAAGCAGTCCTTGTTTGGCACTTCTTTTAAAAATCTATTTTTTCAAAAACGATTTGCCGGATTTGGACTCTTTGATGATTCGTCAGTCTTGCATAGCACTCTGCGAGATTAGATACAGGACCGTGACATTGAGTCCTGAACTGTAGTGAGCCCAAATGAACAAAACGGGATTCATCCTCCCAGGACGTTCGGGGACGTCTACAATGTTGCCCACATAAGTGTTTGTGATAGCACAAACAAATGTTATTAAATACATGCTATCTAAACCAATTTTGAGGGAAAGATAGGGTAAGTGGATTTTAGCATTGATTGAATATTGTCTCAAGTATGTGCCACAAAAAGCAGTCAAAGGGCAAGCTTTGGCTGACTTTCTGACAGAACACCCCTGTACCTCTGTCGATTTGGATTTATATGAAATCAATATGGTGGAGAATGAACCTTGGAAGTTGATGTTTGTTGGTTCAAAGACAGATGAAGGAGTTGGAGCAGGTATCGTGTTGATTGCACCAAATAAGCAAATGTACCAATTTGTGTATCAATTGGAAGTGCAACATATTCAGTCCTGTAATCAAGCTGAGTATGGAGCTCTAATAATTGGCCTAGAGTTGGCCATAGAGTTCAAAATAAGAAGTCTTCAAGTTTTTGGGGATTCGCAGTTGGTTATTAAGCAAGTCTTAGGAAAATTCAAGTGTGTAAGTGGTGCCCTGGAGAAGTATCTGATTGAGGTCAAATGGCTAGTTAGCTTCTTTGATCATGTCACATTTACACATAGATATAGATTAGAGAATAAAGAGGCCAATGAGATGGCTTAAGTAGCTTCTGGTTTAAAAATACCTGAGGAAGCTTAAGAGAATAAACTTTTCTGCACTTAAGAATAGGCGTAGAAATTTCTTGCCTATTTTTATTTTGGATGTGACAGATGAAGATTGGAGATTCTCTTTAATAAAATACCTGTCGAATCCTAGTGAATAGAGTAATAGGCATGCAAGATATCAAGCCCTAAATTATGTTGTCATGGGAGATGACTTATTTAGCAAGGCTCATGATGCTTTGACTTTGCTTGGTATTGGTAAGTTAGACCAAATGAAAGCAATGGCTGAAGCACATAAAGGAATCTGTGGAGCCCATCAGGCTGGTGATAAAATGATATGGTTGATTAACAGGTATGGTTATTTTTGGCCATCCATCAAAAAAGATTTGCATAATGTATGCAAAAGGATGTCAGAATTACCAGAAGCATGGCAATATTCAAAGGGTACCAGCCACAAACCTTCATTCAATTGTAAAGCCTTAGCCTTTTAGAAGATGGGCAATGGATTTAATTGGGCAAATTTTCCCAACATCTTCAAAAGCACATTCTTATTTATTGGTAGCCACTGATTATTTTACCAAATAGGTAGAAGCAGTGCCCTTAAAAGTGGTGACACAGACCCAAGTTATTGAGTTTTTAAAAAAGAATGTGATTCATAGATTTAGTTTACCCCAAATCCATTACTGTTGATCAAGGCACAGTGTTCAATGGGGATGAGATTAAGAAGTTTACCGTAGAATATGGCATTCAGATATTAAACTCCTCACCCTATTATGTTCAGGCAAATGGACAAGCGGAGGCAACAAACAAGATTGTTAAAAACACTTTAGAAATGATGATTGAAGATAATCCTAGGGATTGGCATAATCCCTTGTCAAAAGTGCTTTAGGCTTATAGAACTTCCAAAAGAAATAGTACAACCACAACCCCATATGAATTGGTTTATGGGCAAGATGTTGTATTACCCTTGGAAGTGACAGTGAGGTCCAATCGACTGGCCATGCATTTGGATATTCCTATGGATGAATATGCGGAAGCCCTGTCGATTGAGTTACAAGACTTAGAGGAAAAAAAGGATTATGGCTTTTAATCACTTGATAAGCTCAGAAAAAGAAAGTTGAGAGAAGTTACAACAAGAAAGTGAAAAGTAAAGTGTTTTCTGAAGGAGAGTTGGTTTGGAAAACCGTATTACCAATTGGCCTAAAAAGTCCAGAATATGGCAAGTGGTCTCCAAATTGGGAAAGTCCATTTAGGATACATAAAATCCTTAGAGGAGGAGCTTATCATCTTCCTTCTTTGGAAGGTGAGTCACACAGAAAGGTCATTAATGGCAAGTACCTTAAAAAACATTATCCAACTATGTGGGAATGCATGAATAAGCCATGAAAACATGGGCATACATAATAAGCCATAGGAAAACATGATAGATTTTCCATTAAGAAATTGTGCCAAAGAGTACAATCCCAAAAAGTACAAATCAAAGTAATTACATTTGGTTTAGTCTTTTTGAAAACACATTGAAAGCCTACTTCAGGCTTGAAGGGCAGTTTAATGTCCAATTTTATTCTGCCTAAGTTTGGCTTGAGCTTGCTTTATGGTAGGTGGGCCACCTTCTAATTGAATGAGAAGTGTTGGATGTTGTTGAGAAATGCTAGCTTGTTCTTGTTCAGCAGTAGCTCTTTGAGCTCTCACATGGGCCAGTTGAGCTTCTAGTTGAACTTCTTCTGCTAAGAAAAGAGCAATCTGAGCATTGAGGGTTTGAGATTTGGTAGAAGCCTCAGTCAAGGCATCAATTGATTTTTTTATTTGATCCACTTGGGTTTCAACAGTTTTTGGCTCAGCATGAAATCGAGTGATTGCCACTAAATGTTGTGAAAGTTCCGAGAGGAAGGTTTGGAAAGCTTACACTTAATCTAGGTCAAAGATTTGAGACATCAAAGGTGCAATAGTTTCTAGACAGTCAGTCAAAATTGTGGCTTGAGAAAGAGCCAAACTATCCAGGGGCTGGCCAAGTATTTCAAAGAATTGGTCTATCAATTTCTGCTCCTCATCAGATAGTTGCTTTAATCTTTCTTCAATAATTAGATTGGCAGTAGTTTGTTGAACAACAGAAATGTCTAAGAGTAAGTCTTGCAGAGGAGTAACTCTGGGTTGTTGCAATAAAGAGTTTAAGTTAGTGATTAATTCAAACTGTGGAAAATAGACTACTTGAGCATATGTTACCTCTATTGAAGGAGTAATAGAAGTCTCAATGTTAGGCAAGTTGGAAGTGGCCATAGCTGCCTTTGTTTTAACTTTGTCTAATAAGGGTGCATCTACTAGTAAAGGTGGATGTAATGAAGATACTAGGATAGAAGTAGTAGAGAAATGAATAGATTGTGTAAGCATCTCACGAGGAGTTCTCATGTCACTTGAAGTTGATTCATTATCTAATACCTCAGTATCAGCTCTATCAGTTTCACTCCTTTGGTTGCAGAATGAAATATAACTATCTTGAGGAATATCATTTTGCTCAGAGACAAGGTTATGGATAGGAGGACTTCTATCATAACATATGGTTGTCAGGATTGTTAGTTAAGTCAATTGGGTTTTCTCTGACATAACCTGAGTCAATTTGGAGTTTCTCTGGCATGGCTAGAGGCTTCTGATTCTTCTGAGGAAGAGGCCACACCAAGAAAAATGATGATCTCATTTGTTTTATGGTGCACTCCTCTAAGAGGAAAGGCCATTAAGTCCTCTAGAGCTATTCCTTGAAGAATATCAGCTAAAAATTGTACCAATTCAGGGGCCAGTTCTCTTAAGCCTACCCTCTCTGAGCTAAATCTCTTTGGGCTAGTTTGTTCTTCTAGAATGCCAGTCTGTTCTTCTTACGTGAGCTGGGGATTTAGATGCCCTGAGTTTGTTGGAAGAGAAGGCATTTTGGTCTGGGCGATTGATTTAAGTTTCAGATAGCTTTTCATTCTCAGGCATAGAAGAGAGTAAAATGGTCTGAGTCTCAGGCAATCTCTCAGGAGCAGAAGGAGATGCAGTTGGAGAGAGAAGTCTTCTCCTCTTGTATGATTAAAAGTATGTCTGAAAGAGAGGAAGGAAGTTGGAATAAGTATCAATACGATTAAACATAATGTATATTGATTTAGTGAAAGTTTGAATGAAAGCTATACCATTATTGGAAGAGAAGAAGGACTGCTAGAAGAAGAGGATACTGGTGTAACATGAGCTGTGATTTGAGGAGGAGTTGGTTGTTCTTGCCTTATTTTTTACCTCCTCTCAAGGGCAGCACCATCCCTAGCATCATCCTCTAATTGGGGCTGAGAAGATAGAATTTCTTGGATTTCTTCTTACCTACCCTTGGTCCTTTTTCCAATCTCTATACCTTGGTTGTAAGGTATGAATCCTTCACAGCTAGTGGTGTTTAAAGGATTGCCTTTGGGTTTCTTTAGTGGGTTCATTGGTGCCTTGCCTTTGTCCTTAAGAGCTGGATTAGCCTGGGTAGGCATCTCTATAGCCAAAAGAGCAAAATGTCTAAGTGAGTATCAACACAAACTCAAAAGTAAACAATGTGCATAAAGAAAGAAAAGGGGAAGTAGAATTACCAATGGTCATCTTTACTTCTCTCCTATTGTCTGGATGCACATTTCAAAGACAAGCTTGAAGATCTTCTTCAAAGATCAAAGCACCCATCAAAGACCACCATTCAATGAACCTTGTAGTGGTGTAGGGAGTAGTCTGACAGTAGTAAAAACTAAATTGATCAAATAGATTCTGATTTTCAGCCAGCAAGTCTTTTACTTCTTGAGAGATTTTGAATTGAATTCTGGATCTAACTTGCTCATGGATGGTAGGATGCAAGTAAAGATAGGGAACAGTTTGATATAGTCCCATTTGCCTGGCCTATTGGCAAGGATTATAGCTTTCGAAACTACAATTAGAAATTTTACTAGTAGAGATGGATCCACCCACTAGAATGTATCTGGGAGTGAGTACTTGTGCCTAGAAATCTTTTTGTGTTTGCCTTCAAGTGTCACTTAATGTTTGAGAGACAACATTGATATATGTTAATTCAGTGGAGTTGAAATGAAAGGAACGAAAATGGATGAAAAGTTGAAAGTCTCTATCGATAGGTAGTTCAAAGAGAATAGTGAACACCTTAGTAAATGAGTTGGATGAAGCTGGCCAAAAAGATAAGAAAAATTTAGCATAACTTTCACATGGAGAGAAGTAAGGGGTTTGAGTGGTAGGCCTAATTTCAGGAAAATAAGCATAAAACTAGGCCTCAAAAAGCCAAAAAGGATCTCCACAGTTATGATCTATCTCTTTATCAACTAAAGAGAAAAGACCCTTTTATAGTGTGCCCAAAAGGAAAGAGGCAAAGGTCAGTTGTGTCTTCTTAGATACAAGTGGCAAGGGCCAAATACTCTTTGGTGGTTTCTAGGCGTGGGACACATAAAAAGTGTTGAGAGAGCCACAATAAGTAAAAGACAGTTCTTTATTCTTTAGTGGGTTCATCAGAAAATTTTTGGTATTTGGTTTGGAATTTCCCATAACTGAGGTCAATATCAAGTGGGACTACTAATTGGGGAGTTAAGAGGGCACTTATATGTTGGCCAGTAACAGGAAGGCTAGTCAAATGTACAACATCAATAATAGTAGGAGAAATCATACCAAACTTTAAAATGAGGAAATTGCAAGACAGAGACCAAAAACAGGCTACGGTGCCAATAGCCCATTTGTCCATGTCTAGAACTAAGGTTGACAATCGAATGGCATCATCTATGCCAAGAGCTCTCTAAAGGTCAATATCGTATATCATCATGCAATGAACCCAATGTCTCCAATTAGGGTTTGGTTTCTGCCACGAGTGTAAGGGGTTAAGCCTTGAATGCCACTGATGCCAGGCTAGCTTCGCTTTTTTGAAAAGCATCACTTCAGTATCTGCAATGGGATAATAAAGGGTACGTTCATCAGGGATTTTAGCAAAAAAGGTTGGACCTAATTCCCCTTGGGTAGAAGTGTTGTTGCGAGGGATAATGCAGTTATCAAAAATGTGTTGGCGAAATAGCTGCTAGAACTCAGGTGGAAAACGTTGCACATGTGGCGTTTCTGTTTGTTTCTTTCCCTTGGTTTGAGCTCGTTTGGGTGTCATTAGGATGAGCAAACAGGGTTTCGAAGCAGAAAAGTTTGAAAAGGTGAAGAACAAGGTAAAGCAGAGGGAATGAGAGTAATGAAGTGATGATTTAAATTCTGACGGTCAAATAGTTTATGGTAGAACCCCCTGATTGAGCTTGGGCTTGTCAATTGGGCTTAATGGTTGGCCCTTTTGAATTCGTGTTTTTGGCCAGTTTTATCGAGTATTATTATAAGTATTTGGGCTTTAATACGTGGGTTTGTTTTTATAAGCCCAAATTAATTACCCAAACATATAAGTGTCCAAAGCTTTATTTTGTCCTTTTTTAATATTCATTTAAAACAAAAAACATCTTTTTGTCTTGAATGAGGGGGGGCATTGTTGGCACTAAAATTTATTTTCTTTGTTGAATAGACATAACAAATACAGAGGGCTGATCCAATGGATGTTAGGAGTGAAAACCATAAGTTTACAGTGGGAGGTAGATCTCAAAATGCAGAACAAGTGGCAATTGAAGCCATTTAAAGAGTAGATGTGGCAGATGCAGTTTCTTCTGTCGATTCATCTGGTAGTGTTGTAGGATGTGGCCAAATGTGACCCATGAGTCAGGCCATGAAGTTAGGCATGTCAATGATGTAGGGCACGTGGTTCATTTGCAAGAGAAAGAGGAGGTTACAACAAAGAGGCAGTTGCAAACGATAATGGAGATCGTGGGCAGTTGTGTAAGAAGTGGGGGCAACTTGCACCATGGTGAGACACGTGTCAGCAGAAAAGTAGCAAGGCCAGTGGCATAAAGGCTGGCAATTCGAAGGAAAAATGCATCAATCAAACTCACAACCCATGTGGAATTAGGAGTAATTTAACGTAGTTAGTAATAGCTTCTGTATTTAGGAGTAGTCTGTTTAAATTTCAACCTTTATGGTCAAATTTTCCTCTGTCAATTGTCATGCACATTGAACTTGTAATTTAATTTTTGTAATTAAGTGACAAGTTTACTTGTTCTTCAATTAATTTTCAGTTTATTCACATTTGTTTCTTCGTATTATAACTTCCAAAGAAGTCCTTGAATCTGTTAAGACATGGGACACTAACCATAATTGCTTGGTCTGTTATTTGTTTGTGAAATTTTGATTATTCTATCGAATCACTTCTGTCGATTTGACCAAAACAAGATTTTTGCTAACAATGTCTTGATTTAAATAAGAAGTTATTATGGCTTGTTTATAGTTTCTCTCAAGTTATTATATGTCTGTGATTTGTCCAAAGTTTGCACATTAACGAGACCCATAAAATAATTAAGCGGTAATGTTGGTTTAACATTCAACTTAACATTTGTCTTAACTGTTAAAAATAACTTGTTAATATAATATTTTATTTTATGTTTGAAAAGAAATAACCCTTTACTTTATGAGCTCAATACCAGAAAGTAGGGCAGAAAAGAGGAAATTGAACAACAAGATTTCTTTAATTTGAAATGCAACAACAAGATTTCAAATGGAAATTAGTTGGCAAATGGCATGGAACAGGTCAATGGAAAGTTGAAATTCTGTTAAAACAGCTTCGCCTTTCTTTATGCTTTTAAGGGTGCCCAATGCCCTAAAAAAATAAAAGACACAATAATGGGGCTTTTGATAAAAAATTTACAACTTACAAATGCATAATCAAAAAACAAAAGTTACAAAGATTTATTTAACTTTTTGATAATCAATTTATTTCACTTATTTAAATCTGTCTAATCAATTATAAAGAGATGATAGGCCAAATACGATTCTCAAATTAAAAAATCAACAATGTTAGATAGCTCAAAATTTTGTGGTTCAAATGGCTGAAATCATTCAAAACGACGTCGTTTTGGGTATAAAACAACATCAAAACGACGTCGTTTTAACAGATTTGAACCATTTGACTCATAAAATTTTAGACTACCAAACATTTTCCTTAAAAAATAGCAAGCAATCCCAATAAATTACACAAACTAAGCTCAGTTTGTAGAATCGAAAAAGACAATGATGTGAGTCTCATCGGTTATTTATGTTATGTGCATCATTTTTGTTCAGCCCGTTTTGCACAAAATAAATAAATAAAAGGAAAATGTTTTGCACGATTTTTTTTTTTTTTTTTATTTTTTTTTTTGAGATTTTTTAGCTCAAATTCCGCAGAGGAGAAAGAGAAATCAAAACTCTAAATAAAATCTCACAGAAATTTAAACAGACTGTTTCCATGGTGTGTTTTTTGATACATCACTTACAAAGTTGTACATGGTCTCATAATTTATGTGACATGTATGTTTGTGAGTGTATGGGTAAATAAAAAAACTAGGTTAATTATATTTCTGGTGGTTAAAATATAAGTTTTATGTCGTTTTAATTTTTAATATAAAAATTGTGTCAATTTGATTCTCATGTCTCGTTTGGAAAGTTGGTCATTTTAGTAGACTATTTTAATAGGCTAAAATATTTATATTTGGAAAGAGAATTGATTTTTGTAATTGGATGTGATATTTGTTAGAGAAAAAGTACAATGATTATGGATTTGATGTGACATTTTATATTATTGACTATTTTAGCCTATTTTGTCTTTTTGTGAATTTTAGTCCAAAAAAAGCCAAACTTTGGCTTCCCAAATAGGGCTTGGTCATCAATATTTAAAGGGTCAATTACACTAATAGTTCCTATAGTTTAGAACTTGTGTCATTTTGGTCCTTGACTTTTCAATTGTAATACATTTGACCCTGAATTTTGAATCTTGTTCCAAATAAGGACAATTGAAAATATAATTAGATTTTTCAAGGATAAAATCGTCAATTTGATAAAATATAAACTAATTTGGCAAAAATAAATGTTAAAAAAATATTTTTAATATTTTTAAATTTTTTTTTATCCACTAATGATAAAATTATGTAAAATTAATAAAAATTACATGATTAATTTTTTAAAATTAATTTTACATGATCATCATCCAAACACATGATAAAAATTAATTTGGTAAAAAAAAAAATAAATGTCTAAAAGATTTATCAATTTTACATAATTTTATTTTGAGTAGGTAGAAATAATTTTTAAAAATTCAAAAATATTTGTTTGACAGTTATTTTTGTCAAATTAGTTTATATTTTATCAAACTGATAATTTTACCCTTGAAAAATCTAATTATATATTCAATTGTCATTATTTGGAACGAGATTCAAAATTTAAAGTCAAATGTGTCACAATTGAAAAGTCAATGACCAAAGTGACACAAGCCCCAAACTATAGGGATTATTTGTGTAATTTGCCCATATTTAAATTATGTCAATTTGATTTCTAATGTATAAAAAATATTTCAATTTAGTCATATATTCTAACTCCGATAATAGACATAATTTAAATATGAAATGACCAATATAAATATATATTCTTCCTACCAGCAAAATCTTGGTGATAATTAAATTAAATTGGTTAACATTTCTTTGTAAAACCAAGTCATTCAGGACGTGGTAGCAACAACGTGTGGGGTTGTCATTTTGTGGAGTGTTGTGTTGTTGAACATATCAACAACACTTATTAATGAATCATTTCCTATATCTCATACGTCTACATGTCACTCACTATTAATTATTTAATCAATCTCTCTCGTCAATTTCAATAATCCCCATTCCAACACAAACAAGGTTTAGCTCTTCTTCTGTCAGTTATCATCAACAACATAAAATGACAGTTCATCTCTGTCTTTTTGTTTTTGTTTTTGTTGTAAGTTGGATAAATAAGAATAACTAATACGAAATTATTCTCTAACTATGCATATTAAGTTCATAAGCATCACTTGAAAAGATTGCCAAGAATGTCCGGATTTATGATTTATCTACCTGGAAACCTTGATAACTAGGTTACTCATACGAATTAATGACAAAAGTATCCTACTCTTAAAACAAACCAATGACCTCTCACAAGGAGAGTGTCATGGTAGCCAGCAGGTTAACTAACTTGACTAGAATTTGTTAGTTGAAATCTAATTGATTTAATTCGTGCGCGGAATAATTTTTTCAAAAAAAAAAAAGATAAATAAAATAAGAAAAAGAGATAAAAGATATGTTAATCTTGAGACATCTATTACTAAATTCAATATATTTTTTTATGAATTTTAAAACACTTGATAATTCTTTTAAACTTTGTAATATACTTTTTCTCAATTTCTTAATATTAACAAATGTTGTGGAGTCACTTGTTAACATTTGTCTCATTTAAATTTTTTTCAGATTGTTTTGTCCCTTAGTGGAGCTCACATTCAGTAGCTCACATTGATGGTGCATGCCTAACTGTGAAGTTAGTTATTGTTTTTATTTTGGGTTTTAAAATGTCTTAACTTTTCATTATACATGTTAATTTTTAATAAAATTTGTATTTTTAAAATTTACTTATTGAAACCATAAAACAACATCAATAGTTGAATGAAAATTCAGAAATTTCACAGTTTTATCTATAATTTTTTTAATGAAAATTGAAAATAAAAATCTCATTTTTTTTTTTTTTTTTGGTTAACTGCAAAATTTCTTAGTTTAAAATCTCCAAATTGCTCAATTATGAAAATTGATAAATTTCTCAAATTTTTATTAATTACAAATTTTTTAAAGAGAAATGCAAGAGACTAACAACTTTTTTTTTTTTTTTTTTTGATCAAGAGACCAACAACTTAGATATCTAGATTCACTCATAATAATATGGTAATGGAGTTGAGTCATATAGGATTGAACTTATGACAAATCAAACATTAACACCTAGCATGCCTTGTCATTGTTGATCAAATTGGGGGAGGGTTTTTTAGGGATCACAAGCCTTTTCCATTTCTTAATTTTTGTGCTTGAGAAATGGCGAAATTTCATAGTGAAAGTGTGGAAAATTATGTAACTGAGAATTTTTTCATTTATCAACATTGAAATTTCTTAATTTTTTTCAAAATTTTATATTGAATATGGATCAATTTGATAAATCTCCTTAAATAATTTTCAAAATTATACATTTGCAAAAAACAGAGGTGTACAACTAAAATTATGAAATTTTAAAATTTAGAATAAAAGTATAATTATCAAACACTTATTTCACTCGACAAACCAACGAGTAAAAAAAATCGTCTTTAAGTATTTGCCAATCCTAGTTGTGGAAGGGCACCTAGGTGAGCCATCGCGGCAAAAAAAAAATCATCAAGTTGTGTGGTAGATTAATGGTGTTTTGTAATTCGTATATTTTATTTTTATTTCTCTAAACCCTGTAAACATGTAACTCTTGTGATAGGTCAGTCCATGTTCATATGTCCAAGTATATTAAGACATTGAACGATGATTGAGTACAAACACGTAATATTCCGAAAATATTAATAATTTCCCTCATTGCAATTTAGTTCCACTCTCAACATGGGTTTTTTGGGCCTCTGGTGAGCATTGAACCTTCCGTTATTGCCGTGGTCATGGATGCTAATTGACCTTGGGCTGCTTTTATTTACTTTTTGCTCACTATGATTTAAAGATTTAACCCGTCTTTGTTTCGTACAAGTAACCCTGCATGTAGTTTATATCAAACCCCATCCTATATATACCAAACAACAAGCATTCCTCACTCGTGTGGATTCACATGAAACCCACAGAAGACTTCTAGGTAAGAAAATACGAAAGGCAAACTAATAAATCAATTTATGACGTAATGTTTGATAATTAATACTACACTTAAATTTAAATATGTTCACTAAAAATAAATTAAATCAGTATAATAATTACAATTCGTATTAATTAAAGAGCCACAAATACTAAAAATAATTAGATATAAATGTTTATTCGTGTGATGGTCATCTATTAATTATATTTTTTTACTTTTGTAGTTTGATCTAAATTTCATTTTAGTTCTTATAATTTTAATTTAAACAATTTAAATTCAGTTTTAATTCCGTCATTCGATCTAAACTTTTGTTAATTTTATTTATGTCTACACTTTAAAAAATTGACTAGTATTCTAAAATTGTTAATTTAACCATCAATTTAGACGGAATGGTCAAATTGAAACTACACTTACAATGTGTGGACTAAATTATTTAATTAAAATTATAAAGATTAAAATAAAATTTAAATCAAATTATAAAAATGAAGAGTGTAATTAACATATGGCCATCACACGAATAAACTTCACAGCAAACATGACCACACTACAGCAGATCCAAAAAAATTGCAAAGTTTCAAGGATTCATGTGAGAAGTGTGTTAGTTTTTTGGCTTTTTAATTTTTTTTGATTATTTTAATTTGGGACTAAAAAGGCTCGTTTAGAAAGGACTTTTGGCCTTTTTGATTTTTTTGTAAGAGAATTATGTAATAATTATGAATTAAATATGATATTTTATCTTATTTAACTAAAAAATTTATTTTACTTTTTGTGACTAAAATAATCTTAAAAAAAAAAAAAAAAAAAACTCCAAACTTCACTTCCGAAACGAAGCCTAAATAGCCTCCAAAAGTTCGCCAAGTCAACAACATTGTTTGAGAATATTTCAAAATATTGTATTTTCTTATTTTTAATATTTTCGTTCCTAGGATATTTGGTTATTATCAAGGATTACTTGGTTAGCACTCCAATATGAACCTATAAATAGGCCTCTTATTGTAATAATCAGACAATTAATCTCAATACAATTTTTCCTTTTCTTATATATTTTTAAGATAAATTATACTGACACCCCTTAAGATTTATATTTATTATAATTCTTTTCTTACCTTTTGAAAATTACATCTTCCCATGAGATTTAAAATTTCATTACAGATTCCCCTCTCAGAAATTTAATTTTTTTAAATACCAATTTTGCCTTCACTAGGTAAATTATATTGACACCTCTCACATTTTAGAAATTACAATTCGCGCTCTAAGATTTAAAGTAGCATTACTAATTGTCCCTTCGATTAGTAATAGTTGGGAAAAAAATTCATTGAAAAAAAATTATTTGAAAAAAAACATTGTTCGTAAAATTTTTAAATTTTTTTTTTAAAAACCAACGTAAGCCCATTTTTGAATTTACGTTTTTTTCTCAAATTTACAAACTGAGATAACCATTTATAAACTAAAAAAATTATCAAATAAGTTTTTATGGTAGTTTTTTAAATTTTTGTAAATATAAATTGAAAATTGAAAACGAAAGGTTACCAAACAGGCTTCAAATGGTAAAAATATCGTAAAATTAACAAATAATTAAATAAGTTACCAACGTAAGAAATGACTTATCAAAAGATTCTTAAGCCATGTATGGTTTGATTTTTAGAAAAAAAATTTTAAAAATTAAAAATTAATTTGGTTAAGAAATAAAAAATAAAAAAATAATTATCATTTTTATATAATTTTTATCTTTCGAGTGGTTAAAAATAATTTTATACAAATTAAATTGAAACAGCCATACGTATGTATATAACCTGCCCAAAAATTAAAATGATAATTATTTTTTACCTTAAATGGTAATTATTTTTTATTTTTTATTTCTTAAGGTAAAAAATAATTATCATTTTAAGGTAAGAAATAATTTTCCATACAATTTGCTGTTTATTTTTTTTTAATCCGCCGGACAGGGAGTCCGGCCGAACTCCTTATGCCCTATATGGGGGACTATTGTATCTTGGGGAGGTGTAGGACAATTTTTGGAGGACTATCCACTGTTGAAATTAGGTTGTAAAATGACCATTTTGATCATCTGCTATTTAATTATGTATTATATTTAATAAAATTTAAATGTCTCAATGTAAAAATAAAATAATTTTATTTAACTTTTTATTGATATTTATTTATTTAATTTTTTTAAAATAATTTTTTATAGATATTTTATTGATGTTTTATTTTAAAATTTTGTTTATATTTTATTTAATTTCATTATTTAAATTTAATAGATGTTTTATTTAATTTCATTGTTTAATTATTTTTTTTAAAATTATTTAAAATTTTAATTAAAAAAATAACATATATTTTTATTGATATTTTATTTATTTTATTTTTTAAAAATAAACTTATTTAATTGTGTAAAAAATAAAATAAAATAAATTTTTATTTAATCTAGCTAAAAATAATTAAAATATTAAAGATATGTTTAATGTTGTTATTACTGAGTAAACAATTGAAAAATGGTAAAATAGTCTTTTGTTCATTTATCATATCCAGTCCGTCCAACCAAACATCTAATCCTACGAAAAAAACAAACACAAGATACATATCTAATCCAACCAAATAGTTCGGGGGATTCACAGTCCCAGAATTCAAGTCCGATAGATTCTAATCTCTCCTTATCCAGTCCATCCAATCAAACACAGCAATGTAAATTGTTTGTTTCCAACTGTATCTTTTACATCAAATTTAATTGAAATTTGAAACTACAACTAAGGCAGCTTTCATTAGAATAATAACTTCTCGAAAAAAAAAAAAAAAAAATCAATAACTAAAATTTCCTAATTTTGTGCTTTGTTACTTACTTCAATGACATCCTTGGCATAAATAATTTTATCAATGCTGAGCTCAAAAATGACAGCTACACAACAAACATTGGCTCCATTTGAGAACTTTGTTATTTTAATTGGCTTTTTGACTTATATAACTTGGCTAAAAAAATTACATTTGGTATGATAGTTAAATTTTTTTGGTAGTTAATTTAATAATTATGAGAAAAAAGTGAAATAATTATGATTTGAATGTGACATTTTATCTTATTAGTTATTTTAATATATTTAATCTTTATTAACTCTTTTTCCTAAAGAAAACCAAAAAAAAATTACTTCCCAAACGGGGCCATTAGCCCCGTTTGGTAAAGTTGTGGAAAAGTAATTATAGATTATAACTTAACAGACTATAACTTACAGCTGTGAACATAAACTGGTAACTTGTTTGGTGCAGTTGTGAGATTATGAATTTAAGTAATAGAGTAGTGTTTGGTAAATAGGTAATAAAATAACTTTTTGTTGTGTAATTGTCATTTTTGCCCTTATGAACAAAAAATTGTAATTTTGTCATTTTCTCCATTTTAAATTTTGAAAAAATTATTTCATTAATGGAATTTGATATAATTAGTACCAAATTTGGTACATTTTTCCGTTACCTAAAAAAAATATATATTAAAATTTTTATTTTTTAATATTGAGTTCACAAGGGAAAAAAAATGTCATTGCAATAAAAATGTCATTTTTTTTTTTAATATTAAGTTCACAAGAGAAGCCTAGCCCTTACTCATAATTTCGTTAGTTATACGTCATATTATATTTAATTATGATATTTTTTCTTTTTTTTCAATTATGACTTAAAAAATTAAAATTATTATTTTTTAATTATAAGATATATATGGTTCATACATAACGTTTCCTCTTCTTATTTGTACTTTATAACCTGAATGCTATTTGATCAAATTGGATAGGCCTGTGATGAGAGCAAAATTAATAAATAAAATAAAATAGATAAACAACTAGAGGACATTAAAATGGATAATTGCTAGAAAAATCATCAAAACTTTTTCCTTTTTAAAGGTAACAATAAAAGAACAAAACTTTGAGGCACAGCCTCAACGATTCATATAGGAACATGAAAACAATATACTTCTGTCAAACAAGTTTTCATGATTTTAATTTTTTTTCTTTTCAAAAAACAAAAAGCTATAACAAACATCCCCTAAATTTGGCAGTAGCTTAACAATACAACCAAATCTAAATTCCATCTCTGAGTAGTCTTAAGAAAATTGTTAATGCTATTTGCTAAGCAAACCAAACATATTAACTCCATTAGCTTCTCTTCACTCCCAACAAATATGGAAGACAGAGAAGCTGTGAGCTCTGAGTATGTTGAAGCAGGCCTTACTAGCTCAAACTGAGACCTGAAATCCATGCCCACTATCAACCTCATTGTTTCATCACCACCACCATTGCTGTCCTTCATCAAAACATCTATATATTCATAATCACCTGTAAATTCAAACACTTCATGAACACAACACAACACACGCATATCAGAAATGGGTCCTTACCAAAATCCACAGAGAGAGAGATGAGAGAGAGAAAGAGACCTGAAGGGCGACCAATGGTAGCAGGCCAGGAAGTTCTACACAGAGAGGTTTCAAAACCATCCCTAATAAGCCTCAGGACAATCCACTTCTTCAGATTGCTATTGGTTTCATCTGTGAATTCGATGTCTCTCAGGTATATTAAGATTTTTTCAAGGATCTGAGTCTATGAATTCGAAGAATTGAATCCAAATCCTCTAAAATTGATTGGGAAGTTAATTGTAAATACATTTCATTTGGTCATTTTCTGATTCCAGTTTTATGAAAAATGATTGAGATCATACTTATTAACAGTCAAAACTGCAACATTTGATTTGTTTAGTGTTTAAAGGACACTCAAGTAACCACAATTTTCTTTGGTCCTCTCCCTTAAGGCAAAAAATTTAGATGATAATAAATTAGATGGACTACCTTATAGATCAATTGTTTTGTTTTTAATCAAAAAGAAAAGAAAACTTCATGCATACACATCATACTGTTTTAAAAATGAATAGGTCTCCTAATATTTTTTTAAATCTGGAATGTATTCACAGAGCAAAGACAAAATGTATTCACAGAGCAAAAGAGAAAACAACAACAATTGCAAACATCAACCAAATAAAGACAAAAATACAAATTCTATGAACATCAAATTGAAAACCAACAAACATCAACTCAAAAGAACATCAAGTGGAGAGGACACACAACTCTTAGAAGCAAGTAGACAACATGATTCAGTTTGATTCAGTTAAAACCACTACAAGAAATTGTACTTTTGGCGAATAAATTTTTAGTCGCCAAAATATTTTCCCAACTAAATATTTTGGTCGCTGGATTTGTTGCAGGAAGATTGTCGGGGAAGGTATTGGCGACTAAAAAATATTTAGTTGCCAAAAGTCCTATAAATGGCAACTAATATTTTTAGTCGTCAAAAATAATATTTTAGTCGCCAAAACTTGAAGTATCTATGGTGACCAAAGCTTTAGTCGCCAAAGGTTTTTTTTTTTCATCTTATTATTTTTTATTTTTTATTTTTTTAGCTACTAAACTCTTAGTCACCTAAAGTCTACTTTTATTTTGGCTATTAAATACTTAGTAGCCAAAAGTTTTTCTCCACTTTATTTTTATTTTTAGCTACTAAATATTTAGTAGCCAAAAGTTTTTTTCCATTTTATTTTTATTTTTAGCTACTAACTATTTAGTCACTAAAAATATTTACTTCAGTTTTTGCTACTAATTGTTTAGTTGCCAAAAACATGATTTTATTTTATTTTTTAATTAATTTGTCCACAACATGTATGTATTCCATGCAACATGTATCATATATATAAATAAAATAATACATATATTATAAACCATTCCGGAATTTGCAACCATTTCACTTCCAACCATCCAAAAAAGAATAACTTTTAATGTCAAATTTCATACAAATTAAGTATATTCCAACCTAAAATAATAATATTATTCCATACAAAAACGAGAATCATACCAAAACATGTCCTCCATACACAAATATATTCACTACCATGCCAAATATATTCCCTAAAGAAGATATCTTTATTGCTGTAAAGTGACTTGATAATGATGTCCATAAGCCAAGACACTTCACCCTAAAATTCAAACTTATCTGCTTTACTGTGGAGTGATCTCTTTGACAAGTTTTCCTAAACCACATAATTACAAAACACGTTAGAAGAAGAAGAAAAAAAAAATCCAATTCTCCAACAACAGATTTGGCATTTGAAATATAAGTAAGGGTCACTTTCAAGGATCAGAGACACTAAGAAATAAAGGTGGTTCACATACCATATCAAAATACACAAAAGCGAAATACCAAAAATCTCTTAAATTATGTCATATCATCAATTGATACACTAGTTAGCACACTAATTGATATATATAATATTATTTCAGGGAGAAAATAAGAAAAGAACATATGGACCTACTACCCAACTATTTTTGAAACAATTATGAAGTACATCTTGTGGGGATATATTTTCTGAGTACCAACACGTGGCAAAGTGACGCCGACATGTCAGCCGAGGTGCCACGTGTCGTGGTAGTTACGCCGAGGTGATCTCGGAGTTGCCGAGGTTATCTCCGAAGATATCGGAATCCAAGATAAGCGGATAAAGGACAAGAGTCCTAGATTGAAAGAAGACTTCAGTTTGGGTAAAGATGAAACTCTTAAAGGGTTTATCCTAATCCCACTGGGAGTTCCAGATTAGCAGTAATCCTGAATCCATTGAAGTTAGGCTCCTTTTGGGACTAGGATTGTATTGGCTATAAAAGAGAGGCACCCCCATGGGTCTAAGGTACACTCAAGCTTGTGAGTTGAATACTTGATTATCTTTGAGAGATATGTTGACTTGATCGTCGGAGTGCCCCCGGGTGGAAGAACCACACGAGCCTTTTCTTCTGTCAGGCAGATGCCAGGTGCCATCTATTACGCCTGTTCTACAGCTGAATCACTAAGGAGAGCAGTGTGATCAGAAAAATCACTCACACAATTTGGCGCCATCTGTGGGAAAGAAAGACGAATTGATGGCCAGTAACGTACAAAAAGAAAAGGTTGGGAACAACGCTCCTGCTGGAAGTGGCAGGCCTATCGACCTTGACATTGAAAGAGACAACCACAACGAAGAAGCTCATGACCAGGGGCGCGGAGGAAAAGACGTCGGCCAGGAGGGCGACACTTCAAAGAAGACTGACCAAGACAGATACTACAACGAAGATAACCTCCAGGCATGGAGGGACAGGTGCCTACGGAGGGATGAGGAAGTAAAAGAATTGGCAGACAAGTTGGCAGACCTGTAGTCGGTCGTCAACTTCATGATGCAAAACAATGTCATGCAGCCACCGTACTCGCTGCAGGACACGTCGATTCCAACAGTTAATACCCAGAAGGGAGGAAGAAAAACAATTCCCGAAGTACCTCAACACACCAAGAGCGGGAGGCACTCTCACCCGCCTTCCAGGGAAGTCGGACGAGAAGAGCCGAGACAAGAGAAGTCCCAAAGGACATATCACACGAAGGACCCAGAACACAGAGAACATCAGCATGTCTTGGGACAGGCACTCTGCTTTGACACAACCCATGGAGAAAGATCAAAACGGGCCCACCACGAGGCCGAAAGTAGTGTGCCAAAAAGAATGAAGTCAAAAGATAGCCGAGCTCCAGGGAGGAGTAAAGAAGACCTGCGAAATTACCTCAAGAGGAAGGAACATAATGCTGAAGCCGAGGTTACCTCACCCGATAAGCCGAGGACACCGTTCTCGGTAGAGCTGGACAAATTTGAGGCACCGAAGAGATTTAGTATGCCGAGGTTTCAAATATATGATGGTAAGTCAGATCCTAACTTCCATGTTGGATTATTCTTGAACTCAATGGCACTATACAGTGGAAACGAGCCGTTGCTCTGCAAAGTGTTCCCCTCATCCTTTGGGGAGATTGCATCAGATTGGTTCCACAAACTGCCAAAGGGAAGTGTGAAGACTTGGGAAGGCCTGGCCGAGATGTTTGTGGCCAGGTTCGTGACAAATAAGCTACAGCCATTAAGGGTGGACGCATTAATGGCTCTGAAGATCAGCAAGGATGAAAGCCTTAGGGCCTATGCAAAAAGATACTATGAGGTGTTCAATCGAATACCCAAATACAACCAAGAAGTGGCGGTCGTGTCTTTCATGAATAGCCTAAAAGATGATTGTTCACTGCGGAAATCTTTGGCAAAGACATTGCCGAAGAGCATGGAAGAGCTCATGGCAAGAATCGAGAAGTATGCCAGAGCCGAGGAGGATACATCCGGGAATAAGGAGGCAAAACAGGAAAAAGGGAACGGCTCACTGAAGCGAGGCCGAAGTAACAACAGATTTAGCAAAGCAGAGATAGAATTGAGGGGCAAACAGGCAGAGACGACTGTGTTCCGAATCCCGGTCCACAAAGTCCTGGATCAAATCTGAAATCAACCCTATTTCAGAGCACCAGCAAAGGCCCCAGGGGAATACATGGGCAGGAACGTTGGTAGGCATTGTGCTTACCACAATGAAGAAGGGCACCCAACTCAGGGCTGCAGAGCCCTAAAAGTATACTTAGAGGACTTAGTAAGATAAGGTCATCTGAGAGATCTTGTTGACGAAGCCAGGACCAGAGAAGAGCAGGCAAGGTTGCCTCAAGCACCAACAACCCCGCCTCCCCAGCACAGCAACCATAGGGAGGGGGACCTAAGGTGGTTAACGTAATTCACTCCAAGGTGAACGAAAACGACATAAGGAGGGAAACCCAAAGAGTAAAACACTTGCAGCACGTGAACCAGGTCGGACAGAAAAGACCTCGGCCTGAAGAGTACCCAGGCCCGATGATAGCCTTCACCGAAGCCAACCTAGAGATGGTCCAGCACCCGCATAATGATGCCTTGGTAGTATCCCTCCAGGTTGGGGAGTGCCAAGTGAAACGCATCCTGATAGATCAAGGAAGCTCTTGTGACATCATGTATGTTAGGTGCTACAAGGAGTTGGGCCTTCACCCAGATGACATGGAGCAATTGAATGGCCCGATGGTCAGCTTCAATGGAACGCCGGCGTGGCCATTGGGCGCTACAAACTTGGAAGTACAAGCCGGCACTAAGAAGATCAGGACAAAGTTCATCGTGATTGACACACCTTCACTATACAACATCATCTTGGGAAGGCCATGGTTGCATGCAATGGGGGCAGTTCCCTCAATGTTGCATCAACTATTGCGGTTCCCAACAGAACATGGAATTGAAGAAGTCAGAGGAGACCAGCTGCAGGTAAAAAATTGCTCCATGGCAGCAATGAAAACAACCTGCAACATACAAGAACCAGGGAAGGCAGAGATTGAAGATGAGGACATGGAGGTCCTAGATGATGTCGGCAAGGAACCGGCCGAGAAGAGTGAGGAAACACTAAAGAAAATCCTCGTCCAGGAGGGCGATGAAGAGCGCTTCTTTCTTCTCGGCTTAGGCTTAGCCGAAGAAGAAGAAAAGGAATTGGAAGCCTTTTTGAGAACAAACATAGAGGTGTTCGCCTGGACACCTTATGAAATGCTTGGCATTGACCCCGAGGTCACATATCATAGACTGAACGTTGACAGGTCGGCCAAACCTGTAATACAACGAGCCAGAAGACCGACGTTGATGCACGTCGAAGCAGTGGAGGAAGAAGTAGACAGACTTCTAGAGGCCAGGGCCATCAGA
The DNA here is from genome assembly GCA_025200525.1 of Camellia lanceoleosa. Taxonomy (NCBI): domain Eukaryota; kingdom Viridiplantae; phylum Streptophyta; class Magnoliopsida; order Ericales; family Theaceae; genus Camellia; species Camellia lanceoleosa. The sequence continues at coordinate 32,362,197 of CM045763.1, read as the reverse complement.
GAAGTCAATTATCTGACATGGCTATCAAACACTGTGGTAGTAAAGAAGAAGAACGGTAAATGGAGGGTATGCGTAGATTTTACAAGCCTGAACAAAGCCTGTCCCAAAGACAGCTTCCGTCTGCCCAAATTTGACCAACTGGTGGATGTCACATCTGGACATGGAAAGATGAGCTTCCTGGATGCTTATAGGGGATACCACCAGATAGCCATGTACCCCCCAAACGAAGAGAAGACAGCGTTCATCACCCCAAAAGACCTGTACTGTTACAGAGTGATGCCTTTTGGGTTGAAAAACGCAGGAGCAACCTACCAAAGGCTGGTAACCAGAATGTTCAAGCACTTGATCGGCCAAATAGTAGAAGTCTACATCGATGACATGGTCGTAAAGACCAAGGAGCCCAGGAGTCATGTAGCCGACCTAAAAGAGGTATTTGAGATCCTCAAAATATATCGGCTCCGACTCAACACATCAAAATGTGCATTTGGAGTTGGATCTGGAAAGTTTCTGGGGTACCTGGTAACAAGAAAGGGAATAGAGGCCAGCCCAGATCAGATCAAGGCCATCCTGGATCTACAAAGCCCAACATCGGCAAAACAGGTACAAATACTTACTGGAAGGGCCGCAGCCCTAAACAGGTTCATAAGCTGAAGCTCAGACAAGTGTAAACCCTTCTTCAAACCTGGTGAAAAAGACCACAGACTTCCTATGGACTGAAGAATGTGAGGCCGCTTTAGCCGACCTAAAGAAGTATCTGACCACAGCTCCAGTCCTCTCAACACCTGAACTTGGGGAAGAGTTGTTCTTGTACTTAGTTGTGTCAGAACATGCAGTAAGTGCAGTACTAATCCGAGAAGAAAAATGAGAACAGAAGGCTGTTTACTATGTAAGTAAAACCTTGGCCGACGCAGAAACAAGGTACCTACCGCTAGAGAAATTAATGTTGGCCTTAGTGATGGCCTCAAAAAAGTTGAACCATTACTTTCAGGCGCACAAGATTTTGGTACTAACAAAGCACCCACTGAAGTCCTTATTACAACAAGGAGACTTAACAGGAAGAATTACAAGATGGGCAGTGGCCTTGGGCCAATATGACCTGGAGTTCAGGCCCAGAACAACAATCAAGGGCCAAGTTTTGGCCGACTTCATGGCAGAATTCACGCCTGAATCCATCGAACATCGTGCTCCGTTGAGCCTAGATAAACATTGTCCTAACAAACAAGGAGAATCCCAGCCTAAGGCAAGAGAGCAAAGGAAAGAAAAACTCAGACCCTGCAGCATCTACATCGGTGACTCCTTCAGACTGTTTGTCAATGGAAGTTCAAACCGACAAGGAGTGGAAGCAGGAGTACTACTGATATCTCCAGATGGAGAAATAATAGAACAGTCCATCCGTTTGGGGTTCAAGGCCTCAAACAATGAAGTAGAATACGAGGCATTAATTGTAGGGGTAAAACTGGCAGCAGCAGCAGAAGCAGATGAGGTAATAGTTTTTTGTGATTCACAGCTTATTGTTAACCAGTCAACAGGAGAATTTGCAGCCAAAGATGAAAGGATGTCGGCATATGCAAAAGAGGTCATCAGATTGGCAAACTTATTTCAGAACTGCCGACTACTCCAAGTAAACCGAGATGATAACAGCCACGCCGACGCGTTGGCCAACCTGGCAAGTTCGATGCAAACTGGAAAGACAAGAACAATTATGATAGACTATATGTCGGGCCCGAGCATAGAGCCACAGAACACAGAGCAAGAAGCAATGTGTGTGGACATGGGGCCAAGCTGGATGGATTCAATTGTTGCATTCCTGAAAGAAGGAAAGCTGCCAGAAGACCGCAAGGAGGCACACAAAGTCAGATTGAAGTCGGCAAGATTCAGTCTGACTGCGGACGGACATCTCTACAGAAAGTCCTTCACTGGACCCCTTTTAAGGTGCGTACACCCTTTGCAGGTTGAAGATTTTTTATATGAAATTCATGAAAGAGTTTGTGGAAGCCAAGCTGGGGGTAGATCACTAGCTCACAGGGCCATTACCCAGGGGTATTGGTGGCCCTACATGCAAAAGGATGCTGAAGCCTACGTGAAGAAGTGTGAACAATGCCAAAGGTTTGCACCTTTGATACATCAGCCACCGCCGACTGAACCCGATATCAAATTTCTTGGCCGTTTGCCCAGTGGGCCATGGATCTTGTTGGGCAACTCTCCCAGGCAACTGGGCAGAGAAAATACTTGCTGGTAGCGACGGATTACTTCACGAAGTGGATAGAGGCAGAACCTCTTGCCAAAATCTGAGATGTGGACGTCAAGAACTTCATATGGAAAAACATCATCACCAGATTTGGCATTCCAAGAGCCATAGTTGCCGACAACGAAACGCAGTTTGACAGCAAACTCATCAAGAACTTTTGTGCGAAATTCAAGATCAAGAATTACTTTTCAACACCAAGTTTTCCCCAAAGTAATGGACAAGCAGAAGCATCCAACAACGTAATTTTGGATGGAATAAAGAAGAGGCTGCAGGCAGTAAAAGGAAAATGGGTAGACGAATTGCCCAACGTACTTTGGGCATATCGGACTACGCCGAGAAGATCAACAGGGGAATCCCCCTTTGCCATGGTCTATGGCACAGAAGTAGTCATTCCACTGGAAGTCGGCATCCCAAGGATCCGAACCCAGGGAGTTGAGAATGGGACTAATGATATATTCTTAGCCCGAGATATGAATCTTTTAGAAGAACGAAGAGAGAAAGCTGCAATTCAGCTCGCAGTATACAAGCAACAGCTTGCCAGAGCTTACAACAAGAAGGTCAATCCAAGAGATTTTCAAATCGGCGACCTAGTCTTGAGAAAAGTCGTCGGCAACAAGAAAGATCCCAGAGAGGGCAAGCTTGGCCCAAACTGGGAAGGACCCTATAGAATTACTTCGGTGTTAAGCAATGGAGCTTATCGGCTTGAAGATAATGAGGGCAAAGCATTACCCAGACCTTGGAACACTTGTAATTTGAAATTTTTCTATCATTAGATATTCATTATTTTTGGCCGATGTCATCAATAAAATCTTTTCAGAATTCTTCAAACACATATGATTGATAAAGATAAACAATGTTATTTCTGAGAGACATGAATAATGAGAACCCAAGTGGAACTCAGGTTCACATTGGGGGCAAAAAGAAGAAGAATATGCTTAACACTTGTTGAAATTTGTAGCAATTTACAAGTTAAAGTTAAGCCAAGAAGAAGAATATGCTTAACACTTGTTGAAATTTGTAGCAATTTACAAGTTAAAGTTAAGCCGAGATTATTCATTATCTTCACTTGTTGAAATTTGTAGCAATTTACAAGTTAAAGTTAAGCTGAGATGGTTCCTTATCTTCACTTGTTGAAATTTGTAGCAATTTACAAGTTGAAGATAAGCTGAGATGGTTCCTTATCTTCACTTGTTGAAATTTGTAGCAATTTACAAGTTGAAGTTAAGCTGATTCCTTATCTTCACTTGTTGAAATTTGTAGCAATTTACAAGTTGAAGTTAAGCTGAGATGGTTCCTTCTCTTCACTTGTTGAAATTTGTAGCAATTTACAAGTTGAAGTTAAGCTAATTCCTTATCTACACTTGTTGAAATTTGTAGCAATTTACAAGTTGAAGTTAAGATGGTTCCTTATCTTCACTTGTTGAAATTTGTAGCAATTTACAAGTTGGAGTTAAGCCGAGATTACTGTTTCCCTTCACTTGTTGAAATTTGTAGCAATTTACAAGTCGAAGTGAGGCCGAGGTCATTGCTTAAACACTTGTAGCAATCTATAGGTTGGTTAAACCAAAAGAAGATGCTTAACACTTGTTGAAATTTGTAGCAATTTACAAGATGACGTTAAACCGACATATGATCATCTGTTGAAACTTGCAGCAATTTACAGGTTGAAGTAAAAGCTAAGTACATTGTTTAAACACTTGTTGAAATTTGTAGCAATATACAAGTAGATCATTGTTTAGCACTTGTTATAACTTGAGAAAAGTTTATAGTATATGTTTTACACTTGTTGAAATTTATGAAAAGGTTTGCAGGTCAGTATCTTGCTGAAGTAAAGTTTGTAGTTATTATACCCGAGGTATGTAACCCCGAGAAAATTGCACAAAGAAGGCAAAGTTTGAAAGGCATGCAAAATATTCTAAGTATAGAATCATATAGAGGCAGTCAAAGAAAAGGCAAAAGAGTACAGACATTCAAAGAAAGTTATATTAAAACATTCAACATAAACTGGAGGCACATCGGCCATACAAGAAACTTATATTATCCAGAAAACAAAAAAGTACAAAAGACATCAAGGTTGTGATTCTTCAACTTCAGGCGCAATTTGAGTCTGGACCTCGGCAGATTCTTGGAGAACTACCTCGGCAGATTCCTGAAGAAATACTTCAGCAGCCTTTTCTGCCACGATCTCGGCATCGATTTCGGCAAGTGTTTGGTCAAGACTTTTATCGGTTGGAGGAATGTCAGATGATGCTTGTTCAGGAGTAGCCTCCTTGACAACCTCCTCATCTTCCTCCTCATGAGTCAAGTCTAGGACTTGATTATCCTGAGGAGGGAACTTGGTCTCAGTGGCATCTTTAGTCTTCCTTACTAGAGCCTCATCATCATCCTTATCCTCATCCTCGAATTCAGACTCCGATTCGTCTTCGGCTTGAGTTGGAGGTGGAGGTGGAGGAAATGGAAGAGGAATAGCATCAGCTTTGCGTAGTGGTGAATCATCAGGGATATTAAGCTTTTTTGCCAGGGACATCCAACCTAGGGAGAAGCCCCTGTTGCATGCCTGCCTGACTTGAAGTTTGTATTCCTCCGTGATGTCGGCCATACCCTGTGCATATGCCTTTTCGTCAGCATACTTGATCTTAGCATCTTTGGTAGCCAGGGCCTCTTGGAGCTCCTTTTCGGCCTGGGCCTTTTTACCCTCGGCCTCTTTTTTCTCGGCTTCGGCAACCTTCCTGATAGCCTCAGCAGATTCAGCTTTTTCTTCTACTATCTGTTGGGCCTTAGTGGCGGCCTCAGCCTGATCCTCCAACTTCTTCATTTTTGCTTGAAGACTCTTGTTGATCTTTTGGAGGGCAGAATACTCCTTCTTCATGTCAGTCAACTTCTCCCTATTCTCAAAAGATTGCATGGAGAAGGAATGGGCATGCTGAACAGCCTGAAAAGAGTGTAAAGCAAAAAGTTATTACAAAGTTTTACAAGTATGAAAAGATGAGGAAAAGACAGGTTACCAAGGTAAAGACACTTACTTGAACACAGCGTTGAAGCATGAAAGCGTAATTTTCGTACTCACTCATTTCGGCATTCTTTTCCAGATCGCCTGGGAGAAGAAGGGCTGTACTAAGTGCAACGCCGACATTGATGTCATTGGCGCTATCATTTGCCAAAACAAGCTTATTCTCCAAGGTAATCTCAGGCGTCCAGGGGACATTTGGTACTTTGGACTTCGAAGTCGTTGCAGAGGAAGACCTCGGCTTTTTTGATTTCTGGGACTCTGATGGCTGGGCTTCAGAACGCCTCTTCCCAGCAGAGGGTTGAGACTTCTCACTCTCAGCCATCTTAGAAATAGGCAAAGTATCCTCAGATTCAACCTGAGTTACTTTGGCCTTTGGCTGGGCCTTCTTGGTTCTTTTTGGCTTTGGTGTGGGCATGGATTGAGTCGGGGTAGCATCAATATCGGTAGGGAGGTCGGCTAGGAGATCTGCGGCAACAGGCTTTGGGCGACCCATCTCGGCAGTTTTGACAAGTCTTTGCCGACGTTTTCGTTCAGGTATGGGGATCAAGTATGGAGCTGAAGTTGATGGTTGATTGGCTGGATCCGATATTGATCCTTGATCTGTTCGGGATATAGAAGCGGTTAGAGTTGTGGCAAAAGGTGGAGACAGGCTTTTCTTCTTTCTTCTGGGGATGTCGGACAAAATTGATTTGTATGTAGGGATAAAGTTGAGAAGAAGAGGGGCTTTTCTTTTATGAACTGGCAAGTCTAGGAGCTTTTTCAGATCCTTGCTGGGAACGTAAGATTGGCGAAAATTTTTCGGTGGCTTGCGAACGTCTGCAAGAAGAAAACAGACATTAGAAACAGATAAAATATTGAAACACTTGGAAAGAAACAACTAAGTATTGACACTGGGCTATTACCCTTGCCCTCCTTAATTGATCGAGGAAAAAGGTACAGATAAGCGTCCTCGTCTGTGCCAAACTCCCAATTTCCCGAAGCAATAACGTAATCATCTCCAGCCCCTTTGTTGGAGTTTGGGAGGTCGGCTACGATTTTAAATTTGGTGGACCTTGGCTTGAGGTAATAAACGTAGCCTTTTTCTTTGAGGTTAAGGGCACACATGGTATAACAAAATTGAATGTCGGCAAGAGTAATCCTAACGTTTTCCTGCCTATCTAAGGCTATGATACCATTGATCACTCGGTAGGAGTTGATGGTAAGTTGCATGGGGTTCAACTTGTAATAGTGGAGAACTTCACGAAAAAGGGGATCAAGTGGAAGCCAGAGTCCACATTCAGTAAAAGCAACAATAGGGAAGGGCATCGTATTATCTGTGGGCATGATAGAGTCGTCATCCCCAGCCAGCCTCAGATGGACGTCGGTAGGAATGGCGAACTCTTCCCTAAAGTATTCAAGTTTGGTAGGGGTATCTACCCTATGTCTCCACATACCCATGATTTCGACGTAAAGGAATTTGGTTACAGAGAAAAGATGTTCTTAAAGGGTTATAGGAACCTCGGCAAAAACCTAGGTAAACATTGGTTACGATTGTTTCAGTTTTCCTAAGAATTGGTAGGTTCTACAGACAAATCCCAAACCTAAATCTACAAAAGCAAAGATTAAAGGCACAGATCTGGAAAAAATACAGAAATAAGAATAAAGTTTCAGAATAAAGAACAGAGCTGGGGTTCTCAAAAGCATAAAGAATACAAGAAATACAAGCTCAAGAACAGTGGCAAAAAAGTGGTGAAACAGTGCAAGTGTTCAAAACATAAGTGAAATCATGGAATAGACGCATCCAGATGAATAGTTCAGTAAATCAAAGGTTTGAACAAAGCAGTAATGGCAGCAAGAAAGCAAACGAGCATAGAGGAATTAAGAATGAAAGGAACAGAGGCTTACCAAGATAACTGGAGCCGGTATGAAGATCGTCGACGTCAGACGACAGATGTAGACACGACGGAACGGTGAAAACTTCGCTGGAATGGAAGAATAAAGACGGTTGCAGAGTTTGGAGCTAGAGCAATGGCGGATTTGAGAAAGTTTAGAGAGAGAAAGAGTAAGTAAATCGAGTGCAAAAGTAAAGAAAGGAAGAAAGAAAGAAAAGTTATATCAAAAACTTGAAACGGCGGCAAAACAGGGCATTTATTGCGCCTGGAGCAACGCACACGTTAGACGGCTCACGCAGGGAAAATAGTTTTCAGGCGCGTCGCAGACACGGGCCAATGAAGATATAACGCGTAAGTGGAACGGTTGAGAAGTGATGCATGACAGCTCATGCACGTAGGAGAGTTCATTTGAATTCTTGTTCTTGAAAGAAGACATGTCGGCCTGAGATGAACGACCTCGGCTGAAGAGTTCTTGTGCCAAAGTACTGGAAAGAGGAACAATATAGGTTCCATCACCTCAGAATGCCGAGGTAATAGAACCTAGGGGGCAGTTGTGGGGATATATTTTCTGAGTACCAACACGTGGCAAGGTGACGCCGACGTGTCAGCCGAGGTGCCACGTGTCGTGGTAGTTACGCTGAGGTGATCTCGAAGTTGCCGAGGTTATCTCCGAAGATATCAGAATCTGAGATAAGCGGATAAAGGACAAGAGTCCTAGATTACGAGAAGACTTCAGTTTGGGTAAAGATGAAACTCTTAGAGGGTTTATCCTAATCCCACTGGGAGTTCCAGATTAGCAGTAATCCTGAGTCCATTGGAGTTAGGCTCCTATTGGGACTAGGATTGTATTGGCTATAAAAGAGAGGCACCCCCATGGGTCTAAGGTATCACTACTAAAAAAAGTACTTTTTGCGACCGCTACAAGCTGTCGCAAATAATAAAAAAACAATCGCAAAAGACTTTTTGCGACGGCCCATGCGACGGCAAATGGGGGTCGCAAATGTGGGGGTGACAAATACTTTTTGCGACCGCAAAATAACAGTCGCAAACTATTTGCGACCGCCTAACCTACTTATAGCGACTGATATTTTGCCGTCGCAAAAGAGTTTAAAAAAGGCTTACAATGTATTAGCGACCATCTAACCGTCGCAAAAAAAAAAACAAAAAAAAAACCCACAATCAGATATATATATATATATGCAAATATTATATACAATAAACGTAAAGACATATTTGCAAAAATCTCAACATTCATGCATTATTTTCCATTATTTAAAAAGGCCTACAATGAGAACTTTCGCTTTTGGAGATTATGGGGCAGCCCAAATCCAAGCATTCAAAACAAATAATAAGTCTCTCGAAAGAGAAAAATATAAACATGTAGAGAATATTGCATTAGACATTGATTTCAACTGTTCCATTGAGGTCTTCCAAGTAGAAATAGCCATCCTCTAACTGAGATATAACGCCCATGACCCAACTTCTCCCTGTTAGCCCAATGAGACTCTGAATTGGAGATATATGCCCAACATATACACATACATAAGCATACTTTAATTAACATATGTCTCTCCAATCTTGATATGTTTATGTGCAAAAAAAAGAGACGGGTTACCTCACAGCTGCCGAACTAAGACCTTTCAGTATCAAATGCAGGCTTAGAAAAATACTGATCACGAGAAAGCCTGTGGAGCAACAAGAGAAATCTATCCCTATATAAAGTGGCTTTGGCAGAAGCATCACCCTGAATGGGAATCTTTCATGTGTGCCTACAATTCGAAAAAGAAAAATGGCATAACTAACACCACCTAATCAAATGTTCAAATTACATGAACATAATCCACAGCAATGCTGAGAATCTAATCTAATCATAATAATTTAATAAATGAACATAATCCACAGCACAGACAAGGAATGTCAATATAAAGGCTCAATGGTAAATAAATAAAAATAACATGCCAAGAAGGCAATAGGTTGGAGTTGTGACAAGATTTTATCAGTGTTAAAAAGATTCATTTAGCCACCCCTCAAAAGATGTAATCTGCCCAGTTGAAAGTCATTCAGCTAATGCAGAGATGTAATTGCAGAAATTTGCACCCCTTAAGTGTAAGAAAACAAGAAAAACTCTGGTGCTTGCTTCATCTATTCCTTCAATTGCAAATGCAACTAGTTGAGATATTGCCACTTTAAGCCGATAAAACAAAAATCCAACCATAGCCTTTGGCTTTGTTTCTTGGATTTTTTGCAAATTATATATTAGGCATTCTTTTTTCTAGTTATCTGTTGTGATGACAAAGTAGATACACAGATTACCATAGCACCCATAAGTTGCCATAGTCATGCAAGAACTCCAATTAAACCTACTTAAGTTTTTATCTCCAGCATCCTACCCTTCAATACCAAAGATTACTTAACTACTGATACGAACCCCTTGGGCAAAACTCACCATTGAAAATCGACTTGTAAGGGGAGAGTGCCAAGAGTTTTATATGCACATGGCCATGGCCTATGTTAATCGATGTGGGATCATAACATATCACGCCGCTCAATACCTGAATCCTTTGCCACAGAGATCATCAGACCGAGATCTCGATAAAAAAATCACTGCAGAATCAGACTCAGGTTGGTGGACGGATGGGGTATGGGCCAGAGACAAAAGCAATTGCATCTCGACTCTGTAAAGCACTACAAGGAGAAGTGAAATGCACAAAGAAAGATGGGTACAGGTTCTTAGAAAGACCTATGACTTAATGATCGATCTGGGCCAAGATAGAGCAGAATGGGAAAAGTGGAAACTTCCAACCCAATCCCAAAATTTGAATGTTAAATTCCTTCTTCAGAACATACGGTGCCTTAATTTAATGTAAGATGACAAAAAAGCTCTTACAGAAGTGTGATGCTGGGAAATTAGCATAACCAAACAGAAGATGACCACATATCAGAAACAAGGTGATAAAAGAGAGATTGCTTACTTGACGTGAATAACGTTCTGCATCACTCTTCATGGCAGACATTTCGACTCTCATTTTTTGCACTTCAACCTGCAAATAAGTATATAACATAAAAAGTCCTGAAATAGTCTTGAAACATCAGTTTGCAACGTTTCAAATTTATTTATTGTATAATAATAAAAATTAGATGTTGGAATCAATTCCCAATTGACATCTCCAAATAAACAGCATTTAGTCTTCAATCATGTAACTTGATTAAAGATAACAAGTAACACATGTACAGGAACATTACAAGAAACTTGCCTCTAAAGAGGAAAGCTTGCTCTCAGCATCTCTCTGACCTTGCCAAGCTCACTCCGCTTCTTCCTGCCGTGCCTGCATCTTCATATTCAGAAGATAAAGTGGTTAGATGGATATGTACTACTATAGCACTCTTCTATTGGGGAAAGACTAAATTATAGTTGTATTATTTTTATGGAACACAAAGGATATAAAAAGAACATTGTAATAGAAATGCAGAAAAAGGTGAGGCTTGAGCTTAACAGGAGAGCATTATAATTTTTCAGTGAACAGATTCTCAGAACTAAAGATTTCATAAATGTTTGGTTATAATTGAAACATAATTTTGGAACATAATTTGCCAATATATAAATACTTATTGAATCATGAAATATAAGCAATTCTAATATTGGATGTTAGTAATATATTCACATCAAAGATTTTTTATGAGGAATTGTCGAATAATACAGCTACACTATTCAAATAAATTACTTCTAAGCAATTCTAATATTGGTGACCCGGAATTACCAATTATGCGAATCAAAACTATTGTTGCGGTTGTCCTCCATGACAAACACAAAACCTTCAGGCATAAGCTACAGAAATACAAATTGCAAATTTCAGACCAATATGGTAAATGTTTTAGGACTCTAATAAGATTAATGATAAGAAATTCACTTTGATAAAGCAAAGAAGTAGGAGTTCTTACCACTGGTTCCATTTCATAATCAAGTGGCTCCAAAATGAAATCCTCTTCTTGCACAATACCATTCACCATTAACTTACCATCATGTACCTATTAAGGCACAGAATTACTGAACATTAGATGTCAAGATGAAGCACATGGGATTTTTCAGTTAAATGCAGAAGAGAACTTACTTCAACAAAATCCCGTTCCTTTGCAACAACGCACTTTATAAACACATCACCTGAACTATAGCCGATTTCACATAAAGCACCCAAAAATACATACAAATGTATTAGTGTCTAATGAATTGATCAAAATATTTTATTTGTTACTTTGAAGATGAGAAACACACCTGAAGAATTTGAGGCACCTTAAATATCATAATATCTGAAACTTCAGGCTTTCTAAAGACATAGGAAACCTGACCACCAAATATATCAGGAAAAAAATCAACTCAAAATATTCAAAAAACAGAGAGACTTCATTTTTATCCCACAAGATTTCACACTTATGCTATACATAAAACCAAACATAACATCATCTTCCATCAATCATATTTCCAGAAACTACAACATAATTGAAAAAGCAAATATTGGTGAATAGCATTATTATGTCGAGTCAAGATTTAACAAAAGCATCTAAACATTTTCTGAATATATTTCATGATTCATGAAGGCATAGCTTAAAAACCATTAGACTAGTCATCTAACCGACAATTGGTGGGCATTATCACCATCTAAACAAACGTCTACATTATCTTTTTAAAGCTCAATTTTCAGTTTTCTGCATAGCTAATACATATATATGCATCACCCCCAAGACCTACCCCAAGCAAATTGTTCATATTCCCAATTATGGTATAAAAAGGCACATTTCACAGGTAAAATATTATCCCCAATTGTGAATAATTTTGGAACATAATTTGCCAATATATAAATATATATTTTATATAAAGCACAAACTTCAAAACCACAGAACCAAGTAAATTATGTGAAACTCATTACGTATTTTGTTTACAAATTCATAAAAATGGATGTTGGTTTAAATTTGTGTACCTGAATCATTTGATTCGCATCTTCAGGAGACTTCTTTTGTCCACGACGAGCACGGGCTTCCATATCTTGTAGCTCTTGATTCAAGGATGCACATTCAACCTGATGGCAGATGATGAAGATTATGTGGACTTACATAGCAAGAATGGGAAATAAACCTTCATTTTGAAGAACTAAAGATACCTCCAACAATGCCACCTTCTGCTCAAGTTCTGCCACCTTAGCTGTTCTTTCATCTGCTATTCTCTAAGGGAAGCAATGAACAAAATTAAATCAATACTGTAGAAATATAAGTCAAATTATCAAATGAATCATCACAAAGTCACTAGAAAGAAGAACACGCATTAGCTACAATGAAGCACGAACATGAACACAAGCACAAACACGAGCACGCATAATCCAGACAAAGCAGAACATTGGAGAAGATTCGTCCAGAAAAATGAGTTGTTTCCTACAGCATAATCCACATTTCCAACTAAGTCAAAAAAATAAATAAATAAATAAAATAAAATAAAAAGAAAAAGAAAAAAGAAAACAATTATTGCATGTTCATTGATTACTAAAATCATCTCATATTAGAGGAATGAATCAAATAACTTGGTCGAGATGGTTTCATAGGCATGATACATACTTCTAGGTCACATCACATTCACCAATTGAAGATAATATGGTATACATAATTTTGGTGTTATTAAAGATCTAGCTTCTAGGTCACATCACATTCACCAATTGAGGGAGATAGACTCCTGCTGCAATTACTTGCATATTACTGACTTTCACGGTAACAATATCTTGAAAAGTAACCCACAGAACCATGACACGGAGAATATGTGAATGCTAGTATAATTAACCAATAACACCAGCAATCAATCCCTTGCTTGAATACGGATGTTCCAACAAACATGCACCTATTAACACAATAACATGTTCAAGGAGGTGAAAAAAAAATTACTTCAAGCATCTCGAGAAACAAGATCCACTGCTGTGCTTATAGTGATAATGACCACACTTCTCTCTCTCTCTCTCTCTTGCAATCTTATCTTTATCTTATCATCCTCATCATCTATCCATCCCTTATCACCTTTTACTTACTGCCTGCCTCTACCTATGCACTTATATGTGTATGCAGTAAAAACTTACTGTAGGATGTGTTGATGTGAAATTCTAAATTTCTAATACTAATTACTACTCTGCTCAGTTCTAGAAATGGCACCTGATACTCCACTGTAGTCTTTGTTGTGCACACATGTAAATTCTGCAATAATGCTATAATCATACATATATATTTTTATGACAGGACTCACTGTCGTTGAGTATAAATTCTGCAATAATACTATGATCATACATATGTAAATTCTGCAATAATGCTATGATCATACATATATAAGAAGAGCAATCTCCCGAACAAAACATAATAAAACAAAACACAGGGGATGAGAAGAGCAATCTCTTGACCCATTCATCAAAAAACTGCAGTAGATAAATTAAGGGAAAGCACATTGACAACATGTCAACATCCACTAACATAAGGCACATTGAAATATAATCTCAACAAGTTAAAATGCATATAAATATGGCTTCAATTGAAATGATCCAAAGGAAGAAGAAAGTGTGAACAAAGCCATTCTCTACTGTAAATTGTAACTAAATGAAATGAAACCGCAAGGAACAAATCGAGTACCTTTGAAGAAATCGCGAAGAACAGAATTCCAAATGAAATTGAATGCATCGATCATAAGAAGAAATTGCGAAGAACAGAAATCGCGAGGGGCACATGAATGCATCGTTCCAAACCCTAGAAAATATTGAAATTAAATCAAAGTTACTCAGCATTAAACTTACCTCAAGCATGGTAGTCAAAGTTACTCAACAATGACCAAAGCATTAAAATATGTGAATCTCGGTATAAATCAATTTGATTCCATGAGCAATCACTGCAAAATCACATGGATACAAACAAAAAGAAATTATAAATTAAACTTCGATTGAGTTAAAACAGAGCACACGCTAATCCAATTTCTATACATGTAAAACCACAGAAATCCATCACCGATCATGACTATCAAACTTACAGTAAAGATATATAGATGAAAATTAAAAGCAGATCAGAAAAATATGTGAATCTCGGTATAAATCAAAGTTACTCAGCAATGAATGAACACAGATATATATATATATATACATATGAAAATATAGCAAAAGGATTGATTCGAACCAAAGCTTCGTAGCTGAGAGAGAGTTAGATCAATCATGAGTTCAAATCACTCCAAAATCTATACACAGGTATTTGAAATAGAAATAAATAAGAGAAGAATAGAATTAAATCAAAGCGATTCAATCAAATAGCAAGAGTTTAAACTCATTCAAATTGATTTCACACATAGGGCCAAAGTATAATACCATGAGATTACAACTAAACACACACAGATTTCCACACACACACACACACAGACTAGGCGAGTGGACGGTAATCGGCGCGAGTCATATCACGATCAACACAGAGCATCGCATAAAGAGCGTAAACTATTCCAGGAATGTAACCTAAGATCGTCAATACCAAGCATATGAAGAATTCTACCTGCAATCCACAATATATATACATATATAAATATACAAATATGTATGTATATATAGAGAGAGAGAGGGGAGAGAGAGAGAGAGATTCATACCACTAGAGTTACGACCATGGCGAGCAAAGAGAGCGAGAGAGACAGAGAGTACGAGAGAGCTAGAGAGAGACCTCTCTGTTTATCAATGTCGTGAAAATGACAGTGAAAGGGGCTTAGGGCATAGGTGAGTGTAACAAAAGGGCAAAATGAATTGGGATCAGTGAAGGGAATAAAAAATAGGGGTAAAATATGCCTTTTGGCACAGATCATTTCCAAAAATGTTTTCTTTTTGCGACGGTTAAATAGTGGGTCGCAAAAAACTAGACGCAAAAAGTCACTTTTTTAGTAGTGTATGTTTTTACACTCAAGCTTGTGAGTTGAATACTTGATTATCTTTGAGAGATATACTGACTTGATCGTCGGAGTGCCCCCGGGTGGAAGAACCACTGCCGAAGCCTTTTCTTTCTGTGCAGGATAGCAGGGTGCCATCTATTCTGCCTGTGTTCTACAGCTGAATCACTAAGGAGGGCAGTGTGATCAGAAAATCACTCACACAATGTTATAGGATTTTCTATCAATGTGATAAAATAAAAAAATAATTTATTTTATTTTTTGTGTATTAATCTGTGTCGGTCCATTACAGGATTTCCTTCATAAATGTGTGTTTGGATTATTCATTCTCAAAGGTGTCTGAAAGAAAGACTCCAATTAATAAGTACGTATAGTTCTTTTAAAATTGTTTCTTACTTGTAAGAAAATAAAAATACACATACGCATCTCATGTTAGTTCCACTAAAGCATTATTCTAGAAAGCTAATAATAATTGCGTAGAAAGGATTTTTTTTTATTTTATTTATAGTTTTCTTAAGAAACAATACTAATGACTTATATTTCAAGAGGAGGCTTGGCCTAATGCAAGCAATGCCTCACTATTTAGATAAATCTATACAAGGCATTTCCATGAAGAAACCAATAACAAATTCTAGAGGTTTTTCCTCCAAACTAAGTAATCTATCTATGACTAACACATGCATAATACATGCGTGCTTATGCTGAAATCTACACTATGAATAAATATGCAAAACACATTTCAAATGATATGAAGTTGTGATAGAGAGAGGAGGGTGGAACCCAGTGTTTAGAAGAAGACGAGCAGGAAGAGAGGGCATTCAAAGTAACCGATTTAAGGATCTAGATGGGTTGTTTACCATCTTTGTAGATGAGATACCTGACTCTATGGATCCAAAAAGGTTAGTCACTTTATTCAGTAAGTTTGGAATAATTAAGGATGTCTTCATTCCAACAAAAAGAAGACAAGTATCGGGTTCCCGATTCGGATTTGTAAGGTATGACTGTGAGGTTGCAGCTGACATGGCGATGCAAAAGGCTAATAGGATATGGTGTGACAATAAAGCTTTGAATGTGAAGAATGCAAAATATAAAAAAGGGGATCAGAAACAATCCACAGTAAGGAACTTAGGCCAGAAGATGGGACAGCACCAACAGAGAATTTTCGCAATGCAGAAAATAGAGTATAACAAGGAAGTGCAAAAACAACACACAATAAGAAGCAGATGAGGTGAGATAATGAGACAATACCAACAAAGGAACTCGGCACAGTATCAACTGAAGAATGTAGGTAGATCTTACGCTGAAGCTTTTCAAAATGGAGGCCTTTAGGAGAAGAAAGAAGTAGTTGTTAAGGCTTATGAGTCTAGAAATTGCTGGCTATACGAAAGTCTGATTGTGAAGCTGAAGAACTTTTTTTCATTCAATGATTTTAAGTAGGAGTTTGAAAGAAGAGAAATGAAGGAGATAAGAGTGAGAGATGGAGGTGGCAGGTTAGCATTACTAACATTTAAATTAGTGCAATATATGAATAAAGCAAGACTATCTGTTGAAGAATAGATTTTTGATTGGTGTGAATCCAAAAGTGATTGGGAAAAAAGGCTGTATATTGCTCATGAAAGGTGTGTGTGGATTACTTGTGTGGGTGTTCCAGTTAACTTGTGGAGTGTCCACACTTTCACAGATATTGGTAAACTATAAGAGGAAGTTGTTCAATTGGATGACAACACTCTTAATCACAACTCCTTCCAGTACGGTAAGGTAAGAATTATTATGAATAGATTTGAGTTCATAAACACAGTGATTAAGGTTGAATGCAATGGCAAGTTTTTCCCAGTTCGTGTGTGTAAAGATTTATCAATATTTGTCACTCCATATGTTTGTCAACATCAAAGCCAGGGGAGTGAAGATGTTACTTCCAAATCTCAGGAACAGGTTGATCAAATGTCAAAGCATGATAATGGAGATGAGGATGATGAGAATGCAAATGTAGAGAAGGAGGAAATGTCAAGAAAAGATGATATTGTAAGCAAAGAGTAGGGCATGGTAGACACAGATGCAGAGGAGAAAGGATGAAGCAATAAATGAGAGTCTGTATCAGCCGTAAAAGAGACTGGGTGTGATGTGGAAAATCCAAATAATGGAGGTGACTGTATGGAGGTAGGTCTGCAACAGGTAGGTAGCTCAAGAAAAAATGTGGCAAATGAAATTCAAATAGTTACAAGTCAAATATGTTCCACTAGACTCATTAGGAGCATTAGTGGGCCAGAAAAATTAAGGCCCAACATCAATTTAGAGGTATTTTTAAATGAGGCATAGCTTAGGGACTTGGCAGATGGGACTATCATTAAGGCTTCTAACCTTAGTGATTGTGCTGAACAAACTCAGTTAAGTCCACCGGTTATTACATCAGCCCAGTAGGGAGTGAACAATAGGGGCATTACAGCAACAAGGGGAAAGGCCAGTGAAAAAGCCATCAATTGTAGTAGGAGAAAAGGTGCTGATATGAAGAATAGGGGAAAGATACACCGAAAGCAATCGAAGAACGAGGGTGTGTTGTTCAGCAATAGTTTGCAAAATAGAGCTATATTCCGGGCAGCAGGTGCTGCAATCTCATTATCAGTCTCCCAAAGTTCAAATTCAAAGAGAAGAAGAAAGATGTTGACTAAAGCACAAGCCACAGTTCAAGTTGGAAAAATTTTAGGGTTGAGTTGTGAAGGCAATGAGGAGAAGGTGGTAAACAAAATAGTTGAGCTAGAAGAAAAGAATCTTGAAAGAATGGAAGGCATAGGCGCAGCCTCCTAAGTCAATTGGTTGTTACTAGGAGGTTTGGTGTATGTTAATAGTTTCCTTATGAAGATATTATCTTGGAATGTTAGAGGTCTAAGAAGGCCTGAAAAGATGAGGCAAATAAAGAACTTGGTTAGAGCTAGAAAGATTGATGTCCTGTTGTTACAAGAAACAAAGAGGTGCAGTGTTGATGCAAATTTTGGGCTAGTTATACGTTGGGCTAGTTATAGTCAGATCAGAGGTTGGGCTAGTTATAGGTTAATGAAAAAGTTGGGGACTCTTAGAACACATCTCAAAATGTGAAATTGTGATGTGTTTGGAAACATCGATAAGTAATTAAAACAAGCTGAGGCTGAACACCATGACTGGGATATTAAGGTTGAAGGTAGGGACTTGCTGGAACACAAGGTCAAAAGGAGAAGGAAAGCTAAAAGGCTAGTTTGGGAACTGAACAAAAAGAAGGAGTGGTTATGGCATCAAAAATCTAGACTGACATGGACAACCAATGGGGACAAAAATACGAGGTTCTTTCATATCTTGGCTAGTAACAGGTAGAGGAAAAATTTGCTAGATTCTGTCAAAGAGAATGGTGTCATCTATGAGCAGCCAGATGTTATGAAACAAGTAGTGGTGAGATATTTTAGCCAATTATTTTCTATAGATTGGAAGATTAGGCCAAAATTGTCAGGTGCATTTGTATCAATTGGTCCTGAAGAATCAGAGTTGTCAGAGGCAGAGTTTTTAGAGGAGGAAATTTGGGAAGCAGTCAATGATTGTGATGGTAATAAAGCCCTGATGCCTGATGGGTTTAATTTATCTTGCATCCAGAAATGCTAGAATATAATGAACAGGGAGGTAGTGCAACTTATGTTTGATTTCCATTCTAATGGTAAGTTGGCTCAGGACGTGAATAGTTCATTCATTACTCTTATTCCCAAAAAAGATAATTCCTTGGGTCTGGGTGATTATAGGCCTATTAGTTTGGTAAGTTTAGTATACAAAATTGTTGCCAAGGTCTTATCTAGAAGATTGAGAAAGGTACTTCCAAAGATTATTAGTGAAGTACAAACGGCCTTTTTGAGTGAAAAGTGTATCCTAGATGGGGTGCTAATTGCCAATGAAGTGGTAGATTGGCGGAAGAGATCAAATAAACAAGGCATCATCCTTAAACTGGATTTTGATAAGGCATATGATTCAGTAAACTGAGAGTTCTTGTATTCAATGTTAAGCAACTTTGGTTTTGGAGAGAAATGGGTGAGGTGGATGATAACATGTATCTCTACAGCTAGAGTCTCAGTGCTAGTTAATGGCTCACCGACAACAAAATTTTCTCCAATGAAAGGCCTCAGGCAAGGTGACCCACTTTCACCCTTTCTTTTTAACATTGTTGTAGAGGGCCTTAACTTATTGATGTCAGGAGCTAAAGAAGTGGGTTTGATAAGAGAAGCTTCAATTGGTCCAAATGATCTGAGATTATTTCACCTTCAGTTTGCAGATGATACCATCATATTTTGTGAAGCAGATTGGGAGGAAAATATTGCTATTAAGCGAATTCTTAGATGTTTTGAGATATTGTCTGGATTAAAAATTAATTTCCACAAAAGTCAGATTTGTGGAATAGATGTATAAGATGATCTAGTGAAAGAATTTGCAAATAGACTCAATTGGCATAGCCAAAATCTGTCTTTGAAGTATCTGAGTCTGCCTTTAGGAGCAAATCCAAGGAGAAAGAGCACATGGCAGTCAGTGGTGTATAATTTTAAGAAAAAGCTAGCTCTTTGGAAGAGAAGGTGCTAGTCTTTTGCAGGTAGAGTAACCTTGATAAGATCAGTGCTGTCTAGTTTGCCAGTCTATTTTTTTGTCTTTGTTTAAAATGCCAGTGGGTATTGTAAAATCACTTGAAAAAATTCAGTCTAATTTCCTCTGGGGAGGATCTGAATTAAGGAGAAAAGTACATCTAGTTAATTGGAAGGAGGTATGCTTGAGCAAGTTACAAGGAAGGTTAGGGGTCAGAAATTTGAGGGAGGTAAATGATTGCCTACTTCTAAAGTGGTGGTGGAGGCATGGTAGGAAAAAGAATGCTTTGTGGAAAGAGGTGTTGTGCAGCAAGTATAGAGGGTTTGGCGGCAGATAGAATCCGTTACCTGTGGTTTCAAGTATGATATCTATTTTGTGGCAGGATGTCTTATCAGTGAATCTATCTAATCTTGCTTTGAGTGCATTCTTTTTTAACAATGTCAAAACAGTAGTGGGAAATAGTAGAAGGATTCAATTTTAGGTTGATAGATGGTTTAGCAATCAAAGTCTTAGTGAAGCCTTTCCCAGATTGTTTTCATTGTCAACAGAGAAAGGGGAGTCACTACTGCATTTTGTCCAAAGGAAAGAAAAGGGTCGCAACTAGAAGCTTGCTCTTAGAAGGCTCATATTTGCTTGGGAAGAGGAGAAAGTGTCCAAGTTGAATGTTTTGTTGCATAATGCACCTACTATAAATGCTTTGGTTGAAGATTATTGTCTTTGGTTAGCACACTCTTCTGGGTTTTTTACTGTGGCATCAATGTGGAAATCATTGGAATCATCCAAAGGTCCTATAAAATCAATCACAAGGACCATTTGGAGGAATATAGCTCTAACTAAAGTGCAATTCCTGAGTTGGCTAGCTTGGAGAGGTAGGATTAAATCCTCAGCTTTTTTGCTTAGGATTGGAGTGTTGAATCCAAATGTCAATCCACTGTGTGTGTTTTGCAAATCTGAAATAGAGACCATGAATCATGTGCTACTTCACTGTCATTTGATATAGGGAGTCTGGTATGAAATTATCAATTGGTAGAATTTGAGTTGGTGCATCCCAGGTTCAGTGGAGGATCTACTTCAACGGTGGTCAGGTATTAGTCAGAAGACTAAGGTGAAGGAAATTTGGAAGGTAGTTCCTTTAGCAATGCTGTGGTCTGTATGGAAACACAGGAACGAGTGTTTGTTTAAAGAGGCAAATGCAGGTTTTGCAGAATTAACAGAGTTGGCGAAGGTTAGAGTTGCTTTATGGGCAAAATCAAATTTTAAAGATATACAGTACTCAGTGCATGACATTGTATCTAACTTGAAGCAAGTATGTTATTGAGTAAAGATGGGAGTCAACCTAGTTGCTGATGTTGTTACCAGTTGTTATTGCTAGTCAGAGTAAGCTGATCTGTCCTGTACTGCATAGCTAATCTGTTTTGTGCTTTTCTGTCTCTTTACTACTCTGTCTCTTTGTAGTATGTCCTGTTATCTATGTCTATGTATTTTAGGACTACATAATGGAGTAAGGCATTGATGTTCTTATGTTGCTGTATGATGTTGATATATGATGTCGCAGTTGGAGTCTCATTGATTTGGAGCTGCTTTTGGCACTGTTTTGCTAGGTAAATGTCATGGTTTGAGGATGCTGTGATTTGTTTTGCACTGGTCTGAATGGTGGTTTCTCTATCCTCTTCTGGCTGCTACTGTGAGGAATGGATTGAATCTAGGTGTAATTTGTATCAGAAATGGAGGTTGTAGAATTAGGCTTAAGACTGGTGGTTTGTGTGCTGTCTAATTTGGTTATTGGTTTCAACGAAGTTCCTGGCACCAAAACTTCTGGTTTGTTATGTTTTGCTGATTTGGCTTGATGATTGGTTGCATTGGTCTGAATGGTGGCTTCTTTAGCTTCTCTTGGCTACTGCTGTCAGGAATAAGATTAAGTCTGAATTAGTTGAAGGA
The DNA here is from genome assembly GCA_025200525.1 of Camellia lanceoleosa. Lineage (NCBI taxonomy): Eukaryota > Viridiplantae > Streptophyta > Magnoliopsida > Ericales > Theaceae > Camellia > Camellia lanceoleosa. The sequence continues at coordinate 32,340,616 of CM045763.1, read as the reverse complement.
ATAGTCTCCAGTCTGGTGGTTTGGTAGTTGTTTGAATTGGTTGTTGGTTTGAATTGGCTTCTTGATTGGTTGGTGCAAAGATCTTGGTTTTTTTGCAATTTTTGGAATGATGTTTTGGTGTACATACTGCTGTTACATTGGAGTCCAAATGAATTGGAGCTATTTTTGCTGCTGTATTGGATTTTTGTTCTGTATTGTTTTGCTTGGTGCCAACCTGTTTTGCATTGGTTTGCTGTCTTGTTTACTTGTTCTCTCTATGGTTGGTTTCTCATCAACCTGTTGGCATGAGCTAACAGATGATTGTGCATTCTCCTTGGTGCCAACCTAGTTAGGATTAGGGAGGTTTGCTATGATGTTTTTTGCTCTTGCCTCCCCTCTTTATTGATGTATACCATGATATATTTTTATTATGTTATTATCAATAAAGAGTTTTCTTTGCTGATAAAAAAAAAAAAGAAAAAGAAAAACCATTTCAAATGATATGACTTTATGTAAAACACATTTCAAGTTCTTTGTTTACCCATCATTTTGTCCACAATGAAATAGAAATAAAAAATAAAAAAAAAATCAGCAATGCAGCTTTTATAGAGTCAAACAAAAAGTCCAAATAATCTAGGTGCTCAAGTAGGAGTGAGATTTGATGATTTTTCTTCTTAACTTGCTTTATGTATGATTTTTCTTCTTCAACATTCTTACAATAGAAAATAGTTGCATCATTGTGGAAAAAAAAAAAGCATTAAACATATGAATTAAAATTGGAGTATTAACATTGACAGTTACTTTGATCCTTATATAAAATAACATCTAATTGTAAACTATATTAATTTAAAAAGTGTTGTCAGATTGTGCATTTGTGCATAATTGCTTCAGAAGAGCTCATTGACATAACCACTATGTATTAAAATCAACAGTAAGCAAATTAAAATGTTAGATGGATTCCTATAATGTCAAAGTTAAAGAAATAAAAAAAAATAAAGAATAAAATCAACACATGAAATAATTAGAGGAATGAGATACAACCCTAATAGAACTACATAGGAGTGAAGAAGTGAAGAGGAGAAGGAATTAAGCTAATCTATGCAAGTCCATTTTGCTTCGTGAGAGAGAAGATGGAGTGGTGTTTGTCTTTGTTGATAGAAAAGAGAGATCCCTTGTCTTTGTTGAGCAGATGCTCCCATTTGGTGTTTTTCAAAAATTTGATGGTATGCAATTACCAAGCCCTCAATCTATCTTGAACAAAATGACAACCAACACCAATTAAAACTACTTAGCTAGCACATATACATAGAACCACATATATTTAAATAGGCAAAATATGAATTAACTAAGAATTGAAATTTAAAAATAAAATAAAATAAAATAGCTTAAAGTTTAATTTAAAATTTTAGTTAAAATAGTCTACATGTTGTCTTGAGTCTAACTAAACCTAAAAAATAAAAAATATAATTCAATAAATAATGGACTAAAACAACTAAAATTTTATTAACAAACTAGAGTGAAAATACAGTTTATATGTGCAATTAGTATTGATGTCTAATAAATAACATACCCTTCGAAACCTATTGATAGAATAATTGGATTCATTTAGACAACACAACAAACACTTCACTTACATATTGAAGACAAGGCCATTTAGGATTTAGTATGAGTGACTATACTACTGACCCTGGCACATTGCCTTCGTATTGAATCTCTCATCCTAAAATTGATGTAATGTAATTTGAAAAGCTACAATATGAAATACTTGAAAGAAAACATTGAAAAGTTGAAGAAATAAAAAATAAAAAACACATTAAAAGGCTATATATTTGATCTATAGTTTTGTACGCATCACTAATTCCTTCAATTGGAATAGCTAGCTACTATTATAACTTGGTTTATGGTGTCAATATCAATCCCCAATGAAAATACCAAAAAACACCATATAAAATTAACAAAAGCAGAAGTAAATAGAAATGGAAAAAACATCTGAATTGGAAAGATAATTGTTAAAACCATAGGAATTCACAAACTTCAAAAGAAAACAAAATAAAAATGTGGTTAAAAAATAAAAAAAAAGGATTCACAAAAATAAAAAGAAATATAGCTTTTAGCTCAAATATGACATGAAAAAATAAAATAAAATAAAAAATTTTAAAAAAAAAAATTTGAAGAACTAGGAGTCTAATTACTTTAGCAAAATCATCAACAAAAAATAATGGAGCAATCTTAAAGTTGAGAAAACAGAAGCTAGTAAAAGAAAAATCTAAAAGACCGATGTATAGTCATAGTTCTTCTACGTTGAGCTAAAAGAGAAACATCAACTACTTCAATATCAGATTCTCTCAAATTAAAAAACTATGGAGTTACAAATAATCAAATTATTAAATTAAAAAAGGAAAATCGATCTCAGCCTAGAATTGGCGAATTATAGTGAAAGTACCTCATGCGATTCTATTAGTGAAGTTGTCAGAAGAGTTCATCTTCAAGGCAGATCCCATCTTCAGTCAGGATCCTAAAGCCATGGTGATGTAGATCTTTGGTCGAGATCTTTCTTAGACCTCATCTTCCGTGGGTTTTGATTCGAAATCAAAGTGGTAATGGGGATCTCACAATGAACTCCCTCTTATATCCATTAGTGACTTAAAAATACTGTAGCACAATGAACTCCCTCTTATATCCATTAGTGACTAAAATATCTAGTCGCCAATTAATTTTATAAATCCCTCCAAAATTTGAAATATTTCCCTCTAAATATTTTAGTCTTTTACCAACTAAAATATTTTTAAGATAAAAATAATTTTTTATTTTAAATTGTTTAACTATAATATTTTTTTTTTTTATTTTACATTCGACAACTAAATTGTTTTAGTAGCCAAAACTCAATGTATAGCGACTAAAATATTTTTTTGTCACTAAAAATATGTTTTTGGCGACTAAATTTTTTGTTGCCAAAGATAAAATTAAAAATATATATATATATATATTTTACATTTTGCGACTAAATTGTTGTAGTAGCCAAAACTCAATATTGAAATTTTTTTAATAATCAATATAAAAATGCATTTAGTGAACCATCATCCATTTTTGCACATGAATAGCATTGGAAATGTATTGTGTTGCTCAAAAGTTCATAGAAGTCAGTTGTGTGTTTTTAATAATAATAATAATAACAACAAAAAATCAAAGATGGGCCTGAACCATTTTCAGAAATCTGACAATGAGAAGCCCGAGATTTTTTAGGGTTTTTGTTTTCTATCATCAAGAAATTATGTTGTTCTTTCCCATCATTTGTATCAAAAATGAGGTTTATTGTGTTGACACATTCTTAATAATTCTTTGTCTATAGATTCTCTTTCCTTTACAAAATTAAGGGGAACTTGAGTTTTGAGAAATTAGATTAACAGATCAGTCAAATACCTAAATTTCCATTTTCTCCAAAAACCCAATCTTCATTGGGATCAGAGGATTACTGCAAGATGTGTTTAAGAAAATCTACTATAGCGACCCCGGTCTTTTCCTATTTGATTACTGTATCCGGACTTAGGTTCCATGGATCTTATCATTGTATAATTGTTGCTGTCGTCCTTTATTTTCTCATTTGAAATTATAGGATGTATTGGGCAGGTTTGTTACAGGTTGGTTGGGTTCGGAAACCAAGTGTTGCTGTTCAATTTTTGGGTTGGTCGCTCGAGCGAGGGTTTGGTCGCTCAAGCGAGGGTTGAGTTTTGTCTCTGGTGGCTCGAGTCAAGGTTTCTTCGCTCGAGCGAACGATTGCGTCTAGTTTAGACCTGAGAGCAGTGTTTCTTCGCTCGAGCGAGCGAGGTGTATGTTTCCGAGTTCTTCGCTCGAGCGAGCATTTCGCTGCCGAGCATGCTTCTAGGTTGCGAACTGAAGCATTGCATTCTTAACTCGGCGAGCTTTTCTTCGCCGAGCGAGACTTTCTTAAGGTCGGTCGCTCGAGCGAGATTTTCTTCGCTCGAGCGAGCCTGTTTAGTTTATATAGGCAGCAGCGGGTTTTGGGCAGTTTTTTATCTTCTTTTTGGATTCCAAACCCTAGGTCCGACTTCTCTCTCTCCCTATTCACCTTTTTTCTTAGGTTTGATCTATTTAGAGTGCGTTTCTACCCTAGTTGCTTTATTAAAAAGGTAGTGTGGGTCGAGGGCTTCAGTTTAATCTGAACAATCTTGGAGTTGGAGCACTTTGAGTTTGGGTCATCATCTTTGTCTTCTCTTTTTGGGTTATTTCTTCGAGGTAGGGATTTCCTACTCCAATTTATGAGTTTTGTTCTAAGTTTTGGTATTTTGAGATCTTGGGGGGCATTTTGGTAAGTTTGGGAAAAACCCTAATTGTTTAAATAAATTGAATTGTATATTTAATTTAAGGAACATTGGGAAATTAGTTAAATTCATGAAATGGAGAAATTTATTGATTAAATGGGATAGTTGGTTAATTTAAATCTCTCGTTTATCGAATTGTTGATTTATTTATTTCCAGTCTAGAGATAACTGTTTTGGGCTATTGGTGGAGGATAGTCATGATTGTTGTAGACCTTGCATGTGGATTAGGGATAACTGAAACTAATTACATTGGTTAAGTCATTAATTTTGGTTTGTTGAATTATCTGAGACATTATGTGTATTGATTGTTTGTTGTATATGTTATGTGCTTACATACATGTATTAGTTGAGCATTGCATATGCATATTGTGTGGGAGGAGATAGGGGATGTACTCCACGGTTTAGGAGAAGATAGAGGATGGACCTCTAAACCGGATTTTGTTTGGGAGGAGATAGGGGATAGACTCCATTAGCATCACTTTTAAGTGTGCTTATTTATATTGAAGTGTTTTATTGTTTGGGAGGAGATAGGGGATGGACTCCATTAGCATCACTTTTATGCGTGCTTATTTATATTGAAGTGTTTTATTGATACAGCACTAAAATGTGTATCAAACTGGAAGTATGAAGTGTTTTGATGTGAGTTTGAGTCTCATTTATTATGTTGAGATTGGAAATAATGTATGATGATATACAAATTCACTGTTATAGTTTGGCCAGGTTCTGAGCCATATTGGTAAAAAGGAAAAGTGGAATAACTAATGGAAAGTGAAACTGATAATTTGTATTATCCATCTATTGAATGCTATTGCTTTATTCAATACTTATATTTGGTTTAGTATATTTCTACTGGGCTGTGGCTCACCCTATATGGGAACATCAGTTTCAGGTCCAGGTGATTCACTACCTCCAAGGACTTAGCTTGGAAGGATTTGGACAATGAAGCCTTGTCTTTAGTTATTTGTTGTTATTTGAATTACATGTAAACATTCAAGCCTAGGGCTTTATTTGTTTTTGAGTTAGAACTCATGTTTTGTGTCCAAGTGTTGGCTTGGCAAGATGTAAGCCCGTAGGGCATTTATTTTGGATGTTATATGTAATGACTTTATTTAGGATACTCTGATGAATGAATTTTGGTTTATTTTCTTAAGTAATGCATCGTATTATTGTGTATGTTATGGGTTATATTTTGAGGGCGTGACATCTACTGCATTATCAATTCAATTCAATTCATTTCCTTCTATTCTAATAAAAAAACTAGTAGAAAACTAAATGTTGATTCAAGATTTTGTCAACATTTAAACTGATTGGGCCAATATTTAAATATATATATATATATATAAAATTAAAAAAAAAACCAAAAACAAAACAACAAAAAAGAAGATAACAAAAGGAAACCTATACATATAAACACTGAACCAAAAGTGATTTTGATTTAACACTACAGCAAACAAGTGAACAAGAATTGAGCAGAAATTGAGCAAAAATTGAACAAAAATCACTACAAGAAAATCAAGCTATAGTAGCGTTTTTTATAGCTGCACCTCAAAAAATGCAGCTATAAAGTGGTTATTGTGACGGTCTTTAACCACAATTAAAACTTAAGTTTTTAGTTGCATTTATTTTCTAAACTGCTGCTGTACATATTTTTTTAGCTACGTTTATAACTCAACCGCTACAATAGGTCAAACAAATAAGGCACCAAAAAAAATTCTAATTTAGCGCTCAGAATTTCAGTCCCAAAAAAAAGGTTTCAACTCTAAGTCGATCTATCTATACTTCTTGTGTCCTAGTCTATCTATACTTTCACGAAGTAGCACCAAGAAGTCATAGAGGCTTCCTGATTTCACAAGCTACAGCCCACCGGTGTATCGACCAGTGTATCAACGGTTCATCCTCTATCGGTGTATCGACCGATGCATCAACAGTTCCTGATTTCAGGTCAGTTTGCTCTCTCTCTCTCTCTCTCTCTCTTCCTCCCTCCCTCCCTCCCTCCCTCCCTCCCTCTACCTCTCCCTCTCTCTCCGCCCTCTCCTCCACCTCCCTCCTCCTCCTAACGCTACCCAAACCCTGACCCCATTTCCATTTCACTGTCACCTTCGCTTGTTGACTCTCCGTCAAATCTCAGGATTCGTTACTCGCCCACTACTGCTCCTCAAGTTATGGACTCCTCAACCACCACCGTCGTCTACGGCGCCGATTCTTTCCCTTATTCTTTCAGCAAGTTCAATTCGGCTCTCACTACTGGACTATTGAATCCCATGTCTCCACCACCACCTCCCTCCGACAAGGCCCAATCGAGCCCGGCCCTTTTCGAAATGATAGCGAGCGAGCCCGATTCCATTCCTAGATCCCAAATCCTAGATCCCAACAGTGATTGTCAAAGATTTTGGGTTCTCGGAGTCTGGGAAGTCAGTTCAGTGACCCCAATTCGAGCGAGCGATGTCACTAGAGTACTTAGAATATTGAAGGTACTAATAATCATTTGCACATTGTAGAGGAAACTATGAACTTTTGTTGAATTTATAGATTTATATGTTTGTACCTATTTGTATATGTATATGAAATGATGGGTTCGTTGGCATATTGTTGTGGTGGGGTTTTAGGAATTTGAATTCTGTTTGACATTCTTGTAATTTAGGTTTTACCTGCAATTGGGTTTGATATGCATGTGTTTATGATATGATAAATTAATTGGCATTTTGTTCTGGGTTGTTAGGAATTTGAATTGTGTTTCATGTTATTGTAATTTAGGTTTCAGCTGCAACTGGGTTTGATGCTGGGGTTTTGTTATGTTTGGAGTATTTAGAGGCTGCTCCATGGGCTAAAGATGAAGAAGAGAATGTGGCTTCAGTATGTGTCACCACCCAAACCCGGCCCTATGGGTTCAACACCGTAACCGACCAATAATCTGAGATTACCGAAGGCACGCTAATGGTATCTGATAAAAGAAATCTGACTGGCGGAAATATCTGATAAATAAACAATGTCCAATGAGCTGTGACAGTCTGTATGCAAAGAGAAATTTCTTCATACATATATGCAACCAGTGACAAAACGGTATGTACATATATACAATCATTCAAAACAGGGACTTAATCCCTGCTCAACAGTACAGTAAACATTCAGTCTATACAATCCATTCGGTTATTACAACGTGGTAAGACAGTGTAGGAGGGGGAATACTAAAACACTCCTAAGCCTTAGCATGATAGGCTCGGAACCTCACAGTGAGGCACATAGGCTGGCTTGACAAAACTGGAGTAACCCTGACGCCTCTAGCTTTGATCCGGTGCATGTACACCTACATATATATATGAGCAGTGAGCTAAAGCCCAGTGAATAACATAAAGCGTAAAGGGGTTTAGAATGAATGTCCTTACAGTAATGAAAACAGTTCAATTCAATCAGTATATCAGTAGTTCAGTACAGTAAATAGTCATATGTGGTACATCCATTAGCATAGCAGTAACAGTAGGTCTTAAAAGACCGAACAGTAATGATGGCCATCAATCAGTAAACAGTAGTGGTTCCACGAGGGAACCGACAGAGATCTCTGTAACAGTAACAGTAAACAGTAGGTGCTAAGGATGTCACAGTACAGTTCAGAAATAAAGGACATACATTCATTCAGTAATCAATATCAGTTCATTAAACAGTTCCGTTCAGTGTTCAGAAAGATAATCATTTGAACATATCTTTACACAATTGTTACTCACAAAATTCTGGGCTACAATAGGCTAGAGCGTCTCCTCGAGGTGCCAACCCTATACAGTTAACAGATTGAACACACACTAAGTTACACAGTTGGGAAAGATAATAACTTAATCCCTAATTTGCCTCGGTGTGGTTCTACATCTATATCCTCTTTAAGATGCCTTAAATATGCCCTAGGAATGCCTAGGATAGAAAGAGGATGCAAAGATGCACTTTTGAACACTTTACAAAATTTGCTGAAAACAGGGGTCTCGCTCGAGCAAGGCTTTCTTTGCTCGAGCGGACATGCAAACAAAGGGCTCCGCTCGAGCGTGGATTCTGTCACTCGAGCGGACTGTGTGCTACAGTAAAAATGTTGGATGCTCAGATTTTACACTCGATGCTCGCTCGACCCTCGCTCGAGCGTAAGACACAGGTCCTCGCTCAAGCGTAGGTTTCCTCGCTCGAGCGGACTGTGAACTCATGCAAAGTACTGGATGCACGCATTTCACGCTCGAGCGTAACTTTTCTCGCTCGAGCGGAAAGCACGAACACAGAGTGTACGCTCGAGCGTAGACTTCTTCGCTCGAGCGTAGGCTCAAAATCTGAAAATTCCAAATTTGAGTCCCAAGCTCAAAATCAAGTTCAAATGCTAAAATTTCGATCCTCTTGGGCCAATTTTCTGGGAAACATAAGTAAACTCGTAGAATAACATGTTACAAAGGTCAATTTGAGAAATCAAGGCCCAAGGGTGTTTCAATTAAACTCATTTTCAAACCCATTTTTCATGAACATGCATGAACATGCTACAAGGTGACATGCATGAGATTAACTCAAATCAAAGCTTCCAAAACATGCTTTATTGAGCTCATTCTTTTCAAGACAAGTTGAAAACATGGACTTAAGCTTAATTATGAACATGCATGTGACAATTTGCCATGAAATCAACTCAAAATTCAACAATACACACATGCATGCATGAAATGAGTTCTAATTCAACATCATAAGACTAGAACATGCCTTAGCTCTACAATTTGACATGGATCATGCAAGAACAATCTTAAATACAACAATGAAAGAGGTCAATGGTCTACCTTAAGTCTTGTATTCAAGGTCTATGAGCTCAATTAGCAACTACACTTCAATTTCCTTCAAGTTCTTAAGCCAAATCAAGATGAGTTCAACTCTCTCCCTTATCTCTCTCTCTCTAGTCGGCAAAGGGAAGGAATGAGCTGAGCAAATATGTGTCTAAGTGTATACTAAGGCTCCAATGTTGATCAAGTAGTGGGCCACTAGGGTGGCAAGTTAGTAAATAAGTCTAACTCATGTAATTTAGCTTATTTTAATCTAATTTATTCATACAAAATCACATTTCAATTGAATGCACCATAAAATCACATAAATTATAATGGTCCTAAAACACCAATCAATTTCTGGTTCGGCCGCCGATAAGGCCTTCAATTGGCAGTTTAAGCATAAAAATACAGACAGATAGATATGCACTTTAACTAACATATACCCAGTCAATCAGTTTCAGATTTCAGTCGGTCAATTCAGTATCCTGATCAATTCAATTATCAGTCTTAATCAGTCTTAATTTAGCAGTAATCGGTAATTAATCAGTCATTAATCGGTAAACAGTGTGAGGGTTGTTACAGTATGTAGCTAATGAGAGCTTGGACAAGTTTCTCTTCACTAAGTCCTCTTTTGCTTTGATTTTTTTTGGATGCAACACACAGTTCTTATTTATGCTCTATATCAATCTCCTGTTTTTGCTTCAGGTTTTATCCATATCATTATGCTCCATTTGCTTTCGATCTAAATGGTCTAACTGATTTAGAAATGACATTTTTCCTGGTTTTAAACCTTTTGACCAGCTAATGGGAACCTTGCCTGCTGCAAGGTCTGTATTACTTTCTCACTCTGTCTCTCTCTCTCTCTGCTGCTGCATTTGGTACTATATAAGCTCATCTCTTTCATGCTATAGTTCTAGTGCTTTGCTTGAAGAGTACAGGAGATTGGTGACTGATCCAACATCCCCAATCCAAGAATTCTACCCTTTTGGTTGTATTACTTGAGTTTCATAGTTTTCTATTATTTCTTTTTGAACCTTTTTTTTTTTTTTTTCTAATGCATGAATTTATAGCACACTATCTAAATGCTTAGTTAACTTATATTTATTATATGAATACCAGCCACAAACACTCAATGTGTTAGTTGGAAACTTGTCATTGTGATGCTCTAAATTATCAGAGCCTCAAATTATTTTGGCATCATCTGACAAATGTTGGCGTATGATGTAGGGCTTACTTTAGACCTATGCTGCTGTTAGATAGTTTAGGGTGGTGGTTTTAGCTATATATTTATATGTGTGGAGTTTAGTGGGTTTGACAATTTGAGAGGCACTTAGTGGGTTTGACAGTTTTTGGACATAAATTTATTCTTTTAGTTGTATTGGTCTGAGTCATATTGGTTATGAGTCATATTGGAAGAGACAACTTGTATTGATTAGCAATCATTTTGATAGTAATAGATTTATGTCTGATAGTTGTCCATCTTCTTTGTATGACAAATTTTGAAACCCGGTCTATGACATGTTCCACCTCGTCCGATCTGTATTTATAGTGCAAAAAGTCCAACCTGTGTTTATAGTATAAGAAATTCATTTACTTATTCTTCCTTTACGCAAGGAAAGGAGCCCAATGTTATTGTCTTATTACACTTCCTAATCTATTAGAAGACAGAACTACTTGACCTAACAAATCACATTGTTCCCATGTGCACCGCACTGCAACCCCTTCTTTGGGTGCCCTTTTGTTGGGGTGTATTGCAAATCTCACTTTATAAATTGTTATGACTCCTCTCCTTGTGTGTTTTTGTTGTGTATTGAATGTGTTTGACGTGTGGATTGTGTGGACAAACTCTGAAATGGGTAGTGATGATAAACTCTGAATTTGGATCATTGGTTTTGGTGATTGTTTGATTGATGTACTTTTAGATCCAATTCAACACTAGTTGAAGACTCCTGAACTAATAGAATGAACTGGGTCAATTCTACTTGACTTGTATCAATAAAGTTGAATTCTTTAACCATCTTTTGTGCCTTTAAACTGTTTCCTAATGACTGTTTTGGATTTGGCTTTGGCTAATTGGATGGCTTGGAATATTTGGTGGTTCAACAAATGCCAAGGTAATTGTAGCTTCACTTACTGCATTAGAATCCATGTATTTCCTTTTATTTTTCATGTTGCTTTCTCTTACTTTTGAACAATTAACTTCAGACTAATTGTTACAAATGTTGTTCTGAGCCCAGATGTTCTGCTAAATAGTCATATTTCAACACTCAAAATATATTGTAAGGATGCCCAATAACTAACTAATTATGGTACAAAAGCTTTTTCTTGTTCAATAGGACCTTATAAACCATACAAACCAGAGCCTCAAGGTGTTGATTTATCTTGATGAGCTTGAGCCGATGTTGAGAGGCTTGCTTTGGTTATTGACTAACATTGAACTTGAGAGAGGTTGGCATATGGCAATCTACAATGTGGATTGCCTGCCAACATATGTTTGAAATGTTACATCATACATGTATCATTCTAGAATATTATGCTTTTGATGACTGATGTGGTTAACCCATACTTATGAAGTTGACAAAAAAAGAACAAATTCAGTTAGAAGAACAAAAAAAGAACAAATTGAACTCTAGTTTGACAAATAATTCAATTAGAAGAAATAATTGTACCTTACTGCTACTCTTATAGAATTTTTTGCAGGGGTTTATTAAGTTAAATTCTGCAATTTAATTAGTAATGGGTTCTGGAGATTGGTTTAAGAATATAATTAGCTTAAAGAAAGGGAATGATACAATTTATTCTTTACAATTTGTTGCTTTGTAACACAGAAAAGTTGATTTATATATGAACGTCATTGTGTCTTTTTTCACTCTTCAGGAAGCTTTTGTTCATGTTAAGTCTACATCAAAAGGAATTTGGGGTGCTCTTTTTTTATTTTTTATTTTATTTTTATTGATACCTTTACAATATTGGTTTGCCATATGTTCAAAAGAGTTGAAATTTATTGGCTATCTTTGAAAATTTGCATGTGAGGTGAATTCTTCTTACTGGTGCCTTCAATTTTATATTGGTTGGCAAATTATATCTTAAATTTGGTTTTTAAGCATATTGGAGAATTTATGCATTCAAAATTGGCAAAATTCCACCTCATAATTCACTTGTTTTTACTCTCTTGCCTTGGTGGTTTCTTTTCTTTCTCTCTGAACTTGGTGTTTTCTCGTGCTTTCACTTGTCACCCAAATTTCAGTTATAAAGCTGACGTGAAGCATTTGTTTGTTTATTTGTTTTGTTTTTTTGATGTTTTAATTGAGCAAGTGGAAAGTATAGCTGAAGCAGCTTATTTTTAAATATATGTGTTAATATATTTTTAAATATATTCGAATATGTTTAACATCCGAGCTTTGGAGTCTGCCCTCTGGATATATAAGGAAGGAGAGTCTTATGTTCAAGGGCACATTGAAAAATAAAGAGTATTACATATAGCATGAGTAATAACTTCTTTTCATCTACAAAAAAAAGAACATCTGTTTGTAAGAGTCTTTTAATTGTAATGTTTATGTTTATAATATATGAATAAAAATCCATTTTCAAAACCGTTGTTCTTTCATAATATAATCCTCTTCTTGAGTGATACGTTGACTATGAGAGATTGAGAGTAAGGTGAGGCAAGAAGGCTATTAGTGATTACCTATAGACGAGAGACCACTTGGCAAAACAGAAGCTGAAAGCAAGATCCAAACTTAAAAGGCCTTGTGGAAGGTGTTCTTCATCAGAGTTCTATACTTAGGAGTAATAGCAGAGGCGAAGTGGGCACATATTTAGATATAATTTCCTAGACATTAATAATTGTTAGTTGCTTGCTTACATGTTCTAAGCCCTTTGGATGTCTTTACCCATATCTAATCTTAGAAATTAACTCGCAGTGCTTAAAGAACAACAAGAAGAACTAATTGCACAAATTGAGAACAATTTGTTTCTTAAATCTTTAGCCACCTTACACTTCTGCATTACTGTATTTTTTTTTTTCCATTTGCTGTTGTTTCTCTCTTAATGGCTGATCTATCTTAATATGCAAATATGATCTTCAACTTCATTGTAATCTTTTTTCTTTCTTTTTTTTGATACGTAAACCACATACTTACCAAAAAAATAAGACTTGTCGAGAATTATTTGTAGTCTAAATTTTCTTTATAGATTTTGAAATTGAAAATGATACTTATGTTCATTCAATCATTTTTATTGTAGGAAATAAAACAATATGAAAGCATCAAATAATGGGCGTCATTTCTCGATTTGAACATTTTTTATGGAGGTCTATAAAATGGCGTCATGAGTAATACTTTTGAGTACTATTGTCATGTGACAAGTTTATTTGTACCTTTTATATAATGGTGTGGGCTATTAGCTTGCTAGAAATATTAAATCTATTTTGTATTACAGGCTTATGTAATGAACCCTTTAAGTAAGGTGTTTTGGATATTTTGGAATTATGAAAATGCAGACCCTTATTTTTTACAATTATTGAGTATTGAGCCATTAGAATAAAATAGTATTTTTATAGATATATAATGTGAGCAGGGATAAGTGAGAAACAACCATTAATGGTTAGCAAATCATTAAAAATTTCAAAGTATATATTATTGGTAATTGAATAATAAAAATAGCCTATAACCGCAGTTAATAACCGTCACTGTAAATAAAATTCAAAAAGAATTCTATGGCTATAGCGACAGTGTAAAACTGATGAAATAGAGTCAAAATATAGCATCGGTTCACAAAATGTTGCAAAAGTGAAGGATATAGCAGCAGTCGACCCGTCGCTATAAAGTTAACAAGTAATGGGTAAATTTAAGATATAGCGACATTTGCAACTGTCACCGTATCGACCGTCGCAATAAAAATAACTATACCAGCGCTTGAGGAAAACGTCACTATAAGGATATGCCGACGGGCCTATTGCGGCGGTTTGGCCGTCGCTATTTCAACCACAGGTAAAAGTCTTCTAGTTTTTAGCCACACTTTTTTCTGCTTTTAGTGGCAGTTTTGGCCGCTGCTAAATCTTGATTTTTTTTGTAGTGAATTTAACAAGAACACTGAAAATTGAGCAGAAGAATCTTACCTAAATACTCAGGCGTCGGACTCGTCCAACGACTACGAACGGTGGCTGCGAAAAAAAAATCACTACAACATTTTCTTAGTTTAGTGACATTTGAAAGTACCACAAAAATATTGGTTTAATGACATTTTTTAGTCTTGTGGCATTTTGAACAAGTGCCATTTGTATCCGTGTCACGGTAGATACTTGCAAGTGCCGCTACACCATCATGGCTAAAAACTTTCAATGACATTTTAATGTCATGGTAGATATTATTTGTGACACTATCAAGCGCCATTAAAAAAGAGTTAGTGACACTTATAAGTGTCATTACACCATCAAGACTAAAACCTTTCAGTGACACTTTAATGTCATGGTAGGCACTATTCGTGACGCTATCAAGTGGCATTCGTGACAATAATTCGTTGTACAACAATTTGATCCGCTCTTGCAGAGACTCGAACCGCCAACCTCCCGCACCATAAACCTTATATACCACACTCTTCCCACTACACCTCTATAACACCACATAATTATATATGCAACATATATTATTTATATAGTACATACATCCATATTAATATAAAAGTATATGTATAAACATAATTATTTTATTGAACATAATTTATGTAAAATAAACTATTTACTAGCAAAATAAAAAAAGACCACTTTTGGCGACTAAAAATATTTTTTAGTCGCCAATTCTATACTTTTGGCTACTAATTGTTTTTTAGTTGCTAAAAAACTTAACTTTTGCTGACCAAAATCGGATTTGGTCGCCGAAGATGCACTTTTAGCTACCAAAATTTTAGTCACCAAAAAATTTAATTCCCGCCTTAGGATTTTAGTTCTCCCGCGCTAAAAATGACCACTTTTGGTGACTAAACTTATTTTTTAGTTGCTAATTGTAGACTTTTGGCTACTAAAATTTTTTTAGTCACCAAAATACTTTACTTTTGGCTACTAAAATTTTTTTAGTCGGTAAAACTCATATAATCAGCAACCAAACTTATTTTTAGTCGCCAATTGTAGACTTTTGGCTACTAAATTTTTTTAGTCGCCAAAAAACTTTACTTTGGGCTACTAAAAATTTTTTGGTCACTAAAACCCATATAATCAGCGACCAAACTTAGTTTTAGTTGCCAATTGTAGACTTTTAGGTACTAAAATTGTTTAGTCGCCAAAAAGCTTTACTTTTGGCTACTAATGCTGTTTTGGTTGCTGAAAGCTATACTTTCAGCGACCAAATTTTTTTTAGTCAGGAAATTTAGTCACCGAATGTGCTTTTTCCTGTAGTGTATATTGAATTTAATTTATTTATTTTTAATCATTTACTGCATTTTAAAAATTTAGAAAATATATTGACATTTTTTGTTTTTTCAAAAATGTCATTATAAGCTTAGAAAGTTTTTGGCTTAGTGACATTTCTCAAAATGCTATAAAATATTTGTTTATGACACTTTTCATCTAAGTGCCATAAAAAGTAATTTGCACCTACCTAGTGTCTTGACATTTTTTAAAAAATGCCATTACTACTAAAGTTTAGTGGTATCTGTTGGTAAATTTTACGAACATAATTTTTTGTGTCATTATTTTATAAAATGCCATAAAATTGATGTGACATTTATTTATTGAAATGCCACTAGAGCCTTATATGTTTATGGTTCTGTGACATTTTTTTAAAACATTTAATGTCAATTTTTATTTTTGTAGCATTTTCTAAAAACATGCCACTAGTATAGTGTCACTAAAGTGTAAATTTGTTGAAGTGAAGTGACACTTTTTTTAATTGAAATGCCACTAGAGCCTTATATATTTATGGCTCTATGACATTTTTCTAAAAAATGTCACCAAATATTCTTTTTGTGACATTTTTTAAGAACATGCCACTAGTATGGTGTCACAAAAATGTGTTTTTATTGTAGTGAATAAACAAAAAATATGATGAAAATCGGAGAAAAAGAAGAAAGCGGAGAGAGAAACAGAGAGTGTGATTGTAAACCCTAACTCGATGTGTGTATATATATATATCACAAACAAAAGACATGAACTCTTACCTTTTTGGTGTACATCAATGGAAATAGGAAGGAAAGGAGTTTGATCAGCTGATCTTCAAGATGTAGAGGAGTTCGATCAACTGATCTTCGAGATGTGGAGGAGTTCAATTGGCTGATGTGGAGGATCGTCTTCAGTCGCCAAGAGAGGAAATAAGGAGAGGAACGGGTTAGGGCAAGAAAGAGGGTTTATATAGTGGCAATTTTGTAATTGTTGAAGTTTTGAAGGGGCTTTAAGTCATTTCATCACCCTCCAATTAGGGCTACAAATAAACCGAATTGTTCATGAACAAACTCGGCTTGGCTCGTTTAGTAAACGAGCCGAACTCGAGCTCGAATATTAGGCTCGTTTAGTAAACGAGCCGAGCTCAAGCTCGCATAAGCTCGGCTCGTTTATCTTTATTTAAATTATATAATAAATATATTATTTATATATTAAATAATATAAATAATATTAAAAAAAATTTATCGAGCCGAGCCGAGTCGAGCTCGAGTTTCATTAAAATTAACCAGCCGAACCAATCCGAGCCGAGCTCGAGCCCAGTTCCTTATCGAGCCAAGCTCGAGCTCAATAAACGAGTTCGAGCTCAACAAAGCTCGGCTAGGCTCAGTTCGTTTGCAGCCTTACCTCCAATCAGTTGTGCGCTTAAACTATAATTCATAAGCATGTCCCAAGCAGCTTCTACATTTGAACTGAAAATAATTTTTTTAAAGTTATAATCTTATAATTTAAGTTGTACCAAACACAATATTATAACTTAAATTAAGTCAAAAGTTTAAATAAGTAATTTTTAAGTTCTAATGAGCACATTATGGAGATGTTTGAAAAGTGAGTTTAGGGGCTAAAATAGCCTCAAAATTGAGAGAACAATAAATAAATAAATAAAACAAAACAAAACAAAATTCAAAAGCGATTGGGACCTCGAATTGGGCTGCCCCGAATCCCCCGAAACCACGAAACGACGTCGTTTCGTGGTTGTAATTTTTTTTTTTTTTTTTTCAGCAGAAGCAAAGCAGGAAGAAGAAGACGAAGAAGGAGGAGAGGGAGGGGGAGGGACTGGAGGGGGCTTAAAAAATAGAGGAGGGAGGCGAGGCAAAGGCGAGGCGAGGCAGAGGCATGGCGATGCGATCGGCGGAGCTGGGCGACGATCGGGCGACGACGATCCTCTTCCCCGATCTTCTCTCCCTCTCTCTCTCTTCTCTCTCTCTCTCTCTTCCTCCCCCTCTGGTTCAGATTGAAATCGAAGAAGAAGAAGGAAAAAAAAAAAAAAAAAAAAGCTTAAACCCAAAACGACGTCGTTTTGGGCTTAAGGAGATTCGGGACCTCCCAGATTCGAGGTCCAAAACATTTTTCAAAAAGAATATGCCAAAAAAAAAAGAAAAAAAAAAAAAATTGCAACCCATCTGCAGTAGGTTCGCGTAGGGTGCGGCACGTAGGGTGTGGTAGGGCTGCCCAGGTACATGGTTTCCCTTGAAAGCTTTTGAAAACCACACCAATCATTCAATCATTTGGGTTGATTTTGTCATTTTCTTTTTCATATCATTTTAAATATATTTTTTAATATAATAATCAAATAAAAAAATTTAATTCATCTTTTTAAATATAAAAATTAAAATAGTATTGAATTAAAAGTCAAAAAATTAACTTTTTTATCTATTTTAAATCATATCATCTTTTAATTTTTTTTACACATTTTTTTAAAAAAAAACTAAAAAACTAAATTTTAATTTTCTGTTCAAAATAAAATAATTAAATAGTCAAAAAAAAGTCTAAAGAAGTAGACACTTTCCAAACCACCCCTGGAGTGTACATGACAAACACCATACTTTTATATTGAATGGTAGATATATCAACACACTAGTCAATCATCCCACAAAAATATGAAATTCATGCTCGGATAAATTGTATGAAGTGGTCGAAATGTATTTTATGATCTGCATTTGTTATTTGTTGGAATGATCAATTCACATTCAAGTTATGCAACCACTGACAATATTAAATAGAATCAAGCATCATAATTCAATATTGTCTAAACAATAGTTTGTTTTGAATTTTTGGTAATTAGGAAGATGCTTCGCCAACCTAACTGAAAAATTAACCGCTACCATTACCTTTTTAACTTTATATGTGCTCACGCAACCAGTACGTACCCTGAACAAAACCATGATTCTCTTAGTTGGGTTGCATCAAGGTCTTCCAGATTAAACACTAAAAAAATGCAATCCAAATGGAAATTAGGGTTTTTCTTTTTTTATTTTTTATTTTAAAGATAGATATGGTAAATGCATAGATTCTCCCAATGAGCACCCAGAAGTCCCAACAGAATTTTAGTTAGTCCGGGTCACCATATATATCCAACTGCATATTCTTTCGGATAAGATAACTGGTGCACATTCACTTCCCTCAAAGCATTAATATCTATTCACTTGTGGTTTTGATGAGTGCAACTAGATAGAACTAATATTGTTCAAATTGATATATAAAAGATTGGAATTTTAATAGATGTGAAAAGTAGTACAAGTCGTACAATAAAATTACATCAACACAAAGGGCAAGGAAAAAACATCATTGCCTAGGAAACATAAGTTTGAAACTAATATCGTTCAAATTCATATATGAAACACTGAAACCAAAGCAAAATGTAGTAATGAACTTCCATGTTTACAATGTCAATTATTCACACATATTGATAAACGTATGGTGACCAAAATGAGCCTACGTAGACACTGGCCAATAAATTTACACATAAAACAAGCTCTTGCTATTGCACCTTGTGAATTTTAATTGTGTTTTTGAGCAATAATTTGCTTCAATTAGAAAAATATTTCTTTAACCCTTGAATAAATATGAGTACTTGAAAGAGTCTCTCCTGCACCATCACAACTTGGTTTCTTCTTGAACTTGATTGACTTTCCATGGCTGGGAACTCATTCCAAATACGTATTAAGACGACTCAGATCAACAAAATTATATATTCAAATATCCTAAACCATTGTCACCTAAAGAGAACAAGGGTGCGAGGCGGGGTAGATTCAACTTTTCTTGACATTGTGGACTCATTTTGTTTACTCTCCTCCTCAACAATGGCAATTGATTGAGGTGCAGTCAATCTAAGATCAAGGTTTAAATCCGGCAATCCCCACGTGGCATCCTCTAAACAACTTGCAGCATCAGAGACTTGATCATGATCGCCTTTGGTTTTCAATGGTTGACATGCATGGTCTCTAGAAGCAGATGAGGTTGCACTGCCAATGGCACCGATAATTTGAGGGTGAGTAAGAGTCTGACTTAACCTATGCTTAGTTGGATCAATACCCATGTTTATAAGCTTTCTTCTCAAATGAGAGTTCCAATAGTTTTTCACTTCATTATCCGTTCGTCCTGGCAATCTCCCAGCTATTAGTGACCACCTAAAAATATTTGTACCATTTCAAGAGTCAGTATAAATATAAGATGAAACTATAATTGTCAGGTGTAATGATAAAACTATTAAAAATAAAAATTTAAAAAAAAAAAAACATATATTTGTTGCTTCATAAATGGTTAAATACTTTCTCTTGGCAAAACAGTTTTTGAAAGTCGATTCTTATGCCACCCTATTTATCAAATTTTACACACTTTTTTTTTTTTTTTTTTGGCAAAATAAAAGTCTATATTGATGAATAAAGAGGTACATATAGATACAAAAAAGAGGAATATTAGATCAAGCTATTTTAGATGGGAAAACAATTTTTATACCATTGAATCTTGTTATGGTAATTGGGGTGCAATTGTATTTCCAAATATTTTTTCATATTTATTTGCAAATCTATTTTCAAATACTTTTACATTTATTTTCTTTTCAAGGTAAAGCAAAAGACATTAATTGATAGAAGAGAGAACAGGCAAGTTGAGATGCATGCTAATGCTAATGATGGTACAACAATTTCAATGGAAAATGAGAGGAAAATTAAAGGTTCAAAACCATTAATAGACTTGAAACAAAAATTGGTAGTTTGAAGAAACAAAGGAGAAAAAGGAAAAACTAGGCTCTCAAAGAGAAAGCGTTTTAGAGAATTTAAACACATTTTGGATGACAGAATTCGCATGAGTTTTGGGTGAGTGAGTTGAGCCTGTATTAGGAGTTTTGTTATTGTTGGTTGGTTTCTTACTAGCCAGATGTGCATGATTGTAGTATCGAATTGGGTATAAGCTATTTGGCTTGGGATGCCTATTCATTTTTTTCTTTCTTTCTTTCTTATAATGTTTTGTTTATTCAATAAAAACATGACTTCTTTTGTTGGGAAAAAATAAATAAATAAAAAATCTGATAGAAGAGAGATTGATTGATATCGCACCGGTTGCCTAGGAGTGCATGAAGCTTGATGATGAGATCTTCTTCATCTTCAGCAAAGTTGCCTCTTTTGAGGTCTGGCCTTAAATAATTGTTCCATCTAAGTCTACAACTTTTACCGCAACGAAGTAAGCCTGATCATCAAAAAACCAAAATGGAAAATTAAACCAAAAAACAAAGAAACCAATTAGGGTTTTCTTCATATTTCTTGTAAACATCATTGAAAATAAAGCCTTCATTTTATTTCTTCCATTGTGGTGACATGTTGTGGTTATTGAGTGAGTGAGAGTTACAAACCTGCAGCCTGAGGTAGGGTTCTCCAACAACCAGTACCGTTTCTCCGAATGTACTCTATGAGCTTCTGATCTTCTTGTTTGGACCATGCTCCTTTGTTGGTGTCTTGCTTTTCACAGCATGGCTTCCTCATTGTATTTCAATTTACATGCAATTGTAACCCCTTTTTCTTTTTCTTTTTTTGCTTTATGAAGTTCAAAGAATTGAAGACAAATGATACCAAGAGTGGAGAGAGAGAGAGAGAGAGAGAGATAGAGAGAGAGGGCACATGAACTCAATGGGAGTTGGATATATATGAGCAAAGGAGGTACAGTATATAGTGGGGGTTGGTGTTTTTTTTTAATTTTTTTATTTAAATAAAAAATTTTATTATCATTTTCAACAATACTACAATCCCAGACTACTCACCCTAAAAAATCTCCAAAAAAATCATTGAAGGGTGGAGATTCAACCCCATTATACAAGATTAAATCTAGATCACATATCAAAATTGATTGTAAAATTTTGGACACTCTTTCTGGTTTCTTAGAGTTTCTGTATTATTTTTTTAAAAGAAATGTGCGGTAGGGGTAAGAGAGAAGTTTGACTTGGACCGGTGGTTCCAAGGTGTGACAATGGAGTATTACTATTAGAGGGAGAAGGTGACAACGTTTGACATTTTTGTTGTGTTAGTTCGTTTGCTGTTTAGTACGAGTCTCTCTCATTTTATATATTTTGTTTTTCGATATCTTTCTCCCTCCAATGAATTTTCTTCATTTATGTTCTTGGATAATATTTAAGACTTTTAGAAAGTATTTATAATTTTATTTACAATGATGTGATAAGACATATATTAATTTTTGATCTATTACTATTTAATGATGGTGATCCAAGTCTCATGACTCATTATTATAAATGAATTTATAAATATAAATATATGTGTAAATCTTTAAAATTACTCTATATTCTTTTAGCTTTTAATTTTATTGATTTTTTATTCTTGTTTGTTTCTCAACTGTCTTTAAGAACTATATGAGAACATGAAAAATAAATAAATAATTTATGACTTATTTAAATGAGTAATGAATAACAAGTAACGCACCTGTACTGGCACAGGATCAAGGGGAAGTTGGGTTGGTCACGTGTTTACATCTTGACCGATAGCTTTCGGCTATTTGTCATCGATGAGACCTTGTATGCCTCAACAATCAACAAACACATTTATGTTTGGAAAATGTTAAAAATAGTTTTTAAAATGGTAAATTACACTGACATTCCGGCCTTATTTGGAAATAAGTTTTTTTAATAATTTTTTAATTTTTTAGTTAAAATATGATGACAAAAAAATTAATACATTTGGGATGATTTTTAATTTTTTATGAACAGATATGCAAAAAGTAGAGAGAAAATATAATGTTTAACTTTTTGATATAGGCTGTTGGCTTTTTAATTTTTTTAGTAATTTTTTTTATTTTTAGACTAAAAAGTGATGTTGTCAAACGATTTCTATTTAATTCATATTCTCTTTTTACATTTGAAAAATTATATTTCTTTCTCTGAGGTTTGTAATCTCATTATAGATTGCCTCCTGGATTGATGATGGCATGCCTTGAAATTTTTTAAATGATCATTTTACCATTTTTCCTACTATTTCTTCTTCATATTATAATGACTACACTCTACAATTTCCCATCATTAATTCTATATGAACATATTCTTATTGAGTAATGATATATAAGCATAAATTTGATATAAATTCAAACACAATGATCTAACTTAATGGTGGCATTTTACTTTAAAACAAAATACACATAAATATAATTTATATTTACAACAATATTACTATCAAAACATTTTATAATATTTTTTTTTATAAATTTCTATATATGAATATAACTTTTCATTTTTATTTCTATCATTATATCAATTTAATATAGATATATTTAAAAAGTATAAAATTTGTACAAAAAAATTTTAAAAACTCATTGAATTCAACAAAATAATATAATATATTGAATTTTTTTATTTTTTAAATTAGTCACAAAATATTATATTTCTTAAGTATATTTAGATTAGGTGTATTTAAAAAATAAAAATAAAAAAATTGCTTAAAATATCAAAAAAATTTAGTAAAAATACAAAAAAAAAAAAAAAAAAAACTCAATTTTTTGTATGAGTTAAACTAATGAAGATGATTGTTATTTCTCTTGAAATGATATGAACAAAATATCTACATTTTTTTATATGTATAAAGGTTAAGGGACAAATATGTCATTTTAATCTAACAGAGACGTAAGTGTAATTTTTCAAATATAAAGGGAGAATTTGTATAAAATAGAAACCTTAAGGAGTGTCAATGTAATTTCCCTTTTAAAAACTGTTTAGTATTGAAAAAGTAAATAATAATACATCAAATTGTATTGAAATGTGTATAAATATTTTGAAAGAGTAATGCCATATAAATAAATAAATAATTCATACAAAATTTTTATATATAATGATGTAGTACATTTTGGACTTTTTACTTCAAAATAAAACATCATTACAAATAAATGTATTTACAATAATGACATTATCATATCATTCTTGTCAAGTTTTTTTTTTTTTTTTTTTGTATGAATTTTGTGTATATTTAGAATTTTTCATTTTGAAATATGTAAGATGTGTATTGAAATTATAAATAATTTGACATTTTGTGTTTCTTATTGAAAACTTTTAGGAGGATCATTAGTCAGACATTTTATGTTTTTACAATGATAATGTTTTAATTGAAAATATCATGTTAGAAATGGATGTTTAAGTTTTAAAAGAAAGAAATTACTAAAAATTTGCTTAGTAACCCAAGGGTGAGTGGCATTGTGGTTTAGGCTTAGGGTTTAAGCCCCAAGGTTACAAGTTCAATTCTTTCCTCTTGGGCGAAGCATAGTTGGTTAGGAGGTTGGACCTCAAGTTGTTTAATCAGCACTTGGTGTGGGTTCAATAATCCCCCGCTGTGCGAGTCCTGACTTAAGCGGAGCTTGTCTTGGGAGGTCGGGGCAAATTCTCAGGTTATAGTTATAGTCTCCTCACTCGGAACGGCTAATAGGACACCCTGGTGATCTCTGCAAGGGGCGCTGCCTTGGACCTGTGAGAGGGTAGGGAGGATTTTCCTGTAACAAAAAAAAAAAAAAAATTGCTTAGTTTAATTTTCAAAATTTGTTTTCTAAGATATTTAAAATTAGTTTCATAAAAAATAAAATAACAGTGCTTTCAATTTTATATAATTTTATCTTTTTAGACGGTAGAAATAATTTTTAAAAATTCAAAAATATATTTTTTATGCTTATTTTTGTCAGATTAATTTTTATTTTTTCAAATTAAAAAATAATTTAAGAAAATCAAATTAAACATGACCTATGTTTCTATAAATTAACAATGCATATATGTGTACATGCCAACAAATTAAGATTTTGTAGACAAATTTATGAACAAAATTACATGTAGAACGGAATATTTTAGTTACCACAAATGTCATTATTATATTTTTAGAGACGAAATTAGATATGTAATGATGAATTACAATTCTTTTGGGACCAAAATTGTCTTCTAAAAAATTAAGCTCTTTTATCCCAAAATTAGTTGGTTCCTAAAATATGTATTTATTAGAGATATGTTCAAAATTTTGTCATTAAAGGTCCTTTTTTAATTTTTCGGAATAATCTTTTAATGACAACTCTCATAACAACAAGGATTGGTTTTTTAATTTATTTATTTTTTAAAGAAATTATTTTTATGCACAAAAAATGAGTATTTTCTAAAATTTTTATATGTTGTGGTGATGGGTTTGTTTGATGCAATTTTTCTTAAGTTAAAAATTGAAAATAAAAAAACAAAAGTTAAAAGTACAACTCCCGTAACTTTAAGATAAGTTTTTTCAACTTATTTAAGATATTTTATCTTCTTTAAATAGAAATTGATCTTCATAGTCTAATTCTTTATCTAAAAATGTTAAAATTTCACAAATTCAACTGCAATGATGTGGCAAAAGAGTTGACCTTATATGATTAAGTATATGATAAATTAAAAATTAATATATATCATGCCACATCATTATAAATCAAATTATAAATAAATAAAAAATTACGTCTCAAACATTTTGCTTCGTGCGTTGGACTTTCCTCCCGTCCAAATCTGGACCGGAGAATATTGTCCAAGACTATGGGGTCCACCACAGGTCCGGTTTTCATGATCCAAGTTATTCATTTTATCGGATCTTCCGCGCATAGGAATCACATAAAAAAAATAGGTTGATTTGATCTTCATAACCACTTCATTTTATCGAGTTTGTCTCCAAAAAAAATTAACAGTAAATATATTTTTTTAAATAGACTATTCGATTTTTTTTTTTGTACAAATGCAATAAAAAGAATGGGTTACAAATATCGGATCGATCTAATTTTTTGTATAAATAATATACACACAAAGCCTGATAAAATAAATAAGTTTAATTATTAAAACAAAACCCATAATAAACCTAGTAAACCGAATAGCATCACCCAGTCTAGATGCCCTTGCTTCTTCATCCAATATTTGCTTAGTGAAAGATTGGGTTGAGCCAACTCTATAACAATCTTTTACATGATATATTTGGTAATATTAAGTTTTCATACACCTATTAAAATTTATTCATGGAGCTTTCTTAGGTGTGCAACCCACAAAAGGTGTAAGTGGGTTGCACACCATGTGCCACTAACACAAAAGGTGTAAGTGTAAGGTGTAGGTGTAAGTGTAAGGTGTAAGTGTAAGTGGAAGGTATAAATGAAATGTATAAGTTGCACACCATATGCCACTTACACAAAAGGTGTAAGTGCAAGGTAAAAAAGGTGTAAGTGTAAGGTGTAAGTGAACACAAAAAGGTGTAAGGTGTAAGTTGCACACTATAGTATTACCCTTTATTCATAAGTCATTTTTACACAATTGGTTGTCCTATATGAAACGGAAATTAATGTCGTACAAATTGTCCGAACTACAGTAGAAAAAAAATAGTAGGAGAATTTACATGGCAGTGAAACCTCAAAAGTTAATTATAAATTCATAAAAAAAATAAAATATAATTATAATTATACTTTTTAATATTTATAAATTTTCTCATTAATTTAAAAAAAATTTTCCAAATGTTCATTGATGTGAAATTATCTCAAAAAAATAATAATTCAGTACAATGTTCATGCCACGTTACCAACTAATAAGACTTGGTGTGTTTTGAAAACATAGTAAAAAATTAATTTTTGACTTTTTGTCAAGCTTTTTGACTTTTTTGAAAGGTGATTTGAAAAATTGAGAAAAAGCTACTTTTTTGCTTTTTTTTGTATAATATTTATTTATAGTGTCACATCACATTAAAATGCCCAAAATATCCCACCAAACTTAGGAAATTTACTTTTTATCCCATGTGATTGTTTGAATAATTATGTAATTTCATGGAGGGCAATTATGTAAATTCACCACTTACGTTTTTGTGCCTTCCCAAATCAAGCTACTTGCTTTTTTATGCTTCATCTTGTTTTTTTTGGAATGCTGCAAAACGCAGCTTCTTGCCAAGTTGTCAACAGACCACTTAAATCAAGTTTGGCATCTAGTAAATAATATAAAAAGTCAAAAAGTTACTATCCTATTTAAGTCACATTATCTTATTTAAATCACATCACCTCTCTAACACATCACATCAAACATAACCCATATAAGCCAATAAGTTAAAAAGTACACTTTTTTAGAACATCCCAAACCAATCCTTAATATGTGAACCTAACATATATAAACGCAACAAATCCCACTATGTATTTGTCACAGTTAATTATTTTTAAATAAATAACTACATATAAATAATAGGATTCCCACTCTTATGTATAATTTGTATTATTGATATATTATATTACCCGTCGGTAATGACGTGAAATTTTTAAGGGCTATGGTTTGTTTGAATTGCCAGGGGATGTTGTGTGAAAATTTGGCTTAAAGTGGAGATGTTAATCTTTAAACTCGGAAATGACTTTTTAGTAGTTTATATAATAGTTAAAAAACAATATGAGATACAAAAAAAAATTAAGGAGTTTGACTCTTGTAGCAGAAGAGATATGGAGTTTTAAATTTTATCAATTTAAATTTTAATCTTTTAATTTGTTTTCAATCAACATTATTTGTTTATTTCTGTTAAGAAAAATCAACCCAAAAAAAAATGATAATTTAGTCATTACACTTAACAAAAAAGGTACTTTAGACAATTTATGTGCACCTGCATTGAGTTTAATAGTTAAAATATTTTTATTTTTTTTGGTCGATTTTACTTAACGAAAATAAATAAATAATTTAGATTGAAAATAAATCAAAAGATTTGAGTTTAAATTGATAAAATTAAAAATTTAATATTTATCTTGTTATAAGAGTCAAACTCTAGTGTTTTTATTTTTTGTAATTACTCCAAAAAAAACTAAGATATATATTTGGCAAGGACTCTTTTGACTTCTTAAGAAAAAATATACAAAAAAATAAAGTGAATGAGAAGGAATATTTGACTTTTTTAGGAATTGATTTTTTTTTATTTTTTTTTACTTTTTAACTAAAATATTTATCAAACCAGCCAATTGGTTTGTTTGAATTTGTTTACGGCCTATGATGAAAGATTGTGGCTTTGAGCATAAATGTTACATTTCTCATTTTCTTTTGAGATTATTTTTAAGACTTTATTTCGATAATTACTTAATACAAAAGTTTGAACATCATGTAACAAAATATAGAAAGAAAAAAAAAAATCAAGACCCAAAAAATTGTTATTAGGAGAAGAAGCAAAATGAGACTGCATGAGATCTTATCTATAATTAAAAGACAACATATAACCAAAACTTCAAAAATCTAACATGCAAATATATATATATATATATTTATAATGTGTCTAGATCAGCTTATATATATAACTCGACTAAATCTCAGAGTCCTGAAATTAACGATTGGGCAAACCTCTAGTAATCCCAAAATTTGGAATGTTTAGCCTTCATGAATTTTGAATATGCAACCTCTGGAGTAATAAGCCCTTTGATTGGGGTGTTTCTATTTGCACACCACATTCAATCTCAAGGCACACCATTAATTAGTTTATTTTTTATTACAATATTAACCTAATGTAAAATGACCACAAAGAATAAAGGGTTATGATACACACCTTACGTAATACACACCAATTATTCATTGCACACTACACCCAATTTTGATTTTTTATTTTTCACTCAATACTCACTTTCAATTTTTAAAAATTCCCAAAATATCTTCATCTTCTCTAACCATAACTATAACCCTAACCCTAACTCTATCCCGCAACTGCCACCGCCATCAACCATTGCCGTCAGCCATCCTACCTCTTCCTGCCGCCGTTACCCTCCGACCGACACCATCCCCTTTTCTGTTTCCATCTCCAATCCATTTGCGTTTTTGCTATGGCAGCAACTCGCGTTGCCCTTTCCTTCATTGTTGACATTGCAACTCATAATAAAATTTGTATTGTGTGGATTGAGAAATTTATATGAATGTTAAAAATGTAATTGACTAGAAGGATAAAGATGTAATAAATTTTTTTAAGGAAATGAAATATTGAAGATCGTAGGTGCAGTTTGTGAGTGAGTAAGGGTAAAGATGTAAGATTGTGGGTGAGGTGTGTGAGTAAGGGTAAAGATGAAAGATTGTGGTGTGTATTGAGAAAATTTCTTATTTATCAAATTACTAAAGATATGCCTTGAGTAGTGGTGTGCTTTGAAATGAAATGTGGTGTGTAAATAGAGGCACCCCTTTGATTGCTCTCTCTATCCACTAAATCAAACCTCTTGGGTTTATCTAACAAGCAAATATAACAATAATAGTAGGGTGAACCAACTAGGCTAGCCTCTATTAAAGAAAAAAAAAACAAACAAACAAACAACAACTAGGCCTAACCTAGTTATCATAACTTTACTAAGAATTTAATCTTTAAGGGAGGTCGTGAGTTCAATACTCTTAGGTCATGTTTGTTTGGGCGGACTGGATTAGTATTCCCATGACTAATAGTCCTAGGACTATGAATTCGTTGAATTATGTATCCTATCTTAACTAAGAGTCAAGTTTAAAATAATTAGTCCGTACTTTAATTGTTTAATCAAATATCGGATTAATAATTTTATTGGACTATTAGTCTAATCCCAAGCTCATGTCCATCCAAACAAACATGACCTTAGAGGAATTAAATTAAGAAGAAAAACATTTTGTGCTTTGTAAAAGGTGGAGAAACTAACTCTCGTAGATACTAATATAACAATTAATAACTGACATTCATTGATAAAATTAATAATAATAGGAGGGTGAGTTTGATTTAATCTAATTTTAGTGTGGTCAACCTCATTATAATCATTATGCAATGCTTAATCTTAGACTGAATGATGAACCACTAAGTAAAACTACACGTGACTCAACCTAATTTTAATTATCATTTGTCTCTTGTTTGTTGGTAACACTAACAATACCACTAATATCTTATCCTGTGACACACACACACACACACACACACAAATCAAATCACATATTTGATACATATACATTTTTTCTTGTCCACTGAGATTCCATTTAAAATTTGATATTTGCATCCAAACATGTACAAACACAATGATAATAATAATAATAAGAAAAATTTTATTTTTACATAAAATTTATATAAAAAAATTAATAAGAACGATATGACAATATCATTATTATAAATAAATTTATCTTAAATGACATCTTATTTTAAAATGAAAAATTCATAATAAATCACATCATTATATATGAAACTATTACTCTAATAATAATACTAACAACAATGTTGTGTAGATACTGTAGTGTGGCTCTCTCTTCATCTCATGTCACACTTTTAACAATCCAATAGTTGACAATTCACAACTACTCAACCAACGAGTAAAGTATTGATCCAAAAAAAAACCAATGAGTAAAGTAAATGCCAATATTTGATTGTTTTATTTCTTTAGTTAAATGGTTGAGAATTATTGACATGACATGTTTGTCCAAATTCTAACTAGATCCAAAAAGTTATTCACTAATTTGGGACCACATCATTTTATTTCATTTTTTTTTTTGGTACACTCATTACCAGTCAAGTAAAAATTAAGGGATAATTTCATTAAAGCTTCATTAACTATTAGTGAATATCACTTTATCTTCCTCATTTATAAACTCATACATTATAACCCTCTCAATTACAAATTCATATAAACACATCCCCTTTTAGAATTGGTCTAGAGAGAATGAAAGCGATATATTTTTAGAATTTGGAGTCAATATATACAAATTCAAAAATGAATGAGATAAAGTAATCAGTAAATAATTGAGAAGTCTTTGTATTATTAATCCTAAAATAAAAATTGAGGTATTTCCTATTCAAGACCTTATGTGAAAATGTCAAACTTCGAATCTCACTCTAGTTGAAGTAGCGGCATTAATAGTGGTTTGAACCAAAATACCATGAAAGTCCAGGACCATGAAATAAATATTGAACTAAATATTTCTTATAAATTTGTTACCCACAATTTATCCAGTTCTAGTAATACAAAGAACACTAACAAATATACCAACTAAAAACATCAGAATTGCATGTAGATTCCACCCACCTCACGCAAGGTCTACTGAACGTTTAGTTTATGTTTGTTAATACATTTATTGGTGTTTAACTTTGATGAAATCTTGTGTCAAAATGTAATAAAAGAGCCAAGATGACACTAGCTTTGCAAGTTTTAAGGGATTACCATGTTGGTATTTCAACCTTGAAATCAAAGACTGAACAACAAAAATCAAGAGAATCTAATAGTATCTAAATAAACAACAACTAATTAGGGTAAACATTAAAGTCACTAATTCAAAAGTTTGCTCCTGCTAAAGCGAGATCTTAAACGAACACGATGCACACAGCCTTATCCCCATTTATAAAGAAGTCATTTATGTGACTCAAATTTGTGCCACCGGAAATACTAACAGTGGTAAGTTCTACCATTGAAGCAAACCACCTTTCACAATAAAACGGCTATGTATTGTTAAAACATCAAATAACAACCTCCTAAATTGATTATCCACAGAGAAAGGCTTCCACAGACTATTTTCCACTTCAGAGAAAAAAGGAAACTGATAATATGTTGCAAACAAAGATCATAATTCCATTAAAAAAAAATTCATATTCAAGTGAGAAAACATATTTCAAAAGACAGGCTATAGTTAGCACAGCAGCATCTTCAAGAATTCACAGCATGGAAGCCAAACGGCTTCAGAGCTAGGGTTCTTAACCTTTTTTTTTTCTTTTTTTAACTATACAAAAAAAATCAACATAATTAGTTGTGAATAACACCAGCACAGAATAAGCAGACACAAGTCATGAACATTAAATTCGATTTGTTATCCAGGGTATGTTTCTATATATGAGCATGATTTAAATTCATATTGCAGTGTCTTCAATATCAAGACTGCTTGCTTGGTGGAGTGGTAGTTGGATGCCCAAAAATGACCTACCACAAAATTGCTATCCACTTACTGGTAGGTAAAGCTCAACAGATACCACAAAAATAACAATAAAAAACAAATAATACTAAAATGATAACAAGAAAAAATTAGGCTCTTCATGCAACCAACTATCATCATCAAGCAAACCTTATCCTTGTCATTGCTAGAGAATTGATGCAAACATTGCAAAACCAACACTGTTCCACTACCCAGATGAAAACAAGTTCAAGGTTATAGAAAAGAAAAAAAAGATGTACTAAATTTCATATATTCAAATCTGACTTACCGTTTCATGTTCCATCAAGGGCAACTCATGCAATACTGAAAATTTCAACGTCCTTAATTAAAAAAAAAAAAAATTAGAAATTGCACCGCCCATCAAACTCCATTGGTCCATGTTTTAAAGTGGCTAGAGCAGCTACGGATTTTGACTAACTAGAGGTTGGTATTACACTTTGAATGGTCGCTCTTCCTTGTCTATTCACCAGCAACAAATCTATCACATGACTGCTCACCAGAACATATTGTACGAGTTCGAAGGCTTGGACTTAACACTAAACCAAATGCAATACCATCAATAACTTAAAAGAATATTGCAGAAAATGTTTTTCTATTCATAGCTAACACGAGCGACTGAACTAAAAGTAATTTTCAAATACAAAAGGACAATTATGCTCAGTGTATTGTGAATCAGAAAGTGTTGATCTTAAATATTTAAGCTACAAAATTGGATAGAAGTGAAATGTCACTACTTACATTAATCAAACAAATAATCTGGCACTTGAAACAGCAGACCCATTAGAAGAAATGGCAGAAATGCATTGAATGTTACTAATTTTGTTTCTTCGGAGAGCATTTGGATCTATTCCTGCCTTGTGAGCTGCAATAACGCCTATGGCTTCCCAATAGTTTGAGACCTTGACCTGAAAGAGATGTCCCATTTCTTTCAATGATTAAAATGGCATAATTTCAAGCAAGAATTAGTAACCAATTCAACACATAGGTGGCTTTTTATGAAGTACTTATGCTTTTAGAACAGAGTTGTATATGTATCAAATAACAATACTCTTTGAATAGTCGCATATATGCATCTGATACTTCCTAAACATATCTATAATTTCCTTTAATTTTGAAAAGTATCAAATAATTTTCAGATACTATATATCATGCATTTGAACTATTAGAAAATTGACATCTCTTGACAATTGTTGCACAACATTAGAGTATAATTGTTAAGATAAATACAATAATAGTTTTTCAATACTTTGCTTTCTTGGAGAAGAAAATAGTGAAATTAAAATAGTGCCCTACTTTTTTTGACCTGCAACATTGACATAATTTATCTTTTTCCCATATGCCATAATTTTTATTCATACTTCATAGACAGTATTGATAAATAATAAAATAAAATAATAATAATAGATCAAATTTTACCAATTAAATGAACAGATTAATTGCATCTAACAATTTTGATATAATACTTTAAGTGTGAAAGAAAAATATAAAGGGACAATATAAACAATTTAAACTTCATATTGAAATGAAATCTTTGTAGGAAATACTTAAAATTTTAAAATAAACTGACTATTGACTCTTAAACTAATATCTTGTTCTAAAGAAAGGAAATTACTCTTAAAACTTACGTATATTACAATACTAAAAATTATAAATTAATAAAAAAATTTAAGAAGGTATTTTGGTCATAACCATATTCTATTTTTTAGGTTCATCGTATCTCCTATCCATATCAGATTTTTTTTTTTTGAAAAATATCTCCTATCCATATCAGATTATATCTATATCCGTGCTTCATACGTGTCTTTTAAAGCAATTTCAAAGAAGAACATTTTAAACATGCACAAGAAAAAAAAAAATCACTAATGGCCTATCAGGTGTAATAACATTGTCATTCAAATAAATTATATATTTGAAACCAAGGTTGTCAAAATCCAGATCCTACATTGGACAGTTGGAGAGGTTTATAGAATTGGATATTAAAATCAGATCGAAGATTCTACCCAAAAAATTGCATAATGATTTAAATTAAATAAACATTTTTTTTAAAAGTATACACAAAAGAAAGTCTAAATTATACTAAAAAGATGTCAAAATATGTGAAAATATAATGCTCCATGTAAAATTTAAATACAATATTATATAATAAAAAACTCAGTAAAAGTTTTGCATTTCATCATAAGAAAGTGGAGAAGAGTTCTATAATAAAACACTTTGCACTCTGTACCATTATATAAAAAGGAAAAGAAAAATAGTTAACAAAGTTGGTTTTAAAATAGATTGAAAAATGAAAAGAGAATAAAACATAGAGTAAAAGAAAGAATTCTCCAAAAAAAATAAAATAACAAAACAAAGATAATCGAATGAATAATGACAAAATCTACTAGAGAGAAGGGGACAGAGATGAAAAGAGTTTGTTCTTTCAACTAGTTAGTTTTTCTACATTACTGCAACATTTGAATGTTCAATTAACTAGTTTTCTTAGTCATTTTGATTTAATATGACTTATTTATTCATTTGGACCATGTAAAATTGGTATTTAGGCAACAAACATAAATTTATATAAAAATAATAATAAAATAGCCCATATAATACAAAACAAGGCTTAAAAATTGGATCAACTAGGATTGAATCCTAATTGAGATTCCACGATCTTTAAAGACCCAACCTACAAGGAATTTTCTACACAGTTCGCATTGATTCTGTCTAGATGAATTGAGATATCGTAGAATTATAAAAAAACAGATCAGGACTTTGACAACCATGTTTGCAACATTCAAGATGGTCACATTCAGTATCACTCCGAGAGGAGGTGCTATATGCTCTTTCAATACACCTCTTAACACGTATAGGTAATCAGTAATCACATTGTAATATGCTCTTCTGACCTTTAGACAGCTCAGAAGCTGAACTACAAGTGGCCAAAGAAGCCACCGTTCATCATAAACACACCCTATACATTGCTACATTCCTGACAATGTTAGATTTTGGTAACTTTTGGCAATTTAATTGTTTTCATTCTTTTGCAAAGTTGTTCTTTTAATAGTCAAAAGGAAGAAATAAAAACAAATCAGCAATGAAGTGCGTATTATTCAATACTTACCGCTTCAATGCCAATTTTATCTGGTGTATCATTGAGAACTGTTTCATTCTCATCCACAGTAATTACAAGCGGCTGTCCAAAGTCAGAGTTAGTAATTTGAAGATTACTAGTAGCTAAATGCCAATTGCTTGCAGTAAGATATAGAGCTGGACTGCAGAGCTAGATGAATGGGAACATGTCATTACTGCATTTTCCAAATTCTGCCCAACATGTCAAATGAGGAAATGGTAATAGCAATTAGCTTACTACATAAAATCTTTACCTTGTTTTGTTTAAAACTTGCGAATGCAATAACGCCATCCCCTCCACAAGCATCTGCCGGAAGAATGACACTATCAACATCACTTGCCAATATGCAACCCCTTTCCAAGGACTTGGAGTTCTTAACCAAATACTGTGGTGCATTACTTAGCCCAGCAAGCACACAGGGCAAGAAAGTGTATCCTATCTGTAGCAAGATTCAAATCAAAATTTCCTCTGAGAGAGAGAGAGAGAGAGAGAGAGAGACACTACTGAATAAATAATACATTAAAACAACATCACAGTATATATGGTGGGAGTGCTCATTCATATTCTAGTGAGAACGGGAGAAACCAAAGTATTTTCTTCATTTCCATGTTCTATAGTTCGGTATATATCATGTATGAAAATAACATAAACTTGTATCAAATATCCCCAGTGTGCTAACCGAAGTATGATTTTTCCACAAAAAAATGCCAGGAACAAGGTTGTCCAATGAAACCCGGTTTTTACTATTCCGCTGAATTTTGTTCATGCTGGTAAAGGAGGATGCATATTGTTATAATTATATGCTTGCTGAGTGACAACTAAATTGTTAATACATTTTGCAATTTGGCATGGACAATGAAATTATATTCTGATAATTCACCAGAATATTGGATTTTGGAGAATAATTTTCGGAAAAAGCTTTCCAAACAAATTATTCGTGTTAATTTTAATTTTCTGTTTTATTTATCAAATGTGTAATTTCTTTGTTTACTGTGAAGAATCTACTCACCTCTTCAGCAGCTGCTTTTGGACACAATGGCATGTTCAGGGGAACAGGTGATAGAGCAGGAGCATGTGCACAGGGAATCTGGAATTCCTTCACCACTAGATGACTTATAATCGCCTCCACTCCGGCCAAAAGATCTATTCCCTGCACAGTAAGTACAAGAAGAAGAATAAGATAAAATTTAGAGTATGGCTTGAGTCTTAATCTAACAAGTGACAAGTTCACATAATGACGTTTATACATCATATATATCTACATGCAACTCAATTCTGTATGCATTCTTACAAAAAGAAGCAATTAGCCTCAACCATCTACAGCTGGAAAGATATAATTAAGATTCAGCAATTATTTTAAAGTACTCAGACATCATAACTGGAGATGAAGAGAGTTTTCAAAGCCAATGGCAATCAGAAATTTCAGCCATATGAAAGTAATGGATGGATAATCTGAAGGCATTGAGATCAGAAAGAGCGAAGTATCATGCTGAGAAGAAGAAAAGCATGCTTCTTTCACATTAAATTAGAAAATTATCCATGCTAATAAGCACATTCCCTTTTACGCAAAAAACAATGTATGTTTTTTCTTCATCGTAACGGTTGAAATTCAAAAAATATTTGGACATTATCCAAAAAAATAATCATGAATAATTGAAGTACAAGAAACCAAATCAGGTTACAAAAACCTTATGAAAAGGTAGAGAATACAGCATCTAAAAAAGTAGGGTACCCACATAACCTCCAAAAAATGTCCACAGAATGTCAACCCCTAGCGTGCATGATACACCTTAATACACTAATTACACAGTAATGGATGGGACTAGCATGATGCTAATTTCAAACACATGTTATCATAAAGCAGCATCATACCGAAAAATATAATTACCATACCAACCCTTGTCGATAATCATTCATGTCCTCAATATCATCATCTGGAAAGCGTGCCACAACTGCAATTGCATTTACCGAAGATTGGTTAATTAGTGCCTGTACAGCCCTCAATAGTGAATCAGGGTGTTTTACCCTCCCAGTTGATTGGCCAGTCTTCAAATCAACCCATTTTTCCACCTGTAAAGAAGAGTTGTATAACACCAGGTCGTTGGTAGAATAAAGACGCTCAAAGTCCATAAAGAATCAAATACTCGAGGAAAACACAGCATTTCTAAAGGATTTCATTAAAAAGAGGCACCAAAGGGGGTGCAACCCATGTACAAATAAAATAAAATAAATTAATTAATTAATAAACTATACATCAAAAACTTATTCAAATGCCCCTACAAAATCCACAAAAAATTAGTACAACTGGACTATCCTTCCCTGGATCTCACATCCTCCTCTGCAGTTCCATGGATAACTGGACTATCCTTCCCTATCTGAGTGAAAATTTGATT
This sequence comes from Camellia lanceoleosa, assembly GCA_025200525.1. Lineage (NCBI taxonomy): Eukaryota > Viridiplantae > Streptophyta > Magnoliopsida > Ericales > Theaceae > Camellia > Camellia lanceoleosa. Next base: position 32,303,710 of record CM045763.1, on the reverse strand, counting down.
GTTTTCTCTCGTTCCAAATCTGAAACAGTTGCTACAAGTGAAAGCTTATAAATAGCACTTCTGAAATTCTTATTATTATGATGTTGAATAGCCCGTAGAATTTCATCATCCCAGATGAAAGGATTTTTGTTAACCCATTACTGCATAGCATTACTTTCTCAAGGGACAAATGAAGAAAAGGTGCTGATGAATCTCTTCAGCTTGGTTGCACAAAACACAAATAAGGATCCACATTCATACCCCAGCTACTGGGTCTATCTTTTGTGGACAATCTGCCTTGATGCAACACCCAAAGGATAAAAGCACATTTGGGTATGTGTCGCTTAAACCAAACAATATTACACCAGGGGATTTGGTTATACACCTTTCTAATCGATTCCCAACCAGATTTTGTAGAGGATAAACCATCAGGGGAAGGGGACTAGACAACTTCATCAGGCTTATTTGTCAAGGGAGTAAAATAGCTAGGAGTATTTGTCATTATCTCTTGGATGCAGTGTTCCTCTGTCTTGGCCAATTCCAGCAACCTTGCTGAATTATGTCTGCAACTTTAGCCCTCAAGGCATTTCCTATATTATGGACAAACTTTTCCCCATATTTTTCATCTAACGGCCCCAATAGGTGCCAATTATCCATCCACAAAAAATATGGATTGACCATTACCAAAATGTATTTTATAAGTGGTTCATATTATATCTTCGGGTAGGGAGGATCATATTATATCTTCTTCAGTATGAACTTTAGAAGAGTTGCTTTCCCTTCTCAGGTGGATTTGACATTAAATGTACAATGAAGGTGGTGTTCACATTTTATCAATCACTATGTCTGAATAAGCAAAGCATCATGTGTTAGGGAATTAGGGAGCCCACAAGCATATAGCAATACTGGCCCAATCCATTAGGAAGAAACTCTAGAGTCCATAAACACCATATCAAAGCCCAACATATATTATTTGGAACTCATGCCCACTTAAAAACCTAAGCCTAGAAGTGGAGAACTCATCTAATGTATATTAAGACTCATCTCTTTTACTCTTTATCCAATGTCAGACTCTACCTTCACACATGCTCCAACATCATGTGCAGTAGTTCACCAATTATGCACCATACGATATACAACATCATTTGCATAGTTTCATTTTTGTAGCATATCCTTACCCAAGAAAGGGCCAAATAATTGGATAGTTCTATCTAGTTGAGTTAATTAATGATATTTTTGTAGTATAGTATGTTGATACCTGTAAAGGGGTGTCAGTGACGATATATTCGATGACTGGCAGTCCAAGGGAAGCCCTTGTTGCATCAACCACTTGTAGATGGCGGATACGAAGCTCTTCCTCTATTGCAGCATCAAGAACCAACCCGACCTGTTTCATATAACACATTCAATATACAGTCACATGCTAACCAGTAAACAAGAAACTACCGAAGCACACCTTGTTTTGATGCACTAGCTGTAATGCCCAGGCACCTTCTGCAAATCGGTCAAGAGCATAACCCTCAACATATAATACATTTGGCATTGGCCAGTATAACATTGCTGCATTAAGAACCTGTAAACAATGATGATTTTACAGAGGGAAGAAGTTGTGTATGCATAATCAAGAACTGCAATAGCAACCCTGACAAGTGTATAATTGACACACTAATCATTGTCCAAGCCATGTTTAAGCCATCAGAGTATTGCCCAAGTTTGCTACAATAATTCACAACGATGGAATTGCATCAAGTGATCTGAACCTAATGACACTGATTCCGTAACCCAAGCATACGACTCAGTGTAAGTTATTCACAGTCTTTCACCTTTTATTTTTTATTTAACTTACTTTCAAAAAGCCGTGCATCACTTTCCCTCTTATTCTCCTACAGTCCATCCAAACATAGCATAAATGTGTCATCCATTTGTCACCACACTAGACATTAATGCTGCATTTGGTTGGAAGATTTGGGAAAAGATTTGAAAAGAGAAAGGGAAAAGTTGTGTGAAACTTGGTGAAATGTAGATATATTTCATTCACATTTCACCTACTTTTTCCCTTTCCTTCTCCAAATCCCTTCTCAAATTTCCCAACCAAACACAGCGTAAAGAGGGAGCTTTTAACCATTTTTCATTTTTTCAAGTAAATGCTAACCAACCACGTATTTAACTTGACACATAACTTTATCTTAATTATTTTTCCGTGTTCTTTTTTCCACATGTGTTTATATTATAGTAAAAATAAAAACCGTTGTTCGCAACAATGCTCAATTCTAGTTGTTTAATTTAGAATTTAGAAAAATTCAAATGATTAAAGCACCTTAAAAGGGTTACAATTCACTTTTTTTTGTTTTAAATTTTACTTTGTGTTATCAAGTGAGTTGAACAATGTAGTGCAATCAACAAAGATATAGAACCATACATTTGGGTGTGAGATGAGGCAGTCAACAACGGAGGCGAGAGCACGAGCCACAGGCAGAGCATCTCCGGCAAAGCCACCAATGGATGCACCTATACCAGTCGGGACTATCATCACGCTTGTGTACGCCCTTTTAAACTGCTCATGCATCCCCACCACCAACACTTGTCAGCATATACTTACATCTTACACACTAGCTAATTCTATTTGACCACAACAATCTCTATCTATCTCACTACATACATACCATTTTAATTGTTGGGATATGGACTATATTGAAGGGGATTTATATGATTCTGAACAATTATTTATTTTTGTGAACAATTAATGGACAAACATTTGATAAAATTAAGCATTTATACATAGATATATTATTATATTGTAGGTATGATGATGATAACAAGGCAAGGGTTTGGGTGAAATGACTGACCTTGTTTGGGAGATGAGAGAGGGAACATGAGATACTCAGTTCATTAGGCAAAGGTTTGGCGGCGGAGGGCGGCGGCTGGCGGAGAAGATTGAGGCCGGCGACGGAGGGGAATGGAGGGCTGTGATTAAGCAGTGCCATCATCGCTTGTGGATTGTGTTCGCATGTTCTACGCCCATGACTGGATTGGATTTACCATCATATTTCCCTCCCTGTTTTCCAAATTTGAGGAAAAATTGCGCCACTGTTTTTTGTCCCATGAATATGTCGGGAAATTATTTAATAATCTAGAACATCACGTGATTATATTTTAACTAATCATCAATTATTTAACTTACATGTTGTTTTCCGTCTAACATAAATCATGGTCTCTATCTTTCTTTACCAATCAAAATTTTATGAGACACTACATATTTATATTCGAAAAATATTAAATAATCACCCTTAAAAATTAGGTAAATGAAACTCAACTTTCATGAGATTCTACAAAAAAATTTAAAAAAAAAGTACAATAAATTTTAGGTAAACTAAATTCAATCGACTCTTATTGAAAATAAGTTTAATAAAATATTTAAAAATAATTTTTTGTAATATTTTTTACATATATCATTAAAAATTGATAATTAATGTTTTTTTTTTTTTGTCACGATTTTTATGAACTGTTGCTAAACTTACAATTAGTGACTTTTTCTGTAACGAATTTTTCAAACTATCATTGAAAATTAAAAATTAATTTTTTTTAAAAAAATTAAATTATCGTTAAAATTTATAATTAATGACATTTTTTGTGACAAAATTTTCAAATAGTCGCTGAAAATTAACAATTCTTAATGTTTCTTAATAGTATTAAATGAAAAATGTCATTAATTATCATAGAACCTATTGGACAATAAATTCACTTAACACGTAAATCTCCCTAAATTTTATAATTTTCACATTATTATTTTGAATTCTTGTCTACTAAGATTAAATTAATTAAAAATAATACAAATATTACAAAAACATAAAAAAATAAATAACATGAAATATATATTTTCATGTAAAATATATAATATTATTTTTTCATTTATATAAGTAATTAATTATTAATTAAAATAAATTAACTGTTATATGAATTAAAATATTTAAGAAATTCTATGCAATGTATCAAAATTATTGGGCTTATAGTTTTTCTTTAAAACTTAAGAGAAATTATAAATTTACTCTCTAAAATTTTGTTAGATTGTCCTTGGATTACGAATTTGAGTTAAAATTTAAATAAATTATGAGGTAAAAGAAATTAAAGTGCTTAAAAATAATTTTTTAACTTCTTATGAAAAAAATAAAAAAATAAAAAAATAATAATAATAATAAAAGAGCAAAAATAAAACTTAGACCTTTTTTTATTACTTTTTAGCTTTTTAAATTTTTTACTAAAATTCTTTCTTCCCAAACATACCCAAAATTTCCTAAGCCCAATTGAAAAATGGGCTAGGATTGGAAAATTTGTTTCAATTCTAATTGGCCCGCCCAACAATTATGTCATATAATGTGTTTATGTAAGTATCCATATTTATGTTATGTTCTGCATTTTTAACATTATTTTTATAAACATAAATTATGTATGTTAGATTTTTATTCTTAGTAATCCCGTTTGACAAAACTCCTTTAACTTGTAATTTTATTCATACTTTTATTTCGGTAAAGTTATGAGTTTTTAGATGTAAATCCAACTTGATTTGTGCCTTGTAGGAAAGTTTCAAAAGTTAATTCTTTCATATTTGCCAAAAATGCATTCGAAGTTACTTGTCCGCTCGAGCGGCCGTTTGTGCGCTCGAGCGGAGAATTTTTTGTTCCAAAAGTTTGATCGCCTGCAAAAATACTGGGAGTTACATTTTTCCGCTCGAGTGAAATTTCTTGCGCTCGAACGTTAGTTTGCTCGAGCGGTCATTCTTGCGTTCGAGTGGAGATCGCGGAACAAATTGCTATAAATATGTGTTTCAGTCAGATTTTAGGATTAAAACTTCCAGATCTTCTTATTAGATATTATGGTTTATATTTGGGGCTATTTTGCTTGGTTTCTTTGATGTTTAATTAAGTATTCAACTCATAATTTAAGAAGTATACATCAAAGGATTGTTTGTTTATTCTATACAAAAAAAAAGAGTTCTTTTTCGGTGGATTCTGAGGAATTCGGGCCTGAAGCTTTGGTGGATTCCGAAATGGCTCATCGTTGTGATTCGACATCAGCATTGTGGATTCAACATTGGAAAAGACAATTCTGAGGTGAAGATGGGGCTGAAAGAGACACATAGGAGTCGGTTCGATTCAAGCGTGGATTTTCTAGGTAATTGAGAGTACACTTATATAATTCATTTATGTCTTCTTAGTGCATTGTTTTGTGGATTTTGCCCATGCTTTTTTTTTATCACAATTGGAGGCGCTCCAATTGTGATTTTTCCACGTTAAAATCATTGTGTCGATTTGTCTTAATTGTTTGGTTGGAATTGATATTTACTGCTTAAAATTGATACATAATCACAAATTAATATTTAAGAGATTTTTAGATTTTTCAATGTATTAGTAGCCTTTTAAAATAAATGTTTACAAAACTTGTACTCCTAACCTTAATTAAAAGCCGACTCTTTTACTTATTACAAAAAAGAAAGTATAAAAGTAAAGAAATGACATGACTCAAATAAACAAAATAAACAAATAAACTAATGGAAAATGTTTGGGACTCTCTTTGAGGATGACCGCCACACTTCCAAAGTGATTTTGGCTCTCTATGCAAACCTTACACATGCATGAGTGAGCCCTAAATCATGAGTAGTCCAGATTTGTAGAGGTCTTGTAGGGATGAGGGTCACAATCATTGCTCTAAACTAATTTTTTTGACACTTCTCAAAAGAAACTTAAGTAATCATATGTTTTTATTTAAAATGTGATCCCAAAAAATGTACAAAAATATCCAAGCTATATGGGCTATGGGCTTGTGGTTTTTATTTTGTTTTTGGATAATTTTGGAAACATATTTGTAAGTCTGATCTTAGGTCGGGAATGAGAAACTATTTCAAGTATAGAAAAATTAATGTATGATTTAAATTCGTTAATAGGCATAGTCCACATTCATAATGAACTTAAATCATGCATTAATTTTCTATATATTTTTTTTCCTAGGCATAATATTGCTAGTCATCAACATTCAAATTGTTTAACAATCACGAGTTGTTCGAAATACAGAAAAAACAATTTTCCAAACAACATTAAAGTTTGAAATTCATCTTCTATACATAAGATTAGTGTTATATTAACAAATATTTGTTTACAATCCGATATAACACATTGATTTCTCATTCCAAATTTTAAACACTCAATGTGACATGAGTTTAGTAAAATAAGTTTATTTGTATAGCATTTCCATTCCATAAATGTTAACAAAATTCTTACTGAAAATATAATTATTATATGATAGATCTGTGTAGCTGTGCTTATTAGTATTAATCACACATAAATTGTAATGGATAGATTAAAGATCCTGCAAAAAATAAAAACAAAATGAAAAGAATTACAAGAGAAGAAAATGGAAAGCCTTATGAACATCTTTAGCATATATGGACACAAAATCAACCAAAGAACCAACCACAAAACATGTATAATCGGAACCCCATCATACATATTTGATTTTTGGTTTTGTGGTTGATTAAATGTCCTTAGTATTTTTGTTCTATGGAAGGTATTCAATATAAATGAAGAGAGTAAGTCCAATGAAAAGTGACCATTTCTGAAATTTTGCCTATTTATTTGGGATGGCCCTTCTCACTTGATGAACTTCAAAGGCCTCATCATTACATTGTCTTCATGATCCAATATCTGCATTTATGCAAAATTTAAAACAAAAAAGTAATTAGTAAAACAGAGTACTACCCATTAAATACATAAAACTTTACTTCTTTTTTTTTTTGGTAAATTACAATCACTTCCCGTAAAGTTTGAAAATAATACAGTTAATTCTACATTTTTGACATAATTACACTGGCATTCTTTTTAGTGACGAAAACTAATGCAGATGGTTAGTAGACATTGAATAAACAAATTACCTTTTTTTTGGTATGTTCTTCAAATACATTACATTAATACGTAATATCAAGAAAATAATATGAAATGGCAAAAAATACACATCTTGCCTAGTATTTTTAAAATCTATTTTTGAAGACATCTTTAGATTAACTGAAAAACAGCTATGAGCCAACTTTAATGTTTTTTCATTTTCAAATTTTTCAACACCTGTTTGGCAGAACTGTGGGAGACTGCTTATGGCTTATGCCCAAACAACTTATACCTTATAACTTTCAACGATTTCCAAATTTTATTCTCAAAGATATCCAAATTTCAAATTAGCTGATTTCTGACTTCCACAAAGTTATAAGCTATAAGCATAAGCTAAACCAAACATATCAAAACAGCTTAAATTAAGCTGAAAGTTGAAAATAAGTGCTGACAAACAGCAAAAGCAAGTTTCAGAGACGATACCAAACAAGCCTTAACAGCCCATAACTCTCTCTTTTTTAGAGGGATAGGAATGAAAACAAATGGAACAAAACAAAGGCTTTGGAATTTGGGGGTGTGGTTTTGGAATTTAGCTGACATGAGAGGGCTCATTAATTACTATTTAGCCAGGCAATACGACAAATTCGAGAAGCTTTTTGTATTCACCCGTGATAAGGTTGCAGGTATTTTTTCGCAATTTTTAAGTATAATTATCAATCAACTAAACTTATTTCAAAAGGAGATGAGATGATAGTACTTACGTGGCAATGGTAGACATAACCAGGCTCTGCAGTTGCATCGAACACGTATGATGCATTTGAATGTATGTAAGAAAACCTCACTAGGATCTTGGTGACAAATCCAGGAGTCATCTTGTACACGTTCTTCCACCCTTTCTCATGGGCAAGCACTTCCGTCCTGTTGCCACGTGCGTATTTGCTTATTTGGCACTTGATCGCATCGTTCATCTTCACCATACAATTTCGAAACTCATCAATGCCTACCAATTCCGTCTGATCTAACACCGCAAATAGACCCAAATGGATGTGCAAAGGGTGATTGTCCCCCGTTAGATTGATCACGTTCCAAACCTCTGTGGTCCCTACTTTTGGCATCTCAGTCACCGGTTGTTCGTATGATTTCGCATTTAGATACAAATGTGTAGGCTCATCAATGTTGCTTGTGTACTCAAACATAGCGATATATCGTGTTACCGAAGCACTGGATAAATTAGGGTATGGATATTTGATCAACTTATTGAGTACGTACCGCGTATCAATCTCACGTTCATTTTTTATGATGAACTTAATAACTTTGTCATTGAATTTGTTGACCGGGTCACCTGATGGGTATGGATATACTGCGTCATTGGCGAGGATAACTGAACCAAACTTTGATTTTGAAAAGTCAACAATCACGTCAGCAATCTCAGATGGGGCTAGAAGGATCTCTTTGAGAGTCACTGGCCGTTCAACGTAGACTGAATCAGATGCCACGTGGATAAATCTTAGACCATCGGTGAAGAAGAACTTAAAAAATCGAGCATTACTTGCATTGATGATCCGAAATCGATACTTTCTCCGCCGTACGATCATGCGAGGCCAAGCTTTGCCATTTACAATAATAGCATCACCAAAATACTCAGGCTGCCATTGAGGATGTATGGTGGGATTATTTCCAGTAGAGTTCATGAATAGCGAACCATCTGTACGAAAGCTACGATCAAAGACCATCAACGGACGATCGAATTCATCACCAAATGGGAGGCCAAGTGGGTCTTCAATCGTAGGGTGGCGGATGATGTAGGCCCCAATCAAGCCGGCTAGAAGGTTGACTCTGGTCAACCCCATTGCATGATCATGGTACCATAGATTTCCTGGTTGTTGTTGGTTGTAGTAGTGATATGTTTTCTTCGTCCAAGTGGGTCCTTTTTCTTCAAATCGGGCGGTGAACCATGACTGTGCATGTCCATCACTCTCTGGCTCACCGATGCTACCGTGGAGGTGAACCACCGTAGGAATGCCCTTCTTGGTGGTTGGGATGGCAGTTGGGATAGTTGGGTCCCAAGGAAGTAAGTGCTTTGAAGGAAGGTGATTTTGCCACGTCACGTAAGTGTCGATCCCGTGGAGGGCCTCGATCGTTGGACCAGGGACCGTTGCGGTGTGCTTGCTTGTACCGTAGGCAAACACTCGGGTTGGAGGAAGATCCCTATGAAATTTCTGCAAATTAGCAAAAGAACAAATCACAACCATCAAAACAAGTGACTTTATTCAAGAAAAGAGTAGCTTTTTGAACACACTTTAGTATATCTATGCCAAAAGAATAAATGGTTTGATATAATACTCCATTGATTTTATAAAATTCTCAACTACTAAAGTAGTAAAACAAAAAGCAAAAATAAAAAATATTGATGGCCAGCAATATATATGCTTTAGTAGTTGATGATAATTAAGAAAATAGAAAATTATGTGTTTGATAAATTGTCATAGTTTAACAATTCTTGATATATAATAAGATTTTAAAGTGAATTTGAAGAAGATAAGCTATACCTTAATAGATTAAACAATCCTAAAGTGAACAAGTGATAACAATGACATTTCTTTTTTACGAGACAGCCTAGCATGTGGTATTCGTTCCATTTTTCCTCTCACAATTACACCATGGATAGTATAAACAAGCAAACAATAAAAACAGAAAAAAAGATTTTTAAAAAAATTATTCAAACAAAGTTTTATTCTATTTATTAATTGATACAGGTCATATCGTCTCTAAAACTTTAACACTGAAGTGGTGGGTTTTATAATTTAAATTAATAACTATCAATTTAGAGTACGGTCTAAACTCAATCATGAAACAGTAAATAATTTCACGAAAATAAGTTGGTTTGGATTCACTTTCACAGTTAAACAGTGGACAACTGGTTGGTTTTTAGTGATTTTTTTTTTTTTTAAATTCAAAAAAAAAATTTACATTTTTTTGTTCTTGACTAGACAGAAATGTAAAAGTTTCAACATAAAAAATAAATTTGAAAAAAAAAATCCAGAAAGGACAACAAAAAAAAAAGAAGCCAAAAGCAGTTACTTTTGAAAAAAAAATCACTTGGAGACCAAAAAAAAAAAAATTTGAATGTCGGTCGAACTCGACTACTTTCTCAAGGAAAAAAAAAAAAAAAACTACTGATTGGGATGACTCCAAACAATTCAATCCGGGTATGGCACCAACATTCTATATGCAAGTTCATCAATTTGAATAGGAACTCATTATTGGTAAAACAGGCAGTCCCTCAAATTTTGGACAATGTTCTATTCTGTTCTGTGCAATTTCTGATGAACTAAAAATTGATAATTTAAAAGTAAATAGTAAATCCATGAAAATTAAAAATAAAAATAATTACAAAATTATGAAAATATAAGTAAGTCTATAATGTGGTGCATGTAAAGGTTATGATTTTAAACACAACTCCCGCTTGTACCGGAGTAGTAGCTTGTTTGGTTTTACTTTTAAGGATTCACTTTTCATAAATTTAAATTTTTTGTTTTTCATATATTTTTGTTTTTACTAAATTTTTTAATATTTTAGTCAATTTTTTTAATTTTTAGATACACCTAATATCAATACACTTAAAAAGTATAATATTTGTGAAAAAAATCTTTAAAAAATTCACTAAATATAAAAAATACAAAAATTCAGTACATTTTCATATTCTTGTATATTTATTGATTTTTTAAAAATATTTGTTTTACAACTATTTTACCTTTTAGATATATCCAAGTAAGATGCATATAAAAAAATATAAAAAATAGTGTAAAATTTTAGAAATTTTCATTAAAAAAAAAATACGAAAAACAAAAAATTCTATTTAAGTTGAAACCAAACACAGTCTCAATTTACGATTAATATCTATACTTTTCATTGATTCATAATTTTCTCCAATTTAAAATGCAGAAATTAAAAGTATTTCCAATTTTTTAAAAATATTTTTGTCACATAAATTATAAATTATAAATTATAAATTATAAACACAAATATACCAAATATTTTGACACACTCTTCCAAACAAAATAGGGTAAATTGCAAACACATCCCTTGAGATTTACTTAAATTATTACCCTTTATAGTTTTAGAAATTACATTATGGCCCCACAAAGTTTTTAATTTCATAACAAATAGGCCATTTTATTAATAAATTATCAAGTTAATTAATAGTTTTTAATAATGTTAAAATTTTATTTCAATTAATAATTCAGATAATTTTATTATTGTATAAGTGAACAGTTAGAAATTTCACTTTTTCAATTAATTCTGTTAAATAAAAAATTTCTAATAGAGAGATATTTGTAATTTTTTAAACCACAAAGAACAATTTATATTTTAAATAAGTCTCAGGGATATATTTGTAATTACCCAATAAAATAAAATAAAATAACTACCAAACCCAAATTATACAGGAAAAGGGGTCACTACTGTGCTTAAAGCATAACAGTGACTGTGGTGCCTCCGTTTGAGGTGTATTATGGCCTTATTTTTATGATCCAAACCGTTCGTTTTTGTAGGGTTTGTTGAGTATTTCATGCCTACTAAAAATCATATTAATCGGATATCAACAACTATATGATCGATAGTCAAAAAAATAAATAATAAGTTTTTCTTTTGAGAAATAACATAAACAATATGCGATTCGATCATATCGTTATTTATATCCGATTAATATGATTTTTGGCAGGCATAAAGTACTCAAAAAACTCTACAATATGAACGGTTTGAATCATAAAAATAAGACCATAATATATCTCAAACGGAGGCACTACAATCACTGCTGTGCTTTGAGCACAGCAGGACCTGTTCCAATTATACAGTGGCCCTGCTCTAAGCTCACCTAACATCAGCAGTGGCGCTCATCTAAAGTCTCGCCTAATAAAAGATCTATTTTTTTTAATTTATTGTGTGTATATATCACATAAAAATAAAAATAGAAGCAACACTAAAAAATTGAGCCAAAAAAACAGAAGTAAAAGTTGACCAAATGAATTGTTCATTAAATTGTATTTATACGCAAAAAAGATATTATCCTATTATTATATCTCTCATCAATTACCATTATGATTTCCCTCCTCTCCATCTCCGAAACAATAAAGAAAAAAAAAAAAAAAAAAACGAACGTAAATAAACTTCTAAACGAAAAAAACACTCATCATTATATCTCTCTAATGAGTAATATTAGGTATTATAAAAAAAATATCATGAAAAATTTTCCATCGTTAAATTATACATACAAAAAAATATCACACTAATTAAAAGATAAAAAATCTTCATAAAGTATTTTATGATCCCTGTATTATTGCTCTCTAATTAAAGAACAAATCACCGACTCTTGCAACATATAATTAATTGATAAGGGTTTGGATGTGCAAAGTGCATATTATATGTATTCACATAAATTTTTATAAATATACATAAATTATCTAATAAAATTGTGTAAATTTTTACAAATATACGTAAGTTATAATCTCTCAAATTTTTATGAGTTAACTTACGTATATTTGTGAAAATTTAAACAATTTTTTGAAATAACTTGCGTATATTTATGAGAACTTATGCAAGTATATATATACTTACACACTCAAAAATTGCCTTAATTATAATTGGTATAATTTTATAAAAATAAATAAAAGATCAAAATAAAAATAAATTATGATATGAGTTTTTTAATTACTAAGTTTTTTTTAGAAAAACATAAATATAAAAGTAAATCACAACATAAGTTTTTTGACTAATGATAAAGATTATGAAAAAAAATATCATGAAATACTTTATAAAAATTCTCTACTATTGAATTACAAATACAATCAAACAGTACACGCTATGAAAAGATGAAAAATTTTCATAAAATATTTAATGATATTTTTTTCATAATCCTTCGTTACTCTAGTTTTTTTAGTAAAACATAAATATAAAAATCTAATTACTAATTTTGCAAAAAGAAAAAAAACTAAAATTTAAATAATTACAGAGTAGAATGTAATTTGGAACCTACTTTTCTAGGTCCAATATTGTTGGGATAAAAAAATTTCTTTAAATTCAAATGAACAAATATTTTTTACAACGTAGATATTTATGATATATGAGATAAGGTGTATAAAAAAAATAAATAAATAAGAAGTGAACCCAAAAGTATCTAAAACAGAGAAACAGAGAGAGATGGGGGGATTATGTTCGGCTTACCCATTTCTTCTGGAACATTCCAATCTTGAGTGACTTAGAAATGGGGACACCATTGACAAGGTTGTAAGCAGGTAACTTGGGCATATCAGGAAGATCATCAACAAACATTTCCAACTGTTGTGGACTTACTAACTTGTCTTCTTCTCCCCATATTAAAACTCCCATCAAAGCCACACAAATCAGATCATACAGAAGAATCCTCTTCATTTCAACCAACTTTTGATATAAGTACAGAGAGAGACAGAGAGAGAGAGATGAGTAAAATGGAGAACTTGGTTGGGTTCTAATTCACATGTGGAGGGAGAGAGAGTATGAGTGAGAGAGGAGACAAAGAGGACCTCTGTAAGAGCTGGGTCTGATACTAATAATTCACGAGAGAGAGAGAGAGAGGGAGGGAGGGAGGGAGAGGGAGAGTTGATGTGTGTCTGTGTGATGGGTGTTGTAGATGTTAGCTTTAGGGAATCCCATTCGGCACACATGTCTGTAGGTTATGAATCGTCACTTTATGAGTAATGCTAGATTCTCAAATAATTTATCAAACATTTTATTAAATTTCTCACATCGATATTTTTGTAAGTTTGATAAGTCTCACACCTATATAAAAGATTTAATAAAATATTTATTAATTATTTAAGGTTCATAACATTTTCTTCACTTTATTATGTATTTTTTTTTAAGAATAATGGTAGAGACCAAAATTTTACCAAAAGTTTTATTAAATATAGATGTGAAACCCACACAAAATTAGTTTCACGTGAACTCCACACTTATGTGAGATATTTTGTAAAATTTTTGATAAAATTTTTAAAGTTTCTAATTTTTGTTTTTTTAAATGTATATGTTATGTGTTTTTGTAATAAATATAATTTAATTATTTTTTGATATTCATAATTTAAAAATAAAATTATATATTTTTATGATAATATTATAAATATTTATGTTAATGTTAAATGTGATTTATAATGTTGTCACAACGTGTAACATTATTCAAAAAAATTATTATTCATTTCTTAATAACAAAATATTATTTTGACCCTAGAGGCATTTATTAGGATATTGTTTAGACTCTAGAAGCATTTATTTGAAAATTGTTCTGACTCTAGTCTTATAAAAATTCTTATATTCCCATCAACTCCCACTAAGTGATTCTATTGTCTCTAATTATATAAATGGATATAATTAAAAATAAAAATAGATAAAATAGATTTGAAAATTCAAAAATTGTAGATGGAGTAAAATTCGAATATTCTTTTGATAGGAAGATACTAATTTAGAAATATAAAATCAGTTTGGATAGAAAGACATTAATTTGAAACGATCTAAATAAGTATATTTTTTAATTTTTTTATTAAAAAAAAAGAAAAAAAAAGTAATGTGATCCAAATAAAACAACCTACAATTTAGAGATCAACAATGATAGAGATCACTAATTTTTGAGCTCTAAAAAAATCACTAATGACATGACACTCAATAAAAAAAGAAAAAAAATACAACACCAAGACCAACACATCAAATCATTCATGGTGAGGCCTATTGCCACATCATTAATGGTAGCACTAATTAGTGCTCCCACTCATTTTCTTTTAGAAATACAAAATTAGTTTGCAAAGTAGTCAACAATGAAGAAACATCCAAAATTATTTGAAATTGAATGGTTTAAATATATATATATATTATTTAAAAATGTGAATATTCATAATTTTTTTTAGAAGCTTAAAGTTGTAAGTATGAATAGTATTAAACACTATTACATCTTTAAGTCATTCAATTAAAAATATGAACATTCACATATTTTAAATTAAAATTAAATATCTAATAAAAAGTATGAACATGAACATTCTTTTTTTATTTTAAAAATTATGAACTTTTATACTTTTCATTCATTTGGACTCCTAACTTTCAAATAGATGTGTATTTTGAAAGTTATAAAATTTTGAAATTTTAAAACATTAAAAAAAATATCATAATAGCATATTGACCAAACAAAGGCAAAATTATCATGTTTTAAGAGATATTGGATCCTAAATATTTTAATAGAATCCAAAACACACAGTTGTCAAAAAAAAAAAAAATCATTATTTCTCTCTTAACTATGTTTCAATATTACACAATATTTACTGTAAAAATACAAAATATATAAATAAAAAATGATTGGATTTCTCTCATATTGATATTTCAATATGAGAGAACTAAAGCGGCTTATCGGGCCCACTACAAGTTCAATTTCGATGATCCGAACCATTTATTTTGTAGAACCTTCAATGTATAATATCCATGAAAAAATTTAGATCAATCTGATAATTGTAACATTTTTATTTTATAACATTTGTCTTTAAAAAAATAAATGATATATTTCAAAAATATATTTGTAGTCTATTTTTCAGTGACAAATACAATAAAAATAAAAAAGTTACGAACATTGGATCAAATTAATTTTTTTATGAATATTATATTGAGAGTTTTATAAAATGAACGGTTCAAATAATTAAAACAAAATTCGTGATGGGCTTTATATGCTCCTCAAATTCTCTCATATTGAGATCTCAATATAAGAGAAACTCAACTCATAAAAAAAATACATAATAAATTGCATACGCTACATTAGATTTGTCCTGTTTGAAAACTTGAGATTTTAATTAAAAAGTTAAAAATTCACCGCAAGTTATTACATAATTCTCTTTATTTTTATGTCTTTTTATATAAATTAAAAGAATAATTAAAGTAACCATTCTTTGGTGTGAAAATGAAAGGATGATTTGATTTGTATGTATTTCAATGGCTAGGTTTCTATGTCTTCCCCACAAAAAGTTATAAAAAAATAATAATAATAATTAAAAGGGGCTGTTGAATTCCAAAGGGACTGCTGCAAACGCTTGCTTTCATCTGCAGGACATTTTCTTGTCTCTTTCTTCTCGGATACTTTGATCTGTAGTGCCGTCAATTAATTACACAGATCCCTTCAATTACATTCCAATATTATTTTTAATTATCTTCATCCAAAAATTATACATTTACCTGCTTTAATTAATCATTAAAATGGTACAAATGTTCTTTTAGAGACCGAAGTGATTTCATTTAGTCGTTGTTGGGCAAGTGATTTTTATTTTTATTTTTTGTCTAAATTAATTATAAGAAAGATAAAATAAATTAAAAAATTAATAAGATAAAATTTTACATTCAAATCATAATCATTTTACTTTCTTTTCTTACAAAATTTAAAAAAATCAATCCAAACGAACTTTTTAGTCTTAAGCTAAAAGAGTCAAAAAGTCAATCTACTTTCTAAACGAATCCTAAATAGAATCCAAATATATGATTTTTTTTTAGTTGAAACTAGGGTGGACAAATAGCGGATTGGGTCAAGTTCAACCAATACTATAGTATAAATTATATGTGAAATCTTAAGCTTGGTCTGGCCTAACATCGAACTTAACTAAGTATCCCCAAATCTGATTAAAAAAAAAATATTTAAATCTCAAATTTGCCCACAAAACCAAATAAATATAAATTATTTATTTATTGTTCTGAAAGGCTATTAAATTATTTAGACCATTTTAAATTTCTTAAGTTGTAAATGTATTTATGAAGTATGAATATTTTAAAACTTATGAAATGCTAAAGTTTTAAATATATATTACCATATAAGCATGTTAATAAAAGATAAGGCTAAAGTTATCATGTAAAAATATTTAATTGTAGCTTGACTTAAAATGTAGAGAACAGAGGGTCAATCATTACAATTGAAGGTAAAAAGGAAAGTGAGATAAGATAAAATACATAAATGCTAATTGTTATTAACTTTATTATTTCATAAAAGAATATAATGATGTAATGTGAGAATAGGCCTTTAGGTCAATGTGAAATTATACGAACTTTGCAATGGAATATCACTTTCATCTAATAAACAACATTTTTTTCTTTTTTTTTTCTTTTTTTTTGTTACAGAAAAATCCTCCCACTCTTCCTCAGGTCCAGAACAACGTCCCTTGTAGAGATCACCAAGGGAGAGCATTAGGGTGTCCTGTTGTCCGTTCCAAGATAAGAGACTATAAACTGGGAACTTGCCCCGACCTCCCAAGACAAGTTCCGCTTAAGTCAGGACTTGAACATCGGGAGAGCATTGGACGCACACCAAGAGTTGTGGTAACAACAACTTAAGGCTAACTTCCTAATCAACTGCCCTATGCCCAAGAAATTGGCCTAAGGAGTTTTGAACTTGAAACCTAAAGTCTTAATCCCTAAGTCTTTACCAAGTTGCCAAACACCCTTGGATATTTTCTTTTCTCCTATTTTCATTTACTAAAGTAACACTTTCGTACAAATTAGGTTTAGATATAGACTTGCCAGCAAATTGAGTTGAAAAGTTAGTAGAAAATCACGTGCTTGACCAAGAAATCTATGCAAAATACTAATAATGATAAATAAATAAATAAAAAGAAAAAATGAAAATCAATGCTTGTGTGGTGGATCTTTAATTTGCTCTATCCTTATCTCTCATGGTCTAGCATTATACATCATCACTCCTAGTGATGACCACATGTTGTCAAAATTGTAGTGTGAACTCGTGTGTTAATGTTAGCAAGTGATTGTTAAATAAACCTAAAGTTAGGGGCTCAATTATTACTACTTATATGTGGGTTTCTCTCTTTGTATAATTATTTGAGACCTTTTCTTGTTAAGTAATTGTTGAGCTTGGCAATTATTTTTTTAGTTGTTTATTTTTTATTTTTTTATAACAATAATAAAAATTGATGCATTAAATAATTGATAAAAAAAAGTTACTTCTTTGTTAGTGAATGCTTAGTTTTTTTTTAGCCGAAAGTAAATAAGTTTTTACTTTTTGAGTTATTTAGACAAAAGCAATTCTTTTAGAGTTTGTCGTGCTTACAAAATGTTATAGACAATATATGTAACATTTTTTTTTAGAAAAAAGAATTAAAATTGATAAAATAATATTTAAGATTGACTATATATGTCACAAGAAATATTTAGACAGATTAGTCATCATATAAATTGAAAATAATATGGTGGTAAAATTTGAATATAAAGTTTAACTAGTAATTTTGTATTTCAAAAGGATAGAAAATTAAATTGTAAATAAAAATTATAATCTCACTTAATTTTTTTTTGTCTTACATCTTAAATAAACTTGAGTCATCTCTAACTTAAGTAATGTATTGTTAATTTTTAATTGATTGTTCAGCTTGATATAAGTCCAATAAAAGCAATAGACATGCATATGAAGTAGTATAGTACATAATATATAATCAATACTGCACCAATCAAATGACATTTTCCCTTGCAAATTCACAGAAAATTTCAAATAAAACAATCATCTATGCTTGAGTGGAGGTTAATATACATATACAAACAAAATTTCGAAATTCAGCTATGTTTGTTAATAATTAGGGGACTTGGCGAAGTATTCGTTCAAGGAGTTTGTCATTTGGTATTGAGAATTGGAGTCACAGATTTTACCATACGCAGACAAAACTGCATGACACAACGAAGTCAAAACCACTCCAAAATTCTTCTCACTAGCTAGTAATTAGTGTTGACTTGACACTACAGGATATAAGAATTTTAGAAATTAAATTTTTTAATTTTTAAAAGTAAAAATTTTATTACAAAATATATTTAGGAATTAATTTCTACCGTCGTATAGATAATCGTTAAAAGATTATTCTAAAAAAGTCAAAAATAAGACTTTTAGTGACAAAATTTAAAAAATATCACTAATAAATAGACTTTTAGGGATAATAATTTGATCTCAAAATGGTTTATTTTTTTTAGACAAAAATTTGATCCCAAAAAGATAATAATTCATCACTAATGTCTAATTTTTGTTGGTAAAAATATAATGACGACACTTTTCATAATAAAAATATTTGGTCCTTAAAAAATAATTTTGTCCCTAATTTTAGTCTGCACAAGAAATTCAGAAAAAGAGTTGCACATTTCCCCAACCCTTTTTTATTTTTATTTTTTAATCTTTCATCATATTAGTTTTTGTTTAGTGTAATTTATTGAGTTCCTTATAAAAAAAAATTAATAAATTTATGTCAGAATATTTAGTATAATTTTTATTGATAATAGAAACAATTTAATTTGAAGAAAAATTTAATTATTTAGAAACAAAAGTAATGAGGGAAACCACACATGTAGCCTATGGTTTATAAAATGAAGTTCCTTATATATAAGGTATTTTAATATTTTATCTTAAGTCTTTAAATTTACAAATGGTGTACTTTAGTTTTTAAATAGGAGGAATCAGTCAATACACAGAAAAAAGAAAACTACATCACAAAATGACTTGAGTTTGAGCTTCACCCCCACAAAGTTTGAGTTGCACCTCATCATAAGATGAGTTGATCCCATCATGTTTGTGTAATTTTTTTATCTGTATCATTATTGAGTAATTTCTCATTTTAAATAAGAGAATATTTTGTGTTAATTTTTAAATGTTAGGAAGTTAAATCAAATTTGTCTATAATTTTAAGAATACTTTGAAAAAATATATATTAAAATCATATAGTTATAATTATTAGATTAATTTTATTTTTATATATAAAAAATCTATACAAAAAATGAAGGGAAAATTGCAAAAAAAAAAAATGATATCAACTCAAAATAATTGCAATGTCATAGAAGTATAAACAATTTATATATTACATTGTACAACTAAATTTTATATTTTGACCTCTTTATAATTATTTTGAGTTTATATCATTTTATTATAATTGTCCAAAAATAAATGGACCAAATTATGAATATGGAACACAATGGGCCCACAATAATGGACTGGACTGGACTGGACTGGTCCAACTTTTTTTGAGAAAGCCGAATATGAGGCTTTAATTTGTACAACTTTTTGATTTTTAGCAGACCTTACTTTATACAACTTGTTTGTTGTTTCCTAATACTACTTTGTTTGGTTGTGCCTTGGTCGTATTACTATCACCACAAAATAGGAGAATCAGTAATTTTTTGGAAAATGGTATAAAACTATTTATAAATATAAGAGAATATTATCAACTTAGACAAACACTATAGATATTAGCAAGTTTTATAATGGGTAAGAAATAAATAATGAGCCCCAAAAAGGTTAGAAATAAGTAATCCTGATTTTTGCAAGGAATGACATATTAATCTCTCCGTTGAGAATATATAGAAGTGACCAATCAAGTTAATTAAGTTGATTAAATGCAAGTATTTCAATAATATATATACACTCCGTTTGTTTGGGAAAAAAATGTTTTTTGAAAATATTATTTGTACTTTCTAACATTTGATACAACAAAAAATGAAAATCAATAGAAAACAAGTTTATTTGGACAGAAAATATTTTTTAATTTTAAAAGGTGAAAAATGATTTTTGACCTAAAGTCTATTAATATCACCACACTATCACCGCCATTATCAACCGCTATCACCACCGTCAACTATTACCATCATCGTCGTCATTACCATCGACACCATGCCACCATGTTTATCTCTACCTTCATCCTGCTATCACTACCATAAAAAAAATCTTGAATTTTTCTTTTATAAAAAATATTTTCTGTCAAAATAAAAAGTGCAATAATGAATTCATTTAATATCTTAGGAGTATACTAATTTCGCATTTAGTCCTATATTACTATTTGTTTTTAGATGGATACTTATACTTGTATCCTATAAAAATTATATTAGAAATTACACGTACTCTACAATTTTTGTAGAGTATCAAATGAGCCGTGCAAAACCAAACCTAGCTTTATATGTTGCTTCAGTTTTACTAATAAGAAAAATGTTATATGTATTAATTAATGTACTAATTAGTTTATTAATTGATAATGTGATATAATTTTAGAGATTTTGTATATTTATAATTTGTATAATAAGTGGGGTTAGTAATAATAATATAACACTAGATACATTAATATGTATATTAATTAGTACATATAGCACCACCGTATTAATAATATGTATTGATTTCGAATCTAAAATTTGTCAACATAATCAATTGATTTGGTTCTCACATTATCTTTGATGCCAATAGACATTTATTTTGATTTGGGCCTAGTGTCATTTTAATCATTAATTTTTTAATTGTAACACATTTAATCTTAAATTTTGAATTTTATTTTAAATAAGGACAATTAAAAATACCATTGCTCAATTTTAAGGGCAAAGTCATTAATTTGATAAAATATAAACTAATTTAACAAAAATAAATGTCAAAAAAATATTTTTAAATTTTCAAAAATTATTTCTACCGACTAAAAATAAAACTATGTAAAATTGATAAATCCTTTAGACACTTATTTACTTATTTATTTTATTAAATTAATTTTTATTATGTTTTTGAATGATATTTATGTAATGGGTGATTGTTTTTATTTTCATTAAATTAGTTTTTATTTTTCAAAAATCAAATATAGCAACAATTTTGATATCATTATTAAACTAATCCATTAAATAAAAAAATTGAAAACTAAAAATATTTTATATATTAAATATATCAATCACACATTAAAAGCCTAACAACCACCGATTACATGATTATCATTCAAACACATAATAAAAATTAATTTGGTAAAATAAATAAATAAATGTCTAAAAGATTTATCAATTTTATATAATTTTATAATTGGTGGGTAAAAATTATGTTTAAAAATTCAAAAATATTTTTTTGACATTTATTTTTATCAAATTAGTTTATATTTTGTCAAATTAACAACTTTACCCTTGAAATTGAGTAATAGTATTTTTAATTATCTTTATTTGAAACAAAATTCAAAATTGAAAGTCAAATATGTTATAATTAAAAAGTCTAATACCAAAATGATATAAATCTCAAACTATAAAAATTATTATTATAATTCACCTATTTATAAATATAAAATTATAAATCTCTAACATTTCTCCGGACAGTATAACCTGCTTATATCTCTACAAGATTCAATAATCAGGGTATTTTGAATTTGTTTCATAACTTTCGGCCCTCGCAAAGGAGATGTGACAATAGGGTCAACCTCTATGAAAATGAAAATACCACTGATTTGAGGGCTTCTCAATGTAAGGGTAGTCCATTCATTTCATGCTTCATAGTTTTATAGAAAAAAGTCGTGGGTGTGTCTAAAAATGTTGCTGAACGGACTAGTTTCAATTGTATGATTTGGTTTGGTTTTTTGTTATGAAAATGGTTAAATTCTTATTTTTAGTAATTAAGAACAATTGACTATAGTTTGATTTTCAAATTAAAATTCAAAAAAACCAAATATCAAACTATTTCTTGTAAATAAGATTTTTTACACTTCTTACATTATTGAAAATAATATTTACATATTAATATGAAGAATTTGATGCATCTTTACATATTTTATAAAACTTAAGTGAGAGAATATTATAAAATTTTGAATTGTATTTGAATTTTTTAAAATATTTTTATAGATAGAATTAAATTGTATTGAGCTTCATAATATGAATATAGTGACAAGTTTTTTAATTTAGAATCACAGAATCAAACTTTAGTTTTAAATATTCTAAAATTTGATATATTTAATTTTTGTTCACCTTAAAATCAAATTAAATCAGTCTATAAATATCTTAAACTATGTTCAATTAAGAACAAGCTCTCTCTTATCCAATATATAGCTATTTCATTTGTTGCTCCATTTAAGAGGTGTGAGCAAATGTTTTTCAATGTCACCAATCACTGACTCTATTGTTATGATTTGTAGTCCCATTGAGGTGTGAGCATGTGTTTTTCAATGTCACTTATCATTGCATTTGATGATGATTTTCATCTCTACATTTAAGTGCTATCCCCTTAAGAGGTCATAAACTAGTAAGGTCTCGTTTGGGAACAGACTTTTTTAATAATTTTTTAATTTTTCGGTTAAAATGTGATGTAAAAAAAATTAATATGTTTGTGATGATTTCTTGACTTTTTACGAAAAGATGTGAAAAAAATAGAGAGAAAAGGGAATCTTTGACTCTTTAGTATGAGTTGTTGGTTTTTGATTTTTTTAGTAACTTTTTAACTTTTTAACTAAAAAGGACACTTGCCAAACAAGAAAATGACTGACGCCCCCATTGGGAGGTGACCCCATCACCCTTACTATTTTTTAATTGACTGAATTATTATTATTTTTTTTATTTTTTATTTTTTATCATAGAGCCTCACGTGGAGGTGAAGGTTCTGGGTCCCCAGCACTATTGTGCCAAATGAGGTCTAAAGTTTACGTGTAAGCCTTTTCAGGAGAGCCTACTAGAACCAACCTTTTGAGTTGGTTGTGTATAGGGCCTAGCTTGGTGGGGTTGAGGATTTGTTCAAATCAAATCCAATTGTAAAGGAATTTATTTAAAATTGATTCAAGATTTTGTTTCGTTTATTTTTTAGAATTTTTTAAGATAATTTTTTTGTTTTTAATCATCTTTTTATATTTAATTAATTTTTTAAAACTTTTTAGATGCACAGACGATAAAATTTTTTATAAAAAATGAGTGAGAACATTAATCAGTACTACCACTAATGATGTGGCAATGGACCCCACCCACAGCCACAATGTTTTTTTTTTTTTAAGCAGATGCCAACTCATTAGTAGTACTTTAGAGCACCACTTTTAGTGATCTATATCATTGTTGTATTTCTATATAAAAAAAAATAGTAGAATATGAAAAAAGTATGCCAAAAAAAAAAACACAAGCAAATTTTTTTTGTATATTTTTTTAAATTTTTTTTTACTTTTTAAAAGCTTTTAGAAACATTTAGATTAAATGCATCTATTTTTTTTAAAAAAAATGAAAAAAAAAAAGTCATTAAAGACCCAAAAAGGATCATATCTAAATATAATTTTTTAAAATAAAACCAAACAGAGTACAAGTTTTACGGCTTTTTTTTTTTTGGCTAGAAATTTGGGTTAGGCTTACATTGCTCAAACTCAACAAAAAAATAAAATAAAATAAAATTATATTGAGTTATCCTAAATTAATGTATTACACTTTTATAGAGAAAAAATATATATATACATATAAAAATTACAAATACAGAGCATAATAAGAAATGAAAAAGGATTATTGCTGGCCTCATTTGTTTGTTGGGCTAGATTGAATGTGATTATTAATACAGTGAATTAAATAAAGTGATTATTAGTGTGGTGATATTAAGTTAAATACGTAAGATATGTTGTGTTTGTTTGAGTAGTAGTATGATGGTATTAGTTGGTTGGGATTAAATATATAAAATTACATAAAAATTCTCATTATATGGATGGCGATTTTGTACTTTTTGTAAAATGAGGAGTAAAATAGTAATTTTGAATTTGAATAACACATCTCCCATGAGATTGCTAGTTTGATGGACTCATGGTCATTTTTCCAAACAAACATAGTTTTTGTAGAACCCACATGATTATTAATCCAATGCTACGAAGGAGGAAGACGGGGGATTTAATTTGTATCCCCAAAATTGTTAAGTATCCCTAATTTCTCATTAGTTTCTATTAAATTATTTAAATTATAATTTACTTTCAATACATCATATGTGTTTTTGGTAAAGTATCCTCCAAAGTACACCAAATAATGAACAAATCCAAATTTCAAAATACACCACTTTAGATTTTTTTTTTTTTTTTTCTCTTGTCTCAGTGCTAGAACCCTAAGAAGAGGAGGGACGAACAGCAAGACGAAATAGAAAATCCACCAACCAGCCCTGAGCCCACCACCATATCTAGATATATACACTTCATCATCCATTGATGCAAAGAATATGTATTCAAATCTAATCAATTTTCATCTCTCCATATTACTTTCATAGTCTCCATCAAACAACAACAACAAAAAAAAGAAGAAAGGTGAGATCAAGAACTTGATTCAAGTATTGTTCTCAATCACAGGCTCTCTTTGTTCCTCAACCAAAACGGTTGTTTCTTGGATGTCATAGGATGCATAGCGAGATAATTTTTTAAAAATTTATCAACTTCAAAGTTCAGAATACAACCACCCAAAAGGACAAAAGTAAAAAAATATATATATATTTATATAATAATGATGTTGATGGGTAAGAAGATGAATAGAAAATAATTGAAACTTGTGGAAGAAAATGAAGAAAATTGAATTTGGGTATAGGCCAAAGTAATGGACCCATATTGGTAAAAGCCCAAAGTGTATTATTCTTCTAGGCCCAAAAAAAGTCATGTCTCATTGTTGTTGTTTTAAACTTATAATGGATCATCCCCCAAAAAAAATGTATAGGCCCCCTGCTTCCTAGCTCCTTCCAATTGAAAAAGAGCCTCTTTCTTTGATACTATCAATGGATATGCATATAGTCGTACTTCAATATATTCGGCAGGAAATATTACTTTTTAGTACCTATAGCATACTTACAGGAAACCCCATTGCACTTATATCGAAGCCTAAGCTCAGACTCCCCACGTGCTCTAAGTGTTAAAAAATATGTTTAAACTTGACAAGAGGTTATGGAGACTTGAACCCCGGCTTTGAGTAAAAGATTTGAAGGTTTTACCACTGAACCAACCCCCTGTTGGTTAAAAATAAAAAAAACCTCTTTCAAAACTCAAGAAAAATCTCTTTAAAAATAAGAGAAATGCTAAACACAATACTAAAGGGTTGTTATCAATATTGAAAAATATATATATATAAAATATATATATGAAAATGTATAAAAAAATATAAATGTGTATTGACATATATGAAAAGTGTATTAAGACTATAAATATTTTGATATTTCGTGCTCTTTATTGACATTTTTTAATGTTGTCATTAGCAGAACCTTAAAAGGAAATTGAGTTAATCTCAAAAACTTTCCAAAACGTGGTGTTATTAATGATATTGAGGGTTTAAATTAATGAAGGTAGCATACGTGTGCAACTCAAATAAGTAAAGAATAAAAATAAATAATAAAAAAATTAATATTATAACATATATGTTGTCTAAATGATGAAAGTGTTGCTAATGAAATCTAAAATCTTAAGTTGATACCTTATACATCACCTCTTTATATAAATTTTTTATTTTAAAATAAAAAAATTTGTCACTTGACATGACGAGAAGGCTTGTATACCAAGTCCAGTCTTTACTTAAATCTGCTACATGATATGAGGAGAAGATTTAGATGTCAAATTCTGCCTTCACTTAATAATAGTATAAAAGATAGATAGATATTAATGATAAATTCATTTTAAAGGGATTTTTTTTCTTCTAATTTTACCCTTGTATATTTTCTATCAATTTTTACACATTACTTTCAATCACTGTGGGTGTTTGGAAAGTTGTTGTTTTAGTTGACTATCTTAGTTTTTGGCTATTTTTTAGTTAGCTAAAATTTTTGTGTTTGAGAAGATGATTGGATTTTTTTGTAATTGGATGTGATGTTTATGAGGAAAAAAGTGAATTTAGTGTGTTTGAATTTAATTTTTTGAAAATTAAGTTTTTTATTTTTTGTATTTTTTTGTTTTTAGTGAATATTTTTAAAATTTTAAGTAATTTTTTATTTTTTTAGATACACTTTACTTAAATGTATCTAAAAAGTAAAATATTTGTAAAAAATTAATAAATATACAAAAATATGAAAAATGTATTGAATTTTCGTATTTTTTTTATATTTTTTATATTTAGTGAATTTTTTAAATATTTTTTTCACAAATATTATATTTATGTTATGTGTGTCTAAAAAATTGAAAAAAAAAAAAAAAGCTTAAAATATTAAAAAAATTCAATGAAAACAAAAAAGTAAAATTTGTTAAATAGTGAATTTTAGAAATCAAAACCAAACAAAGGAATTATATTTCAAATTGTTTTGTTTTTATAGGGAAAAAAGAAAAAACAGAGTTTTTCAATTGTTTCAAAAGTTTCAGATTTAAACAATTGACCGGGTACAAAAAAAAAAAAAACTAATTAATTTCTTTACAAGCAAACACCAATTTTCAAATATACCATTGAATTATTGATAAATATATATATATATCATTGAATTACAAATTCATAACAAAAATGTTCGAAATCTTAAAAATTTTAAATTTTTATCCAAATGTCTTGGGAGTAAGACCCACATAAAACTCATGAATTTTTCACCTATATAAAACATTTAATAAAAATTTTAATAACATTACTCAATTCATAAGCTTCCATACTAGAGCCATTTCCTGCTTTGCCAGTTCAATAGTTTTTATTTAGAATAATACTTTAGACCCCCTCAAAAGGGGCACCCCCTCACCCCCTTTGACATGTGTCAGGGGGTGATTGGATGTGCAGGAAAAAAAAGAAAAAGAAAAATAAAAAGCAACCAATGAGAATGAGAGGGGGTGAAAGGGGGTGATGGGAAAAGGGGGTCTCTATCATTGTTGTTTTATTTATTTATTTATTTTTGAACATATGCACACTCTTCTGTAGTGGTAATGTCGGTGACACCATTTTTAACAGCGTGCGCACGTGACACCTGCATGCTCCGCTACTTTACATTTGTAACACACACACACACACACACAAATGTGTGTTTACAGTGAGTGTGTCTAGTCTACCCAACTGTTCCCACCACTTCTGCATCATGTCATCATGTTTCTCTGCACCTTTCCAGTAACCAATGTCACACCTTGTCTCTATTTCTAAAAAACATTAAAACGTAACTTTAAAGTTGACTCTTTGGTCCTCAAAATGATAAAAACCAAATAATATATTCATTCACTTTGGTACAATTTTAGAGGCAAATTGTGTCAAAACTATATTAGAACATATATATATATAAAATAATAATATTATAAACTTAAACTTAATTATTCAAAAATTATTTAAAATTATTATATTATAATTCAAATTTATTCTATAGATAAATTTTACACTATATAAATTAAATTTCAATTATATAACTCTCATTCAAGATACACTTAGAGTTTGTAAATAAGGTTCATAACATTTTCTATATAAAAAAGTAGTATAAAATATAAATGAGAAATTACAAGACATTGAAAAATGAAGAAAATATTTACTAATAGGTTGGAGGGGTAATTTTTGTTATATTTTGTCTATTTGTAATTATTTTTATTTTTATTTTATCTTTTATACTAAATTGTAATTTTTCTGAATATAAATTTTTTTAGGAAGAATAACACTATAGTGGTGTCAGTATAATTTAATTATATATTAGGGTGAATTATATCAACGATCTCTATAATTTGGGGCTTGTATCACTTTGATCCTTAACTTTTTAATTGTGACGCATTTGATCTAAAATTTTGAATCTTGTTTTAAATAAGAACAATTGAAGATACTTTTGTTTAATTTTCAAGGGCAAAATAATCAATTTGATAAAATATAAACTAATTTTTGTCAAATTAGTTTATCTTTTATCAAATTGACAATTGCGTCTCTGAAATTAAGCAATAGTATATTCAACTGTCCTTATTTAGAACAAGATCAAAATTCAGGTCAAATGTGTCACAATTGAAAAATCAGAAACTAAAGTGACAAGAACCCCAAACTATAAGGACTGCTAGTATAATTCACTCCAATATATTAATGAAAAAGTTTATTATTTTAATTATTAATATTTGTATTTTTTTTTTTTTGAACTCACTATCAGTTTTTTTCTCAACTTTGGTCTAATTTTTAAGTGGGATCCATGCGCCAAAGTTGACAGATCTAAGTGGTAACACGTTTTATGTCGCGTTGTGATTCACGTGGTATATTTGGTTGCTCAAAATCATTATCGGGTGAATAAGAAATTGAAGCCAAATGAACTCCACGAAAATGAAATTTTTGGTGAAATTTCATAAAGATTTGAGTTAAGGCTTGTCTCATATTGGTTTTGTCGACAAACTTTTGTGGGTTGATAAGGCTTAGATTTACAACTTGGAGAGGGTCCCAAGGGGTACCCAAGTTTTGTGGAAGGGTGAAGTTATGGGTAAAGTAGGCTTGATCCATTGGATCCAAAATAAACACACGCGCTCGCCATCATCCGATCGAGCTAGACTTGGGCACGTGGTGTGATTTTTGGGTTAGGTTTGTTTGGCTCAATACTTATTCTTTTTGGACCAAAAATATTTGAATTTATTTTTTAATTTTTGGAAAATAAATTCTGACCGTTAAAATTCAAATTTCGGTTGGAAAATTTGCACCTTTTTGTACATATTTCATATATGTCCGAACAGATTCAGTTCAAAACCCTTACCTATTTAATTTAAATTCAAACATATTTGTATCTGTTTATTTTAAACCGAACAGGTACTGTACTTGTTGAATTTAAATCTAAAAGCTACCATTGCACCTATAAATAGGCAAGTCTCTCATTTGATTTTTTCACTCAATTTTTCGTCCTCAAATCTACTATTGTTCTCTGTATTTTGCTACATTTAATTTTCTGTGAAAAAGAGTGTAAACACAAAGTGTGTTTGTTGTGCGAATAATTTGTAGTGTTACTATTATTCGTTGTCGATCATTTTATCATGGGAGATAGACGTCCACAATCTAAAAATACCGTGGAGAGGACGAATCTGTCTTAAGGACACAGTATTAAACGCTGGATTTGATCAAATTTTTGTTCGAGAAATTAATAAGGTAAGTAATTAATTTACTTTCTATTTTATTATTTTTCTATTTCAGATTTTGATTTTATTTTTGTAACAAAATAAAAATCTGTTTATTTATTTATTTAATATTCTGGCTTGATTTTTGTAATTAAACAATCTCTATCCTTTTCTTTATTTCTTCCGTGTTCTATTTGTTGTTGAGTACACAAACAAAATTTATTCGTAATAAAATGAAGATTAGCCAACAATCTTAAGACAGATTATTTTTTGGTGTCTTCATTGTATTTATTTTCTGTGTTTTTTACAAAGTGATATTTTGGTTGAAAAATACAAATAATAATCATATACTGTTTAGTTTCTTTGACAATTAGTAGTAATATACTAGTGTCATTAACAATTTCAGAATATTAATTTGTATTGTAATGTTACAAAAAATTATTTTGTAGTATTTTATTTCCTGATTTTATAGAAAAATAAATTATTTTGTGTTATAATTTATTTTCTGATTTGAGTAACTACAAAATTAATTTGTGTTTTGATTTTTCTAATTTTTGTAATTAGATATTTTGACTGCTGAAAGTAGTATTCCAAATCCGATTGTTACAACGACTCCATATGTTCAAGTTTCAATAAATTATGAAAAAAAATCGAAAAAATTTAATAACATCGAATTTAAGAAATAATAATAAAAAATATTATTTTATCTTACAGTTCTAAATCTGGTCCGATTTATTCGCGAGGGGACTCTAGTACTTTAAGCCCGATTAACCAAGTTAAGAGACTCCCGATTTCTCCCTTATTGACTAAAATAGTGTAATCCTCCACTTCAAATGGAAGAACAAATTTTGTTCACACTTTGGCTTTTTTGTCAACTGAATTAAAGTTAACTTTTTAATTTTTAAAATTTTTTAGATCCCATTACCATTCTAATTTTTTACATACTTTTTATAAAATATAAAAATTAAAAATTAACTTTTACCTGACTTTTCAAAATAGACCTTTGTCAAGCGTTTGAATATTACAAAACACTTCTCCTCACTTGGTCCAAACAGAGGAATGGACCCCATTTACACTTTATCCTTTTAGATTAGATTCATTATATTATTTTAATCAATTAAAAAATGTGGTTTGTTAATTTTCAAACAAAGGCAGAACAGGAATCATAAAAAAAATTAAAAACAAAAGGGCAAAAAAAAAAAAAAAAAAAAGAAGAAGAAAGAGAGAAAAGAAAACATCATCTTAACAACTTCACAACAATAATAAGTGATTAAGAAGATTCACATAGTGATAAAAAGACAGACATCCCATTCCAACATAGGACCACCAACTTCCCCCACATTCCAGAACATTGTCAAAACTCACTCACTCACTCCACTAAACTAAGAATTGCAAGTTAAGACCTATCTCTCTCTCTCTCTCTCTCCCTGCCATATTTTCCACTACATGATTGAACAGCTACTTGTGTTCTCATCACTGAACATATGGGTCGCAGAGTGATCATTGCTGTGGTTGGGCTCACTGTAGTAGGTGCATGGGAGGACTGGGCTATAATTATTATTATAGTAATAACCAGTGCTAGGTGGAATGTAAGGAGACCTTTGGTACATCATCTGTGGCTGTGGCTGGGGCTGCTGTTGCTGTTGCTGTTGCTGCAAGGCATGCCTGTTCTGCAGGTTCATCATCACTGATGAGGATGGGTAGTTGTTGTACTGTTGATGATACCCATTATTCATGTTCATCACCATGGATGCTGCTGATGGATGATGCTGATGACCAGTAGCTAAACCAGAAGACCCTTGGAGTGGGAACCCATTGCTTGGCTGCTGGACTTGATGAAACCCTCCCCCCAATCCCAAACCACCAGTGGAATTGTTTCCTAAAGCAGCTGCAACAGCAGAAGCAGAAGCATTATTAGCTCCATTTCCATGAAAACCAGCAAGACCCATCATGGCATTGATGTCATTAGCCGTTTTTGAGGCCTCCCCAGGAAGCATAACATTGTTCATTTTCATTGCTGCCATTGTTTTCTGATCAATCCCAACTGGGTTGTTGGCCTTCATACCCATGTTCTGATGATTTGGGTTCCCTTGCTTCCCACCATTCAAATTTCCAACATTGTTGGAAGCTGAAGCAATGGGCCCACCAACAAGGCCCCCTCCTTTCTTAATAGCATTGTTTGCAGCCATGGCTTGTTGTTGTTGTTGTTGTTGTTGCTGCTGCCTGAGCAGATTCAGTTGGTTTGCTTTTTCTCTGAGGAATTGTAGCTCATCATCTTCATCAAATTCTTCATCATCAAAGTAATCATCATCATCATCTTCTGAGCAGAATGCAGCGGGG
Organism: Camellia lanceoleosa; assembly: GCA_025200525.1. NCBI lineage: Eukaryota > Viridiplantae > Streptophyta > Magnoliopsida > Ericales > Theaceae > Camellia > Camellia lanceoleosa. The sequence continues at coordinate 32,271,771 of CM045763.1, read as the reverse complement.
AACTTGTGTTGCTGGTTCTTGAAGGCTTCAAGGCCCTTTGCCAAACCTTGCTGTTTTTGGCCTTTGTTGTTGTTTTTGTTGTCATCTTTGGCCTTCTGTTTTTGGTTTTGGTTTTGGTTGGTTTTCTGAGACCAGAGCTCAGCATGCTTGCCTGCTTTGATCAGTTTCTTGATCAAAGTCGCAGAATCTACACTTCCTGAAACTGTGACTTTCTGTTGCTCTGCATCTAAATCCACTTGGTAAACACCTATCGCAAATTGGGGAAACAACAAAAAAACAAATCATGAATGCACATAAAAAAGTACAAAAATTTTGGCCAAAAAAAAAAAAAAACCAAAAGGTCAAATTTTAGACTTCAATTAGTGAGTGATTGTCCACAACATGGTTTTCATCTTTCCAATCTGTGGCTTAAAAGGGGACTGCACTTCTATCTTATATCATAGCAAAATCAAATAATTAAGCAAAAGAATTTGAATGCCCTAACCATAGCACATTGTTAAAATTTATCCATTTCACACAAAACCCACATCATTGAGGTCCAGAGTAAGGAATATCAGTGGACAAATTAACCAAAACACCACTCTTCAAACACAGTTAAAGAGCTGAAAAACAGAGAGAACTAGTAATGGGGAAAAAATAAAGTAGAAAACAGAGAAGGGAGAGTTAGCTAAGCAATTCATGGTCAAGTGAAAACCTTCAATCCTCTGAAGAAGTTTCTTCACTTTCTGCCTACACCCATCACAGTGTATGTTCACTTTGAGCACACAAGTCTGTAAAAAGACAAAAAAAAAAAATGTAAGGAAACAAAAGCAAACAACAAGAAAACAGAGATTGTGAGGAAAAGACCAACACCCAACTTTCCTCTAATCTTTGTAAGAAAAATCCATGAGAGGAGAGGAGGCTTAAAGATAGAGAGACAAGAATGTGTTTTTAGAGAGAAAAACCTGGATCTTGAGAAGCTTAAAGTCTTCATCTTTAGTCATTTCTTCAGTGTTTTTTGGAATGAAAGATCTCTTTCTCTCTCTCACACTCACTTCCGTTCTGCTACAAAAGGAAAAAAATAAAAAGAACCCACCTAAGCTAGTGGGGGTAAAGAGGCTGTTGCTGATGCATGTGAGTTCCTATCTCTATTCTCTCTCTCTCTCTCTATCTCTCTCTTCTATCTTTCACCTCTTCTTTGTTCCTGAGTTTTACTGCTTGGAAACAAGCAGAGGAAAAGCACATAGGTTTTCAGGTTAAATGAGAACAATGCAAATACATATAGACAAAGGGAAGCAAATCAACATACAGAAAAAGAGAAGATACAGAGAGAGAAATTCAAGTCAGAGGGTGAGAAAGAGAAAAAGAGAGAGAATAAAAAGTGAGAGAGAGAGAGAGAGAAAGAGAGGGGTGCTCCAAATTCTGAGATGAAATGATGTGATATAACGTTAAATACTGGCGGAAGGAATCCCGCTACGGAACCTCCACGACCCCCACAACCCTCGGGCCAGTTTGTTTCGATGTTTCGATGCTGGTGGAGAGATTTAAATTCAGAAGATTAAAAAACATTATTCGAGTTAAAATAGATGTGAAGCGATTAAGATAGAAGTATGGTTATTTAGGCCTCTTTTAGGTAGCGATCGATTTAGTTATAAAGACAAAAAATTATTAAAAGAGTTAAAAAGTTAATAATTTATATTAAAAAGTTAAAAAAAAAATTATTTTTTACATATTTTTTCATAAAAAATTAAAAAGTTATCACAAATATATTAATTTTTTTTAACTCATATTTTAGTCAAATAGTTAAAAAATTATTAAATTAGTCTGTTCTTAAACGAGGCCTTAGTATTACGTTTATTTGTAGAGTTTGGGAGGGGATTAGGATAGCGGAGGTGATATAGATGGAGGTTGAAAGGAGAATTGAAATGGAGGAGGTAGAGATGGTCTGAGAAAAATAGTGAGGGGATTAAAAAATATATATATTTTAAAAAAAATTTATATATTGGAATTTTTTTTAATATTAATGTTTAATTTTTAATATTTTTTATTTGTTTTATTATTTTATATATAAAAATAATTTAACAATTCTTACACTAACAACTATCATCAAAACAAACACAATTTTACTTAATCCCCTCATTATCAATCCCTCATTAACAATTCCAAAAAATGTACTATCAAATGGTAATTTTAGAAAATTAACTTTTTTTAAAGTACAATAATTGTACTATCAAAAAAAGTTGAATTTCGCAAAATGGACAATTATTTTGAGACGAAGGGAGTATATATGGGATTTTTTTTTTATATAACGTTTGGTAAAGTTTTTTAAATATAATTTAAGAGTAAGAGTTATATTTTAAATTTGTAAATTTTGAAATTATGAATTGAGTGTAAAAAATTTGTTTGGCGAGGGAGTTTTGAATTGAGTGAGGAATTTTTTATGTAACATATGATATTTGATATAAAAACTTATAATTCATAATCAAACACACAACTCAAAATTCTATTAAAGTTCATAAAATTTTTTAAAAAATTCGAAAAATATTTTTTTTCGAATATATAAAAATTAGCGTGTGCCAATTGCAAAAAATAAATAAATAAATAATAAATAATAAAATATTTGCACTGTTCCGGTTAACCGACCGGACGACCGGTTAGCCCAAATTTTCTCGCTTTCAACCGAGTTTTCAAAAGTGAGTGTGAAATTAATTTTTGAAACTCGTAAATAAACATCATGTGCAAAATAAGCCCTGGAACTAACATTCCAGAGTTGTACCAAATAGAGCCTTTTTTTTTCTTTTTTTTTGTCACCATACTTTTTTTTTGAATCTTAACTATTGATGTATGTGTGGGTCTACACAATCAATATTTGAAATCCAAAAAGAGTTGTGAGGTCCAAAAAAAAGGAGGTCTCAATTATTGTTGAAAAAAAATGTGTAAATTATAAATACACCATTTAAGATTTGCTTAAAATACAGATTGCCTCTTGTGGTTTAAAAATTATAAATACTCATTTGTTAGAATTTTTTATTTAACAGAATTAACTAAAAAATAAAATTCATAATTACTCTTTTATATAATAATAAAATTACTTAAATTATTAATTGAAACAACATCATTAAAAACTGTTAATTGATTTGATAATTTATTAATGAAAGGAACGATTTGTTATAAAATTAAAAACCTCAGGGGCTGGAATATAATTTTCAAAACTGTACGAAACAATTCGTATTTAAATTAAACCTTAAGGGGTGCATTTGTAATTTATCCAAAAAAATTAAGAGTCATGAGAGTCGCAAAAATTGAAAGTCCCAAGCATTTTTACAATAAGTGTGACACAAAATCCATCACAAAATTAACTAAATAAATTTTTTTTCATAATACATATTTACAGTTACTTTTGATATGATTTATAAGTTAATTTTTTTTATTTATTATAGAAAGATGTGTAAAAAATAGAAAATGATATGACTCAAAGGTTATGTTTGTTTGGTTTTGTTTGAAGAGAGAGATTGGATTAATAGTATGTGAGATCTACTTATAGAGTGTTTGGTTGGAGTCATGAGCGGGGGATTAACTATTCCCTTGGATGAATAATCCCCCCTGTTGGTAAGACTATCAATCTAATGGAGAGGTTGAGATTAGAAATTAAGTGAGAGAATTAATGATTTTTTAAATAATTTTTATGCAAATATATTTTTATAACAAAAAAATAATTATAATATTAAAAATTACAATATATTATTTTTATATATTAATACTATTTATAGTATTATTAATCCGATAGTGTACAAACAAATACTCTTTATCTTACGTCTATGTCACGATCCAAACCTGTTTCTAAAAGTTTGGCATCGTAACTGACCAATAATCTTTGAATTACCAAAGGCCTTCCTGTACAATAAAAATAATCGGGACTTGTGGAAGCAAAAGACTAAAACACTAATAGTCCAATGAGCTGTGCATTTATATGAACAAATAATTACATGTAAAAATATTAATTTACCCATTTACATTACATAACATATAACATTAAATCTTATACAAAACATATGTACAGGTCAAAAGTGTACAACATAATTAAAAGCTTGCTAACGGCCTTCTAGGCCTAGCCACAACTCAGAGGCATCCAAAATACTTGGTAGGCTTCAAAACGGTGGCTCGGTAAAAACCCTCCTACGCTTGCCCTCTAGAACGCTCACCTATAAATAAATGAATTAGTGAACGAATTCCATATATAACATATCCGTAAAACAAATCATGTCACAATCATTCATATCAATCTCATATCAAAACATAACATAATGGTACATCTCACATAACATATCACATATCATCTTTCAACTAGAATAATCGGTTCTAGATATCGATTAAACACATATCACCATAATGATGTGGCTAACGAAACCTCGTATCACATATATATCATGGACCCGCATTTACATGCCGTCCCCCATGACTTGGGACTATATGTGTATGCCATAATAGATCAAAATAGGACATTCGTTCACGTATCAAAATAACATTTCAGAAACTATAGCTTATCATATAACAGTTTAAACATATACTATACAAACATATCTTTACAGAAATATTACTCATAGTGGGCTTCCAAAACCGGTTGCATGGTCTTCAAGTCTTAACCTACAAATACAAACATTCATAGCACAATTCTTCAATACGTATCCGAGTCATGCAGTTGGTTCTTAACCTCATTCAATTATCTGTTACTTGATCATTCAATTATTTCCATGTTCATGAGATGCGTATGGATGTATATGTCATGTAAAAACCATGTAAATGAAGACCTGGAAGTCAGAAAACAGAAAGAAAACAAATTGGAAAAGCTGCCCTGTTTGGCCGCACGTGCAGTGGCTTGGCCGCTTGTGCGATGGGCTTGGCCACACGAGCGATGGTGAAGCAGTGTACATCTTTGAGCAAAAGAGGCCCCGCCGCTTGTGCGGTAGCCCAAGCTGCTCGAGCGGTCTGGGCATAAAACAGTTCGAAAACAAAAATCTGCTTGAATAAAAACTCATCCTTTACAAAAGCAACTCTATTTTCATGCCATTTAAGGCTCAAAACTCATCAAAACAAGTTGAATGAACAATTTCTAACATCAAATAAAAATTAGAACTTCATACCAAAACCCAATTGCCATGTAAGAAATCAAAACTTAGACTTGAAATATAAAATCATAAAACATGCATATTTGAGTCCCAATTCTCAAAATCTATGGAGTTTTCTCTTTAAATCTCATAAACCATGCAAGAAATCAAGTACATGAACATGACTTTTATGAATTGATGCCATGCATGTAGACTTAATTTCACCTATTCTCAAGTTAACATAAACATGTAATTTCATAACTCTTTATTTTCATGATCTTAACTTCAAAACGCATGAACATGTGAGAATTGATCTCAAACACAGGAATTCCACAACAATTAAATACATGCATGAAAGAATTTCTAATCATAATTCATCATTCCTTCATATTACATGAATTTGTACCTTCTTAAATTAGCTACTAATTCCAGTTCTTTTTATTCTTGGTTAGTTAATGATAGCTAATCAAAAATTAAGCTCAAAACTAACCTTTTTTTATCTTCAATTTGATGAAATACAACAAGAATTGGACTTCTCTTCAATACCCTAGCTTTTCTCCTCTCAAGAGCTCTACCTTCACTCTCTGTAAAACTCTCCAACAAAACCCACTCACTCTCTCTCACTATTCAACTCTTCTCCTCTTAAACATGGATGATTAGAATTAAGAACTAATTAGATTCTCAATCTCCAATTAAAACATGGTTAGTCATTTATTAACCAAAGTAATAAAATATAAATAATCTAATCATATACAACCCTTATTAAGTTCACTCATTACACAATTAAACTTAAATTAAGCTCATGCACATTAAATTACAATTATTTAGTCATGTTTAAATTACTGAATCAGAAATTCATAAACATATAAAATTTTTGCAATTAAACATAAAATTATCACTCATATATAAATATCATACATATATATCGATCCCATATATGTCAAATTGAAATTATGAAGTCTTATATTACCTATTCTGAGTCAGAATTAAATCATTTTATCAAATAATTCACGTAAAACATTAAATCACATAAAAAAAATGAAATTAGATGACTAATTAATCCAATGCATGTCTGGCTCGTTACAGTCTACAATCTAATATCACCATACTAATAATCTCCTTACTTAATTCTACTATATTCTTATCTTCTTTATCTTATGGAGCCAAACAAATATAGCCAAATAAGCTAACAAATTAATTTTTTTTGCACTAATCAAAGGAGGCATTATAATAAATAAAAAAAAGAGGAAGGGGGGGGGGGGGATTATTTATTAGTGGAACAGTAAAAATTTATTTAGAAATAGGTAAAAAAAATTTACAATTTTAATTATTCATATTTATAATATTTATCACTTTTTTTTTTCTTTTGGTAAAAAAAAAAAATTCTAACCTCCACTGATTAGTGATTTCAGTCAAATTATTTATTTTTCATGTGGTTGGTCTATGTAGATACTTTCGAGAGGAAACAAAGGTCATGTTTTATTAGGTTTTTAGAAATTTATTTAGAATTTTTTTAAAAGGTTAAAGTTAATTTAGTGAAAGAAATAAAAAAATAACAAATGATTTTTTATTTTTACACTATATTATCTTTTGGAAGGTCAACAATAATTTTTTAGAATTTAAAAATAATTTTTTGATATTTATTTTTATTAAATTAATTTTTATTTTTTTTTAAATTATGAAAAAAAAAACCAAACAAGCCAAATATTTTGAATTTTTTAGGGTTGAATTTCTTTATCTAAAATGGAAAACTTTAGAGAATTTGAGGGGTTATAGGGTCCACAACATATTTCATTTCAATAATTCGAATAATAATTTTATAGATTTATTTTTGGATAAATTACACTTACACCCTCTGAAATTTGGATTTAATATATATCATTCCTGACGTTTGAGAAATTACACTAACTCTCCTACTATTGTAATTATTTAGACGGAATGAAGACATTGAATTCATACCTTCTCTTTTTTCTTATTTTGCTTTACCTCTTCTATTTTTTTTTTTCCTTTTCCTTTACTTTACTTTTTTTTTTTTTTTCCCAATGTAATTATCTATGTTTCTTTTTTCTTATTTTGCTTTACCTCTTCTATTTTTTTTCCCTTTTCCTTTACTTTACTTTTTTTTTTTTTCCCAATGTAATTATCTATGTTTTTCCATTAAGAGTGGTTGCCTTTCATATAAGTAGAGGAGTTTGTAAAATGAGACTATTAACCACAGGGGTGAGAATATAATTTCTAAAATGTCAGGAGATAGAATGTAATTAGACCAAATCTCAAGGGATGTCAGTGTAATTTACTCTTTATTTTTTTTCATGCATGAAATATACTTTTTGAAAATAGCTTTCAATTTTAGTTATTTTTTAAAATATTTTAATCATTTTTTTTTTACTTTTTAGATTTATTTAATCTACATACACTTAAAAAAAATTGTGAACAAATCTTTATATTTTATTTTATAAAATGAATAGTTTAAATTTACAATCATATTTACTATTCATTTTGTAAAATAAATTGATTTGTTTATATGTTTATAGTTATTTGATGAAGATATTTTTTACATCGCTAATCTTTAGGAAGCTTATTAGGCAGATGGTTTGGATCATTTGTGTATGTTTGGTTGGAACCTATAAAAGGAGTATGGAGAAGAATGGAACAATAAGATATGGAGATAAATTTATTCCCACAAAAATATAATGAAAAAAGAATAAGGGATTGAAATTAAACTACAAACAAAAATATAAAAGAGTAGTGGAACTCTAATTCAAAATTTAAATTCAATCTTCAAACTTAATAATGTGCCAATTTATTGAAATATTCAAGGTAATTTTTTCTCTCATATATTATTTAAGAACTTGTTTGGAGTATACTAAAAAAATATAATTATTATCTTTTTATTTCTTTTTTATTACACCACCTTTCTACTTTTTTATACATATTTTTATAAAAAAATAAAAAATATATTTATTTAAATCATTCCAAACAATAATTAATTATTAGTTAATTATCTCTATTGCATATCACTAAACTTAACAAATGAATTTGTATATCATTTATTAATACAAAATGAATCTAAATAATCCATGAAAATATAAATATTAGCCTATTTTGGGAAATAGATTAAAAATTAATTTTTTAATTTTTGAAAAATATAAAAAAAATAGAAACATGATGTGATCTAACAAAGTAAAAAAATTAACTTTTAACAGACTTATCAAAATAGGCGCTTTGTATAAAAAGTTTGGTTAACTTTTTTAACTCTTTGATTTTTTAATTTAGGTTAAAAAGTTTGTTTAAATTGATTTTTTTTTTTTACTTTTATAAAAAGATAAATAAAATAATAATAATTTCAATTTGATATTTATCTTATTAATTTTTTAATTTATATTATTTTTTTATTAAATTAAAAAAAAAAACCAATCCAATTTCCAAACGAGACCTACGTGTGTAGATAACATTGGATAGCAAAATAAGAACAGTGATTTGACAAGCCGACTAACTCATGTACTGGTTTGTCACATGGTGCCCCCTCGCCTCTATTTCTCGTGAAAAATGAAACATTGGCTGCTGCTACTACCACTTGCCTACCGTACCCGTGTGACTGTGTCAGTGTATGTTTTTTGTGTCTTCTTTTTCTAACGTTCACATTTCAACACTAATTTCTCCACCAATAGTTCCCACTCAGATATTTGGCCCCAACGGAACTACTCTATTACTCATGCGTCGTTTGTGATCTTATTATTTTAGTAATTTTTAAGTTTTTTAATTAAAATATAAAATAAAAAATTAGTATATTTAGAATAATTTTTTAATTTTTTTTAAAAATAAAAAAAATGTGTGAAAAATAATTTTAACTTTTTTTATGGAGTATAATTAGTTAACTGTTTAATTTTTCGGCAATGGTAGAGGGTCCTAATTTTTGTAGCTCAAATGGTTCGAATTTGTCAAAACGACGTCGTTTTGAGTACAAAACAACATTAAAATTACCAAAACGACATCATTTTAGTAATTTTGAGCCATTTAAACTACAAAAATTAAGACTCCTAAACATTTTTCTTAATTTTTTAAACTAAAATGAGTATCTCCCGAATGAGCTTCCAGTCACCCTTTAATCCACACGTGTCATCGCTTTGTTTGAGAATATGTGGTGGGGACGGCTAAAATGGTAAAAATGATAAATAAAAAAAAAGAAAAAAAAATTATGGATAAATTACACATCTTTTTTTTCATATTTAGAGAAAATATAATAAATTTTAACATAATTACAATGACTTCTCCTACGCTCTTAATTCACATAACACTTTTTTTTTCTATTAGTAATTTATTAGTTATATAGATCAAAAAATAATATTATCATTTTTTTTTACATTGCAACGCATATTTTACTTATTTTATTTTTACACCATATATATTAGTTTTAGTTCCTTTAATTTTATTAAAATAAAGATCGGTATAGTTATGCTAAAATTATAAAATTATTGTAATTTTTTCAAACTTGAAGGGAAATCATTTAAATTACCCTTTTCTATTTGTCCACAACAATTCTTATTATCATACACTATTTTTCGGTTCATATCACATACAATTGTATTATTACTTTTTTTTCTCAATTTGCACCAAGTTCTCATAATATCTTAATTTTAACCTTAACCATAGTCTATCACTTTATTGTACTCCCTCTCTGGCTCTGTCCTGCTGCCACCATCTCTCGATCTCCCCTTCTTTTCCTGTTAGGAGTGGTTTGTCATCCACTATATAATTCATTTTTTTATCTTTTTTTCATCACATCATCTCTCTATTTTTTTGTATATTTTTTTATAAAAAGATAAAAAGTACACTTATTTAGATCATACCAAACAACCCTTTAGTTAGGTCTCATTTGACAACTTCCTGTTTTAGTCAAAAAATTTAAAAATCATTATAAGTTGTCACATCATTCTCTCTATTTTTCTGTACATCTTTTCGTAAAAAGTCAAAAAGTCACTATAAGTTGTCTTATCACTCTATCTACTTTTTCGTACATCTTTTTCATAAAAAATCAAAAAATTATTAAAATAATTTATTTTTAAACGAAACCTTAATCTTGGGAGCGGAGAACGGTCGTTAAGATGATAGTACCAGTTGTGGTTGGTGTACTCGGTGTGGAGAGGTCAACAACCATGGATAAAGGTTAAAAATCCGTCTCAATACTTGTAAAATTACTTTTTAACCTTTCAATATTGTGGTGGTGACAGATTTAAAAATGGCAAAAGGGTAATTTCATAAGTATTGAAAGGTTAAAAAGAAATTTTACATTGTAGGTTAAAACTGGTACATTGGTTAATAATAAAAAAAACTGTAAATTAGATATAATTTTACTAAACTTCAAGAGAGCTTGATTTACCTATTATACTGTTTATATGCAATGCCGTGATATATGCTTACTTACTCCTTTGTTAACCAATTTTTTTTTTGGCAATGCCGTGATACTGTGAGACTGGGATTGCATATAATGAATAAATAATTTAGAGTAAATTATAAATATATCTCTTAAGGTTCACTTAAAATATGACTTGCTTCTTATAGTTTGTAAAATTATCAATATTTCATTATCAAAAATTTTTTATTTAACAGAATTAATTGAAACATTGAAATTCCTAATTGCTGTCCTATATAATGAAAAAGTTACCAAAATTATTAATTAAAATAAATTTCTAATATCATTAAAAATTAGGATGATGCACCAATAAATCCCAAATTAATAACTTATATATTGTTTAGTCCCAAATATTTTCTTATAAACTAAACAGTCCCATTGTAAGGGAATTGACCATTGAGGGCATATATATTGTGTTCGTGAATGGTAAGACTAATGAGCAAGCTTGGTAATTTGATAATGTGAAATTACGGAAATAAAACAGCAGTCGTCATCAATATCATCAACATTATCAACATCGGTGCTATCATCAACATCATCAACCTCAGCGCCATGATCGACATCATCAACATCAGCACCATGATCGACATCATCAACGTTAGTGCCATCATCAACATCAGCGACATCAACGCCATGATCAACATCGTCAACATCTGCAACGTTTGTTGGAAAAAGGCCGATCCATCATCAACATCAGTGCTAGACATCATCAAACATCAGGGCCATGATCAACATCATCAACATTACCATGATCAACATCATCAACGTTAGTGCCATCATCAACATTAGCGACATCAACGCCATGATCAACATCGTCAACATCAGCAACGTTTGTTGGGAAAAGGCCGATCCATCATCAACATCAGTGCTAGACATCATCCAACATCAGGGCCATGATCAACATCATCAACATTACCATGATCGACACCATCAACGTTAGTGCCATCATCAACATCAGCAACATCAACGCCATGATCAACATCGTCAACATCTGCAACGTTTGTTGGGAAAAGGCCGATCCATTATCAACATTAGTGCTAGACAACATCAAACATCAGGGTCATGATCAACATCATCAACATTAGTTCTATCATCAACATCAACGACATCCACCACTACCGTATCCACCCTCATGACGACCACCACCACCATGGAACCCGCCGTCTCTGCCACCACCGCTTCCGCAGGACTGGGCCTCGTTGACGGTGATGTTGCGCCCGTCAAGATCCTAACCGTTCATTCCCTCGATAGTGTCCTTCATCGACTGCTCATCCTTGAACGTTAACAACTCGAACCCTCTGGATCTGCCAGTCTCACGGTCGTTGATGATACATCGATCCAGTACCACCGCCGTTGGTGATGTAATTGATGTTGTTGGTGATGTTTTTATGATGTTGCAGATTTTTAGGAAACAAACATTCTACAAAAGGGGTACTATTGTAACCTCCAAATAATAAAAATTAAATAAACAACATTACCAAAATAAAATAGGACTAAATGGTGCATAAGAAAACTTTTAAGACTAATGGTTCAACTTTTCAGAAAATAGGATTTATGAGTAAATTTTCTTAAAAGGGTATTAGTAATTGACTTAATGATTTATTAATAAAAAGAATAATTTGTTATGAAATTAGAAATTTTAGGGACGGAATGTTGTTTTCATAATCATAAGAAATAATAAATTACATTAAATTTCAAAAAATATATTTATAATTTATCCAATAATTTATATGCAGCTTCATTTTGTATAAAGTGTTCCGGAGTGATCTTGGAGACAAGACAATCTATTGGAGATTTGAAGGTTCAATACCACGCAGATTTGTATATTTTCAAATTTAATAAAAATGATATTTTATATATTTAATGACTAAAATATGACAAGTAATTTAAATTAAAAATAAATTAAAATATTCAAATTTAAATTGATGAAATTTAAAACTTATGATTTATGTTAAACTCTTGAGATTATTTTGTAATTATTATGCCTTTTTCTTTTTCTCTTTTTTTACTGTAGAACTTTTGTTTGTAATCTGGGCTATTAATTTTCAACCCACTAAAATTACCAAAACTGCCCGACTGACCCTTTAATTTATGTCAAGTTTCATCATTTCCCAAATGAGGAGGGGTAAAAATCTCTGAGATCATCAATCCAAGAAAATAAAGGTCCACACCCATCTGGATGATATATTATCAGGATTCTCATAATCTGGATGGTTTTGTTGTGTTGGGAACAGTTGAGGGCCCATAGATGGGTACTCTAGTAATAGTCAAGATTGCTTTGGATTCTCCCTCTCTCGTGTACTGTGTAGGCCTGCGGGCTACTGGTTTGGATCGGTGGTGCTATATAAATGTACCAGGTTTTTTTTAGGATGATTTAAATAAGTGTATTTTTTATTTTTTTATCAAAAGATATACAAAAAAAAATAAAGAGGTGATGTAATAAAAAAAAGATAAAAAATAAAAAGATAGATTATTTTAAAGTTGCCAAACTTGGCCTAATTATGATATTCTCATTAATCCCATTTATTGTATAAATTAGTCTATCACCCATACTATGTACGAAATAATTATATATATTTATATTTATTTTAGATTTTTTTTAATATATAAATTATATTTTTTAAGAAATTTATAAAAATAATTTAATAATCTTATCACTAACCATAGTGTATGGAAGAAGTTGAAATAGTACTGCAGTAACTATACACGGATTGTATCTATAATTATTTGTATGAGGAAATTTTAAATGTTGATCAAGAGATTTTGACCAAATCAATAAATGCAGGCATGTAGAAAGACATGTGAATTGAAAAAAGTTAATAAATGCTGATCAGGAAATTTTGACCAAATTAATAAATGCTGAATTTTTTTTTATAAATAAAAAATTTATAAAATTTAGATTGAGATATTGAAACTTTCACAAGTCTTAGGGGTTAAAAATCCTGTTTTACTTAATATATAACTAGCCTATTACCCGTGCTATGCACGGGATAATTATAGATATTTATATTTATTTTAGATTTTTTTAATATATAAATTATGCTTTTAAGATTTTTTATAAAAATAATTTAACAATCTTATCACTAACCATAGCGTATGGGGAAGTTGAAAAGGGTACTGCAGTAATTATATACGGATTGTATCTATAATTATTTGTATGAGGGAATTTTAAATGTTGATCAGGGGATTGTATCAATAAATGTAGGCATGTGGAAAGACATGTGAATTGAAAAAAGTTAATAAATGCTGATCATAAAATTTTGACCAAATCAATAAATGTTGAGTTTTTTTTTTTTTAATAAAAAATTTAGAAAATTCATATTAGGATATTGAAACTCCCACAGATCTTGGGGGTTAAAAATTTCCTTTTGCTTAATATATAGTATAGATAATATAATATATATAGATAGATGTGTTGAAATTTTCAAGGTATTTTGTTTATGCTGGTCTTTAATGCATTAAAATTTAATTATGAGAGAGTTTTGACCAAATCTCCCAAAAGGCATGGAGATTGGGAGAAATTAATAAATGCTGAGGGTTTTTTTTTTTTAATCAAAAAATTAGAAAATTAGGATTGGAATATTGGAGCTTCCACAAGCCTTAAGGGTTAAAAACCTCTTTTGCTTAATATATAGTATACTAGCCTATCACCCGTGCTATGCACGAGATAATTATAGATATTTTATATTTGTTTTAGATTTTTTTTAATATATAAATTATGTTTTTTAAGATTTTTTTATAAAAATAATTTAACAATCTTATCACTAACCATAATGTATGGGAGAAGTTGAAAAATGTACTGCAGTAACTATACATGATTATATCTATAATTATTTGTATGATGGGATTTTAAATGCTGATTAGGGAACTTTGACCAAATCAATAAATGCAGGCATGTAGAAAGATATGTGGATTGAAAAAATTTAATAAATACTGATCAGGAAATTTTGACCAAATCAATAAATGCTGAGATTTTTTTTAAATAAAAAATAAAAAATATAGAAAATCCAGATTGGGATATTGAAGTTCTCACAGGCTTTGGGGGTTAAAAATCCCATTTTGCTTAATATATAGTATAGATAATATAATATATATATATATATAGATTACAAAATGAGAGAAATAAAGAGTTATCTTATTATAATGGAGGAGATCTTATAAAAAAAATGTGTAGACATGAATGCCCTCCTATTTTATTGTGCTATACACGGATTGCGTTTATAATTATCTATATATGTGAATTTTGATTTTTAATTTTTTTTTAAATGTCTTCTTTTTTTTTCCTCTCTTTTTTATATTATATTAAAATTTAATATTTTGATAATAATCAAATGTGTTGGACTTTTTAAGGAATTAAATATCTTTTTTTTATATTATATTAAACTAATATTTTGATAATAATCATATGTGTTGGACTTTTCAAATTTTTTTTTTATGCTTGTTCTTAATGCATTAAAGTGTTATTATGAGGGATAATAATCATATGTGTTGGGATTTTTCAAGAAATTCATATGTGTTGGATTTCAAAGAATTTATTTTATGATTATTCTTAATGCATTAAAGTGTTATTATGAGGGTAAGGCTTGGGAGTTGTGAGAAGTTAATAAATGCTAAGATTTTTTTTTTAAATCAAAAAATTAAGAAATTTAAATTAGGAGATTGGAACTCTCATAAAATTTAGAGTTAAAAACTTCCTTTTACTTAATATATAGTACTAGCCTATCACCCGCACGAGATAATTATAAATATTTATATTTGTTTTAGATTTTTTATAAAAATAATTTAATAATCTTATCACTAACCATAATATATGGGAGAAGTTAAAAATGTACTGAAGTAATTATACACGGATTGTATTTATAATTATTTGTTTGACGAGATTTTGAATGCTGATCAAGGAATTGTATCAATAAATGTAGGCATGTAGAAAGACATGTGGATTGAAAAAGGTTAATAAATATTGATCAGGAGATTTTGACCAAATTAATGAATGCTGAGTTTTTTTTTTTAATATTAAATTGAGAAAATTTCGATTGAGATATTGAATTGCTTAATATATAGTATAGATATGGATAGATAGATATAGATAATATAATGTAGATAGATAGATGTGTTGAAATTTTCAAGAAATTTTGTTTATGTTGGTCTTTAATGCATTAAAGTTTAATTATGAGGGGGGTTTTGACCAAATCTCTCAAAAGACATAGAGATTGTGAGAAATTAATAAATGTTGAGTTTTTTTTTTTTTTTTTTTTTTAAATCAAAAAATTAGAAAATTAGGATTGAAATATTGAAACTCCCACAAGCCTTGGGGGTTAAAACTCCCTTTTACTTAGTATATAGTATAGATATAAATTATAAATATTAAAAAAATTTTAATTTATATTATGCTACCAATTGATACATTAATTAATACATATAGAATTATTCGGGCTGGATTAGCTGCCATTTGAGCCAGTTGTGAAATTGGTTGATCCAATGGAAAGATGTAAAAGTTTAGTTAGGGTAATTTAAATTATTTATTTTTTAAAATTATATAAATAAGTTATTTATAATATAACTTATCAATATAAACGATTCAAATTTCAATGACAAAAATGTGCTTACCGTAACATCACATACAAAAGTTGTGATACTAGAATATTTCATGCGATATTTTAGTTAATGTCACTAAATTTATTTTTAGCCTTCGTTTAGAAAGAAAAAGTTTGAGATTTTTTAGTTAAAATAGTCATAAAAAAATAAATAAATTAAAAAATCAATAAGATAAAATGTCACATCTAAATCATAATTATTATATTTTTTTTCTCACAAAAGTCAAAAAGTCTATCCAAAACGAGACTCTTTAGCCCTAAATTAAAATAGTCGAACATCTAAAAAATCAAAAAGTCAACCCACATCTCAAACGAAGCCTTATACTAATTAATTTAGGTTATTTTAGTTTAGGAAAATATGAAATTTGGACTAAAATCACATTTATTTATTTTTGATCCATTTCATCTTTTGAATAACTAGTATAACGAATTAACAAGAAGGAAACTTTGAATTCACAATAAATAAAAATTATGAAAATTATTAAGAATGAACTCTCTGTTTAGAGATTTACAACTCTATTAACAATATACTAATCCTCTACTAACAATAGACATGGTGGGAATGACATACTAGCCTCTGTGTTGCCTTTTCTTTTTTGTTTGTTTGTTTTGTTGTTTTGCTGTCTTGCTATTTCCTTTTCCGATGTATCCAAATAAATAAATAAAGACTAATCCTTAATTCTGTAGATTTGAATTGAACTCAAATTCTAATACAACCAAATCTAAAAAAGTGTACCAAAATAAGGGATACAAAAAATAAATACTTCTAAATACAATTGTAATGGTGGTTTTGACAATAGGCCTCAACATATGGGTAGTCACCACTATTTGTTTTTTTTTTTTTGGTTACAGAAAAATTCTCCTTACCCTCCTGCAGGTTCAAGACAGCGCTCCTTACAGAGATCACTAGGGTATCCTGTTAACTGTTCTGAGTAAGGAGACTATAATCTGAACATTTGCTCTGACCTTTCAAGACAAACTCCAAACCTTAACCACAATGTCACCCACTCTTAAATTAACCATTACTTGTTATGGCTAGTATAGGAGTGTAATTGAATTTTACAAAGGTAATGACTGCCACCCGTATACATAAAATGCGTAACAGACTATTACAATACTATTATTGCTATTATGTAACAGTAGCAATGACGTCTGCTACATTTAAAAGCCATTTTTTTGTTCAGTTTTTTCACTTTAGCTTTTGTTTTTTATTTATTCACTTGACATTAAAGATTAAACATAATTTTTATTTGTAGTTGTAACTTGTAATATATTGTGTTATTGTTACGTGTTTAACTTGAAGATATGTGATTTTAACTTGTTTAATAAAATAACAATAATTATATTTAAATTTATTTATTAAACGTATGTAACTTAAAAATTTCTATTTTTATTTATAACAAAAATGTAACCCACAAATTTGAAGCACAATAGCATATGAAATCATTAAATGTTGAAAGAAAAATATGTCAAAACTCGTTCGTAGCAATTTAAAATTTAGTATGTTATACTAATCTCCCAAAACTATTTTAAACCTCAATGAAGGTGATTTTGTAATAAAAACATATGCATTTATAAGTTTTTGAAAAATTGTATGAAGAATAAAAAATTCCACGATTTTCAATCGTTACACTGTGCCGTTTTGGGAACCTTGAAAAAACGCAGCGTTCTGAGCCAAAAAGCTTAACGCTGGAGTGTTGAAAAAAGCTGAAACACCATTTGGGAAAAGTTGGAAACGCAACTCGGCCATTTACCAAACTACCCTCATCTCATAAATTGGGGCCTAGGGCAAAACGAGGCCACATTTGCCTCATTCAACTGGTTGATTCTGCAAAATCCTCCTTCAAGCGGCGCCGTGTAACTCCCTCGAACAACCAACGACCTTGCTGTCCCCCGCCGAAGCTACCGCCGAATTCGTCGTCCACGTCCTCGCCTTCGCCGGATCTGCACCATCAGGTACGCCAAAAATTGTCTTCCATTTACTATCTTCTCGCAAGTAGTGACGGACCCAAAACCATGGATGAACGAGTTCTTCATGACAATAGGACGACCTGCACTTGTGATTTCGGATGACATTCATAATGGTTGGTCCATATTGGTTTGCACTTCTGATTTCGGATGTGAAAAAAAGGGTTTTTGTATATCCGATCTGAAACACATTATTCTTCTGTAATACACATTATTCTTATGCCATATCCTTATTGTTACTGTAACAACCCAGATTTGTAATTACTCTATAGAATTTATACTAATATTATTTAATCTCAGTTCGGGAAATATATAATTTATTATGTATTATTATGTGTAATTTTTGTAAAATAATATAATTATTAAAAGTTTAGGGGTCAAAATATAAATAATAATATAGATAATATAAATAATAATAATAATGGGGTGTGGTACTAAAATAAATAATTTATTTTCTGTTAATATATGATAAAGTGTAATTTAATTAGAAATTAAATTATTTATATAATTATATTAAAATATTGGGTCAAAGAGTAATTATCTTAAATATTTATTTAGGATATGACTGAATCTATATAATTATTATCAAATCTGAAGAGAGGAATACGGAGCAGCCACGTGTTGGCCGATTAACGCGTTCACGGCTCTATAAAAGGGAGAGGTGATTTGAAGAAAGAAAGAATAAAAGAAAAGAGAAAGAAAGAAAAGAAAGAGAGAACGAAGAAAAAGATAGTGGAAGTTAAAAGGGTCTTTGATAGTGGAAAGAAATAATAAGGTATTAAAGTTAAGGTGAGTTATATTATACTTTGAGTTACCAAAATGTATTTTACGTATATTTTGACTTACCAAAATCTGTTTTATACAAGTTATGTTTTATTAGTATATTAATAAAAGTTATGTTTTATAAAAATTTCAGTTACGTGGTTTAATTTCTGAACCCTATTTGCTTAAAAGGAAACCCATGGGTATATTTGTTTATATTTTAAAGAATATTTGGCTATGACCTTATATACAATTATGTTTTGTAAGTACCACTACGGGAGTTCCACGCCTTGGGGGACTTAAATAACCATTGGCTTCTGTTTGACCACTTTGTAGTCCTCTGTTTGTCATGGATCCATTGATCTCTGTTTTGTGCGGACCAAAGTGCTGTGCGAAGTTAAGTACTACACTATTGTGGGAGCCACCTCTAGAATCCGTACGAGCCACCTCTTGAATCCGTACCTCTGTTCTGACTGTCACTTATGTGACCTCTGTTCTGTTCTATACCGTGGTTATGGTTATATATTTATATAATGTTTGTATTTCAATTTTCTGCTACTTAAATGATTTGTTTATGTAAATGTTTTGGCCTAACTAACGATCCATGGTTATTTCGTGTCCTTTATACTCTTGGTATAATATTTCTCACTCTGCCATGTGCTTATAGTTGTTTACCAATTTTCAGGAAATAATGCAATTCAGAAATAGCTTTTGGAAAGTCTTAGACGCGGGGCTGCGGAATTGACACACAACATTTTTTTTATATGTAAATATCGACATTTTTTTGTCAATATAATTTTGTAATAAAAATAAAAACTCCGATGATTATTTTGGTACCCTTACTTAAATATTTCTTCCGCTCGCGTTTATTGATTTGTTTAAGAATTGGCCAGAGGTAATGTCAGTTACTGGCCATCACGATGCTTAACCCTTGGGTACGGGGAGCTGGTCGTGACAGCTACCTACTTCAACTATCCAATGGAAATTTCTTGATTTGATTCATCTAATATTTCAGGGCTTTAGCAGTAACACAAGATTAGAACTTCTTTGTTGTTTGTATTTTTTATCAGCACATCTTAGCTGTATCTTTTGAATTCTAATAGTATTGAAATTTCAGTTCTTACTGTCTATTATTCAGAAAAAGCATTTTGAACAACAAACCTGAATGAAAGTTGCCGAGTCAAAGGAAATATTTAGAAAGCCCTTAATGCAGTCAACTATCTGGAAAGAAGAAAATAGACATAAGTTTCATGTGAAACGTCGAGGGAATCATGGTAAATTTGAAACAAAGCATCAGTAAGAAGCATCAATTTCATTTCACTTGCCTTACATATAATAAGCACAGTACAAATAGAATTTTGATAAGAAAATTTCAAATGAAAAAAAATATCTCATCATCTGCCTTGTCATTTGAAAACAATACACCACCCAATACCAATAAATATACCAATTTTCCCTGCTTTAATCCCATTTTTAAAATCAATTTTTTATTAAATTTCCTTTGAGAGAGGAAACATTACTTCAATAGGCAACTAGTTTACCAAACATTGTATTTCTGGACATCCTGAACCAATTGATTAAATAATCATAAAATGATTTGTTAGATGCTTTATTTTCAAATTCCCTTACACTCTAAGCATCTATTTTTTAAATTGGTAACATAGGATCCTACTATATGACCCGTCCTCAATTTTCAGTCCTAGTAACCTAGTTATGACAATATACATTTGGGGACTAAATTGGGTGTACTTTTCAGTTAGGGCAATATACCACATTAAGATTTCTAAAATGTACTTCAAATGCTATTTATTTATGAAGTTTCAATGTCCACTGCCACCAGGTTATATAAAATAATAAAAGAACTAAGAAATAAAAACCAGCAATCTTAAGAAAAGATCAGTGGTCAGTCAACCATGCCATCACAGAAGGACCACCTGCAAATATCAAAACCTGTATTGTTTCCTTGGCACAATATTCATGTTGGCTTAGGTGGCATGGTAGTCATAACATATGTAAAATACATTTAGGGTGTTTGGTTGCCTTGAATGTAAGGGGTTATTTTTGGAATTTTATACTTGGCTATATTAACTGCTACCTGCTAATTAGTTTAGTAGCATTCTCTCAATATATTTAGGGACCATTAAAATGGAACAGTTGAGCAAGTAGATTTTTGGAGCAATTTTCGTCCCTATTCATAACCATAGCAAATGAGTCACCTAAAGCATAATGCAAGCACATTGTCAGTAAAAACAAATCAAAGGGAGTGAAAATATAGAGTGCAAATGTGGACAACAAAATGGCTAGAGTCCCGACACACCACTAAAGTGGCATGTTCAAGTATTAACCTAAATTCAAGCATTAACCTATTTCGGTTACTGTCTTTCATTCCGCACAGTAGATTATATTAGTTCAATTTATAACATGAACAAAAAAAAAACAAACAAGTATACAGATGGGCGTCCTCCACATCAAGTGCCACTTCATCATGGCCACCAAGGATGTGTGATTGTGGGTTTGGACATTGCGTTGTAAAGATATCAAGATCCACCAAAAACCCTGGTCGTGCGTTCTACGTTTGCCCTACAACTACGGTGCGTTTGTGTTGCCACTCTCTTATGCACTTAGTCATGTCGTCGTTCATTTGTGGTTGTGTCATATAGTATGCATGCTAACTATCTACTGCAATTTTGTCCAGCAGAGATGTGCATCGTGGGTTGGTTGGTGTGACGAGTTTCGCAACACCAGTTTGCGTACTGACCAGCCACATAATGATGTCAATCAGGGGTTACGAGCGGACGTTGCGCGCATAGATCAGAGCCTACGTATGCTTAGGACCGTCGTCGATTTTTTGTGCGTCGTTGTTTTGGTGTTGTTGTTTCGGATGTGATGTATTATCATGGATATTCACATGGTTGTTACTTTTTGTATGACATATGTACTTTGCTGTCAGTTACTAGTTTTGGTCCTGTTACATAAGATCTCCCTAACGTGTAGTACAAACGGACTTTATTTTTTGGAAAGCGTTGTACTGTTTGTTGTTATTATTGAAGTAATTGTGTTTACACTTTTATTTCACTTTTGGCCATACAAACAATATGTACTGTACTGCATTTGGCAACTGATATTGCATTGTAAATGTTACAAGTAGGATAGCACTACTCATGGCAACAAACCAATCATCACCCCGTACTCCTTCAAAGTATCGAGGTAACGCTGTCACAGTAACCCAACCCCAGCCAGTCCATAAATGCCAATTCAACAGGGACAATACAAAGCTGTTTCGTTAACTCATCATTGCTGAAATGGAAGGTGGTAATTGACAACCGTGCGGATGGTCCATGGCAGGGTATAAGAATGTAGCAAACAAATTTCTAAAGAAAACTGGCCTACTACATTCAGCCAAACAAATGAAAAACAAGTTTGACAACTTGAAGAAAGATTGGGTTGCCTGGAAGAAGTTGGAGAATGCTAGCCACGGCTTGACAGGGCTTGGGTACGACCATGAGACAGGCTTGTTCACTGCACCTGACCATTGGTGGGCAAAAATGCAAGCGGTATGTTTTTACAAAACTTTTATGTTCCCCTGTACTGTTGTACTAGTATCGCTGATTTTAGTTGCCATATTTGTTTTAAAAATAATTTTCAACAAATCAAAGCACTTGTTGAACATACTACTGTAACATATGTTGGGCAACCCACAACGTTGCGATGTGTACACTTGTTATATTCAAGAGTTACATTTATTGTTTTGTAATTACATTTCAAGCTGTACTGACATATGTGTTTTTTCCTTCACAGATGAACAACCGCTGTGCTAAATTCTGGAGTAAGCCTCTAGAGCACGTGGATCTCATGGAGCGGTTGTACTTTGGTGCAACAGCGACTGGGAAACATGCATAGATTTCAACAGAAGTGCAAGATGTTGCTGCTGCTGCAACCAATGCCATGGACGTAGATAGCGGGATGGGACCTCTCAGTGCAGGCACACCACCACAGCCGGGCCATGACACTGTCGGGGAGAATGTGGTTGATAGTAGCCTATTTGAGGATGCTCCTCTCCAATCAGCCGTGGACGGATCAGCCAATCCAAAACGGCGTAAGCGGGCAACGCCTGGTACTGTTGCTAGTAGCATGGACAATCTTGTGGAAGTAGTGAGCAAACAAAGTAGGGAGCTGAAAATCACGCAATACGTTGTCACGGGTAAAGGTGACAACACAGTGGGGGACTGTTTTGCACGACTTATGAGCACGCCTGGATTAGAGCCCGGCGGTAAGTTGTTCTCATTCGCATGCGGCATTATGGATTCACCCGATAATTGGGACATCATCATGGCCCTCCCGCAGAATTACATTGTCAACTGGTTGACAGAGAAGCGTGCCTGCACGCTGGCCAATGTTGGCTAGGATCGTGAAGGGGGGACACGGCTATTCGGGATTGGTGGTGCTGTTGACTTGGACTAGGCCTTTGTGGTTAGATTATCATTTTACTATTTGCTTATCATGAGATTGTAGTATATTATGTGTGTTTACATTGTTTGTTTGTTTTTTTTTTTTTTTGGGATGGTGAAGTCTCGAGATAGTTCGTATTTCTTTTATTTTGGTATGGACGTGTATGTATACTTCTGCAGGACTTTGCAGGCTTATTTTGGTTTGTTGTGTTATTATTTTGATGTGGAGGTGTATGTATGATTCTGCAGGACTTTGCAACCGATATACGAGTATACACGCCGCAAGGTGGCATTATTTTGGTGTTACATGCTTGTTATGTTATGTACAACTTTTGTCCAGGGAATGTACATGCAACTCTTTGCAGGCTTTTTTTGGTTTGTTGTGTTATTATTTATTTTATTTGCTCCTTGTCACATGCAGATGGTGAGTTGTGGGGCAGACATTAGTTTGCTGGGAAAATTTGTTTGGAAACATTCGATTATTGTATTTGGATTGAATTTGATAAATCTATTTTATAATTGACAAAACGAAAATTGGTCTTACAAAAGCAAATAGTAATTTGCTACAAAATTAAAAAGTTACATCTGTACTCCCCAGGAATGTTAAACCAACATTGAAAATGGTGGGTTTTTTGAACTATGTTGAAATTAATTTTTGTGACGAAAAAAAAAAAAATAGGATGCAAAGTAGTTACATTTCTTTAATTGACTTATTTATTCTTTATTTATTTGATTTATTGTGTACACTTATTTATTCAAATTATTTAATATAGGCAGAAAAGTACTTACATTTCAATAAATAAAAAAATTGACTTATTTATTGGGTGCTTTTTATTTATTTAATGCAAAAAAAAAAAGTAGTTACATTTCTTGAATTGACTTATTTATTCTTTATTAATTTTATTTATTGTGTACACTTATTTATTCAAATTATTTAATATAGGCAGAAAAGTACTTACATTTCAATAAATAAAAAAATTATTTATTTATTGGGTACTTTTTATTTATTTAATGCAAAACATTTTACTAGTTTCATTATCTTATTTATTTACATTTCTTTATGTAAATTATTTTATTCCAAAACAATTCACATCAAATATTGAAAAAGTGGATGTGGCATACGTCAATCAGAAGCCCATGAAAGTTAGATGCTTATATGCAAGCATGCAAACTACAAATTGTACAAACCTGCAAATGTAGTAGCATTCACATGGTTTTGTTTGGTGTACTAGGCTTTGGACAATCACATGCCCACAGTAACACACGTTGATAGTAGTTGAATATGCTTCTGCAGGAGTGTTATATATCATGGAGTTGTGCAACTCATTTCGGCAATTAAGCACTACAGCTGGTAGTTCTTATTTCATATAATTTACAACGTCTATGGATGCACAAGAGGGCACTAGCTCAGGAGTCATACGCAATGGCCAAATAAATGCTTGGATACGAGAGACGATCGGAGAAATGGAGTCGACGACATCAATGATTTGGGTGGAAATTGCTCACGTTGCCAATGAGTACGCGTATGTTGACAGGACTCCGTTTTACACACCCGCATTGACTAGTAGCATGTGGATGCAGGAGATGCTTCGAGGAAGGAATGAAGCATTTCAGCGAAATTTTCGGATGTCACAGGATGTGTTCTTGATGTTGTGCAAGACATTAGTTGAGGATTGCGGCCTCCCAGTACCATAGCGTTCCCATGGTATAGACATAGTTGAGAGTGTCGGCATGTTCATTTTTGTGTTACGGGGTTTCACTAGTTGGGATATAGAAGACCGTTTTCAACACTCGGGGGAAACAGTCTGGCGTCACGTAATGCGAGTTCTTAAAGCGACGAAGTTGTTCACGAGAGCACACTACCAACCGACAAGGTCACAACACAGTAGATATCCGTACTTGGAGTCCCGATGAAAATATTTCCCATTCAAAGTGAGGGTATTTATTTTTGGCACATTTTAATTATGAATAGTAGCCACTTTCGGAATATACTCGCAAATTTTTTTTGGGTAGTAGCATTTCTCATTCGCATGATGCTGTGTGATTCTACAGGACTGTATTGGCGCGCTTGATGGCACACATGTGGAGGCACATCTCCCGTCTCAGGAGGCACCGCCATATTTTGGCCGTAAAGGATGGTACACGCAAAACATACTCGCAACGTGTGGTTTTGATTTGTGTTTTACTTTTATATCTTGCGGATAGGAGGGAAGTATGCATGATAGTAGAGTTTTTAACGAAGTAACACAGGACCCAGCCAAACAATTCCCTATGCTAGAGGAAGGTAGGATGAACGACACATCTTTTTTTGTTTGTATTAGTTGTGTGCATTTAATATTTGTAATCGACCACCGTACTAATGCGAAATTATTTATTTACAACCAGGAAAATATTACCTTGTTGATGCGGGATACAAGAACCAAAAAGGGTTTTTGGCGCCATTTAAAGGATGCCGCTACCACCAGGAGGTGTTTCGCGCAACAGGACGGCCAAAAATTGCAAACGAAATTTTCAACACAGTGCACTCCTCCTTACGGAGTGCAATTGAACGTACGTTCGGCGTATGGAAAGCGCAATGAGGATTCCTACGTAACATGCCGTGATATGATTTCGGGAAAGTGCAGGTGCCATTGGTTGGTGCTTTAATGGCACTACATAATTTTATACGCTGCAACTCGAGCGACGATGAAGCATTCAACAAGGTTGCGAATGCAGAGAATTTTACATTTAACGACATGCCAAATGTTGACGGTCTTGGTGACGATGATGATAGTGAACTAGAGGGCGACGATGACGTACATATGAACGAAGTGAGGAAATCAATACGAAATGAATTAGTGCAACATCGGTGTCAACTTAGGTTGTAAATCCTATTCGGTCTGTACGAGGTGATGGCAAACGAAATGAATGTGTGAAACTGTTGTAAGTGTCAAAAAAAATGTACGGTTCTGTTGGTAAGTTGCAGGTTCTGAAGGGCATTTACCAAATTGTAATGTGGAAATTAATTAATGTAAGAGCGCAATTTGTTGGGAAAAATTAAGAAAATAAATATGCCTAAAAAAAATTAAAATTAAAATAATTAACAAAACTATCATAATAATTTTAAAAAATTTGCTACGGGTATTTTGGTCTTTTGCAATAATTGTTTGGATAATTTGGTAATTGTTTGTATAAAAAAAATAATGCATTTACTAATAAACTTGAAATAATAAAAATAATAAATTCGTAAAAAAGAGAATAATAAATTTGTAATAATAAAAAGTATTTGGTCAAATTTGGAAATTGTAGTACTAATAAAAAAAATTAAAGTAAAAATAATTAACAAAACTGTCATAATAATTTAAAAAAATTTGCTACGGGTATTTTGGTCTTTTGCAATAATTGTTTGAATAATTTGGTAATTGTTTGTATAAAAATAATAATACATTTATTAATAAACTTGTAATAATAAAAAAAATAAATTCGTAAAAAAGAGAATAATAAATTTGTAATAATAAAAAGTATTTGGTAAAATTTGGAAATTGTAGTAGTAATAAAAATAAAAATAAAAAATTGTTGGAACATCTGGTGGCGGTTACATGGGAAAACAGTGTTGACGTACACAAGGACAGCATCGTAATTTTCAGTAAAAGGTAAGGATATTTTCGTCATTTTGCAGTGATTTGACACTTTTAAAAAATATTAAACCAAAAATAAAAAAAACCAGCTTTTTACCAACTTTCCAAATCACCTCCAAAAAAGCTAAAAAGCTTGGTAAAAAGCCAAAAGCTAGCTTTTTACCAACTTCTCAAAACACCCCTACTATGTAAGTTACATCCCACAATTACTATTATCATTACAATAATCGCAACTGTTATTTGAAACTGTTAGCAGATATTTTAATATTATAATGTGTTATAGATTATGTTATGTGATTGGGCTCCAAATAACTTGTTAATCCTTTCTTTTCCTCCAAGGAAACTTGCCCAGCATGTTTCCAAGACAAGTCTTCCTATATAACTCTTCCATGTCTTCTTCTTAAGTCTTCCAAGGAAATTGCTCACCAATTTTCTTTCCTATTGTTATCCACTAAGTGTCTTTTCCTCCAAGCCACTTGTCTAACAAGCTTCATCTTCTATAAATTGATCTAACTTCTTATCTTGGAGGTGAGAAGAAGTTTTGGTTGCTTTATTATGTTTTGTATGTGATTATCAGGCAAATAAAAAAGGGTGTATGTGAAAAAGCTTTGGGTTTAACCAATTGTGCAGTATTGGTGAACCATACGACTTAGTCAGGCTGTTGTATCCTAGGGAGGACAAGTCAAGGTTTTTCTGCTGCACCGATGTGAGGCTTTGCCTAACTGTAGAGGGCTTGAATCTCCTTAAAGAGAGTGAATTTCCCGCGCCTCAGCTCGTACAATAGTTATTGTAATTTTTATTATTTGCATTTTCTGGTGTTTTATTTGTAATTATCACCAACAATTTTAAGAAAATTCAAACAGTAAAATCCATGGAGCCAGTATTGAAGAAGCCCAACAAAAATACCGGTGATCTCAACAAGCCCTTCCGATTCAAGGAAGCCCATTTTAAGAGATGGAAAGGCAAGGTGTTTTTCTACCTCAGTCTCCTCAAGATGGCCTATATTTTGACCGAGAAAAATCCGAATAAAGTCTCCATTGAAGAGATAACCGACGAGGAGTATGCCGCTCATCTTGAAAAAATTGAAAAATACAACACAGATGAGTATAAATGTCGGTATTATCTTTTGAATTGTCTTTTAGATCAATTTTATGATTATTATGATACTATTTACACCACTGCCAAGGAAATTTGGAAAGCCTTGCAGAATAAATATGACATTGAAGAGGCAGGTGCTAAAAAATATGCTGCAAGCCGTTTTTTCCGCTATCAAATAATAGATGGAAAATCAGTGGTGGAGCAAGTTCAAGATTTTCAGATGGTAGTGGCTGAAGTTAGATTCGAAGGCATCAAAATTGGAGACAATCTTGTTGTAGAAGGTATTGTTGACAAACTTTCATCATCTTGGAGAGAGTTCCAGAAGTCAATGCGTCACAAGCAAAAAGAGACGTCCTTGGAGACTCTAATCACACGGATTCGGGTGGAGGAGGAAGCACGAGGACAAGATACGCTTATGACATAAGAGCATTCCACTACAAAGGTAAATTTAACTTCTAGAAATATTTTACCTAAAGGTTAATTTTATAAATATAGTCACTTGAAGCCAGTTAAGAAAATCTGGAAAAATACTGGAAGGTCACAAAATAAAAATTACCTGAGACAAAAGAAATGGAACCAAGAACCCCCTTCACAAGATCTGACAAACATGACATGTTTTGTGTGTGGCAAAAGTGGGCATATTGTTCGAACTTGCAAATTTCGGAAACAATAGTCTTGACCACAAGCTAATGTTACCGAGGAACCATTTGTGGCTATGATTACAGATATTTTTATGATTCAATCTGTGGAAGGGTGGTGGGCAGACTTTGGTGCCAATAGGCATGTCTGCTATAATAAAGATTGGTTCAAAGATTTCACTCCTTTTAACGAGGAAAGGACTGTTATGCTTGGTGATTCTAGTTTAACCAAGGTGCTTGGGTGTGGGGATGTTGAGCTGAATTTTATCTCTGGATGTGTGCTTGTTTTAAAAGATGTGTTGTACACACCGTCCATGAGGAAAAATTTTATGTCGAGTTATTTGTTCAACAAAGTTGGTTTCAAGCAGACTATTGAATCTAACCAATATGCAATCACTAAAAAGGGCATATTTGTGGGGAAAGGATTTGCCTGTGATGGAATGTTTAAATTAAATATTGAGAATAAGAAAGCACATGTTTCTGTTTACATGATGTCTTCTATGAATTTTTGGCATGCTCGTCTATGTCATATTAATAGCCGATATGTGGGAGTCATGAGTAGTTTAGGATTAATTCCCAGACTAACAAATAAGTTTGAGAAATGTGAAGTTTGCAGTCAAGCAAAAATAACTAAAAGGCCTCAGAAAAGTGTAGTGAGAAATACTGAATTGTTAAAATTAATTCACACTGATTTATGTGAATTTGAAGGAATTTTAACACGTGGTGGAAGTAAATATTTTATCACTTTTATTAATGATTTTTCAAAATACACTTATGTATACTTGTTGAAAAATAAAAGTGATATTTTTGAAAAATTTAAAGAATTCATTCTTGAAGTTGAAAATCAATTCGGTAAAAAGATTAAAAGATATAGAAGTGATAGAGGCCGGAAGTATGAATTTTTTGGATTCAACTCGTTTGCTCAATCTTTGGGAATAATCCATGAAACTATTCTACCATATTCACCTGCATCTAATGGTGTAGCAGAAAGGAAAAATAGAACTTTAATGGATTTAACAAATGCTATGCTAATTGAAGCATGTGCTCCTTCAAATTTGTGGGGAGAAGCAATTTTAACTGCATGTTATGTTTTGAGTAGAGTGCCATATAAAAAAACAAAAGTTACACATTTTGAGTTGTGGAAAGGGCATAAGCCAAATTTGAGATATTTGAGGGTTTAGGGTTGTCTAGCTTTTGTTAGACTTGTGGACCCTAAAAGACCTAAATTAGGTGTGAAAGCTGCCACTTGTGTTTTTCTTGGATATGCAGCAAATAGTATAGTCTATAGATTTTTTGATATGGAAAACAAAATAATTTTTGAATCAGGTGATGCAATTTTTCATGAAGAAAAATTTCCTTTTAAATTTAAAAATAGTGGGGATTAAAATTATCAAGAAAATATTTTATCTGAAACCAGTTCCTCTACTCCTCTTTTACAAAACCAAGATACTATAGTTTTTGAACCTAGAAGGAGTAAAAGAGCCAGATTAGAAAAAGATTTTAGCCCTGCTTATCATGTTGTAATGTAGAGGAAACTCTATTAACTTTACAAGAAGCTTTGGCATCTCCTGACTCTGTTTTTTGGAACGAGATTGTAAATGATGAGATAGAATCATTATTATCCAATAAAACTTGGGCATTAGTAGATTTACCACCAGGTTGTAAAACTATTGGTTATAAATGGGTTTTGAGAAAAAAACTTAAACCGGATGGAACTATTGATAAATATAAAGTAAGGCTTGTTGCAAAAGGTTTTAAACAACAAGCAGATCTTGAATTTTTTAATACATTTTCTCCGGTTACTAGCGTTACATCCATTAGATTATTAATTGCAGTAGCTGCAATTCATGATCTAAAAATTCATCAAATGGATGTTAAAATAGCCTTTCTAAATAGAGACCTGGGTGAAGAAATCTATATGGATCAACCTAAGGGTTTTGTGGAACCCGGTCAAGAAAACAAAGTGTGCAATTTAGTTAAATTCTTATATGGCTTAAAACAAACCACTAAATAGTGGCATGAAAAATTTGATTCCTGCATGATTGAGAATGGCTATAAAACAAATGAATGTGATAAATACATCTACTATAAATCTGAAAAAAATTCACATGTAATTATTAGCCTCTATGTGGATGATTTACTTATATTTGGCTCTAATTTGCATATCATCGTGGAAACTAAAAATATGCTTAGTAGCCATTTTGATATGAAAGATCTTGGTGAGGCTAATTATATTTTAGGAATGAAAATTATCAAAACTTGTGATGGTATTTCTTGATCAGTCGCATTATGTTGAGAAAATTTTGAAAAAATATAATTTTTATAAGTGTAAGCATGTTCTTACTCCTTTTGATCCTCATGTACGTTTATTTCCTATTGAAAATGATGAGGATGTAATTAATCAAAAAGAATATGCTATATGATTGGTAGCTTGCGTTATGCAACTGACTGTACTAGACCTGACATTGCCTATGCAGTTGGAGTACTTAGCAGGTTTACTAGCAAGCCTGGCAATGATCACTGGCTAGCCATTGAGCATATTATGAAATATTTATCTGGTACCATAAAATATCGCTCGTTTTATAATAAGTATCCTGCAGTACTTTAAGGTTAAAGTGATGCCGATTGGAATACCTTGTCAGGTGATTCATTATTAACCATTGGTTACTGATTTACATTGGGAGGTGATGCTATAAATTGGAAATCGAAAAAATAAACCATTATTGCTAATTCAACAATAGAGGCTGAGCTTATTGCTTTAGCTACAGCCAGTGAAGAAGAAAATTGGTTAAGAGATTTGTTAAATGAAATCTCTTATTGGGAACAACCGATTACACCTATATTGATTCATTGTGATAGCACCGTAGCAATTGGTCAAGTTAATAACCGTTATTATAACGGTAAATCTAGACCTATCAGAAGAAAACACAGTACTGTGAGATCTTATATGAATAATGGCATCATAAATGTGGATTATATTAAATCTGGTGATAATCTTGCAGATCCATTAACTAAGCCCTTAGCAAGAGATAGAGTCTATAATACATCAAGGGGGATGGGGTTGAAGCCCATTGAATATAGCAGGAGCGATGTATGAGGATATTCAACCTAGGGACCAAAGATCCTGTAATTGGGTTCAATGAGAAAAACGATCATATAATGGTCGTGAGAAATGCACTAAATTACTTTTTACCCATCCCTGTGATGTAAGTGCATTTATCCTGTAACGTTGTAGAGGTTGAGTTATTAAAAAACTCTTAATGAATTTCTGTAGCTCTTATTGAGTGGGGTGTCATAGTTAGAGGAGTACCCTTGACAGAATTCACCTATGTGAGTGTGGTAGTGGGGCCACTACCTATGAGATTTGGGCTAATTCTCAAACACACTTATGAATCTTGGGATCGCACAAGGTCGTAATGTGATGGCTCTTAAAGCTTATGTGAACACCTGAAATATTATGTGTGTGCAATAATTATTTATTTCCCTTAAGTAGTCATAGTTCAATGCTGAGCATACTATTGGCTCTAGAGTAAATATTATTGTTTCACTAATGAAGGTTCAATGCAGAGCACACCTACCATGATGCAAAATATCCTTATTTGCCTAATAATCTTAATTTTTGTTACCTATAATATTAAAATAGGTTGGGGAATGTTAGCAGATATTTTAATATTATAATGTGTTATAAATTATGGGTTGGTTTGGGAAGTGGGTTGACTTTTTGGCTATTTTTGCCTAGGCTAAAAAGTCTAGTTTGAAAAGGGCTTTGTTGGCTTTTTTTGTGAGAGAAGAGTGTAATGATTATGAGTTGAATGTGATGTTTTGTTTTTTTATGGCTAAAATAGCCAAATTAGCCCTTCCCAAACAGACCCATATTATGTGATTGAGCTCCAAATAACTTGTTAATCCTTTCTTTTCCTCCAAGGAAACTTGTTACTAAGTTTCCAAGACAAGTCTTCCTAGATAAGTCTTCAAAGTCTGTCAAGTCTTTTTCTCAAGTCTTCCAAGGAAATTGCTCACCAATTTCTTTTCCTATTCTTATCCACTAAGTGTCTTCTCTTCCAAGCCACTTGCCTAACAAGCTTCATTTTCTATAAATTGATCTAACTTCTTATCTTGGAGGTGAGAAGAAGTTTTGGTTGCTTTATTATGTTTTGTGTGAGATTATCAAGCCAAGAAAAAAGGGTGTATGTGAAAAAACTTTGGGTTCAACTAATTGTGCAGTATTAGTGAACCATACGACTTAGTCGAGTTGTTGTATCCTGGGGGGACAAGTTAAGGTTTTTCTGCTGCACTGGTGTGAGGTTTTGCCTAATCGCAGAGGGCTTGAATCTCCTTAAAGAGAGCGAATTTTCCGCGCCTCAGCCCGTACAATAGTTATTGTAATTTTTATTATTTGCATTTTCTGGTGTTTTATTTGTAATTATCACTAACATAAACATTGGTTGTAACTAAAACAAATCTTTTCAAAAATAGAAATAATGTTAATTCAAAAGTCTAAATGTTAGAATATGGGGTAAATAACATACGTGGGCGCCATTATAGAGGTAATGGGTAATGTTCGACACTTCATGTCCAATCAAACTACTAACTTGGAAGTTCTTTCGAGTTTGTTAATCTGACCTCATTAGCTTGTTCTGGCTTGTATAATAACAAGGGGCTTAGTTGCTAGCCTCTTTTTCCTTACATCTTATTAGCAAAAATTTAGTTTAACCTAATCGACAGTAATTGACCGACAGATTTCAACTAATTTTAATAAACACAAAAGATTAGATTTTGTGATTGAATTCTATGCCTTAAACAGATTAAGGACTTCCTTGGAGATAATTAAGTAAAGAAGGATTTAAACAGAAAAGAATGTGTATTTATTCAATTAAACTGTCACTGACTATAAGTTACAAGAACTTAAATAAGAACAAAGAACTGAAAATATATCAATTGACAGAAAGAAGAGAAGCGGGGGCTGGAAAAAGCTATTTCTAATCTACTAATAAAATGGCTAATTTAGAACTACTCCTAAATAATTCTTCACGAGTGTGATTGATGGTTGTTAATGATTGATTCATTGCTCTTTGTATCTCTATTGGCCTATATATAGGCTTAGCTATATGAGAGAAATAGATAATCTAAGCCCACGATTTCCTCAACAAGTCCATGATTTGCTGATCATTATCCATATCCTACGTTTGATAGGAATCACTTTGCAGATTTGGTATTTGATTTGATCTTAGCTCATTGATCTCAGCAACTAACTTTCAAATTACTGCAATGGCTAACTTTCCTGTCTTCCATTGAACATGCCATCATACTATATTCTTAACACATATGTCACGCCACGTTAGTATGTCTGTTGACAGAAATAATAATAATAAAAACAAATGTGATCAATGTTATTCTTTAAAAATAGTTGTGATTCCAATCCATAGATCTGAATCAAACTTGACCATAATTCATAGGGCACAACAGATAAAAAAATAAAATATGGTGCGAACACATCCTCATGAATTTCTAATAATACTTGAACTCTTCGAGAAATTATTAATATACAAGACATTTTGGGTTATAGATTGTACCACTTTAGAGCATCTCCAACCCTGAACCAAAGTTTTCATCAAATCTGAGTAAAAAAATGACTTTTTTCTTAATTTGATACCGAGTGCTCCAACGGTTGATTTTCATCAAATTTTCATCAAATCTGTGCCGGGATAACGGGTTGGTCGACCGGTTAAGCCAATTTTTTTTTTTTTTTTGGAACTTTTTGAACCTTTTAGTGGTCGACTGGTAAGGCAAAATATTTTTTTTTTTCAATTGTTTGACCTTTTTTTTGGAACTGTTTGAACCTTTTGGTGGTCGACCGGTTGGTCAACCGGCCAGTCCACCGGCTGGTCGACCGGTTGGTCTCCCCCAACGGTCATGCATAGTGTTTTGATGAAATGCGGAGCCTGTCCTCATTTTGGTGAAACGTTTGGTAAAATCTCGATTTGATATTAATTTGGTGAAACCGTTGGAGCATAAAAAAGTACTTTTTTCCCCAAATTTTAAATTTAATGCCAGATTTAGTTCAAGGTTAGAGATGGTCTTAAAGAACTTGAATTCGTGATCTCTATAATATACCTTTAGTTAGGTAATTTTGACTTTGATCCTCGTATTTCAAAGTGCAATACTTACACCTCCTCTAGTATGGATCAAGGTGAAATTACTAGTTTTTTTTTGGGTTAAAAAATAATGGCTACACAATAAAATCTATTTTTAATTTTCTTAAAACTATTTTCTACCCAATCTAAAAAATCAACGTGGTGTTTATATTATTCTAGGCTTCTGTTGTTTCTTTCTTTTTACTATTTATTTCAGTTAGACACTTTCGTTTGATGAGAAATATATATTTTTCTTTCATTTGACTTTTTCATTTTAATTTTTAATAAACTTATTTTCTCAAAAAGTTAAAATGTTAAAATTGTGTTTATTTGGTTTTGGACATTTTTTTTTGGGGTTCATTCTTTGCGTTTTATTTTATGGAAATTGCTCTCTTGTTCATGTTAAAGGTGTATGGAAATTTATGGGGGAAAAAAAATGTACAGAAATATGATTAAGTATTCGAATTTTTATGAAGAATTCATTAAAATTGTAACTATCTTGACCTTATCATCATCTTAATAACAGATTGTCATTAACATGACTCTTCTTTTATTTAAATGTTTAATTTTGGTGAGAAAATAATTATATCTAAAACAATTTAATTTTTCACGTACAATCTTCCCACTTTAATTAGTGTAACAAGTGGTATAAGTGTCGCATTAAAAATATAAAAATTCTCTCCCTCAAAGACAAAATTATCATAGACTATAATTTCTTCAATATTATTTGTGATTGAGATGAAAGAGGGTAAAAGAATGTGAGACAAGGCATCTTTTTTTTGTGATGATGGGAGTGAACTATCATGGATGATGATGAGCTCATTATTTCCACAATATAAACCTTCTCTATGATTGCCCCTCTCCTCAACCTCTTTTGTCATCCTAATCTCATTACCCTAGCTTGTCCCATTGTGTAGTAGTGTGTCTATGAGCAGCCATTAATTGCAGTTGTATCCTAGAACAAAACAACTTCAATAATTGCACCAAGTATATTTTGAACTGTTCACACTGGGGAATTATTGACAATCTATATATTAAGAAAAATGATCTTTTAAAACTCAAGACTTGTGAAAGTTCCAACATGTTTATCTTAATTTCTTGATTTTTTAATATTTTTTTTTTAAA
Organism: Camellia lanceoleosa; assembly: GCA_025200525.1. Classification (NCBI taxonomy): domain Eukaryota; kingdom Viridiplantae; phylum Streptophyta; class Magnoliopsida; order Ericales; family Theaceae; genus Camellia; species Camellia lanceoleosa. The sequence goes on along the minus strand of CM045763.1, from coordinate 32,235,890 downwards.
AAAATTGACTTGGTGATTGATAATTAGTTTATAATAATTACATTATTGACACGCAATAAATGAAATCCTAATTTCTTTACTTTTTGCATCCCCAAGAGACCCATGTAATTATGGTGTAAATGCTTTTATTAAATTCTTTCAAACTCCTCGGTCAAACCCCATGTATTTAATTTATATATTAAAAAAAATTAAAACAAATATAACGCAATAAATGAAATCCTAATTTCCTTACTTTTTGCATTCCCAAGAGACCCATGTAATTATAGTGTAAATGCCTCTTAATTTTTTTCCCTCTTAATTTTTTTGTTTTGTTTTTTGAAAAAAAAAAAAATACTTATTAAATTCTTTCAAATTCCTCGATCAAATCCCATTTATTTAATTTATATATTAAAAAAAATTAAAACAAATATAAATATCTATAATTATCTCGTGCATAGCACGAGTAATAGGCTAGTTCCCTTACAAAGAATAGCAAACCTCATTCACATGTTTTTGTCTTTTGAACTATGTTACAAAAGAATGAGGAATCAAAATAGCAAAATGCCAATAAGCCATTCTGCTGAAAACCATGCATACACAGGTGCAGTGTAAATATTGGGCCACTTTCAAATCCATCACGTGAACTGAACTTATTTATTAGAAAGTCTTATGTTAATTTTTAGTGATAGATTTATTATTGTATTTTTAGTGATAGATTTATTATTGTAAAATATTCTTTTATAAAAAAGAAGTTAATTATTTATACTTTTAGCCTTATATTTTAATACAAACTAACTCAAATAAATCAAAAATTTAAAAAAAAAAAACTAAAATATATTTCAATCATTTATCATTTTAAGAACTTTATCAATATCATTGGTAATCTCAAATTACCATTCCACAAAACACATTTAAAAAGTTCCTTAACTTTTTTTTTTTATTATAGAGGGACAAATATATTTTAAAAAAATACTTAAAATTTACGAGAAAGTAAGTAATGAGTGATCAATAATGATTGTTAAATAAAGAGCGATAAAAAAAGCTACCTATCCCATCAAACGCCCTTTCTAATCGCTGTTGAAAGAAAAAAATTATTTGGTGGTCTGAAAGCACATCTATGTGATGCTCCAATATGTGTTTTATTGGTTAAAACAATAAGACATGGTACTTTTTATTTAGATTTTAAGACGCAACATAACAAATGTTATGTATTAAATAGTGTGTATCATTGTTTTAAGATCACCAATAATTTCTTCTTTGAAAGTACAAGGGCTAAATGCCAACCAGCTTACGGCCCACGGGTAAGACTGTTTGTTAGCTCAAATGCTCCTCTTTGCGCAAATTATTGAGTGGTTTTTATTTTTTTTAAAGAATTTATTAGGATGCTTGATATAACTTTTGCATATAATTTAGAAGATAAAAATAATTTAAACAAGTTTAAAAAAATTGACCATTTTAAAGTTCGAGGAGCTACCTTTAATCTTTACCTTTTCAATATCAACTTTTAACGTGAGAAAAGTTACACCAAATACGCCTATGTAATGTCATAGTCCAACAACATAGATATTGGAGAAATTGTGTTTTTAGCTACAATAATTCAAAATAGGGTAAATTACACTTATCTCTCTTGAGGTTTCTGACAAATAAAAGAACCTCCCTTTTAGTTTTAATAATTACAGAAATCTCCCTACTTTAACTGACAATATCAAGATTTCCCCAATATGTCAAATTTGCCCAAATGACATTACTTGCCTATACAAAATTACCATATTACTCTTTCATTTGAGCATGAAAAGATGAAAATGCCCTTCCCTCTCTTCACTTTATTCAACTCTATTTTGTGTGCTCACCTTCGCCTCTCTCTCTTTACTAATCACTCCTCCCCCTCCCTTCATTTACTAATTGACACCCTTGATGTGCTATTGAGCACTTTGGTCAAACACTTGGTGAGCGAAACTGATTTCGACCGTGTTCAAGAAAATCGGGATTTCTCACACCACAACAAAGACGAAAGTTTCAATTTCTACACATGGAACAAGAATACAACTCAATTATCAAATGGGTTAGCAGAATAAAAGAAAGGGAATGGAAAACATGGATAAATAATAATTCTTAAACATTTCGAATAATGTTTTTTGAATTAGATGTACAAAGGAACAAAGGATGAAACCTATCTATAAATCAAATTTCACCCTATTTTTGCATAAACATGATCAGTGAGTGATATAAGCAAGCACGAGAGCAACAATCTTGCATAAGCAAGCATTTTGATGCAAGTACCACTAAACCCAAATCCTTTCCAAATCAGCCACCAACCAACCCACTGTTATACCAAAAATTTCTTTAACACAATACGCCACAACATATAAGAGTTTTAGAGATCAAATATTTTAGTCTTTAAAAGTAAAAATTTGTTGCAAAAGACATTTAGGGACTTTCTATCGTCATAATGATAGTCGCTAAAAAGTCGTCATGAAAAGTAAAAAATAAGGCTTTTATCGACAAAATTTTGAAAATGTCACTAATAAATAGACTTTTAGGGACAAAATAATTTGGTCACAAAATGGTTTATTTTTTGAGATAAAAAATTTGGTCCCAAAAGGATAATAATTTATCACTAATGTCTAATTTTTGTTGCTAAAAGTATAATGCCGACACTTTTCGTAACAAAATTTTTTGTAGTGATAACTAATTTATCTCTTTATGTATAAATAAACACATAGATGCATATGTTATAAACACACCCAAATGTATATAAGCACATACAAACACTTTTACCAAAAAAAAAAAAAACAAAATGCATACGCAATTCCACCAACCAATTGAAATACAAAATTGAAACTAAACAACTCAGAGTAATTGTAAAACCCACCAATGCATTGTAGAAACTTGAGGTAGATGGTGTTGCAATGGCCGTGGATGAGATGTTATGGGTTGGAATGACTATATCTATTGTGAGATTGGAAGAAGATAGTGGTTTAATAATGGTTCTAGTGGCAGTCGGAGAAAGAAAAAGCGATTGCGGTTGTGGTCACTACAACAAAAGTAATTTATGGTGACAAAAAGTTGTGAAGAAAATAAATTTTGTCACTAAATAAGAATAATTCGTGACGAATTATAAAATTTTGTCACATATAATAAAAAAGTAAAAATAATAGGTGTCAAAATTTTTTTTCGTCAATAAATACTTCTTTTTAGGTGAGGAAAAATTAAATTTCGTCATCAAAGATTTTTCCTCTAATTTTTTTGGATGGCACCAAAATTTTGAGACTTTTGGTGAGGAAAATTTTTGTCACCAATTATAAAATTATTAATGAGAAATATATTTTCGTCACTAATAATTTTTAATATTTTTGAGATTTTTTGGTTTTTGAGATTTTTTTGTGAGGAATTAATGTTGTCACCAATTTTGGTGGGAAAAATTTTGTGTATTGAGCAGCATTGAAAAATAATAAGGTTCTAGTTTTTTTCCCCCTCTTTTTCTGTTTATCATCTCCTTTTCCATTTATCATCTCCATATCTCTCTCTCAAAACACACGCATCTAATACTTTCCGTCATCGCTCTTTGCCCTCGCTACTCCCCCTTTAGCGCCTGCACTATCGTCGGCCCTTGTTGTCTTTCTACGCCGCGGCTGACATCGCATATCTGAGCAAGCGTATTGTTCTCTCTCTACACTGGACTTGTATAAATAGGGTTCCACTCTCTACATCAAACGCAGGTTCTTTTTCTCTATTTTTTCTTGTATTCCATCAATTTGATTGAGCTGTTGTAGAATTTTTATGGGTTTTCAATCTTCACAATTTTTTTAGCTTCTAATCTGGCTTTATTGTTGATATGTTAAATAAATTTTGAATTGTTTTCTTTATTGAGCGATTTAAAAGCTTTGATTTATCATATGGGTTTTCAAGTTTCATATATTTTTTGGAATTTTTTCTGTAGTTAATGTATTTAGTTAGCCATTAATGCTCTGCTCAAGGATTAGATTTCTAAACTAGGGTTTCGATTTTGGTGATTTGTGCAATTTGATTCCTTCTAGTCTACCGCCTAAAGATGGTATTTTTATTTTGTTATTATTCTACTCTGTGTCTATCAAAATTATTTGGGCGAAAAGGACATTTATTTTAATTATTCATTTGGATATTAAGTTATTTCTAGCGAGATTATTTCTAAGATCAATGAGTTTGGACTGTGATATTCTGATTAATGATATTGATAATGAAGCTGTAACATACTAACACTGTTACATTATTGTTTAGTTGATAGCAAAAAGCAATTCTGGATGTTAGAAATACTTTATGTTTGCCTTACAAACAAACCAGATGGCATGGAATAACTCTGTGTTCAACAAACCAAATGGCATGGAATAACTCTTTTAAAAATAAATCAAAAATAATAAAATTAAATTACAATTTCTAAAACAAAACAAAATACAAAATTAAGAATCTAAATGATGGAATCTACTCAAAAAGTACCTTACATCACAACAAAGTTGCAAGTTTGATACTTGGGCGGTTTCCTATCAAACATGGGCCTTTTAAAACTAATCCACCAATATTAATCTAGATAGCTATTTACTGTTCTATTATCCTATGATCCAAATAGACTAATTAAGTTGTCTTCATTTAGTAATGCTCTCCATTATGGTGTTTTTGAAATGTATCTTTATCTTGATGGTATTGTAGCAGAGGTTGGTTAGAGATTTTTACAAAATCCTCAATCAAGTGAGTACTGAAGAAATCTCAAATGACCTGAAGTTGTCGAAGTCATTTTTGAGCAACAATTGCTATTTTATTTGAGCAAAAATTTCGTAAATATATAAAAACTTTGGTTTTACTTTATTTGATTTAAGAAAGTGAAAGACATTGTTCTTATGAGTACAATGAAACAAAAATGAAGGAAAATGATGAAGATTTGAGGAAAAGAAGCTAGAGAGAGAGTCCAATTTTGCTCTTGTTTTCATTCTGTTCTTTGAAGAAGAAGACATAAGTTTTATCCTGTGTGGGTGTGTTTTTTATACAACCTAGTTAATTATTTAGTGTGGTTGTGTCGTAGGATGGTTTTTACATCCTACTGAATTAGTCATTTAGTGAGGTTGATTCTAAAATGATTTATTACATCCTAATTGTTTTGAGACAATTGGATGGTTAATTTTATATCAGAAATTATCTTTTTGTTTATATATTGAAATTGATTTTGCCTATTTGATTCTTGCATAAAAAATTTGTGAGATTTCAATTTGTGAAATCTAGTTATAGTAGATTTTTGTGGGCCTGACTTGTAGCAGATTATTTAAAATAAAATAAAATAAAAAATTGAAGGTAAAAGAAATTTATTTTCTTTTGGTGGGAGTATATTTTAATATACTAAAATAATTTTTTATTCAAAAAAATAAATTATTGAATCAAAGGCATCTCTGTCGACACTAAGAATCATGCGAAAATTAACATTCAGGTTATTGAACATTTTCTATATTTATTATGTGCTCCAACACCATCAAAAATTTTTATTTGGTTTTATCTGTTTTGTGTGAGAATTAGAAATGTACACGTTTTCCTATTTCTAACCAGCTAGAGTTATATCCCCCAAATAATGTTTACTTGAAAATTATACATCAACAGTTTGTCATTTTCACATTTTTAATTACTCAAGAAGTCCTAGTGTATATGCAAGATATTTCTGTATGCATATTTTAGCTTTGATTTTTTCATGCTTTATTTATTATGTGCACATATCAATAAGGTTTTACAATTTGGCTAAATAGATAGTTAAGTGAGCAGAACATGCTCTCACTGAACTTGTATGTTTATAAAGTTGGGCACAATTCTTGATAAACTGAGTCTAGATTTTAATGGATCAAGCCTCTTTAAAATAGCAAGAAATATGTATGTGCAAGGGACTGTTACTTTTGATCTGTGTTGGCTCTGGCAATTTCTTGTACCCCATTAAAAATAATAAACACTATTATTTTTTTTTTCTTCTGTTTAAAGTGCTTTAAAATGAGGAGGTGAATTATGTCTACTTAGCAACCAGTAAAATATTTGCAACTTTCTTGACTTTATATTTAGATCTATATTATCATACATAACTTTTTGCTCTTTGTTTTGTTATTTTTGCAATTGAGTTCTGATTTGTCGTTGCATTTTCATGCTGATAATACCCCCAGGCTCAGCTTAACATATTGCCTTTTATTTCTTTTAACTTGTATGTTATTGTTCTTAAGAATTTCAGGGGGGAAATTATTGAATTCTCTGTTGACAGAATTTTTGCTCAGCTTCACTTTTGCTCATCTGCTTTTAAGGATGGTGAAAATTAGGGTAACAAATGTTTTTACAGTTCTCAGTTAAGGATCCTGTGGATAAAAGAGCTTTCAGATGCATAATATGTAGACTATGCTCTTTGAGATTCTTTCTGTGCTAGTTTTTATTATGATAACAGGAGGGCTTTATTTTTGTGCTGGTTTTATTTTGATGACAGTATGATGATTTGATTGGGTGATCTTCACCTAAACAAACTTTATTTATTGTTAATAATTTGTGGGATTCTTTTCTCACTCTAAGTGAGCTGGAAAATGTGGGGTGTTTGACTGTTGTTGAACCAATTTGTATGAGTTTTTTAATTAGAGCAGATGTACTGCAGCTGGGAATTGGTGTAGCATATGCATAAATTATCATCATCATGACATTATAATAATGTGTCTTGTGTTATCTACATTATCCATGACATATTACCAATGGACTGATTTCCCTATTTTGGTGATCAACACAATCTTCCTGGTATCATTTTGTAACTAGAGGACTAGTCCTACTATCAGCTGAAAATAGAAAAGTGATCAATGAATCAGAACCATTTGTCTGAAACCTTAATTGCATCTGAACTGGATGTAAATGGGGCAATTTTAATGTTTCTGAAATGTTTGTTGATTTGTACAATGATCAATAAATCAGAGATGTAATTTTCAAGTAAGGAGGGATTATTTAAAGTTATGGAAATATGTCTTTTTTTTTTTTTTTTTTTTGCATTGATGACTTCAGGTTGACACTAGTGTTGTTCCAATAAAATTTGACCATGCACCCCATGTCTTATTTTGGTTTGATGTTGGGCACTGTACTAGCTCAATTAAATATGATATATTTAGATTTTTAGAGGGAGATGAGTTTTAAATTTTACTTCCCTGCAAGGGAGAGAAAGATGAGAGGGATGAAAGGTGCTTGTCTACTAGGTGTTGGGGTCAGGTTTGGCCATGTACGGTGGATGCCTGGTGGACTCTGTCTATGAGGTTGTTGAGTCACCCAACCTTGGTGTTTGGGGAAGTGGTTGTTAGGTTTTGTTTTAGAGGTGGTTGATAGCCATGGTGGCCCATGAGGCTATTGGTCAGTGGTGGCATGTAAGGCTGATTAGTTTGTCTCAAACATGTCCTGTGATTCTCTCTAGTTCTTGTTGGCATTAGTACTAGAGATACATGGTATTTCTGCAATCTTTTGGCATCTTTTGTTATCCGTGTTGTTTATCATCAAATGATCACCTTAACTCTTTGAAGTTTTGGATTGTTATATGCATTTCTACTAAATTCGTTTATAAAATAAAATTATTTATATATGAGTTTGGATGTAATTGATAATATATTAATGTTTTCCTTATTTATTTTCTTCGCAGATTGGTTTTTGATGACGTTTGGAAGCATACTTGCAAATCAAGATTAAGTTTGAATTTTTTTTTTCTTGTAAACTGATACTTAGTTCTAGTTGCAAATCAAGATTGAGTATTTATTTATTTTTTTTGTAGATTCCACGTTAGTTCATTTTGGGATTTGCTATGATGTTTTTTTTTTTTTTTTTTTTTATACTTAATGGAATATTATTAAATTTGTTTGATGGATATATTTTGATTTATAATATAAATTGTTTAGTGAATTTTTTGTGTGGAGTGGTGTATAATAGCTAGTGGATTTCTTAGCACATTTAAAAGGCTATTGTGATATAAGTAGGGATATTTACGAAATAATAATTTAAATTGAAATATAAAATATAGAACAAGTTTAGTGACGAATATTTTCGTCATCTGTACTTGTTAGTTTGACAAAATGATTATTCGTCGCTAATAAATATTTTTTGTGACAATTTATCACAACTTATATATGAAAGTTTTCATTGATTTTGTTGTTTGGTGATTAAAAATTTCGTCATGTATATATATTTTTGTCACGAAATATATTTCGTCACCCATATCTGATTTTTAGAGACGAAAAATTTCGTCAACTTTACATCTTACCGTGACGAAATTATTTTCTCATCAATGATCAACATGTGTGACAAATTTATTCGTCAACTAAAGTTATATATATGCAGTACTGAATAACTATTTGGTGACGAAAATGACAGTTTTTGGTGATAAAATGTTGTTTTATTGGTGACAAAAAATTTCGTCATGAAAGTAATTTTATTGGTGACGAAATTATTTTTTCTCACGGTGATTTTTAATGACAAACATTCAATGATGAAACCAGTGACGAAAATATTTCCTCACAAATATTTATAGTGACGAAATTAGCTCTTTGGAGACAAAAAATTTTCGTCATTCAAGATCCAACTTGTTTTAGTGTTGTAGGGGTGGGTGTTTGCTTTAATGATGGTGGTAGTGGGTAGTGGTTTGAGGGGTCGGGGTAAGCAGAGCCTTTGGTGGTGGTAGTGGTGCAGCGGCGGCGCTGATGGGTAATTTTCTAGGCTAGTACGTAGAGGTATGTGTGTGTGAGAGAGAGAGAGAGAGAGAGAGAGAGAGAGAGAGAGAGAGAGAATATGAGCTACGTTTGAAGATGAGAGGATATTATTGTGTGTAGTTATATATAGATCGGTTCAATACACTTGAGGACATTATGGATAGTTTAATATTTATCTTTGATGATGTCACAACTTATGTTAGTTGTGTGAATGACAGTCAAAAAATGGGAGAATCTTGATATTGTCAGTTAAAGTAGATAAAGTTTCTATAATTATTAAAACCATAAGGAAGGTTCTGGTATTTGTCACAAACTTTAGGGGAGGTAAGTGTAATTTACCCTTCAAAATAATTGTAACTTTATCAAGATACAAATGAGTTTGTGCCAGATATAAGTGAAAATTGTGATATAAATGCCATAATTCTCACTTGCATGTACTTGCACTTTCATAAAAGTGTATTTTTAAAAAATTATTTTCATTAAAACATAATTTTTCAAAAGTTTTTTCTCCAATGAAGTAAATGTCTATGTAATTGAGTCCAAGAAATATGTTTAAAAAAAAAAACAAACAAACAAAGTCTTTGTTTTGATTCCTCAACTTCTTAATTTTATTTTTATTATACAAAATAATGGTAGTAATAAAATTATATATTAAAAAAATTTATCTAAAAAAGCACATCTATAAATCATAATAATTTTAAATGTATCTCACATCCTATCAATTTTAAATCTATATTATATACCTCACTTTTTGGAGTAATTTTTGAGATGTATATACCTTGAGAAGCCTAATGACAAGGGTGTATTTGTTTGGCCCCGTTTTAATTAATTAATTAATTTATTTCCCCTTTTTTCTTTCACCTTTTATGCTTTTTTCTTTAGCAATTGTATTTAGGACGTTGGGTTTACACGTTATCCCTAGGCAAACCTATTTACCACTGTGATAGCTGAGTAGACTTCACACAAATCATTGAAGGTATCTAAATTTTTTTATTTTTTCGAGGGTATATAGATGGAGAAGGTCTATTAATGTCATGTTTGATTTATAAATTTGAAAAGAAATTTGTAAAAGAGAAAGATAAAATGTGTATGAAGAGTAAGAAAAATATAATTATGTTTCATTTTCATTTCATTTTTTTTGTCTTTTCTTGTCTAAATCTTTCTCAAATTCATAAACTAAATATAGTCTAAGGGGATCTTAATTGGATAAAATTTTAATTAATTGAAGTTAGTTAGTGGGGCTCTAAGTCTAATTGGGCCAAACAATTACAAACAAAAGGGCAAAATTATCAGCCGGTCCTATTAGATAGAGTTATTATCCAATAAGTTATGAGTATGATTTTTATAAATATATTAGTCTTGAAAATCTTTACTAGTGAAAATCAGTGTGAGTTGAGAATTGTGGGTCAACAAAGTTGGATTGTTATAAGGATAAAAACTAAAAACATGAGCCGATTAATTTAGAATAGGATTTGTTAGATATTAAGGTCTCGTTTGGGAAGTTGGCTATTTTACGAGGTTATTTTAGTTTTTGACTATTTTAGTAGGTTAAAATTTTTGTATTTAAGAAGATGGTTGATTTTTTTTATAGTTAGATGTGATGTTTGTGAGAGAAAAAGTAAAATTATTATGGGTTTGATATGACATTTTATCATATTAACTATTTTAGTTTATTTTGTCTTTTTGTAAATTTTAGTTAAAAAAACCCAAAAAATCTCTTGCCAAACAGGGCCTAAGTCCAGTTCATAGGACTGGTCAGTAAGTCACCCCTACTAAAATGGCCCCAATGGGTCGATATATTAATCTTGTGTGCTAGTTGGTCCGATTCATGTTTCTAACAAAATGTTTTTAAAAAAAGAGCACAGGGCCTGGTAAATGTTAATTGGATTCAAAATCTCTAACGGCCCAAGTTATAATCGGTGTGGAATGGATACAAAATCTCTTTTGGCCCAAGTTATACTTGGTTTAGGATTTTTTTATTTGTTTATTATGGAGAACTTACTGATAAGTCCTATATACAAAGTTCAAGATCCAGCTAATCCTCAAATAAAACACTTACACTAATTAGTCCTATACATTTTTAATTGTTACCAAAAAATCCTATTTTTTTTTTTTTTAAAATTTACAGGCACTATTATATCTTACAACCGTCGGATTTTCGTCAAACGGTCGCCAGAAACTCGTCGGAATGTTCAACATCACTGGGAAGTCGCCGGAAGTTCACCGGAGTGTTAAGAACGTTAATGGAAGTTGTCGGAATGTTCAGAACGTTCACTGGACGTTAAGAACATCACTGGAGACTTACCAGAATGTCTAGAATATTGGCCCCCCCAAAAAAAATAAATAGAGAAATTAGAGCTAAAAATCATAGCAAAATGTGCTAAATATTGATAAACTAAAAGGAAAAAAATGAAAGGACAAAAAACAGCAACAATGGAAAAAACATATGTTATTTTTCAATTTTTGTAAAGTTTAAGCAAATAATCTCCAATATTGATTAAACTGAAAAATAAGTTTTGAAATTGTAAAATGTTACAGTTTCAAAGCAAAAATTTATTAAGCATTTATCCTTATTAATCAAACTGAAAAACATGTTATAAAACTGTAAAATTTTACATTTCTAAAGAATGTTATGAAACCAATTAACAGAACATGGAATGCACTTAATTAATGAAAAAAAAACTTTTAATTAAGATGCAGAAAATAACTTATAATTATAATAGTAGCAACTGCAAGGATCTTAACTTGGTTACAGAAGGAAGGATTGATTTTCTCAATAAAACTGAACGTTGATTGTAAACAAGAAACTGTAAAATTTTACAATTCTAAAGAATGTTATGAAACTGTAAAATTTTATAGTTTTATACCATGATTCATTCCAGCACCAAAAAAATTTGAAACTGTAAAATTTTTTACAGTTTTCACTGCCTGTAACTAAAACTTGAAAACTATTTGTTCAGAATTTGAAAATTTTCTCCATTAGATCAGAAAAAGAGAAGTGTATAGCAGAGAAAAAAATAAAATAAATAAGAGATCGAAGGAGAAAGACGGATATAGAGAGAGGATTGTACTTCGGTAATTATTTTTTGTTTAGATCTAGCCAAATCTGATGTAGATCTACATCAGATCTAAGTAGATTTACTCATCTTCTTCCTCGAAAATATATCTTTTTCGCCATCGGTGAGAGTGAAGTTACGAGCTGATTTCAATGGTTGGTGGTTACCGGTGAACCGCAATCAATGGTGGTCGTCGGTCATTCGTAACTGTATATTAGAAAGAGAAAGAAAATAAGAATGATGTGATCACTGGTCGTCGTCCATGATAAAGAAAATGAGAGAAAAATGCAAAAAAAAAAAGAGAGAGGAAAACGTAAAGAGTGAGGCAAAAAGCAGAGAGAGAGAGAGAGAGAGAGAGAGAGAGAGAGAGGGGAAAAGTGGACTTTTGGATCTACTCAAAAAGTTGTAAGATTAAATAGTGTAGACATATTTCAAATAGGATCTGTGGGTAATTTTCCCGTTTATTATTCAGGTATCTTAAAAGGTAATTTAGAAAAAAAAATATAGGGATATTGAGAATAAATTATAACTCTAAATAATTTAGGGGTACTTACCAATCAGTCCTATTAAGTAGACTTATTTACCTACAGGTCTTAACTAATAAATTTAACACTATAAAAATAAGAAATTAATAAATTTATCACTATAAATTTATTCATAAAAACAAAGAGACTGATAAATTTATCACTATAAATTTATTCATAAAAATAAAAGACTGATAAATTTATCTTTATCACTTAATAAATTTATCAATAGGACTTAGTGGGTAATAAGTCTCAAAAGTAGGACCTATTGATAATTTACCCAATAATTTAATATAATGCATTGACAAATTAAATGTATTTAATGATTTTTTAAATGCAAATAGAATCCCCCAAACCAATCCATCTGATTGCCCAGACCAAATAAAAATGGGCTATCCTTCAGTTGCTGTGATTTTTTTTTTCTTTTTAAGAATAAAATACACTCACTTTCCTTGAGGTTTAAAAAATATAAAATTAGTTCCATATTTTTGATATAATTACATTGACATTTTTTATATTGTAAATTTACTCAGCTAAATAAGTCAACTTCAATCAACAGTGACAATTTTTTGGGGTCAAAAATCCTAATTGACATTGCTAATTAGACCAACTTGATACAAAATTCAAAATTAAAGATTAAATCAAGTCAATTAAAAATGTGAAAATTAAAATGATGTGAGAGACAAAATATAATGACTACCGGTATAATTTACCTATATAACTATTTAAACAAAATAAAGTATTACATATCATAAAAGATCGTGCTAACCACAACTCACACAGCATTGTTTAAGTGCTAAATAATACTTAAAAAAATTGAATTCTAATACATATTTTATATATTTTTGTACACATTTAATATATTTGAATATAATATTTATTCTTATAGCTCTTTTTTTTTTCTTTTTCGTTTTTTTAAGGCTATCCCCAACTTTCAAATTCTAATCAATCGGTTGCACATTGTGGTAAGTTTTTCTCCAATATTTAAATTAAATTTAAAATTCATAAGTAAACTATTAAATCTAAATTTAAATTATTCACTTTGAATAATTACTTTTATATAATTTTTTAAACTTTTGTATACCTTGTCTCCTTGTCGAAGATCAATGTCCACTAATTCAACCGTTAGAAATGCTCAATTGTTATAATTTTTTTGGAACTTTCAAACCCTCCAATTTTTTAATGTAAGTTGAAATTATTTAAACTAAAACAATGAGGCACGAGGCTGACTTATTTAAATAATTAAGCCTCTGGACAGCTCTGGCAAATAGTGTGGATAGTATGACCCAAAAAAAAAAAGAGAAGAGTTAGGAATTATAAATTTTTTTTTTTATGAAAATGATCATAAAAGATTTATAATCTTTGAATTACCTTGATTAGTGTGTAGTGTTTTATTCTAAATGTAATTCAAGGGTCACAAAACTTTTATGATTATTTTTATAAATTTTTTTTCATGATGCCTAGTATTGTTAGAAAAAAAAATGTTATCTTCTTGTAAGAGTATTGAAAAGTAGTGCTTATTGAGAGTAGTGCTTTGACTGTTTTCTTTTTCTGCCTTGTCACCAAAAATAAATAAAATATTAAAATAAAACAAAGTAAAAATAAAATAAAAAATCACATGAATGTTGAAGAAATACCAATAACCATTTATATCGTTATCTTATTATTAACTCAAAACCATTAAATTTTTAAGTTTGGTCAATTCCCAGATTGAAAGTGCATCTTATTTCTTTCTCAAAAAGAAATGAAACAAGACATTATTGAGAACTCAAATTTGCAGAGAACAATAATCTAAGAAGTTCTGGACAAGGAACAAGTAGAATTGTAGAGGAGGAGGGAAGAGCTAAAAGCTAGTTTGGATGAAGTTAGGTCAAACTCAAGAAAATGATCCTCCATCTGGTACCCGCCTAACACGACTGAGGTTATTGGATGCGGCCCTCCATCCACAAATCCCAGGCAAGAAACATCTTTGTTAACTCTCACCATTGAGTTGGCACCATAAATCCTCCAATAAACGCCCTTTCGCACAACAAGATCAATACTTGGCACAGCTGCTCCGGTTATGGTGCTAGCCATAGTCTTTGAGCTAAAGCATGCTCCGAATGGTGCCACGGATGCCACCATTTTGATCTTTCTAGATAAGGCCTTTTTCACAAACTCACTAACAAGACATTTGTAGATACAAGTTTGCAAGATGGTATATGGGGTTATGGTGCTTAATTTGGTTCCACCAACTCCGTTTCTATCGATGGATAGCAAGGAAGTGTTGAAAGAGAAGAGTTTAGTACCATCGACACTGATGGATTTCACGTTAATGAAATATTCATCAGGTTGAGCAGCATTAACGATGAGTGGAGTGGTGGTAAGCGACTTAGTGAAGTTTAGGGTAGAAGGATTCAAGTAGTAGGGCGCACCCCCGACGTAAATGTTGGCATACAACCCAGTTGAAGATGGAAGACAAAAGGCAAACTTGTTAGGTAACTTGAAGGCCGAGGCAATCTGAATGGGCAAGGCGGTTTGTGTCCTTCCCAAGCCTACCATACCCTTTGTAGCTTTCGCTAGTCCTTTCAAGAGAAATGAGCTATTAGCACATGAGAAAGCAACATGAGACACATTATAAACATACAAATGACTCGATCTGTCTACGAAACCTACAATTGAGACATCCTCGAGAAGCACCTCGGCTGCAACCAAGTTCTTGACCGAGTTACGAGCCAAGACACCACACATTTTTTTTTGGGTGGTGGTGGCGGTGGTGCACTGAGAGCCTTTGGCGGCTTTGCATTTTGCAGAGCCGCAACGAATGGGGCGATATGATGTGGAGTCGAAGTCGTGACAGTTGAACCAGAGTAATTGGCCTCCGAGATCAATGACTACCTGTCGGTAATAAGAAGAAACATTGGAACCCAGTTGAATTTCGGTATAGTACTGGAGAGTTTCAACATCCTTAATGACGGTATAGACTAGGTTAGTTGGGTTAGGATCTCCTAGTTCGGAATGTGAAAGAAAAAAGAAGAGAACAAGGGAGGAGAAGAAGAGATAGAGGGAAGAAGCCATTGAAGACAAGTTTTGAGTTTGTGAGAGAGAAGAGTAGTAGTAAGTAGTACTGCTTGCTAACTCTTAATATATACTACTACACTAGTTTGGCTGATAAGCACAAGTGGAATTACCATTGATATAACTATAAAAATTCTAAGTGCAAATCAGACAACCGTATAATATAATCTTTTTACAGTAATGTTAGGTATCATAAAAAACTTTTCATGAAAATAATCATGAAAATTTTGTAATTCTTAGATTACACTTAAAATAAAGCATCACACACTAATCAAGGTAATCTAAAAATTATAAATCTTTCATGATCACTTTCCTGAAAATTTTTTCTTAATCCCTAACTTTTCTTATCTTTTTATATTGGACCCCTCACGACACCTCAAATCTTTCACACACACATCAATAATACTACTTGCATAAAAAAATTACAAAGACATGTACCTTTGAAAATGTCATCAGGTTGGTCTATTGCTTTCTATATATTTGTGCAGTTGTGATTTGTGGCACTAATTTGTTGAGTACTAATGATACTAATTTTTATATCAGGTAATAAAAAAAAAAAAAAAAAATCAAAGTTATCAAAATAAAAAATTAGTGCCATTAGTGCTCAACAAATTAGTGCCACAAATCCTTTTTCATATTTGTGAGAACGTGGTTGGGTTGGATCCTAATCACCTTGTCCCTCCACGTCAAAAAATACTTATTACTTTGAATACTACTCTACCTCTGTGTTTAAAGTATTGAAATGTACTAGTAATCTTAACTCCTGATAAGATTTTGCACCCAAATTTTGTATTACCAAACATTTTTTTGTTATATATGGCCCTTTTTGGGTTAGCACAATGAAAAATATTTAAGATTACTAATTTAAAATTTTTAGGAGAGCTCTAATTGGTAGGATCCACCTCTTGATGTAATATTTTGTCTTTTTTTTTTTAGTCATTTAGTCATTACCAACTCATTAGAACTAGCAATAGTGCTACTGATTTAGTGGTCTAAATCAAAACCCCAGCACAATATATCACAAACCAACCAAAGCATGACACCGATTTATGTATATAAGAATTCAATTTTGGAAGAAGTTATCCACTTGGATATTTTGATTCAACCTTAACCAACATTTTCCTATTTTAATTCTTTTTCAAGCTCATATAACTTGACAATCAACAATTAAAAAACTTTTTAAAAAGTTTATTAGGGAGTGTTTTGCGAGAACTTTTTTTTGGCTTATTTTCTTTTTTAGTGAATTTTGTTTAAAATTTTTCAAAAATCTTTTGGTTTTTAAATTCAGTTAGATAAAACGAATCGAAAAATTATAAATTTTTTTAAAAAAATCAAAAAATAAGTCAAAATAAGCAATCTTTTTTTTTTTGCTTATTTCCGTCTTTAGTGGTTTTCTTTGATATTTTTCAAAATATATATGCACATGCTTGGTTTCCAATTTTTCAAAACACTTTTCAAAAAATTCTATTTTCTTATTTTTTGTGTTTTTTTGTTTTTATTGATTTTTTTTTAATATTTTAAGCAATTTTTTTTTTAACTTTTTAGACACATCTAACATAAATACACCTAAAAAGTAAAAAAAAATCTTTTTTGTATTTTTAAGTATTTATTAATTTTTTAAAATATTTTTCATAATTTTTTTACTTTTTAGATACATCTAAGTAAGGTGTATCTAAAAAAGTAAAAAAAATGTTTAAAATTTAAAAAATATTCACTAAAAATAAAAAAACACAAAAATCAAAAAAATTAATTTTCAAAAAACTTAATCCAGAAAACTCAAACCAAACACACTGTATACTTTTTAGATTCGTCTCGACAAGAATGACCAAAAAAATAAAAACTTTTGACGTAATTTTTTTTTAAAATGTTATTTTTTGATAAATACTCTTTGTAAGTGTTTTATTTCATCTAACCCATATTCTTTTTAAGTATTCCATTAAGTCCGGTTTAATGTAATATGACCAAATCATCTTTTCTAATTTTTTACACATATTACTATTTTGAAATTAATACATAACAATAGTCCCTCATTTTATAGAGAAAATATCTCACTTATTCTAAAAAGAAAATCTCTCATTTATTCTAAGGAAAAAATATCTTTTGTACTCTATGGAAAAAATCTCAAATTATGAACTTTGAATCTTTTTATAATTTGAAAATTTTAAAAATAATGCAACAAAAAATCTAAATGAAAGTCAAAATATAATGTGAATATTCACAGTAAACAACAAATATACAACTACCTTTTGGAAAAACAAAACACGTACTAAAGTACAATGTAAATATTCACAATAAGCAACAAACATACCACTAACCTTCGAAAAAATAAAATTTATAATAAAATACAATGTGAATGTTCACAATTTATAATTAATATACAACTAGCCTTAAAATAAAATAAAAAACTTATACCAATGTAAACAATTACACTACAACGTGAAAACATAAAATAAAATTGAAAAAGGTGAAAATCGACTATTTCAGTTGTTCAATTGTAACGCCTCAACCCTTCATATGTCATCAATATTGTCCGCTTTGGGTCACGCTCACACGGATTTGTTCTTTCTAGTGGGTCATCCATTCCAGAACTACTCTAACCTAAGCACGCTTAACTGTGAAGTTTTGCTAGGGATCTCATCACCCAGGAAAAGGCCTCAATGCTATGTAAGGGTCCGAGTTTTTACTTTTATAGCCCAGGAACTCCTCTTTCATTCCTGATGTGGGACATTGGGACCTTACAATCTACTTCTCTTAAGGCTGCATGTCCTCGTGCAGTAGTTTGCCAGCTCACAAGCCCGCTCATATGTACCGTGAGATGTCAGGGGCCCATACTCGGTACTCTAGAGAGTGGACTCTGATACCATTTGTAACGCTCTAACCCTTCACATGTTATCGATATTGTTCGCTTTGGGCCATGCTCGCATGGATTTGTTCTTCCTAGTGGGTCACCCATCCCAGAACTACTCCAGCCTAAGCACGCTTAGCTGGAGAGTTCTGTTAGGGATTTTACCACTCAAGAAAAGGTCTCGATACTATATAAGGTCCAGGCTTTTATTTTTATAGCCCAGGAACTCCCCCTTCATTCTCGATATCAGTTGGGAATTAGAAGAGAAAGTTCGGCCTATGCATTAGGAGTTTTTTGCTTAGTATTCTCTCCTATCGAATCTCGGGACGAGATTATTTTGAAGTGTGTATATTGTAGCGACTCTAATTTTCTTAAGTCATTATTGATTATTATTATTATTACCTTATTTTATTTTTGGACTTCATTAATTGTGTGCCAAACCCAAGAAACTACGAATCTCGAAAATATTCTTAGGTTGTGCCAAATCTTGCACTACCTGTATCTTGGATGAATCCACAGTCACCCTTTCTCCGGATACCACATGGCTTAAGAACTTAACTTCCCTCAGCCATAATTCACATTTCCCAAACTTAGCATACAGCTTGTGGGCTTTAAATAACTCAAGTACTACTTGCAAATGTTCCTCGTGTTTCTCCTCAGAGGGTGAATACATCAAGATGTTGTCCACAAAAATGACTATAAAACGATCTAAGAACTCACGGAAGATCTGATTCATTAAATTCATAAACACTGCTGCAGCATTAGTGAGCCCAAAAGGCATCTCTGGGGAGCCCTCTACATGAAGTCTCTAGGTCCGCCATGTTTAGAATGGCTGAGGGTCCGTCTCTCCTCCGGACTGACTTTGGGGTGATGCTGTTGACGACGGACAACAGAGTTTCATCGTTGTTTGCCGTGAACGATGATCGGACGATCTTAGAGGACAAGGTTTTTTTTGTCAAAAGCTTCCCATAGACGGCGCCAATTGTACGGGAGCCAAAATATTCGACGCAACCCGTACTCCTTGTATCCAAGCTGTGCTTCCCTCCGACTGACCTACTGTTTCAGCACAGGCTCTTCCTCTAACTGCTTTTCCTTCTGTTTCTCCACTTTTTTATCCTTTTCAGATGCTTCAAGTTAGTTTAGATGCGGTGGTTTGAAATATCGGCCACTTCTTGTCATGTAGTCGACTTCTTCTACATACCACGTATTGTCAGGAAAGTCTTCACCCCAATCCTTATCGGTATGTGCCAAGTGTAGGTTGTCATCATCCCACCAGACCCCTTCAGCAACCGACAGACACTCGTCTGGCTCTATTCGGATCATTCACATTGGTGCGACTAAGTCACCGTGTTTGCCATATGTTATTCCTAAACTGTTTGCCAGAGGCTCGTTTAAAAAAGCTTGCCAAAAGGCTGATCGATCGCGGGCTTTGCCATGATGGGAACACAACCCTTGGAGTTGGACTACCGTTGTATCGTTTGATCCTCCTTTCACTTCTCGGTATTAGGTGTGAGAGGTATATTAGGTAGTCTTGTCGAGGTATCCTTTTTGACTATTCGGCCTAGTTGCATATTGAAAGCCATAGAGACTGTTCCAAACTAGGACATGATGCTCATCTGAATCCAGGATTGTGTGAAACACTTTGCTTAAATAGTGAACCCTAGTTCTTGACGAAATTAGAACAGGGTAACTCTACTCCATCATAGGAGTGTTTTGGCTCTCACTTAACTGATATGTGCTTTTAGAATGAAACTCTATAGGAATGAACCAAAAAATAAAAAAGAAAAAGAAAAAAAATGAGAAAAGAAGAAAAACTTACCAATGAGTGATCAAAATCACGAGGTGAAACGAGAAATCAAAAGAGATAGAGTAGAGGAAAGATGAACATAAGGAGACCCAATGCCCTAGGAGAGAGAAGAGAGAAGAGAGAAGTAGAGATTTGGACAAAAAATGAAGAGAAAGAAGACGGACAAAACTCTTTAAATCAGTGCATACTACTCGAGCAAACCCACTAACACGCAAGACATCGCTCGAGCCAAGAAACCGATGCTCAATCGCAGAAACGTGCTTTTTAGGAGATTGAAACACCTGCAAAAATACTGGGAGCAGAGTTTTACCGCTTAAGCGCAAGTACTGCACAAGAAGCATCGCTCAAACACACATTTCTAAGCATCCAAAATCACTCATCCAACAGAGTATCACCTGAAACAAAAATGTATTAATAGAGATAGCACTAATGTGATACTAAGATGGGATAATCACACATCATAAGACTGTCAAACTTGCAAGATAGATAATGTGAACATGAAATTAGTAGTAAGCAAGGCGAGATTTTTGAAAATCAAGCATTTGTTAAATTTTGGAATCTTTCTCAGGATGTGTGGAACGTGGTCCTGACAGGTTTTCTTGGGACCTCTTCTCACGATTTCAACGTGGTTAAAGTGTTCCTTTCCTCACACGATTTTAGCGTGTTTGGAATTTATCTTAGGATGCATGGAGCACGCTTCTGACGGCTTTTCTTAGGATTTCTTCTTACAATTTCAGCGTGATTAGGGTGTTTCTTTCCTCATATGATTTCAACGTGTTTGGAATTTATCTCAGGACGCATGGAGCGTGCCCCTATTTGGTTTGTCTTAGAACCTCTTCTCACGATTTCAGTATGGTTAGAGTGTCTCTTTCCTCACACGATTTTAACATGTTTGGGATTTATTCTTTCTCCTCTCACGATTCCAACGTGGTTGGAGTATGTCAGCCTATTCATCTACTGCATTGTCCATGGCATTTATTGCATCATACCGTTCCTTTCATGTTAAGCTTAGTTTGGCATGTGTCCATACCTTTTCACGTTAAAACATAGCTCTGCATGTGTACGCGCCTATTCTGCAAGAATTGTGGTCTGAGGGTTTTGGCACTTTTTCTGTGTTAGACGTGGTTTGTTTTTACATATTTGCCATCATACAAGAGGGTCCGAATAAGTGTTCGCGTGTTCGAACCATAATGCATTAGAAAAGGTAAGTAAACACCATAATTATGTATTTGTCGTCATGTAAGAGGGCCCAAATAAGGGTCCGAATGTTTGAACCCTAATGCATGAGAAACGGAAAGTAAACACTAAAATTACATATTTGCCATCACGGAAGAGGGTTCGAATAAGAAGAAACGACATTTTGGCCACACGTTTGGATGGAGCTCAGAATTGTCTCAAATTTGGTAGTATGATCAGAAATGGCATTTTGCTGACACTTTTGGGATGAGCTCGGAATTTTCACAAATTTTGCAGTCTTATTTGAAACAACTTTTCACGACACTTTGGGACCAGCTTGAAATTGCCTCAAATTTGGCAGTCTAATCGGAAAACGGCGTTTTGGTGACACTTTTGGGAAGAGTTATGAATTGTCTCAAATTTGGCCGTCAGATCGGAAACGATGTTTTGGCGACACTTTTGGGACAAGCTCAGAATTGTCTCTAATTTGGCAATCTAATCTGAATCGGCATTTTGGCAACACATTTGGGATGAGCTTGGAATTGTCTCAAATTTGGCAGTTTGATCGGACATGGCATTTTAGTGACACTTTCGGTACGAGATCGGAATTGTCTCAAATTTGACAGTTTGTTTGGAAACGGCATTTTAGTTACACTTTTTTGGACATAATTGAAATTGTCTCAAATTTGGCATTCTGATCGAATACGTCAGTTTGGCAACACGTTTGGGACTAGCTTGGAATTGTTTCTAATTTGGCAGTCTGATTAGAAATGGCATTTTGGCGACAATTTTGGGGCGAGTTTAGAAATCTTTTACATGAGAATTTAATGTGATATTTAGTTAATTTAATGTGTTAGTTAATTAATTTAATGTGTTATTTAATCATGTATAATTAATCTAAATATTTATGTATATTTTATATATGTATATAAAAGGTGCTATATATATATGTGTGTGTGTATTGATCATATATGGCATATTTATATATTTGGTATTTATATTGTATTTGTATAATATAATATAATAAATAAAATAAAATAAAATAAAAAAAAAAACAAAAGGGTGTTATATCTTGAGAGGGTTGTCAATTAGGTTATAAAGAGGAGCATCAGCAGCCACGGAGAGGAATTGAAAGAAAAGAGAAAAAAAATAAAAATAAAAATAAAAAGAAAAGAAAGGAAAAAGAAAAAAAAGGGCACACAGCAGCAAGCCGAAAGAGAGACAGGCACGATGGAGGAGAAAAGGAGAAAAAAAACTAGGGTTTTGTTTTGGTGACTTAATTAATTGTTTAAGTGATTTTTTGATCTTCAAAAAAAATATTGTGAGTATAAAACTCACTTTCCTTAATTTATAATTTGTTGTTTTTAGGGTGAATTACGCTAACGGTCCATATAATTTGGGGCTTGTGTTATTTTGGTTTTTGACTTTTTAATTGTGACACATTTAATCCTAAATTTTAAATCTTGTTCCAAATAAGGATAATTGAAGATACCATTTGATTTTTCAAGAGCAAAACCGTCAATTTGATAAAATATAACTAATTTGACAAAAATAAATGTCAACAAAATATTTTGAAATTTTTAAAAATTATTTTTACCTATTAAAGATAAAATTATGTAACATTAATAAATCTTTTAGACATTTATTTATTTATTTATTTTACCAAATTAATTTTTATTATATATTTGGATGATAATCATGTAATGAGTAGTTGTTTTTGTTTTCATTAAATTAGTTTCTATTTTTTCAAAATTCAAATATGATGACAACTTTGATATCATTATTAAACTAATCCACTAAATAAAAAAAATCCAAAAACTAAAAATATTTCATATATTAAATGTATCGATTACACATTAAAAGTTTAACAACTACCCATTATATAATCATCATCTAAACATATAATAAAAATTAATTTGGTAAAATAAATAAATAAATAAATGTCTAAAAAATTTATCAATTTTACATAATTTTATCTTTGAAGTGTAGAAATAATTTTTAAAATTTAAAAAATATTTTTTTGACATTTATTTTGTCAAATTAGTTTATATTTTATCAAATTGACAATTTTATCCTTGAAATTAAGTAATGGTATCTTCAATTATCCTTATTTGGAACAAGATTTAAAATTTATGGTCAAATATGTCACAATTGAAAGTTAGAGACCAAAGTGACACGAGCCCCAAACTATAGGGACTATTAGTGTAATTTGCCATTGTTTTTATTTATTTATATTTATTTGATATTGATTTGATTTTGTATTTATATGAAGATGATAGATTGATTTTAAATATTTTAATAAGTTGTGTATGTCAGGTTTAAGATTTTTATATGTATTTATTTTGTGGTTGTAATCACACTTATGGATATATGAAATTAAAATAAACTTAGAACCCATAGATAAATTCCTTATATTCCACAATGACTCAATGGATTGTTGTTTTATTTGAGTGTTGGTGAGAAAGAGTGTATAAAAAAAAAAGTGATGATTATGAGATTTATTTAAATGCCTTAGACTTGACATTGTTATGTTTGTTCTCATGGGTAGATAAGAGATTGTATATATATATATTGTTGTCTCATTCTCATAAGTAGATGAATGCTTTGATTTACGTGTGTATGTATATGCTAACCATCTGGAGAGTGTGGGTCAAACTCGGGACGATATTCCCGTGTAAGTTTGACTTCAGAGCTGTGTCAGGTATACGGGAGGTACATGTGATAGATGTGTGGGCTAGAAGTGAAGGGCTGAAGTGGTGAAGTTAAGGTACAAAGAATTAAATATGAACTTATTAGAATAGGTTGAATTGCTTTGATTTGTACATCTCGAAAAATAGTAAACGACCTTGATAAGTTATAAAATTTGGGTAGAGGCATGTATATGTAATTCTTGACAACTTTTATATTTTAACTTTGTACTAAAAAGATCGATTAGAACTTGTAATCAGATGATCTTATTTATAATAGTTTTTATTCATTTTAGTAATGCAGATTTTAGATGCTATTTTAACCTACGAAACGAGCTCATTTTTATTGATTTCACGTAAAATGAAGTAAAAAATTATTCTGAACACTTTTCATATTTTGAACTTTTCCGAAATAAATCATCTAAGGGAAGTTTCTTTCAGTTTTTAGTTACAGATTTTTCGATCAAATTTCGTCTAGCTTTGATTTTCTCAACCTGTACAAATTTTGTTTTTTAAGTTTTGGTCAATTCGAATTATTTAAGCATGAAACAGGGTGTTATTATACTTCTTCAGTAATTTACTTATGATTAAATTATACTAACTTTATTTTTTTTGGTGTGCAGAATGATGGGTCTTACTAACTTTTTATACAGGGTTGACCCACCATATTTTTATTTTTATTTTGTTTATTTTATACTCAATTTAAATTTAGTTGTGTATAGGTAAAAAATTAAATGCCACCGTATCTCGAAAAACTATCCATTCTTCTTGGTGCGAGTGGAACTACTTGTCTTGTTCTGTAACAAGAATTAAATGTGTTTTTGGTTGTGTCTGGTGGACACGTGGGTGTTAAATCTTGTACTCATACCAGTAAACATATATACTGACCCGTTTTGTCTCTTGGCATCTCGGATGCGTTCTATTTGAGCGCAGCCGAACCTCCTTTGTAGGATTAGTTGGGACTATGGTGGTGATATGAAATAATTATAGTTGTTGGACATGTCTCTTGGATTTCTTTTGTTTTCTTGAGTTTAGGGTTGATGTTAGTTTATGTATTTATTATTTTTTTATAACCTTAGTATTATGATAGTTTGGCATTGTGAGTTATTTTTCAACTTTACATTATTTAAGTTATTTTGACCAGTTATTGTTACTTTAATGTTAGATGTATTAGATAGCTATGAATCTATGATGGATAGTTTGGTTGACATTTATTATTATTATTATTTTATATCCTTGTGGACTCGCCTTTTTCTCGCGCCCCGCCTTTCGGAAAGGTTTGAAAAGAAAGGCCTCATAGTTCGGACTCCTGCGGTTCTAAATCTAGTCTCACAAGTGCAATGTAAAACCGATAATCACCAAAGAGTCCAAATCCGGCAAACGTTTTTGGAAAATCGATTTTAATTCAAATAATGCCAAAATTGGACTCCTTTGCCAGATACAGAGTTACCACCTAAATATTTTATTTTTGGAGAAATTTAGGAAACCGTGACTTGTGCCGAAGGCCACGTGTCCGTCATCACCAAAATTGCCTTGGTTCGCCCGATCAAAGATCGGCCTTTACTAGTCATGATATAATGTTTTATAGATATTATATCTTCTTATTCCGGTTATTAAACTAGTTTTACTACGTGATGCACACAAGCAAGTATAGACTAGTTGCAAGACTTGGAACAATTCAACTCATGTTTGTTTGCGAAAATGGTTTGAATTTGACACCCTCAAGTAGGCTTAAAGTTGCGGATTTGCCACCTCAAATGAGCTTAAAACATGATTTGCCACAACAAAGTGGGCTTAAAACTCACATTCGTTGAATCGTTCCAATTCAAACAACAAGCCTTCATCCACAGGCATTCATGCAGTTTAGCATTTAAGCACATAGCCTCATAGTAAGCATGCTAGACATGGCGACATTCACACTTTTGCAAGTATGCTAAAGCGTGAAACTTACCGAGTACTCCAAGTTAAAACAAAAAACTAGTTAGAAAAATACATGATCCTAACTATACAAGATGCCTAATGCAACACATGCAATATGAAATTAATAGGCTTGGCTACTAATATGGCATATGAATTAATTTGAACAACATGCGATTTAAATATGTATTCAAATATCGAAATTGCAATGCAGTTTGAATGATGCGCCGAGCCTCGATGCATGAATATGAATAAATGGATGCAAGCATGCGATATGTTAATTTGAAATATGTCCCTAATCTAACCATCGAAAACGATTAAATAAAAGGGAGAAAGACGTGGGTTGGAAGACATACACACATGCACACACGCACGCACACTTATTACAACATTATGCCCTCGTGAAGGAGGGTCCGAATGAATAAGCTAACTAACTAGCTATGCTAATTAAGCTAACTATTACAAACCAAAATTAATTAACTACTCTAGCTAATTAATTAAATAATTACATCACATCTAATTAACTACAGAGCTAATTAATGGATTACAAGTCAATTGCAAATAAATTAAGTAATCAGCTACTTAGCCCCGGGAAGTGATGGATATGCATGCGCATGCTCGACTTTACACCCAAAAAGCCACTACCTTGCTGCTGCAAGCCTCTGTTTGCACATTTGAACACCAACAGTGCTGCTAACTCCCAGAATACCTCTACTCCATCTTACCAACACACTGTGCAATTTTCATTAGTGGCCGACAGGGGGCCTGTCGGCTACCAATGGTGGCCGATTGGCTACCATTGGTGGCTGGTTGGTTACTGGTGGTGGCCGGTCAGCCACTGATGACATGAACTCCTCTGTTTGCTGCAACAAAGAGCAGACAGAGCAAAATAGTGTATTCTCACAGGTTTGTGTGTACTGTTTACACTATTTATCATCAAACAAGCTTAAATGAGTAGGGATGGCAATTTGAAACCGGCCCGATGGGGATCCCCGATCCCGACCCCGATTTAAGTGGTTTTTCCCCGAAAAATACCCCCGACGGGGAGGTGACGGTATCTGAAAATTAATCCCCGATCTGTCACGGGCCGGGGACGGTGATCAGTGTTTGATCCCCGGCCCGGCCCGATCCCCGACCCCGCCCCCGTCCCCGGCCCCATCCCCGAATTTCCCCGAAGTGTTATTACTGTCATACCCTTTATATATTAATGTATAAACCAAACTCAATTAATATATTCATGTATAAACCAAATGACTCACACAGCTTCTCTCTCACTCACTGACTCTCTCTCCCTCTTTCTTCTCTACGCACGCAGATGGCATGGCAGTCTCTCACTCTCTTTCTTCTCTACGCACGCAGTCGGCGATGGTGTCTCACGCATGGCAGTCTCTCACGCTCCTCCTCCGTCGCCTCTCACCGCCTCCTCCTCCCCCTCCTCCGTCGCTTCCTCCTCCTCTAGGCCACCGCCGAACCGTCGCCTCTCGCCTCCTCCTCCGTCCGCCATGGCAGATCTGAACAGATCCTCCCTTCACCACTCAGATCTGAGCAGATCCTCTCTCCGCCACTCAGATCCTCCATCTGGCCTCCTCCTCCCTCCGCCACCGTCTGTCTGTCTGTCTCTATTTTTATTTTTATTTTTATTTTTTTTTAATTTTTTTTTTTATGATGTTGCCATTGATGATGTTCTTGATGAAAATGATGTTTTTGTTGATTCCATATACATATACAGATTATTATTATTATTTTTGGTTGAACAGATCTATGTTTTAGTTGTGAACAGGTCTGTGTGTGTGTTTGTGAACAGGTCTGTCGGGGAATAATCGGGGTCGGGGAAACCCGATCCCCGTTGGGGCCGGGGGTGGGGGAGATGATGCCTTCCCCGTCGGGGATCGGGGCCGGGGACGGGGGCTTTTTAATCTTCGGGGATCGGGGATGGGGAGGGTCATCCCCGGCCCCGCCCCGCCCCGTTGCCATTCTTACAAATGAGTGAAACTCTTGGCTCTCAAACCACCAATCAAGCAATTTCCATTCATGATGGCCAAAGAACGAAGCTTGTACAAGTTAATGAGTGCAAAACAAGACTCAAAAAGACCACCACCCTATCACGCATGATCAAGGGTGATGGTGACCAAGGAAAATGGGACATTTCATACCATCACTTTGAGTATGAAATGTCCCATTTTCCTTGTGTTCGAATTAACATCCGATTCAAACACATGCAATGCAACACAAAAGATGCTTATCTTGCCTATTTTATTTGTTCATTTTATTTACTCATTTTACATTACCGATTCATTCTTTAATCGATTAAGTCCAAAAGTGAATGTTCTCTAATGGAAAGATGGCTTAAACAACAAGTTGCTTTGGGCATGAAAGAGGCATTACACTGTTGGTAATGAACCTCCTAAGGGATTAAACCATTAGGCGCAACACCTAAATTCCACACTTAGGCAAACAAGTGGTTTGAAACCACTTTCAAAGCAAACAAAAGAGTGAAAAATGGAGGGAGATTGCAGAGATTTTAAGTGCTAAAATGAAGTACAAAACAACACTAAAATATGCTATTAACTCAAAGCAATGATGATTAAAGTATTAAAACATCAAACTAATAAAGGAAATAACACCACAACTATGCAATACAAGCCTCAATTGAATTAACCAGCCCAAAATAGAGCCAAAACAGAAGCAAAAACATGCTGGACTTAAGCTAAGAAAAACATGCTAACTCATGAAGCTAACTAGGCATGCAAACAAGACACAAGGAGGGGAGGCTAACCCTTTCAATTTTGGACTTCAAAATAAGGTTTTTACCACTAAAAAAACTTTGAGATTTAGTGGTTAAAAGGCCCAAAAAAGTTGTTTTGAAAGTGATGAAAAGATGGCACAAAAGCTTAACAAGCAAAGAGATAAGAAAGGTGGACCACCCCCTAACTCAAAATAGCCTCAAACCACCATTTTTAGGTCATAAAAATAGAGATTTTTTCAGTTCAAAATCAGCCCCAAAACAGTACAAAAAGATGGCAAAACAAATATGAAAAACAAGCTTAAAGGGTAAAGGTTATACCACTTGAAGGAAAGTGTAATTCTAGACCACAATTCAAGCCAAAACCCACTTAAGGAGTTCCAAGAGAGCTTTAAGCAACCTCAGCCGAAAGATGAACCATTCTGGTTAAGGGTTGATAGGTTAAAGTTTGAAGTATGCAAGCTTCTAAGCACAAAAGCTCAAGAGAGAGAGAGAAGTCTAGAGAGAGAGAAATCTAGAGAGAGAAACTCCCAAAATTTTTTCAACCTTGAAAACAATAGAGAAGGCCCTCTATATATAGAAAAATGAGAGCTCAGGTCGAAAATATCAACAAAACAGATAGCTAGAGCTTGTGGGAGACAGCTGGAGGAAAATATATACAAAATCTGAGCTTTTTTCACCAGTGGCCGACATCTTTCATTGGTGGCCGGTCAGCTACCAATGATGGCCGGTCGGCTATCCTTCATTCGGACTCCTTTGCAGGTCATTCTTAAGCCTAAATTGAAGCCTTAGAAGTCTTGTTTCCAATGGTAGCAGCCTCACATCAAAATTCTAAGTGTGCAAAAAGATATTCTTATTTTAGTGAAGACTACTCATTTCCAGTTCAATCGGATTGATGCCTAACTTCAACCAGCCATATCTCCCTCATCCAGACTCGGCTTTAGGAGATTCTTGAGTGTAAAATGACGCATCGGAAGTCCACTTTCCAATGGTGGTGGCCTCACAACTTAAGTCCAAGTGTACAAAAGGATAGACTTGATTTAGTGAAGATTGCCCGGTTCTTTCTTAACGGTTTATGCCCAACTTCTTCTCCAATTAAGTTTCTTCCCTCTCTAATTTTCTTCACCTCCAAACCTTTAAATAAGATGTTTTGAAAGATTTTTCAGAGAGTTCACCTCTCTTCTATTTATTTTCCACTTTGCCCTTCCTTGGTTTACCGAAAAGTGTAACATTTAACGAAATGCGAGCCTTGGAACATCATAGAAACTTTTTAAAATATTTTGAAAGTGAGAGTTTTAAGGTCTAAAATCATTTTAGTCAAAATAGTTTTGGTCCAAAATGGGGTGTAAGGTTGGGATTTAGAGCTCTTTTTGCCGAAGAAATCGAACCTTTGCACTATGTAGCCTTCGTCCTGCCTTCGTCCTCGAACAATCAACCTGAGGCCCTAAGTTTGAAGGGTGGTAAAAAATGGGATGTCTACAATCCCTTGTTTTTTTTTTTTTAGCATTGAATTTACTTAAACATTATGGTGATGAGAACATTTAGTTTTTTTGTTTCACCTCTAGGATTTGGATGATGGAATATTGATTGGGGTTTAATCCTAATTTAATATTTAATTGTCCAAATTTTGGGACGTGATAGTTTGGTATCAGAGCCGACTCTTTGGAGTATTGAGTGTGGGCCCCTGGCGTCTCTCGATGCATGTGGGTGGGCTTGTGAGCTGACAGGCTACTGCACGGGGACGTGCAGCCCTAAGGGGGGTGGATTATAAGGTCCTGATGTCTCACATCGGGATTGGAGGGGGAGTTTTTAGGCTATAAAAGTTAAAACCTGGATCTTTATATAGCATTGAGGCCTTTTCCCGAGTGGTGAAATCCCTAGCAGAACTCTCCAGTTAAGCGTGCTTAGGCTGGAGTAGTTCTGGGATGGGTGACCCATTGGGAAAAATAAATCCATACGGGTGTGGTCCAAAGCGAACAATATCGATGACATGTGAAGAGTTGGGATGTTACATCAATGGCAACAAAAATGATTGTTCAACTAACAAGTATGATAACAAAAACAACAAACACACAATTAACTTTTGAAAAGATAAAACTTACACCAAAATACAATGTGAATGTTTATAATTTACAATTAATATACAACTAGTTTAAAAAAAAAATCATACCAATGTAAACATTTACACTACAATGTAAAAACATAAAATAAAATTGAAAATAGTGAAAATCGATTATTTTGATTAGTCAATGATAACAAAAATAATTGTTCAATCAACAAGCATAGTGAAAAAAAAAAAAAACAAAATATAACTAACTTTCGAAAAAACTCATACCAAAAGGCAATGTGAATGTTCCCAATTTACAATTAATATACAACTAACCTTAGAAAAACTAAATTCATATCAATGTGAACATTCACACTGCAACATGAAACAAAATTGAAAGAAAAAAAAAAGACTATTTCAATTGTTTAATGGTAACAAAAAAATGATTGTTCAAAACAAGTATATTAACAAATAACCAATGATATATGAACATTCACATCTTGCAAAACATATAATTATGTCCATATTTATATTCCAACACTTATTTATTAGACTTTCAAACAATGTGAAATATGAACATTTACATTGATTGACAACAAAATAGAAATAATAGCAACAAGAGAATTAGAAATTCAAAAAAAAAAAAAAAAAAAACTCAATCACTTTAAAAACAAAAAAAAAATATTATCCACATCCTCATCTTCATCATCATCTTTATCATTATCACTATCATTAACAATCTATGCAATTTCACCATTTCACCAATCCAAATCAAAGTAAACTCACCTTTGGAGAATATGTTTGTAACAAAATTGACTGGACATAAATAGAATTTTGACTTACAACAATGGAGAAACATAGAGTTTTGAATAAAAAGCAACAATGGACAAACATAGAACTTCGAACACAAAGTGACAATGGAGGAACAAAAAGCTTCACCACAACAATGTAGGAATATAATATTATTTTACCACCATGTGTAAACTAGAATTTCTAAACCCTACTAAATAGAGAGTTTCAAACCTTAACACAATGAAACAATACCCAAATGTGAGTGAAACTGATCAAAAAGAAAAACACGAATAATAGTAACTACCAAAATAAAGGTAGCAACAAAAAGGAAATGTGTATATCATTTTTCTATGTAATGCATATCAACAATAGATATAAGAGTATAATAGTCCAACAAACAATATAAATCAGGAAAAAAAGACTTTCTGGAATAAAAGTATAAATGCATGGGACTAATTAGGTTATAATTTTTCTTGATGGACTTATTGGGTTAAAACATCTTCAAATGAGATTTATCAATAAAAAATTCTAAAAAAAAAAAAATTAGAAAAAGAGGTCGCATCATCGCATGTGCTAAAAATCCCATCTTGATTTTAGCATGACAGAAAATTTTTGACCACCATTCTGGCCTTATATAAATGCCACATGTGTCTTTTTATTTATTTATGTAATGTGCATTTGCTCTATCTACTAATAGATTATTTTGCTTACAAAAAAGAAAATGGCACGTGCTAACAATAAGATACCATAATGTCTAACAATAAAAATTCTACTTTTTTTTTTAAGGGTAAATTTAATGTAAATAAAAGATATGATATGAGAAAAGGCTAAAGGCCAGCTAAAATTAAATATCAAGGTTAAGAAGCAATCAAATGAGCAAGGGATGGCATATGGTGGTTTGGAGCAGAAGATTGTTCCCTCTGGAAAGATGTGATATGTAGGAAGTATATTGAGCAAGGCAGAGAATGGTTCCCTTTAATTGGGAGGGCTAGCAGGATGTCCAAGATCTGGGTGATATAATCAATGTTATGGCTATTAAGGCAGAGCTTCTTCACTTTTTAAGGAGCAATGCAATTGTTATGATTGGTAATGGTAGGAGACCAAGATTTTGGTCTGATTGTTGGTCAGGTGGTGTATGCCTTAGAGATGAGTTTACTCACTATTAGTAGACAAAAATGGGTTTGTGTTTATGTTCCATAACAGAAGAGATGCTTTTGGGAATTAGGTTTTTAACTTTAGAAGACCCTTTTTTGCTTGGGAGGAAGAAAAGTTGAGTTAACTAATAGTTCATCTTAGTAGTATCCCACTGATCAGAGACAATGTTCTAGATTGTTTGAAATGGAATGCAGATCCATCTGGTGTTTTTAGTTTTTCATCTGCCTATCACTGGTTTGAATTGGGTTTTGGCCCTACTTGCATGGTCTTTAACTCACCGTGGAAGAATGGTGCACCACCAAGAATTCAATTTTTTGGCTGGTTGGCTTGGGGGGGGGGGGGGGTAGAATTAAGACTGCTAGTTTTTTAAGAAGGATTGGTGTAACGACCCCATCACGTATAATGATTAGCACTTAATTAATTAAGGAGATTTGAAATTTAATTGCCAATTATTCTAATCTAATCTGGGATTTACAAAATTATGGAGATTGATTCATATATGATTTTATTGAGGATTTATTTTGGAATATGAAATTGAAAGCCTAAATGGCTCAAGAAAGTATAATTGGTGAATTAAATTATTTTAATTTCGAGTATCGAACCATATGGGAGTTTAAGTAAATATTCGATTCAGTTTAGTAAAATTGAGATTTGATTAATTGGATCCGAATTGAGTTAATTAAATTAATTAAGTTATGAGGTGGTGATGAGGATTAGGAACTATAATTATTATGAATGAAATTTACTTTTCAGATGTTCAATTTGAGTATGTAATCTATCGACGAAGATTTTGAGTTTGATCTAAAATTGAAGGCCTTAATGATGTAAGAAACCGAATTGAGGATAGTGATAAGTTCTATTTGATATTTGGAGCCTTTTGGGAATTCGATTAAAAATCTGATTCAAATTGAGAGAAATTAAATATAATTAATTGGGCTCTAATGAAGTCAATTAGACTAATTAAATTATGTGGGTTTGTGATTAGTATGATTAATTAAGTTATGTACTAATCAAAATTAATTAAGACAAAACATAGTTTAGCAAGTTAATTGTGTGATCAAGAGACAAGCTAAGTTTACCCATGTGGTGTGATTAATTGTGAAGTTGTGCTAATTCTTATGAGAGTGTGCTGCACATTATTATAGTGCCTAGTGTTATGCTGGAGCCTCAATATGTGAGGTGTGTGTGCATATGTTGGAGTGAGAGTTGTGCATGTGTTATATGTAAATGAGAGAAGTGAGCTCAATATGTTTGTATTCTTGTGCTGGAGCAATAGACTAAGGAAATAAGAGAGAGAGAAGGACCGACAAAGAAAGAGAGAGAGAGAGACTTGTGCTGGAAATTGGATTCAAGAGTCTAAGAAGAATAAGAAAAAGGGAGCAAAGAAGGAACCCAAGGAATTTCAATAAATTAAGACTTTTGGTAAGAAAGTTTAAGCTCAAATTCTTGTCGATTAATCATCTAGCAACTAAAATCAAGTAGTAATTGGGATTAATTACATGAAATTTGTTAAAAAATGTCAAGAAGATGATGAATCGTAAACTAAGTTCACATCCATGGTTGCATGTCTCATGTTTCATCATTTTGAACTTGGTTTTGAAGATCTTGCATAACATAAGAGTGTATATATCTTGCATGTTTTCAAAAACAAAATTATGGCTCACATGTTTAATTTCATGTTTTGAAAATCAAGAAGAAATAGAATTGGTGGATTTTGATAAGTGTTTTATACATGTGTCATGGATTTTGAAGAATTTAAGATCAATTTCATGTTTTAAAGAGAAGAAGGAAGAAAATTTATAAGAATATAAAATTGGTAATTTTGATGTCAATTCCATACATGCAAATAGTTATCTAAGAAGTTTATAATTTTAATTTCATGTCTTGAAGGAAGATAGAAAAGAGTTTGAAGTTAATTTTATGTAAACAAAAATAAATTAGCAAGAAGATGAGTTAGGTCATGATTATGGAAATTAAATTAGGAATTAATTATTTTGGGTTTGATTTTGAATATCTTATATGAATTTGAATTTTATTGTTACATGCATGTAATTTAGAGAAATTAAAGAATTAATTCATGAACATGGTTAAGGTTAATCAATATAGAAATATATTGTAATTTATATTTGAGAATCAAAAAATTAGTTTGATTTTTTATTTAAATTTCATACATTCAAATATTTTTGGAAGGACTTTATAAATTCAATTTTAGGTTTAATTAAACAAAGAAAGAATTGAAAGATAATTTTTAAACATGAAATCCAAGGTTTAAATTTGAATTAAAATCATGAAATTAACTTTAAATATATAAATTGGGAATGTTTTTGCGTATTCGAGTGAGTCATGCATGAATTTGGAGTATTGGTAATGTGTTTTAAAGTTTAAACAACATTTTGGAAAATCCAGAATTTGTCATCATCGCTTGAGCGGAGAAGTTGTTGCTTGAGCGTAGAATGCAAGCAACCAGTATTTTTACAAACCAAGGGGCCCCCTCGAGTGACCAATGTTGCGCTTGAGCAAAGAATCCAGTTTCAGAAAATTTTGAAAAGTAATTTCATATTTCAATTTCCATTCTCTTTCACTTCCAAGCATTCTTAGGTAAGAATTATGACTCAACAAGATTAATAAACTACCAATTAACATAAATTAATTAGTTAAAGAATAAGTCATTGACTTAGTAATAATTGATTAAGAAGCCAACTAAGAAATTGGTTTATTTAGAAAAGAATAATTTAGTAATGAAAGAATATGTGAAACGATAACCTGATTTATTTGAATAAAGAAAGAATAAGTGTAGTAGATATTCAGATTATTTAAACAGAAGACAAGAAAATTCAAGTTTGATCAAGGAATTAATATTGTGTTTCAATATGTATATGTTATGGGTTTGTGTAGGTCACGCGCTATCGTTTGCCTGATCTATCTGATTTATCTGCATTATCTGATCTACTAGCGGAGCCATCTATGAGCAATAACTTTGTAAAGTTATGTTTGACTTTAATTATTTTCTGATGCTATGAAATGATCAGTTTTCTGAAATGCGATGTTTTATATGAATGAATGATTGTCCAAATTTCTGAAATGTATTCGCGGCATCCTTAGCTCAAGACCCTTGCCCGGGGGTAACAATACCGTGGCTCAAGTATATTTCAAGTTCCCGGTACCAGAGGTTCCTTATGGAACTAACAAGCAAGATAACGCTAGTGGATGTACCATGTATGATTAAGCATGAACTTTGATTTCTGTATATGATTTGAATAAGAATATGAATATGAACCTGTTTCTGATTTGAAATTTGAATATGCATAAGACTTTGTTTCTGATAAGAATCTATTTCTGATATAAATTTTGATTTCTGACTCTGTGATGGACATCATTCATTAAAACCCTTTACTTTGTTATTATTCATTGGGCTCCAACTCACAATATTATTTATGTATGTAGGTGATCAGACGCGTGATCAGGCACGTGACCAGGCCAAGAGCTTCTGCTTGGACCTTGTTTTGTCAGCCAATCTATGTGCCTCCCATGGAGGTTTTGGATATGTCAAGTGGTTATGGCTATGTGCATAAACTTCAAGTTTTGTTTTCTTGTTTTTGTTTATTCTGTATTTAGGCCCAAGTTGATTTCTATCTAGTATCTATATATATATATGATGATGTGTAAATGTATGTATATAAAGTTTCAAATTTTTCTGTGTCATATAAGTCTACCCAGCTCAATGGATGTTGTATAATTTGTTATTTGCTTTCGCACCCCCTAATTATATGTTATTTTGTTAAGAGGCCTTTGGTAATCCAAGGATTACTGGCCGGTTATGATACTAAACCTATAGGAGCGGGTTTGGGTCGTGACAATTGATATACTAAATGGCAATGCTGATGTTTGTTGTGTTTTTTGCAAAAATGTGGACGAAATTACTTACAGACATCCCATTTTTGACCGCCCGTAAGACTTAGACGCTTAGTTCAATACACTCGTTAATGAAAGTTGAATTTTGAATTCACAGCGATTCGGATTCAATCAGGCTCTCGAAATAACCTTAAATCTTCAACATTTACCTTGTTTGAACAAACCCATGAGTTTCATTTTTGGACCTTTTCCGACCTTGAACTGAGTTTGAACCAAAAAAATAGGAGAGGCCATCAAGGCCAGGCTGTGTATCAGTGATGGTTAACCGTGGCTATGAATGGTCAGTCGACCTTCGATGGCGACAAACATTGTTCTGGGCGGAAGGCCACAAGCTATCCATTTTTGAAGATATTTATCACCTTTTGAGCGTAAATTCTATAAAACGAAGCTTTGGGATTTTTTTGAGGGTTGAACAAAAATCTGGAAGTCATATATACACCTTGAGAGCTCTTGTCTCCTCTTTCTTCCATTGCAAGCAAGCTTTGAACCTAGCTTGTCTATACCATCTCTATCCTCCATGCACAGCCTTGTTTGATCACCTAGAGCCTTGGTTGATATTGGAGAAGCATAACTCAAGCTTGAGAGTGAGTTGAAGCCAAGTTTGAATCATTAACAACAAGCTTACCCCTTGAAAGGTATAAACTTGCTTTCTTCTCTCTTACTCTCATTTCTTTCACTTACTTCATAGTTCTTGCTGTTTTGAATTGTTTTGAGCTTATTTGAAGTGATTGGAGTTGGGTTTGAAGAGTTACCAAAAGGGTAGAGAGAGCTTGCTCTTTTTATACCTTTGCTTATAAGTCAAACCTTCTCTTTTCCACTCTTTTCCTTTGATATTTACACTAATTTTCAGAGGTTTAGAAAGGCTAAAAACCATGTTTTGAAGCTTCAAAAGTGGAGGGGTTAGCCACCCTTCCTTATTCTTGCTTACTAGCCTTTATTCTCTTCTTTATTGTCTAGCTTTTCAAGCTCTTTTCATGCATGTTCTATCTCTGTTTTTCATGTATTAAGGGCAGTTATGAGGTTGTCTAAGCCTTTTCAATTGGGTCATGCCTTGTTTAGTACATCTGTGATTTCATAAGTTGGCATACTTGTTACTTGTTATGCTTTTTTTTTGTTCATTTCCATGTTTGGAGTCTAAGTTTAATAATCAATCCATCATTTATCTCTTTTATACTTGAGAATGATTTCAACTAATTGAGGTTGTTCGAATCATGTAAGAAAGGTTCCCACTTAATGGCTTAATCTTTCTAAAGATTCATTGCCAACAGTGTGGCCTTTCTCTCATGCTTTAGAAGAACCTCTTGTTTGACATTACTTCTTGTTTAGAGGACTTTAAACATCATGATGGACAAATGGACTAAAGAATGGCAAGGCCTAATAAAATTGGTTTAAAATTTGGATTAACACATTTAAAGAAAAAAGCTTAAAATTGCTTCAATTTGGCCGGACGTTATGCCAAGTTACTTGTGTCAAGAGTCATCACATGTTAATTCATAGCATTTTGATGATTCTTGAAGCGTTGCAACCTTCCTTTTTGAGTTCATACTATGACAAGAAAGAGAGGTGGTCCCATTCTTTTCATTTTTATCAACTTTTGTCCAAAATTAAATTCGAGATCATCAAGCAATCATATTGCTCATTGATGGTTTTGGAATCAATTCCAACCCACTCTCGAGGATTTCCCATGACAGAGAAAGAAGGAAGGACAAACATAGCTTGAAAATGCTTTATCTGCACTAATTTCACCTCAGAGCACAGAAACAGAGCTTTGCACCAAATTGATGCACGGTCGGCCATCTGTATACCCAGTCGGCCATTAGTGATGCACAACCGACCTTTGGTGTGTGGCCAGCAGTGCAATTTTGTAGAAATAGAGGCAGTGGCTGAAGGTGAAACAGAGATGGCCTGAGCTGACAGAGTAGCTTTCAAGCGATATGCATGCAATCTTCATCCATCTTCCATTGTGTTCTTATCAAATGCATTTAATTGTTTCATTAGTATTATTGTCATAGTTGCGAATAAATTATGTTGTAATATTTAATTAGTCTAATTAGTTGTAGCTAATTAGTTGATGTTGTAATATTTGATTAGCTTAGTTTAGTTTTCTTAATTAATTAGCTTAGATAGTTAGTTAATTATTCATTTCAAATGTTGTAATAAATTAGTTAATTAGTTTAGCTGTTTATTCAAGTTTTGTAATAATTAGCTTAATTAGCTTAGCTTTGCTTCGTTAGCTAATTTATTCATTCGAACTCTCTTTCGTGAGAGCGTAATGTAACAATATGTATGTCTTCCAACCCCACGCCTTTCTCTCTTTTATTTATCCGCTTTTGATGGTTAGATTAGGGACATGTTTCAATTAGTATACCTCATACTTGCATCCATTCATTTTGTATTACATGCACGGAGGCTCGGTGCATCATTCTAACTGCATTGTCATCTCAATACTTCATTGAATACGTGTTTAACCGCATGTTATCAAAATCGATCTATATGCCATATTAGTAGCCGAGCCTATTAATTGCATATTGCGTATGTTGCATTAGACATTTTGTATAGTTAGGAATCATGTATTTTTCTAACTCATATCTTCTTAGCTTGAAGTACTAGGTGAGTTTTTAATGTTTTAGTAGACTTGCATGAGTGTAAGTGATTGCCATGACTAGCATGCTTGCCATGAGGCTAAATACTTACTTGATGAACTACTTGAATGCCTGTGGATGAATGCTTGTTGCTTGAATTGGAATAATTCAACGAATGTACGTTTTAAGCCCACTATGTCTAGTGGCAAATTCACAACTTTAAGCCCACTTTGTTGAGTGGAAAATTCATAGATTTTAAGCCTATTTAAGGTGGCAAAATCAAACATTTTTCACAAAACAAACATGAAATTGAATTGTTCCAACTTGAGCAAACTAGTCTATACTTGCTGTTGCGAATCACATAGTAATGCTAGCCTAATAATCGGAACAAGAGCACATAATGTTGACAAAAAATCATATCATGATTAGTAGAAGCTGATTTTTGATCGGGCGAGTGGGGTTGCTCAATTCATGACCTTCTCCTCTCGTACCTAAGTTCTTAAGCTGAAGCAACTTTGATGATGACGGACACATGGCCATTGGCACGAGTCATGGGTTTTCTAAATTTTTCCAAAATAAAATATTTAGGTAGCGACTCTGTATCTGGCAAAGCAGTCTAATTTTGACATTTTTTATTCAAAAATTGATTTTAGTGGCTAAGAGGCCAAAACAAGGCCAATGCAAATGCTCAAATGTATGGCTCAAAGCACGTGGAAATGAAGCATGCAAGGAAGGAGATGACTCCAAAAAGAAAAGTGACCTCAAACAAACTTAAAGAGGAGGTCAAAACAAGACTTTTTCCAGTTTATAAAAAATCTCAAAAACGTTCACAAGTAGGGCTAAAATAGGATGCAAAAATAGCCCTAAAAGAGAGATTGAGCAAATAAGGAAGTAGATAACGTCAAACAGCAAAGTTTCCTTAAACAAAGTTGAAGACGGGCTCAAAATAAGACACTTCACAGTTTAGGTTGAAGCCCAAAAATGCTTGAAAATAGGGCTAAGAAATGAAGCAAAAAAATGCAAGAAAAGGGGAAAAGGAGGCTTACCCTTGTAGCATAGCAATGCAGCAACTTCTGGACCAAGTTGGTGAGCTTTTAACCTCTGCAAATGACCTCCAAGGTGCTGGAATGGATGATGGAGGTGGTAGGCTATGAGGTGTAGTGTAAAATGGCCAAGAACAAGGGTGTTTGGAGGCTTGAAGTAGAGAGATGTAAGGTTGTATGTATAAATCTTAGCCCAAAGCTTCTAACCCTTGCAAATGGAGGTGGAGTGTGTTATATAGAGGGAGAAGGGTGAGGTTTTTTGGAGAAGTCAAGAGAGGGGGTCAAGGCTTCTAAAAGAAGCTTGACCAAAAGGGTCAAGCTTCTTGAGGAAGCTAAACCAAAAGGGTAGAAGCTTGACCAAAAGGTCAAACTTCCTTTGGAATCTAAGCAAAGGGTGCAAAACCACCATAAATGGACCAAAAACAAGGACAAATCCTCGGACAGAGGGTCAGGTGCAAAACAGCTGGCATAGTTGGAATGCACCTAATAAGACAAGACTGGCCGACCAGGTTCAAAAGGCCAAGGTGGCCGGCCGGCCGGCCACCTCCCCTGGTCGGTTGACCAGGGGTCAAAAGGTCCAAGAAAAATTACTGGTCGGCCACCCCAGAAAGGTGGCCTCCCAGATGAGTGCAACACAGCTGTGTAGAGAAAAACTAGAAAAAGTGACCCAAGAGGGAGAAAAACTAGCTTTTTAGAGGGGTTCAAAAGGGTCAAGATGAATTATTGGTCGGCCTACCCATATTGGTGGCCTCACAGCTGTGCACAACACAATGATGGTATGAAAAGCCAGAAATTGTGGCTCAAAAGTAAGAAAAACCAGCTTTCTGTTAGAAAAATCGGCTTTAGGAGAGAGAAAATGAGAAAACTAGTTTTTCAGGGGAAAAGGTAGCCTCCCACCATCCTACCACCTCCCTAGCAAAGAAAATAGGGTCCCTACCAAAAATGGACCAAAACGGATGCAAAACGAAGGTTCAGGGGCCAAAACGCGCGGTCTGGGGTCCCGAAAATAGGCTGTTAAGCAACGGAGGTGGCGTATGACCACGAAGGTGGTCTCCCAGGCCACAGTGTCCCTCTAAAGGGAGGAAATATGGTGTGTGCCAAAAACCAGAGCAATCGGAGGTGGTTAAGCGGTCCCGAACCGAGACACACGGCCGACGGCTCCGAAAAATCGAAAACCGGGCTCTGAACAGGAAAAACGGCCTACGACCACGAAACATAGCCTACGGCCACTGAGAGATGGTCTATGAGACCTCTCCCTCCCTTCGGGAAGAGAAAACGGAGAAAACAGGACCTGGTTCGCAAATCGAGGCAAAGCGCAAAAGAGCCCCGAGGTCCAGAGGTAAGGCTCGCAGCCGAGACTCTGAAACCTAAGAGCGAGCACAATATGCAACATCGCCGAGCATTCAGTTGGTGACGTCTGAGTCTTAAGGTTGGTCAAAAATGGGGTATCTACACCGGCCTTCGGTGATTTCAATTCTGTTTTTCTTTTCTTTTTCTCTGTTTTGTTTTGTTTTGTGTGTTACTGGATTTTATTTTGTTTCATTATTATTTCAATTCTGAGTTATAATTTTAGGTTTTAGTTTTCGATTTTAATTTTGAGTTTTTGATCGTGAGTTTTGATTTAGGTGTAGTAAGGAATTGTATGTTAACAAGAAAAATGAGTGTTGAAAAAAAGAGAGGAAGAAGAAGAAAAAGAAAAAAGAGAGAGAGACTAGAAAACAAAGAATGAAGGCAAAATAGTAAGAGATCAAAGGAAATGAAGATACGGAGCAAGATATCCAACTCGTATTGTTTCGTTGCGTGAGCACATAATTTGATTTATATTGATTTTATTTCATTAGTTTAATTTTGTGATTTATCTTGTTTAAACGGTTCTAGTCATTGATGACTTGTCATATTCAGTTCGTAATTCATTTCATCATTTCTTACCACACGATATTGTATTCGAGAAAATGCATGATATTGTATGTACGGCTCATTTAGAGGAGCTCTAGGTAAAATCATTCGTGCCCTTCGGATCGCATCCTTTTACCTCTCTTCCTATCACGTGAGACGCATTAGGATTGTTTGCTTCAGTTAAAAACATTCAGGTGTGTCTCGGTGTTCACACCACCTTTCGGTTAAAAACATTCAAGTGCGTCCCAGTGTTCACACCAGCCTTCGGTTAAAAATATTCAGGTGCATCCTGGTGTTCACACCACCTCTCCTCCTATTGCGTGAGATGCATTAGGATTGTTTGCACCGGTTAAAAACATTTGGGCGTGTCTCGGTATTCACACCACCCTTTCCTTCTCATGCGTGCAACGCGTTAGGATCTCGGTTAAGACCTTGAGTGTGCTTGATGGTTACACTGCTCTTCGCCTTTCCTGCGCGTCGCATAGTTAAGCTTGCATAATTTTCTTACATCATTTCTACATGAAATGTGGTTTGGCTCGTGATTCTCACACGTGGCGTGTTTATTTACTTACTTCTTTTCATGATTGGAATTACTATGCCTTGTTTCAGTTTGTTTAGCTGTGGCATTTTCTTTGCATTGCATTCATATTCAAATGTTTCATTGCGCAACCTCATTGCATGTTCATAAGTTTTGTTCTTGCATCATGCATATCATTTGCATCTTGCTCCAGAACTACGCTGGTTTGATTCGTTGCAAAGGGATATCTAGGCAGCCTGCGGGCGCAACCATTTATTTATGTCTTGCTTTCTCGTCCAAGTCTTACGACCTTGTCAAAATGGGTTGTCTTTGGGCTTTGACATTCACTCATGTCATTTTATGACTTCGAGCTCTGTCAAAGAGGGGCAACTGTAGACACCCCATTTTTGACCGCCTGCAAGACTTAGACCCTTGGTTCAATACACCCAATGATGAAAGTTGAATTGTGAATTCGCAGCGATTCAGATTGAATTAGGCTCTCGAAATAACCTCAAATCTTCAACATTTACCTTGTTTGAACCCATGAGTTTCATTTTTGGACCTTTTTTCTCCCTGAGCTGAGTTTGAACCAAAAAAACAGGGGAGGCTATTAAGGCCCAACCGTGCATCAGTGATGGTCGGCCGTGGCCATGAATGGCCAGCCGGCCCTCGATCGAAATAAACACTGTTCTAGCTGGGAGGCTGCCAGCTGTCCATTTTTGAAGATATTTATCTCCTTTTGAGCTTGAATTCTATATAAACGAAGCTCTGGGATTGTTTTGAGGGTTGAACAAAAATCTAGAAGTCATATATACACCTTGAGAGCTCTTGTCTCCTCCTTCTTCCATTGCAAGCAAGCTTTGAGCTAACCTAGGTTGTCTATACCATCTCCATCCTCCATGCACAACCTTGTTTGATCACCATAGAGCCTTGGTTGATATTGGAGAAGCATAATTCAAGCTTGAGAGTGAGTTGAAGTCAAGTTTGAATCATTAACAACAAGCTTACCCCTTGAAAGGTATAAACTTGTTTTCTTCTCTCTTACTCTATTTTCTTTCACTTACTTCATAGTTCTTGCTGTTTGAAATTGTTTTAAGCTTATTTGAAGTGATTGGAGTTGGGTTTGAAGAGTTACCAAAAGGGTAGAGAGAGCTTATTCTTTTTATACCTTTACTTATAACTCAAACCTTCTCTTTTCCACTATTTTCCTTTGATATTTACACTAATTTTTAGAGGTTTAGAAAGGCTAAAAACCATGTTTTGAAGCTTCAAAAGTGGAGGGGTTAGCCACCCCTCCTTATTCTTGCTTACTAGCCTTAATTATCTTCTTTATTGTCTAGCTTTTCAAGCTCTTTTCATGCATATTCTACCTCTGTTTTCCATGTATTAAGGGTTGTTTTGAGGTTGTCTAAGCCTTTTCAATTGGGTCATGCCTTGTTTTGTACATTTGTGATTTCATAAGTTGGCATACTTGTTACTTGTTATGTTTTTTTTGTTCATTTCCATGTTTGGAGTCTAAGTTTAATAATCAATCCATTATTCATCTTT
The DNA here is from genome assembly GCA_025200525.1 of Camellia lanceoleosa. Taxonomy (NCBI): domain Eukaryota; kingdom Viridiplantae; phylum Streptophyta; class Magnoliopsida; order Ericales; family Theaceae; genus Camellia; species Camellia lanceoleosa. Next base: position 32,191,893 of record CM045763.1, on the reverse strand, counting down.
TTTATACTTGAGAATGATTTCAACCAACTAAGGTTGTTCGAATCATGTAAGAAAGGTTCCCACTTAATGGTTTAATCTTTCCAAAGATTCATTTCCAACGATGTGGCCTTTCTCTCATGCTTTAGAAGAACCTCTTGTTTGACATTACTTCTTGTGTAGAGGACTTTAAACATCACCATGGAAAAATGGACTTTGTTTAAAACTTGGATTAACACTTAAAGAAAAAGGCTTAAAATTGCTTCAACTTGGCTGAACGTTGTGCCAAGTTACTTGTATCAAGAGTCGTCACATGTTAATTCATAGCATTTTGATAATTCTTGAAGTGTTGCAACCTTCCTTTTTGAGTTCATACTATGACAAGAGGGAGAGGTGGTCCTATTCTTTGCATTTTTATCAACTTTTGTCCAAAATTGAATTCGAGATCATCAAGCAATCATATTGCTCATTGATGGTTTTGGAATCAATTCCAACCCACTCTCAAGGATTTTCCATAACAGAGAAGGAATGAAGGGCAAACAGAGCTTGAAAATGCTCTATCTGCACTGATTTCACCTCAGAGCACAAAACAGAGCTTTGCACCAAATCGATGCACAACTGGCCATCTGTATACCCGACCGGCCATTAGTGATGCACGACTAGCCTTTGGTTTGTGACCAGCAGTGCAATTTTGTAGAAACAGAGGCAGTGGCTGAAGGTGAAACAGAGATGGCCTGGGTAGACAGAGTAGCTTTCAAGCAATGTGCATGCAATCTTCATCCATCTTCCATTATGTTCTTATCAAATACATTTAATTATTTCATTAGTATGATTGTCATAGTTGCGAATAAATTGTGTTGTAATATTTAATTAGTCTAATTAGTTGTAGCTAATTAGTTGATGTTGTAATATTTGATTAACTTAATTTAGTTTTCTTAATTAATTAGCTTAGATAGTTAGTTAATTATTCATTTCAAATGTTGTAATAAATTAGTTAATTAGTTTAGCTGTTTATTCAAGTTTTGTAATAATTAGCTTAATTAGCTTAGCTTTGCTTCGTTAGCTAATTTATTCATTCGAGCTCTTTTTCGTGAGAGCGCAATGTAACAATGTGTATGTCTTCCAGCCCTACGCCTTTCTCCCTTTTATTTATCCGCTTTTGATGGTTAGATTAGGGACATGTTTCAATTAGTATACCTCATACTTGCATCCATTCATTTTGTATTACATGCACCGAGGGTCGGCGCATCATTCTAACTGTATGGTCATCTCAATACTTCATTGAATACATGTTTAACCGCATGTTATCAAAATCGATCCATATGCCATATTAGTAGCCGAGCCTATTAATTGCATATTGCGTGTGTTTTATTAGACATTTTGTATAGTTAGGAATTATGCATTTTTCTAACTCATATCTTCTTAGCTTGGAGTACTAGGTAAGTTTCTAATGCTTTAGCATACTTGCATGAGTGTAGGTGATTGCCATGACTAGCATGCTTTCCATGAGGCTAAATACTTACTTGATAAACTGCTTGAATGCCTGTGGATGAAGGCTTGTTGCTTGAATTAGAATGATTCAACGAATGTACATTTTAAGCCCACTATGTCTAGTGGCAAATTCACAACTTTAAACCCACTTTGTTGAGTGGCAAATTTGCAAATTTTAAACCCACTTGAGGTGGCAAAATCAAACCGTTTTCACAAAACAAACATAAAATTGAATTGTTCCAACTTGAGCAAATTAGTCTATAATTGCTTGTGCGCATCACATAGTAATGCTAGCCAAATAACCGGAACAAGAGCACATAATGTTGATAAAAAATCATATCACGATTAGTAGAGATCGATCTTTGATCATGCATGCGGGGGTGCTCAATTCATGACCTTCCCCTCTCGTACCTAAGTTCCCGAGCCGAGACAACATTGGTGATGACAGAAACGTAGCCTTTGGCATGAGTCATGGGTTTCCTAAATTTTTCCAAATAAAATATTTAGGTGGCGACTCTGTATTTGGCAAAGCAGTCCAATTTTGGCATTTTTGATTCAAAAATTGATTTTCCAAAAGATTTACCAGATTTGGACTCTTTGGTGATTATCAATTTCACATTGCACTTGTGAGATTAGATTCAGAACTGCAGGAGTCCGAACTCTAGGGCTTATATTCAAACTTCCAAAAGGGGGTGCAAAAAAGTTGAGCTACACTACTAATCATGTGTTACTTCATTGTCCTTATGTTTGGCTGATTTGGTCTTATTTTGTAAATTGGTGGGGACTGCAATGGGTTTCACTAGGTTTAGGTCAGAGTCTATTGGATTGATGGGCTGGCTATAGATAGAGTAAGATGGAAAAGAAGATATAGAGTGTAGTCCTATTAGCTATTTTCTGGTGCATATGGAAACAAAGAAATAAATGTGGGTTTAATGGGGTGTAACCTATTTTTGAAGATCTATGTGAAACCATTAAGGAGAAAATTACAGTGTGGGTTAAGTCATCTTTTCCTTTGGATTATTTTGTCAATGATCTGATTCACAATCTGCATCAAGTGAAAAGGTGCCTGGGCTAGAAGGAGTTTGTTCCTGGGTTATTTGGAGCTTTGGGTTTTCATGATGTCTAGGTTTAGAGACCAGTAGCAGGATTTGTGGTAGTATCTGGTGTGTTTGAGCCTTGGCCTTGTTTTGGTCTACTCTTAACCTGTTCTTGATTTCAATCTTTTAATAATGTTTTCTGGTAGGATATTTTTGGGTGGATTTTATTGGCTGGTGTGAATCTATCAAGCTTCGGAGAGCATGGTGGATTTTGAACCTCTTTGTTCTCTTTGATCTTGGTGTTGATTGGTCTTGAACCTCTATGCCCTCCGTAATGTGGCCTATTGCTGTAATGGTGGTGTTTGTTTTTTCTTTTCTTAGTTGCTCTTGATTGGTCTCTCATCAATCTTGGGTCAAGTGCTAGCAAATGACTGTATTTTCTTTGCGATGCCAACCTAGATGGGATTGTTAAGGTTAGCTATGATTCTCAATGCATTTCTCTGCTTTGTTGATGTAAGTCTTGCATGTATCTTGCTCTTTTCATCAATAAAGCTTCATTTTTGTTAATAAAAAAAAAAAAAAAAATTTCAATATTGGAAGAAGTTATCCACTTGGATATTTTGATTCAACCTTAACCAACATTTTCCTCTTTTAATTCTTTTTCAAGCTCATACAACTTGACAATCAACAATTAAAAAAAATAAAATAAAATTTGACTACGGTAGTTTAAATTATTTATTTTTTAAAATTTTATAAATAAATTATTTATAAACAAAAAAAAATAAAAATAAATCATATAACTTATGAATTTAAACAATTCAAATTCCAATGACAAAACTGAGCTTACCGTAACATCACATAAAACACTTCCTATCTACAAAAGTTGTGATATACTAGAATATTTCTTGCGATATTTTAGTTAATGTCACTAAACTTATTTTTACACTAATTAATTTAGGTTATTTTAGTTTAGGAGAATATGAAATTTGGATTGAAATCACATTTATTTTTTTGTGTCATTTCATCTTTTGAATAACTAGTATAACGAATTAACAAGAAGAAAACTTTGAATTCACAATAAATAAAAATTATGAAAATTATTAAGAATGAAATCTCTGTTGTAGAGATTTGAAACTCTATTAACAGATTGGTAATGGGTCAGGTTGTTGAATATTGAAATGTGATATTGTTGGAAATTGAAGAAAACTTGTACCTAATTTCGGGGATGAAATTCTTTAAGGAGAGGAAGTTATAGCGACCCTGGTTCTCTCTCCATTGATTAGTGTAATCCGGACTTGGTTCCGTGGATGTTGATTATTGTATATATCTTGTTTTCGTCATTCAATACTTTGCATTTGAGTTATAGGATGTTTTGGGCAGGATTGTTACAGGTTGGGTGTGTTCGAGAGCAAATGGTTGCTACCCAGAATTTTGGTTCTTCGCTCGAGCAAGGCTTTTGTCGCTCGAGCGAGCTCCTTGTTTTAGTTCCTTTGCTCGAGCCAGGGTTCCTTTGCTCGAGCGAGAGTTGAGTTTTGTGTCTAGTGGCTCAAACGAGGAGTCCTGCGCTTGAGTTCGCGTCTGCATTTTTTTTTAACTTGATGGTTTTGATTCTTGGCTCGAGCGAGCTTTCCTTCGCTTGAGCGAGCGAGGCCTATGTTTTGGGTTTCTTCGCTCGAGCGAGCATTCTGTCGCTCGAGCGTGCTTCTGGATTGCAGACCTGAAGGTTTGGATTGTTGGCTCGAGCGAGTATTCTTTGTGTCTAGTCGCTCGAGCGACCACTTCTTCGCTCGAGCGAGCCTATGTTATATTAGATTGCAGCAGCGGGAACCACTTCACTTTTTCATCTCTTTTCTTTACACAAACCCTAGATCCGAGCTCTCTCTCTCTCTACACACCTTGTCTCTAGGTATTGATCTACTTCTAGTGAGTTTCTAGCCTAGTTTCTTTGTAAGAAAGATAGAGGGTGAGTTGGACTTCTTTTTAATCTGAGAAATAGTGGATTTGAAGCACTTTGGATTTTGGTCATCTTCTCCTTTGAGCTTCTAATTTCGAGGTAGGGATACCCTACTCCATCTTATGAGTTTTGTCTTTAATTTTCGTCATTTTGACTAGTTGGTAATGTTGGGTGATATTGAGAAAGTTAGGGTTCGTTTTGTAATTTCTATAAGAGGGGTTTTTAATGTTTGAGTCATATTTATGTTATAGACTTGAAATGAGGTTGTTTATGGATTATGGGTGAAAAATGAACGTTAGGGCTATTGTTGGTAAAAGGGGGAAAATGCCCTAATTGTATTGAATAATTAATTTGTATAATTAATTTTGGGGAAATGAGAAATTGAGTTGAGAATTATGAAATTGAGAAGTTATGGGATTTAATGGTATAGTTGGATTAATTTATCACACACCTATGAAAATATGAATATTATATCTGTTGATGCATTCATGTTCTGTTTAGAAATATCAGCTTTGGGCTATCGGTGGAGGATAGTCTTGATTGTTGTAGACATTGTATGTTGATTAGGGAAAATTGAAACTAATCACATTGGTTAAGTCATTGAATATGACGGTTGAAGTAATACAGCAATTACGTTTATTGGTTGATTATTGTATATGACAAGTGTTTAATACATTGTATATGCATATTGTTTCGGAGGGGGTAGGGGATGTACTCCATGGTTTGGGAGGAGATAGGGGATGGACTCTCAAACCCATTTGGGAGGAGAGAGGGGATGGACTCCATTGATACAGCAAATATGTGTATCACTTGAAGTGTTAATACAGCAAATGTGTGTATTAATTTGAGATATTGGAAGTGTTTTAATTGTGAGTCATGGACTCATTTGAATTGTGAATAAAGGAAATGTCTTAACATGAAGTGTATTCCCATTTAATTGTTTGGCCAGGTTCTGAGCCATGCTTATGAAATAATTTGGATAAGCAAAGGAAAGTGGAATGTAACATAAGCATGATTGTCATGGAACTGTATTTTAATGGAAATTGGTTCATAAGTGTTGACCACCTATCAAATGCTAATGTTTTAGTCACTGCTTATATTTGGTTTAGTATATCTTTTCTGGGCTTTGGCTCACTCTATATGGGACATCATTTTCAGGTTCAGGTGACATGCCACCTCAAAGAACATAGCTTGGGAGGTTCTGGGAGTTGAAGGCTCTTTTTGGTTGTTTACCCTTTTGGTGTATTACATGTAATCTCAAGCCAATGGCTTAATGTGTATGAGTTAGTACTCCTTTTTGTAACTAAGTGTTGGGTTGGAAAGTTGTAAGCCCATTGGGCATTTACTTTTGTTGTCAACATGTAATACATTTGTAAGGAACACTCTGATGAATGGAATTAAGTTTCGTTTACTTATGTTTACGCATGTCAATAATGTGGGATTCTACATATCATTTTGAGGGCGTTACAACTTGATATCAGAGCATACCGGGTTCGAATACTTTGGGTACGCGGGAAGTGGTTAGTACCACAATGTGTTTGTCTCGCTTGTTAGAGACTTAAGTGTAATGTTATATGCTTATGTGATAACATGCTTATATGACTACTTGGGTATGGGATTTAATTTCTAGGATGTTGATTGGATCCTTGGGTTTCTGTGAGTCTTGTTGGAAAAGAACTTTATCAATGCTGTTTCTGACCGGAACTCTAGTAACGCCTTAGGACTATTATTATCCAGAAAGGAAATTCGTAAGTGCTTATGTGATTATGTGCTTATGTGGAGTGAATTACAGTTGTCCATTGCATTAGGACGTGAGTGTTATAGCTTTGGCACATTTGTGAATGTGCTAATGTTCTTCGTTACCTTTATTAGGATGTCAGGACGAGGACGTGGTGGTAGGCGTGGTAGGCCTAGGAGGCAGGAGATGCCCATATCGGATGAGATTCCGGTGCAGTAGGAGGGTGTCGGTCAGGCCAATGTAGCCGAGCTAGTAGGATAGCAGGCCACGGGCACCTTAGCCCGCGAGATGGCAGGAGCATTGAGGGAATCTATGGGCATTCTCAGGGCTGAGAATCAAGCCCAGGCCTATGTAGCTGATGCAAGGCCTTCCTTTCTGAAGAGGGAGTTTTTCCGGTCTAATCCAGATGAGTTTTTGGGGGACCCGAATGAGTCACTTAAGGCTGATGAGTGGTTGGAGCAGATGACTAAGACGTTTGAGATGCTTGGCATCGAAGACGGGGTATTGAAGGTGACCTTGGCATCTTTCCAGCTTAAGGGGGATGCGGGTCAGTGGTGGAAGTTCATGAGGGGCCGTATTGGTGGCACTTGGGAGGCCTTTGTAGATACTTTCCAGGAGAAGTTTCTGTCTCCCGCAGTCAGGGAGAAGTTGAGAGATCAGTTCTGCCAGCTTAAGCAGCTGAGTTCTTCAGTGGCCGAGTTTGAGGTCGCGTTCACTAGCTTATCCAGGTTTGCACCTGAGCTTGTGGCGTCTGAGGAGCGCTGTTGTCTGGAATTTGAGAAGATGTTGAGGCACGGGCTCAAGATGAGGATTGGGGGGTCTATGACCAGAGAGTATGGGCGCCTTGTGGATGTCGCTACCCACATGGAGATTATGATGCACGAGAAGGAAGACAGGTTGAGGGGCTACAAGAGGAGTCAGGATGGCCAGGTGTAACAAATCCGCGAGGGACCTCGATGCTACAGTTTGGACTCATCTTGTTACGGCTCTTAATCTTGAACCGAAGAGTCCAAATCCGGAAAATCATTTTGAGAAAACAGATTTTGAAGAAAGTGCCAAACATGGACTGCTTTGCCATAGACAGAGTCGCCACCTAAATATTTCTTATGGGGAAATTTAGGAAACCCTAACTCGGTGCCAAAGGCCACGTGTCCGTCATCACCAAAGTTGCCTCGGCTCAAGAACTTGGGTACGATTGGGGAAGGTCAGCTATGAGCACCCCCTCTCGCCTGATCCGAAGATCGGCCTCTACTAACCATGATATCCTCTTTTGAAAACGTTATGTGTCCTTGTTCTGGTTATTAGCCTAGATTTACTGTGTTGTGCGCACAACAAACAAGTATAGACTAGATCGCCTAATTTGAAACAAAACATTGCATATCCGTTTGTTTGGAAAACGTTTTGGACTTTGCTACTCGCAAGTAGGCTAAAACACGGATTTTAGTGAGTTGTTCCAACTCAAACAATCCAACCTTCACCCACAGGCATTCAGGCAGTTATTTCACATAAGCATAAAGCCACATGGTAAGCATGCTATTATGTTTAACATTCACACTCATGCGAGATGCTAAAGCATAAAATACTTACAGTGTACTCCGTGCCAAAACAGTAAACTAGTTAGCAAACATGCGTGATCCTAGTTCATGTTAAAGTGGCTAATGCATCGCATACAGAATATCACATAGAATAGGCTCGGCTAATCTAAGATGGCATGTGAGATGCTACAAATAACACGTATTCAAGTTAGATTTAAATATTTATGCGGTTAGCATGATGTGCCGAGCCCAGTGCATGCAAGACAAATGAATGAATGCACGCATGCATAGCATAAGGATGTTAATTTAAATATGCCCTAGTACTAACCATCGAAAGCAGGTAAGTAAAAGGGAAGAAAGACGTGGGGTTGGAAGACATCCACACACTCACCCACACTTATTACAAATTTGCCCTCGCTCGGAGAGGCCGAAAGAATAATACAATTTAATTAACCTACAAGCTAATTAATTATTACAAACCACCTAATATAATTGAATATAATTAAGCAGTAAACAATAGCCTCGGGAAGAGGGTCCGATGCATGCGCGCTCGGTTCCGCTCGGAAAGTCACTGCCATGCGCAAGATGCCTCTGCTTTGGCTATTATCTTCCTCTGAAGACTGCACAAGTCCCAGGGTTGCTTCTCTGAGTGCTCTAGAACACCACCGGCTAAAGGGATTGATCATCGGCCATGTGTAATGGTCACCGGCCACAAAATACTCTATCGGCCAACAATAGATGGCCAGTCGGCATTGAAGATGGTTGGCCGGCCAAATCTTCTTGCAGAATCTGTGTTGACAGCAACAGAGGGCAAAACTTGGCATGGCAATGCATTTCAAGCTATGTATGCACCAACCACACCCCTTATCATGTGAATGACTCAAAGGAGGATGGACCTTGATTCTCAGACCACTAATCGCGCATTTCCATGCATGATGGCCCAAAGAATCAAGTGTGCATCTTAATATGGAATGCAATGCACATAAGGAAATAAAGGGGGCTCAACCTCTATCATAATCAATTCAAGAGGTTAAGCATGCGTGCTATTATGATGCAACCTAGGCATGTGAGCTAGCATGTGACCATGGAAATACAAAGAAGCAAACAAAGCTTACAATGATCATGCAAGGCATGAAGCAATGCAACCAACAAGTATGCAAGACATAATGTGAGTGTTCAAGCATGCAAGCAAACATGTGACTTCATTTAATCATGTAACTTCAATCATGCAACAACATACAAGGGAAGCATGCAACAACATGCAAAGGGGTGGACTTAAACTAACATGGATAGCTCGCGAGCATGCCAAAATCAGTGGCCAATGCTATGGAAGTGAAGTCCAAAACACACACACATGCATGTAAATATGGTCAAATTCCTAGGCATAAAGGGACAACTTCTAAGCACACTTAAAAGGAGGTAAACATGGACAATTAGCATGCAAGGTAAGCTCTGGAAATCATGTCAAAGATGATACCAAATCAATTGAACAAGATAATCATAGCATGGAACATAGTCCAAAACTTAAGGCTAACAAGCCAAAATGTAAAGTAGCTATACAAAGCATGCCATGGTCGACCAAAGCAACCCAAAATAGATTTCAAGCATACTAAAACAAGCATGGAAGCTTCACAAAGCTTAGCCAAAAACATGCTAGAACAAGGGCCCAAAGCATAAGACATGTTAAGGCTAAATAATGGCATTACAAGACATGTATGCAAAGCATGCAAGGTGTGTCCAAACCAACTCAACACAATGCTATTTCATGGCAAAATAAGCATAAATATTAGTCAAGGCATAGTCAACATGAGCCTAAACTAGATGCTCCTTTAAGAGGCAAAAATGGCCCTTTTCAAGGACAACAAGGAGAGGGGGTGGCCCTCTCCTTCCTAGGATCTCAAGGCACCATCCTCACCTCTGAAATCTCTCAAGATTTCAGTGGTGAGGAGGCCCAAACACAATGGTCCCGGAGTTCAACCAAAATGGCACAAAACAAAGGCCAAACAAGCCTTAAGGGGGGTCAAACAACCCCAAAGCTTAAAACACCCTTGACCAACTATTTAGAGCACTTAAAAACAGAAATTTTTTATGTTATATGCTAAGCTAAAAAACAGATGCAAGATAGGCTAAAAAGCTTTGCAAAAATGGGGTAAAAAGGGACAAAAGTCTTACCCTTGTAGACTCTCTTCACAAACAATGTTCCAGCAGCTCTTTTGGTTCCAAACCAGTCCAAAAGCTTCAAGGAAAGACTTCTGGCACCTCAGCAACCAAGAAAAGGTGTGATGGTGGGTGTTTGTGCACAAAAATGAGACTAAACACAAACTAAATGCAAGAGAGAGAGAGAGAGAGATATGGAGATAGAGGATATATGTAAACCCTAACCCTAAAGCTCAAGCTCTGAAAATGTTGTCTAGGTTGTCTAACCCCTCAACAAGAGAGAAGAGCCCCTTTTTTATAGACAATTAGTCTTGTAAAGCTTCCAAAGGAAGCTAACAAGAAGGAAATCCTTCCATACACGTGTATGGAGGGGGTGAAAGTGCATGCCAGCTGCACAAAAATATCTGCAAAAGTAGATGCACAGTAGTCGGCCGGCCAAAAATGCAATTGACCAAAGAAAGATAGCCAGCCGGTGTAACAACGCCCGCGGGGGACCTCGCTACAGTTCGGACTCGATTTTGTTGCGGTTCCAAATCTTGAACCAAAGAGTCCAAATCCGACAAATCGTTTTTGAGGAAAACAGATTTTTTGAAAGAAGTGCCAAACATGGACTGCTTTGCCAGATAACAGAGTCGCCACCTAAATATTTTAAAATGGGAAATTTAGGAAACCCTGACTCGGTGCCAAAGGCCACGTGTCCGTCATCACCAAAGTTGGCTCGGGAACTTGGGTACGATTAGGGAAGGTCACATTGTGAGCATTCTCTCGCCGGCCAAAGACCGCGCCCTACAAACCATGATATCTATGTTTGAAACCTTTGTGAGTTCTTATCCTGATTATTAGCGTAGGGTACTATGCGATGCACGCAGCAAACAAGTATAGATGGGTGCTCGAATTGGAACAAAACATTTCATGTTTGTTTGTTTGAAAATGGTGTGAAGGTGCCGCTGACAGCAAAAAAATGCGGATTTGCCACCCTCGGGTGGGCTTAGAAAACAGTGATTTTGCCACAATCTAGTGGGCTTAAAACAAACATTTGATGAATTGTCCCAATTCAGATAACTCAACCTTCACCCACAGGCATTCAAGGCAGTTATATCACATAAGCACATAGCCTCATGGCAAGCATGCTATCATGGCAACACTCACACGCATGTAAGGATGCTAAAGCATAAAACTTACCGAGTACTCCAAGCCAAAACAGAAAGCTTATTAGAAATCATGCATGATCCTAAAATATACAGAATGCCTAATGCAACACATGCAAAAATGCAACTATAGCAGGCTCGGCTATTCTAAAGATGGCATATGAAATGCAACGGCTAACATGTATTCAACTTAGAATTGAAATACAAATGCAGCTTGTATGATGCGCCGAGCCCGATGCATGCAATACAGATGAATGATGCAAACATGCTGTCATACTGTATGCTAATTGAAATATGCCCTATATCTAACCATTCAAAGCGGGTAAATAAAAGGGAGAAAGAAATGGGGGTTGGAAGACATACATCACACTCACACACCCTTATTACAGTTGTGCCCTTGCGCAGAGGGTCCGAATAAATAATAATAAATTCTGAGAGATGAAAGAATATACAATCGAATAAATGATTCTAATTAATTAACAAATTAATTACAAAAGAATTAAATCGGCGTGCAAGCCGTGGACCGCCGCTTCGATAGATGATGTATCTTTGGGTCATGGCGCAGAAATCCACCGATGCCTGATTAGCCTCGCTTTGCAATTTTCTCGAAATGCGTGCCAGCCTCCGAAAAGTTGTTGATTGTTGATTTTGCTGCAACAGAGAGCAGGAAAAGGGCATAGCAATGTATTTCACAAATATATGCATGCCTCGATCCTCGTGCCACCAATCGCGCACATCGATGCATGATGGCCGAGGAGCCGAATTGCACAACTCAATGTAGGGATGAATATAGGTGCATGCTATAACAAAAACCCAACTCCATCATGGGTAATCCGGAGTGTCGGTAACTGGGGAATTGAGACACACTCCGTCACTCGGAGTACGGAATGTACCTCGTTTCCCGTGCGATATGCATGATATGCATGAAATGTAGCTGAGATGTGATATAGCATGCACAATGCCATGAAAATGAGATGCCTCGAAATGCGTGTCCACGCGCACGCAAAACCGAGGCGGCGCGAATGACACGCGAAATGTAATGATGGACTTATACCAACATGAAGGGGCCTCACCACACTCACATAGGATGCCGGAATGAAAGACGAGGTGCCTCGAAATGCGTGCCCACTGGCACGCAAACCGAGGCAATGATGAAATATAAATCAGATCAAATAGAGTGCCTCGAAATGCGTGCACACGGGCACGCAAACCGAGACGGAGGCATACGCAATGCCAAGCGGATAAAACAGAGTGCCTCGAAATGCGTGCACACGGGCACGCAAACCGAGGCAGAGGCATACGCAATGCCAAGCGGATAAAATAGAGTACCTTGAAATGCGTGCACACGGGTACGCAAACCGAGGCGAAGGCATACGCAATGCCAAGCGAATAAAACAGAGTGCCTCGAAACGCGTGCACACGGGCACGCGAACCGAGGCGAAGCTAAAATGGAGAACAGATAAAACTGAAGTGCCTCGAAATGCGTGCACGCGGGCACGCAAACCGAGGCGATGACAAAATGAGAAAATCGGATAAACGGCGTGCCTCGAAATGCGCGTGCCTGGTAGCGCGCAAATCAAGGCGATGATGGAAGATGAAAATCGGATAAGACCGAAGTGCCTCGAAACGCGTGCCCACAGGCGCGCAAATCGAGGCGATGATGAAAGAATGAAAATCGGATAAGACCGAAGTGCCTCGAAACGCGTGCCCACAGGCGCGCAAATCGAGGCGATGATGAAAGAATGAAAATCGGATAAAACTGAAGTGCCTCGAAATGCGTGCCCACGGACACGCAAACCGAGGCAATGATAAAATGAGACGAGATGGCATACGGAATGCAACGATGGGCTTACACCAACATGGGAGAGCCTCAGCTCACTCACATAGGAGGCCGTCGGATAAAAACAAAGCTGCCTCGAAACGCGTGTCCGCGGACACGTAAATCGGGGCAATGATGTAGAAGCATGAAAATGCAAATTGGGCTTATGCCAACATGAGATAGCCTCAGCCACGCTCACATAGGCTGCCGGAATGAAAAGAATGAGGTGCCTCGAAGTACGTGCCCATTGGCACGCAAACCGAGGCAATGCAAAAATGATACAAATGGCATGGGAAATGATATGCAAGCATGGCAATGGAATTTCAGCACCTAAATAAAGGGGAAAACAGCCCCGAAACAATTCGAAATAATACTCGAAGCATGCATTCATCCCGAAAATGTGAAATTAAGCCCCGAAATGGCCTATAGCCATGCTATACATGCAAAATATGATCATGGCAGCAAGAACAGTAGCAAGGCAGTCCCAAATATGGCATTTTTCAGTAACAAACATGGCCAAAATGCAAGCATAGATAGATCAACAATAGCATGCAAAGTTAGTGGCCAAAAGAGGAGTATTGAGACAAGTGATATATGCAAACCCCAAATGGACAAACTTTCTTCTACAACAATGAATATGAGCTAAAAATAAGCGCAATTTCAGAAGATGACATCCTCAAAATCAGAATAAAATCATGCTAACAATTCCATGCAAAAATGGAGCTCAAAAGAGGCTATAACAAGAGTCATGCAAAGCAAGCACCAAATGACAAAATTTTCCTCATGAAATGTGTAAAGGGGGTCAAAATAAGACCAAAGTCAGTAGGGGTCTAAGTCCCCAAAACAAATAGAAATAGGTCAAAAGTTGCATACAAAAATGGGCACACTTGATGGAATTTGAAGGAAGTGGTGGATACAATGGCCAAATGAAGTTGAGCCCTTCTACAATGTTGTAGAGGGGCTCAAAATGAGCACAAAACCAGTAGGGGTCGGATTCCTAAAAACAAAAGGAAATAGGCCTAAACTAGTATGCAAGATAATGGCATAAAAGCTAGGTATTGAAACAAGTATATCATAGAAGCCTCAAATGAAGTTGAGCCCTTCTACAAAGTTGTAGAGGGGCTCAATATGAGCACAAAACCAGTAGGGGTCGGAGCCCCAATTCTCAACCAAATAGAGTATAGAAATGAATCAAGAAAAAGCCCTAAAAGTTGGTTTTGAAGACTTACCCTTGAAGACTTGTCTTTCTTTGATTCTTGGCCTTGATTTGTAGCTTCTCAACCTCTGAAATTCACTTCCTAGCTGCTGGAATGGTAGTAGGGATGGTGAGGCTAGGTGTTGATGAAGAGAAGACCTAGAGACTTGGAAGCTTTTTGAGGTTTTGAGCTATGAAAATGGAGGAATTTGAAGATGATCTCTTGAGACAATTTTTTCCAACCCTAGAGAAGAAGGGGTTGGGCCCTTTAAGTAGACAAGAAAGGGGTGTAAAAGGAGGAAAAGCACCCAAGCTTTCCTCCCAAAATATCCGGATGAGGAGACACTTTGAAAAGCAAATGACAAATGGAACAGCCGAAAGGTGAATCGCCAGTGTAACTTTCGCAAGGTGGCCGGCCACCACCTCATGGCCGGCCACCACCTCCTCCCATGGCCGGCCACCACCCTCAAAAATGAAAAGTTGAATTAGTGGCCGACCACCATTTTTTGTGTCCTCCCATGTGTGTAGAACAAGGCCCCAAGATTGAATTTGGCAACTCAAACAGAAGACACAACATTGCATTTGAAGAAGAGGCTCAAAAATGAAATTCACAATTACTGGCCGACCACCACTTTTTTGTGTCCTCCCATGTGTGTAGAACAAGGTTCCAAGGTCGGAAATTGGCAACATTGAAGCAGGATTCACAACATTGCATTTGAAGAAGAGGCTCAAAAATGAAAATAGGAATTGCTGGCCGACCATACATTTTTAGGGTCCTCCCATGTCCCCGATCACAGATATGTAGCTTTGGTTGGAAGAAAATACCCTGTGGTGTTCAACATTGGCCCGGAAGTGAGCAAAACAGGCTCCGGAGGAGCGAAACTGGTTATCTGGGATAATTGCTGGCCTCCCACCCCCCAGTGATCTTCCTGGTGTTGAAACAGAGGTACCTGCCAAATTTGAACAAAAGCTGATGAGAAATGAACGCTCGGAGCCAAAACCGAGCAATTCGGGATCCCGAAAATGGGTCTTGGGAAGAAGTGGTGTTCAAGAAGAAAGTGGGCATCTGCGACCCAGTGTCCCTGAATGACAAAACAGAGGTTCTGCCAAAAATCGAGAAAACCGACAATGAATGCTCGGGGCCCAAACCGCACGATTCGGGTCCCAAAACCTACACAGCAATCAAAGTGGCATACGGCCACGAAGTGGGCATCAGAGGCCCCAGTGTTCCTCAGAACTATAAAACAGAGGTCTCTGCCAAAAAACGGAGAATTCGGAGATGGTTGGGCGGTCCCAAGCCGAGGCACACGGCCTAACGGCTCCGAAAACCGGGAACCGGGCTCCGAAATGGGCAAAATGGCCTACGGCCACGAAAAGTAGCACACGGCCACCGGGAGATAGTCTACAGGACCACTCCCTTCCCTCAGGGAGGAAAACAGAGAAAACTGAGTCTGGTTCGCAAACCGAGACAAGGCACAAAAGAGAATTCGGAAGTCCGGAGGCGTATGCACGGCGCGACTCGAGACTTCGAACGAGCACAAGATGCAACCTCACCGAAGGCTCAATCGGTGACGCTCGAAGTCTTAAGGTCGGTCAAAATGGGGTGTCTATATGTTGCCTCTTGACAGAACTCGGAAGTCATAGAAATGACGGGAGTGAATGTCAAAGCCCAGAGACGACCCATTTTTGACAAGGCCGAAGACTAAGACAATCAAACAAGATAAACAGAGAATGTGTGCCCGCAGGCAGGGGGCAAAATGCAAAATGCGGGAAGATTTGATAATTGGCCTTACACGCTAGGCGAAGCTGGTTTGAAAGTTGAGGATTCTTCTTGAACATGTGCGACAGATACACAAAAATGAACGAAGTGTGATGGATACACTAAGTGGACAAACATGTGTGATAAATACACAAAAGTGGAGAGAGTGTGATGGATACATACAGAGGGCATGTGTGATTGATACACAAAGTAGGCAAAGCGAGTGTGTGATAGATACACTATTTGAGCAAAGTGTAATTGATATACAAAGGGTGAAGTGAGCAAAGTGTGATGGACACACTAAATGTGAACACAAAATGTGATAGATGCACTTAGTGAACAGAGTATGATTGATATACTAAAAGCGAACACAAAGTGTGATAGATGCACTTAGTGAACAAAGTATGATGGATATACTAAAAGTGAACACAAAGTGTGATAGATGCACTATGTGAACAGAGTGTGATTGATATACTAAATGTGAACACAAAGTGTGATAGATGCACTATGTAAACAGAGTATGATTGATATACTAAAAACGAACACAAAGTGTGATAGATGCACTTAGTGAACAAAGTATGATGGATATACTAAAAGTGAACACAAAGTGTGATAGATGCACTTAGTGAACAGAGTGTGATTGATATACTGAATGTGAACGCAAAGTGTGATAGATGCACTTAGTGAACAAAGTATGATGGATATACTAAAAGTGAACACGAAGTGTGATAGATGCACTTAGTGAACAAAGTATGATGGATATACTGAATGTGAACACAAAGTGTGATAGATGCACTTAGTGAACAAAGTATGATGGATATACTAAAAGTGAACACAAAGTGTGATAGATGCACTATGTGAACAAAGTATGATTGATATACTGAAAGTGAACACAAAGTGTGATAGATGCACTATGTGAACAAAGTATGATTGATATACTGAAAGTGAACACAAAGTGTGATAGATGCACTATGTGAACAAAGTATGATTGATATACTGAAAGTGAACACAAAGTGTGATAGATGCACTATGTGAACAAAGTATGATTGATATACTGAAAGTGAACACGAAGTGTGATAGATGCACTTAGTGAACAAAGTATGATAGATATACTAAAAGTGAACACGAAGTGTGATAGATGCACTTAGTGAACAAAGTATGATGGATATACTGAATGTGAACACAAAGTGTGATAGATGCACTTAGTGAACAAAGTATGATGGATATACTAAAAGTGAACACAAAGTGTGATAGATGCACTATGTGAACAAAGTATGATTGATATACTGAAAGTGAACACAAAGTGTGATAGATGCACTATGTGAACAAAGTATGATTGATATACTGAAAGTGAACACAAAGTGTGATAGATGCACTATGTGAACAAAGTATGATTGATATACTGAAAGTGAACACAAAGTGTGATAGATGCACTATGTGAACAAAGTATGATTGATATACTGAAAGTGAACACAAAGTGTGATAGATGCACTATGTGAACAAAGTATGATTGATATACTGAAAGTGAACACAAAGTGTGATAGATGCACTATGTGAACAAAGTATGATTGATATACTGAAAGTGAACACAAAGTGTGATAGATGCACTATGTGAACAAAGTATGATTGATATACTGAAAGTGAACACAAAGTGTGATAGATGCACTATGTGAACAAAGTATGATTGATATACTGAAAGTGAACACAAAGTGTGATAGATGCACTTAGTGAACGAAGTGTGATTGATACACTAAAGTGAAGAGAGTGTGAGTGACACACTAAGTGAAAATGTGTGTGATAGATACAAAATGAATGAAGTGTGATTGATACACTAAAGGTGTGAAGTGTGTTAGATACACTGAGCGAAGCAAATAAAGTGTGATTGATACACTAAATGAATGATCTGAAACGGAACTTCTTTGAATGAACCGTACATACAATATCGTGCATGACTGAGAATGAAACTTGATAGGTACAATGCATTACAATGCATGATGCTTAAGGAAAGCAAATAAATGGACAAAGCGGCGCTTTAGAAAGCACCTCATAAGGTGAGTGGCGGTGAACCGCTCTATTCTGACGGGGATCTCCCCTCGTGCCCTTCGAACACTTACCTTCAACTCACAAAGACAAAGGCTCGAATGTCGACAAGGACATCATCTGTATGTAAGAGCTACGGCTGCTACTTGTCTTCCTGATCATCTTCACAACTTTCCCTATTCTCCAACGGGGTGACAGACTAGGTTGGTTCAGTATCCAGAATTGAGGTGCATACATGCTATCTCAACCTATGGGGCTTCCATACAGATTTCAAGCCGAGGGCGCGCCTCTGGGTATTTAAACCAGACTTTAGTCTCGAAATCTTAACCTTATGCGTTCTAGGCCACGCCATTCGAACTCTAGTTTCCACCGTCGCAGCTTGGTCTCCTAGGAACTCATCGCAAACACGGCCAAGATGCCTCGTAGGAATGGTACTCAGGGAGAGCACTCCTGATCGCCATTCTGGCTTGAAGTAGACTTGATTTTGAGCTTGAGGTAGAGGCACACTCATACTTCGGAACACTGGCAAGACCTAAAGAGGTACACACGGAATATAGTCTCGGAACTTACTGAAGTTAGAACAAACTCAGATGCCCGACAATTTCCTCTTTTGCTTTTGCTTTGCAGCCCGAAACTCATAGCTTCAGATAGGTCCTGGTTTCACTGTTTTCACATGACCTGAGTTGAACCCTGCAGTTTTCTGAAAGAACAAATTCTATTTTGCACAAATGCGGAGGACGGCACGGCACTTGGAGCACAAAACGATTTTTTGAAATTGAGAGTGAGCATAAGTTCTCAACTGGGTATTGAGCCTCTGTTGAACACACAAAAACGACTCAACACAAAAATAAAAGGCACACAACCTAGACACATCGAGTAACACTCAAACGACTCAAAAGAAGGATCGAGATAAAACAAAAGACACGACACTCAAGCGTACAGTCTGAGCCTGTTTCACCGGGTATGTTTCCCACCCTTTCTCATTTGTGGTTCTCACATCACTCGGCCCTCAAGCTCTGTTTTTTCTGAAAAAGGCCTTTTCTCACTTTTTCTCTCATCGCACATCTCTCTATTCTTCAATCTCTCATTTTTCAATCCCTCCCCTAGGTGGTTGATGGATAAACAGCAAGTTGTGGGCTTTTGCCACTGGTATTCTACTAGATTCTCCTTCTTCCGCACACAGCTAATAAGTTTCTCCCTCAGAGGGGCTGTGCTACAACTGGGTGTGTAGCGAATCCGTAGCTGACATCGATTGACGATGCTCTGCTTGGAGTACGGACGTGATCAGATCTGTCCAGATGAGGGAGTGGAATGTCTGGCCCCATTCCAGTTCGTGCTTCGCACTTGGCTTGATACCTCGCTGCTTGGAGGGTGAGAGAGCCTTTTCGACCATTTTGTTGTCGCCTTCAGTTGTGCCTCTTCTGGCAGGTAGAGTGCCCTTCTTGGCAAGTATGGTGCCCTTTCTGGCAAATGCATTAGCTACGGGGAAAAGACAGAACACCTGACTCAATTGTGCCCCTAGTTCATCATTTTGACCATTTTTATTTTTGAGCTTTCTCCTAAAAAATTTGGCCAAAATGGGAGTTAGATTAACATGCTTGTTCGATTTTTGATTTGAAATCATGCAAGTCAGGCCATGAGCACTGAAAATTTTCCTTTTTTGGGTCCAAGAAAATGGTCCAGTTTTGGAAAATGAAACAATTTTCGAGAAAATTAGTCAACCTCAGTAAAAATTCTCAAAAACTATTTTTGCAAACGGCCACTGCTCAACGAGCATAGAACCTACTCCTGAGATGCACAACCTCGAATCTGGAGGAAAACTGCCCCTTGCTTGAGGAGGGTTGCATGGCAACGGAAAGTTGCCCCTTGTTTGAACGGCACCGCGGCGCGTTGAATGGCAACGGAAAGGTGCCCCTTGTTTGAAAGGCACCGCAGCGCATTGAATGGCAACGGAAAGTTGCCCCTTGTTTGAAAGGCACCGCAGCGCATTGAATGGCAACGGAAAGTTGCCCCTTGTTTGAAAGGCACCGCAGCGCATTGAATGGCAACGGAAAGTTGCCCCTTGTTTGAAAGGCACCGCAGCGCATTGTAGTCAGTCCTCAGAGCGATGAGCACAACCAAATCCTCAGATACAGAGAAGACAAGGATGACCAGAACCATCGCATGGACACAATCAAATTGAAGTGTTTTACTACGGACTTTAATGAAGTTGCCTCACGATCCCAAACATGGGAATCAAGCCTTACGTAGTTCGGGGTTAGGGTACACTCGGGTATTTAACCTCTCCTTTTTATGCTCTAACTTTTGCCAAGGCGCCTGTTGCAGGTTTTCGACCTTGCGAGCTTTGTTTTTCTTTTCTTTTCAATTCTTTTCATTTCTTCTTTTCATCTTTTCTTTTTTTTGAATTTTTTGTATCTTTTCATTTTTTCTTTTCTTGTTCTTTTTTGCATTTTTCTTTTTGCATTTTTCTTGCTCTAACTTTTGCCTGGGTCGCCCTTCTGGGTTTTCGGCCCAGCGAGCCTCTCAAAGGGTAAAAGTGTAACAGGTCCATGCCAAATGGTTTTGAGATCCTGAAGTCGTCTGAATCCCGGAAAATGACTGCTGTATTGATTCGCAGAAGGGTCCATCTTCGGCTCTTTGAGCATATCGGACGTTTTTGCCCCTAGTTCGAGGGGTGCTTCTAATCTAGCTCTGCAAGCTTCTTCTGATGAGGTCTAACCTTCTTGATCTGACTTTGGTGCCTCTTGTTTGAGGCCTGCTTCAAATCTGGCCACACAGGTCTTACATTGTGGTCAACCGTTGAACCTTCTGAATTCAAGTTCAAGGTTTGAAAGCAAAGGGGGGTCGAGTCTCGAGGCTGAGAGCGATCCTAGGCTGCACAATCTTAAGAGCGATTCCACACAAGTCTTCGCAGGACTGCGCAAAACATTTTTTGAAAGTTTTTAAGAAAGCGACAAATCGCTCACAAGGCCAAGACAGGATCAATCTGGATCAAAGCCAGGGTCCTTCTCAGTACTCACACTAACAAGCATGATTTCATTCATTAAGGGCTTAGCACGCCTCTCTTTCTCTTATATGATCAAAGTTTTGCAAATCCCGAGGAATTCTCCTCTTTGTTTTCACCGCAGTTGTTCAAAAGGTTTTGAAAAACTTAGGTCAATACAATAACTTCAAGGCACAAGAGAGCAGTGGAATGCAATCGCCATTTCATTCGAATCCGACAACTAGCACACGCAGTAAACAAATGCGAGAGTATGGAAATCACCGCTGCTTTCATTCAAAATCATGGCATAACTGGCTCCCTGGCAGAAACAGACTCAAAACAAAACAAAAAGACAAACACGAAACAAAATAGTGACACCCGAGGTAACACCCCCGAAATCACCCGACTCCTATACAACAGGACCAACTCGATACAACAAGACAGACCCAAAACAAAAGAGACTGACTCAAAGCAAAAAGACAGACTCAAAACAAAACAACAAAACTGACCCAATACCCAAGTCAGAACGCAAAGTTAACAACATTCGCAAATGTGCTCAACACAGTGCATGCCGTTCACCATATCTGGAATAATCTGAGTGTCGCCCGCAGGTGGTTCATCCCTCGATCACATAGTCACATTATCCCCCACAAGTTCACTGATCAAGTACCGATAGACTTTGCAGGACCTGGTGCAGCAATGACCCCTTTGTCAAACAGATCTTGTACATCATGGCGCAGACGAAAACAACTGTCGGTGTCATGACCGGTTTGCTGATGGTAGGCATGATTTAGTCCGGTCATGCTTTGCGTGATAGGATCGGGTAGGGCCGTTGTTCCAACGGTTTCAAATGTCCTTCCGAGTAAGACCTCTAGAGCCTTTGACAAAGGCATATGAAGTGGAGTGAAAACCCTCTTAACTCGAGGTGGATATTTGGCCGTCAGGAGCTACTTCCGGACGCACCGTGAATGGGGTAGCCTTTTTGATGTGGTGGTGGTAACCATGCCCACTTCGAAGATCTTGTACCGCATCACCGCTTGTGCTTGTGTTGTTGTTGCGGTTGAAGGTTCTCCGGTCGCCCCTATCTTGGTCCGAAAAAGGCCCCGTTTCATTAAGGCCCTCGATTTGCATCCCCATCTCGTAGATCCGCAAAGGTGGGAAAGGGGACTACAATCATTTTCAAAGATCACTTTGGTTGGAGATTGCGACGATCATTCTCGATCCGATCTTTGTCGGTGGGCCTCAAAGTCATCATTACGCTTTTGCCCTCCATCGAGTCACAAAATCGAGAAAGTCTCTTGGGCTCTTGCTCGTCGTGCTTCGAGATCACGAGTTGTGATCTCAACTGGTATTGTACGAGTATTGTGCGACAAAGGCCTCACCATTTCATCCCAATTCCTTTTGACCTCATCTTCTAGTTTCGATACCAATTGGAAGCTATCCTCGACAAGGTTCGCCGAATAGTGAAAGTTTTGTGATCCGTTAGGCCCATTGGCCGCAATACATCTGAAAATAACCGAAGGTGGACCATGGGATCATCGGACCCATCGAAGCGATCAATTTGCGGCATTTTGAATCTGTCTGGTAATGTCACGGCCACATCAGTATAACTATCCTCGATGCCCTAATGGCTTTCACCCTTGAGATTTCTTAAAAGCTTTTCCGGCTTGCTCAATTTCAGAGCGGTATGATCTACCTCAAACTCGAAGGAGAGCCCGGGTGATTGATGTGTGTGGGTCTTGGACATTGTGGCGGAAGCGAGGCGAGCCGCCCCGCTTGGAAGATCCGTGTCCTCCGGATATTTTGGACATTTGGCGCCTCCCTGTAATCGGAGCTCCCGCCGGGGAGGAACTTGTTGTGAAGCAGACGCGCCCGCTTTGTCAAACTGGTGATGAGCTCACCGCCGAGCCATGATTGCGCTTGTCGCTGGAAAATTCCGCTTGGCGGACAGCGTCTTGTCGCATGAGCTTCATACTTTCTTGCATCTCGACGATCATCGCCTCCATCCTCGATGTGTTCTCTGATCCATCTAATCGACCGTATTTATCCCTACAAGAGAAACCGAGACCTCACCGACTGCTTCACCGTGGGGGTGGATAAAGACCACCGATCCGTAATCGCCGAATCGGGTGATTTGTGCCCGACCGCCCTTTTTCACCTGCTCGTAAAGAAACACCGACATCTTGAATTGAATCTCGACCACAAAGTCTATCAAGACTAGTCCAATGTACCGGGATAGTGGAGCCTTCGGGTTATGGTTCTAGGACTACCTAGCAAAAGAGAAAACGGACAGCATCTCAGCCCAATTTCACCTGAACAGATACGAGCATAACAAGATGACTGTGCCCTCTATCGAAGTTCTCGCCCCAAAATTTCGCCTCAACTGATACCTCGTATAATCGATTCTTAAATATCGAACGGTGCCCGCAGTTCGATGCCCAAAATATCAATTGGTGCCCGCAGTTCGATGCCCAAACTCAAAAACTGATACATGCATTCCCTATAAAGGCGCACTGTAACAAGCACATAACAGATAAGTGAGAGCCAAAGCACCCATATGTTGGGGTAGGGTTTCGTCCCTATTTCGTCAGAACTAGGAGTTTCAGTACGCACGCAGGGGCTTCAAACAAACTGTAAACGGGTAAGCATCCTGTCCTAATTTGGAATAGTCACTATGGATCGGAATATGCACTAGGCCGAATGGTCAAAAAGGGTGCCCCAAGAAACCGGGTTTGTGTTCCCATATCGGCAGAGTTCAGAATCGACAAATTTTATGGACATGCCTTGACAAGACAAGCCTCCCAAGAAACCGCCAGAATAGCAGATGGCAAACACGGTGTCCTAGGCGCACAATGCAAATGCAATGCAAAGAAACACACAAGTGTAGTCAAAACCAGATATCATGAGTTCGAGTCAAGTTCTCTAAATCCCCAAGCAGAGTCGCCAAAATGTAACAACGCCTGGGGACCTCGCCATGATCGACTCGATTTTGTTATGTTCCAAATCTTGAACCAAAGAGTCCAACCGACAAATCGTTTTTGAGGAAAACAGATTTTTTGAAAGAAGTGCCAAACATGGACTGCTTTGCCAGATAACAGAGTCGCCACCTAAATATTTTAAAATGGGAAATTTAGGAAACCCTGACTCGGTGCCAAAGGCCACGTGTCCGTCATCACCAAAGTTGGCTCGGGAACTTGGGTACGATTAGGGAAGGTCACATTGTGAGCACCCCCTCTCGCCCGGTCAAAGACCGGCCTCTACTAACCATGATATCTATTTTTGAAAACTTTGTGAGTTCTTATTCTGATTATTAGCCTAGGGTACTATGTGATGCTCGCAGCAAACAAGTATAGACTGGGCCGTCTGAATTGGAACAAAACATTTCATGTTTGTTTGTTTGAAAATGGTGTGAAGGTGCTGCCCGCAGGCAGGCTAAAATGCGGATTTGCCACCCTCGGGTGGGCTTAGAAAACAGTGATTTTGCCACAATCTAGTGGGCTTAAAACAAACATTTGATGAATTGTCCCAATTCAGATAACTCAACCTTCACCCACAGGCATTCAAGGCAGTTATATCACATAAGCACATAGCCTCATGGCAAGCATGCTATCATGGCAACACTCACACGCATGTAAGGATGCTAAAGCATAAAACTTACCGAGTACTCCAAGCCAAAAACAAAAGCTTATTAGAAATCATGCATGATCCTAAAATATACAGGATGCCTAATGCAACACATGCAAAAATGCATCTATAGCAGTCTCGGCTATTCTAAAGATGGCATATGAAATGGAACTGCTAACATGTATTCAACTGAGAATTGAAATACAAATGCCTTGTATGATGCGCCGATGCATGCAATACAGATGAATGATGCAAACATGTCATTACATCAGTATGCTAATTGAAATATGCCCTATATCTAACCATTCAAAGCGGGTAAATAAAAGGGAGAAAGAAATGGGGGTTGGAAGACATACATCACACTCACACACCCTTATTACAGTTGTGCCCTCGCGCAGAGGGTCCGAATAAATAATAATACAGTCCCGAGATGAAAGAATATACAGTCCGAATAAACAGATTCTAATTAATTAACAAATTAATTACAAAAGAATTAAAACTGGCGTGCAAGCCAGGGACTGCCTCGCTTCTGATAGATGATGTATGCTGGGCTGCTTGGCGCAGAAATCCACTGGGATGCCCTGATTAGCCTCTGTTTGCAATTTTCTCGAAATGCGTGCCTCCAAAAGTTGTTGATTGTTGATTTTGCTGCAACAGAGAGCAGGAAAAGGGCATAGCAATGTATTTCACAAATATATGCATGCCTCGATCCTCGTGCCACCAATCGCGCACATCGATGCATGATGGCCGAGGAGCCGAATTGCACAACTCAATGTAGGGATGAATATAGGTGCATGCTATAACAAAAACCCAACTCCATCATGGGTAATCCGGAGTGTCGGTAACTGGGGAATTGAGACACACTGGTCACCGAGTAATGGAATGTACCTCGCTTCGCGGGCGATATGCATGATATGCATGAAATGTAGCTGAGATGTGATATAGCATGCACAATGCCATGAAAATGAGATGCCTCGAAATGCGTGTCCACGGGCACGCAAACCGAGGCGATGCGGAATGACACGCGAAATGTAATGATGGACTTATACCAACATGAAGGGGGCCTCACCACACTCACATAGGATGCCTAATGAAAGACGAGGTGCCTCGAAATGCGTGCCCACTGGCACGCAAACCGAGGCAATGATGAAATATAAATCGGATAAAACAGAGTGCCTCGAAATGCGTGCACACGGACACGCAAATCGAGGCGGAGGCATACGCAATGCCAAGCGGATAAAACAGAGTGCCTCGAAATGCGTGCACACGGGCACGCAAACCGAGGCGGAGGCATACACAATGCCAAGCGGATAAAACAGAATGTCTAGAAATGCGTGCACACGGACACGCAAATCGAGGCGAAGGCATACGCAATGCCGTTTAATAAAAGAGTGCCAAACGCGGCACACGCACGCGAACCGAGGCGGTTAAAATGGAGAACAGATAAATCGGCTCGAAATGCGTGCACGCGGCACGCAAACCGAGGCGGCGACAAAATGAGAAAACCGGATAAACGGCAGTGCCTCAAATGCGTGCCCACAGCGCCGCAAATCAAGGCGATGATGGAAGATGAAAATCGGATAAGACCGGCAGCCAAACGCGTGCCCACAGCGCCGCAAATCGAGGCCATGATGCAAGAATCAAGATCGGATAAGATCGGTGCCAAACGCTGCGCCTACGTGCACGCAAATCGAGGCGATGGCGATGAAAGAATGAAAATCGGATAAAGTGCCTCGAAATGCGTGCCCACGGACACGCAAACCGAGGCAATGATAAAATGAGACGAGATGGCATACGGAATGCAACGATGGGCTTACACCAACATGGGAGAGCCTCAGCTCACTCACATAGGAGGCCGTCGGATAAAAACAAAGTCGCTAAACGCAGCGGTCCGCGACACGAAATCGGGCAATGATGTAGAAGCATGAAAATGCAAATTGGGCTTATGCCAACATGAGATAGCCTCACCACGCCACATAGGTCGGAATGAAAAGAATGAGGTGCTGGCACGCGCCCATTGGCACGCAAAACCGAGGCAATGCAAAATGATACAAATGGCATGGGAAATGATATGCAAGCATGGCAATGGAATTTCAGCACCTAAATAAAGGGAAAACAGCCCGAAACAATTCAAATAATACTCAAGCATGCATTCATCCCGAAAATGTGAAATTAAGCCCGAATGGCCTATAGCCATGCTATACATGCAAAATATGATCATGGCAGCAAGAACAGTAGCAAGGCAGTCCCAAATATGGCATTTTTCAGTAACAAACATGGCCAAAATGCAAGCATAGATAGATCAACAATAGCATGCAAAGTTAGTGGCCAAAAGAGGAGTATTGAGACAAGTGATATATGCAAACCCCAAATGGACAAACTTTCTTCTACAACAATGAATATGAGCTAAAAATAAGCACAATTTCAGAGGATGAAATCCTCAAAATCAGAATAAAATCATGCTAACAATTCCATGCAAAAATGGAGCTCAAAAGAGGCTATAACAAGAGTCATGCAAAGCAAGCACCAAATGACAAAATTTTCCTCATGAAATGTGTAAAGGGGGTCAAAATAAGACCAAAGTCAGTAGGGGTCTAAGTCCCCAAAACAAATAGAAATAGGTCAAAAGTTGCATACAAAAATGGGCACACTTGATGGAATTTGAAGGAAGTGGTGGATACAATGGCCAAATGAAGTTGAGCCCTTCTACAATGTTGTAGAGGGGCTCAAAATGAGCACAAAACCAGTAGGGGTCGGATTCCTAAAAACAAAAGGAAATAGGCCTAAACTAGTATGCAAGATAATGGCATAAAAGCTAGGTATTGAAACAAGTATATCATAGAAGCCTCAAATGAAGTTGAGCCCTTCTACAAAGTTGTAGAGGGGCTCAATATGAGCACAAAACAAGTATGGGTCGGAGCCCCAATTCTCAACCAAATAGAGTATAGAAATGAATCAAGAAAAAGCCCTAAAAGTTGGTTTTGAAGACTTACCCTTGAAGACTTGTCTTTCTTTGATTCTTGGCCTTGATTTGTAGCTTCTCAACCTCTGAAATTCACTTCCTAGCTGCTGGAATGGTAGTAGGGATGGTGAGGCTAGGTGTTGATGAAGAGAAGACCTAGAGACTTAGAAGCTTTTTGAGGTTTTGAGCTATGAAAATGGAGGAATTTGAAGATGATCTCTTGAGACAATTTTTTCCAACCCTAGAGAAGAAGGGGTTGGGCCCTTTAAGTAGACAAGAAAGGGGTGTAAAAGGGGAGGGAAAAGCACCCAAGCTTTCCCTCCCAAAATATCCCCCGGATGAGGGAGACACTTTGAAAAGCAAATTTGGAACAGCCGAAAGGTGAATCTGCCGGCTGTAATCTGCAAGGTGGCGGCCAACACCCCTTATGGCCGGCCAGCCACCTCCCATGGCCGGCCAGCCACCCCTCAAAAATGAAAAGTTGAATTAGTGGCCGACCACCATTTTTTTGTGTCCTCCCATGTGTGTAGAACAAGGCCCCAAGATTGGAATTTGGCAACTCTGAAACAGAAGACACAACATTGCATTTGAAGAAGAGGCTCAAAAATGAAATTCACAATTACTGGCCGACCACCACTTTTTTGTGTCCTCCCATGTGTGTAGAACAAGGTTCCAAGGTCGGAAATTGGCAACATTGAAGCAGGATTCACAACATTGCATTTGAAGAAGAGGCTCAAAAATGAAAATAGGAATTGCTGGCCGACCATACATTTTTAGGGTCCTCCCATGTCCCCTGATCACAGATATGTAGCTTTGGTTGGAAGAAAATACCCTGTGGTGTTCAACATTGGCCCTAAGTGAGCAAAACAGTTCGAGGAGCGAAACCGGTTATCTGGATAATTGCTGGCCTCCCACCCCCAAAGTGATCTTCCCGGTGTTGAAACAGAGGTACCGCCAAATTTGAACAAAAGTCGATGAGAAATGAACGCCGGAGCTAAAACCGAGCACCGGATCCCGAAAATGGGTCATGGGTGCCAAGTGGTGTTCAGAAGAAAGTGGGCATCTGCGACCCAGTGTCCCTGAATGACAAAACAGAGGTTCCCGCCAAAAATCGAGAAAACCGATGCAATGAATGCTCGGGCCCAAACCGCGATTATTGGTCCCAAACCGCCATGTAACCGAAGTGGCATACGGCCACGGTGGGCATCGAGGCCCCAGTGTTCCTCAGAACTATAAAACAGAGGTCTCTGCCAAAAAACGGAGAATTCGGAGATGGTTGGGCGGTCCCGAGCCGAGGCACACGGCCTAACGGCTCCGAAAACCGGGAACCGGGCTCCGAAATGGGCAAAATGGCCTACGGCCACGAAAAGTAGCTCACGGCCACCGGGAGATAGTCTACAGGACCACTCCCTTCCCTCAGGGAGGAAAACAGAGAAAACCGAGTCTGGTTCGCAAACCGAGACAAGGCACAAAAGAGAATTCGGAAGTCCGGAGGCAGGGCGCACGGCCGCGACTCTGAGACTTCTGAACGAGCACAGTATGCAACCTCACCGAGCGCTCAATCGGTGACGTCTGAGTCTTAAGGTCGGTCAAAAATGAGGTGTCTACAGCCGGCCATCTATAGTACCGGCCAACCAAACATTTGGCCGGTGACAACAAAACACAGCCGGTGGCCTCAAGCCATGGCCGGTGGAGTGTGGGGATGGCCTACAAGCCATTCCCTGCCCCTCCAAGGCAAAGCACAAGTGTTTGGTGCAAAACCAGACACAAAACAATCGAGTCGAGAGATCCTGAGGCAAGGTGCACAGCCGAGACCTCCAGGAACTCAAGACGAACACAAACATGGATAATCACCGAGTGTTCAAACAGTGACGTCCAAGTCTTGAGGACGGTAAAAAATGGGGTGTCTACAATTGCCCCTCTTTGACAGAACTCGAAAGTCATAACAATGACGAGAGTGAATGTCAAAGCCCAGAGACGACCCATTTTTGACAAGGCCGAATACTTAGACAAAGCATGCAAGACAAACAAGATATGCGTCCGAAGGCAGGGGCAAAATGCAAGACAATGCACAAAGCCGGGCATAACTTATGATCATGCAAAGAAAGCTGTAATGAAGCATAACATGCGACAATTTTAAGCTAGCATGCGCAAATCCAACTACACTACAATGCAGAAAGGATGTAAGAGAATTATGCAATTCTCAATACGTCTCACGCGGAGGATACAATACCTGTGCGGTTCGTCTGGTTGCACCAGCCTCAAATGAACCGTACATACAATATCGTGCCAAAAAGAAAGCAAACTTAACAGGTACAATATTGTTAGCAACAAGCATGACAATGCAAAATGATATGCAATATATACAAAACTATGTATAATAATGCAAATGAAAATGCAATGCAATTAAAACAATGCAAATGATATGCAATGCAATCGAATCATGATCCAATCATGAGCGGTTCAAAACCACACAAATGTCAAATAGATTGATGGAAGTAACAAGTCCGTCTACCATAGAAAAGGTGCCGCAACCCTCAAAGCGCGTACACATGCAGAACTATGAGTGATGTAGACGGACGCAAGAACAAGTATTGGGTGGAATGACATAAGTGGGGAAACAACCCGCTAACGAAAGGACAATGATCCTAATGCTGGATGCAAAAATTACACTACAATGCAATATATATAGTGGATATGGCACGCGGGCCAAACCAAATCTTGCCTAGGAAGGGCATGTACACATACGAGCCATGTCTAACACAGAAAAGGTGCCGCCAGCCCCAAACCAAGTTCATCAAGGAATAGGCGCGTACACATGCAGAACTATGCTTTAACGTGAAAAGTATGAGCACATACCAAACCAAGCTCAACATGGAAAGGTGTAAGCCATGGATGGAAGGGGATGATGTAGTGAATGCATGCAAGCTACAATGCGATATCTACAATATGCAATGGAATGGAATGGATAGATACGATGGATAAGGCACGCAGGCAAAACCAAATCTTGCCTAGGAAAGACATGTATACAAACGAAACGCGTCTAACATAGAAAAGGTGCCGCCACCCTCAAACCAAGTTCATCAAGGAATAGGCGCGTACACATGCAGAACTGTGCTTCGACGTGAAAAGTATGAGCACATACCAAACCAAGCTCAACAAGGAAAGGTGCAAGCCATGGATGGAGGTGATGATGCAGTGGATGCATGCAAGCTACAATGCGATATCGACAATATGCAATGGAATGGATAGATACGATGGATAAGGCACGCAGGCCAAACCAAATCTTGCCTAGGAAAGGCATGTACACAAACGAAACGCGTCTAACACAGAAAAGGTGCCGCCATCCTCAAACCAAGTTCATCAAGGATTAGGCGCGTACACATGTAGAACTGTGCTTCGACGTGAAAAGTATGAGCACATACCAAACCAAGCTCAACAAGGAAAGGTGCAAGCCATGGATGGAGGTGATGATGCAGTGGATGCATGTAAGCTACAATGCGATATCGACAATATGCAATGGAATGGATAGATACGATGGAAATGCACTATATTACGATGATATGCATGACATATGCATTATATACGATGAAATGCATGTATGTAAATGCAATATTTACAGTGTATGCATGACATATGCACTATATACAATGTAATGCATGACATATGCACTTTTGTTTTTTGAAATGCATGACATATGCAGTATTTGCAATGATGCATGACATATGCAATGTACAATGAAATGATGTGTAACACATGCACTATCTACAATGATGCATGACATATGCATGTGTGTGCTTTTTTGTTTTTTGAAATGCATGCTGCATGGAGTGCGCGACAACGCAAGTCACTTGAAATGCATGACAATGCAAATGAACCGTGCACACTAATGCACCGATGGTCTTGCACCTTCCAAAGATTTAAGGTCTCCTAGACCGTCTGCTAGGGAAATGCATAATAATGTAAGTGAACTTAGAATGCGTGACAACGCGTGACTTTGAAATGCATGACAATGCAACCGAGCGGTTTTAAGGTCTTGCCAGACCAAGCGGGTTTAAGGTCTCGCCAGACCGTGCGTGCACAGGGCAGTGTGATGCGCAAAATAGCGCGATTGAATGCATGCAAAATGCAATGAGCTGCGATGCACAAGATAGTGCGATGCGCTAAACAGCACGATAAAGTGCGCAGGATAGGGCGATTGAATGCATGCAAAATGCAATGCGATGTGCAAAATAGCGCGATGGATTTGAAATGCACATGGGGCAACTTTCGAATCTTGGACAAAGACAAAGGGATACAGAAAGAATACACCTTGCATGAATGCGAGTGCCACGCACAGAAGACACGACCCAAGGTCGAAACGGAGGCCGGTTGAGCTTCGGAAATGCACTGTTCTTGTACTGACTTAAACAATGAAGGTCCCAAACCACTCATTTGACCCAAACAAGGTTGTAGGAGGCTCACCGGCCAGAAGGGGAAGTCATCGGCCATCCACCGGCCACCAAAAAACATCACCGGCCAAATGTTTGGCCGGTCGGCCAAAAATGTAGCCGACCGGCCAAAAATGCCTGATTTGGGGTAGTTTTGACTTTTCACCTTGGGTCTTTTAAAATAGGATTTGAAACCCTATTTTCTTCACTTTCCCTAGCCAAAAACTCATCCTCTCTCTCTAGAGCATTTCTCGTGCCTTATTCTCTCATTTTCCTGTGTTTTAGCCCCCGTTTCATCGTTCGATTCGCGAAGTTCATCGCGTTTCGAACACTTTCATCCGATCGAAACTTCGTTTCGGTGTAGTTTTTTCGATTTCCGCCTCTTGGGGTTTGTTTCCCCAACGTTTTACTTGGTTTCCCCACATTTTCCACATTCCAGCTTTTCCGGCCATTTTCCACCATTTCGGGGTTGACTTTTTGGTTGACCCTTCGTATTCTAGCCCGGTTTTCCTTCTTCGGCCATTTCCTCATCACATTTGGCATAGCGGATGATATTCTACGGGGCGGGACTCCCCTGGATCACGAGATGGATCCTGGGGTCGAGCTTCTCCCCTTGAGTGTCCGTCCATTCGACCCGACGACCTACTGGCCGGCGATTCACGTGCTACCTCCTGACGGTCTTCGTCAGTTTCGGAGTTTTGACAGGGCGATGCCTCCAGAGCTTCTCCTGCGTGAGCCTACATCTCATCTATCCTTCGGCGCTTCCGAGGTAACATTCCTTCCTCTGTTTTACTTTCCGCAACGTAGAACACTTAACTGCCAACTGCCATAGTTGATTATGTTCTTCAACTGCTTAGCTCAAATACACTGATGTACTGTATACTGTAGTTAATTGTGAATACACTCGCAACCGATATCTGTTCAAAAGTGTCACGCGCACACGCACTGCACTGACCCTGAACCACTCAAACACGTGGCACACACCATATTTCACTGCAAACACACCGGCACCTGGTATCTGTTTGAATCTGAAAACATGCACACATGCTGTATTTGTACTAAACCACTCAAACACTCTGACACATCACACGTTGTAGTTCACTGTAAGCACACCGGCACTCGGTATCTGTTTGAGTCTGAAAACATGCACACATGCTATACTTGCATTGAACCACTCAAACACGCTGACACATCGCAAGTTGTAGGTCACTGTAAGCACACCGGCACCCGATATCTGTTTGAATCTAAAAACATGCACACATGCTATACTTGCACTGAACCACTCAAACACGCTGACACATCACACGTTGTAGTTCACTGTAAGCACACCGGCACCCGGTATCTGTTTGAATCTGAAAAACTTGCACACATGCTGTATCTATCTCAATTCTGAATGCCTTTCAAAACTGGTATATTTAGCATTGCTTCGTAATTATTTGCTTGAAAACAGGGAGATTCCCATACCGTTCAGGGGTATGGGAACATCGCTGCTCGAGATTGGTACGCAGAGCTACCCGATACGGTTCGCCACATCATTGATCAGGCCGATTTCGACGTATTTTGCAGAGGACTATCCAGACTTACCACGAGCAAGCCTCTCCTCGCCACTCTAGCAGAGAGGTGGTGGGACACCGCCGGCTTCCATTTTCTTTTATAGTTATGGCTATGTTGGGTTTCGACGTGATTTTGGGTATGGACTGGTTATCGTCATACCAGGCTGTTACTGATTGCTATGTCTAGCGGGTCACTGTATGTACCTTGAGCGGGGATTGTTTCCATTTCTTAGGGGATTGGGTTGGTAGTGTTTTGCCACTGGTGTATGATCCGCGAGGGTGGAGTGAGCTTAGTGGTATTCTTGCTAGTTTTATGAGTAATGAATGTCATGAGACCCAGACTGTATTACCGAGAGTGGTTTGTGAGTACTCAGACGTGTTTCCCGATGATCTTGTGAGTTTGCCACCTTATTGAGAGATTGAGTTTTCTATTGATCTAGTGCCCAGTACGGCGCCGATTTTTATGACACCATTTCATTTTGTCCTAGTCGAGTTGATTGAGTTGAAGATTCAACTCCTAGAGTTGCTAGATAAGGGCTTCATCCGCCCTAGTACTTCGCCATGGGGAGCACCAGCCCTCTTTGCTAAGAAGAAAGATGGGGCTTTGAGACTTTGTATCGACTACCGAAAATTGAATCGGGCTACGGTTAAGAACAAGTACCCTATGCCTCGTATTGATGATTTGTTTGACCAGTTGAAAGGATCCCGCTGTTTCTCTAAGATAGACTTGAGATCAGGTTACCATCAATTGAGGGTTAGGGAGGAAGATATTCCAAAGATGGCATTCCGTATGCAATATGGCCACTATGAGTTTCTGGTGATGCCTTTTGGGCTCACCAATGCACCGGCAGTGTTTATGGATTTGATAAACCGGATATTCCAGGAATTCTTAGATCATTTTGTGGTCGTCTTTGTGGACGACATTCTGATTTATTCACCGTCTGAAGAGGAGCACGAGGAACACTTGAGAGTGGTGTTTGAGTTGCTTAGAGCCTATAGGCTGTATGCCAAGTTTGGGAAGTGCGAGTTCTGGCTAGGAGAGATCAAATTCTTAGGCCATGTGGTCTCTGGGGAAGGGGTGTCTGTTGATACATCCAAGATTGAGGCAGTACAAGATTGGGCACAATCTAAGAGTCTTTTTGAGATTCGTAGTTTTTTGGGATTAGCTGGGTATTACCGCCGGTTTGTGAAGGATTTCTCCAGGTTAGCTTCGCCGTTGACTAGATTGACGCGGAAAGGGGTCAAATTTGTATGAAGTGAGACTTGTGAAAAGTCGTTCAAAGAGTTGAAAGTTAGACTTACCACCGCTCCAGTTTTGATTATTCCAGAGAGAGGTTTGGGTTATGCGGTTTATTGTGATGCCTCACGAGAGGGTTTGGGTTGTGTGTTGATGCAAGAGGGGAAAGTGGTAGCTTATGGCTCGCGGCAGTTGAAAATACACAAGAGGAATTTCCCTACACATGACCTAGAGTTAGCAGCCGTGATTTTTTCCTTGAAGATCTGGAGGCATTACCTTTATGGTGAGAGATTCGAGATATTCTCGGATCATAAGGGTCTGAAGTATCTGTTTACACAGAAAGACTTGAACTGGAGGCAGATGAGGTGGATGGAGTTTATTGAGGACTACGACTTTGAGTTGTACTATCATCCGGGGAAGGCCAATGTTGTGGCCGATGCCCTTAGCAAGAAATCGAATAGTGATATAGTTAGTATAGCCATCCGGGAGTGGGAGATATTTGGTGCTCTTGGAGAGTTTGATTTGCTTCTGGGCGAATCCATTGAGGCTGTAGCCTTGTTTTCGGTTGTTGCACAGCCTACGCTTGTGAGTCGAGTGTTAGAGGCATAGAAAGGTGACCTTGAGGTAAAATCCCTCCGGGAGAAGATCTCCAGTGGAAGGTTGAGAAGGGTTTGTCTGTGTATCCTGACCTGAGTGTGAGATACCGAGACTGATTGTTTGTACCAGAGTCTTGCCGAGAGGAGGTACTCCGAGAGTTTTACCATTCACGCCTTGCGGTGCATCCGGAAGGCACTAAGATGTATCGTGATTTGGGTCGTCAGTTTTGGTGGAGAGGTATGAAGAAAGATGTGGCAGTTTTTGTGTCTAAGTGCCTTACTTGTCAGCAAGTAAAGGCCGAACATCAGAGGCTAGCGGGTTTGTTATAACCCTTGCCTATTGCCTAGTGGAAGTGGGAGCATGTCACTATGGACTTCGTTGTAGGTCTTCCGAGGACTCAGCGGGGTAGTGATGCCATTTGGATGGTTGTAGACCGGTTGACTAAGTCAACACACTTTATCTCTATGAGCGTGAGAGATTCGGTGGATCATCTTGCCGACTTGTATATTTGGGACATAGTGAGATTGCACGGGGTCCCAGTGTCGATCGTCTCAGATAGAGATCCACATTTTACTATGAGGTTGTGGCAGAGTTTGTAGAGTGCCTTGGGCACTAGATTGACCTTTAGCACGGCTTATCATCCTTAGACTGATGGGCAGTTCGAGCGTACTATTCAGATCCTTGAGGATATGCTTCGGGGTTGTGTTCTTGACTTTAGTGGGTCGTAGGAGAGGCACTTGCCCTTGGTGGAGTTTGCCTACAATAACAGTTTTCAGTCGAGTATCGGTATGGCACCATTTAAGGCCTTGTATGGCCGACCTTGTAGGTCTCTAGTTTGTTGGGCCGAGGTGGGTGATGCACCTTTGTTGGGCTCGGAGTTGGTAAGGGAAACAATGGAGAAGGTTGAACTTATTCGTAGGAGGCTTGTTACAGCCCAGAGCTGGCAGAAATGTTATGCCGACCGTAGGAGGAGGCCTTTGGCATTTGAAGTGGGTGATCATGTTTTCTTAAAAATATCACCTAGGCGAGGTTTGATGAGATTTGGTAAGAGTGGGAAGTTGTCCCCTCGATTTATTGGTCCTTTTGAGATCCTTGAGAGGATTGGCGAGGTTGCTTATCGTTTAGCTTTGCCACCGCAGTTATCCGGAGTTCATGACATGTTTCATGTTTGTATGCTTCGGAAGTACGAGCCGGATCCATCACATGTATTGGATTGGACTGACTTAGAGGTAGATGAGGATGCCTCGTATAAGGAGAGACCGGTTCGGGTCTTGGATAGGCAGGATCAAGTCTTGCGAGGCAAGACCATCCCATTGGTAAAGGTTTTGTGAAAACATCACGGAGTGGAGGAAGCCACTTGGGAACGTGAATTGGAGGTCCGAGAGAAATATTCGGACCTATTTGTAAATGTTTGAGTACATGTTGTATATTTTGTTGTATTGTTAAACTTTAAGAACATTGAATATGTCTTAAGTTGTAAAATATTGTAAATGTTTTGGTTTATGGAAGTATTATGGAACTTGCCTTGAAATGGAAGTTTAGTTTAGCATTGTATATGTTAAATGTGTTGTAAAAATAGAAATATATCATAAACATTGAATATGATATAGAATTGTGAATCACGTATATTGGAAATTGTTGGATTTGAAAGAAATGCATATTGATAATGCATGTTGTAATATATATTGTGAAATGCCTCTTGATAAGAGATGGGATGACTGGTAATGGGTCAGGTTATTGAATATTGAAATGTGATATTATTAGAAATTGAAGAAAACTTGTTTTGAAAACTTGTACCTAATTTCGGGGATGAAATTCTTTAAGGGGGGGAGGTTATAGCGACCCTGGTTCTCCTTCCATTGATTAGTGTAATCCGGACTTGGTTCCATGGATGTTGATTGTTGTATATATCTTGTTTCCATCCTTCAATAATTTGTATTTGAGTTATAAGATGTTTTGGGCAGGATTGTTACAGGTTGGGTGTGTTCGGGAGCAAATGGTTGCTGCCCAGAATTTTGGTTCTTCGCTTGAGCGAGGCTTTTGTCACTCGAGCGAGCTCCTTGTTTTAGATCCTTCGCTCGAGCGAGAGTTGAGTTTTGTGTCTGGTGGCTCGAGCGAGGAGTCCTGCGCTCGAGCTTGCGTCTGCGTCTTTTTTTGACCTGATGGTTTTGATTCTTGGCTCGAGCGAGCTTTCTTTCGCTCGAGCGAGCGAGGCCTATGTTTTGGGTTTCTTCGCTTAAGCGAGCATTTTGTCGCTCGAGCGTGCTTCTGGGTTGCAGACTTGAAAGTTTGGATTGTTGGCTCGAGCAAGTATTCTTTGTGTCTGGTCGCTCGAGCGACCACTCGAGCGAGCCTGTGTTATATCAGATCGTAGCAGCGGGAAACACTTCACTTTTTCATCTCTTTTCTTTACACAAACCCTAGATCCGAGCTCTCTCTCTCTCTCTCTCTCTCTACACACCTTCTCTCTAGGTATTGATCTATTTCTAGTGAGTTTCTAGCCTAGTTTCTTTGTAAGAAAGATAGAGGTGAGTTTGACTTCCTTTTAATCTGAGAAATAGTGGATTTGAAGCACTTTGGATTTTGGTCATCTTCTCATTTGAGCTTCTAATTTCGAGGTAGGGATACCCTACTTCATCTTATGAGTTTTGTCTTTAATTTTGGTCATTTTGACTAGTTGGTAATATTGGGTGATATTGAGAAAGTTAGGGTTCGTTTTGTAATTTCTATAAGAGGGGTTTTTAATATTTGAGTCATATTTATGTTAAAGACTTGAAATGGAGGTTGTTTATGGATTATGGGTGAAAAATGAACGTTAGGGCTATTGTTGGTAAAAAGGGAAAAATGCCCTAATTGTATTGAATAATTAATTTGTATAATTAATTTTGGGGAAATGAGAAATTGAGTTGAGAATTATGAAATTGAGAAGTTATGGGATTTAATGGTGTAGTTGGATTAATTTATCACACACCTATGAAAATGTGAATATTATATCTGTTGATGCATTCATGTTCTGTTTAGAAATATCTGCTTTGGGCTATCGGTAGAGGATAGTCTTGATTGTTGTAGACATTGTATGTTGATTAGGGAAAACTGAAACTAATCATATTGGTTAAGTCATTGAATATGACGGTTGAATTAATACAGCAACTACGTGTATTGATTGATTATTGTATATGACAAGTGTTTAATACATTGTATATGCATATTGTTTGGGAGGAGATAGGGGATGGACTCTTAAACCCGTTTGGGAGGAGATAGGGGATGGACTCCATTGATACAGCAAATATGTGTATCACTTAAAGTGTTAATACAGCAAATGTGTGTATTAATTTGAGATATTGGAAGTTTTTTAATTGTTAGTCATGGACTCATTTGAATTGTGAATAAAGGAAATGTCTTAATATGAAGTGTATTCCCATTTAATTGTTTTGCCAGGTTCTGAGCCATGTTTATGAAATAATTTGGATGAGTAAAGGAAAGTGGAATGTAACATGGGCATGATTGTCATGGAACTGTATTTTAATGGAAATTGGTTCATAAGTGTTGACCACCTATCAAATGCTAATATTTTAGTCACTGCTTATATTTGGTTTAGTATATCTTTACTGGGCTTTGGCTCACCCTATATGGGACATCATATTCAGGTTCAGGTGACATGCCACCTCCAAGAACATAGTTTGGGAGGTTCTGGGAGTTGAAAGCTCTTTTTGGTTGTTTACCCTTTTGGTGTATTATATGTAATCTCAAGCCAAGGGCTTAATGTGTATGAGTTAGTACTCATTTTTGTAACTAAGTGTTGGGTTGGAAAGTTGTAAGTCCATTGGGATTTACTTTTGTGGTCAACATGTAATACAATTGTAAGGAACACTCTGATGAATGGAATTAAGTTTCGTTTACTTATGTTTACGCATGTTAATAATATGAGATTTTATGTATCATTTTGAAGGCGTTATAATAGACATGGTGGGAATGCCATACAGGAGGATCTAGCCTGTGTGTTGCCTTTCTTTTTTGGTTTGTATTGTTGTTTTGCTGCCTTGCCATTTCCTTTTCCAATGTATTCAAAAAAAAAAAAAAAAAAAAGAAAAAAGAAAAAAAGAAAAAAAAGAAACAAAAGACTAACTCTTATTTATGTAGAAAGAGAAATAGTTTAGAAAAAAGAAAAAGTTGCTAAAAACAGTAAATTTATATTGAACTCAAATTCTATCACAACCAAATCTAAAAAAGTGTACCAAAACAAGGGATACTAAGAATAAATACTTCTAAATACAGTTGTAATGTAGCAATATTAGGTATTATGAAAAAATTTTTATGAAAATAATCATGAAAGCTTTGTGATCTTTGAATTACACTTAGAATAAAGCATCACACACTAATTAAGGTAATCCAAGAATCATAAATTTTTCATGATCACTTTTATGAAAAAAATTTCATGATCCCTAACTTTTCCTGTTGTAATGATGGTTTTGACAATAGGTCGCAACGTATGGCATGTCACCATTACTTGTTATGGCTACTATAGAGGTGTGATCGAATTTCACAAGTGTAATGGCTATCATCGTTACATAACATGCGTAATAGACTATTACAACACCATTATAGCTGTTATGTAACAGTAGTAATGGCATCTGCTATATTTAAATGCCATTTTTTGGTTCAATTTTTCCACTTTAACTTTTGTTT
Source organism: Camellia lanceoleosa (assembly GCA_025200525.1). Lineage (NCBI taxonomy): Eukaryota > Viridiplantae > Streptophyta > Magnoliopsida > Ericales > Theaceae > Camellia > Camellia lanceoleosa. The sequence goes on along the minus strand of CM045763.1, from coordinate 32,151,972 downwards.
TTTATTTATTCACTCGACATTAAAGATTGAACATAAATTTTATTTTATTTTATTTTTTTTGATTAGCAAAATATACCTTTATTGATGAACAAAAAAAATCATTATATCAAGAAAGGAAAAGAGATGAGTGCAAAAGTATCATAACGAAACATACCAATCACAACTACGTTGGCACCAATATGTCTGCCCAATCCCTTACTAGCACGCCATCAATCATTGGCGAGTAACCAACCAAAGCCAAGAAAAAAAACAGCAAAAACATAACAAACAACACCAAGATTAGCACCAACATACCAAAATCAGCACCCAAAGATAATATACTTTGTTAGTGTTACATGTTTACCTTGAAGATATATGATTTTAACCTGTTTAATAAAATAACAACAATTATATTTAAATTTATTTATTGAACGTATTTAACCTACAAATTTTTATTTTTTTTTATAACAAAAATGTAAACTACAAATTTGAAGCACAATAGCATATGAAATCATTAAATGTTGAAAGAAAAATATGTCAAAAATCTTTTGTAGCGATTTAAAAATAATTTAAAATTTAGAATGTTATACTAGTCCTCCAAAATCATTTTAAACCTCAACGAGTGTGATTTTGTAATAAAAGCATGTGTATTTGTAAGTTTTTGAGAAATTGTATGAAATATAAAAAATTTCATAATTTTAATTGCTGCAACAATTATACTACGTAAGTTACACTCCACAATCACATTCGTACTATTATTATCATTACAACAATCGCAACTGTTATTTGAAACATTGGTTATAATAAAAAAAAATCTTTTCAAAAATAGAAATAATGTTAATTTAGAAGTCTAAATGTTGGAATATGGGATAAATAACATGCGTGGGAGCCATTTTAAATAGGGCTGTAAATGAATAGAGCCGTTCATGAACTAGTTCGAATTCGGTTCGGTAAAAGCTTATTTGAATTTGGTTCGTTAATTTTTTTTTGCGTTCGAGCTTGAGCTCGAGCTCATTAAATTTTTAATAAATAAATCCAAATATTCCAAAGCTAGGCTCGTTAGCTGACTCGTTTAATATTTATTATTTATATATTAAATAATATAAAAATGTGTATAAAAAATAAGAGAAATATGCTATTTATATATTTAAAAAATATAAATGTAAATAATAGTTAACTATAAATAGTACATTTATATAATAGTGGTAGTAGATATTATTGTTTTAGTAAACTATGGACTTTTTTTTACTATGTTTATTTATATTGTATATAAAATTATATAATCAAAGTTTTAATCGTAACTTTAGTCTCGCATGCAAGTATGAATTTATAAATTTTTTGACTCGTTAAGGCTCATGAATAGGCTCGAGTTTGAGTCGAGCCTAAGCCAACTCAGTTCGAGCTTGGTTCGTTAAATTTTTATTCAGTTCGAACTCGAACTCGAACTCGTTAAAATCTTAATAAACAAGCTTAAACATACTAAGACTCACCTCAACTCAACTCGTTTGCTGCCCTAATTGTAAAAGCAATGGCTAGTGTTCAACCCTTATGTCTAATCAAACTACTAGCTGGGAAGTTCTTTTCACCTTGTTAATGTGACCTCATAAGCTCGATCTTTTGGCTTGTAATAACAAGGCGGCTTAGGAGTTGTTTGGGATGACGTAAATAAGTGTACTTTTTATCTTTTTAAGAAAAGATATGTAGAAAAGTAGAAAGGTGATGTGATGTGATGAAAAAAAAGAAAAAGATAAAAAGATGAATTATTTTATATATGTCAAACTTAACCTTAATTGGTAGCCTCTTTTTCCTTATATCCTCGTGAATTTCTAATACTCCAACTCTTCGAGAAATTATTAATATATAAGACATCATTTCAAATAAAAGAAATTATTAATATACAAGACATTTTTGGTTATGGATTGTACCACTTTAAAGTATTTGAATTCGTGGTCTCTGTAATATACCGTTAGTTAGGTAATTTTGACTTTTATCCTCGTATTTCAAAGTGCAATACTTACACCTCTTCTAGTATGGGTTAAGGTGAAATTACTAGTTTTTTTTTTTTTTTTTTTTTTTTGGGGGGGGAGGTTAAAAAATAGGAAAATGTTTAAGTGCTCGAATGAAAGGGCTCGAAAATGGCTCGATTTCGGAAATAGAGAAGAAGAGGGAGAGGGAGAGGGAGAGAGAGAGAGAAGCAGCCCAGCCCCGTCGTGCTCTTCGCTTCAGACAGTCGACTCGCCGCCGACGTCTCGCAGCACCTTTGCTCCTCGCCGATCGTCGCACCACCGCTACCGCCTCGCCCCGCCTCCTCCTCCAACCGATTTATGGCCCCCTTCCCTCCCTCCCTTCTCATCCTCCTCCCCCTCCTCCTCCCTTCCCCTCCCTCCCTCCCTCCTCCTCATTCTCCTCCTCCTCTCCGTGCTCGCCGCCGTTCTCCTCTTCTCCATTCGTTCTGCAACCAAAACCAGGCCAGAAAAAAAAAAAAAAATTAATACCAAAACGACGTCGTTTTGGTGTCGAGCCACAAAATTCGAGTTACGTAGCATGGTCGTAAAAAATAACGGCTATTTTGACTTTTATCCTCGTATTTCAAAGTGCAATACTTACACCTCTTCTAGTATAGGTTAAGGTGAAATTACTAGTTTTTTTTTTTTTTTTTTTTTTTTTGGGGGGGGGGGGGGGGGTTAAAAAATAACGGCTACACAATAAAATTTATTTTTAATTTTCTCAAAACTATTTTCTACCCAATCTAAAATATCAACGTGGTGTTTATATCATTCTAGGCTTCTGTTGTTTCTTTCTTTTTATTATTTACTAACATATCACTCGTGTGATGTATGGGATAAAATAATATATTATTTATTAAAAATAAGACAATTATATTTAGTACCTTATAAATAAAATTTTATATATAAGTTTAAGGATTTTGTTTCAAATGTTCCTTTATTATAATATATATTATAGATAGATTAAAATTATTGTATTGACAATTAATAATTAAAATTATGTTTTTTTATAATAAGAAAAATAACATAGTTCCAATACTTCACTATTTTAGAATAAAAATATAAGAATTTTAAAAAATTATCATATTGGTTTTTGAAAAGGAAATAATTAAAGAAATTTTGAAAACTTAATGAGTAAGAAAGAATTATCATAACATATAAAACCGCTAAAATCACGATTAAGCCAGCAAATCATTCAAACCAAAAACGATTTAGCTTAATCAGTTAGGTCAAAAGATCAACCAGCTTATACAAAAATTTATTACTTAAAACTTTTAAATTGTATTTTATAAAAATTTAAACTGTCACTAAATATGAAAAATAATCTATTAATTTAAATTTAAAATCGACATAATATAAATTTAAAATTATTATAATCTATCTTATAATTTACAAGTTTTAAATACAAATTTAAAATTATCATAAATATCTCATATATAATTTTTGTATTAAGGAGCAGTGAAAGTGATATTGAGATTATTGATATATCTATATATTTTATAAAATAATACTTTTTAGGAAGATATTATGAGAGTTTCAAAATCGCATGCAAAATTATTTTTAAAATCAAAACATCTATGTGGGATTGTAAAATAAAAGTTAAATGCAGAGTTAGCCAATTGAGATTTTCTTAATTTTTTAAAATTAAGAAAATAAAAAAAAATTAGTATGAGATATTAATCATAAGGTTTCTCACTAAAAATCTCATTTTGTTTATATAAATGGGAGCATAAGATTCACTTTTCCTTTCTTTTCTTGATGTGGGATTATAAATAAAAGTTAAATGAAAACTAAAATTAAGAAAATTCAATAATTTATATAAATGGGAGTATAAGATTTACTTTATATAACTGAAACAGTTCACTTTTTTTTTTTTCGTTTTCTGATTTGGGATTGTAAAATAAATGTTAAATGAAACCTAACCAATAAAAATTTTCTTAATTGTTCAAAATTAAGAAAATTTAATAATTTTAGAATGAGAGTTTGGAGCTCCTAGAAAACTTCTCTCTAAAAACCTCATTTTTCTTATATAATATGTGGGATTGTAAAATAAAAACTAAGTTAGTCAATGGAGATTTTCTTAGTTATTTAAAATTAAGAAATAAAAAAAATTGGTATTAATTATAAGCCTTCTCACTAAAAATCTCATTTTGCTTATATAAATGAAAGCATAAGATTTACTTTATAAAAGTGAAAAAAATTTCTTTTTCCTTCTTTTCCCTTTCCCGATATGGGATTGAAGTTAGCTAATGGAAATTTTTTTAATTGTTCAAAATTAAGAAAATTCAATAATTTCTATAAATTGGAGCATAAGATTCACTTTATGTAAATGAAACAATTCACTTTTTTTATTTTTTTTTTTCCCAATGTGAGATTGTAAAATAAAAAATAAATGGAAATTAGCCAACGGAAATTTTCTTAATTGTTTAAAATTAAGAAAATTCAATAATTTTAAAATAGGGGTTTGGAGTTTCTAAAAGGCTTCTCACTCAAAACCCCGTTTATAAGATTCATTTTTATATAAAACGACACACTTTTTCTTTCTTTTCCCGATGTGAGATTGTAACACTTTATATAAATAAAACAACTCATTTTTTCTTTCTTTTCTCGATGTGGAATTGTAATTATTTTTAAGTTAAATATTATGAGAGTTTCAAAATCTCATACAAAATTATTTTTAAAATCAAAACTTCTATGTGAGATTGTAAAATAAAAATTAAATGGAATAAAGAAAATAAAAAAAAAATGAGTATGAGATATTGATCACAGGATTTTTCACTAAAAATCTCATGTTGCTTATATAAATGGGAGCATAAGATAAATTTTATAAAAAAATTCACTTTTTCTTTCTTTTTTCGATGTAGGGTTGTAAAATAAAAAATAAATAGAAGTTAAACATTAGAAATTTTCTTAATTGTTTAAAATTAAGAAAATTCAATAATTTTAAAATAAGGGTTTAGAGCTCCTAAAAAACTTTATCCTAAAAATTCTATTTTCTTTATATGATATATAGATAGATCGATTTTAGTTCGACACTTTTGTTTGATGAGAAATGTTAAAATTGTGTTTATTTGTTTTTGGACATTTTTTTTTGGGTTCATTCTTTGTGCTTTATTTTATGGAAATTGCTCTGTTGTTCATGCTAAAGGTGTATGGAAATTTATAAATAATTTTTTTTTAAAAATATGCATAGAAATATGATTAAGTATTTGACTTTTTTTTTTTTTTTTTTTTTTTTTTTACAAAAAAAATGCATTGAAATTGTAACTATTTTGACATTATCGTCGTCTTAATAATAGTTGTCATTAGCATGACTCTTCTTTTATTTAAATGTTTAATTTTGATGAGAAAATAATTATACCCAAAACAATTTAACTTTTCAAGTACAATCTTGTCACTTTAATTAGTGTAGCAAGTGGGATAAGTGTCACATTAAAAATATAAAAATTCTTTACTTCTATAGACACTCTATTTTTGACCGACCTTAAGACTCAGACGTCACCGATTGAGCGCTTGGTGATATTGCATATTGTGCTCGTTTTGAAGTTGCGGAGTCACGGCTGCGAGCCTTGCCTACGGACTTCCGGACTCTTTTGTGCCTTACCTCGGTTTGCGAACCAGGTCCTGTTTTCTCCGTTTTCTCATTCTGAAGAGAGGGAGATGTCTCGTAGATCATCTCTCAGTGGCCGTAGGTTACGTTTCGTGGTCGTAGGCCATTTTTTCCGTTTGAAGCCTGATTCCCAGTTTTCGGAGCCGTCGACCGTATGCCTCGGTTCGGGACCGCTTAACTACCTCCGTTTGCTCCGATTTTTGGCACACACCTTATTTCCTCCCTTTTGAGGGACACTGTGGCTCGAGAGACCAACTTCGTGGTCAAACGCCAACTCCGGTGCTTAATAGTCAGTTTTCGGGGCCCCGGGCAGCGCGTTTTGGCCCCCGAACCTTCGTTTTACATCGGTTTGGGTTCATTTTTTGCGGAGACCTTATTTTTATTGTTAGGAAGGTTGTAGAAGGGTGGGAGGCCAGCAATTGTTTTGAAAACCAGCTTTATTCCTTCATCGCTCTTCATCGCTCATTTTCTTCACTAGAAAGCTGACTTTTTCCATTCCCGGACCACTTTTTCTGACTTTCCACCACACCGTTGTGTTGTACACACCTGGGAGGCCACCAATATGGATAGGCAGGCCATCAATTGTTCTTGACCCTTTTGAACCCCTCTAAAAAGTTGGTTTTTCTCTCTCCTAGTTACATTTTCTGAGTTTTGACTATACAGCTGTGTTGTACACACATGGGAGGCCACCTTTCTGGGGTGGCTGGCCAGCAACTTTGTTGACTCTTTTGACCCCTAGCTGACCAGCCAGGGGAGGTGACCGGTCGGCCACCTGAACCTCTTGAACTTGGCCGGCCAAATTTCTCTCTCCTGGTGCATGCCAGTTGTGCCAGCTATTTTGCACCAGACCCTTGCCGAAGGGTCTGCCCTTTTGGGGGGGAAATTTGAATTTATTTTTCTCCCCCTTTCTTTCACTCCTTCTCCTCTATAAAGCCAGCACCCCACCTCCATTTCTAAGGGTTAGAAACCAGCTGAGGCACCATTACACATACTCCCCCTATATCTATACTTCAACCCTCCAAAACCCTAAGATCCTTGCACCATTTGCACTACAACCCATAGCCCCACACCACCGTCATCCATTTCAGCACCTTGGAGGCCCCATGGAGAGGTTGAAAGCTCATTTCCTTGGACCAAAGGCTGCTGGAGGTTGGCTCTACACGGGTAAGCTCCTATTCTCCTTATTTTTGCACTATTTTGTCCTATATCTTAGCCCCTTTTGGTTACATTTTTGGGCTCCGACTCAAACTGGAAACAGTCTTATTTTGAGCTCATCTTCATGTTTGATTAAGGAATTTTTTCTGTTTGAGGCCATCTGCTGCCCCTTTCCCTTTATCTCTCTTTTAGGGCTATTTCTTGCATGATATATTAGACCTATTTGTAGGCATTTCTAAGCTTCGAGCCAAACTGTAAAGTGCCTTATTTTGAGTCCCTCTTAAACTTTGTTGAAGAGCTCTTTTCTGTTTGAGGTCTCCTACTACCTCTTTCCCTTTATCTCTCTTTTAGGGCCATTTTTGCATCACATCGTAGCCTTACTTGTGAGCGTATTTGAGATTTTCTATAAACTGAAAAGTGTCTTATTTTGAGCCCCTCTTCAACTTTATTGCAGGGCTCTTTACTGTTTGAGGCCAGCTACTGCCCCTGGTCCTCTATCTCTCTTTTAGGGCTATTTTTGCACCATGTTTTAGCCTCACTTGTAAACCTTTTTGAGATTTGTTATAAACTAGAAAAAGTCTTTTGTTGAGGCCCTCTTGATGTTTGATTAAGGACATTCTTTCGTTTGAGGTCATATGCTTCCTTGTATGCTTGATTGCCTTTTATTTTGAGCCTTACAACTAAGCCTTTGTTGCATGCTTTGTTTAGCCTTCTAGCCACTGAAATCCAGTGGATTTTCAGTGGCTAACACACTGTTTTGAGCCTCAAAATCAGAGGGGGGTGACCCCCTCTCTCCTTGTTTTGCTTGATGGTCTTTTTGGCCTTCCAAAGAGGCCCTATCTTGCATGCTTTGTTGACTGATTTCAGGACCAATTTGATGAGTTTTAGGGCTATCATATTTGATTTTCAGAGTTGATTTGGCGATGCTAAGAGCCCATAACCGGTCAGCCTTATGGTCATGCCTTGACAAGACAAGCCTCCAGCAAATTGTTCAGGAATAGCAGATGGCAAACACGGTGTCCTAGGCGCACCAATGCACATGTAATGCAAAGAAACACACAAGCGCAGTCAAAACCAGATATCATGAGGTTGAGTCAAGTTCTCTAAATCCCCAGCAGAGTCGCCAGAAACTGTAACAAGCCCGCGGGGGGGACCTCGCTACAGCTCGAACTCGATTTGTGTCACGGTTCTTAATCTTGAACCAAAGAGTCCAAATCCGGCAAATCGTTTTGAGAAAACAAATTTTTAGAAAAGAAGTGTCAAACATGGACTGTTTTGCCAGATACAGAGTCGCCACCTAAATATTTTATTTTTGGAAAATTTAGGAAACCTTGACTCGTTTGCCTAAGGCCACGTATCCGTCATCACCAAAGTTGCCTCGGCTCGGGAACTTGGGTACGATTGGGGAAGGTCACCGTGAGCATTTCACCCGCGATCAAAGACCGGCCTTTACTAACCATGATATCTAATTTTGAAAACATTGTGCGTTCTTATTTCGGTTATTAGCCTAAATTTACTATGTGATGCGCACAGCATACAAGTATAGACTGAGTCGCCGGAATTGGAACAAAACATTTCATGTTTGTTTGTTTGAAAAAATGGTTTGATGGTGCTACCCGCAGGTAGGCTTAAAATGCAGATTTTGCCACCCTCAGGTGGGCTTTAGAAAACATGATTTTGCCACTATCTAGTGGGCTTAAAACACACAGTCAATGATTTGTTCCAATCCAACTAACCCAACCTTCACCCACAGGCATTTAGGCAGTTATATCACATAAGCAGTTAGCCTCATGGTAAGCATGCTATTCATGGCAGTCACTCACACGCATGCAAGGATGCTAAAACATAAAACTCACCGAGTACTCCAAGCCAAAAAAGAAGCCAATTAGAAATCCATGCATGATCCTAAGTATACGTATGCCTAATAATTGAAATACAAATGCGATTAGTATGATGCTTGAGCAGTGTATGCAAAACAGATAAATGAATACAAACATACTATCATACTATATGCTAATTGAAACATGCCCTAATCTAACCATCATAAGCTGGTAAATAAAAGGGAAGAAAGACGTGGGGTTGGAAGACATACATCACACACACGCACACTTATTACAATATTGCCCTCGCGCAGAGGGTCCGAATAAAATAATATACAGTCCCAAATGAATAGTACAGTCCAAATAAATAATACAGTCCAAATATGTACAAAACCCTAATTAATTAACAAATTTAACTAGGAAAGCATTAAATTGGTGTGCAAGCCAGGGACTACCTCGACTCTGCTCCGGATGATGAATGATGCATGTCCGGGTTGCCTTGCGCGGAAATCCATGGCGATGCCCCAATTAGCCTCTGTTTGCAATTATTCTTAGAATGCGTGCCAAGCTCCGGAAGACTGCTAATTCTTGATTTGCTGTAACAGAGAGCAACAGAGGGGCATGGCAAAGTATTTTCACACATATATGTATACCTCGATCCTCGTGCCACCAATCACGCCTATCGATGCATGATGGCCGAGGAGTCGAATTGCACAACTCAATATGGAATGAATGTGCATGAAAACTCAACAAAACCTAACTCCATCATGGATAATCCGGAGTGTCAGTGACTGGGGAATTGAGACACGTTCCGTCACTCGGAGTACGAAACGTACCTCGTTTCCCGTGCTCGGGCTAACTCCTAATCCAAACACAATGCAATATGCATGACATGCATGAATGCAACTAAGATACAACCTAACATGCACAATGCTATGAAATGGCATACATGATGCACGAGGTAACATGGCATACACAATGCGCTAACATACAACCTAGCATATACAATGCTATGAAACGAAATGGCATACACAATGCATAATGGACTTACACCAACACAAGTGGACCTCGGCCACACTCACATAGGAGGCCATTAGATGGAAATAAGACACTCGAGATGCGTGCACACGTGCACACAAACCGAGGACCGACCCTGAGGCACCAAATGCCACTCTAACAAGACATGGCAAGACATGGAATATGACATACTAGCATGCAAATTTCAGTAGCGAAAAGTGATGCAAAACAGCCCCGAAACATGGAAACATGGCACCCGATGCATGAAATGAGACCCGAAACATGAAACTAGGCGCATGGAATGACTTATAGCTATACAAAGTATGCATTATTTGAACATGAAGTGTAAAGAAAGAATCAAGAAAGTACCAAAAACAAGAATATTTCCAGTTTTAAGCAAAGTGAACACAAATAGGGCTAAACCAACATGCAAAAATGGCCCCGAAAGAGAGATAATGAAGCAAGTAGCAGCTTCTGGCCCTAAATGGCCAAGATCCCTTCAACAAATTTGAAGAGGGGCTCAAAATGAATCACTTTACAGTTTACAACAAGTCACGAAAACAAACACAAGTATGGCTAAATTATTATGCAAGAAATGCGCCAAAAGGGAGACAAAGAAGCAAGTAATGATTTCTGGCGTCAAACGGAGGAGTACCCTTCAACAAAGTTGAAGAGGGGCCCAAAAAATGGCATTTTACAGTTGATGACCAAACCCAAAACAGTGCACAAGGAAGCCTAAAATACTATGCAAGATAAGGCCAAAAAGGAGGCTTAAACACAAAGAGCAAGAAGGAAGCCTCCAAAAGCAAAAGACCCTTGATAAAATATGAAGAGAGAACCAAAATAAGGCTATTTATAGTTCGGACCAAAGCCCAAAAATACAAGCACAAGGGGCTAACAAATCATGCAAAAATAAGGCCAAAAGAGGGATACAAAGGCAAGTGACAGATGGAGGCCTCAAACAGTGAAGATCCCTCCAACAATGTTGAAGAAGAGCTCAAAATAAGCCACTTTACAATTTATGACAGAGCTCAAAATAGTTTGTAAATAGGCCTAAAATATTATGCAAGAAAGAGGCATACAAGAGAGGTAAAGAAGCAAGTGGTGGCTAGGGACCTTAAACAGGGAAGGACCCTTAAACAAACATAAAAAAGGCCTCAAAATAATGCTATTTTCAGTTAGGGTCGGAGCCCAAAAATGCAAGAAAGAATGACTTAGAAAGCATACAAAATAAGCTCAAAAAGAGGAAAAAAGTAGCTCACCCTTGAAGACCAAACTCTAGCTGCCTCTTGGCTTGAGAAAAGACGCTTCCTAAGCTCTGAAAAGATCCTCCAAGCTGCTGGGATGGAGTGGTGGTGTGGTGCTCGGTGGTGGTGTGGAAATGGTGTAGGGTTTGGGAGGTTTTGATGGTTAGAATATAGAGAGAGGGAGATATAGTGTAGGAGGCTCAAACCAATGTGTCTGACCTTCCAAATGAGAGCTGGAGGGTCTGATTATATACACAAAAGAGGTGGAAAAGGGGGGGAAAAATGGGAGGGAAAACAATTCAAGTTTTCCCCCAAAAAGGCAGCCCCCGGATACACAATCTGGGGGGAAACAAAATATATATTTGTAATGTGCCATCAGAGAGAATGCAGGCCGGCCTGGTATTTAGGTTGCAGGTGGCCGACCGGCCCTCCCCATGGCCGGCCGGCCAAGGGTCAAAAGGTTCAAGTTAGATTAGTTGCCGGCCACCACATATTGGTGGCCTCCCATGTGTGCTCAACACAGCCATGTGGTCAAAAGCTGGAGACAGTGAACCAGGAGAGAGAAAAGGCCACTTTTTGGAGGGGTTCAAAAGGGTCACACACAATTACTAGCCGGCGATGTGATATTGGTGGCCTCCCAGGTGTGTACAACACAAATATGTGGTTTAGGGCTAGAAAAAGTGGTCTTAAGGTGGTCAACATTGGCTTCCAAGTGAGAAAAACGGGCGACGGAGGGCGATGAAGGAATAAAACTGGTTGTCAGGATAATTATTGGCCTCCCACCCTTCTACGACCTTTCTAATAGTGAAACAGAGGTCCCTGTCAAAAATGAACCCAAACCGATACAAAATGAAGGTTCGATGGCCAAAACGCGCAGCTTGGGGCCCCGAAAACTAACTGTTAGGCACTGGAAGTGGTGTTCGACCACGAAGGTTGTCTCTCGGACCACAGTGTCCCTCAAAAGGGAGCAAATAAGATGCATGCCAAAAACTGGAGCAAACGGAGGTGGTTAAGCGGTCCCGAACCGAGGCACACGGCCGACGGCTCTGAAAAATCAGAAACCGGACTCCAAACGGGCAAAATGGCCTACGACCACAAAACGTAGCCTACGGCCATTGGGAGATGATCTACAAGACCTCTCCCTCCCTTCTGGAAGAGAAACAGAGAAAACCGAGCCTGGTTCGCAAACCGAGGCAAAGCATGAAAGAGTCCGAAAGTCTGGAGGCAAGGCTCGCAGCCGAGACTCTAAAACCTCTGAACGAGCACGATATGCAATATCACCAAGCGCTCAATCGGTGACGTCTGAGTCTTAAGGTCGGTCAAAAATGGGGTGTCTACAGTTGCCCCTCTTTGATAGAACTCAAAAGTCATAAGTGACGGGAGTGAATGTCAAAGCCTAGAGACGACCCATTTTTGACAAGGCCGAAGACTTAGACAAATGGGTGAGATAAACAGAGATGTGCCCGTAGGCATGCCCGCAGGCAGGGGGCAAAATGCAAAACGGTATGCACAAGGCCAGATGTGACTTGATGATCATGCAAATGCAGCAAGCTGTAATGAAGCAAGTATTCTCAAATAGATGCAATAGTTTTAAGCAAGAATGCAAAGCAACAACTACATTTCATGCAGTTAGGAATGTAGAGAATTATTCAATTCTCGTCGCGTCTCACATGGAGAAGATACGATACCTGCGCGATTCGTCTGGTCGCACCAGCTTCAAATGAGCCGTACATACAATATCGTGCCTGCAAAAGAAAGAAACTAAACAAGCACAACATATCTAACAACATATGTTCAATGTGATATCGAATGTAGACAATCACAGTGCCGATGGAAAAGTGCATCGCAATGCGGGAAGAAACGCGCGTGACAACGCGGGTTTAAGCACGGAGGCTTGGTGATATTAAAGAGACGTGCATAACAATGCAAGTATGTGCATGAGAATGCAAGTATTGTGCATGATAATGCAGAACAAGCGTAAACCAGCATGTATGCTTGTCACAAAATAAAGAGCAAGGAAATGCGCGTTTCGGCGAGGGCGACTCGATCGCGGCCTCCGGTTCACCTCCCGGAGAGGTTACAACATGTTCAAAAGGATATATCTCACTTTTGATGAGTAATGATGACACACGCATCGGAAGTTGAAGCTGAGGTTCCGGCGGAGCGATTTCGCGACAGAAAGTGCACTTCCCTTGTACTTTTTCAGGTCCTAGGGACTCCAATCCTCCCCAAAATTTGCAGGGACCTTGGGGGGCATGTGGGGAACACCACCGGCCATCTTTATTGGGAGAGGGAGGCCACTGGCCAGTTTTTGAAAAAGGAATGGCCGGCTTGCCAAAAAAAGTGGCCGGCCGGCCACTTTGCCAAATTCGGGGCAATTTTGTCATTTCATCCTCTTTTCTTTAAATCCACTCATCCAAACACTTTGTGCTCACAAGTGCAGCTCCGAAATCATCTCCTCTAGCTTCCTAAACCATTTTCTCCCTCAAATCTATGCTCTATACGCGTTTTCCAACGTCCTACGCAAGTTGTTTTCGCGAAATCTTTCAGTTTTAAGCACTTTGAACCGATTAAATTTTAATTTCGGGGCTTCTTTTCTCATTTTCGCCACTTGAGGTAAGTTTGTCTCAATATTTGGGAGATTTTCTCAGGAGTTGACTTTGGTTGACTTTTTCATTTCTCGAGAGTTGACTTTTGTTGACTTTTTCCAATTGTGGCTCATTTTTGCCCCTTTTGCAGATTTTCTGAAATGGCTGGTCATTTCGCCCACGGTGGAGGTCCTCCAGGCGCCAGAGGTGATCCCGATATCATGGCTCTGCCTCCGAGGGTTCGACCCTTCATACCCGAGAGGTACGACCCACCGGCACATATTCTTCCGCGGGCTATTTTCTATCACTTCACCGATTTCGACGAGCGAGCACCTGGGGATCTCCTTCTGCGGGAGCCAGAGTATCACCTCTCCCATGAGGCACGAGAGGTATTTACTTCGTTCTTACCTTTTCTGCAACATATTATGAATTTTCCATGCATTCTGTTTGCATTCTGAACACACGGTTCAATCACTTGAATTTCTGAACATTCAGCCCATAAATTGATTGTGAACACACGGCACACACTGGTTGAGAATTGAACACACGGCCCAAGCACTGATTTTCTGAGCACACAGCCTGAACTAGAGGTGAACACGCAGCACACACTGATTTAGAGTTGAACACGCAGCCCAAACACTGATTCCCTGAACACACAGCCCAAATTGAAAGTAAACACGCAGCACGCACTGATTGAGAGTTGAACACGCAGCCCAAACACTGATTTTCTGAACACACAGTTCGAATTGAAAGTGAACACGCAGCACACACTGATTGAGAGTTGAACACGCAGCCCAAACACTGATTTTCTGAACACATAGTCCGAATTAAAGGTAAACACGTAGCACACACTGATTGAGAGTTGAACACGCAGCCTAAACACTGATTTTCTTAACACACAGTTCGAATTGAAGGTGAACACGCAGCACACACTGATTGAGAGTTGAACACGCAGCCCAAACACTGATTTTCTGAACACACAGTTCGAATTGAAGGTGAGCACGCAGCACACACTGATTGAGAGTTGAACACACAGCCCAAACACTGATTTTCTGAACACACAGTCCGAATTGAAGGTGAACACGCAACACACACTGATTGAGAGTTGAACACGCAGCCCAAACACTGATTTTCTGAACACACAGTCCGAATTAAAGGTGAACACGCAGCACACACTAATTGAGAGTTGAACACACAGCCCAAACACTGATTTCCTAAACACACAGTCCGCTTACTTTATTTTGCACACAGCCTATTCATTTTATTTGCACGCAGCTCATTTCTTCTATTTGCACACAGCTTATTCATTTTATGCTGAAATATGTATTCATTCTGAATGCAGGTGACTTCTCGCACCGTGCGAGGATATGGCTCTACCGCGGCGAGAGATTGGTATGCCGAGCTCTCGGAGGCTGTCTAGGATTTAGTTGACTTGGCAAGGTTTGGGCCCTTCTGTACTGGGCTATCTCGTTGTTTTGCTAGGAGGACGTTGATGGCCGCCTTGGTGGAGAGATGGTGGGGCACTACCAACTCCTCCCATTTTTCTGCCACGGGGGACTTGACTATGACCCCGCTTGACTTTGCCGTGTTGACTGGCCTTGACGTGGGAGGTTGGCCCATCCTTTACGACGAGGACATGGGCCAGTGGGAGGCCGTTTGGATATATTTACTGGGGGCTCGCCCGCCTGTTGATGGATTTTCGGGCATAGTCCGATACACCTGGTTCTCTTCCCATTTTCGGAGGGTGGAGATGGAGCTCGGGACTCCTGAGGAGGCAGCACAGTATGCCCGTGGTTTTCTGATGTTCCTCTTCGGGACTACTTTGTTTGCCAATAGGGGGAACACTGTTGGGCTATATCTGTTGAGTGCTTTGGTGGACCTATCACAGGCCAGACGGTATGATTGGGGTGGTGCCGGCTTGGCCACTCTTTACTGCTACATGAGTGCAACCTCCCGCGGACGGGGGGACTTACTTGGCGGCTATTGGAGAGCTTGGGAGGTACTTTCTGCCCTCTTGATTCACATTTCTGCTCCTCATTACTTGTATATTGCACACACGGCGCACTTTACACTTTGTATTTTGCCCTCAGCACTTTGCATTTACATTCTGCACTGTTTTCCACAGTTATGGGTCTATGTATATTTCTCGACATTAGCCCCAGAGTTGGTGGTGGTAGGGCCCCTCGTGACCCCGTATTCACTTGTATTTGAAGGCCAGCACCGGCCAAGACCTCGGGAGTCTTTCCTTTATCTACGGCAGTATTTCGACACGGTGCGGTCGATGGAGGTATTTCAGAACTCTCAGTTCTTTGTGTTTTCATCTTTGATTTGTCTTGTACCTTCCCGATTTCTGACTGATTAATGCATTGGTTATCCGCAGATCACATGGCAGCCTTGGGTGCCCTTAGGTGAGGGTCTTCGATTCCAGTTTGCTGGAGGGTGGGGTGCCTCCCAATACAGGATCTTATTCGAAGGACCAGTTGGCAGGGCCTGGTTTCTGGGGGAGCGCTTCTTGCGTCAGGTATGGGGCTATACTTCTCAGGACCCTTCCTCAACACCCCCAGTTAGTATGCAGATTGCTGATAGGCTCTCTTCCCGAGATGTTGTTAGTGCTATGCTGGGTACTGATGCCTTACTTCATCTTGAGGAGGGAGATTATGCTACTTACCGTCACATATACCTGATGCCTCCATTGACGGGAGTCCGTACTCCGACGATGAGGCCTGCTGGTATGCCATCTTCGAGCCAGGCCCAGGCTCGGGCTGCAAACGCCCCTTCCACCAGCAAGGCTGGTACATCTAGATGTGGGGGTGGATTGGTTCCCCCGATTCCCCCGACTTATCATCATCCTGGATGGCCGGATATGCCGACTGAGCTGATGGGGTGGCAATATGGGACTACCTCTCCGATTCCGATCCCGATAGAGCCTCCGATGCCTGGCCACCGATATGTCAGAGACCCCGACTCACCACCGGTATGTTTTACAGCTTTAATTCACTACTCAGATACTTGGATGCTCATTCCTTTACTGATACCCTTGCCTTTTGCATCTGTAGCCCCTTGTTGAGTACATGGATCAGGTGCTCGAGATGGTAGCCTCACTTGAGGGAATGGTCCTGCGAAGGGAGGCGCAGTTGTCCATCATGGGCTTCCAGGTACCCTTTAGTTTTCTAGCATTGTACTTCTGATAACATGCTGATTTTGAACATTTTACTGCATTAATAGGCTACTTGTGTAGAGTACATCTGACACACACCACATTCATGCATTATTCCTGCGTATATCCACCCCGTGTAGCTTGCTTGCATCTGTATCTGATATACACGTTTTGGCTGATGTATTCAAACTGCATTTTTCATTTTTAGATGCCTCCAGTATATGCTCAGCCGCAGGCCGAGCCACCTGGGCCTTCTCAGGGAGGTGGACCATCTGGGCCTTTTCGAGGAGCTGGGCCATCTAGGGCTTTTCGAGGAGCTGGGCCATCCAGGCCTTCTCGAGGAGCCCGAGGAGGGGGGTCATCTCGCAGACGCAAAGCACACATTATAGAGGAGGAGCCCGGTGAGGATGAGGAGGAGGAGGCTGCAGATCGTCAGTCGGAGACATCTGCTGACAGAGAGGAGGGAGTGGAGGCGAGGCTGAGGGAGATCCTGAGGATGACAGTTTTGACTCAGATGGTGATGGTGGTGCAGAGGCTACTTTGCAGAAGATGATGAAGAGGGCTTCTTATTCATGCTCTTGAGAGCATTGATGCTGCGGTTCCCTGTTTTATTTACCTTTTTGCTAGTAGTTGTAGCATATTGTACATTATTAGGCAGTTTTATTCTTTTTGTAAAACTTGTGCCCTTGTTTGTAAAATATTGTAACAAATGAAGCATGATGGAATGAAACAGCTTTTGAAAAAGTGTTGTATTTTAAATTCTTAGCATCATATCGCATCATTTTGCACCATAATGAGATTGAATGGAAATGTGCATTGTGCATTTGCCCAATCAGGTAGTGAACCGACGCAACAACTTAACTTACTAAGATATAACAAAACCTTAGCAAGTTTACAACTCAATAAGCAAAATACAACAGTGTTGACAACTTAATAAACAAGACTCAACAAAAATTGCTTAAACAAAGGGTAACAACTCAAAAACACGAAACACGACAGCTCGACAAACAACTCGATAAGCAAAATGACAACTCGATAAGCAAAACAACAACTCAATAAACAAAACTCAACAAAACAAAGTGTACTTCGGACGATCTGGGCAACGGAACGCATCCGAAACAGAGGGAAATGGAGGCCTTCGACATACCCGTTGCATGAAAATGCTTGAAACTTCCTCCTGGAGGGTAAAACAGGACCAAAGACATACATTAGAGCATGGCCGGCCACTTTTAGGAGCCGGCCGGTGAGCTTTATTGCAAAGGGGAGACCACCGGCTAGTTTTTTGAAAAGGAAATGGCCGGCCTGCTAGAAAAGGTGGCCGGCCGGCCACTTAACTCAGCAACTGTCAAATTTTTGACACATGTCCCCTGAATAGTGTCTTCTCCTCTTTAAAAGCCTTAGCTCTGTGGTTCACTCAATTCATCTTAGTTTCGCACAAAAATGGAGGCGTTTCTCGTTGAAAATCTCACATCTTGGATTGCTTCTCTAGATGGCTCG
The DNA here is from genome assembly GCA_025200525.1 of Camellia lanceoleosa. NCBI lineage: Eukaryota > Viridiplantae > Streptophyta > Magnoliopsida > Ericales > Theaceae > Camellia > Camellia lanceoleosa. Next base: position 32,133,896 of record CM045763.1, on the reverse strand, counting down.
GAAAAGTTGAACTTCCGAGGTTTCGGGTTAAATGCACTATTCACGCTGAGCTGTACTCCGCTGCACCTTCCTTTCCTCTATGCCACGGCGAGGTTTTGAAACCCGGTGATGCATGTCTTTAGCTTCGGCGGGCAAGAGGTATGTCCAACTTTCGAAGATTTTCAAGTTTTGATGGAATCTGAACGTTATGAAGAGATTTTGCCTCAATTTCGTTTTGGCCACGCCTAAGCTTTAGGGCGGATGTGTGGACTTACTGCGCATGATGCTCGGTTTTTGATCTGTAATGGGGAACTGGATATCCTCGGTTTGATTCATCGCTTTTCTTGTGCCGGTGACCGCGGCGATCATTATTGGCAAGGTTTCCGAAAACATGCCCTCTGCTTGTGCATGCTATCTCACTTCCTGCTTGCCCCGGGCCTGGGTAGACCCAACATCCGTTTGATTGAAGTTGCTTAGGGCTTGAAGGAAGGGAAGAGCTGTATTGCTATGGCATTGGCCGAAACGCTGATGGGCTTGCACGCTTTCCACCGTCAGGAGACGACCAGATTTGCGGGGAGTCCACTACTGCTGCAGGTAATGTTTCTCACCCAATCTCACATATGTATTTGCTCACATCATTCGGCCCTCAGGCTCGGCTTTTCTCACAAAACCCTTGTCTCATTGTTCTCTCATCGCACGTCTCTCTATTCTTTATTCTCTCATTTTTCATCCCTCCCTAGGTATGGTTGATGGATAAATTGCAGGTTGTGGACTCTTGCCCTGCTTACTCAGCCCGCGGCTACTTCTTTCGACAACGCCTGGTTGATGCGCTTGATGAGGGATGGTGGTTCAACTGGATGTGCAATTTGTCTGCTGACCGCATTACTTGGCGCTGTCCTTGGCTCAATCTTCCAGCAATGAGCAATAGCATGTCCCGGCAGACTGGGGTCCAGCTGATTGGTCTGATTCACTGTGTGTTCTATTTTCCGTTCCGGTTCCAGCGCCAATTTGGCCATGATCAGACTTGCCCGCCAGAGGGGATTGAGTACCCGGCTGCTTTCCTGGTCCGAGGCGCACAACTTGCTCGATATGCTATAGCATGGAGGACTAGAGAGCTCCTGGCCCCTGCTTCCACTTTCAGTTGCACTTTGTCTGACGAGTGCTGGGATTGGCTCAATGAAGAGGCACAGATTGGGCCTAGCTTGGCATCAGAGGCTTCGACTAGCTCTGGGAGAGGGCGCAGGGACACCTGACTTGACTATGCCCCGGATTTATTGCTTTATTAGTACTTTCAAGTTTTCTTTATGAGTGTAATAAAAAAGCAACTTCAATTGTATGCAAGAGCAAGTGAACTTTTGTGTTAAAATCAATGAAATTGAAGGTTGTGGTATTGAAAATTTTCCACTTTGGTCTAAAAATGGTCTTAGTTGTAAAAAGATTAATTTGAACAAAGTCAACTTTTATTAAAACTTTTCAAAACTATTTTCGATACGGATCAGAACTGGACACGCCTGAGATTTGTCACTAAGATGCACAGCCCCGGATCCTGGCAACTGGAAAGTTGCCCCTAGTCTGAATAGTACTGCGGCACTGTATGGCAATGGAAAGTTGCCCCTAGTCTGAATAGCACTGTACCGGAGATTGCGATAAATGCTGATGGACAAAGATGACCGAGATGATCAAATGGACAAAGTTGATCGGGGAAAAGTTTATGGCTGAACTCCAGTATGAAGTTGCCTACGTATCCCAAAGATGGGAATCAAGCCTTACATAGTTCAGGCTCAGGTTCGCTCGGGTATTTTCACTCTCCTTTTACGCTCTATCTTTTCCCAAGGTCGCCCTTTGTGGGTTTTCAACCTTGCGAGCTCAGTTTTTATAATTTCGAATTTTGTGTGCTCTGAGTTTTGCCTAGGTCGCCCTTTCGGGTTTTCAGCCTAGCGAGTCTCTCAAGGATAATATTTCTTCAACTTGTCCATGTTGATTGGTTGGGAGAACTCTAGGCCATCTAGATCCATCAGAACCACAGCTCCACCTGACCAGATTGACTTGATGATGTAGGGACCAGTCCAATTGGGTCTGAACTTGCCCCTTGGGTTGCGAATGGGAGCTCGGTTATCCTTGAGCACCAAATCTCCTTCTTTTAGATTCCTGGACTTAACCTTTTTGTTGAAAGCCCGGGCGATTCTGCGTTGATAACCCTGAACATGGTGCAGTGCTTTCAGTCTCCTCTCATCAAAGAGCATGAGTTCCTCAAATTTACTCTGCTGCCAATCCGCTTCGGCTATTTGACACTCAGTCAGTACCCGCAATGACGGAACCTCAATCTCAATAGGTAGAACGGCCTCCATCCCATAAACCAATGAGTACGGAGTCGCCCCAGTAGAAGTTCTGATTAAAGTCCGGTAGCCCCATAGAGCAAACGGCAGCTTATCTGGCCAGTCCCGATAGGTTTCCACCATCTTCTGCAGTATGTGCTTGATATTCTTGTTGGCGGCCTCAACCGCTCCATTGGTTTGTGGCCGATAGGTAGAGGACTTATGAAAAGCCACATTGTATTTTTCCAACAAATCAATCACCTCTTTCTTGAAGTGGGAACCGTTATCTGAAATAACCTCATTTGGGACTCCGTAGCGATAGATGATGTTGTTTCTGATAAATTTTGCGACGTGCAAAGCCTTTAACACCGCATAAGATTGGGCCTCAACCCACTTTGTGAAATAATCTATCGCTACCAAGATGAACTCATGCCCATTCGACCCCTTCGGAGTGACAGCCTCGATCACATCGATTCCTTAGACTGAAAATGGCCATGGCGAAGTCATGTTGTACAGCTTCGACGGCGGAATGTTCATGCGATTTGCATGAATTTGACATTTGTGGCATCGCCGGACAAAGCCGATACAATCCTCCTCCATGGTGGACCAATAGTAACCATGTCTGAGGATCTTCCGTGCCAACATTACCCCATTCATGTGCGCACCACATTCTTCCCCGTGGATGGCTTCCATCAGACGCTTTGACTCTTTGGTATCAACACACAGCTTATGCATTCCCAGATGACCTCTCTTATACAGCTTACCCCCACAGATGATGAACTGAACGGCCATTCTTCTGATTGCCCTTTTGTCTTTGGCATTTAACCCTGGCGGGTATGCTTCATTCTCCAAGAAATTCCAAATGTCGTAATACACGGGGTTTTCGTCTTGAACTTCATCTATAGCAGCAATCGACTCGTAGGCAGGTGCAAATTTCTGGTCAATGATGACTGGACGCATCCGAACTCCACACGAGATGTCTATCATAGAAGATAGAGTTGCTAAAGAATCTGCGAACTTGTTGTTCTCTCTTGGTAGATGAGTAAAACTTAGCTTCTCAAACCGAGGAATCAGCAAGTCCAAGGTCTGGTGATACATCATCATCTTTTCCTCTTTCACTTTCCAGTCTCCTTTTGCTTGAGACACAACAAGGTTCGAGTCCCCGATGACGTTCAACCGTCTTGCCCCTAGTTCCAGGGCTGCTTCTAGACCGGCAATGCACGCCTCATATTCTGCTTCGTTGTTCGAGACTTTGAATCGGAGTTTGAAGGCTAGAGGGATACGGGAATTGTCGGGTGCTATCAGCAACACTCCTATCCCATACCCGTATTGATTTGACGCTCCATCAAAGTACATCGTCCAAGTTTCGTCGTCGATATGCAAAATGGCCTCATCTGGGAATAAATACTCAACTGCTTCACCCCTTTCCACTGGATGGTCGGCAAGGAACTCTGCTACCGCTCTTCCTTTGACTGACTTGCGTGTCACATATTTTAGATCAAATTCGGATAGCAACAGAAACCAACGAGCTAGCCTACCCGTAAGTGCTGGTTTCTCGAAAAGATATTTGATGGGATCAAGTCGTGAAACCAACATTACAGCGTGAGCTAACAAGTAGTGCCGCAGCTTCCTGGTAGCCCATACCAAGGCTAAGCAAGCCTTTTTCAGCGGAGTGTAGCGGGTTTCATACTCTAGCATCTTCTTGCTCAGATAGTAGATAGCTCTCTCCACCTTGTCCTCTGATTCTTGCGCAAGCATGCAGCCCATTGTAGTCTCAGTTACTAACAGATACAAAATCAACGGTTTCCTCGGTTCTGGCGGTGACAGCACGGGCGGGTTCTGTAGATATTCTTTAATCTGTTCAAACGCAGCTTGACATTGGCCGTCCCATTGGAACTTCTTTCCTTTCTTGAGGAGGCCAAAAAGTGGTTCACAAGTCAAGGTTAATTTTCAGATAAACCGTCTTATGAATTGCACTTTACCCAGAAAGCCTCGCACCTCCTTTTCAGTCCTTGGTGGTGGCATTTCTAAGATGGCCTTGATTTTGGAAGGGTTGACCTCGATGCCCCTTTGTGTAGTCAAAAACCCCAACATTTTTCCCGCTGTAACACCAAATGTACACTTCTGAGGGTTTAGCCGCAACCGGAATTCTCTGATCCTTTGAAAAAACTTGTGCAAGGCGGTGTAGTGGCCTTCTCTTTCTTTGGATTTGACAATCATGTCGTCTACGTACACCTCAACCTCTTTATGGATTATGTCGTGTAATATTGTGGTTGCGGCGCGTTGATAAGTAGCTCCAGCGTTCTTCAACCCAAATGGCATGACTCTATAGCAGTATGTCCCCCACGGGGTGGTGAATGCAGTCTTTTCCCGGTCTTCAGGTGCCATCACTATCTGGTTGTAGCCTAAGAAGCCATCCATGAATGAGAGCAAAGCATGCCCTGCTGTGAAATCCACCAACTCATCAATATGCGGCAAGGGAAAGTCGTCCTTCGGACTAGCTCTGTTCAAATCCCGGAAATCCACACATACCCGGATCCTACCATCTTTTTTCAGTACTGGAACAATGTTAGCCAACCAAGTCGGGTATTCAGATACCAGCAGGAAGCCTGCGTCGATTTGCTTGGTGACCTCTTCCTTAATCTTGAGAGCCCAGTCCGGGCAGATCCTCCTGAGTTTCTGCTTGACAGGTCGGGCCTCGGGGTCAAGGGGGATCCGATGCTGTACAATCTCAAGATCGATTCTAGGCATGTCTTCGTAGGACCACGCGAAAACATCTTTGAAATCTATTAATAAAGCGACTAAGCACTCGCGTTCCTCCGAAGACAACGTGGACCCGATCTGGACCAGCCGCGGGTCCTCCTCAGTACCAATATTCACGGTAGTGATTTTATCCATTAAAGGTTTGACAAATCTTTCTTGGTCCTGCTCAATTAAACGTTGCAAAACCGGAGGAACTTCATTCTCGTCATTTTCGTCAAAGTTTTGAAAGTCTGAATTAATGCAATAAATCAAGGGCACAGAAAAGTACTCAGAAACCACAGTTACTTGATTCTCATTAAGCACATCCAAATCGTCCGATTCATTTACAACAGACTCAAATGAAAAGGAAAAAGACGACCTAAACAGGACTGTGGTATCCGGGTTATCATCCCAGAGTGCAGACTCAGACTTCGGTCATTTGGAACTGATTCTGACTCACAAGATTCGGTGGAATCAGATTCCGGCTCACTACCTGACCCGGTGCTGCTGGACAAAAATCCCTCATCGTATTGCCAAGTGAGAGAGGGTGCGATAGATGCATCCAAAATAGTCGCTGGTAGGCCCGCAGCCGTTTCATTCCCAATCATGGAAACCGAGAAGTTATCCCCCAAGCACTTATGGTCAATCGGAGGATCTGAAAGTAGACTTGCCAATGCTACCCCCATTTCAATTTCAGCGCCCTCGGCATCCCACCTTTATCTTGCTCAACCTCGGTTAATGGTCTGTCGCTCTTGACGCGTCATCCCCGGATAGTTGCAGGTCGAAGAAGATCTCGAAACTTGGCACGCGCTTCTTCTCCACGTTTAGCCACGGCTCTGGGAAGCCGCAAAACGGAAAGTCCTCCCCCTCTCGGACGAAGCGTCCATTCAGGGTACCCTGGATGGGCCTATGCATTAATGCAAAAGGCTTCCCAGCCAGCTTTGCTCTGGCTTTTCCGGCCATTTCCTTTCCCTTCCTCACCCAGTCCTCTTTGGTGGGCAGATAACCCAAGCCAAAGGTATGAGGGTTGTGTGGCACTTCGGCTAATGCTGCGACACCTTTTCGGCCGCTCCTTCCTAACCCCATCCCGAGGATGTGTTGTAGCTTGTTCATGAGGTAGACGGATTGAGCATTGACGTATACTCCATCATTCACAGCCATGATATTCTGCACCACCCGAGCTTCAGCCAAAGTGAACCATGATAAGAACACATCCTCTGTGCCATGCTCGATTTCCAAGACTGGCGTGGACACTTCTGGCAGCGGATGGATTGTTGAATTCCCGAAGACAATAGCCACCCCCTTCCCGTGAGGGTACTTCAACATCTGATGTAAAGTGGAAGAGACTGCCTTCACTTGGTGCAACCACGGCCGCTCCAAGAGTAGATTAAAGGTTGCAGGAACGTCCAAGACATGGAATTCAATGTTGTGTTGTCCTGGACCAACACAGGTGCGAATTTTGATCCCCATCACTTCCCGCTAGTATTATCATATGCTCGATTACGAGTAGTCGATGCGAAGTCCGCGGGCTTCAACCCGATTACATCTACTGTTATTTGGCGGAACATTGATGGCGGACCCGGTATCAACAAGTACCACCGGTATCCACTTGTCTCTACATTCTACGGAAATGTAGAGGGGTTTGTTATGATTTATGCCCTCAGGCGATAGTTCTTTGTCTGAAAAGGATAACGTCGGGGAACCTCCTCCACGAAAGACCAGCCCAACTAGCTGCTCTGGTGTAGTATCTATAGAGAGTTTGGCCTTGTCCATGGCAGATAGGACGGCTTGTCTATGCACTCGCGATGCCATAAGCAGTCCCCAGATGGAGATGTCTGCTTGTATCTTCTTTAATTGCTTGAGCACAGCTTCTTCTTCAATCTGCTTCTCCCTCTGTTTCTCAGCTTCCTTGTCTTTCCCAGATGCCTCAGGTTGGTCTAAGTGCGGGGGCTTGAAATACTGCCCACTTCTTGTCATATGAGCGACCTTGTCAATATACCAGGTATCATCTGGTTGGTTACTCCCCCAATCCTCATCTGTGTGGGCAAGATATAAATCATCGTCTTCCCACCACATTCCGTTGGCAGCCGACAGACACCTGTCCAGCTCCGATATGATTGTACTCGCAATACCTTCAGTCCATATGCCCGCAGCATTTTCTATTCCCGTGCACACAGCACTTTCGACCCCCACATGGGCCTTAGCTTTTCTGATTCTCTTGGAATCCTCAAATTTTTGTTGTTCCAACTGTGTTAGTACAGCTATTTGTTCAATATTCCCTGCATTTACAATGCCCAAGTTCTGAGCGAAATTCTTAGTGCCGGCGCTCTCCGGCGGTGGATCCTGACTTTCGGCCCTTCTGGCCACCACTGATACTCTCGCCCCTGCTGGGCCCTGTTCTGATTGAGATTCTACAACGTCTGGTTGATCATCTAACCATCCGGTAGCTTCTGCCGACTCCTCATACTCGAACCAGTTGATTGCCGCATCTGCTAATTCTTGGTCACTGAAGAATTGGAGGTTGGCAAGGTCCTCTCCTACAGATGTTAGATCATCCGTTCCTTGTTCAAATCTGTCCCCCTGAATTACACATAATTCTGCTCTTTTTGGCAGCCCTATACTCAGCTCAGACTGGCCCACTGACTGGATGTATTCACTTGGATCGTAGGCTCCTCCAGTGAGATTCCCAGACTGTTCAATCCCAGACTCAACAACTCCACTTTCCTCTGAAATCTGCCTTGTCCCATCTTCGGTAGTCACCACAATTGGCTCAGATTGGGTTGTGGAGATGTCCATCATGCACAAGTCAGTGCAGACAGGAAGAATCACCTCTGGCTTAGGTAGGTAGGATGGGGTGATATAGATACTAGGATCGTAACACGTGACCCCAGTTTGGATGAAGTTGATTCTGTTGGGAGGAGGAGCTTGGTTATGTGGTGGGAGAGAATTTGTCGTGACGTTGGATTTGTCGGGAGGCGCGATCACCTGCTTGTCAAAAAGATCCTGGATCTTATGACGCAATCTAAAACAACGGTCGGTGTCATGACCGTGCTGTTGGTGATACGCACAGTATTTTGCCGGGTCATGAGAGGGAGGGAGTGGATTTGGTAGTGGCCTCGGCTCTAGGGGCGTCAAATGCTTCTTCCTGATTAATACCCCCAGAGCTTTGGACAGGGGCATATATAGCGGGGTGAAGGTTCTTTGGCCTCTGGGCTGGTGTTTAGTGGTTTGGGTATTACTTCTAGATGCACCGGAGAAGGGTGTGGCTGCCATGGGCCTTGGAAGGGGAGGGGGAATGGTGGCGACCATGCTGACCTCCGAAGCTCTTCTTGATTCTTGGCGCCACTTTCGAACTGCGTTGTTATTCTGATTAAAAAGTACTCCTAGGTTGCTCCCTATCCTGGTCGATCAAACCTTGTTTCATTGCATCTTCGATCTATACCCCATCTCGTGTAGATCCGAAAAGGTAGGAAAGGGGAGTACAATCATCTTCTGCATCAATTTTGGTTGGAGATTGCGCACAATCATCCTGATTTAGTCCTTATCAGTGGGCCTCAAAGTCATCATCGATGCCTTCGCCCTCCATCGAGTTACGAAATCTAAGAAAGTCTCTTTGGGCTCCTGCCTCGTTGTTTCGAGATCACGAGTTGTAATCTCGATCTGGGTATTGTACGAGTACTGTGCAACAAAGGCCCCGGCCATTTCATCCCAGCTTCTTTTGACATCGTCCTCCAGCTTTGCATACCAGATAGCGGCCACACTTGACAGGGTTCGGCCGAATAGCGAAAGCTTTTGTGGTCTGGTTAGGCCCATTGGCCACAATATGTCTGAGAATAGCCGGAGATGGACCATGGGATCCCTGGATCCATCGAAACGATCAATCTGTGGCATCTTGAATCTATCTGGCAGTGTTACGGCCACATCGGTATATCCGTAATCGATATCCAGAATAGCCTTTACACCTTGTGATTTCTTGAAAAGCTTCTCGAGCTTGCTCAGTTTTAGAGCTGTATGGTCTATTTCGAACTCAAAGGGAGAGTCCGGGTGGTTGGCAGGTGTATGGGTCTTGGACAGTTGAGGCGGAAGCGGGGGCGGAGCTGGCCTCGTTGGAAGGTTTGTGTCCTCTTGGATGTTCTGGACATTGGGTAAGGTGTTCTGGGTGTTCGGCAGGGCATTCTGGACAGTAGGTGCCTGCTCGGGTAATGGGCCCCTGGTGGAGGAGGAACTTGATGTGAAGCAGATGCCGCATTCTGTTGTTGCAGTCTAGTGATTAGCTCGGCCTGCTGGGCCATGATTGTGGCTTGCTGCTTGGAGAACTCTGCTTGGTGGGCAGCGTCCTCCTGCATCTGTTTCATGCTCTCATGCATTTGGCGCATCATTTCTTCTATCTCGGCCATATTCTGTTGGTCTTGCTGACTGACCGGTATGTGTATTTCTATGGTGGAAACTAGAACCTCAACCCGACTGTTTGCTAGGGTAGACCACTGCCCTGGTAACCTCTGTTCAGATACACTGCGCTTCCTTGGCCTTCTCCTGACAACGGAGGGTAGAGAATGGAACACTGGATGTCCGTCAACCAGATCCTCAGATCGATTGAGCCGACGAGCTCTTGTCCAAAGTGCTTGGGGAATATCTACTGGGTCGGAAGCAATCGTGCTAAAACTGCCCCTAGCAAAAAGATAAATAAAGTGAAAAGGAAATAAATAACTAGATAAATGAACAGCATGACAGCTTAAAATAAATACACAACATGCAGTCGGGCATACAACACACGGTTAATAAGCTGAACACACACTGTCCTCAAATACTGATCACTGTCCCTGAATCACTGTTCCCTAAAGACTGAATCGGATACCCGCAGATAATTGATTCTCAAACACTGACTGATGCCCTCAGGCTTGATGCCCAAACTCATAAACTGATATATGTATTCCATGTAGAGACGCACTCTAAAAGCACATAACAGATAAGTGAGAGCCAAAACACCTCTATGTTGGGGTAGGGTTTCCCTGTCCTATTTTGTCAGGAACTAGGGTTTCACTATGCACGCAGCGGCTTCAAAAAACCTATATCGGGTAAGCAACCTGTCCTAGTTTGGAATGGTCACTACAGATTTCGATATACACTAGGTCGAATGGTCAAAAATGGTGCCCCGGTAAAACCGGGGTTTGTGTTCCCATACTGGCAGAGCCCATAATCGGTCAGCCTTATGGTCATGCCTTGACAAGACAAGCCTCCGGAAAACCGTTCAGGAATAGCAGATGGCAAACACGGTGTTCTAGGCGCACCAATGCACATGCAATGCAAAGAAACACACAAGCGCAGTCAAAACCAGATATCATGAGTTCGAGTCAAGTTCTCTAAATCTCCAGCAGAGTCGCCAGAAACTGTAACAAGCCCGCGGGGGGGACCTCGCTACAGCTCGGACTCGATTTGTGCCACGGTTCTTAATCTTGAACCAAAGAGTCCAAATCCGGCAAATCATTTTGAGAAAACAGATTTTTAGAAAAGAAGTGCCAAACATGGACTGCTTTGCCAGATACAGAGTCGCCACCTAAATATTTTATTTTTGGGAAATTTAGGAAACTCTGACTCGTTTGCCTAAGGCCATGTGTCCGTCATCACCAAAGTTACCTCGGCTCGAGAACTTGGGTACGATTGGGGAATGTCACTTCGTGAGCACCCCCGCTCGCCCGGTCAAAGACCGGCCTCTACTAACCATGATATCTAATTTTGAAAACATTGTGCGTTCTTATTCTGGTTATTAGCCTAGATTTACTATGTGATGCGCACAACATACAAGTATAGACCGAGTCGCCTGAATTGGAACAAAACATTTCATGTTTGTTTGTTTGAAAAAATGGTTTGATGGTGCTACCCGCAGGTAGGCTTAAAATGCAGATTTTGCCACCCTCAGGTGGGCTTTAGAAAACATGATTTTGCCACTATCTAGTGGGCTTAAAACACACAGTCAATGATTTGTTCTAATCCAACTAACCTAACCTTCACCCACAGGCATTTAGGCAGTTATATCACATAAGCAGTTAGCCTCATGGTAAGCATGCTATTTATGACAGTCACTCACACGCATGCAAGGATGCTAAAGCATAAAACTCACCGAGTACTCCAAGCCAAAAAAGAAGCCAATTAGAAATCCATGCATGATCCTAAGTATACAGAAGTGCCTAATGCAACACATGCAAAAATGCAACTATAGCATGCTCGGCTGTTCTAAACATGGCATATGGAATGCTACAGCTAACACGTATTCAACTTAGAATTGAAATACAAATGCAGTTAGTATGATGCGCCGAGCCCGGTGTATGCAAAACAGATGAATGAATACAAACATGCTATCATACTGTATGCTAATTGAAACATGCCCTAATCTAACCATCATAAGCTGGTAAATAAAAAGGAAGAAAGACGTGGGGTTGGAAGACATACATCACACACACGCACACTTATTACAACATTGCCCTCACAGAGGCAGTGCGAATAAAATAATATCTGATCCCAAATGAATAGTACAGTCCAAATAAATAATACAGTCCAAATATGTACAAAACCCTAATTAATTAACAAATTTAACTAGGAAAGCATTAAATTGGCGTGCAAGCCAGGGACTACCTCGACTCTACTCCGGATGATGAATGATGCATGTCCGGGTTGCCTTGCGCGGAAATCCATGGCGATGCCCCAATTAGCCTCTGTTTGCAATTATTCTTGGAATGCGTGCCAAGCTCCGGAAGACTGCTGATTCTTGATTTGCTGCAACAGAGAGCAACAGAGGGGCATGGCAAAGTATTTTCACACATATGTGCATACCTTGATCCTCGTGCCACCAATCACGCCTATCGATGCATGATGGCTGAGGAGTCGAATTGCACAACTCAATATGGAATGAATGCGCATGAAAACTCAACAAAACCTAACTCCATCATGGATAATCCGGAGTGTCAGTGACTGGGGAGTTGAGACACGTTCCATCACTCGGAGTACGAAACGTACCTCGTTTCCCGTGCTCGGGCTAACTTCTATCCCAAACACAATGCAATATGCATGACATGCATGAATGCAACTAAGATACAACCTAACATGCACAATGCTATGAAATGGCATACACGATGCACGAGGTAACATGGTATACACAATGTGCTAACATACAACCTAACATACACAATGCTATGAAACGAAATGGCATACACAATGCATAATGGACTTACACCAACACAAGTGGACCTCGGCCACACTCACATAGGAGGCCATTAGATGAAAATGAGACACTCGAGATGTGTGCACACGTGCACACAAACCGATAACCGACCTTGAGGCACCAAATGCCACTCTAACAAGACATGGCAAGACATGGAATATGACATACTAGCATGCAAATTTTAGTAGCGAAAATTGATGCAAAACAGCCCCGAAACATGGAAACATGGCACCCGATGCATGGAATGAGACCCGAAACATGAAACTAGGCGCATGGAATGACTTATAACTATACAAAGCATGCATTATTTGAACATGAAGTGTAAAGACAGAATCAAGACAGTCCCAAAGCAAGAATATTTCCAGTTTTAAGCAAGGACAAACAGTGAACACAAATAGGGCTAAACCAACATGCAAAAATGGCCCCGAAAGAGAGATAATGAAGCAAGTAGCAGCTTCTGGCCCTAAATGGTCAAGATCCCTTCAACAAAGTTGAAAAGGGGATCAAAATGAATCACTTTACAGTTTACAACAAGCCACGAAAACAAACACAAGTATGGCTAAATTATTATGCAAGAAATGGGCCAAAAGGGAGACAAAGAAGCAAGTAATGATTTCTGGCCTCAAACGGAGGAGGGCCCTTCAACAAAGTTTAAGAGGGGCCCAAAAAATGACATTTTACAGTTGATGAACAAACCCAAAACAGTGCACAAGCAAGCCTAAAATACTATGCAAGATAAGGCCAAAAAGGAGGCTTAAACACATAGAGCAAGAAGGAAGCCTCCAAAAACAAAAGACCCTTGATAAAACATGAAGAGGGAATTAAAATAAGGCTATTTACAGTTTGGACCAAAGCCCAAAAATACAAGCACAAGGGGCTAACGAATCATGCAAAAATAAGGCCAAAAGAGGGATACAAAGGCAAGTGACAAATGGAGGCCTCAAACAGTGAAGATCCCTTCAACAATGTTGAAGAAGGGCTCAAAATCAGCCACTTTACAGTTTATGATAGAGCTCAAAAAAGTTTATAAATAGGCCTAAAATATTATGTAAGAAAGAGGCATACAAGAGAGGTAAAAAAACAAGTGGTGGCTAGGGACCTTAAACAGGGAAGGACCCTTAAACAAACATGAAAAAGACCTCAAAATAATGCTATTTTCAGTTAGGGTCGGAGCCCAAAAATGCAAGAAAGAATGACTTAGAAAGCATACAAAATAAGCTCAAAAAGAGGGAAAAAGTAGCCCACCCTTGAAGACCAAACTCTAGCTGCCTCTTGGCTTGAGAAAAGATGCTTCCTAAGCTCTGAAAAGATCCTCCAAGCTGCTGGAATGGAGTGGTGGTGTGGAAATGGTGTAGGGTTTGGGAGGTTTTGATGGTTAGAATATAGAGAGAGGGAGATATAGTGTAGGTGGCTCAAACTAATGTGTCTAACCTTCCAAATGAGAGCTGGAGGGTCTGATTATATAGAAAAAAGAGGTGGAAAAGAGGGGGAAAACAATTCAAGTTTCCCCCCAAAAGGCAGCCCCCCGGATAGACAATCTTGGGGGAAACAAAATACATATTTGTAATGCGCCATCAGAGAGATGCAGGCCGGCCTGGTATTTAGGTTGCAGGTGGCCGGCCGGCCCTCCCCATGGCCGGCCGACCAAGGGTCAAAAGGTTCAAGTTAGATTAGTGGCTGGCCACCACATATTGGTGGCCTCCTATGTGTGCTCAACACAGCCATGTGGTCAAAAGCTAGAGACAGTGAACCAGGAGAGAGAAAAGGTCACTTTTTGGAGGGGTTCAAAAGGGTCACACACAATTACTGGCTGGCCATGTGATATTGGTGGTCTTCCAGGTGTTTACAACACAAATATGTGGTTTAGGGCTAGAAAAAGTGGTCTTAAGGTGGTCAACATTGGCTTCCAAGTGAGAAAAACGGGCGACGGAGGGCAATGAAAGAATAAAACTGGTTGTTAGGACAATTACTGGCCTTCCACCCTTCTACGACCTTTCTAATAGGGAAACAGAGGTCCCTGCCAAAAATGAACCCAAACCGATGCAAAATGAAGGTTCGGGGGCCAAACGCAATGGCCCCAAAACCGATCATTAGGCACCGTAGTGGTGTTCGACTACGAAGTTGGTCTCTCGGACCACAGTGTCCCTCAAAAGGGAGCAAATAAGATGCATGCCAAAAATCGGAGCAAACAGAGGTGGTTAAGCAGTCCCAAACCGAGGCATACGGCCAACGGCTCCAAAAAATCAGAAACCGGACTCCAAATGGGCAAAATGGCCTACGACCACGAAACGTAGCCTACGGCCATTGAGAGATGATCTACAAGACCTCTCCCTCCCTTCTGGAAGAGAACCAGAGAAAATCGGCCCTGGTTCGCAAACCGAGGCAAAGCATGAAAGAGTCCGGAAGTCCGGAGGCAAGGTTCGCAGCCAAGACTCTGAAACCTCTGAACGAGCACGATATGCAACATCACCAAGTGCTCAATCGGTGATGTCTGAGTCTTAAGGTCGGTCAAAAATGGGGTGTCTACAAAGTCCATTATGCATTGTGTATGCCATTTCAATTCATAGCATTGCGTATGCTAGGTTGTATGTTAGAGTATCGTGTATGCCGTGTTACATCGTGCATTGTGTATGCCATTTCATAGCATTGTGTATTCTAGGTTGTATATTAGTCGCATAGTGCATGCCATCTCATTTGCATTGTGTTTGGGATAGGAGTTAGCCCGAGCACGGGAAACGAGGGACGTTTCGTATTTCGAGTGACGGAACGTGTCTCAATTCCCGGTTACCGACACTCCGGATTATCCATGATGGAGTCTCGGTCTTGTTGTGTTTATGTGTGCATTCATTCCATATTGAGTCGTGCAAATCGACTCTTCGGCCATCATGCATCGAGATGCGTGATTGGTGGCACGAGAATTGAGGACTACACTCCCTGAAGAGTAGTCAAGCATACATATGTGAAAATATTTTGCCATGCCCCTTTCTTGCTCTCTGTTGCAGCAAATCAAGAATCAACAGCCTTTCAGAGCTTTGCACAATATTCCAGGCTTAATTGTAAACAGAGGCTAATTGGGGCATCGCAATGGATTTCCGCGCAAGGCAACCCGAACATGTATCATTCATCATCCGGAGCAGAGTCGAGGCAGTCCCTAACTTGCATGCTAATTTACTGCTTTCCTAGGTTGATTTGTTAATTAATTAGGATTTTGTATTTATTCGGACTGTAATTATTCATTTGGGACTGTATATTATTTATTTGGACCCTCCGAGTGAGGGCACAATTGTAATAAGTGTGCGTGCATGTGATGTATGTCTTCCAACCTCACGTCTTTCTCTCCCTTTTATTTACCAGCTTATGATAGTTAGATTAGGGCATGTTTCAGTTAGCATACAAGATGATAGCATGTTTGCATTCATTCATCTATTTTGCATGCACCGGGCTCGGCGCATCATAACTCACTGCATTGTATTTCAATTCTGAGTTGAATACTTGTTAGTTGTAGCACTTCTTCACATGCCATCTTTAGAATAGCCGAGCCTGCTATAGTCGCATTCCTGCATGTGTTGCATTAGACATTTCTGTATAGTTAAGATCATGCATGGATTTCTAACATAGTTTTTGTTTTGGCTTGGAGTACTCGATAAGTTTTTACGTTTTAGCATCCTTGCATGTGTGTGATTGACTGCCATGATAGCATGCTTACCATGAGACTATTTGCTTATGTGATATAACTGCCTGAATGCCTGTGGGTGAAGGTTGGGTTATTTGGATTGGGACAATGCATTGACTGTAAGTTTTAAGCCCACTAGATAGTGGCAAAACCATCTTTTCTAAGCCCACCCGAGAGTGACAAAATATACATTTTAAGCCTACTTGCGAGTAGCAAACCATCTTTCAAAAACAAACGTGAAACGTGTTGTTCCAATTCAGGCGATCCAGTCTATACTTATATGCTGTGCGCATCACATAGTAAATCTAGACTAATAACCGGAATAAAAATGCATAATGTTTTCAAAACTAGATATCATGGTTAGTAGAGGCCGATCTTTGATCGGGCGAGTGGGGGTGCTCACGAAGTGACCTTCCCCAATCGTACCCAAGTTCCCGAGCTGAGGCAACTTTGGTGATGACGGACACGTGGCCTTAGGCAACGAGTCAGGGTTTCCTAAATTTTCAAAAAATAAAATATTTAGGTGGCGACTCTGTATCTGGCAAAGCAGTCCGTGTTTGACACTTCTTTCAAAAAATCTGTTTTCTCAAAACGATTTGCCGGATTTGGACTCTTTGGTTCAGATCGAGAACCATGACAATTAGAGTCCTGAACTGTAGTGAACCCAAAATGAACGGAACGGGACTCATCCCTCTTGGGGCGTTCGGGGACGTTTACACCCTCAAAGACAAAATTATCATAGACTGGATTAACAAATTAAAAAATAAATTTTATTTGGGGCATTGTAAAGCAATAAAATAGAAGACAATAATTACAAAAATATGTTTGTGTTCTGATATAATTAAGAGTATAATTTTCACTTGAGATGAAAAAGGGTAAAATAATGTGACACAAGGCTTCTTTTTTTGTGATGATGGGAGTGAACAAAAGGTCCAAATTCAAAAAGTCAATGGCAAACGACGACTAAGTCAACTTCAATCCACAGTGACAATTTTTTTTTTGTCAAAACCCCTAATTGACATTGCTAATTGGATCAACTAGACTTAAAATTCAAAATTAAGGATTAAGTCAAGTTAATTAAAAGTGTGAGAACTAAAATGATACAAGAGACAAAATATAATGATTACTAATCTAATTTGCCTATATTAAACAAAATAAAATATTACATATCATAAAAGATCATGCTAACACAACTCACACGGCATCGTTTAAGTACTAAATAATGCTTAAAAAAATTGAATTCTAATACATATTTTATATATTTTCATACATATTTAATATATTTGAATAAAATATTTATTTATTTTTTTTTTTTTTTGTAGGCCATCCAACTTTTGAATTCAAATCAATCCGAGATGGTTGCACCTTGTGGTAAATTTTTCTCCAATATTTAAATTAATTTTAAAATTTATAAATAGACTATTGAATCTAAATTTAAATTATTCACTTTGAATAATACCTTTATATAATTTTTTAATTTTTGTAGACGTTGTCCCCTTGTCGAAGATCAATGTCCACTAATTCAACCGTTAGTAATGTTCAATTGTTATAATTTTTTGGAACTTTCAAACCCTCCATTTTTTTAAATGTAAGTTGAAATTGTTTAAACAAAAACAATGAGGCACGAGGATGACTTAATTAAATAATTAAACTTCTGGACAGCCCTGGCAGATAGAGTGGGTAGTATGACAACAAAAAAAAATGTTATCTTCTTGTAAGAGTATTGAAAGTAGTGCTTGTTGAGAGTAGTGCTTTGACTGAATGTTCAACAAATATCAATAACCAATTATGTCGATATTTTATTACTAACTCAAAACACTAATGATTTAGAGCATTACATTTGGTGTTTTAAAAGAGAATTAATGACATGATAAAAATAAATAAATAAATAAACTAAGACTAAAATATCAGATGATGAAGAAACAGATATTCTTTCACATTCAATGAATTATGAATTACACAATTGTATTTATATATACAATACTGAAGTAAGCTTAACTAATCATTGTAACTACCTAACCAATTCCTAACCACTTAACCAATTCCTAACTGACTAGATAGTGCTCTGGATGTAACTGATTGAGAATGTACAGTGAGCTTGCACTGATGCAACCGATTCTCAACTGATTAGAGCTGAGTCAGCTGCTGTTGAACATTCTTTGGAGCTGCTGGAGCTGTTGTTGTGGTTAGCTTATCACCCTCCTGCAAGCTGATGGGAGAAGGAGAGACCAGAAGCTTGGCTTGAAGAAATTGAAACCGAGACACAGAGAGAGGCTTTGTAAAGATATCTGCAATCTGATCCAGAGAAGGAACATAACGAAGTAAAATCTGTTTGCGGGCAACTTTCTCGCGAATGAAGTGACAATCAACTTCGATATGTTTTGAACGAGTGTGAAACACAGGGTTGGAGGCTAAGGCAATTGCAGAGAGGTTATCACACCATAAAATGGGAGTAACAGAGGAAGGAAGCTGAAGCTCATGAAGCAACATTTGCAACCAGGTGAGTTCAGCAGTCGTATATGCCAGAGACCTATATTCTGCCTCGGTGGAGGAACGAGACACTGTGGGTTGTTTTTTTGCTGACCAAGAAATCAGATTCGAACCAAGATACACACAATAGCCAGAAGTACTGCGACGATCGAGAACATCACCAGCCCAGTTAGAGTCAGAAAAGGCTTGTAAATCGAAAGAACTAGGACTGAATGTGAGACCATGAGTTAAAGTCCCTTGAAGAAAGCGAAGTAATCTCTTGACTGAAGCAAAATGCCCAACAGTTGGAGCATGCATATGTTGACATGCTTGATTAACTGACAAAGACAAATCAGGCCTGGTGATTGTAAGGTATTGAAGTGCCCCAACGATACTGCGATAAAGGTCAGGTTGACTAAATGGAAGATGAGAATCTGAAGAGAGAGAAGGCTTGACAACACTTGGGGAATTACAAGGCTTGCAATTGGCCATCCCAGCCTTAAGAAGAATTTCAAAGGCGTACTTATGTTGAGACAAAAAATAAGAATCACCACAATCCTTAATGGAGACGCCCAAAAAATAGGAAATGTTCCCCAACTCTTTCATAGCAAAAGTAGTATGCATGTGAGCAATAAGAGAGGTAATGTAAGAAGAATTATTGCCTGTGACTAGGATATCGTCAACATAGACTAAGAGAATAGTGATGGTAGAAGCTGTCCGTTGAATGAATAAGGAATTATCACAGTGACTGTTAATGAAACCTTGGGATAAAAGAAAAGTAGAGAATGTGGAGTACCAAGCTCTCGGAGCTTGCTTTAAACCATAGATAGCTTTTTTTTAATAGACAAACATGATGTGGATGAGCAGCACTAGAAAAACCAAGGGGCTGAGTCATGTAAACTTCCTCCTCCAAGGTCCCATGAAGAAAAGCATTACTTATGTCAAGTTGTTTGAGAGGCCAATTATAATGCAAGGCAACACACAATAAAATGCGAATAGTGGGTTGTTTGGCGACAGGGCTAAAAGTTTCAGTATAGTCGATACCCTCCTGTTGAAGAAACCCCTTGGCAACCAAACGAGCCTTATAACGAGCAATAGATCCATCAGAATTACGCTTAATGCGAAAAACCCACTTGCAGCCTATGGCAGATTTTGAAGAAGTGAGAGGAACCAAGGACCAAGTACCTTGGGCTAGAAGAGCATTATATTCCTCCAACATGGCAGTATGCCAGACAGAGGATTGAAGAGCTTGCTGATAGGTCAATGGTTTAGTGTCAAGATAGACAGAAGGAGAGGCCAATAAGACGTGAGAGGAAGTTTTTGACCGAGTGA
Source organism: Camellia lanceoleosa (assembly GCA_025200525.1). Lineage (NCBI taxonomy): Eukaryota > Viridiplantae > Streptophyta > Magnoliopsida > Ericales > Theaceae > Camellia > Camellia lanceoleosa. The sequence goes on along the minus strand of CM045763.1, from coordinate 32,114,170 downwards.
GCATTGGGTGTGTGTTGGGGATAGAAGGAGGAAGAGGAAGATCAATTGAAATAGAAGAAATGGGAATAGAAGAAGGAGGCTGAATATTAGCAGAAAGAGATGAATCAGTAGAGGCAGTAGACTGAGAAGGATGAGCAGAAGAGGGGGTAGGCTGAGCAGAAAAGGAAGGCAAAGAATGTGAAGATAGGACAGCTGGCAGAGGAACAGAAACATACGGAGTAGGACACACAGACTGAAAATTGAAGGAAGGAGACTAGAAAAAAGACTAAAGCTGAGCCAAAGTCTGAGAAGTGGGAGCAGCAGAGACTGTAGCTGGAGCTGGAATAGAGGTGGTACGAAATGGAAAGATTTGCTCATGAAAGATAACATGGCGAGACAAATACACCTTTCCAGAGGAAGGATCTAAGCACCGGTAGCCTTTGTAAGAAGGATGATAACCGAGAAACACACACAAAGTAGATTTAGGTTGCAGTTTGTGAGATGTGTAAGGTTTTAGCCAGGGAAAACATTGACAACCGAAGACACGCATAAAAGAGTAATCGGGAGATTTATGAAACAACAATTCATAAGGAGAAGAATAAGGAGTTTTAGAACTAGGCAAACAATTAATCAAGAAGATAGCTATAGAAATGGCATCAAACCAGTACTTGATGGGAAGAGAAGAATGATGAAGCAAAGCAATGGCAGTCTCAGTGATATGCCTATGCTTCCTTTCAGAGACGCCATTTTGAGGCGGTGTATGGGGACAAGAAATCTGATGGAGAATGCCATGAGTGTGAAAAAATTGAGTCATAGATGAATTGACAAACTCAGTGCCACCATCAGTGCGAAAAATTTTCAGTTGAGTAGAAAATTGATTTACAACATAAGCTGTGAATTCCACAAATTTAGCAAAAACTTCACTCTTGTAACATAAGGGAAAAACCAAGTAAACTTGCTATATTCATCAACAAAGATTACATAGTATTTGTACCCAGAAACAGATGGTAAAAATGGGCCCCAAACATTACTGTGAACTAGTGAAAAAGGTTTATTTACAGTGGAGTTAGACAGATGAAAAGGTAATCTGTGACTCTTGGCCACAGAGCAGTGAACACAAGGGGAATCATTATTCTTGGCTTTATTACAAGCAATAGAAAGATAAGACTTCAGTTTATTAAACTTGAGAGGGGATGGATGACCCAACCTCTGGTGCCAAACAGTTTCAGGCACAGTAGTAGCAGTGGAATTAAAGAAAGCATTATGAGAAATAGAAGAAGGAGAAACAGCTGCAGCAGATGAAGAAGAAGCAGGCATAGATGGTGCATGGAAATAATATAAGCCATGAGAATTAAGGCCCTTGTGCAAGATGCTCTTTGTGTGCTTGTCCTGAATAACAAAGGAAGAATCATCAAATGTAATTGTACAATGATTATCTTTAGCAAGTTTTTGCACAGACACAAGATTAGAAGCAATAGGAGTGTGCAAAACTTTATTGAGTTTGAAAGTATGATGTGGAGTGGGCAAAAGACCCTTGCCAGTGTGAAGAATAGGGATAGAAGTACCATTACCAACAGTGATATGATCAGAACCTTGGTAAGGTTGATGAAGACTCAGAGTGGACAAATCATTAGTCATATGATCAGAAGCTGCTGAATCAAGATACCATGGGGAAGAGTCATACTGAGATGGAGCAGAGGCCACATAAGCATGAGAGTTAGACAGGCCAGTTGATGATTGTGCAGATTGATAAGATGGAGAGGCAGTTTGCTGAGTCTGTGGCTGAGTAGGAAGATAAGTAGCATCTAATCTATGCCAACAATCCAAGGCTGAGTGATTAGTCTTGCCACAAATCTGACAAATCAAGCTGCTGTTGTGTTGTCCTCCTGAAAATTGTCGACCTCTCCCTCTAAAAGAGTTTCGACCTCTGTAGCCAAATCTAAAACTACCTCTGTTACCTCTGAACGAAGACCGACCTCGGCCAAAAGAGCCACGAGTAGTAGCATAGGCAATGGGGGATTTATGTGCCTAAAACTTCTTTGTTTTGGAATCAATATGCAGAGATTCTGAACAGAGAAGAGAGGAAAGTTCCTCTATAGAAATAGCTTCAGGTCTTGCTCGGATTGTAGTCTTCAAGGCATCAAATTCATCTGGTAAACCATTCAAGGTGAGAAGAACAAGATCTTCTTCTTCTATAGGAGAAGAAGCAAGTGCAAGTTGATCTGCCAGATTAATCAGGGACAAGTATTCCTCAATTGTCTGAGAGCCTTTAGTTATAGTATTCAAACGATTCTTCATTTGATGAATATGACTACGAGACACAGTAGTAAATCTTCTACAAAGAACATTCCAGACTTCAGCACTGTGTTGTAGATGCAAAACAGAAGAAAAAATGACAGGTGTTAGGGTAGCTGTAATACAACTCAGGAGATATGCATCAATCTGTTTCCACTGTGCATATTCTGGATTGATTTCTTCACCTCCATCAACTTTTTTTTTATTGTTAATGGTGGAGGAGGATAAGAACCATCAACAAACCCTAACAAATTTGTAGCACGGAGAATATTGAGAACTTGACTTCTCCAAATGATATAATTTGATGGATCTAGCTTGACAATTATAAAGGAATTGAGATTTGAGATGAGAAGACTGAGATTAGGAGGAAGATTGCTTGAGGTAGTCATTGAAGATGTAGAAGAATTCATTGAAGATTTGTGAAGCTGCTTGAAGATTTTGAAGAACTTCAGAGAAATCAATATCAGAAATTCAGAGTGCTCGTGAGAGCTATAGGGGCTCTGATACCATGAAGAAACAGATATTCTTTCACATTCAATGAATTATGAATTACACAATTGTATTTATATATACAATACTGAAGTAAGCTTAACTAATCATTGTAACTACCCAACCAATTCCTAACCACTTAACCAATTCCTAACTGACTAGATAGTGCTCTGGATGTAACTGATTGAGAATGTACAATTGAGTCAGAGTAGCTTGCACTGATGCAACCGATTAAATCAAGCTAGAGGCTGGAGCCGCCATTGAACCTGCTCGAGTCAGCTGAGCATTGTTGTGGTTAGCTTATCAGATGAAATTCAAAAACTCAAGAATTAGAGTTTCGAAACATTTTTCAACTCAAAAACATTAAATTTCCAAATTTGATCAATTCTCAGATTGAAAGTGCATCTTATTTCTTTCTCTTTTTTTATTTTTTTTTAAAAAAAGAAAAGAAATGAAACAAGACCTTATTAAGAACTCAAATTTGCAGAGAACAATAATCTAAAAAGTTCTGGACAAGGAACAACTGGAATTGTAGAGGAGGAGGGAAGAGCTAAAACCTAGTTTGGATGAAGTTAGGTCAAACTCAAGAAAATGATCCTCCATCTGGTACCCGCCTAACACGACTGAGGTTATTGGATGCGGCCCTCCATCCACAAATCCCAGGCAAGAAACATCTTTGTTAACTCTCACCATTGAGTTGGCACCATAAATCCTCCAATAAACGCCCTTTCGCACAACAAGATCAATACTTGGCACAGCTGCTCCGGTTATGGTGCTAGCCATAGTCTTTGAGCTAAAGCATGCTCCGAATGGTGCCACAGATGCCCCCATTTTGATCTTTCTAGATAAGGCCTTTTTCACAAACTCACTAACAAGACATTTGTAGATACAAGTTTGCAAGATGGTATATGGGGTTATGGTGCTTAATTTGGTTCCACCAACTCCGTTTCTATCGATGGATAGCAAGGAAGTGTTGAAAGAGACGAGTTTAGTACCATCGACTCTGATGGATTTCACGTTAATGAAATATTCATCAGGTTGAGCAGCATTAACGATGAGTGGAGTGGTGGTAAGTGACTTAGTGAAGTTTAGGGTAGAAGGATTCAAGTAGTAGGGCGCACCCCCGATGTAAATGTTGGCATACAACCCAGTTGAAGATGGAAGACAAAAGGCAAACTTGTTAGGTAACTTGAAGGCCGAGGCAATCTGAATGGGCAAGGCGGTTTGTGTCCTTCCCAAGCCTACCATACCCTTTGTAGCTTTCGCTAGTCCTTCCAAGAGAAATGAGCTATTAGCACATGAGAAAGCCACATGAGACACATTATAAACATACAAATGACTCAATCTGTCTACGAAACCTACAATTGAGACATCCTCGAGAAGCACCTCGGCTGCAACCAAGTTCTTGATCGAGTTACGAGCCAAGACACCACACATTTTTTTTTGGGTGGTGGTGGTGGTGCATTGAGAGCCTTTGGCGGCTTTGCATTTTGCAGAGCCGCAACGAATGGGGCGATATGATGTGGAGTCGAAGTCGTGACAGTTGAACCAGAGTAATTGGCCTCCGAGATCGATGACTACCTGTCGGTAATAAGAAGAAACATTGGAACCCAGTTGAATTTCGGTATAGTACTGGAGAGTTTGAACATCCTTAATGATGGTATAGACTAGGTTAGTTGGGTTAGGATCTCCAAGTTCGGAATGTGAAAGAAAAAAGAAGAGAACAAGGGAGGAGAAGAAGAGATAGAGGGAAGAAGCCATTGAAGACAAGTTTTGAGTTTGTGAGAGAGTTGAGTAGTAGTAAGTAGTACTGCTTGCTAACTCTTAATATATACTAGTACTACTACACTAGTTTGGCTGATAAGCACATGTGGACTTACCATTGATATAACTATGAAAATTCTAAATGCAAACCACACAACCATATAATACAACCTTTTTATATGGGACCCCTCACGACACCTTGAATCTTTCTCACACACACACACATCAATAATACTACTTGCATAAAAAAATTGCAAAGACGTACCTTTGAAAATGTCATCAGGTTGATCTATTGCTTTCTATATATGTGTAAAAACGTGGTTGGGTTGGATCCTAATCACCTTGTCCTCCCACCACAAATAATATTTGTTACTTTGAACACTACTCTACCTCTGTGTTCAAAGTATCGAAATGTACTAGTAATCTTAACTCCTGATAAAATTTGCACCCAAAGTACTCAATGTTATATGTGGCCCCTTTATAATTTCAACTCCTAATATAGAGTGTGGGTTAACACAATATATCACAAACCAACCAACGCATCACACCGATTTATGTATATAAGAATTCAATATTGGAAGAAGTTATCCGCTTGGACATTTTGATTCAACCTTAACCAACATTTTCCTCTTTTAATTCTTTTTCAAGCTCATATAACTTGGCAATCAACAATTAAAAAAAAAAATTTAAATGCTTATTAGGGAGTGTTTTGGGAGAACTTTTTTTGGCTTATTTTCTTTTTTGGTGAATTTTTGATAAAATTTTTCAAAAAGCTATAGGTTTTTAATTCAGCTCGATAAAATGAATCGGAAAATTATAATTTAAAAAAAAAATTCAAAAATAAGTCAAAATAAGCAATCTTTTTTTTGTGCTTATTTCCGTCTTTAGTGGTTTTTTTTGATATTTTTCAAAAAAAAAATATATATATATATACTTTTTAGATTTGTCTCTACAAGAAGGACCAAAAAAATAACAAATTTTGACGTAATTTTAAAAAAAAAGGTCATTTTTCGATAAATCCTCTTCGTAAGTGTTTTATTCTATCTAACTCATATTCTTTTTGAGTATTCCATTAAGTCTGATTTAATGTAATATGACTAAATCATCATTTCTAATTTTTTGCACATGTTTATATTTTGAAACTAATATATAACAATAATCTCTCATTTTAAAGAGAAAATATCTCCCTCATTCTAAAAAGAAAATATTTATCTTATTTCATTGAGAAAATCTTTCTCTTATTCTAAGGAGAAAATCTCTCCCACTTTTCGTAAAGAAAATCTCAAATTATGAATTTTGAATATTTTTATAATTTGAAATTTCTAAAAATAACGCAACAAAAAATTTAAATGAAAATCAAAAATACAATATAAATGTTCATAGTAAACAACAAACATACAATTAACTTTTAAAAAAACAAAACACATACTAAAGTACAATGTGAATGTTTACAATAAACAACAAACACACCACTAACCTTTGAAAAAATAAAATTCATAGCAAAATATAATGTAAATGTTCACAATTTATAATTAACATACAACTAATCTTAAAAAAAATAACTCACACCAATGTAAACAATTACACTGTAACATGAAAATATAAAATAAAATTGAAAAAAGTGTAAATCGATTATTTCAATTGTTCAACGGTAACAAAAATGATTGTTCAACTAACATGCATAGTAACAAAAACAACAAACACACAATTAATTTTCAAAAAAACAAAACTTATACCAAAATACAATGTGAATGTTCACAATTTACAATTAATATACAACTAGTTTTAAAAAAAAAATAAATTCATACCAATGTAAACATTTACACTACAATGTGAAAACATAAAATAAAATTTAAAAAAAAAATGAAAATCGACTATTTCGATTAGTCAATGATAACAAAAATAATTATTCAACTAACAAGCATAGTAAAAAAAAACAACAAAATATAATTAACTTTCGAAAAAACTCATACCAAAATATAATGTGAATGTTCACAATTTATAATTAACATACAACTAACCTTAAAAAAACTAAATTCATATCAATGTGAACAAAATTCATATCAATGTAAATATTCATACTGCAACATGAAACAAAATTGAAAGGAAAAAAAAAAAACTATTTTAATTGTTTAATGGTAACAAAAAATTATTGTTCAAACAATAAGTATATTAACAAATAACCAATGATATGTGAATATTCACATATTGCAAAATATATAATTATGTTCATATCTATATTTCGAACACTTATTTCTCAGAATTTTTCAAACAATGTGAAATATGAACATTCATACTGATTGACAAAAATATAGAAACAATGGCGACAATAGAATTAGAAATCCAAAAATAACTTAATTACTCTAAAAATAAAAAAATATCACCCACATTCGCATTTTCATCACCATTTTTATCATTATCATTATTATTAACAATCTATTCAATTTCACCATTCCACCAATCTAAATCAAACCAAACCCACCTTTGAAGAATATGTTTGTAATAAAATTGGCTGGACATAAACAGAGTTTCGACTTACAACAATGGAGAAATATAGAATTTCAAACACAAAACAACAATGGAGAAACACAGAACTTTGAACACAAAGTGACAATGGAGTAACACAAAGCTTTACCGCAATAATGTAAGAACATAATATTATTTCACCACCATGTGTAAATTAAAATTTCTAAACCCTACTAAATACTAGCACAATGAAATAATATCACAAATGTAAATAAAACTTATCAAAAAGAAAAACGTGAATAATGGTAACTACCAAAATAAATGTAGCAACAAAAAAGAAATGTGTATATTCTTTTTCTATGTAATATATATCAATAACAGACATAAGAATATAATAATCTAACAAACAATATAAATTAAAAAAAAGGACTTTCGGTAATAAAAGTATAAATACATGGACTAAATAGGTTATATTTTTTCTTGGTAGATTTATTGAGTTACAACCCCTCTAAATAAGATTTATCAATAAAAAAAAAATTCTAAGAAAACAAAATCAAAAAAAGAGGTCACATCATGGCATGCGCTAAAAATCCCATCTTGATTTTAGCATGAAAATCTTTGACCACGATCATATAATTGCCACATGTGACTATTTTTTTGTTCATGTAATGTGCATTTGCTCTATCTAGTAATAGATTATTTTGCTTACAAAAAAGAAAATGGCAGGTGCTAACAATAAGATACCATAATGTCTAACAATAAAAATTCTACTCTTTTTTTTTTTTTAAGGATAAATTTAATGTAAAAGGTTGTTTGAGATGATCTAAATAAGTGTACTTTTTGACTTTTTATAAAATATAGGTTGGGTTTGGGTTGGGTTTGAAGTGATGTGTTAGAGAGGTAATGTGACTTAAATAAGATGATGTGACTTAAATAGGATAGTGACTTTTTGACTTTTTATCTTTTTCAAGACATGCCAAACTTGGTCTAAATAAAAGATATGATATGAGAAAAGGCTAAAGGCCAGCTAAAAAGAAATATAAAGGTTAAGAAGCATCAAATGAGCAAGGGATGGCATGTGGGGCGGCAGGGCAACGAGCTGGCACGTGGGTTAGCAAAAATGTAGGGGTGAGCATGGTCCGGATTGGACCGGATTGGAGTAAAATCAGGACCAATCCGTTATTTACGGATTCTGAAAAATTAGAACCAATCCAATCCGTTTAAATCGTGGAAGCAATCCAAACCAATCTATTTAAATACGGATTGGATCGGTTTAGGACCACGGATTTACATAATTAAATAACAAAAAAATATATATAACACTTTAATTTCATAAAAATATAAATATAGCACCATATTAGTTTCACAATAGTAATATGTCTTTTCATAATAGCGACAAACTATTCTAAAATTTAAACAACTATAAGAAAACTAGTTCCACCATAAGTATTTAGACCATTATAAATTAACACTAAAAACTAGCAAACAAAAGTAATAAAAGAAGATACTATGCAAGTTTAAATTTGGATTTAAGTTTTATATGAAATAACAGAAGATACTATGCAAGAGGGTATATAATAAAAATATAGACTATTTGTATACGGTCCGGATCGGTTCCAATCCGAAACCGTGAGGTTCAATCTGGAACCAATTCGTAAATTACAGATTTTTAATTTTTCAATCCGGAACCAAATCACGGATTCAAAAAACCAATCCAAACCTACTGGATTGGACTGGACTGAATCGGATTACGAATTTCACGGATTCCTTGCTCAGCCCTACAAAAATGGCAAGGAATTGGATGTTGTTCATCGTGAAGCTTATGTTTTGTTGTAATCCTTTTATATGCTTACCATCTAAAAAAATATATAAAAATGAGCATAGAATAGAGGGAGGAGACTCATCAATCCAAACACAAAAAGAATCAAGGTTCCTAGTTCTACAACCCTTTAAAAATAGACAGTAAATCACTCTCAAGATGAACATCAAAATTAATTTTGTAAGTACCCTTGCAAGGGAGCTTTCAATTTGCAGGGCTCATTCTGGCGCACTGGATCTGGAGAAGCCTCTTTTAACTGAGCACAAATGAAATCCTACAGATAACTTGCCAACATCCTCTGCCAACCTCTTCTTATGATTGAACAATTGCATTCCTGGTATTTCAAATACTCATAGCACAGAACCAATTAAGAACAAAGCCAAACCGTTGCGATCCAATTGTTTACTCAACTCCATTACCAAGCCAAAGAAATCTATCACAGGGCACGGTTTTTGAATAAAGTACAATAGGCTATGCTGGGATGCAAAAACAACAATCACGAAGGTGATGGCTCAATGTCTCAATTTCTTCGCCACAAAATGCACATATTATAAGAATTTATTCTTAATTAGGCTGTCATTGACTATATTTTGTTTGGTTTGTAAAAAACGGGTTGAAAGCGATTCAGAAAAATTAACTGGTATGAACCCAAAATTATTATTGTGATCCATAAAGTTTTGGGCCATGGTCCATCTTAGTGTATATATTATTTTATATGTGGATATGTGATATGGAGGTGTAAGATCTATTTAAGTTACTTGGGTTCCTTAATGGGAGGGTCCAGTAATTGTTTTATTTAGACCCAGTCCCCTCTCCTATCCTTATTAGGGTTTACATATATCCATATATAAGTAGAACAAAAGGTTGTCAGCCCCATTGAAAGACAACAAAAAGATTAGGAGGAGGGGAAGAGCTGATGTTAAGGTTTTTGAATTGTGAATGTCATATTCTTTTAAGAAAGTAAAACTCAAGACAATAACGGAATTAAACGGTATGTATCTAAGTTTATATTTTAGTAGTTACTTATATTCATAGTGTTTTGATTTCTAGTATATGGATCCTATAATCTTACATGTGGTATCAGAGCAAGTTTATATTAGAATTAAAATCATGGCAGATTATTTCAGTAAAATTATTTTATATAATGATAAGGAATAAATTAATATTGTTTTTACTGAATGATGCTTTTGCATCTCAAGATTGTGTAGACACCCCATTTTTGACCGACCTTAAGACTCAGACGTCACCGATTGAGCGCTTGGTGATGTTGCATATTGTGCTCGTTCTGAGGTTGCGGAGTCCCGGCTACGAGCCTTGCCTCCGGACTTTCGGACTCTTTTGTGCTTTGTCTCGGTTTGCGAACCAGGCTCCGTTTTCTCTGTTTTCTCTTCCCGAAGGAAGGGAGAGGTCTCGTAGATCATCTCTCAGTGGCCATGGGCTACTTTTCGTGGTCGTAGGCCAGTTTTCCCATTTCGGAGCCCGGTTCCCGGTTTTCGGAGCCGTCAGGCCGTGTGCCTCGGTTTGGGACCGCCTAACCACCTCTGTTTGCCCCGGTTTTTGGCATACATCTTATTTACTCCCTTTTGAGGGACACTATGGTCCGAGAGACCAACTTCGTGGTCGAACACCACTTCCAGTGCCTAACAGTCACTTTTCGGGGCCCCGGACTGCGCGTTTTGGCCCCCGAGCCTTGCTTTCAAGCATTGTTGGGCTCCGACCCAAACTAAAAATAGTCATATTTTGAGATCCTTTTCATGTTTGATTAATGATCTTTTGCTATTTGAAGCTCCCTTTTTACACTTTGTGTTTAAACCCTCTTTTAGGCCTATTTTTGCACGGTATTTTAGGCTTACTTTTGGGCTGTTTTGGACTTTGTCATAAACTAAAAAATGTCTTTTCTTGAGCCCCTCTTCAACTTTGTTGAAGGGCTCTTGTCGGTTTGAGACCAGCAGCTACCACTTGCCTCTTTATCTCACTTTTTGGCCTTTTTGGGGGGGAAATTTCAATTTCAATTTCCCCCTCCTTTTTTTCGCCCTCTTTTGGCCTATATAACCAGCACTCCCAGCTGGTTTTAGGGGTTAGAAAATTTTGGTGGGGCTCTCACATTAAATCTCTCTCTCTCTACATTCTAACCATCAAAAACCTTTGATTCTTACACCATTTTTACACACCAACTCATAGCACAAGACCTCCATCCTCCATTCCAGCACTTTGAGACTCTTTTGAATAGGTTGAAAGCTCAGATTTTTGGACCAAGAGTTGATGAAAGACTAGTCTTTAAGGGTGAGTCTCATTTTCCCTCTTTTTGCTCTTTTCTTGGTCTATATTTTAGCTCCTTATGATTGCATATTTGGGCTCCGACCCTAACTGGAGATAGGCTTGTTTTGAGCTATTTTTCATGTTTCATTAAGGGCCTCTCACTTTTTGAGGCTTCCTTTTTGCACTTACTTCATTATCTCTTTTGTATGCCTATTTCTTGTGTAGTATTTTTGGCCTATGTATAAAGTGTTTTGAGCTCTATTGTAAACTGTAAAGTTGCTTATTTTGAGCTCTTTTTCAACATTTTTGAAGGGATCATCACTGTTTGGGGCCTCCATGTGTCACTTGCCATTGTATCCCACTTTTGGCCCCATTTTTGCATGATTTGTTAGCCCCTTGTGATTCTGTTTTTGGACTCTGGTCCAAACTGAAAAGGGTCCTATTTTGACCCCATCTTCATGTTTCATTAAGGGTGTTCTACTGTTTGAGGCACCCTTTATATACTTTGCGTTATAGCTCTCTTTTAGGCCTCATTTTGCATAGTATTTTGAGCATACTTGTATATTGTTTTGGGTCTGATCATAAACTGTAAAAACTCATGTTTTATGTCCCTCTTCAACTTTTGTGAAGGACCTTCATCTGTTTGAGGCCAGCATGCATCAGTTGCTTCTTTGTCTCCATTTTGGCCCATTTTCTTGCATGAGAGCTTTGCCATACTTGTGTTTGTTTTTGTAGTTTGTCATAAACTATAAAACATCATATTTTGGGCCCCTTTTCAATATTGTAGAAGGGTCATTCTCTGTTTAGGGTCAGCAGCTGTCACTTGCTTCATTTTCTTGCTTTCGGGGCCGTTTTTGCATGCTAGTTTAGCCCCATTTGCGTTCGTTGTTTGGCCTTGCTTAAAACTGTAAATATGCTTATTTTTGGGCTGTCTTGACTCTGTCTTCACATTCCATGTTCAAATAATGCATGCATTGCATAGTTATAGGTCATTCCGTATGCCTAATTTCATGTTTCGGGACCTATTCCATGCATCGGATGTCATTTTGTCATTTTTCGGGGCTTTTTTGCATCATTTATTGCCTCTGAAAATTGCATGCTAGTATGCCATATTCCATGCTTTGCCATGTCATGTTAGAGTGGCATTCGTGCCCTAGGGGCGATCCTCGGTTTGCGTGCACGTGTGCACGCATTTCGAGTGTCTCATTTTCATCTAATGGACTCTTATGTGAGTGTGGCTGAGGTCCACTCATGTTGGTATAAGTCCATTATGTATTGTGTATGCCATTTCATTCCATAGCATTGTGTATGCTAGGTTGTATGTTAGCGCATTGCGTATGTCGTGTTACCTCGTGCATCGTGTATGCCATTTCATAGCATGTTGCATGTTAGGTTATATCTTAGTTGCATTTTATGCATATCATGCATATTGTATTGTGTTCGGGATAGGAGTTAGCCTGGGCACGGGAAACGAGGTGTGTTTCGTACTCCGAGTGACGGAACATGTCTCAATTTTTCAGTCACCGACGCTCCGGATTATCCATGATGGAGTTGGGTTTTAGTTGAGTTTTCATGTGCATTCATTCTATATTGAGTTGTGCAATTCAACTCCTCGGCCATCATGCATCGGGATGCGTGATTGGTGGCACGAGGATCGAGACATGCATACATTTATGAAAATACATTGCTATGCCCCTTTCCTGCTCTCTGTTGCAGCAAATCAATAATCGGCAGTCTTCTGAGGCTTGGCGCGCTTTCCAAAAACCATTGCAAAACAGAGGCTAATTGGGACATCACAGTGGATTTCTGCGCAAAGGCAACCCGGATATGCATCATTCATCATCTGAAGAAGAGTCAAGGCAGTCCCTGGCTTGCATGCTAGTTTATTATTTTCTTAGTTAATTTGTTAATTAATTAGGAATTTGTACATATTTTGGACTGTATTATTTATTTGGACTGTACTATTCGGGACTGTATATTATTCTTTCAGACCCTCTGCGCGAGGGCATAATTGTAATAAGTGTGCGTGAGTGTGATGTATGTCTTCCAACCCCACGTCTTTCTTCCCTTTTATTTACCAGCTTACAATGGTTAGATTAGGGCATGTTTCAATTAGCATACAGTATGGTAGCATGATTGCATTCATTCATCTGTTTTGCATGCACTGGGCTCGGCGCATCATACTAACTGCATTTGTATTTTAATTCCGAGCTGAATACTTGATAGCTGTTGTATCTCATATGCCATGTTTAGAATAGCCGAGCCTACTATAGTTGCATTTTTGCATGTGTTGCATTAGGCATTTCTGTATACTTAGGATCATGCATGGATTTCTAATCGGTTTCTGTTTTGGCTTGGAGTACTCGGTGAGTTTTATGCTTTAGCATCCTTGCATGCGTGTGAGTGACTGCCATGAATAGCATGCTTACCATGAGGCTAATTGCTTATGTGATATAACTGCCTTGAATGCCTGTGGGTGAAGGTTGTGTTATTTGGATTGGGACAAATCATCAACTGTGAGTTTTAAGCCCACTAGATAGTGGCAAAACCATCTTTTCTAAGCCCACCTGAGGGTCGCAAAATCTGCATTTTAAGCCTACCTGCGGGTAGCAAACCATCTTTAAAAAACAAACATGAAATGTTTTGTTCCAATTCAGGCGACTCGGTCTATACTTGTATGTTGTGCGCATCACATAGTAAATCTAGGCTAATAACAGAAATAAGAGCACACAAAGTTTTCAAAACTAGATATCATGGTCAGTAGAGGCCGATCTTTGATCGGGCGAGCGGGGGTACTCACAAAGTGACCTTCCCCAATCGTACCCAAGTTCCCGAGCCGAGGCAACTTTGGTGATGACGGACACGTGGCTTTAGGCAAACGAGTCAGGGTTTCCTAAATTTTTCAAAAAGAAAATATTTAGGTGGCGACTCTGTATCTAGCAAAGCAGTCCATGTTTGGCACTTCTTTCAAAAATCTATTTTCTCAAAATGATTTGTCGGATTTGGACTCTTTGGTTCAGATTAAGAACCGTGACCCAAATCGAGTCCGAGCTGTAGCGAGGTCCCTCGCGGGCTTGTTACATTGTGCTTTAGTAATTTTAAGCAAACTTTTTTAATGTAACGAGTACATACTGTTTGAGTATTGATAGTTTGCTTTCAATTTTGTTTTATAAAATAAAAAATAGTAATTTAGATCTGATAGTTTTATAAAAATTGTGAAATATGGACGTGTGTATATTGAATCTGTATTGATATATATATATATATGTATATATATTTCAAATCTCACCTAATCAAATATTTGCAAAAGATATGAAATATATTCATTTTTATGACTTTTACATAAATATTAAGATTGTTTAAGAGTTCTATATCATGTATATCACTTTGGTGTAATTTTTGTAAATTCATATGCGAGATATTATTCTTAAGTAACTGTTTAATGGTGATTCGTAGTACGATATTATATATGATTTGATGGGCACTTGGATATGTCGAAAATTTAATAAAAGTCATATGATCTAATTGCTTTGTGTCTCCCACTTTACATGTTAAAATTAATTTGTATAATTTATAAATCATGCGTTTGATTTCTTACCTAAAAAAAAAAAATGTTGTTGTTTTTATTTTTATAATTAAATTATAGATTGCATGATGCGTTACAAATTGCATTATTAATAATAAATAAATAAAGTTTTAAAGGTAGACAAATATAATTTTTTTTTTATAGTCCTAGTTGGAGAATCTTTTTTTTATTAATGTGGGTGATACTACTGAAGTGTTTAACTCATTGAGATTTAAAGTGATTTTTCAATAATGTTAGAAATTGGACGCCCATGTGGCATGGCCCTTTGAGTTTTTTGAGCCTGAACCTCTTGAACCTTATCCATGTAAGTTTGAATTTTAATTCAAACTTATTTGGATAACCATTCAGGATATCTATATCTATCCTATCAATAGATATAGATAGATGGATAGATATTTATTGGTTATTATTGATTATATACATCTAAGAATGGGAGATACGTATATCAGATATGTTATGGGGTTTTTACCCATAACCTTTTTTTCCTAGACTCTCCTCTCTCTCTGACTCTTTTAAAAAAACAACGATCAAAGCCATTTGCACTGTGGTTTGTGTGGGTGATATTCACTATTGTAATATCACCCCATTGCTGGGTTGATTGACCAGATTCAGGAAGTACGTGATTTACCCACGAGGTTCTTCGTTAAAAGGTATGATCTAAACATTTAATCTGCTGCGTTTTAATGCCTTCTGATTTTACATTGGTATCAGAGCCTTGTATGGGTATTTTCGTGCTTTCTTTTATCATGTGAATATTTATAAAAGATGAAGAGATCCAAAATATTTCATTTTTATGATCATTAATGTCATTTTTAAGACTATAAATGTATTTATTTTGAAAAATAGAGTTCGGCAGTGCCGGAATCGGACCAGAAAATACCCTGAAAGGCGGCGCGTGGGTTGCACGCGCCACCTGACGCCGTGAGCCGCCTCCACGCGCTTCCACACACCAGCCGCCCTTCCGACGGGCCTACATGCGCCCTCACGCGCGAGCCGTCGGCGCCACGCACGCGCGCCACGTGCCGAGCCGCGTGCCGAGCCGCGTTCTGAGCCGCGCGCTGAGCCGTGTTGGGCCACGAGCCGAGCCGTTTCCCCAGCTGGCTTGGCTGTAAGGCTCTGTTTGTTTTTTTAAAATTCTGAATCGCGTTAAATGGCCATAATTTATTCGTTATAGCTTTGTTTTAAACGTGGTTAGAACTGTTAGACTCAGAAGTAAATTTTCTATATTTTGTAAAATTTTAGAAATTTTACGAAAATAAAAAATATTTTTTCTGTGTTAATAATTCATTTTTTATGCTTTAAAATGATTCTGGTATTGTATAAATAATTTTCTAGGGTTGAAATTTTTATTGTGGACTTCTGAAATATTTTACTATTTACTGGTATAATTGTTTCAGTTTATCAGTTTCTGAATTTTTTATTTCTAATTTTATGTGTGTTTATTAGTTATTTAAAATTCTAGAAAATTTCAGAAATATTCCAGAAAATTTCAGAATGATATACATTTTAATTATGGAATAATCTGAATATTGTTTTAGTTTATCAGTTTCTGGATTTTTTATTTTTAATGTTATGTGTGTTTATTAGTTATTTGAAATTCCAGAAAAATACCAGAAAATTCCATAAGTGATATACTTTCTGTTATGGCATAATTTGAATATTAAATACAGCATGTTGTTATTTTTTGCCTAGAATTTCTAAATTGTTGTAATAAGAATAGCATGATTAATTATTTTTTATTTTAATTCCGTAATTAAATTTAACATAGCATGCATTGATTGTGAATCTACATTATGATGTTGTTGTATGGAATTAGAATTTTTTTATCATGCTTTTAGACATGCCATAATCAGTGGGAGGTTATTCGGTTGAGAGAAATCTTTGTAGATTAACTCCCGAAAATCAATATTTTGCGCATAAATTAAATTAAATTTTGGATAATTGTCACATGTGGCGCAAGAGATGATTACGAGCATAACGGATTTTCGATCTTGCGACTTGTGTAATATTGTCACTATTTAATTTAGATTTTTGCGGCAAAATTATATTATGCTAATCAAATTAATCCCAATGCGAATTTCTCACTAAATTGATTTAGCTTATGGAAGTTAATTTGGTTGACCTAGACTAAGTAGAGATGTTCAAATGTGAACAATATAATCCCATTCTTTAGATGAGCAAAAGTCTTGGAAACTTTAGGTCAGACCTTAATTGAGCCAAAGTAAGGAAACATGACTCAAAGTCGCTGTGTTTTTTGTTGCCTTGTTTGGCATAATAAAAACTAATGTGTGCGCTATGGTTAGCGGCACGCTACGTAGTTTTGGTTGGCGAGTTTTGAGGTTATGAAATTAGTGAGCCCTCAATAGATCTGTATATGATCTTGACTATTGAGCTGCGCGGATTGACTTTGTAAATTTGACTTGTAAATAATGTTACATCATTGGATGAAGTAACATTCAAGAGTCACGTCATCCAAGAAATGCGAGCATAAATAAATTAGTCATTAAGTGTAAGACGAGTAGCCAGTATGAGCAGTGTTTTGCTCTTTACCCAATTATTGGGAGTGGATGGAGCAAAATTTCATGCACTATAATAGTGTGCGTTGAAATATCACGTGAAGTGAAAAGATTAGCGCTTAATGGCTGCAAAATCTATTATCATTGCCAACTTGTCTAAGTCTGGACACTTACTGTTTCCACACTTGAGTGTGAGACATGATGAGGTGCTTCTTTGTATTATTCCTTTACTAGGCTAACGTTTTGTTTTGAATAACGTTTACCACTAAGCGCAAACGTTGCAGCATAGTAATAAAAAGGTCAAGGCCGACAAGGTTGTTATGACTCTAAGAATTTGACGCATGGCTCATGAGAGCATTGTGTTGAATTAGACTCTTTAGCCTAATTCGCACTTAAGTTACTTCAGGAGCTGTCATAGTTGATAGCTTATTTTCTCCTTCTTGTGGATAGTTGAATTAATTGCAAGTAACTATGAAGCGAGAAATAGATATGGCAAGAGGAGTATCGTCATCTTTCAACTAGATGCATTAAAGTGTATGGAGAATAAAATTGACTTGAAGGTGCAGGGGATTAGCACTTACTAGTTAAATTTGTGACTTAGGTGCACTTGATATCTTCATGACATCCTTTTATGATCTAGTGAATATAAATTAGTCCTGAGTCATTACCTAGTTGGGCCTAAACCTTTTAAACTTATCTTCGAGAACTCACACATTAAGATGATTGGAATTAGTTTATGACATTGGTCATGCACTGGTGGCTTATTATACTTAATCACATTAATGAGATGATGACACAATGGTTTGAGTAGGCCTTATCGGGCCCACTCGCTTGTGACATCTGCTCTCATATAAATGTGTAACTTTGTTCGCAATTGGTGCGCACAAGTAAGTAGGAAAGCCGTAGAAGGTCATTTGTATTGGCGCATTTAGTCCACTATGTTTTTTTGTGACTAGATATGTGTAAGGGTATGATAGCTAAGCCTCAATCTCGACACATTTATAGATTACGATACGCTCTGAGTCAAGACTATTTGATCTCCCATAAGTCAAAAGTTTTGAAATGATTTTTGACATTGCATATATGAGGTCGAGATCAATAGATAAGAGCTTTTGTGCTTTCAGTTTTGACCAAGGTGGCGAGTATCTATTTGAGTTATTTTAGAAAACTCTGTGAAGAGAAATGGATGCTTAGAAAATTGATTATTCCTAATACTCAACAACACAATGGTGTAGTAGAGATAAGGAATTAAATATTGTTAATGTTAGGTGGATAATGGCACAAAATGTTTCCCAATTGGGAATCGCACTAGTTTGTTGCCTATATCTCTAACTAAGTGCCCTCCATATCAGATTTTACACTCCATTTGAGTAATGGGTTAGCAGAGAGCCATCTATGGGCGATCTGTAACATGACTTATCTTTATTTTACTTCTCATAAGATTGCGAAGTTAAGACCTAGGGTTCTATAGCACATTATTGTATGCTGTCTTGTAAACACATAGGGTTGTGTGGCGCATTATTGTATGCGGTCATGTAAACCCTCCGGGTCGTGTGCATATAGGTAAGCAACTTTGTGGTAGTGTAACTAAGTCACATAAAGTTTTCTTAATAAAGGTGACGTGTATAGAGTTTTGGAACTCTATAAGATAGAGAATTCTAAGCATAGCGCTTTTATGTAGCCTAGTTGAGAATGGAAAGAAATTTCCAATATCCTAGGGACAGTGGGAGCGATGTGCCTACTAATGGATTACTCCATTAGAGAAAAATACTCTACATTCTTAGTTGCGTGGTAGCGAATATGAAAATTTTCCATGTCATCACTGGGTGATTGAGAAGGAAACATTCATGATTGCTCCGCAAGATGATAAAGAGCCTAGGATAATGCCAAAGGCTCTAGTCCCCTGTTTTTAGAAAGTGGATTAATGTTGCGTAGTTTAAGACAAAGTCTTTGAGGATTAACCATTTCTATAAATTGGTTGAATTTCCATTATGACGCGAAACTGTTCTAAAGTTATGCGTAATTTGGATAGTCATTGTTGAGGCATAAGGCTCGCTAGATATCGAAAAGTCGCACCATTGAGGAAGGTGTAGACCATGAGAAGACTTCCTCTTGGGAAGTGAGGTTATTTTGACTTAGGCTATGATTGACGTAAGTTTGGGACATTGATTTGTGGACATTGTGACCCATCGTTCTTGTTAGAGAATTGGATAAGTAGATCCGTAGGGATTTACCTCCTGCCTTTATGGTGAAAAGTTAGGAGCGCAAAAAGGTTGCTAGTTCCAATAAATCTTTTACAACCTAAAACAGTTATCCAAATAGTGGTTCTTAGATTTCGTCAAGCCATGATAGGCCAACGATGATCGATGAAGACCACTGAGGCATGATCATGGTCCAAAAGAAGTTTTTCCTTACTTAGTCATTATGAGCCAGAAATTTATAAGGTTGTCGCCATCTAGGGTGGGGAGTCCTCTATTTTAGATATGATGGACATGGGTGATGTAATTTATATGCTCGGATGTACGATCCTTAGGGATTGTTTTGGGAAAATTCTCGGTTTGTCTTCGATGACTTACATAAGGAATATCCTAGAATGATTCTAGATACAAAATTGCAAACCCATTGACTTATCTATCGGTAAAAGCCAGAGCCTTAGCTATTGAGTGTATCCTCGGATTGTCTTTGCGAGAAACAGATGACATATATTCCTTGATCTTTTCTTTGTTGTGGGACCCTAAAGTACGCTATGTAGGCGTATTCGGCATGATAAGTGTTATCTTTGGTAAATGGTCAACTGAGTTGTTTAGACATTGACCTTGCTCATTAGATTGTGGATAAAATACTTTGCTAGTAGTATATTAATTTGCTCCTTTTAAGATTCAATGCGCTAGTTGGGTGCATCAAGAATGAACGCAAATTGGTCACCAAAATATCTTTAGAGAGGTTATTGCGCAAGAGGTAGTGATCTTGAATCATTTCATGTGAGGTGCACATGGTGGATTCCGTTGTATATACTTATCGCAAGAGGTGCTGATAAGGCTTATGTTTGGAATCTAGAATTGAGCAAGCTGTGGTCATTTTTTTAAAATCGATCACTTATTTTGAGATGATGGGATGTTGACACTATTATGTTTTGTGTCATAATGATTAGCAGATGATGATGTCAGTAGGCAAGATTGGCTCACTCACACGAGCAATCGCCCTTGGCGCTTGAGAGCGAGTGAGGATGAGACTAGTGGTTTATTTTTATTTGAAGCCAAGAGAGGCTTAAAATTATCCACTATGCATGTCACTTTGGTTACAACCAAGATGAGGTCGTGTTAAGGACCAAACATGGATGTTAGTACCCACTTTCCATGTTGTGCCTGTTATGATTAGCCAAATGTGAGATCTCATTTAGCGCCTAGAAGGCGAGCCGATAAAGAATTCGGGTTAGGCGCTAGAAAGCGACTAGACTAATATCTGTACGGTGTACCATAACATGTATTCATATTATATGTACTTGGCGACTAAGTAATGAGGTGAGAGAATGGATCCTTGTTTCCTCACCGTATGAGTCTTACGTGTCATTATTGATATGACTTTCATTTTTGTACCCTTTTGTGACTTTTGACTATGTCATAAGGTAAGGGGTTGATGTTCTGCTACTTTGGTATGTTGCATGCGGTCATGTATGATTTGGCCTTAAGGGACATCACTGGGAAAGCGGTCAATTCTAAACTAAATGGCATGAGGGCAAAGGGAAGATCATCTAGTATTACACCACTGATGTATATTCACTGCCGGCAACTCACAGCGCTCTGTATGAGAAGCGGATTGAGTGTGAATATATTGCAAAAATTTAGAGGGTCAAACATGCTCTTTTTGAGGGATTAGAGATGTTTTTTGGACCGGTGTAATTAGATGGGTCTGGGGTATATGAGACACTATTTCTGTTTTTTTTTTTGGTTGATGTCTCTATGTTGGCTCATTTTGAGTTTCTAGTATAGAGCTCCCACATGCAGGTGTTCTCAGCAGTCGCACGGTGCATTGGCTAGTATGAGATTGTTCATACTAAAGTTTATTCGCAGCATATTCTTGTGAGATTATACTAATTGCCTATGTATAATTGAAAGTTTGAGTTGTGAAAATGCTTTCTATATATTCAGTTTAAGAGTGATAAATTTTAAATATTTGAGAATATTAATTGTGATTATGAGATTATTATTGTCCATATGTAGTTGAATAATATTATATTGAATTGAAAGCAATGAAGGGAGATATTTTTATGAAAATCAAATTTACCCCATTAAAGTTTTGATTATGAATTGGTTAAAAGATATTGAGACTAATTGATTTAGATATTGACATATCAAGAATGTGTCTTCTTAACCATTTATATTAAGACCTCAATATAATGTGAAAGATTAAAATTATATTCAATGTTAACTATTTAAGAAAGTAGAGTTTTAAAATATTCACTAGGTGATTCTTATAAGAAAATCTAAATTATACTCTACAATGCTCTATATAATACCTTCGACTTTTACAAATCGTTTTCTCTCTTCAGTGTTTTATATTTTTCTTTTCAGAATATTCCGCAAATCTCTGTATATATTATTAACTCAAGTAAGAAAAATTCTTTAGAATTTTTTGTGAGCTATGATGCTCTTCCCACCTTCGGAATCTCCTTATTTATTTTTTAAACTGCTTAAAAAAAAATGTGTGTGTTAATCAAAATTTATTTTCTGATCAAGTTATTTAAGTTAAAGTCTAGTAGTGATCTTATTTTAAAGAATGCTTTTTTTATATCATTCATGAGATAAAATTCAATTTTAATGTCAACAAAATAAGCATTGTTATTATTTTTAATTTTGGTAATAAACAAAATAAAAATAATAATAATTGGAATAGATTTTCATTTATCATAAGGTGTGTGGGAGAAATTCATTTATTGATTTCGTAAATGAGTATTGATGTTATGCATTTGTCTAATCCCATTTATGTTTAAAAACACACTGATAAATTTTTTTAAAATTATTAATTCAAGGTGGATATTATAGTGAACATGATAATTTTGGTTAATGTAGTAACCTCTTATTAATTTTTTACAAAATTGTGGAATCAATTTAAATATATCATGCTTGTAACTTCGGAAGAAAGTTGAATACTTGAGCATCGTAATTGGACTCTAATAAAATGATGGGGAGTAGGTTAACATGTTTAAATTATATAAGTTTTTGTGATAAAATATTTTTAATTGCTATGTATACTTGTGTGTACTTTACATGTGGTATTAAGTTAAAAATATTTTAAAAGACTTTTGAATTGTGAACTAGCAGAAAATTCAATTAAAATAACTTTTGAGTTTGGGATTGTACAGAAGTAAAAAGTTTGTTGTGCTTTTGAAATTAAAATGAGACTTATTGCTATTTGTTGTTACTTTTGTTAGTTGTCAATAGTTCTATTATCTTGGTTCTGACATAAAAATCTTTTAAGTTTAAAATGTGAAGTTTTTAGATTGATGAACAGTTTTAAGGTCAAACATATAAATCTTCCTATGTACTTGTGCCTATTGTAATAAATTGGTCCGTTCATTCTCATATAGAGAGAGTGAGAGTGCAAGTAGAACCTGAAGTGTATATTCAATCTGTTGATATAACTTGAACATGCATAACACGTACAACTCCTAGACATTCTCATATAGTTCAAGATCCTTGTGATCATATTATTTTTCTAAATGAGCAATATCAAGAGATTGAAGAGATGATTGTTACGTATGATGAAGCTATTGGCAATTTGTAATATAATAAATGAATTGATACAAATTATTAATTGGATATGAGACCGTAGTATATTTTTAAAAAAAAAAAAAAAATTGAAATCTAATGAGTATTTTTTTAAAGATAAATAAATAAATACAATACTATTGCAAGAGATTATGATTTGAAAAGGGTATTGTCTTTACCATTGTCACAAAGATAGGTTTATAATGATTATAGTGGCATTGTGACTTTTTTATCTATTGCTTCGCCAAACAAAATAAATTTGATTTGTGAGTTAAACAAATTTATTTTTGGTTTTAAATGAATTTTTGAGCAATGATATTTAAAGGTTCACCAAATATTATTACTTGGCTTTATGGATAATACTGTTAATTTATGCATGTATCTCAAGATCAGTGGGAGTAATTTATTTTTACTCAATCCTTTATACTGATGGAATTTTACTTACTAGTAATAATTTTGAATTAATACTTGATGTAAAGATATTGTTGTTAATAAATTTTTGATATGAAATATCTTGATAAAGTATTTTATGTGTTTGGCATTAAGATACTTGAAAAATAACTTAGAGGCTTATTTGTCTCATCTCAAAGAGCATACCTAGAGCACATTTTTACTGAATTTAATATGCAGAATTGAAAGTTTTACTTTGCTCTTCTTAATGATCGAGACTAATTGAGTAACATTCAATATTCATAAAATGATTTTGGGAAAAAGTTCATGAGGAATGTCTTGTATGCTAGTGTTGTGAGATGAAGTTTGAATTAAACTTGGTGCATATGCAATTAGTTTGTTAGACAATTATTATTTTAATTTAAGCCTTGACCATTGGGTTGAAAGACATAAAGTGTTATGATATTTATAGAGAATTAAAGATTATACGATTGTCTATAAAAGAATTAATCATGTTAATATTATTGGTTGTACTATGTCAACTTTGGTAGTTGCTCAAATGATATAGTATCAATTATTGGTTATATTTTTATGTTTGCATGAGGTGTTATTTTATGAAAGAATTTCATAAAATCTCTTATAGTTTTTCACTATGCAACATGTTTTAGAGCTCGACTTGAGTTATGCAATTAAAGAATTTTATTTCAGAGCTTGAAATTGTTAATTTTATTTCAAAACCTGTAAAGATGTATTATGATATATGGTTTTAATTTTCTCTATAAAGAATAACAAAAACTCTGATGGTGTTAAATTTATAAATTTAAAGTACTTCAGAATTGGAAAGTTGTTAAAGATGATATTCTTTATGAGCACATGTTATAGAATACATACTAGTTGATCTTCTAAATATAGGGCTTAGGCCAAATTTTAGTTTGCTAAATATATTGAGCATATGGGTACTTTACAGTTTTTTATGTGCTTGGTTAAAGAAATTTTTTACCCATGAATATTATCTACGGTGTATTTAAGTTAATAAAGTTTAATGTGTTTATTCATATTTTGTTTATAGTTATGTGTACACACATAAATGGTAATTGTCATATATGTATACCTCTTATATGAGCTCTTATAGTTATATTTAAATTTTGAGATATAAAGATTGACACTTTATTTTAGAAGTGTATAATGCTTCGGTTTAGAAGTGTATATGGATCCATAAAGTATGATGCTTGGTTTAAAGCATGAAAGACCTCGGTTTAGAGGAATTAATAAAGGCTTCTTTTGGAAGTGTAAAATGGAATAAAATTCCTTGCAGGGTCTTGTCAAGACCATATAGAGGACTGAATGTGAAATTAGCATGTTATATAATTTTTGGATCAATTATGCTAAAATTCCACACTACTCTTTATCGCATATAGGAATCCATGTTGGTGAGATATTAGTGTTTGTAATTGTGGAAGGTGTTATGTTGTTCAATAGCATAATTACCGCTACAGTTTGATATTAATATTTCTCATTGAACGGGATTCTGTGCTGAGATGTTTCTATTCTGAATCATGTTTATATGGCCACTAAAATTGTTAACCCGAGAGTCATTTTTCCTTAAATAAAATATTTTCTTAAATTAGTAGTCAGTGTTGCCTAAGTGGGAGAATGTAATAATTTATTCTTAATTAGGCTGTCATTGACTATATTTTGTTTGGTTTGTGAAAAACGGGTTGAAAGTGATTTAGACAAATTGACTGGTATGATCCCAAAATTATTATTGTGATCCATAAAGTTTTGGGTCATGGTCCATCTTAATATATATATTATTTTATATATGGATATGTGATATAGAGGTGTAAGATCTGTTTAAGTTACTTAGGTTCTTTAATGGGAGGGTCCAGTAATTGTTTTATTTAGGCCTAGTCCCCTCTCCTATCCTTATTAGGGTTTACATATATCTATATATAAGTAGATCAAAGGGTTGTCAGATCCATTGAAAGACAACAAAAAGATTAAGAGAATGAGGGGAAGAGCTGGTACTAAGGTTTTTTGATTAAGGCCGAAATGTACATCATTGAGGCCGTTAATTAGAATCTCTTAACTTCACTTGCTGGTCAAACTGTATATTTAATGTGTGTTAAATGTCAATCAGGTTATACATCGTCGGAGCATAAAATGGGCAAAAAGACAAAATTTGGACAGAGTTGATTTTTTCTGGAAAAGTCAAACTGATATTTTAAACCTGTTTGGAAGTGAGTAGAGGTATAAATAGAAAAGGAAAAGGCTTTTCTAGGGTTCTGAAACTGTTTTAACCTAAAGAGGGAGGCTAGGGTTTGGAAAGGAGAAGGAAAGCAAAAGCTTCAAGATGTCTTCCATGGTGGCTTCTGCTCCATCTTCCTCTTTCCACTCCTCCATAAGTGGCTAGTCATCTTTTCTAGGGTTTTGAAGAAACCCTAGCCATGTAATAGATTTTTCTTTTTGATTTTATATTATGTAAAGGTTTGAACCATTGTGTGGTGTTTTAGAAATTCTTTATATATAATTTTCATTATTCTTTCGAATATTTGACTTTCTGTGATTGTTAAATGTTATCCATACAATTGTTTTCTTTTCCTTCACATTCAAGGTATGGGACGAACCATGCTACGAGGAATGAGTCGTATCACTACCCTAGTTTAGAGTGAACAATTCGTATTACTTGATATGGTTCGTGCTCGTACATTGAATGTGATAATCTTCTTGTTAAATGCTTCGAACTTGTAGTTGCGAAACATTAATCCGTTCAAACCATAGCATAATTGATTTCAATTAGAAACCCTAATTATGTGGTTAGTGGTGAATTCTCCACCCTAGTTTTTTCCCCAATTCAGTAAACCAATTTAATTTATTCTTAATAATTTAATTCCTTAGTTTAATTTATTCGTTTTTAAATTAGGTTATAAACATTTAATCTTTTTATCAAAATTAATTTAGGAATTTAACGATTAAATTAGTTTAATTTCACAATAGTCCCTGTGGATCGATACCTGGACTTGCCATTATTCTAATAGAATTTGGTATAGTTTAGTGATTATTTTTGGTGTGTTCAACGACCCATCAAATTTTGGCGCCGTTGCTGGGGACTTCTGGTGAAATTAGTTAATTTAAAGTTATATTCTTATTTTAATTTTTAGTTTATGATTTTATGCTTTTGGTGTTGCTAAATGTGCAGAGTGATTGAAATTGGAGCTATCATTGAAGTGCAAGCGGAGCGCAGCCGAGCTAAAAAAAAAAACGCAGCACTAAAGTGAGTAAACAGAAGCAAACACTCACAAGCAAAGCACCAAAGTGCTAAAACGAAAGTCAAATCTCAATTCGGGATTGGAGACAACGTCTACACATCAAGCATCCGCAAGACGAGTAAAGCGTTTTCGTTAAACCGCTATGAGTATTTCTTCCTTTGGTATTTTGCTTTCGTAACTTAGTGCATAGAGTCGGAACTTGTTGTGTGTGTTTGGGTAGTGTATGCACGGGCGTTGTTCTTGTCGCCCTGAATTGTGGAATTTGGACCTTGAACTAGAAAGGACCCTTAGGAGACTTAGGGCCTCTGCCCGTGTTCCTAGGCTTGAATATTCATATCCATACATTGAGCCATTAGAGATGGCAGATCCTAATGTCCCAAATGTGCCCAACCGGACACTTAAGGATTACTTTACACCCACCGCATATACATCACCATCATGCATCCAATTGCCCAACACCACTGCTGCTCATTATGAGATTAAGTCCAGCACCATACAAATGCTCCCATCATTCCATGGACTAACTCATGATGACCCTTATAAGCATTTGAATGAATTTCTGGAAATTTGCTCGACGGTGAGGATCCAGAATTTCACAAATGAGTCCTTAATGTTGCGATTGTTTCCATTCTCGTTAAAGGATAAAGCCAAACACTGGCTAAATTCTTTACCTGCTAATTCAATCACAACTTGGGACCAATTACAGCAACGGTTCTTGGAGAAGTACTTTCCCATAGGTAAAACCAACCAACTTAGGCGAGCCATCACAAACTTTGCTCAAATGAATGGCGAGCAATTCCATGAGATGTGGGAAAGACTTAGAGACCTTCTCCAACAGTGTCCCCCACCACCAAGTGCCTGATTGGCAACTTGTTCAAACATTCTATTATGGCTTAACTGAGCCACACCGCCAAATGGTGGATTCGTCCTGTGGTGGGACATTTATGTCTAAATATGATGCCGAGGCATGGCAATTGTTTGAGAACTTAAGTGATAATTCCCTTCACCATGCCTCCGCAACCCGGCAAGTCCGGCAACCCGTAGTTGGAGCCCCAAAAAGAGGGGGCATTTATGAGGTCGGGAAAAACCTAGAGTTAGCCCAACAAGTAGAGGCACTGTCCTGCAAGATGGACCAATTATTAGCTACAGGACATGCCCCTACCCAGCGCGATCAGCCTCAATTTCATGAGGCATGTGTTATTTGTGTGAGCTATGCTCATGACTTGAGTGAGTGCCCTTTGGCATCACAATTTTCGGAGTTAGTCCAAGAGCATGTGAATGCGGCTCAAGGATTCTCCAACCCGGGTAATGATCCATACTCCAATATATACAATCCGGGATGGAGAAATCACCCTAATTTCTCATGGAGACCCCCTTCACAAGGCACTTCTTACAATCCTCCACCACCAAGGCAGAATTTCAATAATTTTGCCAACCAATCATCTTACCGACCACCGCAACCTTATAGACCCCCACAACCATACCAGCAACCACAACCACAACCCCCGCCTGTTCCTCAGGGCAACTCTGCCTTTGAGACTCAGGTGTTAGAAGTTCTCTTAGAACTTAAGGGGTTAGCACCGATAGTTCACTCCCACACTCACTCTATTGCCAAGATAGAGACCCAATTGGGTCAAATGGCTAACAACATGAATCGGAGAGAGGAGGGAAAATTACCGAGTCAAACTGTGGCCAACCCTAAGGGACAATACGGGGTTGAGAGTTCGGGTGGGAATGGTAAGCAACATGAGCAAGTGCAGGCGGTGGTTGCTTTAAGAAGTGGTAGGACATTAGAGCCTCAGTCAGTTGCGTCTGATGCAACTAGAGTTAGGAAGGGTGACCACGGTGGTTCACCTAGTGAGAGTAAGGGTGAGGGGGAAACACTTAAGAGGGATGACTTAGTCCCTAGCACTTCATTTGAGCCCAAGGCACCATATGTGCCTAAGGCACCATTTCCCCAATGTCTTGACACACCGTCCCCTTTTAATAAGAAGGCGGCATCTATGGAGGCAATGATGGAGGTCTTTAAACAGGTAAAAATCAACCTCCCCCTGTTGGAAGCGATTAAGCAAGTACCATCATATGCCAAATTTCTGAAGGACCTTTGTACGCAAAAGCGTAAATCTAGGACACATGTGTCCCAAAAGGTCCTACTCACGGAGCAAGTAAGCTCCATCTTGTTGAATGACACACCTCCTAAGCTTAAGGACCCAGGTGCCCCAACCATTGCATGCATTATAGGGGACCATTTCATTGATAGGGCCTTATTGGATTTAGGGGCAAGTGTCAATTTGTTGCCGTACTCTGTGTACGAGGAATTTGGGCTTGGCGAGTTGAAGCCCACTACTGTTACTCTTCAGTTGACTGACCGGTCCCTCAAAGTGCCACTTGGCATGATTGAGGATGTATTAGTGAAGGTCGATAGGTTTTACTTTCCTGTTGACTTTTTGGTTCTAGATATGGAACCGGTAGCCAGTTCTAAGAAACAAATCCCGGTGATCTTAGGTCGACCTTTCTTGGCTACAGCCAATGCATGCATAAATTGTCGGACCAGGGTTATGGAAGTTTCATTTGGTAACATGCAAGTGAAACTTAATGTTTTCCAAGCATCCCAACATCCTCATGAGAGAGAGGAGTGCTTATTAGTGGATGTTGTGAATGAGATTATGGAGGAGGCTTTGCCCTTCATTCTTGTAGAGGACCCTTTAGAGGCTTGTCTAGCTCATTTTGGGTTTGACAATTTTGATATAGATGGATCAGTTGATGAGGTGAATGTCTTGCTTAATTCTTCTTCTACACCGGATTTTCCTCTATGGAAAGCCCGGTTTGAGTCACTTCCTCCTCTGTCGAGAGAGCCTGCCACACCATCTTTGGTCACACCACTTACACTTGAGTTGAAGCTACTTCCCGCCACACTCAAGTATGCTTTTTTAGGGCCCCAGGAGACTTTACCAGTTATCATTGCATATGACTTGACTGCTGAGCAAGAAAGTCAGTTAATGAGTGTTCTTGTGGCACATCGGAGTGCTATAGGGTGGTCAGTGGCTGATTTGAAAGGGATAGATCCCTCCGTGTGTATGCATTATATACATCTAGAGGAGGACACCAAACCTTCTCGCGAAATGCAACGGAGACTGAATCCTAACATGAAAGAGGTGGTGAAAAAGGAGGTATTGAAATTGTTGGATGCGAGTATTATATGCCCCATCTCGGATAGCAAGTGGGTGAGTCCCACACAAGTGGTGCCCAAGAAATCGGGCATCACTGTTGTTGAGAATGAGGGAGGAGAGTTAGTCCCCACACGAACCACTACTGGGTGGCGAGTGTGTATTGATTATAGGAGATTAAATTCCTCTACTAGGAAGGACCATTTTTCCTTACCTTTCATTGACCAAATCCTAGAGCGGTTAGTGGGGCAGGGTTTTTATTGTTTTCTTGATGGCTATTCGGGGTATAATCAAGTCCCGGTGTACCCTGCTGACCAGGAAAAGACCACATTCGCATGCCCTTTTGGCACTTTTGCTTACAGGCGCATGCCCTTCGGGCTATGTAATGCACCGGCGACCTTTCAATAGTGTATGATGGCCATTTTCTCCGACATGGTGGAGAAATTCTTAGAGGTTTTTATGGATGACTTTTCAGTGTTTGGACCGTCTTTTGAGGAATGCCTTAGGAACTTAACTAGAGTGTTAGAACGATGTATTGAGGCAAACCTAATCTTGAGTTGGGAAAAGAGCCATTTTATGGTTCGTGAGGGTATAGTGTTGGGACACATTATGTCCCCTCGAGGTATAGAGGTTGACAAGGCTAAGGTTGACCTCATTGCAGGCCTTCCTCCACCCAATTCCGTGCGTCAAATCAGGTCGTTCTTAGGGCATGTAGGTTTTTAACGTAGGTTCATTAAAGATTTCAGTAAGATATCACGTCCTTTGTGTAGTTTACTAGTTAAGGACGCACCTTTTGTCTTTGATGAGGCATGCTTAAAGGCATTTGAAACACTGAGAATGGCCTTGACCACTGCCCCAATCATGAAATCACCAGATTGGTCACTTCCCTTTGAAATCATGTGTGATGCCTCCGATTATGCTGTCGGGGCTATGTTGGGCCAAAGGGTCAATAAGGCACCATTTGTTATATATTATGCTAGTTGCACTCTCTCGGATGCTCAATTGAACTACACTACTATCGGGAAAGAGTTGCTAGTTGTGGTCTTTGCCTTAGACAAATTCCGGTCTTATCTCTTAGGTTCCAAGGTCATAGTCTTCACTGATCATGCCGCTTTGCGGTATTTACTATCAAAGAAAGAGACCAAACCTAGGTTAATTAGATGGATTTTGTTGATTCAGGAATTTGACCTAGAGATCCGAGATAAGAAAGGATCTGAGAATGTGGTGGCGGATCATCTCTCCCGAATCCTTGTTGAATATAATAGTGACCCTCTTATTCTGCATGATTCGTTTTCGACTTGACTCACAAGCAAAGCCCCTCGTGGTTTGCATATATTGTGAATTACTTGGCTATTGGGCAAATTCCACAGAATTGGTCTAAGCAAGACAAAGATCGATTCTTTTCGCAGGTCAGGTATTACTTTTGGGAGGATCCGGAGTTGTTTAAATACTGCTCCGACCAAGTGATCCAACGGTGTGTGCCGGAGAGTGAGGTGCATAGCATTCTTACATTTTGTCATTCTTCTGCATGTGGCGGTTATTTTAGTGGGCATAAAATGGCCGCTAAGATTCTACAAAGCGGGTTTTATTGGCCCACAATTTTTAAAGATGCCCATCAATTTTATAGAACTTGTTTGCACTGTCAGCAAATGGGTTCGATGTCTCGGCATGATATGATGCCAATGGCCCCTATTCTTGTAGTAGAAATATTTGGTTTGGGGGATTGATTTTATGGGCCCTTTCCCGTCGTCATTCGGGTTTGAGTACATTCTCTTGGCAGTAGATTATGTGTCTAAGTGGGTGGAGGCAATAGCTACCCGAACAAACGATCATAAAGTGGTAATCAAGTTTTTACATGAAAACATCTTTAGTCGTTTTGGGTTTCCTAGAGCCATAATAAGTGATCAGGGTACACACTTTTGTAACCGGTTCTTTGAGTCGGTAGTTAAGAAATACTCTATCACTCATAAAGTTGGCACTCCATACCATCCTCAAACGAGTGGCTAAGTTGAAGTCTCAAATAGGGAGGTAAAGCACATAATTGAGAAAACTGCGAGACCGGATAGGAAGGATTGGTCACAAAGGTTAATTGATGCATTATGGGCTTACCGCACTGCTTATAAGACACCCATTGGGATGTCACCATATAGAGCGGTGTTCGGTAAAGCTTGCCATCTTCCTGTTGAACTTGAGCACCGAGCATTGTGGGCCATAAAGAAGTTTAACTTCGATATGGGCGCGGCTGGGCTCAACCGGAAATTGCAACTCAATGAGTTGGAGGAAATCCGGAATGATGCATATGAGAGTTCGAAAGTTTTTAAAGCTCGGACTAAAGAATTCCATGACAAGCACATTAATAGGAAATCCTTTGAACCCGACCAAAAAGTGTGGCTTTTTAATTCAAAATTGAGACTCTTTCCGGGTAAGTTAAGATCAAGATGGGATGGCCCATTTGTAGTTGTTGAGGCATTCATTCATGGCGCTGTTGAGGTGCGAGATCCAATGACCGGTCACACTTTCAAAGTGAATGCCCAAAGATTGAAACCATATATAGAAGGGATTGGGAATGGGGATATGATTGAGTCCATTGCTTTGATGGACCCATTTTACTACGATTGATAGATTGATTTGATGTTCTCTTTTCTTTCTCTTCTATGCTATTCTATTTTTCTTTGATCTCGTTATGCTTTACTTGCGTCTAGGAGACTTTAAATCCTCTAAAGGTGTAATTCCTTTGGTGTTTGCCGTGCCCGAACGGCATCTGACGGTCTGGTATAGCCACCTAACCGTGTTTGTAGTGAGTTCCAAGGAGACCAACTGAGACGGTGGAAACTAGAGTTAGAATGGCAAAGCCTAGAACACAAAGGTTTGGGATTTCCGAGACTAGAGTCTGGTTTAAATACCCAGGGGTGTGGAGATTGCTTCAAAACTACCTCGGCTTGAACTCTGTATGGTAGCCCCACAGGTTGAGGTAGCCTAATGCGCCTCGATTCTGGATACCGAATCAACCTAGTCTGTCACCCTGTTAGAAAATAGGGAAATTTACAAACACAGTTAAGGAGAAAAGTAGTACCCGTGGTTTTCGCGTGAAGATTATACCTTTAGTGGGCATTCCGTTATTTTCTATGTGCTATATTTATTTCGGATGTCAATTGAAGGTAGAAATGGTTAAGTATATTTGGGTTGTACTAGCCTGAAGGCTATAAACTACGCTGGGTTTTATTACCTGGGGGATTCTGAAGTGGCAACTTTATGCCATAACTCTGGTGCCTTTTGTTAGGTGCTGAGAGTTAGTAAAAAAAAAAAACCGTGCTTTCATGTTTATTTTCTGTGTTAAAAATAAATATATATATATATAATAAAAAATTTTTGTGTATCATACTTGTTCAAATAAAAAATAAATAAATAAATAAAAATGTGAGTCATACTTGTTTATTAAAAAAAAAAAAAAAGGGCATGAAATTGCCGCACGTGCGGCACTGTTCACGCACGTACGGCAAATGTGGGAATCAAAGGTGGAGCACACTGCTAAATAAGCAGGTGCATGGCTGTTGCGTGCGTTGACCAGCTGCACGTGCGGCTTGACTCCCGTACGTGCGGGACGCCGATATTGAAAAGAAAAAAAAAAAAAAAATTGCTCGAGAATTGCCGCACGTGTGGCCTGGGCCCCGCACGTGCGGGAAGTTTGGCAATTTGAGAGATGCACCCTGCTTTAAAAGCAGGTGCGTGCAAGTGCGGCATTTTTTAAATTTTTTTTTATTATTTTTATTTTATTTTATTTAAAAAAAAGAAAAAAAGAAAAGAAAAAGACAAACCTCATCTATCTCTCTCCCTCTCTCAATCCTTTTCACTCTCAGATTTCCCTCTCTCGTTAACCCTCATCTCTCTCTCTCTCTCTTAACCCCACAAACCCACCGTCTTCCATCTTCTTCTTCTTCCCTTTTTCTTCTTCTTTCTTCTTCCTCACCACCACCATCTCACCGCCGGCGTCCTATTTCCTTACCGTCCGTCGAAACTCCGGCGACCACCATTTTTTCCGGCAGACCTCTAATTTTTTTTGCTCTTCTTTTCGTCACTTTTTCAAGGTAATTTCTTTTCTTTTTTTTGTAGATTTGTGGATGTAGGATTAATTTGTAGAGTTTTTATTTTTATTTTTGTGTATTGTTGATCCATAGTTCATCCAAAAAAAAATAAATGTTCATAAGTGTTTTATTTTTTTAGTGTTCATTCTTTTTCTTTTATGTTTAGTTTTGTTTTAATTTAATTTGTTTTTCTTGAGTTGTAGAATGCATGTTTAGTTAGTGTGAAAAAAAAAAAGAAAAAAAAGAAAAAAAAAATTAAAAACCGACCATCTTCTGGAGAAGATGAAAGCCGCACGTGCGGCTTGGGCCCCGCACGTGCGGTAATTTTCGAAAAAATAAATAAATAAATAAATAAAATATTCAGAAATCATGTGTTAATACTAATCCTAATTTAGTTTATTTTTATTCCTTCTATTTGTTTAATTTAAATTGTTTCGTAGTGATTCTGGTTCGCTTAATTATTTAGTGGATTTTGGTTTTATTTTTATTTTTATTTTATTATTATTTTTTTATTATACTTGTGTAGTTAGTGATTTCATTTTAATTATTAATTCTATAATGTCTTTGTTCATTTAATTATTCAGTAGTTTAGTTTTTATTTTACTTTATTTTCGGAATTTTTTTTTATTTCATATTATTTTCTTTTCTTCTATTTAAAAAAAAAAAAGTGTTTAGTTTAGGTTATTTTATTTTATACTTTAGTCTCTTTTTTCGTTTAGTTATTTTAGAGTTTAGTTTAAGTTTAGTTTCGTTTAGTTTAGTTTAGTGTAATTTATTTTCTAGTTTAGTTAATTTCATTTAATGTCATTTTTTATTCATTTATTAATTATTTTCGTTTTTACAAAAAAAAAAAAAAAAAAAAAAAAAAAGTGGGGGAATTGCATGAGGTACATTAGTGGGCAAACTTGTGCTTTAATATTTTATTTTATTCTCATGATTGGTTCCACGGGTTTGTGTCTATTTGTTTTTGGTGTGTGCAAGATATGCGTCAACGTATTGCTCGGGCCTTCAAGAAGCCAGAGGTTCCACTTCTTCAGCGCCACCACCGCTACCGTCACCGTCACCACCATCCTCGCCACCCCCACCGGGTGACTTGCCTCAGCCGGAGTGGGCTTCACGCCCTCTTCACAAGCTTATGCAGTTCAACCTGCAATTTTTTCAGGGTGAGGCAGACACTACTTGGGCCGTTGAGCAACTCCGACTCCGGCAACAGTTGGGCATTTGTTCTGTCACAGCACCAACTTATCCTCGTCTGGTACGACTCTTCTACCAGCACTTATATGAGTCACCCACCGAGGATGGACTGCTCTCTAACATTGATGGTCAGGCTGTCCACATCACTTATATTTCCTTTTGTGCATTTCTATCTGGCTCATAATTCATGCTTATACTTGTTTCACTTTATTGTATTACTTCACTTGATGTGACTTTTTGCTAGTAGGGTGATGATATTTGCATATGTTAATTGGAGAGCATAGTAGACTTGTATGAAAAGGATTTATTGAGTAGATACTTGCATGCGATGTTTGCACGAGGAGAGTTGTCTGTGTTTGTGATTTTAGTACACTTGTCATGAGTATGTCTTAATTCACATGAACATACTATCATAGCAGTGATCTTTTTATTATAATCTCTGGTGTACATCATTGATAATAGCTAGAGTTGCAAAAAAAAAATAAATGAGGAGCCAAGATTCTTAAAAAAAAAAACACTTGATTTGTTTGGGTTCGTAGCCTTTTTAACTTGAGTTATTAAGCCCGTAGGGGTGTCTTTATACCTAATGCTCTAAAACCGTCTGGTTTGAGAGTCATTGGCCTAAAACTTGCTACATGGGTTAATTAGAAAGCTTAAGGGACTTGGACATTGCACAGTTAAGGAGAAATAAGAAGAATGACTTGTTCGGATTCGTAGCCTTTTCAACTCGAGTTATTAAGCCCGTTGGGGTGTCTTTACACCTAGTGCCCTAAAACCGTCTGGTTTGGGAGTCATTGGCCCAATGCTTGTTACATGGGTTAATTAGAAAGCTTAATGGATCAGGACATTGCACAGTCATTTAAAAAAAAAAAACTTTTGAAAATCTTGGCTGCAACAGGTTAGTTTTTCTGTATATGTTGGGTGTTATTATGAGTTACACTGGGCTATTATAGTGGATAGTTAACTAATATGGAGATTGCACTTTACACTGAGGGTACTCATGACTTGTCTACTAGCATGCACAAGTATAGGGAACTTTACTTTTGTATTAACTAAATTGTGGTTTCGACTCAATAGGTTCCTTCATGCTTGTCCACTGTGTCTTTAATGACTCATGATGTCTCAATATCACACTGTAGTGGCACATAAGTTGATTGTTAGATGGAGTAGTGTGGTCATTTGTTGTTGAGTATATATGAATATGTTAATGTTTGTGGGTATCATTTCTGGAAACCCTCACGAGACTCTACTCGTCCACTTGGGGTAACCTTGTGGTTTAAAGGCTTGTTGCATATGCTAAATGCAACCGTTTTCCCACGAAAGAGGAAATAGATAGATTTTATTTTATTTTATTTTATTTTACTTGCTTGAGGACTAGCAAGTAGTAAGTTGGGGGATGTGATTAAGGCCGAAATGTACATCATTGAGGCCGTTAATTAGAATCTCTTAACTTCACTTGCTGGTCAAACCGTATATTTTATGTGTGTTAAATGTCAATCAGGTTATACATCGTCGGAGCATAAAATGGGCAAAAAGACAAAATTTGGACAGAGTTGATTTTTTCTGGAAAAGTCAAATTGATATTTTAAACCTGTTTGGAAGTGAATAAAGGTATAAATAGAAAAGGAAAAGGCTTTTCTAGGGTTCTGAAACTGTTTTAACCTAAAGAGGGAGGCTAGGGTTTGGAAAGGAAAAGGAAATCAAAAGCTTCAAGATGTCTTCCATGGTGGCTTCTTCTCCATCTTCCTCTTTCCACTCCTCCATGAGTGGCTAGTCATCTTTTCTAGGGTTTTGAAGAAACCCTAGCCATGTAATAGATTTTTCTTTTTGATTTTATATCATGTAAAGGTTTGAACCATTGTGTGGTGTTTTAGAAATTCTTTATATATAATTTTCATTATTCTTTCGAATATTTGACTTTCTGTGATTGTTAAATGTTATCCATACAATTGTTTTCTTTTCCTTCACATTCAAGGTATGGGACGAACCATGCTACGAGGAACGAGTTGTATCACTACCCTAGTTTAGAGTGAACGATTCGTATTACTTGAGATGGTTCGTGCTCGTACATTGAATGTGATAATCTTCTTGTTAAATGCTTCGAACTTGTAGTTGCGAAACATTAATCCGTTCAAACCATAGCATAATTGATTTCAATTAGAAACCCTAATTATGTGGTTAGTGGTGAATTCTCCACCCTAGTGTTTCCCCCAATTCAGTAAACCAATTTCATTTATTCTTAATAATTTAATTCCTTAGTTTAATTTATTCGTTTTTAAATTAGGTTATAAACATTTAATCTTTTTATCAAAATTAATTTAGGAATTTAACGATTAAATTAGTTTAATTTCACAATAATCCCTGTGGATCGATACCTGGACTTACAATTATTCTAATAGAATTTGGTATAGTTTAGTGATTATTTTTGGTGTGTTCAACGACCCATCATTTTTCAATTGTGAATGTCATATTCTTTTAAGAAAGCAAAACTCAAGACAATAACGGAATTAAACGGTATGGATCCTATAATCTTACACATATATCCACTTGCAACACCTTCCTCTTCTTCCGGTTTGAATGGACCGGAAGAATGTTCAAGCACATCTTCCATAAATTTGTTTGGAATTCGGGCATGCCAGAGAGAGTGCTTTCCAGAATCCATGATCTCACTACCATCTGTACATTTGTTGGTTTGATCTGCAATTGCTAGGATTTCTTGATCAGCCAAAGCTAACATGAGTTTGCTCCTATTGATAATGACCTGCTTGAATTAGTCACTAATTTCAGTGAATACTCATCGCTATTTCTTCAACATGTTGTTCCTTGCCAACTCAAAAGGGATGCAATATAGTCCTTGAAGCTAACCTCTGTATAAAACATACCCACTCCCCTAAACTGTGAGTTTCTTAAAATGAAAACAGATATTTACAACGTGAGGGTGCAAAGGGATTAAGCCAGCAAGAGATGACTCTTTGAGTGTAAGCAGACCCATAAAGACAATAGGACTTTCTTCTTTTTTTTCCTTTCTTTCTTTCTTTCTTTTCTTTTTTTTTTTTCTTTTCACAATCAATTGATAGGATACAAGACTCGAACCTGGGCATTACACACAAAACTAATAAGTCTTATCTATCAAGCCAACATATAGGACCATTTTAGATACAGTGCAAGTTGTATGCATCTTATATAAGCTTTAGGAAGTCACAACTGGAAGCAGGTAATTGTAATGCCATATTACTTGTCTATTTCTGGTTTTATAAAACAGTCTGCTCTTCTGCGGTTCAGAATACAAAATCCAAAACGAAAAGATAATCAGAAAGAAACAAGTCTTTTCATGTCATTGAACAAGCCAAAAATCTTGACCAAGGGTATCCAATTTCATGACTTTTGGATTTGAAATATCATGATATTCAGAAGCAATACCCTCCCTCTTTTCCTCATTTTGCAATGCAGAAATATTCTCATGTCACTGGAAACTACCTCAGCACTCAGCTGCACAGACCACAGGGAAAGAAGCAAATGTTTGTTTCCATTCAGAGCTTCCAAATGCCTCAATGCTTCTTCTGCACAGACAGCTATCTTTGGAGTCAGAAACCAAGAATTGGTAACTAACAATTTTTTTGTTCCTTTTGCACAGATGAGATGCTAATGAATGTAAGGTCTTAAAGTGACATAAAGAGTCACTATTGTTTGTGTCTACAGAAAATGTTTTCCAACGTTTGGTTGTGATCCTAACATTGATGTGATATTGGTTGTGGTCATGGTGGTTGTGTGGTGTCCGTAGAGGTGGCAGTGGAGGGGTATGGGTGGTGCTGGGT
Source organism: Camellia lanceoleosa (assembly GCA_025200525.1). Taxonomy (NCBI): domain Eukaryota; kingdom Viridiplantae; phylum Streptophyta; class Magnoliopsida; order Ericales; family Theaceae; genus Camellia; species Camellia lanceoleosa. The sequence continues at coordinate 32,075,312 of CM045763.1, read as the reverse complement.
CACATCTCCCCAGCCCTCAACCAACTAGTGGAGTTTTCCTCAGTTTCTCAAGCTTCTGACCCAAAATTAGAACAATATCCTTCTTCCCATCATCAAGAAGAGCCTGTTTCAGAGTACTGAACATCTGGGCAGGAGGCCTAATACCCATATCCAGCATTTCCTGAAAATATTTGCAGGCATCGCCTAGCTTATTCTCGTGGCACAAGCTGTTAATCAATGTTGAGAACATATGCATTCCAGGAAGGACTCCTTTTGCTTTCATCTGATCCCAAACCCTCAACGCCATATCCATACGCTCCTCATTGCAGAACATCCTCATAATTATCTCATACGTACTCACGCTAGGCTCACATCCCGGCTCGCTGCTCATTTTCTGGAAAACCGTATAAGCTTCTTTAGTCCTCCGAGCCTTGATCAAGTGATGAAGAATTATATCAAACGTTCGAGAAGTTGGACCAATCCCAAGTTCCTTCATCTCATCAAGCACCTTATATGCATCATATATCCGCTGTGACCAACAATAAGACCCAACAAGCGCATTATAAGTGGGTGCCTCTGGAACGAAACCACTAGCCTTGGATAGTTCAAAAAACTTCAGAGCTTCACTGAGCCTTCTCTCAGAACCCAATCCATTGATCAGAGTACAGTATATGTGTGGAGTTGGCTTGATATTCTTGGTTTCCATCTCATGAAACATTTGAACCGCTTCGTCGTACTTCTTAGCTTTACAGTAAGCATTGATGATGATTCCATAAGTCACAACATCCGGCTCAAACCCATCCTCACTCATCTCCCTATAAACTTCATCCAATCTCAGCAAATTCTGTTCTTGCCCCCACCCTTCCAACAATATCGTGTACGACTTGATATCAGGCTTAAACTTTCTGTTTTTCCATTTATCAAACACCTGGTGTGCTCTATCAACATGTCTGGATTTACTCAGTGTATCAATCAATCTGTTAAAATCCTGCAATTCTTGCTTCATTCCAAACTTTTCCATCCTCTCAAATGCTTCAATAGCTTCTTTGACCTTCCTTGCCCTAGCGTACCTCCTTGAAATCAGAGCAAAAGTGTCTTTTGTCAGTAGACCCTTATGTTTCATGTCACTCACCAAATTCCAAACCATCTTGAATTGCTTGATCTTTCCCAGAGCTTCAATCAGAGCATTGTAACTCTCAGTGGTATGCTTGAAACCCTTTTGCTTCTCGGCCCATCTGAAGAAAGAAAGAGCGAGAACACCGGCATTGCTGAGCTTTTTCAGAACCTCCACAACAAGTGTGGGAGAGACCTCAATGCCAGCACGGTCCAGAGAAGACTCGAGACTTGAAGAAGTGTGATGATTTGATAGTATTTTGCAGAGTTTCTCTGAGTCTTCAGCAATTCGGCCGCATTCAACATCTCGGTTTGGGACATTGACATCAACAACAACTTGGGTATTCGCCAAATCATCATGGATTGATCTGTGGAAGGTTAAAGTTCTGCAACCCAGAAGAAGAAATGGATGGTGAGGAAGCCCAATTGAATTTTCAAGATGATTGGTTGAAGTGGGAGCCAAGTTTTGATCTTTATGGGGTATCAGTGAAGAAATTTCAATGGTGGACGTACAAGGAATAAGAGAGCAATGAAAGAAGCTATTGTTGGTTTTCTGGATCGAGAGATTGGGTTTTGCAATTGATCTTGGTAAACGATTGAGGATTTGGGACAGACCCATTTGAGAGACGTTGTGATTCTGAGCGTGTGTGTCGTGAATTTTTGGTTTGGCGGGAAGAGGGTGAAGTTAAGAAGGGCTAACGCAGGGGTGTTTGGGAGTTTTTTTTTTTTTTTTTTCACTAAAAGACAAATTAGTTACAAAACTAAAAAAAATAAATCTAAATAAAATATCATATCAAATTCTATAATCATTTTATTTTTTTTTTAAGGAAATATCACATCCAATCACAAAAAAAATCTAACTACCTTTCCAAACACAAATTTTTTTTTCTTCAATACTATCTTGTAACTAAAAAAACCTACAAAAAAATTCACTTCTCAACCATCCACTTAGGTTCGATGAGTTTTGGGAGGTCTTTAAGCTCCATTTGGCCCCGTTTGGAAATTTAATTATATAGGATAAAATTGATTATTTTAATAAAATAAGATAAAATATTATATCTAAATTATAATTTTTTTTTTTCAAAACGAAACTTTTTAACCTCAAATTAAAATAATTAAAAAAAATCAAAAAGTAAACTCATATCTCAAATGAAGGCTAAAGTTTTGGGAAGATGGTGAAGTTAAGAAGGGCTAACTCTTAGGACCGTTTGATTATTCGGATTAAATATGAGAGTTTGAGAGGAGTATGTGTGTGAGTGATATTCCGATCACACTGTCCTCCTTAGTAATCCAGCTGTAGAACACAGGCAGAGTAGACGGCTCCCTGTAACCTGCACAGAAAGAGAAGGCTCCGGCGGTGGTTCTTCCACCTGGGGGCACTCCGACGATCAAGTCAGTATCTCTCAAAGATAACAAGTGCTAGAATTACTGCTCAAGACCACAAATTGCGTACCTTAGACCCGCGGGGGTGCCCTTCTTTTATAGTGTCTCTCTATCCTAGTCCCACTTGAAGTCTTACTTCTATGGACTCCAACTCTGGATCTGCTTTGGACTCTTCAAGAGATAAGGATAGACTCCCTAAGAGTTTTACCTTTATCCATCTTGTAGTCTTTCTTCTTTCTAGGACTCATGTCCCTTATCCACTTATCTCGGACTCCGGTATCTTCAGAGATAACCTCGGCAACCCCGAGATTACCTCGGCGTAACTGTCAAGTCACGTGGCACCTCGGTTGACACTTCGGTGTCACCTCGGCCACGTGTTGGTACTCAGAAAATACATCCCCACAACTGCCCCTAGGTTCTATTACCTCGGCATTCTGAGGTGATGGAACCTACATTCGACTTTTTCTCGTACGTCGGCTTAAGAACTTTCTAGCCGAGATCATTCATTTTAGGCCGATATGTCTTCTTCTTAAAACAAGAATTCAGATCGATTTGACTTCGCGTATGAGCTGTCATACACTATTTTTCAACCGTTTCACTGACGCGTTTTTCCCTTATTGGTCCGTGCTGGCGACGCGCCTGCAAGTCGTCTTTTCTCTGCTTGCGCCGTCTGACGCACGCGTTAACCTAGGCGCATTTAATGATCTTCATTTTACTGTCGTTTCACTTTTTGGACAAAACATTTGCCTCTCTCTTCTTCGCTTCACTTTTGCATTTTGAATACTCTATATTTTCTCTCTCTAAAGTTCTTTCTTCGAATCCGCCATTGCTCAAAGCTCTTGACTCTGCTACTGTCTTGCATCCGCCATTGAAGCTTTCACCACTATAGCGTCTGTCATCTGACCTCGGCGTAGCTCATTCCGACCTTCACCTTTTCTGGTAAGCCAATTTCCCCTCTTTTCTTAGTTCTTGATTATTTCTGGAATTTCTTGTTCGCTTTATTCTGCTCCATCATTCAATCTGTGAATCACTCACTTGAATTTATCCTATTTTATGGTTTCGTACATGTTATGCACACTTGCACTGTTGCACCTCTTGTTCTTGGTCTTCCACCCTTTGTGTTCTTGAATCTGAAGTTTCGTTCTTGCTTTTCTGTTTTCCAGATTTTCTGCCCTTCATACTCGTTTTTCTTAGATCTAGGTTTGAGATTTGCTTATAGATCCATCAATCCTTAGGAAAAACTGAAACCAACTTCACCAATATACACTTAGGTTTAAGCCGAGGTCCCAATAACCCTTCGAAAGTAAACTGTTTCTGTAGCCTAGTACTTGTATATCAAAATCATGGGTGTGTGGAGAGATAAGGTTAACTCCCCAACCAAACTAGAGTACTTTAGGCAAGAATTCTCCATCCCTGTCGATGTTCACCTCAGGCTAGTTGGGGAGAACGACTCCATTATGCCTGAGAACGATAACATGCCCTTTCCTATAGTAGCCTTTGTCTAGTGTGGACTTCGATTCCCTCTAGATCCTCTCTTTCGCGAGGTCCTTCACTACTTTTCTTTGAACCCTATGCAACTCGCCATCAACGCCTATAGGACGCTTAACGGTATAATAGCCTTAGCTCGGCAGGAGAGTGTCAGGATCACTCTTGCCGACATCCAATACTGTTACACCATGTGTGCCCTCAACCTAAAGGAGAAAGGTTATGTGTACTACCTCAAGCCGAGGTCCACCGAGTTTAAAATTATAGCCGACCTTCCTAACTCCAACAAAGGTGCTGGGGATGACTACCTTATTGCATCTGGTAACTGGGAGTTTGGCCCAGATGAAGAAGTCCATCTTTTCCCTCTCCCTCGAACAGTAAAAGAGGGCAAGGGTAAGAGCCCAACGTCAACTGTTTAGCTGTTGCTTTCTTCAAGTTTTTTCTTAAAATTTTTTTTATCTGTTTCTGATGTGATGTTCTGTTTTGCAGACGTTCGCAAGCCTCCCAAGGACTTTCGCCAGTCCTATTTCCCTGGGAAGGGCCTGAAGAAGCTCCTAGATCTTCCCGTCCTCAAACGCAAAGCTCCACTGCTGTTAAATTTCATCCCCACCTATAAATCAACTTTGCCCGACGTTCCACGAAAGAAGAAGAAGAGCCTCTCTCCATCTACCACCACAACCCAGACTGCATCAACATCCCGGGCTGATCAAGGGTCAACCTCCGATCCAGCCGATCTACCATCGACTTCTGCCCAATTCCTGATCCCAGTAACAGAAAGAAAACGTCGGCGACGACTTGTCAAAACAGCCGATATGGTGCGCCCAAGACCTGTTGCCCAAGATCTCTTAGCCGACCTCCCAGCCGACGTTGACACAATTCCTGCTCAAACCGTTCCCCCCCCGAAGCCGAGAAGAACAAAAAAGGCGCAGCCTAAGGATAAAAATGCTGAAGTTGAGGCTGAGGACGCCCAGCCTATCTCCAAGCTGGCGGAAAGCAGCAAATCCCAATCAACCGCTGGGAAGAGGCATGCAGAGGCTCAGCCATCAGAATCCCAAAAATAAAAAAAACCGAGGTCTTCTTCCACGAAGACTCCAAAGTCCAAGATACCAAGTGTTCCTTGGGCCCCCCAATTTACCTTGGAAGACCGGCCAATAATGGCGAATGAGAGTGCCGAGGACATAAATGTCGGCATGGCTCTCAGTACTGCACTACTTTTGCCTGGCGATTTGGAGCGAAATGCTGAGAATAGTGAGTATGAGAACTACGCTTTAATGCTCCAGCACTCAGTTCAAGTAAGTGCTTCAGTTCCAACACTCGTCCTTTCTTTTTGTTTTATACTTTGAATTTATTTTTCTAATACTTCTATTTTCTGTCAGGCTGTCCAATATGCTCATTCCTTTTCAATGCAATCATTTGAAAATTGGAAAAAATTGACCGAGATGAAGACTGAATTTTCTGCTCTTCAGAAGATTAATAAAGGCCTTCAAGCCAAAATGAAAAAGTTAGAAGATCAAGCCGAGGCTGCTACCAAGGCCCAAACCTTGGCCGAAGAAAAAGCTGAAGCTGCTGAGGCTATAAAGAATGTTGCCGAGGCGCAAAAGAAGGAGGCCGAGCGGCCCAAAAGCCGAGAAGGAACTTCAGGAAGCCTTGGCTACAAAAGAAGCCGAAATCAAGGATACTGACGAAAAAGCTTACGTCCAGGGTGTAGCCGATGTCACTGAAGATTACAAACTTCAAGTCAGGCAAGCATGCAACAGGGGATTTTCCCTGGGTTGGATGTCCCTGGTAAAGAAGCTTGATCTTCCTGGCGACTCACCCTGGCGCAAGGCTGAGGCAATTCCTCTTCCCTTTCCCCCTCCTCCTCCTCCTAGTCAAGCTGAGGAAGAGACCGAATCCGAATCTGAAGCGGAAGTTGAGGATGTGGATGCTGGTGCTCTGGTAAGGAAGGCCAAGGACGCTAATGGGACCAAGTCCCTACCTCAGGGTGATCAAGTCATGGACTTAACCCAAGATGAAGAGACTGAGGAAGTGTCCAAGGGGGCTGAGCCAGGGCATCTATCATCCGACCTCCTTTTGGCTGAAAGAAGTCTTAACAAGACACTTGCAGAGATTGACGCCGAGATTGCGGCAGACAAGGAAGCCGAAGTTCCTGTAGAAGTGGTAGCCGAGGTTCTTGTGGAAAAGGATGCCGAGGTTGTTCTTGAGGAGCCCTCCGAGGTCCCAGCTCAACCTGCTGCTGAAGCTGAAGAAACTTAGTTTTCATTTTTTCTTTAACTTTTGTACTTTCTTTTGTTTACTCTTGTTAATGTTCCTTGAACAATGTAAGCTTCTTCTTTATGGCCGATGTGCCTTTCTTTGTTGCTTTTGAACAATTTAAGAGTTTGGGTAAGAAGAATTAATAAGCCTAATTAGCCAAAAGTTTTTAGCCAACCCAACAAAACCCCAAACAAAAGTCAAAAATTCCAAGATTCCTTTTTTGCATTTTTTCGTAATTAGCAAAAAAGTGGCCCAAACATACAGGTTTTTTTCTTTTTAACCTTTTAGCCAAATTTTAAAAAAAAAACTAAAAATGTTTGTTTCCCAAACGAGGCCTTACTTCTGCTAGGCCATTGTGCCTCCTTTATACACAACTGTTTCTTTTTGAATGCTGTAGTCTTTAATCTTTCTTCATTGCTTCTATTTGATTCTATACTTAGAATATTTCGCATGATTCATATAATTCTTCCCTTGCACAATCTCCTCGGGGTTACATACCTCGGGCATGTTTACCTTGGCTAAGACTTCACCTGTAAACTTGGCATAAACTTCAGCATATAAACTCAATTAATCTTCAACTTGTAAATTGTTACAAATTTCAACAAGTGAAGATAAACAATCATATCGGCTTAACTTTAACTTGTAAATTATCTCAGCTTAACTTTAACTTGTAAATTATTACAAATTTCAACAAGTAAAGATAAGGAACTTATCTCGGCTTAACTTTAACTTGTAAATTGCTGCAAATTTCAACAAGTAAAGATAAAGAATTTATCTCGGCTTAACTTTAACTTGTAAATTGCTACAAATTTCAACAAGTAAAGATAAGGAATTTATCACGGCTTAACTTTAACTTGTAAATTGCTACAAATTTCAACAAGTAAAGATAAGGAATTTATCTCCGCTTAACTTTAACTTGTAAATTGCTACAAATTTCAACAAGTAAAGATAAGGAATTTATCTCGGCTTAACTTTAACTTGTAAATTGCTACAAATTTCAACAAGTAAAGATAAGGAATTTATCTCCGCTTAACCGTGTTTAAACATAATCTCGGCTTAACTTCGGCTAAGCATTACTAATGTCTTCTCTCTGCCCCCAATGTGAACCTAAGTTCCTCTTGGGTTCTCATTATTCAAAAAACAACATCATGCAAAGTTGTATAAGTTCGGAAAAATTCTGCTAAGATTTTATTGATCATATCGGCAAAAAATCAAGGAACATCTAATGATAGAAAAACTTTAAATTACAAGTGTTCCATGGTTTAGGCAATGCTTTGCCCTCATTATCTTCAAGCCGATATGCCCCATTTCCTAACACCGAAGTAATTTTGTAGGGTCCTTCCCAGTTTGGGCCAAGCTTGCCCTCTCTCGGATCCTTCTTATTGCCGACGACTTTTCTCAAGACTAGGTCGTTGACTTGAAAATTCCTTGGATTGACCTTCTTGTTGTAAGCTTTGGCAAGCTGTTGCTGGTATGCTGCAAGCTGGATTGCAGCTTTCTCTCTTCTTTCTTCCAGTAGGTCCAGATCTCGGGCTAGGAGCACATCATTAGACCCGTTCTCAACTTCTTGTGTTCTGATCCCTGGGATGCCGATCTCCAATGGAATGACGGCTTCTGTACCATAAGCCATGGCAAAGGGGGATTCCCCTGTTGATCTTCTCGGCGTAGTGCGATATGCCCAGAGCACGTTGGGCAATTCGTCTACCCACTTTCCTTTTGCTGCCTGCAGCCTCTTCTTTATTCCATCCAGAATGACTTTGTTTGATACTTCGGCTTGCCCATTACTTTGGGGAAAGCTTGGTGTTGAAAAATAATTCTTTATCTTGAACTTTGCGCAAAAATTTTTGATGAGTTTGCTGTCAAACTGTGTTCCGTTGTCGGCAACAATTGCTCTTGGAATCCCAAATCTGGTGATGATGTTTTTCCAGATGAAGTTCTTCACATCCACATCTCGGATTTTGGCAAGGGGCTCTGCTTCTATCCATTTTGTGAAGTAGTCTGTTGTTACCAGTAGGTACTTCCGCTGCCCAGTTGCTTGGGGCAATTGTCCAACGAGATCCATGCCCCACTAGGCAAATGGCCAAGGGCTGGAAACAGGGTTCAGGTCAGCAGCTGGCTGATGTATCAACGGTGCAAACCTCTGGCATTGTTCACACTTCTTCACATAGGCTTCTGCATCTTTTTGCATATAGGGCCACCAATACCCCTGGGTAATGGCCCTATGAGCTAACGATCTGCCCCCTGCGTGGCTTCCACAAACTCCTTCATGAATTTCGTACAAAAAGTCTTCGACCTGAAGAGGGTGTACACACCTTAAAAGAGGTCCAGTGAAGGATCTTCTGTAAAGATGTCCTTCTGCTGTCAGGCTGAATCTTGCCGACTTCAGTCTGACCCTGTGTGCTTCCTTTCGATCTTCTGGCGGTTTTTCCTCGTTCAGGAATGCAACAATTGCATCCATCCAGCTTGGTCCCATGTCCACACATAATGCTTCTTGCATTGTGTGTGGTGACTCTATGCTCGGGCCTGATAGGTAATCGATCATTATTGTCCTCGTCTTTCCGGTTTGCATTGAGCTTGCTAAATTGGCCAACGCGTCAGCGTGGTTGTTATCTTCTCGGCTAACCTGAAGAAGTCGGCAGTTTTGAAACATGTCTGCCAGCCTGATGACTTCTTTTGTGTATGCCGACATCCTTTCATCTCGGGCAGCAAACTCTCCTGTAGTTTGATTCACTATAAGTTGTGAGTCACAAAAAACTATTACCTCATCTGCCTCTGCTGCTACTGCCAGCTTCAGTCCAGCAATCAATGCTTCATACTCTGCCTCATTGTTCGAGGCTTTGAACCCCAATCGAATAGACTGTTGTAGACACCCCATTTTTGATCAACCTTAAGACTCGGACGTCACCGATTGAGCGCTCGGTGATGTTGCATACTGTGCTCGTTCGGAAGCCTCAGAGTTGCGGCCGTGCGCCCTGCCTCCGGACTACCGAACTCTCTTCTGTGCCTTGTCTCGGTTTGCGAACCAGGCTCGATTTTTCTCTGTTTTCTTTCCTGAGGGGAGGGAGTGGTCCCGTAGACTATCTCTCAGTGGCCGTGGGCTACTTTTCGTGGCCGTAGGCCATTTTTCCCATTTCGGAGCCCGGTTCCCGGTTTTCGGAGCCGTTAGGCCGTGTGCCTCGGTTCGGGACCGCCCAACCATCTCCGATTTCTTCGGTTTTTGGCATGCATCTCATTTACTCCCATTTAAGGGACACTGGGGGCTCAGAGACCCACTTCGCAGCCGAACACCACTTCCGGCGGCCCATTTTCGGATCCGAACAGGCGTTTTAGCCCCGAGCATTCATTTTGCATCGATGTCTGTTCATTTTTGGCAGACACCTCTGTTTGGTCCTTCTGAGGGACACTGGGGTCTCTGAGACCCACTTCGCAATTAACACCACTTAGGTGCGTGAGCCCATTTTCGGATCGAACCACGCGGTTTTGGCCCGAGCATTCATTTTGCATCGATGTCTGTTCATTTTTGGCGGACACCTCTGTTTGGTCCTTCCGAGGGACACTGGGGCTCGAGACCCACTTGACCGAACACCACCGGTGCGTGACCCATTTTCGGGATCCCGAACCGCGCGGTTTTGGCCCCGAGCATTCATTTTGCATCGATGTCTGTTCATTTTTGGCAGACACCTCTATTTGGTCCTTCCGAGGGACACTGGGGTCTCTGAGACCCACTTCGCAGCCGAACACCACTTCCGGTGCCCGGCAGCCCATTTTCGGGATCCCGAACCGCGCGGTTTTGGCCCCGAGCATTCATTTTGCATCGATGTCTGTTCATTTTTGGCGGACACCTCTGTTTGGTCCTTCCGAGGGACACTGGGGTCTCAGAAACCCACTTCGCAGCCGAACACCACTTCCGGTGCCCGGCAGCCCATTTTCGGGACCCCGCGCGGTTTTGGTCCCCGAGCTTTCGTTTTGCATTAGTTTTTGTTCAATTTTGGCAGGTACCTCTGTTTCATCATTCCGAGGAACACTGCGGTCTCAGTTGCCCACTTCGTGGCCGAACAAAATCTTTTTCTTTTGCCCTCAAAATATCTAGATATTTTGCCCTCAAAATATCTAGATATTTGGGGAGAGATATTTCCATCTTTTTGGCTATAAAACCAGCAACTTCCAGCTGGGGGAAGGGTTAGAAAAACTCTTTGAGAGCTCCATACACACCTCTCCTCTCCCTCTCCATTTCCAAGCTTCAAACATCCAAGTTTGCTTCCAATCCTTCATCAACTCCAAGCTCTACCTCCACCATCTCCATTTCAGCAACAAAGGGAGCTTCTTCAAGGCCTAAGGATCAGCAAATTGAGGCTACAAGGCAGCAAAAGAATTGTCTTCAAGGGTAAGCATTCAAATCCCTTTTTCTTGCATAATCTTGAGTCAAATATTTACTTTATTTCCTTTTAGTTTTTGGCTTTGACACCTACTGCTTTTGTGCTCATTTTGAGCCCCTCTACAACATTGTAGAAGGGCTCAACTTCATTTGGTGTCTCCATGATAGACCTCTTTCAATATCCCTCCTTAGGCCATTAATTTGCATGCTTTTCTAGACTCATTTGGCTCCGGATTTTGGCCTTCATCAGGCCTAGACAAAGTCTTATTTTTGTCTCCTTGTCATGTTTTGTTTAGGGTCTTAAGACATTTGGTGTATATTTTTGGTACTTCCTTTGAAATTCTTTCATTTTACCGTAAATTTGCATGCTTTGTTAGACTTGTTTAGATACTGTTTTGAGCCTCCATCAGGCTTAGAGAGTGTCTTGTTTTGGTCTATTCTACACTTTTTGTCAAGGGTCTTAAGTGGTTTGGTCATTGCTCATGATACCTCTCTTTATAGCCCCTTTTTGCATGCTATGTTTAGCATATATACATACTGATTTAGAGGTTGTCATCTCTTGCATTTGTGCATATTTTTGTTCCATCTTCAATGTTGTAGAACTGATTTTTTGGGTTTGAGCATTGTAGATATCACTTGCTTTGTAAATCCTCTCTTTTTCCGTATTTTTGCAAGCTATTGTTGTCATATCTATGGTTACAATTTGGCCATGTTTTGTACTGGAAAGATGCTATTTTTGGGGCTGCCTTGCTACTGTTTTTTCTGTCATGTGCCAATTTTGCATGTTTAGCATAGCCGTAGGCCATTTCGGGCACTTAGAATTACATTTCGGGATGATTTCATGCATTGATTGTCATTTCGTATCATTTCGGGGCTGTTTTCCCCTTTATTTAGTGGCTGAAATTTGGTTTGCATGCTTGCATATCATTTCCCATGTCATTTTATGCCTTAATGCATTGCCTCGGTTTGCGTGCCCGTGGGCACGCACTTCGAGGCACTCCGTTTTCATTCATCGGCATCCCATGTGAGTGCGGCTGAGGCCCTCTCATGTTGGTATAAGCCCAATTTGCATTTCGCATGTCATTCCGCATCGTCTCGGTTTGCGTGCCCGCGGGCACGCATTTCGAGGCAGCTCTTTTTATCCGATGGCAGCTTATGTGAGTGCGGCTGAGGCTCTCTCATGTTAGTGTAAGCCCAATTTGCATTTTACATCTCATTTCTGTACCATTTTCATGCCTTAGTGCATTTCCTCGGTTTGCGTGCCCGTGTGCACGCATTTCGAGGCATCTCCTTTTATCATTATGGCAGCCTATGTGAGTGCGGCGAGGCTCTCTCATGTTGGCGTAAGCCCATTACTGCATTCCATATGCTATTTTATGCATTCCTCGGTTTGCGTGTCCGCGGGCACGCATTTCGAGGCAGCTTTATTTTCATCCGACGGCAGCTTATGTGAGTGCGGCTGAGGTCCTCTCATGTTGGCGTAAGCCCAATTTGCATTCCGTATGCCATTTCATTCCATTTTATCATCGCCTCAGTTTGCGTGCCTGTGTGCACGCAATTGGCTGCCGGTTTATCCGATTTGCATTTCATCATCGCCTCGGTTTGCGTGCCTGTGTGCACGCATTTCGAGGCACTTCGGTTTTATCCGATTTGCATTTTGACATCGCCTCGGTTTACGTGCCTGTGGGCACGCATTCCGAGGCACTTCGGTTTTATCCGATTTTCTATTTTATCATCGCCTCGGTTTGCGTGCTTGTGGGCACGCATTTCGAGGCACTTCGGTTGTATCCGATTCTCGTCTCATTTCATCATTGTCTCGGTTTGCGTGCCTGTGGGCGCGCATTTCAAGGCACTTCGGTTGTATGCAATTTTTGTCTCATTTCATCATCGTCTCGGTTTGCGTGCCTGTGGGCGCGCATTTCAAGGCACTTCGGTTGTATCTGATTTTCGTCCCATTTCATCTTCGCCTCGGTTTGCGTGCCTGTGGGCGCACATTTCGAGGCACTTCGGTTGTATCCGTTTTTTCATCGCATTTCATCATCGCCTCGGTTTTGCGTGCACGTGGCGCATTTGAGGCACCGGTTTATTCGATTTCTATTTCATCATCGCCTCGGTTTGCGTGCACGTGGGCGCATTTGGCTGCCGTTTTATCCGATTCCCATTTCGAGGCATTACATTTTATCCGCTTTACATTTCATGCCATCGCCTCGGTTTTGCGTGTCGCGCACGCATTTCGAGGCATCTCATTTTCATCATTCCGACATCCTATGTGAGTGTGGCTGAGGCTCCCTCATGTTGGTATAAGCCCATCATTGCATTTTGCATGTCATTTCGCATTCCTCGGTTTGCGTGCCTGTGGGCACGCATTTCGAGACATCTCATTTTCATAGCATTGCGCATGCTAGGTTGTATATTAGTTGCATTGCATGCATATCATGCATATCATGCATATTGCACGGGAAACGAGGCACGTTTTGTACTCCGAGTAACGGAACGAGTCTCAATTCCCAAGTCACCACCACTCCGGATTACCCATGATGGAGTTAGGTTTTGTTGTCGCATTCATACGCATTCATCCCTATATTGAGTTGTGCAATCCGATTCCTCGGCCATCATGCATCGGTATGCGTGATTGGTGGCACGAGGATCGAGGCATGCATACATTTGTGAAGTTCATTGCTATGCCCTTTTCCTGCTCTCTGTTACAGCAAAATCGAGGATCAACAACTTTTGAGTCGTGGCGCCTTTCGAGAAATCTGCAAGCGAGGCTAATCGGGGCATCGGTGGATTTCCACCGAGGCAATAGACACTATACATCGAAGCAAGGCATCCACGGCTTGCATGCCGTTTACCGCTTTCCAAGTTTAATTTGTTAATCTGTATTATTCTTTCATTTTGGATTTGTATTATTATTTTATTGGACCCTCTGTGAGGGCAATGTTGTAATAAGGGTGTGTGAGTGTGATGTATGTCTTCCAACCCCATTTCTTTCTCCTTTTATTTATCCGCTTACAATGGTTAGATATAGGGCATATTTCAATTAGCATCTGACATGACAAAGATGTTTGCATCATTCATCTGTTTTGCACGCACCGGGCTCGGCGCATCATACCAACTGCATCTGTATTTCAATTCCAAGTTGAGTACTTGATAGCTGTTGCATCTCATATGCCATGTTTAGAATAGCCGAGCCTGCTATAGTTTGCATCTTTGCATGTATTGCATTAGGCATTGCCGTATATTTAGGATCATGCATGATTTCTAATCAGTTTTCTGTTTTGGCTTGGAGTACTCGGTGAGTTTTATGCTTTAGCATCCTTGCATGCGTGTGAGTGTTTCCATGATAGCATGCTTGCCATGAGGCTATGTGCTTATGTGATATAACTGCCTTGAATGCCTGTGGGTGAAGGTTGAGTTATCTGAATTAGGACAATTCATGAAATGTTTGTTTTAAGCCCACTAGATTGTGGCAAAACCATGTTTTCTAAGCCCACCCGAGGGTGGCAAATCCGCATTTTAGCCTGCCTGCGGGCAGCACCATCACACTATTTTCAAACAAACAAACATGAAATGTTTTGTTCCAATTCAGACGGCCCGGTCTATACTTGTTTGCTGCGCGCATCACGTAGTAACCTAGGCTAATAACCGGAATAAGAACGCACAAAGTTTTCAAAAACAGATATCATGATTAGTAGAGGCCGGTCTTTGACCGGGCGAGAGGGGGTGCTCACGATGTGACCTTCCCTAATCGTACCCAAGTTCCCGAGCCAACTTTGGTGATGACGGACACGTGGCCTTCGGCACTGAGTTAGGGTTTCCTAAATTTCCCATTTAAAAAATATTTAGGTGGCGACTCTGTTATCTGGCAAAGCAGTCCATGTTTGGCACTTCTTTCAAAAAAATCTGTTTTTCTCAAAAACGATTTGCCGGATTTGGACTCTTTGGTTCAAGATTTGGAACCGCAACAAAATCGAGTCCGAATCAGAGCGAGGTCCCCATGGGCGTTATTCTGATTTGGCGACTCTGCTGGGGAGTTAGAGAACTTGACTCGAACTCATGATATCTGGTTTTGACTACGCTTGTGTGTTTCTTTGCATTGCATTTGCATTGGTGCGCCTAGGACATCGTGTTTGCCATCTGCTATTCTGGCGGTTTCTTGGGAGGCTTGTCTTGTCAAGGCATGTCCATAAAATTTGATCGATTCGGGCTCTGCCGATGTAGAACACAAACCCGGTTTCTGGGGCACCCTGACCATTCGACCTAGTGCATATTCGGATCCATAGTGACCATTCCAAACTAGGACATGTTGCTTCCCGGTTTATAGGTTGTTTGAAGCCGCAAGTGCGTGGTGAAACTCTAGTTCACGACAAAATAGGGCAGAAACCCTACCCCAACATAGGGGTGTTTTGGCTCTCACTTATACATTATGTGCTTGATAGAGTGCGTCTCTACAGGGAATGCATGTATCAGTTTTTGAGTTTGGGCATCAGGCCTGCGGGCACCAATTCAGTATTTTGGGCATCAGCCTACGCACCGATTCGATGCTTTGGGATTGATTTTACACGAGGATATCACCTTCTGAGCGGAATTTTGGGCGAAATTGATGAGGCACACTCATTCGATTATGCTCGTATCTGTTCAGGTGAAATCAGGCTGAGATGCTGTCTGTTTTCTCTTTTGCTAGGTAGTCTTGGGAACCATAGCTTTAGAAGGCTCCACTATCCCCAGTACATTGAACTAGTCTCGATAGACTTTGTGGTCGAGAAATTTGATCCAAGAAACCGGTGTTCTTCCGTGAGGCAAGGCAAAAAGGCGATTAGGGCTCACCGGTTCATCGATCCGCCGGATCAGATCACATTACCTCGATCGGAGCACTAGCATTTACCTCTATCATGGCGCGACCCTCGGCAAATTGGAGGATTTCTTGATCCATTTCGACAATCGGTGGATTATTTGCAACAAGACATGGTTAGGCAAGCCGAAACATTGCAGAATATGATATTCAAATTTAAGGACCTCCGTGACATCGGGGTTCAAATCAAGGAGGCCATCCGACAAGGGATCATTGTGGAAGATAATGAGCCGTCAAAGAAGGATGTTGTTCACAGTTCTAATGTTACCACTGATGGTAGCACAGCTGTGGAATGCTCAGAAGTAGACCCTGTCACCACTTCCCTCATTAGCCAAAGACCAACCATTTCAACTCGACCCCAAGCCCGAAAATTCCATCCTCTTTACATGAGTCTCTCCCAAGCTTTGAAAAAGCTGCAAGAAGAAGGGCACCTAGAACTCCTAGAACCCCAACCCCTTCCAAACCCTCTTCCGCCAAGATATGACCCAGCTAAATACTGTGCCTACCATCAACAGCACGGTCATGATACGAACCGTTGCATCCGCCTTCGCCATAAGATTCAGGATCTTATTGACGAAGAGACCCTAGCTCCACCAAAAGGACCTCAGGTTAGTACTGACCCATCACCTCTACATCTCAACCTCATCCATATATTACCGTCCACCTTCGACCCCAGCATATACATCACTCCGGCCCATCTACCCAAGCCTGAGGTGTTTATCCCGGAAAGCATGGACATATGCATGATGGGTGCATCTGGACCCCAGTCATCCCAAACCCGTGAGCCCACTACTTCTGAGCTAAAAAGAATGATCATAGATCTCCAAAGGATTGTGACAGATCTAGCCTCTGGGACATTGGCTCCATCATCGACCACAGCACATGCTAAGAGTTTCACGACAAAAGGCTCCCTAGTCTTGGGGCGGGCTGCATTTGAGGAAGGCCAATCCCTTGGCAAAGTGGAGGCGAGTGGAAAGAACAAGATAGGGGCGGACATGGATCCCCATGAGCATCTTCTGTTGGCTGTTGAGGCTTTGAAAGCCGAGGGACTGAACAAAGAACAAGTCCTCACAGTTGTTGCAAAAGCTGTGGATGACACTTTCGCTATTCAAGTTAAGGGCAGTTTGAATCAAAGGGAAAACCGGGGGAAGGGCCGTTATACCAGAGGCAATCCTGTTAGCTCTAACCCTCCACTCAGAAGAGATCAGCAAACCAGGGCACTGCCAATCCTTTTGCTTGACGCTGGTAAAATCCACAAACCGAAATACCAACCCCGAGGTCGGAGGGTCTTCCATGCCCTCCACATGCCTTTGTCCTGACTTTCCAAATCCTTGTAGGGCACGGCCATCTCAAACCCCTTGAGCCTCGGCCTCTCCCGAACCCTCTTCCGGCAACACATGATGCTACCCAGTATTGCGCGTACCATCAGCAAACCGGCCATACTCACGGCATCGCTTCCGTCTTCGCCATGAAGTACAGGATCTATTTGACAACGGAGTTGTCCTCCCGCCAAGCTCTGCAAAGTCTATCGGCACTGGGTCAGTGAACTTGGGGGATAATGTGATTATGTGATCAAGAGATGAACCACCTGCGGATGGCACTCAGATTACTCCAGACGTGGGAATGGCACGCACTGTTCTGAGCAATGTGCAAATACCAGTTTTTGTGCTTTCTGACTTGGGTATTGGGTCAGTTTTTGCTACTTTGTTTTGAGTCTGTCCTTTTGTTTTGAGTCAGTCTCTTTTGTTGTGGGTCTGTCTTGTTGTATTGAGTCGGTCCTGTTGTATAGGAGTCAGGTGATTCCGGGGGTGTCACTTAGGGCGTCACCATTTTATTTCGTGTTTGTCTTTTCGTTTTGTTTTGAGTCTGTTTCTGCCAGGGAGCCAGTTATGCCAACAGATTTTGAATGAAACAGCAGTGATTTCCACGCTCTTGTATTTGCTTCTGCCGTGTGCTAGTTGTGCCGGGATTTGAATGAAATGGCAGTGCACTCCACCTGCTCTCTTGTGCCTTGAAGTCATTATATTGACCTAAGTTTTTCAAAACCTTTTTGAACACTGCGGTGAAAACAAAGAGGGAGGAATTCCTCGGGATTTACAAAACTTTGATCAAATTGAGAGAAAGAGAGGCGTGCTAAGTCCTTAATGAATGAAATCATGCTTGTTAGTGTGAGTACTGAGAAGGACCCTAGCTTTGATCCAGATTGGTCCTACACTGTCTTCAGCGCGATCAATTTGTCGCTTTCTTAAAAACTTTCAAAAAATATTTTGCGCGGTCCTGCGAAGACATGTGTGGAATCGCTCTTGAGATTGTGCAGCTTAGGATCGCTCTCAGCCTCGAGACTCGACCCCCCCTTGGCTTTCAAACCCTGAACGTGCATTCAGAATGTTCAACGGTCGACCACAATGCAAGACCTGTGGGGCGGTTGAAGCGACCCTCGAACAAGAGGCACCAAAGTCGGATCAAGAAGGCCGGGCCTCATCGGAAGAAGCTTGCAAAGCTAGATCGAAGCACCCTCGAACTAGGGGCAAAAATATCCGATGTGCTCGAAGAGCCAAAGGTGGATCATACGTAAATCAATACAACGACCATTCTCACGGATACAAGGGCTTCAATCTCAAAACCATTTGGCATGGACTTGTTACACTTTTACCCTTTGAGAGGCTCATTTGGGCGAAAACCGGAAGAGGCGACCCAGGCAAAAGTTAGAGCAAAGAAAAGAATGAAAAAAAGAAAAAAAAGAGAAAAAATGCAAAGATACAAAAAATGCAAAAAGAAAAGAAAAGAAAAGAAAATGCAAAAAAAAGAAAGAAAAAAAAGGAATGAAAAGAATAGAAAAAAAAAAAAAAGAAAGAAGAACAAAGCTCGCAAGGTCGAAAACCTGCAATAGGCGCCTTGGCAAAAGTTAGAGCATAAAAGGAGAGGTTAAATACCCGAGTGTACCCTAACCCCGAACTACGTAAGGCTTGATTCCCATCTTTGGGATACGTAGGCAACTTCATCCTGAAGTCCAGCCGTAAAACGCTTCAATTTGATTGTGTCCATGTGATGGTTCTGGTCATCTTTGTCTTCTCTGTATCTGAGGATTTGATTGTGTTCGTTACTCTGAGGATTGACTACAATGCGCCACGGTGACATCCAAACAAGGGGCAACTTTCCGTTGCCATTCAAAACGCCACGGTTTCATTTCAAACAAGGGGCAACTCTCCGTTGCCATTCAATGCGCCGCGGTGCCGTTCAAACAAGGGGCAACTTTCCGTTGCCATGCAGCTCTCTTCAAGCACGGGGCAGTTTTCCCTTGGATCCGAGGTTGTGCATCTCAGGAGTAAGTTTCATGCTCGTTGAGCAAGTGGCCGTGTGCAAAAATAGTTTTTGAGAATTTTTACTAAGGTTGACTATTTTCTCGAAAATTGTTCCATTTTTTTTTAAAAACTGGACCATTTCTTGGACCCAAAAAGGAAAATTTTCAGTGCTCATAGCCTGACTTGCGTGATTTCAAATCAAAAATTGAACAAACATGTTAATCTAACCCTCATATTGGTCAAAATTGTTTTAGTAGAAAGCAAAAATGGTCGAAACGATAAACTAGGGGCACAGTGGAGTAAGGTGTTCTGTCTTTTCCCTGTTATCAATGCATTTGCCAAGAAGGGCACTCTATATGCCAAGAAAAAGGGCACAATTGAAGCTAACAACAAAGTGCTGAAGGCTCTCTCACCCTCCAAGCAGCGAGGTATCAAGCCAAGTGCGAAGCACAAACGGGAATGGATCAAGATATTCCACTCTCTCATCTTGACAGATCTGATCACGTCCAAGCTCCCCGGCAGAGCATCATCAACCGGTGTCAACTGCAGATTTGCTACACACTCATTTGTAGCACAACCCCTCTGTGGGAGGAATTCGCTAGCTGCATGCAGAAGAAAGAAAATCTAGCAGAATGCTAGAGGCACGAGCCCACAACTTGCTGTTTATCCATCAACCACCTAGGGGAGGGATTGAAAAATTAGAGATTGAAGAATAGAGAGATGTGCGATGAGAGAAAAAGTGAGAAAAGGGTTTTTTCAGAAAAACAGAGCTTGAGGGCCGAGTGATGTGAGAATCACAAATAAGAAAGGATGGGAAACATACCCGGTGAAACAGGCTCCCTGTGCACGTCTGAGTGTCGTGTCTTTTTGTTTTATCTCGATCCTTGTTTTGAGTCGTCTCGAGTGTTACTCGATGTGTCTAGGTTATGTGCCTTTTGTTTTCTTGTTGAGTCGTAGTGTGCTGTATTCAGTCGTAGGCTCAATACCCAGTTGAGAACTTATGCTCACTCTCAATTTCAAAAAATCGTTTTGTGCTCCGAGTGCCGTGCCGTTCTCCACATTTGTGCAAAATATAATTTGTTCTTTCATAAAACTGCAGTGTTCAACCCAGGTCATGTGAGAACAGTGAAACCAGGACCTGTCTGAAGCCATGAGTTTCGGGCTGCAAAGCAAAAGCAAAAGAGGAAAATGTCAAGCATCTGAGTTTGTTCCAACTTCAGTAAGTTCCGAGACTATACTCCGTGTGTACCTCTTCAGGTCTTGCCAATGTTCCGACGTATGAGTGTGCCTCTACCTCAAGCTCAAAATCAAGTCTACTTCAAGCCAGAATGGCGATCAGGAGTGCTCTCCCTGAGTACCATTCCCTACCAGAGGCATCTTGGCCGTGTTTGCGATGAGTTCCTAGGAGACCAACTGCGACGGTGGAAATTAGAGTTCGAATGGCCGTGGCCTAGAACGCAAAGGTTCGGGATTTTCGAGACTAAAGTCTGGTTTAAATACCCAGAGGCGCGCCCTCGGCTTGAAATCTGTATGGAAGCCCCATAGGTTGAGATAGCATGTATGCACCTCAATTCTGGATACTGAACCAACCTAGTCTGTCACCCCGTTGGAGAATAGGGAAAGTTGTGAGTGTGATCAGGAAGACAGGCGGCAGCCGTGGCTCCCACATGCAGATATTGTTACTTGTTAGCATTCCAGAGCCTTTGTGCTGTGTGTTCAAGGTAAAGTGTTCGAAGAGCACAAGGGGAGATCCCCATCAGAGTAGAGCGGTTCACCGCCACTCACCTCATGAGGCGCTTTCTAAAACGCCGCTTTGTCCATTTATTGCTTTCCTTAAGCATCATGCATTGTAATGCATTGTACCTGTTAAGTTTCTTTCTCAGTCATGCACGATATTGTATGTACGGTTCATTCAAAAAAAAAAGGTTCCGTTTGAGATCATTCACTTAGTGTATCAATCACACTTTATTTGCTTCACTCAGTGTATCTAACACACTTCATTTGCTTTTGTGTATCTATCACCTTCATTTGCTTTAGTGTATCAATCACACTTCATTCATTTTGTGTATCACACACATTCTCATTTAAGTACATCTATCACGCTTTGTGTTCGTTTTTAGTGTATTTATCACACCCATTCTCACTTAAGTGCATCTATCACACTTTGTGTTCACCTTTAGTGTATCCATTACACTTATTCACTTAGTGCATCTATCACACTTTGTGTTCACATTCAGTATATCAATCATACTTTGTTCACTTAGTGCATCTATCACATTTTGTGCTTGTCTTTTGTGTATCGATCACACACACTCACATCATTGTTTCCCCGGTTAAAACCTTCCCTCTCGCCGTATGAAATACGTTGAGATACGCTTGTTGGTTACACCATTGTTTCCCCGGTTAAAACCTTCTCTCTCTCCGTATGAAATACGTTGAGATACGCTTGTTGGTTACACCATTGTTTCCCCGGTTAAAACCTTCCCTCTCTCCGTATGAAATACGTTGAGATACGCTTGTTGGTTACACCATTGTTTCCCCGGTTAAAACCTTCCCTCTCTCCGTATGAAATACGTTGAGATACGCTTGTTGGTTACACCATTGTTTCCCCGGTTAAAACCTTCCCTCTCTCCGTATGAAATACGTTGAGATACGCTTGTTGGTTACACCATTGCTTCCCTGGTTAAAACCTTCCCTCTCTCCGTATGAAATACGTTGAGATATGCTTGTTGGTTACACCATTGTTTCCCCAGTTAAAACCTGCCCTCTCTCCGTATGAAATACGTTGAGATACGCTTGTTGGTTACACCATTGTTTCCCCGGTTAAAACCTTCCCTCTCTCCGTATGAAATACGTTGAGATATGCTTGTTGGTTACACCATTGTTTTCCCAGTTAAAACCTTCCTCTCTCCGTATGAAATACGTTGAGATACGCTCTGTTGGTTATACCATTGTTTACCCGGTTTCTATCTTTTCCTCTCTTGCGTGTGATACGCTGATAGACGACCCTTTCTTCTCTTGCGTGTGACACGCTGAGAAACTTACCTTTCCTCTCTTGCGTGTGATACGCTGAGAGGTTTACCTTCTTCCTCTCTTGTGTGTGATCTGTGAGAGATGTCTTGTGTGAGACTCCGGGTACTCTCGGTAGTCACTTTAAGCCTTCTCCGTGTGAGACACGACGAGAATTGAATAATTCTCCGCATTCCTAACTGCATGAAATGTAGTTGTTGCTTTGCATTCTTGCTTAAAACTGTTGCATCTATTTGTCAATACTTACTTCATTACAGCTTGCTGCATTTGTATGATCACCTGGCTTCGTGCCTATTCTTTTGCATTTTGCCCCATTTTGCCGGCGGGCACACATTCTTTGCTTATCTTGTATGATTGTCTAAGTCTTCGGCCTTGTCAAAAATGGGTCGTCTCTAGGCTTTGACATTCACTCCCGTCATTCTTATGACTTTCGAGTTCTGTCAAAGAGGGGCAACTGTAGACACCCCATTTTTGATCGACCTTAAGACTCGGACGTCACCGATTGAGCGCTCGGTGATGTTGCATACTGTGCTCGTTCGGAAGCCTCAGAGTTGCGGCCGTGCGCCCTGCTTCCGAACTACCGAACTCTCTTCTGTGCCTTGTCTCGGTTTGCGAACCAGGCTCGATTTTTCTCTGTTTTCTTTCCTGAGGGGAGGGAGTGGTCCCGTAGACTATCTCTCAGTGGCCGTGGGCTACTTTTCGTGGCCGTAGGCCATTTTTCCCATTTCGGAGTTCGGTTTTGAACCGTTAGGCCGTGTGCCTCGGTTCGACCGCCCAACCATCTCCGATTTCCCGGTTTTTGGCATGCATCTCATTTACTCCCATTTAAGGGACACTGGGGCTCGAGACCCACTTAGCGAACACCACTTCCGGTGCCGGACCCATTTTCGGGATCGAAGTTTTGGCCCCGAGCATTCATTTTGCATCGATGTCTGTTCATTTTCCCGAGACCCAACACCACACACCTGCCCGGTGGACCCCATTCCGGATCGGCCGGCGCGTTTTAGCCGAGCATTCATTTGAACACCACTTCCCCATTTTCGGGATCCCGAACCGCGCGGTTTTGGCCCCGAGCATTCATTTTGCATCGATGTCTGTTCATTTTTGGCAGGTACCTCTATTTCATCATTCCGAGGAACACTGCGGTCTCAGTTTCCCACTTCGTGGCCGAACAAAATCTTTTTCTTTTGCCCTCAAAATATCTAGATATTTTGCCCTCAAAATATCTAGATATTTGGGGAGAGATATTTCCATCTTTTTGGCTATAAAACCAGCAACTTCCAGCTGGGGGAAGGGTTAGAAAAACTCTTTGAGAGCTCCATACACACCTCTCCTCTCCCTCTCCATTTCCAAGCTTCAAACATCCAAGTTTGCTTCCATTCCTTCATCAACTCCAAGCTCTACCTCCACCATCTCCATTTAAGCAACAAAGGGAGCTTCTTCAAGGCCTAAAGATCAGCAAATTGAGGCTACAAGGCAGCAAAAGAATTGTCTTCAAGGGTAAGCATTCAAATCCCTTTTTCTTGCATAATCTTGAGTCAAATATTTACTTTATTTCCTTTTAGTTTTTGGCTTTGACACCTACTGCTTTTGTGCTCATTTTGAGCCCCTCTACAACATTTTAGAAGGGCTCAACTTCATTTGGTGTCTCCATGATAGACCTCTTTCAATATCCCTCCTTAGGCCATTAATTTGCATGCTTTGCTAGACTCATTTGGCTCCGGATTTTGGCCTTCATCAGGCCTAGACAAAGTCTTATTTTTGTCTCCTTGTCATGTTTTGTTTAGGGTCTTAAGACATTTGGTGTATATTTTTGGTACTTCCTTTGAAATTCTTTCATTTTACCGTAAATTTGCATGCTTTGTTAGACTTGTTTAGATACTGTTTTGAGCCTCCATCAGGCTTAGAGAGTGTCTTGTTTTGGTCTATTCTACACTTTTTGTCAAGGGTCTTAAGTGGTTTGGTCATTGCTCATGATACCTCTCTTTATAGCCCCATTTTTTTGCAGGCTATGTTTAGCATATATACATACTGATTTAGAGGTTGTCATCTCTTGCATTTGTGCATATTTTTGTTCCATCTTCAATGTTGTAGAACTGATTTTTTGGGTTTGAGCATTGTAGATATCACTTGCTTTGTAAATCCTCTCTTTTTCCGTATTTTTGCAAGCTATTGTTGTCATATCTATGCTTACAATTTGGCCATGTTTTGTACTGGAAAGATGCTATTTTTGGGGCTGCCTTGCTACTGTTTTTGCTGTCATGTGCCAATTTTGCATGTTTAGCATAGCAGAGCCATTTGAACACTTAGAATTGCATTTCGGGATGATTTCATGCATTGATTGTCATTTCGTATCATTTCGGGCTGTTTTCCCTTTATTTAGTGGCTGAAATTTGGTTTGCATGCTTGCATATCATTTCCCATGTCATTTTATGCCTTAATGCATTGCCTCGGTTTGCGTGCACGCACTTCGAGGCACTCCTTTTTCATTCATCGGCATCCCATGTGAGTCTTGGTGAGGCCCTCTCATGTTGGTATAAGCCCAATTTGCATTTTACATCTCATTTACGTACCATTTTCATGCCTTGGTGCATTTTCTCGGTTTTGCGTGCATGTGCACGCATTTCGAAACATCTCCTTTATCATTATGGCGGCCTATGTGAGTGCGAGACTCTCTCATGTTGGCGTAAGCCCATTCTGCATTCCATATGCTATTTTATGCATTCCTCGGTTTGCGTGTCCGGGCACGCATTTCAGGCGACTTTATTTTCATCGTGGCGGCTTATGTGAGTGCGGTGAGGTCCTCTCATGTTGGCGTAAGCCCAATTTGCATTCCGTATGCCATTTCATTCCATTTTGTCATCGCCTCGGTTTACGTGCCTATGGGCACGCATTCCGAGGCACTTCGATTTTATTCGACTTTCTATTTCATCATCGCCTCGATTTGCGTGCTTGTGGGCACGCATTTCGAGGCACTTCGGTTTTATCCGATTTTCTATTTCATCATCGCCTCGGTTTGCGTGCTTGTGGGCACGCATTTCGAGGCACTTCGGTTGTATCCGATTCTCGTCTCATTTCATCATCGTCTCGGTTTGCGTGCCTGTGGGTGCGCATTTCAAGGCACTTCGGTTGTATCCGATTTTCGTCTCATTTCATCATCGTCTCGATTTGCGTGCCTGTGGGCCCGCATTTCAAGGCACTTCGGTTGTATCCGATTTTCGTCTTATTTCATCATCGCCTCGGTTTGCGTGCCTGTGGGCGCGCATTTCGAGGCACTTCGGTTGTATCCGATTTTTGTCCCATTTCATCATCGCCTCAGTTTGCGTGCCTGTGGGCGCGCATTTCGAGGCACTTCGGTTGTATCCGTTTTTTCATCGCATTTCATCATCGCCTCGGTTTGCGTGCCTGTGGGCGCGCATTTTGAGGCACTTCGGTTTTATCCGATTTTTATTTCATCATCGCCTCGGTTTGCGTGCCTGTGGGCGCGCATTTCGAGGCACTTCGATTTTATCCGATTCCCATTTCGAGGCATTCTGTTTTATCCGCTTTACATTTCATGCCATCGCCTCGGTTTGCGTGTCCACGGGCACGCATTTCGAGGCATCTCATTTTCATCATTCCGGCATCCTATGTGAGTGTGGCTGAGGCTCCCTCATGTTGGTATAAGCCCATCATTGCATTTCGCATGTCATTTCGCATTCCTCGGTTTGCGTGCCTGTGGGCACGCATTTCGAGACATCTCATTTTCATAGCATTGCGCATGCTAGGTTGTATATTAGTTGCATTGCATGCATATCATGCATATCATGCATATTGCACGGGAAACGAGGCACGTTTTGTACTCCGAGTAACGGAACGAGTCTCAATTCCCAAGTCACCACCACTCCGGATTACCCATGATGGAGTTAGGTTTTGTTGTCGCATTCATACGCATTCATCCCTATATTGAGTTGTGCAATCCGATTCCTCGGCCATCATGCATCGGTATGCGTGATTGGTGGCACGAGGATCGAGGCATGCATACATTTGTGAAGTACATTGCTATGCCCTTTTCCTGCTCTCTGTTACAGCAAAATCGAGGATCAACAACTTTTGGTCGTGGCGCCTTTCGAGAAATCTTAAGCAGAGGCTAATCGGGGCATCGGTGGATTTCCACCGAGGCAGCCCAATAGACACTATACATCAGAAGCAAGGCATCCCCTGGCTTGCATGCCGCTTACCGCTTTCCAAGTTTAATTTGTTAATCTGTATTATTCTTTCATTTTCGGACTGTATTATTATTTTATTCGGACCCTCTGCGCGAGGGCAATGTTGTAATAAGGGTGTGTGAGTGTGATGTATGTCTTCCAACCCCCATTTCTTTCTCCCTTTTATTTATCCGCTTACAATGGTTAGATATAGGGCATATTTCAATTAGCATCTGACATGACAAAGATGTTTGCATCATTCATCTATTTTGCACGCACTGGGCTCGGCGCATCATACCAACTGCATCTGTATTTCAATTCCAAGTTGAGTACTTGATAGCTGTTGCATCTCATATGCCATGTTTAGAATAGCCGAGCCTGCTATAGTTTGCATCTTTGCATGTATTGCATTAGGCATTGCCGTATATTTAGGA
Source organism: Camellia lanceoleosa (assembly GCA_025200525.1). Classification (NCBI taxonomy): domain Eukaryota; kingdom Viridiplantae; phylum Streptophyta; class Magnoliopsida; order Ericales; family Theaceae; genus Camellia; species Camellia lanceoleosa. The sequence continues at coordinate 32,048,916 of CM045763.1, read as the reverse complement.
TCATGCATGATTTCTAATCAGTTTTCTGTTTTGGCTTGGAGTACTCGGTGAGTTTTATGCTTTAGCATCCTTGCATGCGTGTGAGTGTTGCCATGATAGCATGCTTGCCATGAGGCTATGTGCTTATGTGATATAACTGCCTTGAATGCCTGTGGGTGAAGGTTGAGTTATCTGAATTAGGACAATTCATCAAATGTTTGTTTTAAGCCCACTAGATTGTGGCAAAACCATGTTTTCTAAGCCCACCCGAGGGTGGCAAATCCGCATTTTAGCACACGGGCAAAGACCATCACACTATTTTCAAACAAACAAACATGAAATGTTTTGTTCCAATTCAGACGGCCCGGTCTATACTTGTTTGCTGCGCGCATCACGTAGTAACCTAGGCTAATAACCGAATAAGAACGCACAAAGTTTTCAAAAACAGATATCATGATTAGTAGAGGCCGGTCTTTGACCGGGCGAGAGGGGGTGCTCACGATGTGACCTTCCTAATCGTACCCAAGTTCCCGAGCCAACTTTGGTGATGACGGACCGCGTGGCCTTGACCTTGAGTTAGGGTTTCCTAAATTTCCCATTTAAAAAATATTTGGTGGCGACTCGTTATCCGCAAAGCGATCCATGTTTGGCACTTCTTTCAAAAAAATCTGTTTTTCTCAAAAACGATTTGCCGGATTTGGACTCTTTGGTTCAAGATTTGGAACCGCAACAAAATCGAGTCCGAACTGTAACGAGGTCCCCCGCGGGCGTTGTTACAACTGCTCCAATATCTCCCCATCGGGGGAAATTAACACTACTCCTGCCCCGGCCCCCTGCCGGTTTGAGCTCCCATCAACAAAAAGTTGAAAAGAGTCGCCGATGTAAATGCTGCAGGGTCTGAGTTTTTCCTTCCTCGATTCCTTACCCTTTGGCTGGGCTTCTCCTTCCTTGTTTGGACATCGTTCAACTCGGCTCAGCGGAGCCCGATGTTCGATGTACTCTGGCGAGAACTCGGCCACGAAGTCGGCCAAACTTGGCCCTTAATTGCTGTTCTCGGCCTGAACTCCAGGTCATATTGGCCCAAAACTACAGCCTATCTTGCGATTCGTCCAGTCAAGTCTCCTTGTTGCAATAAGGATTTTAGTGGGTGCTCTATCAGAACCACTATCTTGTGAGCCTGAAAATAATGGTTTAGCTTCTTTGAGGCCATTACCAAGGCCAGCATTAATTTCTCCAGTGGTAAATACCTTGTTTCTGCGTCAGCCAAGGTTTTACTTACATAGTAGACTGCCTTCTGCTCTCCCTTCTCTTCTCGGATGATCACAGCACTCACTGCATGCTCTGAAACTGCTAGGTATAAGAACAGTTCCTCCCCAGGTTGAGGTGTTGAGAGGACTGGAGCCGAGGTAAGGTACTTCTTCAGGTCAGCCAAAGCGGCCTCACATTCCTCTGTCCATAGAAAATCCGTGGCCTTTTTCACCAGATTGAAAAAAGGTTTACATTTGTCCGAACTTCGGCTTATGAACCTGTTTAGGGCTGCGGCCCTTCCAGTAAGCATCTGAACCTGTTTAGCCGATGTCAGACTCTGTAATTCCAGAATGGCCTTGATCTGATCTGGGCTAGATTCAATGCCCCTTCTAGTCACCAGGTATCCCAAGAACTTACCGGATCCGACTCCAAACGCGCATTTCGATGCGTTTAGTTGGAGCCGATATGTTTTGAGTATGTCAAAGACCTCTTCTAGGTCAGCAAGATGATCCTTTGGTTCCTTGGTCTTCACGACCATATCATCAATGTAGACTTCTACAGTTCGGCCAATCAAGTGTTTGAACATCTTGGTCACCAGCCTTTGGTAAGTTGCTCCTGCGTTCTTCAACCCAAAAGGCATGACTTCAGAATAAAGATACAAACCTTTCGGAGTGATGAACGCTGTCTGCTCTTCATCTGGGGGGTACATGGCTATCTGGTGATACCCCCTATATGCATCCAGGAAGCTCATCCTTCCATGTCCAGATGTGGCGTCCACCAACTGGTCAATCTTTAGCGGAGGAAGTCTTTGGGACAAGCTTTGTTCAAATTTGTGAAGTCTCGCAGACCCTCCACTTGCTATTCTTCTTCTTTACTACCACGGTATTTGATAACCACGTCGGATAATTGGCCTCTCGGATGGCCCTGGCCTCTAGAAGTCCGCTACTTCCTCTTCCCTTGCTTCGGCGTGCATCAACGCGTCGGTCTTACGGCTCGTTGTATTACGGGTTTGGCCGACACATCGCGTTGAGTCTATGGCATGTGACCTCGGGGTCAATGCCAGGCATTTCATAAGGTGTCCAGGCGAACACCTCAATATTCTTTCTCAGAAAGGCTTCTAACTCCCTTTCTTCTTCTTCGGCTAACCCTGTGCCGAGAAGAAAGAAGCGTTCCTCATCGCCCTCTTGGACGAAGATTTTCTTCAATGCTTCTTCACTTTTCTCGGTCGGCTCCTTGCCGACATCATCTAGGACCTTTATGTCCTCTTCTTCAACTTCTGCCTTCTCTGGTTCCCGAATGCTGCAGGTTAACTTCATTGCTGCCATGGAGCAATTTTTCGCCTGCAACTGATCATCTCTGACTTCCTCAATCCCATGTTTTGTTGGGAACCGCAGTAGTTGATGCAATGTCGAGGGGACTGCCCCCATTGCATGCAACCACGGCCTCCCCAAGATGATGTTGTAGGGCGAGGGCGTGTCGATCACAATGAATTCTGTCTTGATCTTTTTCGTGCCAGCTTGTACCTCCAAGCTTGTTGCGCCTAAAGGCCATGTCGGCGTCCCATTGAAGCCGACCATTGGGCCGTTGGACTGCTCCATGTCATCAGGGTGAAGGCCTAACTTCTTGTAACATCTGACATACATGATGTCGCAGGAGTTGCCTTGATCAATCAAGATGCGTTTCACCTGGCACTCCCCAACCTGGAGGGATACTACCAGGGCATCATTGTGCGGGTGCTGAACCATGTCGAGGTCGGCCTCTGTGAAGGTTATCATCGGTCCTTGGCAATCTTCAGGCCGAGATCTTTTCAGTCCGACCTGGTTGACGTGCTGCAGGTGTTTTACCCTCTGTGTCTCCCCCCGTATGTCGTTTTCATTCACCTTTGAGTGGATCACGTTAACCACCCGAGGTCCACCTGCCTGTGGTTGCTGCGTTGGGGGGGGCAGGACTGCTGGTGCTTGAGGCAATCGTGCCTGCTCTTCCCTGGTTCTGGCTTCATCCACAAGGTCTCTTAAATGGCCTTGCCTCACCAGATCTTCTAAGTGTGCTTTAAGGGCTTTGAAACCCTGAGTTGGGTGACCCTGCTCATTGTGGTAGGCACAACGCCTACCAAGGTTTCTCCCCATAAATTCTCCTGGTGCTCTTCTGGCATACCAAGTAGGTGATTTCGAATTTGGTCAAGGACTTTTGGACGGAATTGAACACCGTAAATCCTTTGCTTGTAGCCCTCAACTCTCTCTGTTTGTTCTGTCCATTGTTACCTCGGCCTCGCTTGGCAAGCCGTTGCCCTTTCAACCGTCTCCTTATTCCCGATGTATCTTCCTCGGCTCGCATACTTCTCGATTCTCGCCATGAGCTCTTCCATACTCTTTGGCGGGGTTTTTGCCAAGGACTTCCATGATGGGCAGTCATCCTTGAGCCGTTCTTGAAAGAGACGACCGCTACCTCCTGGTTGCATTCAGGTAATCGAATGAAAACCTCCTAGTACCGCATTGCTTTGGCTCAGAGGCTCTCATCTCTGCCGATCTTCACTGCCATCAATGCAACCACCCTCAATAATTGCGGTTTGTTTGTTATGAACACGGCCACAAACATCTCGGCCAGCCTTCCCGACTCTTCACGCCCTTGCCGGTAACTTGTGGAACCAATCTGATGCAATCTCCCCGAAGGATGAGGGGAACACTTTGCAGAGCAACGGCTCGTTCCCACTGTATAATGCCATCGAATTCAAAAATAATCCAACATGGAAGTTAGGGTCCGACTTACCATCATATATCCGGAGCCTCGGCATCTTGAATCTTTTAAGTAGCGACAAATCTATCCAATTGCCGAGAATGGAGTCCTCGGCTTAACAGGAAGTTACCTCGACCACGGCATTCTGTTTCCTCTTGAGGTAATCTCTCAAGTCCTCTTTACTTCTCCTGCGGCATTTGTCATTGGACTTGACCTTTTCGGCGACTACTCGGCCTCATGGTGGCCCCTTTTCGATCCTTCTCCGGGGCGCGCCGAAACACAATATCCGCCGGAACATGCCGATGTTCTTTGGGGGTGCCTTCCTTCTCGCGATATGTCGCCGGGACTCTTCTCTTCTCGGCTCTTCTCGGCGACTTCCTGGAGGGTCGGCGAGTGCCTTCCGCTCCCGTGTCTTTGAGGGCTTGGGACTTCTCTCCGCCTTCTTACGGGCGTTTGTTGCGGCATTGGTGTGTCTTCTGGCGGGTATGGCGGTACGCATGACATTATTACGCATCATGAAGTTGACGACCGATTGAAGGTCTGCCATCTCTTTTACTTCCTCATCCCTCCTCAGACATCTGTCTTTCCAGGTCTGGAGGTCATCCTCATTATAGTATTTGCCTCTGTCCGCTTTCTTTGATGTATCACCATCTTGTCCGACGGCTTTCTCTGCGTGATTCTGATCACGAGTTTCTTCGTTGTGGTCTCCACCTTCAGCGTTGGAGTCGACGGGTCTTCCACTCCCAGCAGGAGCGTCGTCCCCAATCTTTTCCTTCTGCGTGTTACTGGCCATCTACTCTTCTTTCGTTCCCACAGACGGCGCCAAATTGTGTGAGTGATATTCCGATCACACTGCCCTCCTTAGTAATCCAGCTGTAGAACACAGGCAGAGTAGACGGCTCCCTATAATCTGCACAGAAAGAGAAGGCTCCGGCGGTGGTTCTTCCACCTGGGGGCACTCCTACGATCAAGTCAGTATCTCTCAAAGATAACAAGTGCTAGAATTACTGCTCAAGACCACAAATTGCGTACCTTAGACCCGCGGGGGGTGCCCTTCTTTTATAGTGTCTCTCTATCCTAGTCCCACTTGAAGTCTTACTTCTATGGACTCCAACTCTGGATCTGCTTTGGACTCTTCAAGAGATAAGGATAGACTCCCTAAGAGTTTTACCTTTATCCATCTTGTAGTCTTTCTTCTTTCTAGGACTCCTGTCCCTTATCCACTTATCTCGGACTCCGGTATCTTCGGAGATAACCTCGGCAACCCCGAGATTACCTCGGTGTAACTGTCAAGTCACGTGGCACCTCGGCTGACACTTCGGTGTCACCTCGGCCACGTGTTGGTACTCAGAAAATACATCCCCACAGTATGTAATCTTAAAGATACGGATGTAATAGGATGAGAGTATTTATTTTTGACATTTGGATTAAAAAATGAGCTATATTCGATGATAAAAATATATAACATCATGGATGTGGTATTGCATATCATGTTTTTACATTATATATTATCCAGACTCCACGAGATATAGGAAGAAGAAAAAAAAAAAAAATTTAACACCCACGTCATATTATATCCAATCTCACAATCATATCCGACCTTTATCTAATAAACAAACAGCGCCTTGGGCCACAGATTACCAGGCATAAATTTTGTTTCAGAAAATTTGTTTCGATTTTATGAACTCAGTTTGGTTCGTGTAATCTAATCTAGGATAATCTACATATCCCAAAAAGAAAAAAAAGAAGAAAAAAAAACAGGAAACAAAAAAAAACAAATACATAACCATTAAAATTTAAAAGAGGGCTCCTAAAATGGTAATCGGCATAGAATGGAGTTTCTACACTTTTGTAATAAGCTCTACACTAAATGATTCATTACATTTTTTACGATTATAGTTTATTCAAATTTTATTTTAATTTAAATAATTTGATCTTTAAATTTTAAATATAATTTTAATTGGGTTATTGATGGGTCGTTACACACATAAAAAATATATACTAAACTATACCAAATTCTTTTAGAATAATGGCAAGTCTAGGTATCGATGACAATTGTAAAATTAGACTAATTTAGTCACTAAATTCCTAAATTAATTTTGATTAAAAAGATTGAGAGATTTTATGACTAAAAAGGAATTAAATGAAATTAAGGAATTAAATTGATAATTAAAATTAGAATTTGAGATATTAATTTTTGAAAAAAAATCATAGGGCAAAGAATTCACCACTAACCATATAAACGAGATTAAACATTAGCTATCAATTGCAATCCAGTTTGAAATTCTCAATATTTCACAACTACAAGTTTGAAATATTGATCAAGAGGATTGTTGCATTCAACGTACAGGCACGAGTCATCCCGAGTAGTACAAGGTGTTTGCTTTAAACTACGGTAGCAGCACAACTCGTCTTTTGTAGCATGACTCGTCTCGTATTTTGAGCACAAACACAAAAAAAACTAATGTATGAAAAATATTAAACAATTATAAAGAGTAAAATACTTGAAGAGATAAAAAAAATGATTATTAAAAACTTAAAAAACATCCATACATTGATTCAAACCGAATCACAATCAAAATGTATGAAAAATCCTATTACATGGCTAGGGTTTCATCAAAACCCTAGAAAAGAATAACCTAGCTACTCATGGAAGAGTGGGAAGAGGAAGAGAAGATGAAAGCCCCATGAAAGTTGGATTGAAAGCTTGAGAATCCTTTTTTTCCTCCAAACCCTACCATTTCTCTTTTTGGAATCAATTTCAGAAACCTAATCCAGGCTCTTTCTTGCCTATTTATACTTCTGTTGTCTTTCGAACAGGTTTAAAACATCGGGCTCATTTTTCGAGAAAAGTCAACACACGTGTGGAAAAAGTCAACGCATGTGCAAAAGGCTATTTTCTCTCCAAATTCTGTATTTTTGCCAATTTTATGCTCCGACTATATACAACCGGATTGACATTAAACAGACATAAAATATATAGTTTGATAAACAAGTAAAATTAGGAGATCCTAATTAACGGCCTCAATATTGTACAATTCGGCCTTAATCACATCCCCCAACTTACAACTTGCTAGTCCTTAAGCAAAAGTAATAAAAATAAAACAAAATAAAACAAAATATAGCTATTTCCTCTTTCGTGGGAAAACGGTTGCATTTAGCATATGCAACAAGCCTTTAAACCACAAAGTTACCCCAAGTAGACAAGTAAAGTCTTGTGAGGGTTTCCAGAAATGATATCCACAAACATTAACATATTAATATATGCTCAACAATTAACGACACTACTCCACCTAACAATCAACTTATGTGTCACTACAGTGTGATTTAAGATACAATGAGTCATTAAAGGCACAGTGGACAAGTATGAAGGAATCTATTGAGTCAAAACCATAATTCAGTTAATACAAAAGTAAAGTCCCTTGTACTTATGCATGCTAGTAGACAAATCATTAGTACTCTCGGTGTAAAGTGCAATCTCCATATTAGTTAATTGTCCACTATAATAGCCCAGTGTAACTCATAATAACACCCAACATATAGAAAAACTAAATTGTTGCAACCAAGATTCTTAAAAATTTTTTTTTTTAGATGACTGTGCAATGTCCTGATCCATTAAGCTTTCTAATCAACTCATGTAACAAACATTGGGCCAATGACTCCCAAACTAGACAGTTTTAGGGCACTAGGTGTAAAGACACCCCTACAGGCTTAATAACTCGAGTTAAAAACTTGACAAATCCGAACAAGTTATTCTCCTTATTTTTCTTTAACTATGCAATGTCTAAGTCCCTTAAGCTTTCTAATTAACCCATGTAGCAAGTATTGGGCCAATGACTCCCAAACCAGACGGTTTTAGGGCACTAGGTGTAGAGACACCCCTATGGGCTTAATAACTTGAGTTAAAAAGGCTACGAACCCAAACAAGTTAAGTGTTTTTATTTATTTATTTATTATTATTCTTTTCTGCAACCCTAGCTATTATCAATGATGTACACCAGTGATTATAATAAAGAGGTCACTGCTATGATAGTGTGTTCATGTGAATTAAGGCATACTCATGACAAGCGTACTAATACTACAAACACAAATAACTCTCCTAGTGCAAACATCACATGCAAGTATCTATCCAATAAACTCTTTTCATACAAGTCTACTATGCTTCCCAATTAACATATGAAAATATCATCACCCTACTAGCAACAAGTCACATCAAGTGAAGTAATGCAATTAAGTGAAACAGGTATAAGTATGAATTATGAGCCAAATAGAAATGCACAAAAGAAAATATCCTCATCCCCCAACTTGAATATGACATTGTCCTTAATGGAAGTAAAAACCAAGTAAATAGGAATGAGAGAATATTACCAGAGATTGTAAGTGCACATTCAGGTAGGCAAATAGTAACACACACACAGAGCACCTTTTTTTTTTTTTTTTTTTAAAGAAAGAAGAAATAACTAAAAAGACAAATAGAAATACGAGAGACAAAGAAAAATATAGGCTGGTACTACTGAGAATCCAGTGGCGGTGGTGCGGGAAATGCTGGGCAAACAAGGCATTCATCAATGACCACGTCTCGAATGCTTCATCCCGAACCCGTGCGTCGAGCTGGTCAAAATGCTGCTAGCTCGACTCTCGATATGTGTAAAAGTCAGTTTATAGTGATGCAACTGACTACTGATCAAAAGTCACCTGAGAATAGTCTCGATGCGCCTGAAAATCCGTGCGCAATCTCATGAGACTTTGGTGGTGATCACAAAGAGTACTGTGGACCTGATCCACAGAGTACTGAAGCTGTAAGTACTCATCGCAAGTCATGTAGAATGGGTCCCCTTGGGGAGGCACATGAGAGGCATGATGAGGTAGTTAGTCGTAGACAGGGTCTTGGGCCTCATCAACCGGTGCACCAACTTGTTGTGGGATGCGACATATGCTATGCTGCCATTTTCGCTACCTGAAAGTCAGATAAGCTCTATCAATCTCCTCAGTCGAATCAATGGGGAGGCTGTACAGCTCGAAGACAAGTGTGAGCAAGTTGGCAAATGGCAGCAGCCAAGTTAGGTTTTGCATAGGTTGAGGCCGAACTGCCTCCCATAGAAATTTCTGCATATACATCCAGATGATGTACACAAGCGGGTGTAACATGCCTGGGGGATACCCGCGCGCGTTAAATAGTTCAGACTCCCGAGATCTCTTTTATCTAGTCTCACGAGTGCAATATGAATTATAGATGAGTGTAACAACCCTCATCACTGATCACTAATTGACCGCTGATTACTGATACTGTCGCTATTTACTGCTAAACCGAGACTGATTATGATCGGTAATTGAATTGATTGAAATACTGAATTGGTGATCAAGTATCGAATCGATTGATTGATCAGAATCGCTTAATCTGTTTGACTGCCAAATTATTTGTTCTCGTCTTATGCATTAAACTGCAAATTGAAGGCCTTATCGGCGGCCGAATCGGAAATGGATCAATGTTTTATGATCATTGGAATTTATGTAAATTAATGGTATATTTAATTGAAAATTTATTTGGTATGATTAAATTAGATAAAATAAGCTAAATCAAAGAATTGGCCTTATTTACGGAATTGCCACTTAGTGGCCCACTTCATACCAGATTTGAGCCTTGGTTTATACACTTGATCAAACATTTTTCATCAGCTATTTTCCTTGTCTTTGCTGACCTAGAGAGAGAGAGATTGGGAGAGAGTTTGGTTTCATCTTGAAATTGACTTGTATACTTGAAGAAATTGAAGGATAATTGCTAAACTGAGCTTATATTCTTGAGTTAGAGACTTAAGGTTGGTGTTTCATCTTCTCATTGATGTGTTTAAGTTTCTTATTGCATGATTCATGTTAAATTGTAGAATTAAGACATGAATTGGTTCAATAATGTTGATATGAAGTCTAATTCATGCATGCATGTTGGTATTGCTGAAGTTTGAGTTGATTTCATGGCAAAAGGTTGCATGCATGTTCACATTTATGTATAAGTCCATGTTTTCATCTTGTTTTGAAAGGATTGAGCTCATTAGAGCAAGAATTGAAGCTTTGAAATGGTTTTGACCCATGCATGCCATGTTTGAAGATTGCTCTTGAAAATGGGTTTGAAAAATTGGATTTAATTGACTCACTCTTAGGCTTTAAATTCACAAATTGAGCTTTGAAACTTATTATATATTGAGTTGTGATGTGTTTTTCAGAATTTGGGCCCAAGAGGTCGAGTTTTGAGTGAAAGAATGCTTGGTTTGAGCTTAGGAGACAAATCTGGAAATTCCAGAATTTGGCTTCTTCACTCGAGCGACCAACCCTTACTCTGAGACACGCTCGAGCGAAGAATTGGTGGCTCGAGCGTAAAATTGCAGCATCCAGTACTTTTACTGTTTCGACAGACCGCTCGAGCGAAGGATTTCTCACTCGAGCGAAGCCTTTGATTTTGGAAGCTCGCTCGAGCGAAGGAAGGCTCGCTTGAGCGAGGCTCCTATTTTCAGCAAACTTTGCAAAATGTTTTCTAAGTGTATTTTTGCATCCTCATCCCATTCTAGGCATTCTTAGGCCTAGTTTAAGACATCTTAATGAGGATATAGATGTAGAACACACCGAGGCAAATTAGGGATTAAGTTATTGATCTTTCCCAACTGTATAGCTTAGTGTGTGTTCATCCTGTATACTATGTAGGGTTGGCTTTCTGAGGGGACGCTCTAGCTTACTATAGCCCAGAACTATGTGAGTAACAACTGTGTAAAGATATGTTCAAAAATGATTATCTTCTGAACTGTGTACTTTATTGAATTGTTTACCTTATTGAGCTGTCTACTTTATTGAACTGTTTGCTGAACCGTTCACTGAACTGAAATGTTTACTAAATTGAATTTGTTCTGGCCCTTCTTGAATTGATCTTGTTCTTGAATCGATCTTGTTTGGAATTGAACTGTTCATTGAACTGATACTGTGTACTGAATGAACGTATGTCTTATATTCTGAACTGTACTGTGGCATCCTTGGTACCTACTGTTTACTGTTACTGTGACAGAGAGATCTCTGTTGGTTCCCAAGTTTGGAACCACTACTATTTACTGTTATGATGGCCATTCTGTATTTCTGATATGGAACAAAGTGCTGTACGGAACTAAGAGCTACACTATGAGCCACCTCTAGAATCTACGAAACTAAGTGCTACAGTGTGAGCCACCTCTTGAATCCACAAGCATCAGATCTTGTTCTCTGAATTAATCTTTATTCTTATTCTTTATCTTTGCTCTTGATGGCTATCATTTACTGTTTGGTCTGTTAAGACCGGTCTTTAAGACCCTCATTTCTTATCTTTATTATGCCAATGGATGTACCACATATCCTTGCTTTAACTAAATAGTGTCATGACACAAATATGAGCCTAAAATGAATAGTGATAAACCGATCGAAATGATTTTTCAAAGGACTTTTATTCTTAACCCTTTACGCATTGTGTTATTCACGGGCTTTAACTCCTTTGCTCATATATATATGTAGGTGTCACAGCACCGCATGACTAAGAGCGTCAGGCAAGCTTAAATTTTGTCAAGCCAACCACTGTGCCTCACTGCGAGGTTCCGAGCCTATCAAGCTATGGCTTAGGGGCTTAGGGGTGGTTTATTTCCCCGTTTGCCTCTGAATCGCTTTTGTTTCTTGTATAGACCGATAGCACCTTTGTCTTTGTCTTTGTTTAATAGGGATTAAGTCCCAGTTTTAACTGATTGTATATTTTGTGCATACTATTCTGTACTGAAAGTATAAAGGTATGAAAAATCTTTTTGCATACAGATTATCAGCTCATTGGACATTGTTTATTTACTGTATCGGCTTTCGCCATGCCCCTGTACTCTGTATTACTATATTACTGTCCAGCAGGCCTTTGGTAGTCTCGGATTACTGGCCGGTTACGGTGCTAAACCCATAGGGGCGGGTTTGGGTCGTGACAATAAGAGTCCAGATTTGGCAACTTTATAGAAAATCCATTTCATTACAAAATTATTGCCACAAATGGTCGCCACCTAATATTTATTTTGGAAAAATTAGAAAACTCGTGACTTGTGCCAAGGCCACTGTTTATCGTAACCAAAGTTGTCTTAGTTCGGAACCTTAGGTATGAGAGAGGAAGGCCATTAATTGAGCACCCCCGCTCACCCAATGAAAAGATCGGCCTTTACTAACCATTCTGATTATTTAATAAATCCTAAAATTTACTATATGAAACATAAAAGCATAGACTATGTCACCCACTTTGGAACAATTTGATTTCATGTAGTTTTGATGTACAACCCAAATATATTGAGCTTACGAACATGAAAATCAACATCATTCCAAATTAAGCGACATAACCTCCATCCACTGGCATTCATAGAGTTATATCACATAAGTAAATAGCCTCATGGTAGAATGCTAAATATAGTAAGAAAAACACACACAAATGCGATGCTAAAGCATAAAAATTTACATGTTTGACGACCTGCGAACAAGCTACAAAACAAAGTTAGTAAAATATGCATGATCTTATATACAAAATCCTAATGCAATTCACTCATGAAATACAACTGAAGATTCGACTTCTAAGATATGACATGTGAATTATTTCAAGAACATGAGGTAGCGCACATAATCACATAGGAATTGATTAAATCCACAAATGCAAAATTAACCGAATCAAGATGCATGAAACACGGATGCAAAGCATTGATATAATGAAAGACGAAATATGATGCATATTCACAGATAAAGAAAGCAAGTAAAAGAACAGGATAGAAAGAAGCGGGGGCAGGAAATTATTACAACACTTTGAATAAATTATTACAAACCAAATAACAGAGAGAGAAAGGGAATATTACAACAAAATAAAAACCTCACAAACTCTAAAAATAAAAAAATAAAAATAAAAATAAAGAAACTTCATATGCTTTGGGGATTGCTGGAAAATATTCTGCTTGACACGGGAGGATTGCTCCATTCCGCCTGGGAGAACTTATTTTGTAGGAAAACTATTCATCCCGGGGCACTATTCATTGCTGACAGTATTATTCACCACGATAATTACTGTTCACCTTTTTTGATCGTTATTCATCTTACTGGGCATTTTTCATTCGCAGTTACTATTTATCGTCGGGGTTACTATTCACCGCCGGAGGTTACTATTCATCCATTGGGATAAATTATTTAAAGTAATAAATTGCAACAATTTATATACAATATTTAAATTACAACAGATATATGGGTGGTGTAGCCATCCCATTATAATGATAAAACAATTATATATAAAAAAGTAATTTACAACAGATATGTGGGTGGTGCAGCCTTCCTATTAATGGTAAAACAATTATATAAAAAATAATTTACAACAGATATGTGGGTGGTACAGTCTTCCCAGTAAAGAGATAAAAAAAAAGTTATGAAAAGTAGTAAATGAAGTATTTAAACAAATTATATCACATTTTTAAATTAAATGAAAGTTTGCAAAAACTCATCTTTTGAGGAAATGATGAATTTTCTGATTCACAAACTTTTTTTTGATTATCCTCAAGTTTGTGGAATGTGTTCTCAATTCTCAGTCCAAAATTTGGAATTATAGTTTTTGTGGTTTGGTTTTTGAATGGTGTATTGATGAAATGGAAAAAAAAGTTTGGTTCAGAAAAATAAAATATCTAAGAAAATATTTTATTTTCCCTCTTTCTCTCTCTCTAAAAAAAAATAATAATTTTCCTTCTTTCTTATTCTTTTTCTCTCAAACTCTTTTGCACCACTTCTTTTTTTCTCTCTGATTCTCTAATCCCCATTTTCCTTCCCCCACTCTCTCCTTTTATAGAAACCAAACATAGCAAACAAACAAAAATGAAATGCTGGAGTGGATTGTTTTTTATAATATCATAATAATATATATATATATATAATGAGAGTGCATGGTGGGGGCAAATGCACCACCGAAAGTAACTATATATACAATATTATATATATATATACATAATATATGTTTAGTGACACCAACTTTAACTTATTTTGTTATAAAATATTTAAAATGTATAATTTATTCTAACTTATGTACAATATTAACAAACTAATAAAATATATGGTCTAAAATAATTTGGTTCAAATAGGTGTAGGTTGGGATAAAGCTTAAATTCTATCTTTCTTACTGAGAATTTTGTGAGATAACATATTCTTGTTTTCATCATCGAGTAATCAAAAGAAAGCGCCCAAGTCTTAGAGTCGGTCAAAATAGGGTGTCTATAGTGGGACCTGATAGCCATGCTGATAACCGTGTAAGACCCGAACAAACTTCAAGCAGCGTTCAGCTTTATACCCAAGTGGAAAGGCATTCTTATGTCTAACGGAGTCAATGAATAACAAGCAACCAGGCAGCTTGCTCCAGCGCAAGCATGTGAAACTTGTGTCACCGTGGGCCCCTGGGAAGTACTGTTGGATGAGGCTGTGCATGGATTGTTGGTCCTTAACTTCTGGGAAGGGCTAGTATTCTGTCTTGGAGAAGAACCCTAACGCGTCGGCAATCATGGATTCGGTGATGCTGACGAGATGGCCATCAATGGTGGACAGCAGTCCTACCTTGGTGAGTGACTCATACAGGTTTTGGTAAAAGAGTTGTACCAAACGAGGATAAGTGGGTGTTGTCACAGTGCAAAAGCCCAACTGTTGCCAGAGTTGGAGCTGCTCAACGGCCCAAGAGGTGACTAGGTCATGCTGAAAATAGTTGAGTTGGAACTGTGTGAGCTTGTGAAGCGGGCGTGAAGCCCACTCTGGCCGTGGCAAGTCAACCAGTGCTGGTGGCGAGGATGGTGGTGACGGTGGCGGTGGTGGCGCCGAGGAGATGAAACCTCTGGCCTTTTTGGAGGCCCGAGCTGATATTCGTTGACTCATGTTCTGCACACACCAACAATAGACACATATACCCATGAAACCAGTATGAGAATCAAATAAGATATTTAATGACAAGTCTGCCCATAAAAGTACCACATGCAATTCTCATTTTTTTTTTTTTTGTATTTATGTTTTTATTTATTTTAATAGAAAAATAAATGAACTAAAAAGAAAATATGAATAAAAATAAAATGAACAACAACTAAACTAGTTACACAATTAGTTATTAAACTAACAACTGAACCCAAAATAAACACTTTTTTTTATTATTATTTCTTTTTTTGCTTTTTTTTTTACAATATATGAAACCTAAAATAAAATCAACTAGACACATTAACATTTTATGTAAATAACAACTGATTAAACAAATGAAAACAAACTACACTAACAAGTAAGGAATTAAACTAACAAAGAATAAAGAAATAATAAAATAAAAATTAAATAATAAAAAAATTTAAAAAAATAAAATACAAAAATAATAATAAAATAAACAACTAAACAGTGAAATAAATAAATGGACAACCTAGGAACTAAAATGAACTAGAAAAGCTTAGTACAATGAACAACTAAAATGAACAACCTAGGAACTAAAATAAACAACTAAAATGAACTAAAATGAGTCATATAGTCACTTCTGGTTCTTCCAGTTTGATCACCAATTTAAGTCAACAATACCCACATGGTTCCTTAGATGGTGGTCTCTTCATGGTGCCATACCAGAGATCATTCTACCAGTTCTTATGGAATAAGTCACCTATTTCTTTTCTGTTTACAACCGCAGTCAACACCAACAACAATTCTCATGGTTACTCATTTTTATGTCCAAGTACAAAGTTCCCTGGATATTTAAATAGCAATATGGAATTGACAATAACATAGTCATCCGGCAACATTTTGTTAAATGGTGGAATAATTTCAAAATTCCACGCATCATTGAACAAGTTCAGCTTGAATTCCCAGTCAATGTTCATGCTCCAAGCATCAGCAACTATGTAACTTGGCTTTGATACCAAAAGATAAAACACTACTCATCCAAAGTAGTACCAATGATGTTAATATCTTAGTCCCTAATATGCTAACCAGGAAAGATATAGCCTTACCTGATGAATGGATTACGAGTAATGAAAATTATAATCTGAATCCACAAACACACCAAGTCATCTGATGTTACAAAAGAAGTTAAAAAAGTTATTGAACAAAATAATTATACAAATCAATGTTTAGAAACTACTGGTAAACAATTATATAAAATTGAAACAACTTTCGACAAATATTCAACTAGTCACACCTCTATTAGTAAACCCTTAGATAAACCTCTGATTAACCTTTCTATATCTCTATATATATATATTTTAGAAAAGGGATCGCACGTGCGCCAGAGATGGCTGCACATGCGGCGGTTGTCTTCTTGGCTGCCCCTTTTTTTTTTTTTTTTTTTTTTCTCAAGGATGAACCATAGATCATGATTTGAAGAAAAAGAAACAAAAACAAAACTCTACTTATCTACTCTTACACCCACAAATCTAAACAAAAAGGAAAGGTTACCTTGAAATAGTGGAAAAAGAGGGAGAAAGAAGGATGATTTGCTGGAAAAAATGGTGGTCGCTGGAGATTTGACGGATGGAGAGGAAATAGGACGCTGGCGGTGAGATGGTGGTTAGGAAGAAAGACGGAGGGGTGAGAGTTGAAGGAAGAAGAAGGAAGAAGAAGTTGGTGATGGTGGGGCTATGATGAGTTGATGGGTTTGTGGGGTTGTGAGAGAGAGAGAGAGAGAGAGAGAGAGAGAGAGAGATGATGAGAGGTAGAGAGAGAGTGTGGTCGAGAAAGTGATAGTCAAAAGAGGATCTAGGGTTTTGGTTTGAAGAATATTTTTTTTATTTGATTTATTATTATTTATTTAATTATTTATTATTACTTTTTTTTAAACGAAAATAAAGTAAAATAAAATAAAAATACATAGAATAAAATAAGCTGAACAAAGAAATTTGATTTTTTTTAACAAAAATAAAATAAAATAAATAGAATAAATAAATAGAACAAAGAAATTTGAATTTTTTTTAAAATTTTAATTTTCCGCACAACAACACGTACTTGTATATAAAGCAGGTGTGGGAATAGATTTAGAAAATTTTCCGCACGTGCGGGGCCCAAGCTGCACGTGTGGCGTGCAACTGCACCATCCCCACGCACTTGCTTTTAAAGCAAAATGGACTGAAGTTGTAGCCGCAAGTACGGTGGGTTTGGCCGCACGTGCGAAGATTTTTTTTTTTTTTGAAACAACGTTCCGCACGTGCGGGGGTCAAGCCGCACGTGCGACTCGGTTGCCGCACCTCCTCCGTGCACCTGCAATTAAAGCAATACGCAACCGTGAATTGAAAATTTTGCTGCACGTGCGGTGGGTATTGCTGCACGTGCGAGATTTTTTTTTTTTTGAAACCCAAGTACAACCAATTTTTTTTTAAATAAAAAAAATAAGGGTAAATTACACTGACACCCCCTGAGGTTTAAGTTTATTACAATCCCTCCCTTTACATTTGAGAAAATACATTAACCCCCCTTGGCAGTCTAATTGTTTAACGGTGTTAATATTTAGGGTAAAATGACATGTTTACCCTTAACTTTTATACATATAAAACATTAAAATAATAGGGATATTATATTTGTCATCTCAGCACATCTTTTTCCACCTACCACAAGCCTTATTTGGGGGGAAAGGCTTAGAAGCCTCCAGAGAAGAAAAGAGAGAAGAGTGTAGAGCAAAGACTTAGAGACTCATTGAAGACAAAGATCAAGGTATTCTCTGTGAAGGGGTTTCTCCATGAACGATCGGCGTAAGTAATTTCTTGTTTTTTGTAAATGAGTTTGAGGTTTGGTGGAAGTAAAAAATAGGTTTTGTACTCTGTTTTTTTGTACAAATTGAAATTGAGTTTGTATGGTTTCATTTTTCTCCATAAATTTTTGATTGAGGTTTGAACATTGTTACCCATGTTCAAAACATGTTGAGTTTTTGTATTTATATATGGTGCTTTTGTGATTTGAACTAAGAAGTTGAAGACAAGCAAACGGGTCTATTTATAATTTACCTTTTAGTGTTTTTTTTTTTTTTTGCCTGAAACTTCATTTTGCACAAACCTTATCCATATACCTGTAATGGTGTTTATGTGTTCTTTGTAGGATGGTCATTTGAGTTTTGAACATATTTATTATGATTGTTCCTTTCCTCTTTTTTTTTTTTTTTGTGGGGGGGGGAGGGTTAAATCACCAATTTTTTTACTTGGGTTAAATTGTGCTTTATGTATGAAGTTTGTAATTTCATTAATGTTGTGACAAAAATACTTGATTTCATAATCTGTTTGGTTTTGCTCCAAAATCAGTTTTCTAATTTTTTTTAAAATAAAAATTAATTTGACAATAATAAATACGAAAAAGATATATATATTTAAATTTTGAGATTTTTTTTCTTTCAAAAATGGAAAACTATATGAAATTGATGAGTATTTTTTATTTGTTATTTTATTTCAATAAATTAGTTTTTAGTTTCTATTCAAAAAATTCATAAACAGATTATGAAAATCAAACCAAACATATTAATGTTGAGGAAACTGATTTTGTACAATATTGGGGGATAAACTTTTTTTTATTTATTTTTTAAATGGATATTGGGGATGAACTGAGTTCTCATTTTTGTATACATGATTTGTCCATTATTTACTTGTTATATCAGGAAATGGCTACTGAAATGAGGCATGATATAGTGGTTCATTATAAAGGATCTGTTAATCACATTCTAAATATAGACCCAGGCAAGTACAACCATATGGATTTAATTGCTGATAGTTGTGAAATTGCATTAAGTAATGTCCCTGCAAGTCATGCGATGCATTGGATTTATATGGTGTGGTACCAAGGTCAGAAGTTAGGATTAAACTCAAATGTGACCAGGATCTCCTTAGAATGTTTGGATTATATATAGGAATTAAAGAAATTCCTATTTGTTTTGACGTTGCACACAGTTCAGCCCCTATGGGCTTCGAGGAGACCCATGAGACTAATATGCATTTGCAGCATGGGAGCAATAGTAGGTCAACTATGGGTTTTCGATCTAGGCCTAGTATGATTGATGATTTGTTCAGGGATTTGGATGATTATAGTGATGTGGATTGGAATGAACTGGGTGATGATAACAATATTGACTGTGAAGATGGTGAAGAAGATGAAGCTTATATGGTTTCTGATTCAAATGAAGAAGATGAAGAATGGAATGGTGAAGAAGTTGAAGCTTATATGGTTTCTGATTCAAATGAAGAAGATGAAGAATGGAATGGTGAAGAAGTTGAAAAAGAAATACATGAGGATGATGGGAACCGTTCTGATCTTGGTGGATTGTCAGATTATGAATCAAATGATGATGAAGGGAACTATTCTAGTGATGACCAGGATGTACAAGCTATAAATGCTGATAGGTTTATGAAGGGAAATATGTTTGAGATTAAAGAAGGGAAAACAATTACATTAGAGAAATGAATGATGTTTGAAGATATCTCACACTTTAGGACTGTTTTGAGGGAATATGCCATTGAGAAGGGGTTCACATTGGTGAGATTGAAGAATGAGAGAGTTAGAGTAACAGCTCATTGTGGTTCTAGGGGATGCAATTGGAGAATCCATGCCTCACTCCTTCCTGATGGAATAACTTTCAAAATTAAGTCATTAGGGCCTGACCATACTTGTGTGAGAGTAGAGAGGAATCCTGAAGCAACATCAACATGGATAGTAGAAAAATTCATAAGAATCCTTAAGGGTAATCCAGGGATGACTCTTGAAGCTATGCACAATGAATTGACTGAAAAGTATGGTGTAGAGGCCTTAAGAATGCAACTTTATAGGGGGAAGAGGAAGGTATTGGAAGCAATTGAGGGTAATCATGCTGCATCATATAGTAAGTTGTCGAAGTATGCAAATGAAATAATGAAGACTAACCCAGGAAGTTTGGTGAAAATTGAAAGGGATAGAGTTGGTCCTAAATTAGATGTAGTTATGTTCAAGAGGATATTTATATCACTTGCAGCAATGCAGAAAGGGTTCAAAGATGGTTGTAGACCTTTTATAGGTGTGGATGGGTGCCATTTGAAAGGTCCTTATAGTGGAGTCTTGCTAGCTACTGTGGCCTTGGATGGGGATAATGGTCTATTTCTTTTAGCATATGCCGTGGTAGAGTGTGAATGCAAGGAAAGTTGGAGATTCTTCTTGTACCATCTGCGCACCATTATTGATGATGGTCCTTAAAGCAAGCCATGGACTATAATGTCAGATGGCCAAAAGGTAAATTCATGCACTTTGAAATGAAATAATTTAGTTTGTAATTTTTCTAATGAATTTATGTATTTATAATATAACCTTTTGTTCACTTTTATTTTGTATTAGGGCATCGAACCTACCTTGAAGGAAGTCATGCCTGAAGCAACTCACAGGATGTGTTGTAGACACCTGTTCAATAATTTTAAATCAAAATTTCCTGGTTTGAAGCTTAGGGGATCATTTTGGGCTACAGCTAGAGCATATACTCAGAAGGATTACAACATAGCTATGAGGCAAATTAAAGAGGTGTCAAGACCAGCCTATAAATGGTTAAATGAATTGAAACCAGAAGTTTGGGCTAGACACACCTTTGATCCTAAAGTGAAAAGTGACCATATCACCAGCAACATGGTTGAATCATTTAACAATTGGATTGGGAATGTAAGAGGGAAACCTGTCATTACAATATTGGAAAGTATTAGGACCAAATTAATGGGAAAATTGCATAAAAGATTTGAGAAAGCTGCTACATGGGAAAATTTGGTGACCCCTACCATTAGGAAGAAGTTAGATGAGGTTGTCTTCAAATCAAGGATGTGTAAGATCACATTTGCAGGTGGAGATGAATATCAAGTGATGGAAGGTGTTACTGTACACATTGTAAACCTCCTAAGTAGGTCCTGTTGTTGTAGAGTTTGGGACATTAGTGGAGTCCCTTGCAAGCATGCAGCTGCTTGTATTTCTCATAGGAGAATGAACATTGAAACATTTTGTGATCAAGCTTATCAGAGGCATAAGTTCTTAGGTGCATATGGGGATATTATTCATTCCATACATGATGAGAGTATGTGGGATGACGTTCCAGAAGAAGCTTTGAAGCCTTCAATTCTTAAGAGATTGCCTGGTAGGCCTCCAAATAGTAGAAGAAGGGAAGTTGGTGAAGCTGCCCCTGGAGCTAGTGATTCTAGAAGGTCATGCACTGTTAAATGTACCATATGCAAAGAAATTGGGCACAACAAAAGGACTTGTCAAAGGGCTCCTGTGAAGAGAAAGGGTAAATCTAGCTCAATTAGTGGTTCAAGTGTTTGTACAGTAGGGCAAACAAGTGGGGTTGCAATGAGCCAAGAAAGTGGAAAAGGTTCAAGCCTAGGAAGGAGAATTTCTATTAGAGAGAGTAATGTAGGTGGCAGTTGCACAGGTAATAGTAGAGGTTCAGGTCATAGAATTCCAATTAGAAGAGGTGCAAGTGGTAGAGGTTCTACTTCAACAGTGGTAGGGTACAACATATAAGTATCACATACATTCTGAACTTGACTATTGAATGCATTCTCTCTCTCCCACACTCATGATTCATGTTTGTAATATGACTACATTAGGTATGCAAAACTATTCAAAAAGACGTGAATATTTGACCACAAAAAGTAATAATATCATGCAAGAAACTATTACTGATTAGCATCTTAAATCATGAGCTCTTATTTCTGTTTTTTTTTTTTTTTTTTTTTTATCTATATATAAAAAACTCTTTCTCCTCATTATTTATTTTAATTATTCAATTATGTCGAGGGGCCATACATAAAACCAACTTTTCCTGCTCTGATTCAATATTAAATTGAATACTAAAATAGGAAAACAAAGGGTTCAGATGACTAGAAAACCATAATATCATATGTATGGATATGGTTTATGTCCTTGAAATATTTTAGAAAATAGTAGAACAGATAGTATAGGATTCCATTGGCTATTTTATGGTGTCTTTATATTTTTATTTAATGTGATATTGTAGGATGAAGGGCAGCCTGGAGTGCAGTCCAGTAAATGGAGTATGTCTTGAGCATGGTATTTGGCTCATGTATTGCTCATTTAATAATTAATTATAAACTTGTTACTCTATTTGTTATTGTATTCTTGTTACAGAACTAATTTTTGTTTATTCTTGTTATTTGTATCAGATGGTTGGAAATTATGCAGCATGCCATATGAGATGGAACAAGAAATGTAATGTTTCAAGACAAATTATATGATATATTTTTGTGTAGGTAATGTGGTATATTTTTGTAAATGGGGATAATATAGTATATTTTTGTATATATTCTTGTAAAGGGGAACATGATATATTTCACTAAATTAGGAAGATGTCCCCTTACATGTTTTGTGAAGGGGAACATGATTATGTATGCTCATTTATTTTTTGGCCATATCGGCATTAACTGTTATTAGCACTTTGGGTAATGCACTTTGTGAAAATAGAAGATGAAGATATTGAACTTAGGACTCTCCTCCTCTTTTTATTTATTTATTTATTTTTCAGTTCCTCTGTTTTTCTCAATGAGTTTGATTGAGATTCATTCACCTTTTATTAGCAGCTTCCAACTTACAGGTCTCATAGAGGGTAATTTAGTCAATTAAACTTGTTTGGGCTGATGTCATCAAGATTCCTTTGATGGCCTTAATGGCCATATGACGGCATGGGTGTTTCTGTAATGCAATTGTTAACCTCAAGGGTGGGGATGTAATTTCCCGAATGTGAGGGAGGTATCTGTATTAAACATAAACCTGAGGAGGTGTCAGTGTAATTTACCCAAAAAATAATTACAATCCAAATAAAAATTTAAACAATTTCTATCTTCAATACACATTTGAAATAATAATAAAAAAATAGAACATCGAAAATATCAAAATGCGCAACAAAAGTATAATCTTTACACGAAAATCACGGGTACTACTTTTCTCCCTAATAGTGTGTGTAACTTTCTTTATTCTCTAACATGGTGGCAGACTAAGTTGATTTGGTATCCAAAATCGAGGTGCATAAAGCTAACTCGACCTATGGGACTTCTGTATAGAGTTCAAGCCGGGGTGATTTTGAAGCAATCTCCACATCCCTGGGTATTTAAACTAGACTCTAGTCTCGGAAATTCCAAACCTTTGCGTTCTAGGCTTTGCCATTCGAACTCTAGTTTCCACCATCTAAGTTAGTCTCCTAGGAACTCACTACAAACACAGTTAAGTGGCTATACCAGACCGTCAGATGCCGTTCGGGCACGACAAACACCAAAGGAATTACACCTTTAGAGGAATTAAAGTCTCCTAAACTCAAATTAATGCACAACAAAAAATAAAGAAAAATATAAAAG
This sequence comes from Camellia lanceoleosa, assembly GCA_025200525.1. Lineage (NCBI taxonomy): Eukaryota > Viridiplantae > Streptophyta > Magnoliopsida > Ericales > Theaceae > Camellia > Camellia lanceoleosa. Next base: position 32,025,607 of record CM045763.1, on the reverse strand, counting down.
AATATAAAGGAAAGAAAAGAGATCAAGGCTTCAATTTCTCAATCAAAGTAAAAAGGGTCTATCAAAGCAATAGACTCAATCATATCACCATTTCCAATCCCCTCTATGTATGGCTTCAGTTTTTGGCCATTCATCTTGAAAGTATGGCCATTCTCAACGGTGCCATGAATAAATGCCTCTACAACCACAAAGGGACCATCCCATCTTGATCTAAGCTTACTTGGAAAGAGTCTCAATTTTGAGTTAAAAAGCCACACTTTTTGGCCATGTTCAAAGAATTTTCTTTTAATGTGCTTGTCATGGAATTCCTTAGTCCGAGCTTTAAAAATTCTCGAACTCTCATATGCATCAATCCGAATTTCCTCCAACTCATTGAGTTGCAATTTCCAGTTGAGCCCAGCTACAGCCATATCGAAGTTAAACTTCTTTATGGTCCATAACGCTCGGTGCTCAAGTTCAACCGAGAGATGACAAGCTTTGCCAAACATCGCCCTATATAGTGACATCCCAACGGGTGTCTTATAAGCAGTACTGTAGGCCCATAATGCATCAATCAAACGTTTTGACCAATCTTTCCTATCTAGCCTCACCGTTTTTTTTATTATGTGTTTCACCTCCCTATTTGAGACTTCCACTTGGCCATTAGTTTGAGGGTGGTAAAGAGTGCCAACTTTATGAGTGATAGAGTATTTCTTAACTACTGACTCAAAGAATCAATTACAAAAATGCGTACCCTGATCACTTATTATGGCTCTAGGAAACCCAAAACGACTAAAGATGTTTTCATGCAAAAATTTGATTACTACTTGTGGGGACATAATTTTTGAATGGTGACACGTGGCTGAGGTGTCACCGAAGTGCCAACCGAGGTGTCACGTGTCCTGGTCATGACACTGAGATGATCTTGGCTAGGCTGAGGTTATCTGGGAAAATACCGGAATCCGGGATAAGCGGATAAGAGACAAGAGTCCTAGAATGAGAGAGGACTTCAGTTTGGGTAAAGATAAGACTCTTAGAGAGTTTATCCCAATTCTACTGGGAGTCCAAGATTAGCAGTAATCCTAAGTCCATTGAAGCTAGGCTTCTATTGAGATTAGGTAAGTGTTGGATATAAAAGAGAGGCACCCCCATGGGTCTAAAGTATGCTTTTTATGCTCCGAATAGTGAGTTAAGCACATTTGCTATCTTTGAGAGATAACTGACTTGATCGTCGGAGTGCCCCTAGATGGACGAACGACCGCCGGAATCTCTTCTTTACTGCCCCTAGGTTCTATTACCTCAGCATCCTGAGGTGATGGAACCTATATCATTCCTTCCTTTAATCATGACTCCCGTTTAACTTCAACTTGTAATTTTTTCTTAAACTTTTAACTAGTGTTAAACATGACCTCGGTTTAACTTCAACTTGTAAATTTTTAAAATTTCAACAAGTGTTAAACATGTCCTCGGTTTAACTTCAACTTATAAATTTTTAAAATTTCAACAAGTGTTAAACATGTCCTCGGTTTAACTTCAACTTGTAAATTTTTCTTAAAATTTCAACAAGTGTTAAATATGTCATCGGTTTAACTTCAACATGTAAATTTTTAAAATTTCAACAAGTGTTAAACATGACCTTGGTTTAACTTCAACTTGTAAATTTTTCTTAGAATTTCAACAAGTGTTAAACATGTCCTCGGTTTAACTTCAACTTATAAATTTTAAAAATTTCAACAAGTGTTAAACCAACCTTAGCTTGTAAATTCCAACTCCTAAGCATCATTCTCCATGCCCGACCTCCCATGAAGGCCAGTGAGAATGCCCCTTTGCCCTGTCGTGCTGAGGGACTGCAGGAACCATTTTCTGCCCCTCTTTCTGGGCATTTTTTTGTCCGTCGTTGGCCATCTATTCTCCTTTCTTTCCCACAGACAGCGCCAAATTGTATATGTCAATTTCCGACCACACTGCCAATCAAGCACTCAGCTAGAGAACACTGGCAGAATAGATTAAGCCCAAACGACCTATCACAAAAAAAGGAGATTCCGGCGGTGGTTCATCCACCCGGGGGCACTTTGACGATCAAGTCAGTTATCTCTCAAATATAGCAAAAGTGCTTAACTCACTATTCAGAGCATAAAAAGCATACTTTAGACCCATGGGAGTGCCTCTCTTTTATAGCCAACACTTACCTAATCCCAATAGAAGCCTAGCTTCAATAGACGTAGGATTATTGCTAATTTTGGACTCCCAGTAGGATTGGGATAAAATCTCTAAGAGTTTTATCTTTACCCAAACTGAAGTCCTCTCTCATTGTAGGACTCTTGTCCCTTATCCGCTTATCTCGGATTCCGGTATCTTCGCAAATAACCTCGACCTAGACAAGATCATCTCGGCATCATGACCAGGACACGTGGCACCTCGGCTGGCACTTCGGTGACATCTCGGCCACGTGTTGTTATTCAAAAATTATGTCCCCACACTATTCTATGATCGTTTGTTCAGGTAGCTATCGCCTCCACCCACTTAGACACATAATACACTACTAAGAGAATATACTCAAACCTGAACGACAACGGGAAATGGCCTATAAAATCAATCCCCCAAACATCAATGATCTCTACCACAAAAATAGGGGACATTGGCATCATGTCACGTCGAGATATCGAACCCATTTGCTGACAGCGCAAACAAGTTCTACAAAATTGATGGGCATCTTTAAAAATTGTGGGCCAATAAAACCCGTTTTGTAAAATCTTGGTGGCCGTTTTATGCCCACTAAAATGACCGCCACATGCAGAAGAATGACAAAAAGTAAGAATGCTATGCACCTCACTCTCTGGCACACACCGTCAGATCTATTGGTGGAGTAATATTTAAACAACTCCGGATCCTCTCAAAAATAATACCTAACTTGTGAAAAGAATCGGTCTTTGTCTTGTTTAGACCAATTTTGAGGAATTTGCCCAATGGCCAAGTAATTCACAATATGTGCAAACCACGGGGGGCTTGCTCGTGACACCACTGTGGACTCACCTTTTTTTTGCGCCCCGCCTTTCGGAAAGGGTTGAAAAGAAGGTCTCACAGTTTGGACTCCCGCGGTTCTGAATCTAGTCTCACAAGTGCAATATGAAACTGATAATCACCAAAGAGTCTAAATCTGACAAACCCTTTTAGAAAATCAATTTTAAATCCAATAATGCCAAAATTGGACTGCTTTGTTAGATACAGAGTCGCTACCTAAATATTTTATTTTTGGAAAAATTTTGGAAACCCTGACTCGTGCTAAAGGCCACATGTCCGTTATCACCAAAGTTGCCTCGGCTCAAAAACTTAGGTACGAGAGGGGAAGGTCATGAATTGAGCACCCCCGCTCGCCCGATCAAAGATCGGCCTCTACTAATCATGATATGATGTTTTATAAACATTACGTACTCTTATTCTGATTATTAAACTAGCTTTACTATGTAATGCACACAAACAAGTATAGACTAAAATTGCAAGGCTTGGAACAATTCAACTCATGTTTGTTTGCGAAAATGGTTTGAATTTGCCACCTCAAGTGGGCTTAAAAATGCAAATTTTGTCACCTAACATAGTGGGCTTAAAACATGATTTGCCACAACAATGTGGGCTTAAAACACGCATTCGTTGAATTGTTCCAATTCAAACAACAAGCCTTCATCCACAAGCATTTATGCAGTTTAGCAAGTAAGCACATAGCCTCATGGCAAGCATGCTAATCATGGAAACATTCACACTTATGCAAGTATGCTAAAGCGTAAAAACTCACCTAATACTCCAAGGCAAAACAGAAACTAGTTAGAAAGATGCATGATCCTAACTACACAAGATGTCGAATGCAACACGTGCAATATGCAATTAATAGGCTCGGCTACTAATATGGCATATGGATCAATTTGATAACATGTGTTTAAACACGTATTCAAAGAATTATTGACATGACAATGCAGTATAAATTATGCGCAGAGCCTTGATGCATGCAATACAAATGAATGGATGGAAGCATGCGATATGCTAATTGAAATATGATCCCTAATCTAACCATCAAAGTCGATTAAATAAAAGGGAGAAAGACGTGGGGTTGGAAGACATACACACACGCACGCATGCACACTAATTACAATATTATGCCCTCACGAAAGAGGGTCCGAATGAATAAGCTAATCAACTAGCTACGCTAATTAAGCTAACTAATTATTACAGACCGAAAACTAATTAACTATTCTAGTTAACTAATTATTACAAACCAAAATTGAATAACTAGTTAAACTAACTAATTATTTACAACACTTAATTAGCTACAACTAATTAATTACAACACATGCTTGATCTAACGCTAATTAAACCAACTAGCTAATCCCAAGAAACGAGGAATGCATGCATGCTAGATCCTTCACTTGAAAAGGCAACTGCTTTGCTGTTGCAAGCCTCTGTTTGTACATATTTGATCACTGAAAATTGTGTCAACTTTCAGAACACCTCTGCTCCACTTCAAGAACACACTGTACAAAAATCATTGATGGCCAACAAGGGGCCGATCAGCTACCAATGGTGGCCGGTTAGCTATCATTGGTGGTCGATCGGCCATTGATGGTGGCTGTCGGCCACTGCTGGTTCACACTTCCATACTGCAACAGAGAGCATAATAGAGCAAAATAGTGTATTCTCACAGGTTGTCTATACTGTTTACCTTCCTTATCATCACATAAGCTCAAAGGAGAGAAACTCTTAGCCCTCAAACCATCAATCAAGCAATTTCCATGCATGATGGCTAAGGAACCAAGTTTGTACAAGTTCAATAAATGCACAAACAAGATCAAAATGACAACCACCCTATCATGCATGATCAAAGGCAATGGTGACCTAGGAAAATGACATATTTTATCACTATTGAGTATGAAATGTTCCATTTTTCTTGTGTTCAAATTAACGTCTGATTTGAACACATCCAATGCAACACGAAGAATGCTTATCTTGCACACTTTTACTTGTCAATTTTTGTGTACTCATTTTAGTTACCAAACCATTCATTAGTCAATTTGTCCATTAGTGAGTGTTTTCTAAAGTAAAAGAAGTGTCAACCAAGGGGTAGTTCAAGGCATGAGGAAAGCTTCATGCCATTGGTAATGAACCCTCAAAAGAGGATTAAACCATTAAGCATGAGCCTCAACCTCAAGCTTAAACAACCCTAAGGTTAAAACAACCCTCAAAACAAATGAAAAAGTGAAGAAATGAGGGAGGTTGTAGAGATTATATGTGCTAAAATTGAGTGATAAAAGCACTAAAAAAACATACAATCAACTCACACCAATGATGGTTAAAGCCTTAAAACACTAAATTGGTGAAGGAATTAACACTACAACTATGCAAAACAAGACTCAAACAAGCTAACTAGCCCAAAACAGAGCTAAAACATGTTATTTCAAAAGTAAAAACATGTTGGACTTGAGCTAAGTTAAGCTAAAAAAACATGCTAACATGTGAAGCTAACTAGACATGCAAACAAGATATGAGGAGGGGAGGCTAACCCCTCCAATTTTGGACTTCAAAACAAGTTTTTGGCCACTGAAAATACTCTGAAATTTAGTGGTTAAAAGGCCCAAAAAATTTGATTTGAAAGTGATGAATGAAGAGCACAAAAGCTAAATAAGCAAAAAGAGTGAACCATCCCTAACTAAAAAAAGAGGCTTAAACCACCACTTTTAAGACACAAAACAGAGTTTTTTTATGGTTCAAAACCAGCCTCAAATCAGTTTTAAAAGATGAGAAAACAAGTATACTAAACAAGTTACTAGAGCAAGTAAACTACCTCTTGAAGCAAAGAGCAAATCCAAGCACAAATCCAAGCTAAAACCACTTGTTAGAGCTCAAAACAAGTCTCAAGGAACCTCAACTCAAAGAGAAGGAGATTTGGTTTAAGAGGTGTAGGCTAAAGTGTATAGAAACCAAGCATACACACACAAATTTGCAAGAGAGAGAGAGAAATCTAGAGAGAGAGGGAGAATTTTGCTCCAAAATTGTTAACCCCTTAAAATGGGGGAGGAGCACCCATATTTATAGAAAAACCCTCTAAGCTTGGAAACATCTCACCATACACGTGTAGGGAGATGCAGCTCATTGTGCTAACAGCTGGCTTTAGACACCCTATTTTTGACTGCCCTTAAGACTTAGGGGCCTTAGGTTGATTGTTTGAGGATGAAGGCAGGACGAAGGCTATGTTGTGCAAAGGTTCGATTTCTTCAGTAAGGAGAGCGTCAAATCCCAACCTCACACCCCATTTTTGGACGAAAACCTTTTTGACCAAAATAATTTTAGATCTTAAAACCCTCTCTGTCAAAATATTTTTGAAAAAAGTTTTTACAATGTTCCGAGGCTCGCATTTCATTAAATGTTGCGCTTTTCGATAAACCAAGCAAGGACAAAGTGGAAATGAATGAAAGAGAGGGAAAATCTTTGAAAAATATTTCAAAACACCTTATTTAAAGGTTTGGATTTGAAGAAAATTGGAGGAGAGGGAAGAAACCAAGTTGGGGAAGAAGTTGGGCATAAACCGTTAAGAGGGAACTAAGAAGCTTCACTAAATCAAGCCTATCATTTTGTACACTTGGATTTCAGCTATGAGGCCACCACCATTGGAAAGTGGACTTCCGGGGCTTTTTTTTGCACTCAATAATCTCTAAAAGTTGAGTCTGGATGAGGGAGATATGGTTGGTTGAAGTTGGGCATCAATCCGGTTAGGACCGAAACTGAGCAGTCTTCATTGAAATAAGGATATCGTTTTGCACACTTGGAATTTTTGTGAGGCTACCACCATTGGAAAGAAGGATTCTGGGGCTTTATTTTAGATTCAAGAATGACCTGCAAAAGAGTCCGAATGAAGGAGATATGCATGTTTGAAGTCGGGGCCAGAAACCAGTTTTTGCTTTCCAGCCACTAGTGAGGTTTAATGGCCATGTGTCGGCCAAGAGTGAGTTTTGTCAGCCATCAGTGGTAGCCGACCGGCCATTGGAGCAAAAAGTCACTTTTTGTGCAGATATTTTCCCTCAAACTGTTTCACACTGCTCCAGTTATCCCATATTGATATTTTCGACCTGAGCTCTCATTTTTCTATATATAGAGGACCTTCTCTATTATTTTCAAGGTTGGAAATTTTGGGAGCCTGTCTCTCTATAATCCTCTCTCTCTACAATTCTCTGTCTCTAGATTTCTCTCTCTCTTGCCATTTTGTGCATACAAGTAGAGATATACTTCTAGTTTGCCTATCAACCCTTAACCAAAGTTGCTTATCTTTAGGCTGAGGTTACTTGAGACCCCTTTTTGAGCTCTAAAAGGTGTTTGTGGCTTGGATTGTTGCCTATTTTGTTCTTTGGTTCCAAGAGGTATAACACTTGTCCTTTAAGCTTGTTTTGTACACTTGTTTTGCCATCTTTTGAAACTGTTTTGGCCTCGTTTTCAACTGTAAAAACCTCTGTTTTTATGACCTAAAAATGATGGTTTGAGGCTATTTGGAGTTAGGGGGTGGTCCATCCTTCTTGTCTCTTTGCTTGTTAAGCTTTTGTGCCATCTTTTCATCACTTTCAAAACAAATTTTTTGGGCCTTTTAACCACTGAATTTCAAAGGTTTTTCAGTGGTAAAAACCTTGTTTTGAAGTCCAAAATTGGAGGGGGTAGCCTCCCCTCCTTGTGTCTTGTTTGCATACCTAGTTAGCCTCATATGTTAGCATGTTTTTCTAGCTTAATTTAGCTTAAGTCCAGCATGTTTTTGCTTTTGTTTTGACTTGTTTTGGCTTTATTTTGGGCTGGTTAGTTCAGATGAGGCTTGTATTGCATAGTTGTAGTGTTATTTCCTTCACTAGCTTGATGTTTTAATGCTTTAATCATCATTCTTTTGAGTTGATAACATGTTTTAGTGTTGTTTTGCACTTCATTTCAGCACTTAAAATCTCTGCAGCCTCCCTCTTTGCTTCACTCTTTTATTTGCTTTTGAGAGTTGTTTCAAACTTGGGATCCTTTAAGCTTAAAATTGAGGTTATGCTTAATGGTTTAATCCTCTTTGAGGGTTCATTACCAATGGCATGATCTCTCTCATGCCTTAAATTACCCCTTGGTTGACACTTCTTTCTTTTAGAGGACACTCACTTTTGGACTTAATCGATTAAAGAATGAATCGGTAATGTAAAATGAGTAAACAAAATTGGACAAGTAAAAGAGGCAAGATAAGCATCTTCCGTGTTGCATTGCATGTGTTCGAATTGGATGTTAATTCGAACACGAGGAAAATAGGACATTTCATACTCAAAAGTGATGAAATGTGCCACTTTCCTTGGTCACCATCACCCTTGTTCATGCATGATAGGGTGGTGGCCTTTTTTAGTCTTGTTTTGCACTCATTAACTTGTACAAACTTGGTTCTTTGGCCATCATGCATGGAAATTGTTTGATTGGTGGTTTGAGAGCCAAGAGTTTCACTCATTTGAGTTTGTGTGATGATAAGGAGTGTAAACAGTACACAAAAACCTGTGAGAATACACTGTTTTGCTGTGTCTGCTCTCTGTTGCAGCAAAAGAGGAGTTCATGTCATCAGTGGCCGACTGGCCACCACCAGTAGCCAACCGGCCCCCTCTCGACCACCAATGAAATTTGGACAGTGTGTTCCTAACGTAGAGCATAGGTATTCTGGAAGTTGGCAGAATTTTTGGTGTTCAAATGTGCAAACAGAGGCTCGCAGTGGCAAGGCAGTGGCTTTTTCAGGTGGAGTAACCGAGCATGCATGCATCCCTTGCTTACCGAGGACATTTAATTGCTTTGTTTAGTTAAGTAGTGGTAGCTAATTAATTAGTTTAATTGCTTTGTACTTAATTAGCTTAGAATAAAGTTAGTTAATTTGTTTCAATTGTTGTAATAATTAGTTAGCTTAATTAGCATAACTAGTTGGTTGGCTTGTTCATTCGAACCCTCTTTTGCGAGGGCGTAATGTTGTAATAAGCGTGTGTATGTTTTTCAACCCCACGTCTTTCTTCCTTTTATTTAATCGATTTTGATGGTTAGATTAGGGACATTTTCAATTAGTATACCTTATGCTTGCATGTTTGCATCCATTTATTTGTATTGCATGCACCGATACTCGGCGCATCATTCAAACTACATTGCAATTTCAATATTATCTTTCAATACATGTTTAATCGCATGTTGTTCAAATCAATTCATATGCCATATTAGTAGCCGAGCCTATTAATTGAATTATTGCATATGTTGCATTAGACATCTCACATAGTTAGGATCATACATCTTTCTAACTAGTTTTTGTTTTGACTTAGAGTACTCGGTGAGTTTTATGCTTTAGCATACTTGCATGAGTGTGATTGCCATGATTAGCATGCTCGCCATGAGGCTATGTGTTTAAATGCTAAACTGCATGAATGCCTGTGGATGAAGGCTTGTTGTTTGAATTGGAACGATTCAATGAATGTAAGTTCAAAGTGGGTGGCAAATCATGTTTTAAGCCCACTATGTTTGGTGGCAAATCCGCATCCTTAAGCCCACTTGAGGGTGGCAAATTCAAACCATTTTTCACAAACAAACATGAGTTGAATTGTTCCAAGTCTTACGATTAGTTTATACTTGATTGTGCACGTCACATAGTAAAGCTAGTTTAATAATTAGAACAAGAGCATATAAGGTTTATAAAAAATCATATCATGATTAGTAGAGGCCGATCTTTTAATCGGGCGAGCCGGGGTGCTCATTTCAAGACCTTTTCCTCTCATACCGAAGTTCCCGAGCCGAGGCAACTTTGGTGATGACGGACACGTGGCCTTTGGCACGAGCCAGGGTTCCCTAAATTTTTCCAAATTAAAATATTTAGGTGGCGACTCTATATATGGCAAAGCAGTCCAATTTTGGCATTATTTGATTTAAAATCGATTTTCCAAAAAGGTTTGTCAGATTTAGACCTTTTGGTGTTTATTAGTTTCACATTGCACTTGTAAGATTAGATTCAGAACGCAGGAGTCCAAACTGTGAGGCCTTTCTTTTCAAACCCTTTCCGAAAGGTGGGGTGCGGAAAAAGGGCGAGTCCACACTGGCACAGCAGTCAACAAATATCTGGAAAAAGGCATTGGTAGCCATCGGCCACCACTGGTGGCCGACCGGCCACACCCCTGACCGACAACCATCATCCATGGCCGACAGCGCATGGTGGTGGCTGACAGGTCACCAAAAGGTCCAGGCAAGAAACAACAAGGTTTTGATTCAAAACCAAGCACAAAACAGCTAAGGTTTCAAGGCTCAAAGGCAGGGCACTCCACTAAGAACTTTAAGGACTCAAAACGAACACAAGCAATCATAATCATCAAATGCACAAGTGATGACGTCCGAGTCTTGAGGACGATAAAAAATGGGGTGTCTACAGTTACCCCTCTTTGACAAAACTCGAAAGTCATGAAATGACGGGAGTGAATGTCAATACCCAAAGACGACTCATTTTTGACAAGGCCGAAGACTTGGACAAACAAACAACAAAACAAAAACGGTTGTGCCCACAGGCTGCCTACGTATCTCTTTGCAAGGAAACAAACCAGCGTAGTTCTAGGGCAAGATGCAAATGATATGCATAATGCAGGGACATAACTTATGATCATGCAATGAGACTGTAATGAAACATTTGAATACAAATGCAATGTAAGCAAACCGAAACAAGGTAAAACAGCTCCAACAAGAAAGTAAGCAAACATGCCACGCGTGGAAATTATAGATTGAACCACATTTCATACTGAAAAGATGTAAGAAAATTATGCAAGCTTAACTATGCGACACGCAGAAAAAATTGAAAAGCGACAGTCGAGCGCACCAAAAGTCTCAAACAAGATCCTAACACGTTGCACATGGAAGAAAACGCGGATGGTGTAAACACCGGGATGCACCCGAATGCTTTTAACGAAAAGGAGTGATAATAAACACCGGGGCACACCAGAATACTTTTAACCAAAACAAACAATCCCAGCGTGTCTCACACGTGAGGGGAAAAGGTGGTATAAACGCTAGGACGCACTCGAATGCTCTTAACCAACAGGAGTGGTGTAAACACCGGGACACACTCGAATGCTTTTAACCAAAATGAGGAGTGGTGTAAACATCGGGACACACCCGAATGCTTTTAACCAAAAGAGGAGTGGTTTAAACACTGAGACACACTCGAAGTCTTTTAACCAAAAGGAGAGTGGTGTAAACACTAGGCACACCTGAATGCTTTTAACAAAAAGGAGTGGTGTAAACACCAAGACACACCCGAATGCTTTTAACCAAAAGGAGTGGTATAAACATCGGGGCACACATGAATGCTTTTAACCAAAAGAAGTGGTGTAAACACTAAGGCACACCCGAATGCTTTTAACCAAAAGGAGTGGTGTAAACACCGGGGCACATCCAAATGCTTTTAACCGGGGGGATGGTAACCAAGAGAGGTGATGAACATCTGGACGCACACAAATGTTTTTAACCGAATGATGGTTTAAAAGGTACAAGTGATTCTACCTGGAACACCTCTGAATGAACCGTACATACAATATCATTTGCCTGCATAAGAAAAAAACTTAACAGGTGTAATACAGTAAGAATGCATATTCTACGCAAGACAAATAACGAAGATACAATGTTAATGGCCTGTTCAATGCAAAACATACGAAAAACAAAACAGAAGCATATTCTATGGGACAAGAGTCGGAGCATGTTCTATGCCACATTGGAATGCATGTTCAATGCAACAATATAAAATGCATGTTCTATGCACGATCAATAGAGAAATGCATGTTCTATACAAGATTAACAACATGTAATTCATGTTCTATGCAAGATTAACAGCATGTTCTATGCATGCTAAGTTGAAAGCATGTTCTAAGTAACAGAATGCACCTTCTATGCAATAGTATATGTAAAATGCACGTTCCATACAACGACAAAGAAATGCACGTTCCATGCAATGACAAAAGGATATTTGATCAAACCAACTCAATTGTAACTTCCAATTTATCTCTTGGAAGAGTTGCAATATGTTTTAAAAGGATACACCTTGTTCGTGTCGACTAGCTATGAACATCATGTACTGAAGACACGATTTGGAGCTTTCGCAAAGGCAATTTGCATTTAAAAGTGAACTTTTCTTGCACTACTTGAGAAATGAAGAAACAAAACAGGATCAAAACTCAAAGGAGGACCACTAGGCACTTGTCGGCCACTAGGGGAGGGCATCGGCCACCTGTCGGCCACCCCTATACATTGTGGGCCAACACTGGTGGCCGGTTGGCCACCGATAGCAGTTCGGGCCCATTTTGGTCATTTCACCAGGAGTCTTTAAATAAACACACCCAAACTTCATTTCCATACTTCTCCATAGCCGAAAATCCTTCATCTTTCTCTATAGACACTTTGTCTCTCTAGATCCGAGCTTTATATGCGTTTTCCAACACCCCACGCACGTTTGATTCGCTAAATCCTCTTTGTATACTCCGTTTTGAACCGATTGAAATTCGATTTCGGTGCTTTTTCTTGGAGTTTCACCACTTGAGGTTTGTTTCCCTTGAGTTCTTCCTGGGTTCTGTGCCTTTTCCCGGGCTTTGACTTTTTCGTCCCTTTTTTTCTCTCTTAGAGTTGACTTTTGTTGACTTTTGGCATTTTTCACCCATTTTCCTCATTTTTGGCCACTTTTCTCATATTTTTTTCCAGATGACGGATGACGTTCCTCACGACGGAGCTTCCCTAGAGGTTCCACCTCGGGTGTCCCCAGGGATGGAGGCAGAGCCCGAGCTTGTGCTACTACCACCGAGGGTTCGACCCTTTGACCTAACGACATATGACCCTCCAACATATGTGCTACCACTTAAGAGTGTCCGGCATTTCAGGAAGTTTGAGCGAGGCGCACTAGAGGACCTTTTGCTACAAGAGCCGGCCTTCCATTTATCCTACAGCGCCACCAAGGTATACACTGTATTCTCATGTTTTCTTCACTATACCTTGCATTTCTTGCTTAAACCACACTCTTGCACTACACTCTTGCACTGTATTTCTTACATTGCATTTCACCTGCTCGTTTTAAACATATTCTTATACTGTATTTCTTACACTGCCTTGTTACTTGCTTGTTACGATCACAGGAGCATTTCTACTCTATCAGAGGCTACGGAGCCACATCCACGAGGGAGTGGTATATGGAGCTCCCCGATGGTGTCCTCCATATTGTTGATAAGGCCAGCTTCGGCTTGTTCTGCATGGGACTATCACGCCTCATAGCGAGTTGACATTCACTTAGAGCATTGGTAGAGATGTGGTGGGATACCACAAACTCTTTACACTTCTTTACCGCAAAAGAGATGACGATGACTCCATATGATTTCTCTATGCTCACTGGCATAGAGGCAGCGGGTTGTCCGATCCATTATGATACATACATGGGTGAGTGGAAGGCGGCATGGATCTATCTGCTAGGAGCGCACCCACCTATCTTCTGATAGAGGACAGTTCGATATAGCTGGTTTGTAGAGCAATTTCGAGGGAGAGAGCCAGTGACCCCGGAGGAGGCCGAGCATTATGCTTGTGGCTTCTTGATATTCTTCTTTCGCACCACTTTGTTCACAGACAGAGTGAACACTGTTGGATTATATCTCCTAAGTGCACTGGTGGACTTGTCTCAGGTTCGTGTTTATGACTAGGGCGGTGCTAGCCTTGCAACATTATATGGACACATGAGCTCGACATCCCGCCGGAGCGAGAAAAAGGTCGGTGGCTATTGGAGAGCCTGGGAGGTATGTTTTACCCTTTCTACTTTGCATTTTCTGCCGTACTTTCTGCTTTGCACTTGTACTTTCTGCACTACACATTCTGCTTTCTACACTCACATTTGCACTTTCTATACACCGCATACACATGATGCTTTTTGCACTAACACTTGTACTTTCTATACACTGCACACACATACTGCTTTCTGCATTCTATATTCTCTCATTTCTGCATTCTCTGGATTCTGCATTCTCTAGACATCGTACTCACATTCTACTTTCTGCTTTTCCTATGTTTTACTGTACACTCAATATGGCTCTTTTCTTTTTGCAACTTTGGGTATATGCCTACTTCCCGGCCCTTGCCCCAGAGCCAGAGGTGGAGATGCCTCATGTCGTGCCATACTCTCACCGGTATAACAGGAGATGCTTGCGGAGGACACGAGAGACTTTTTCATTCTTCCACCAGTACTTCGACACTGTGACCGCAGCAGAGGTAACTCAAAATTCACTGTTATTTTCATTCTACTTCAGCACTGATTCATATTGTAATATTTCAATAGCAACTAACAAGCTGTACATTCTCTATTTACAGATCACGTGACAGCCTTGGGTGACGATGCTTGCGGGAGTTGGGGACTAGTTTGCTGGAGCTCAAGGGGCCACCCATTTCCAGTTTCTATTCGAGGGTCCGGTTTGCCAGGCCTGGTTTTTAGGTGAACGTTTCGTACACCAGACCTTGGGCTTGCCGCAGCTGATACTTCTCATGGCACCTCCACCATCTATGAGAGCTACAGAGGAGCTCACCTCCCAAGAGATTATCCAGTTTACCAGAGGCATGAACGCTGATTACTTCTTAGGGAAGGGTGATTATGCTACATTCATTGAGACACACCTCATGCCTCCTTTGACCAGCATTCGCGGAGGTGGGGGAATGAAAGCCCCAATTGCGAGAGAGAGAGCCAGAATACCAAGGTGTAGACACCCCATTTTTGACCGACCTTAAGACTCAGACGTCATCGATTGAGCGCTCGGTGATGACGCATGTTGTGCTCATTCTGAGGTTTCGGAGTTTTGGCTGAGAGCCTTGCCTCCGGGCTTCAGAACTCTTTGTGCTTTGGCTCAATTTGCAGACCAAGTCTTGTTTTCCCTTCTCGGAGAAAGGGAGTGGTCTTGTAGACCATCTCTCTGTGGTCGAAGACTACTTTTTGTGGTCGTAGGCTACTTTTCCCGTTTGGAGACTAGTTTTCGGTTTTTGGAGCCTTTGACCGCGCGCCTTGTCTCGAGACCGCTTAACATTCTCCGTTTGGCGTGGTTTTTGAACCACACCTTGTTGCCTCTGCCTAGAGGAACACTGTGGTCCGGAAGACCACTTTTGTGGTTGCATACCACTTTTGATGCTCATCAGCTAGTTTTCAGGGGCTTTTGGCCGTGTGTTTCGCCTCCCGATTTCTCGTCTTACATCCGCTTTGGTTTGTTTTTGGTACAAACCTTGCTTTCCTTGTTTGGAAGGTGGTACAAGGGTGGGAGACCAGTATTTCTCCTTGGAGACCACTTTTCCTTTTTCCAGCTAGTTTTCTTGTCAGATAACTGGCTTTCTTGATCTTTAGGCCATCTTTTCTAGTTGGCCACCACACCACCACCTTGCATTTAGTGTGTTGACCTCTCCCACCTATGGCCGACTAGTTTTTGCTTTGGTTGACCACCTAAAGTGGTCGGCCGACCACTTCAAGTGGTCAGCTGCTTTTTGGCACCTTTTTGGAGATATTTTAGGACAGCTGGCACAGCTGGAGAGAATTTGTATGGAGGGATGGCATTCAAGCTTAGCTTCTCCAAGAAGCTTTGGCTTTCCTTCTCTATAAGAGTAAGGCTCCTCCTCCCTCCTCCAGGTTGAGAATTTTTCCCCAAGAGAGTTACATATAGCTTTGTCTCTATATCACTCTTGTTCTTCATTTTTGTGTTCAAAAGTGTAGATTTGTCTTAGTTTTGTGCACAAACACACACTCAAACACCATCCTTTTGCTACTGAGGTGCTTAGGGGCTGATTTTGGTGTTCTTGGATTGCCTTGAGCTTGAAAAACCTACTGGAGTTGCAGTTATAAAGAGGGTCTTCAAGGGTGAGCTTTTGACCTTTAAATCTCCCTTTCTTGCTTAAGCTTTTAGCCTATCTTGTATGCTGTTTCAAGCTTAACTTATAACTGATAAAAGTTCTATTTTTGCATGCTTTTGATCTTTGTTTAAGATCACTTTTGTGTTTGGGGTTGTTTACCCCCTCTTAGGCCTTGTTTGGCCTTGTTTTTTAGCCTTTTTTGTGAGCTTCGGGACCACCTTGTATTGGCCTTCTCACCATTGAAATCTAGGGGGATTTCAGTGGTGGGGATGGTGTTTTAAGGTCCTAAGAAGGGGAGGGCCATCCCCTTCCCTTGCATCTTCAATACATGCCTTAATATGCCTCATGTTTGAGCATCTTTACTAAGTGTATGTTGACCATGTCTTAGCTTGTATTTGTGGTTATTTTGCTGTGGCATACCACTGTTTTTGCTTGCCTTGGTCACTCCATGCATGGTTAATACACTTGTAGTGTAAATCACACACACTAGCTTTGTATGCTTCATGAAGTAGCATGCATTTCTAGCCTATGTTGTGTCCATTTCAGCATGTTCTTGGGCTTGTTTTACCATGTCATATCTCTGTTTAGGTTTGGTTTGGTTAGCCTTTGCATGCTCCTTGCACTTGTAGTGCATTTCCATGAAATAGTCTAACATGCATCATGTTGTAACATGTCATTCTAGCATGCTTCTGGCTTAGCTTAAAGAAGATTTTGTTCATGTTTTATCATGTCTAAGGTCTGATTTGTGTTGAATTGATCATCCATGACTTGCTTTGTATAGCCTTAGTTCAATCTAGCTTGTTAGCTTTGTGTATTGAATCCTCTAGCATGCTCTACTTGGCCTATTTCAGTGATTTGGCATCACTTGTTATGTGATTTCAGTCCATGTTTCATGGCCATACACTTGAATCTTTCACTTATTCAATACGTTGGAGGGTTTCCCCCTTTATGCCTTAACATGAACCATTGCGTATGCCTTCATGCCCTTGCTTGCGAGCCACCATTTCAGTGTGTTTTTGGGGTTATTATGCCATAATATAACTATGATTTTTATTGGCCGAGTCATGCCATGCTTGGTCTTAATAGATGTAGTGTAATCCACCTTATTTGCCTTGCATTCACCATGCTTCATGCCCTTCATGCTAGCATATTTCGGCCTACTTTCATGCATGTTTTAGACTTATTTCAACATGTTCTAGAACTGTTTTGGGTCGCCTTGGTCACATGCTTCATGTTTTGTATACTTGTAGTACAAATGCTCTTGCTTGCCACAAGCTTTGAGCACCATTGCATGCTTCATTTATGTTGCGTACATAATTTAGCATCATCTAACATGACATTTCAGAGCTTATAGCATGCTTATGTTCCCACTTCATTCATGCTTTGAATGCCTTTGAGTATTGTCCATGTTTGCCTAGCTTATGGTTTAGCTCGTATGCTTGCATGCCTAGGCCTTTGGGCCTTTATCTCAGCATGTTTTGGTCCTTGTTTTGACCTACTTGAGCTCTGTCCATGCTTAGTTCATGCATTTGTGCCATGTATTGCATGCCTCCTTTGTGTTGCTCTTTGCTAACTTTCATGCCTTAGGACCCTAGCATGCTTTACTTATGTTGTTTGAATGATTTGGCATCATTTCTTGCCTCATTTTAGTGCATTTGGTATTGTTACACTTGCACATTTGTCACTCTTTGAGCCTTCTTGAGAGTTGTGCTCTTAGGCCTCTTTGATGGCCAATGCATTGTGTATGCATGCCTTGCTTTATGTGCCTTCATTTCATCACCAATGGCCACTGATTTGGGCATGATTGAGGTCTACCTTTTTGGTTTAAGTCCATTGAATATAACATGTATATTACATTCGAGCATGCCATGCTTGGTATATTACATAAGTTGCCCTTGTTGCATTGCATTGCATTGTGCATGCATGCATTACATTATGCTTAGGACCTCATGAATGCCTTGTATTGAGTATGCCATCTAGTTCTTAGCATTTAGCATTGTGTATGCTAGTTGTTACATGCTTTAGCATTGTGCATGCCATTAGCCTTGTTAGGTTGTTCATATTGCATTGCATGTTTGCATGTTTAAGTCATATTGCATACTTGCATGCTTGAGTCGCATTGTGTATGCCATGCTTGCTTGCATTGTGTTTGGAATAAGTGTTAGTCTAAACACAGGAAACGAGGGACATTTCATACTTCAAGTGATGAAACATGCCTCAATTCTCGGTCGCTGACGCTCTTGGTCATACATGATAGAGTTTTAGACCTTATGTGTTTACTTGTGCATTCATTTCATATTGAATTGTGTAACTTCGCCTCTTGGCCATCATGCATGGAAATGTGCGATTGGTGGCTCGAGGGTCGAGAACCTACACTCCATTGAGTTCATGATATGATAGGGAGGGTGGTTGTGCACACATATCTTGCAAATACATTGCCATGCCCTTTCTTGCTCTCTGTTGCAGCAAATTGCAGTTCAGCAGCAACAACTGGTCGGCCAGCCAGACAAAGTAGCTGGCCAACCATTTTTCTTGATTTTCAACAACCAAAAGTGGTCGCAGGGGTCTGGAGAGACCAAAAGTGGTCGGCCACCCTCCCAAAGGATTCCCAAGGTGAAGTTTCAGCTTTCTGGAGCTTGGTGCAAGTTTCTGAGAACAAATAAAAACAGAGGCAAATCAGGGCATCGCATTGGATTTCCGACTGAGGTAACCGGACATGCATGCATTCCTCTACCTCTGAGGCCCCTGATTTACTGCTTTCCTTAGCTGCCATGCTTAGATAGCTAGGTTTTGCTTTGGTCTGTACCTTTAATAGTTAATGTGTTTAGCTATTTCAATTCGTTTTGTAATAATTAGTTAACTAGGGTTAGTTAATTAATTTGTTGTGTAATAATTAGTTTAATTAGCTTAGATTAGCTAGTTAGCTTCTTATTCGGTCCCTCCCTCGAGAGGGCGCATTGTTGTAATAAGCGTGCGTGTGTGTGATGCATGTCTTCCAATCCCCATTTCTTTCTCCCTTTTACTTAACCGCTTACGATGGTTAGTTTTAGGGCATATTTCATTTAGCATCCTTATGCTATGCATGTTTGCATCCATTCATCTGTATTGCATGCACCAGGCTCGGCGCATCATACTAACTGCATTGTATTTCAATTCCAATTTGAATACATGTACCAAGTTGCATCTCACATGACATTCTTAGGATAGCCGAGTCTATTTTAAATTGCATTTTCGCATGTGTTGCATTAGCCATTTTAACATGAACTAGGATCACACATGATTTCTAACTAGTTCCTTTTTTTGGCTTGGAGTACACTGTGAGTGTTTACGCTTTAGCATACTGCATGTGTGTTAATGTTGCCATGAAAGCATGCTTGCCATGAGGCTATTTGCTTACATAATTAACTGCCTGAATGCCTGTGGGTGAAGGTTGGATTACCTGAATTGGGACAATTCATCGAAATCTGCATTTTAGTCTTCTTGCGAGTAACAAACTTCAAACTATCCTCCAAACAAACGGATATGCAATGCTTTGTTCCAAATTAGGCGATCTAGTCTATACTTGTTTTGCTGTGCGCATCACATAGTAATTCTAGCTAGTTAATCGGAATAAGAACATATGTGTTTTCAAAAATTCGATATCATGCTTAGTACAGGCCGATCTTTGATCAGGTGAGCAGGGGTGCTCATTAAATGACCTTCCCCAATCGTACCCAAGTTCCCAATCCAAGGCAACTTTGGTGATGACGGACACATGGCCTTAGGCACGAGTCAGGGTTTCTTAAATTCTCCCAAAATAAAATATTTAGATGGCGACTCTGTATCTGGCAAAGCAGTTCATGTTTGGCACTTCTTTACAAAAATTAGTTTTCCAAAACGATTTGCCGGATTTGGACTCTTTGGTGATTTTTCGGTCTTACATCGCACATTGTAATATTAGATTAAGAACCGTGACATTTGAGTCCGAACTGTAGTATGCTAGAGAACAAAACGAGAGATTTTTTTATCGAGGAGTTCTCTGGAGCGCATTTACACCAAGGTGACCAGGGCGCATAGCAGAGGGGCCACCTAGATGAGGCAGAGGACCAGTTGGCCAGAGCTATCTACTGCACTCACATGTTGGCGGTATACTGAGGAGGCATATCAGATTCCGATTGAGCCTCCTGCAGTGGGACATAAATACGTTAGAGCTCCTGATGCACCACTGGTACATATTTCATTCTTTAGTTGCCTCATTTCTTTCTGATATTTGTTCCTCCTGGACATTAATAATTTCCAATGCATTTGTAGGCACCTCCTGGATACACCGAGGATCTGCTAGAGCTGTTAGCCTCATTCGAGGGCATGATATTGAGGAGGGAGGCACTGCTCGGCTTCCATGGCATTCAGGTCATTTCTTTAGTTTTTTTACATTCCAGTCATCAAATTTCCATTGTCACATTGAAACTAACATTTCAACTGAAAATTGTGCCATGCTGCACTGATACACTGCATCTGAATTCATACATTGTACCTGACCTTTGTATATACTCATTCTGCACACCATACTTGCATCTGATACACATACTACAGTTGACATATGACAACTATCTTTTCAGGTCCCACCCTTACCGATAGCATCAGCAGCAGTAGTACCAGGACCATCAGTACCCCCCCCCGGCAGCAAGGAGAAAGAGACAGGCTCCAGCATGCAGCGGAGGCCGAGCTAGGAGCGTCCGAGCTAAGAGTGGCCCTTCCGAGCCTATTCTAAGCGAGGATGATAGTGAGACTAGCGAGGCCAAGGAGGCAGCGAGTCAGCATGCCGAGTCATCCGAGAGTGGAGACAATGACGCTGGCTCGGGTTCTGCTAATGGTGATGCTACTGAGCCAGGTTCTGAGGCAGAAAGCAGTGATGATTTCGGTTCTGGTTCAGCATCCGATTCAAACAGTGGCGTAGATGGAGACAGTGCTGCAGAGTCCGCTCCACCGAGGAAGAGGACAAAGAGGGCCTCTTGAGCCTGAGATAGCTAGCGCTGATCTATATATTTTTGCTAAGTTTCTTTTTATTAGTAGTGTTAGCACTTTGTACAGCCTCAGACAGTTTTATTTTCTTTAAAAACTTGTACTGCACTTTTTTGTAAAAACAACCATGATCGGAATGAAAACCAAACTTTTTTGAAAAAGTGTTGTATTTTGCATCATGAGCACCGCATTGCATGAAAATGATATTGAAAATCGAATACTTGTATTGTCACAACAGTCTGAATCAGGTAATAAACCGACTAACAACTAAAATAAACCAAGTAATACAACTCGATAATCAAAATAACAACAACTCGATAAACAATAGAACAATTCGATACACAACAAAATGACTCGATGAACAAAACAGCTCGATAAACAACTTAAATACAACACAACAAACTTGCTAAGACTAAAAGGACTCAAAACAGAGCCTTAACATATACAAAGAGTAGAACAAAATAAAGGCGCTCAGTACAAAGGTGGATAGCAGTTCTGCAAAAAGGGTTGTCAGCCATGAATGGCCTCTGTCGGCCACTAGTGGTAGCTGGTCGGCTACTAAGGTGGTTTGTCGGCCATCACTAGTGGCTGGTCGGCCACCAATGTAAGGAACTTCCAGAATGTTGACACCTGGCTTCCACTCACTGCCTTATCTTTTATAAAAGGTTCAGACTTCGTGTTTTCTTCATTTCAGCTGCAAACTCTTCACAGATGGAGCCATTCTTCACCGAAAAACTCTCGAATTGGATTGCAACTTTAGATGGCTCGGAAAAGCTGAATTTCCAGGGTTTCGGCATAAATGCACTATTCCCGTTGAGCCGTTCTTCACTATGTTTTCCGTTCCTACATGCCACAACTAGATGTTGGAACCTAATTACACATGTCTTTAGCTTTGGGGGACAGGAGATATGCCCGACAATCGAAGAATTTCAAGTGCTAATGGAGACCTAGTGCGATAAGGAAATCTTACCTTAGCCTCGTTTTGGTCACATCCAAGCTTTGGGAAGGATGTGTGGGCTCACCTTACACGATGCCCGATCCTTGGTTCACAATAGAGAGCTGGATATCCCCAGTTTGATTCATCGATTTTCTGACACTGGTGACCGAGGCGATCTTCTTTAGCGAGCTTTTCGACAACACACGCTTTGTTTGTGCATGCTAGCACATTTTCTCCTTGCCCCTAGTTTTGGCGGGTCTAGCATTCGACTAGTTGAAGTGGCACAAGGTTTAAGAGAAGGCAAGAGTTGCATTGGTTTGGTACTGGCCAAGACTTTAATAGGCTTAGATGCCTTCCATCGGCGAGAGACAAACAAATTTGCAAGAAGTCCACTACTTCTTCAGGTAATGTTTCCCACCCTTCCTCACACGTGTTTTTCACATCACTCGGTATTCGTGCTCTGTTTTTCTCTCAACATACACCTCTCTATTCTTTAATCTCTCTTTTCTTTCATCTCTCTCCAGATATGGCTCATGGACAGGTTGAAGGTAATAGACTCTTGCCCTTCATATTCAGCACGAGGCTATTTCTTTCGCCAACGGCTAGTTGATTTCCCGAACGAGGGGTGGTGGTGCTATTGAATGTGCAATAGGTCTGCTGTTGACATTGCTTGGCATTGCCCCTAGTTTAAGCTGTTTAAGATAAACTACAGCATGGCTCGGCAACCCGGCATTCAACTTATTGGCCTGACACACTGCGTATTCTACTTTTCATTCTGGTTTAGGCATCAATTCGAACATGACAAACTTGCCCAGAAGAGGGGGTAGAGTACTCGGCTTCGTTCCCAATCCGAGGTTCACAATTGGCTCGATATCCCGCTGCATGGAGGACGAAAGAGCTTCTGGCTCCTGCCCCTAATTTCAGTTGCGTCCTTTCTAACGAATGCCTGGCTTGGCTTGAAAAAGAAGCACAGATCGGGCCTACTTTAGCATCGAAAGCTTCCACAAGCGCAGGGAGGGGACACAGGAACACCTGACTCATCTATGCCCCAAGTTTATTGCTTTGATCTAACTTTTCAAGTTTTCCTTTTGCATGTAATAAAAAAAACTTTGATTTGTATTGAGAGTTGGAGAACTTTGTATTGAAATCAATAAAATTGAAGTTGTGGGCACTGAAAATTTTCCTTTTAGTCCAAAAATAGTCTAAGTTGTAAAAAGATTAATTTGAACAAAATTAATTTTTATCAAAACTTTTCAAAATCATTTTCGATAAGGATCACAACTTGACACATATGGAATCTATCCTCAAGGTGTATAAACCCGAATCCAGAAATGGAAAATTTCCCCTAAACTGAATTGCACTGCTCAACACTATAATCAGCTCTTCTCTCAGGGTAAGGATCACAACCAATCTTTCAAACAACGAATCAGATAATGACGCATTGATCAAACATATGGACATAGTTGATTTGGAGGTTTTTACGGCCGGACTTCATAATGAAGTTGTCTACGTATCCCGAAGATGGGAATCAAGTTTTACGTAGTTCGATTCAGGTTCACTTGGGTATTAACGCTCTCCTTTTGCGCTCTAACTTTTGCCAAGGCCACCTTTTCTGGGTTTTCAACCTTGCAAGCTTAGTTTTTCTTTTTTCTAATTTTTTGTGCTCTAACTTTTGCCTAGGTCGCCCTTCCGGGTTTTCAACCTAGCTAGCCTCTCAGGAGTAATATTTCTTCAACTTGTCCGTGTTGATTGGTTGGGAAAATTCTAGGCCATCCAGGTCTATAAGAATAACGGCTCCACCCGACCAAATGGTTTTAATGATGTAAGGACCAGCCCAATTGGGTCTGAACCTACCCCTAGGGTCATGGATGGGAGCTCGGTCATCTTTCAGCACCAAATCCCCTTCCTTAAGATTCCGAGACTTAACTTTCTTGTTAAAAGCCCTGGCAATCCTACGTTGATAACCCTGAACATGGTACAGTGCTTTCAGCCTCCTCTCATCAAACAACATTAGTTCCTCGAACCTGCTCTGCTACCAATCCGCTTCTGCTATTTGGCACTCAGCCATAACTCGCAGCAATAGAACCTCTATCTCAATTGGCAAAACAACTTCATTCCTATAAACCAGAGAATACAGAGTTGCCCCAGTAGATGTCCGAATTAAAGTTCTGTAGCCCCAGAGAGCAAATGGCAATTTGTCTGGCCAGTCCCTGTAAGTCTCAACCATTTTCTGCAAAATGTGCTTAATGTTCTTATTGGCGGCTTCAACAACTTCGTTGGTTTGCGGTCGATATGTAGATGACTTATGAAAAGCCATGTTGTATTTCTCCAATAAGTCGATCACTTCTTTCTTGAAATGAGGAGCCATTGTCTGAAATGATCTTATTCGGGACTCCATAACGGCAAATAATGTTATTGTCGATGAACTTAGCCACATGCGCTGCCTTCAACACTAAATAGGACTGAGCTTCCATCCATTTCATGAAATAATCAATTGCCACTAGAATGTACTCATACCCATTTGACCCTTTCGGTGTAACTGCCCTAATGACATCAATTCCCCAGACTGAGAAGGACCATGGTAAAGTCATGTTGTACAGCTTCGACGGCGGTATATTTATGCAAGTTGCATGAATTTGGCATTTGTGGCATCGCCAAACAAAACCAATACAATCCTCCTCCATGGTAGACCAGTAGTAACCTTTCCTCAGAATCTTCCGAGCTAGCATTACTTCGCTCATGTGTGCTCTACACTCTCCCCAATAGATGGCCTCCATTAGGCGCTTTGACTATTCTGCTTCAACATACAGCTTGTGCATTCCCAGATGACTCCTCTTATACAACTTACCCCCACAGATGATAAATTGAACGGCCATCCGCCGTATTGCCCTCTTATCTTTGGCATTTGCCCCCAGTGGATAAACCTCATTTTTCAAGAAGTTCCAGATATCATAATACTAGGGTTTTGATTTTGTACTTTATCTATTGCGGCGATCAACTCGTAGGCCGGTGTGTATCTCTGTTTAATAATGATCGGACGCATCCGGACTCCAAATGAGATGTCTATCATGGAAGATAGAGTTGACAAAGCGTCAGCGAACCTGTTGTTCTCTCTTAGTAGATGAGTGAAGGTTAGCTTCTCAAACCTAGGAATCAGAACGTCCAAGGTCTGGTGATAGATCTTCCTCTTTTCTTCTTTGACCTTCCAGTCTCTTTTTGCTTGAGACACAACCAGGTTCGAGTCCCCGATGACGTCCAACCTTTTTACCCCTAGTTCCAGGGTGGCTTCCAAACCAGCGATACACGCCTCGTATTCTGCTTCATTGTTAGATACTTTGAACAGGAGTTTAAAAGCTAAAGGTATATGGGAATTATCGGACATTATCAGCAACACCCCTATCCCATAACCGTACTGGTTAGACGCTCTGTCAAAGTACATTGTCCAAATCTCTTCCTTGACCTGCAGAATAGCTTCATCTAGGAATAGGTATTCTATCGCTTCATTCCCTCCCACTAAGTGATCTGCCAGGAACTCAGCTACCACTATCCCCCTGACAGACTTGTGAGTGACATATTTCAAATCAAATTTGGAGAGAAGAAGCAACCAATGAGCTATCCTACCTGCAAGCGCTAGTTTCTCAAAGAGATATTTGATGGGATCTAATCTCGAAACCAGAATTACAGAGTGAGCTAACAGGTAATGCCTCAATTTCCTGGTAGCCCATACCAAGGCTAAGCAAGCTTTCTCTAGCAAGGTGTAACAGGTCTCATACTCCATCATTTTCTTACTCAAGTAACAGATGGCTTTCTCCACTCTATCTTCAGATTCCTGAACAAGCATGCATCCCATTGTTGTGTCCGTTACTGACAGATACAAAATCAACGGCTTTCCCGGCTCTGGCGGCAACAACACGGGTGGGTTCTGAAGGTACTGCTTGATTTGCTCAAAAGCAAACTAACATCGGTCATCTCATTGGAACTTCTTTCCTTTCTTCAAAAGACCAAATAGTGGTTCACAAGTCAAGGTTAATTTTGAAATAAACCGTCTTATGAATTACACTTTACCCAGAAAGCCTCACACCTCCTTTTCAGTCCTTAGTGGTGGCATTTCTAGGATGGCCTTGATTTTGGAAGGATCTACCTCAATGCCCCTCTATGATCAAGAAACCGAGCATTTTCCCTGTTGTTATGCCAAAAGTGTACTTTTGTGGATTCAGCCTCAATCGATATTCTCTAATCCATTGGAAAATTTCTTCAAGGCGGTGTAGTAGCCCTCTCTTTCCTTGGACTTAACAATCATGTTATCCACATACACCTCGACCTCTTTGTGGATCATATCATGTAGAATTGTGGTTGCAGCCCGTTGATAGATGGCCCTGGCATTCTTTAACCCAAACGGCATCACCCTTTAGCAGTAAGTTCTCCACGGCGTGGTGAAGGCAGTTTTCTCTCTGTCCTTGGGTGACATCAGAATCGGGTTATACTCGAAAAATCCATCCATAAGAGATAGCAATGCATGGCCTACGGTGAAGTCCACCAACTCGTCAATGTGCGGTAGAGGAAAGTCGTCATTCGGACTGGCTCTATTTAGATCTCTAAAATCCACACACACCCAAATTCTGCCATCTTTCTTCGGCACTAGAACAATGTTGGCCAACCAAGTCCGATACTCAGATACTAGAAAAAACCTTGCATCTATCTGCTTGGTGACCTCTTCTTTAATCTTCAAAGCCCAATTCGGGCGTATTCTCCAAAGCTTCTGCTTGACGGATTGGGCCTTGGGGTCAAGGGGGATTCGTTGTTGTACAATCTCATGATCGATTCCAGGCATGTCTTCGTAGGACCACGCGAAAACATCTTTGACATCTTTTAATAAAGCGACTAAGCGCTCGCATTCCTCGAAAGACAACGTGGACCCGATCTAGACCAGACGTGGATCCTTCTTAGTACCCACATTAATTGGAATGATTTTATCAACAAGGGATTTTACAAATTTCTCCTTCTCCCGATCAATCAAATGTTTCAAAACCAAAGGAATTCCTTCCTTGTCATTTTCACTAAAATTTTGAAAGTCATGATCAATGCAACATACAAGTGGCACAAAGAAGTACTCAAAACCTGCAGTGGCATTCTCATTCACAAAGTCCAGTTCATCCAGTTCCTCGGTTACAACTAACTCAAAAGAAAAGGAAAAAGACGACTTGGACAAAACTTTAGCATCCGGGTTATTAACCCCAGGAATACCGAACCCAGACTCAGAAGAAACAAAATCTGATTCTAACTCCGCAGACTCTGTGGAATCAGATTCTGGTTCACTACCTCACTCAGAGCTACTAGACAGGAAGCCCTCCTCCAGTTGCCAAGTGAGGGACAGTGCGTTAGATGCATCCAAGATACCACCGGAAGGGTCCACACCTAATTGGTCTTTGATCATGGAAATGGTTAGGTCAAATCCCAAGCTCTCTGGGTTAATCTGAGGATCCGAAATGAGACACACTAGTGCTGCTCCTACCTCAAGTTCACTGCTATCGGAATCACTTTCTGTACTCTTTGCAGCCTGGGCAGTTAGTTCAGCCTATTCCTCTGTGTCGCTCTCTTGCAGCTGCAAATCGAAGAAAATCTCAAAGTCGGGAACCTGCTGCTTCTTAGAGTTGAACCAAGGTTCGGGGAAATCGCAAAATGGGAAGTCTTCTCCTTCCCGAACAAAATAGCCATTTAGGGTTCCCCGGATTGGTGGGTGCACAAGCTTGTAGTGCTTCCCACTTTGCTTTGCTCTGGCTTTTCCGGCTATTTCTTTCCCTTTCCTCACTTAGTCCTCTTTGGTAGGCGTATAGCCAGGTGTAACAATGCCCGCGTGGGACCTCGGCTGCTACAGTTCGGACTCCCCTTTTTTGTTTGTTGCGGTTCTTAATCTGAACCAAAGAGTCCAACTCTGGCAAATCGTTTTGAGAAAAACAGATTTTGAAAAGAAGTGCCAAACATGGACTGTTTTGCCAGATACAGAGTCGCCACCTAAATATTTTTAAAATAGGAAATTTAGGAAACCCTGACTCGGTGCCGAAGGCCACGTGTTTGTCATCACCAAAGTTGTCTTGGCTCGGGAGCTTGGATACGATCGGGGAAGGTCAGCTATGAGCACCCCCTTTCGCCCGATCCGAAGACCGGCCACTACTAACTGTGATATCCGATTTTGAAAACATTACGTGTTCTTATTCCGGTTATTAGCCTAGAATTACTATGTTATGCGTGCAGCAGACAAGTATAGACTAGATTGCCTAATTTGGAAATAAGCATTGCATATCCGTTTGTTTTGGAAAACGTTTCGGAATTTGCTACCCGCAAGTAGGCTATAACACGGATTTCAATGAGTTTTTCCAACTCAAGCAATCCAACCTCCACCCACAGGCATTCAAACAGTTTATCTCATATAAGCATTTAGCCACATGGTAATCATGCTGTCATGTTAACATTCACACGCATGCGATATGCTAAAGCATAAATACTTGCATCGTACTCCAAGCCAAAACAATGAAACTAGTTAGCAAACATGCATGCCCTAGTTCATGTTAGAATGACTAATGCATCGCATGCAGAATGTGATTAGGATAGGCTCGGCTAACCCTAAAATGGCATGTGAAATGCAATCATTCGGTGCACGTATTCAAGTTAGATTTGAAAATACAATGCGGTTTGTATGATGTACCGAGCCCGGTGCATGTCAACAAATGTATGGATGCAGGCATGCATTGCATAAGGTATGCTAAAATAAACGTGCCCTAATCTACCATCATAAGCAGGTAAATAAAAGGAAAGAAAGAAGTGGGGGTTGGAAGACATGCACACCACTCACACACGCTTATTACAGAATTGCCCTCGCTCGGAGGGACCAAAAGAATATACAAATTAATTAACTACGCAAGCTAATTAAATATTAAAAATTAATTAAACTAACAAATTAATTAATCTAATTAAAACAGTAAAGCCCTCGGGAAGTGGGTCAGATGCGGCGCATGCTCGGGACTTGCTCTAATCGCCGCCATGCATAGTCTCGCCTCTTTTCCTCGCTCGCTTCCTCTCAAGATCGCCAAAGTCTCAAGGATGCCTCTCTAGATACTGGAGAATACCACCGGCTGAATAGAATTACCACCAGCAGTGAATTGTGGTTACCGGCACAAAATTCATCCATCGGCTGTTGATTGACTGCCGGTCGGCACTAAATACTGCCGGCCGGCAATGAGTTCCTGCAGAACCTGGCAATGCTATGGACAGAATCTTGCATGGCAATGCTATTCAAGCTATGTATGCACCAAACACATTCCTTATCATGTTTGTGACTCAAAGGAGGATGTGCCTCGATTCTCGGACCACCAATCACGTATTTCCATGCATAATGGCCCAAAGAATCAAGTGTGCACTTTCAATTTCAAATGCAAGCAAACCATGTAATCACACAAGAAAGCCTAACCTCTATCACACTCACTTCAAGAGGCCAAGCATGTACAATGCAATACAATCCTAGACATGTTGGCTAGCATGCAATATGGACAATGCAAGACACTTATACAAACATACAAGCAAGCATGCAAGGCAAGCATGCAAACCAAATAAAAGAAGGACTTAAACAGGAATTAGGCAACTCCAAATAGGCCCAAAATCAGTAGCCAAAGTGCCCAAAAATGAAGGCTAAGCACACACACACGCATGCACATGTTAAGGCACAAACCTAAGCATTAAACAAGCAACTCTCAAACACACTTGAAAGAGGCTAAACATGGACAATTGACATGGAATGAAAAGCTTCAAAATCATGTCGAAATGTGGTGCCAAACCAACCCAAATGAGACAAGCATAAGCATGCAAGCATGGTCCAAGTACTTGAGGCAAGTCATGAAGCTTTGAAGCACATTTAGCATAACAAACATGGCATGCATTAAACAACTAAAAATAGATTTTTAGCATGTTAAAACAAGGCCAAAGGATTACTTAGATGGCATCTAAGTGGCTCAAATTCAAAGGCATGCACAATGGTCAAAACATAGGGCATACAACACATGCTCTCAAAGCAACAAAGAGGCGACTAAGGCAAGCATATGAGCATACCAAAGGGACTGAAATTACATGTTGGATGGTCCCAAACCACCAAAATGATGCAATCAACACATGCTACACATTCACATACTTGAGGCATACAAACCCGACAAGCCACAAATGCAAAGGAACCATACTAAGCATGCCAAAATCGATCCAAACAACTATGGACAGACCTAAAGCATGGCAAAATAAGCACAAAACATTCACAAGGCTAAGCCTAAAACATGCTCGAACAAAGGCTAACAACCTATGGCATATTAAGGCAATTACAAGGCATTACATGGTAGGTATGCTAAGCATGCATGGTGTACCAAAACCAACACACAACATGATTATATTATGGCAAAATAAGCATGAAATGCAGCCTAGACATGATCAACACACACTCTAACATAGGCTCCCTCAAGAGGCCAAAAATGGTCCCTTTCAAGGACAACAAGGAGAGGGGGTGGCCCTTCCCTTTTGGAGACTTCAAGGCACCATCCCCACCACTGAAATCTCTCAAGATTTCAGTGGTGAAGAGGCCCAAACACCAAAGTCTCAAAACTTGCACAAAATAGCACAAAAGGGGGCCTTTCAAGGCCTAAGGGTGGTCAAACACACCCAAACCACAAAACACTCTTAACAAACAATCAAGAGGGCCTAAAAACAGAACTTTTTTATGTTATATACTAAACACAAAAACAGCTCTAAGATAGGTAGAAATAGGATGCAAAAATGGGGTAAAAAGGACTAGTTTCTTACCCTTGTTGACCTTCTTCACAAAGGGAAGACCAGCTGCCTCCTTGAGCTTAAACCAGCCCCAAAACTCTAAAAATAATCCCTTAAAACCTTAATAGCCAAGGAAAGGTGTAATGGTAGGTGTTTGTATGCAATACTATGAACAAATGCACCTAGAACACTCAAAAGGGAAATAGATAGAGATAGAATGTATATGAGTTCTAACCCTAGAACCAAAGCTTCTAGCAATGTTTTTCTCTCTAAAATGTCTAACCCTAATGCCAAGAGAGGAGGGCTCCTCTTATAGACAACCAACGTGTATGGAGGGGAATAAAATGCCAAACAGCTGTCCTAAAATATCTGAAAAAGCAGATGAACAGTAGTCGGCTGGCCAAAAATGTCATTTTGACAAAAATGACTGCCGACCGGCAACAAAGAGTGCCGGCTGGCAATATATATTGCCGGTGGCAAGAAAAACCAACCGGGGCCTCTAGCTAGTGCCGGTGGTGTGTGGGGATGCCTCAAAAGGCATTCCCTGCCCCTCCAAGGCAAAACACAAGTGTTTGGTGCAAAACCAGACACAAAACGATCGAGTTCGGAGATCCTGAGACAAGGCGCGTGGCCGAGAACTCCGGGAACTCCAAACGAACACAAACATGGATAATCACCGAGTGTTCAAACGGTGACATCCAAGTCTTGAGGACGGTCAAAAATGGGGTGTCTACACCAAGACCAAAGGCATGAGGGTTATGTGGCACTTTGGCCAATGCAGTAACGCCTTTCCGACAACTCTTGCCTAATCTCATTCTGTGCATGTGTTGTAACTTGTTCATGAGATATACAAATTGGGCACTAACATATAGGCTCTCATCAACAGCCAAGATATCCTGCACCTCCTGGGCCTCAGCCAAGGTAAACCCCGAAATAAACACATCATTTTCGCCATGTACAATCTCCAATACATGCGGAGTGACCTCTGGCAGAGGATGTATAGATGAATTCCCGAAGACTATGGCCATTCATTTTCCATGGGGGTACTTGAGCATTTGGTGGAGGGTGAAAGAGACAACTCTTACTTGGTGTAGCCAGGGTCGCCCAAGTAATAGGTTGAAAGTGGCTGGAACATCCAGGACATGAAATTCAATATCCTGTTGCGCGGGTCCAACCTGCACTTTGATCTGCACTATCCCCATCACCTCTTTGCTTGTATTGTCGTATGCCCGGATTACCTGGGCTGTAGGCACAAAATCGACCGGTTTCAGGCCAATAACATAAGCTATGCAGCACGGACAAACATTAATTGCTGACCCAGTGTTGACTAGTACAATTGGCACCCATTTTTCTCGGCACTCTACGGATATGTATAGAGACTTGTTGTGTGCAGAGCCTTTTGGCGATAACTCCTTATCGGAAAAGGTCAAAGTTGGCGCAACGCCTCCTGGGAAGACTAATTCTACTAGTTGTTCCAGAGTGGTGTCGATGGATAACTTTGCTTTATCCATCGCTAACAGTATAGCTTGTCTGTGTACTCATGAAGCCATAAGCAACCCCCAGATAGATATGTCAGCCTGAATCTTCTTCAACTATTTCAGTACAACCTTTTCTTATAATTGTTTTTCCTTCTGTTTCTCTACCTCTTTGTCCTTTCCGGATGCCTCAAGTTGGTCCGGATGCGGTGGTTTGAAATATCGGCCACTTCTTGTCATATGGTCGACTTCTTCCACATACCAGGTATTGTTAGGAATACCTTCACCCCAATCCTCATCAATGTGGGCAAGGTGCAGGTCATCATCTTCCCATCACATACCTTTGGCAACCGACAAGCAATTGTCCAGTTCCAGTCTAAGTGTTCCCTCAGCAATAACATTCCCGATGGGGTGTTGAGCTATTCCAGCTTTCTAATCACTTCCATTCATTTCCTGCCCAAATCGCTCCAGTACGACTTTTTGTTCTGTATGTGCAGTGCTTACAATGCCCAATTCCTGAGTCAACTGTTCTTTACCAGTGACTTTTGGTAGTTTCCTTTTCTTGTTGGCCGTTTCGGGCATCATAGTGGTTCCCACTTTCTGTTCTCCAGGCTTCGGTTCAGTCTCCTCAGCTACATCAGGTTCATCACTTAGCCACCCAGAATTTTCTATTGACCCATTCAGATCAAACCAGTTAATATGTACATCTCCTTGATCTTGCTCATCAAAGAACTGCAAATTGTCTATATCCTCCTCCAGGTTGGCCAGATCATCTAATCCCTGACTTGGTCCATCTTTTCGGACTACACTGACCTCCATCCCAGTCGGCAGTACCACTTTTGGCTTAGCTTGATTGATTGGCACAACATAATAACTCGGGTCGTATATCCCTCCAGACAAATCCTTAAAGCCCTCAGGCAACGGACTGGCATTCTCCACCAAGGCTAACCTCTTTTCATCTTCCACTGTCACCACCACAGGTTCGGGTTAGGGTAAGGACGTGTTCATCATGCACAAGTCTGTGCTCTTAGGGATGAACAAAGCCGGCTTAGGCAGGTGAGAGGGGGTGATGTATATACTGGGGTCGTAAGGAACGGTCAGTGTATGGATGAGGTTTATTTGCTGGAGTGGAGGGGCTTGGTTATATGGTGGGAGAGGGTTTGTGGTGACATTGGGTTTTTTAGGAGGTGTTATCACCTTATTGTCAATGAGATCTTGAATCTCATGACGTAATCTAAAGCACTGATCAGTATCATGACCATACTATTGGTGGAAAGCACAGTATTTGGCCGGGTTGTGTTTCAGAGGGAGACGGTTGGGTAGCGAGCGTTGTTCTAACAACTTCAGATGCCCCTTTTTGATTAGGACCCTTAATGCCGTAGATAGAGACATATAGAGTGGGGTGAAGACCCTCTGGCCTCGGGCCTGATGGCTTGAGGTTTGAAAAGTTGTATTGGGTGTATTGGCAAAAGGGTTAACAGTCTTGGGTGTGGTGGTGACCATGCTCACATCTGAAGGCCGTGTAGAAGTGCCACCAGTCGTGGCTGCATTGGAGCTGCGTGTAAAGGTTCTTTTGGGCTATTCCTTCTCATGGTCTATCATACCCTACTTCATTGCATCCTCAATTTGCACCCCTATTTCATGGAACTTAGCAAAAGTTGACAAAGGCAAGACTATCATCTTCTGTAATAATCTTCCTTGCAAGTTACGGACCATCATTCTGATCTAGTCCTTTTCAGATGGCCGGATGGTCATCATAGAGGCCTTGGCCCTCCACCGAGTCACAAAATTCGAGAAACCCTCTTTTGGCTCCTGACGGGTTGCTTCGAGATCACGAGTAGTGACCTTGATCTGAGTATTATAGGAGTACTGTGCTATGAAGGCCTCGGTCATTTCCTTCCAGTTTCTCTTCATAGAGTCTTCAAGCTTAGCATACCAGATGGACGTTATACCCAACAGAGTCCGGCCAAAGAGCGATAGCTTCTGTAGTCTGGTGAGACCCATTGGTCATAGGATATCAGAGAATAACCGTAGATGGACCATAGGATCCCCGGAACCGTCAAACCGGTCTATATGCGGCATCTTCAATCTATCTGGCAAAGTCACTGTCAAATCAGTATAGTCATCCTCAATATCAGGGATTGAATTTACGCCCTGTGCCCGTTTGAAGAGTTTTTCTAGCTTGTTGACCTTCAATGCGGTAAGGTTAACCTCAAATCCAAACGGCGCCTTTGTCGGGTAAACCGGAACCTTGGAGGTTTGAGGTGAGATCGGTTCTGCTTGAATGCCCACATTTTCCTGGACATTAATTGTGATCCCAAGTGTCGGAATTCCCCCTGGGGGTGCATGAGATGCTGAGGCCACTTCCGATTGTGGCTGCTGTTGTTGAAGCCTTTCTATTACCTCTGCTTGACGAGCTATAACCTCGGCTTAGTGGGCTATGGTCTCAGCTTGGCAGGCAGCATCTAGCTGCATGTTCTCAATATTCTGCTGGAGCTGACGAAGCATATCTTCCATGCTGACTGGAGGGTTTTGAGCTATCAGAATTGGCGAATACTTTTTGTCTGGAGTAGAAGTAGATGACTGAGCCTGACTGGGCATAGGTGAAGCAAAAGGTGACTGTTGGATTGGTGAATTCTGCCTAATCCTCCTCCATCTCGTAACCGGAAGGGGTGAAACAAACACTAGCTATCCCCTGACCAGATCCTCGGATCTACAAATCCTTCTAACCCGGGTCCAGAGTGTTTAGAGGGTAACAAAATCGTCTAAAACAATGGTGAAAGACTACCTTGCAAAAAGAAAAATAAAGCAAAAAGAAACAAAAATTAGAAATCGCACAGCACCTCGGCTCAGAGACAAACAACACACAATTGCAATCATAAGCTAGACAACTGTACTCAACACTAATTTCTGCCCCAAATTTCTGCCCCAAAATTGATACCTAGACTTTCAACTAATACATACATTCCTGTAGAGTTTCACTCTAAAAGCACGTATTATGCAAGTGAAAACCAAAACACCCCTATGATGGGGTAGGGTTACCCTGTCCTAATTTCATCAAGAGTTAGGGATTCATTACGCAAAACAAGCAATTTCATACAATTCCTCTATTCGGGTGAGCAACCTGTCCTAGTTTGGAATAGTCTCTATGGCTTCCGATATGCAACTAGGTCGATTGGTCAAAAAGGGTACCTCAGCAAGACTTCCTAATATACCTCTCGCACCTAACACCGAGAAGTGAAAGGAGGATCAAACGGTACAGTGGTAGTCCAGATCCAAGGGTTGTGTTCCCATCGTGGCAGAGCCCACAACCGGTTAGCATTTTGGCAAGCTTTTCCAAGCGAGCCTCCGACAAACCGTTCAGGAATAGCAGATGGCAAACACTGTGACTTAAGCGCACCGATGAAAATGCAAATGCAAAGAAACACAAAAGTGTAGATAAAACAACATATCATGAGTTCGAGTTAAGTTCTCTAAATCCCCAGCAGTGTCACCAGAAACTGTGGACTCGCCTTTTTCCGCACCTTGCCTTTCGAAAAGGGTTGAAAAGAAGGCCTCACAGTTCGGACTCCCGTAGTTCTGAATCTAGTCTCACAAGTGCAATGTGAAACTGACAATCACCAAAGAGTCCAAATCCGGCAAACTTTTTTGAAAAATCAATTTTAAATCAAATAATGCCAAAATTGGACTGCTTTGCCAGATACAGAGTCGCCACCTAAATATTTTATTTTGGGAGAAATTTAGGAAACCTTGACTCGTGCCGAAGGCCACATGTTCGTTATCACCAAAGTTGCCTCGACTCGGGAACTTAGGTATGAGAGGGGAAGGTTATGAATTGAGCACCCTCGCTTGCCCGATCAAAGATCGGCCTCTACTAATTATGATATGATTTTTTATAAACATTACGTGCTCTTATTCTAATTATTAAACTAGCTTTACTATATGACGCACACAAGCAAGTATAGACTAAAAATGCAAGACTTGGAACAATTCAACTTATGTTTGTTTGCGAAAATGGTTTGAATTTGCCACCTCAAGTGGGCTTAAAAATGTGGATTTTGCCACCAAACATAGTGAGCTTAAAACATGATTTGCCACAACGAAGTGGGCTTAAAACATGTATTCGTTGAATTGTTCAAATTCAAACAACAAGCCTTCATCCACAAGCATTTATATAATTTAGCAAGTAAGCACATAGCCTCATGGAAAGCATGCTAATCATGGCAGCATTCACACTTATGCAGGTATGCTAAAGCGAAAAAACTCACCTAATACTCCAAGCCAAAATAGAAACTAGTTAGAAAGATGCATGATCCTAATTATACAAGATGCCTAATGCAACACATGCAATATGCAATTAATAGGCTCAGTTACTAATATGGCATATGGATCAATTTTATAACATGCATTTAAACACGTATTCAAAGAATTATTGAAATGACAATACAGTTTGAATGATGCGCCGAGCCTTGGTGCATGCAATACAAATGAATGGATGGAAGCATGCGATATGCTAATTGAAATATGATCCCTAATCTAACCATCAAAAGCGATTAAATAAAAGGGAGAAAGACGTGGGGTTGGAAGACATACACACACACACACATACACTTATTACAACATTACGCCCTCATGAAGGAGGGTTTGAATGAATAAGCTAACCAACTAGCGACGCTAATTAAGCTAACTAATTATTACAAACCGAAAACTAATTAACTATTCTAGTTAACTAATTATTACAAACCGAAATTGAATAACTAGTTAAACTAACTAATTATTTACAACACTTAATTAGTTACAACTAATTAATTACAACACATGCTTGATCTAACGCTAATTAAACCAACTAGCTAATCCCTAGAAATGAGAAATGCATGGATGCTAGATCCTTCACCCGAAAAAACCACTGCTTTGTTATTGTAAGCCTCTGTTTGCACATATTTGCTCACTGAAAATTGTGCCAACTTCCAGAACACCTCTGTTCCACCTCAGGAACATATTGTACAAAAATCATTGATGGCCGACAAGGGGGACAAGGGGCCGGTCGGCTACCAATGGTGGCCGGTCGGCTATCATTGGTGGCTGGTCGGCCACTGATAATGGCTGTCGGCCACTACTGGTTCACACTTCCATGCTGCAACAGAGAGCAAAATTGAGCAAAACAGTGTATTCTCACAGGTTGTTTGTACTGTTTACCCTCCTTATCATCACACAAGCTCAAAGAAGAGAAGCTCTTGGCCCTCAAACCATCAATCAAGGAATTTCCATTCATGATGGCTAAGGAACCAAGTTTGTACAAGTTCAATAAATGCACAAACAAGACCAAAATGACCATCACCCTATCATGCATGATCAAGGGCAATGGTGACCTAGGAAAATGACACATTTCATCACTATTGAGTTTGAAATGTTCCATTTTTCTTGTGTTCAAATTAACGTCCAATTTGAACACATGCAATGCAATACGAAGAATGCTTATCTTGCACACTTTTACTTGTCAATTTTTATTTACTCATTTTAGTTACCATAACAAATGAAAAAGTGAAAAAATGAGGGAGGTTACAGAGATTGTATGTGCTGAAATTGAGTGATAAAAGCACTAAAAAAACATGCAACCAACTCACACCAATGATGGTTAAAGTCTTAAAACACTAAACTAGTGAAGGAATTAACACTACAACTATGCAAAACAAGACTCAAACAAGCTAACCAGCCCAAAACAGAGCTAAAACAGGTTATTTCAGAAGCAAAAACATGCTGGACTTGAGCTAAGTTAAGCTAGAAAAATATGCTAACATGTAAAGCTAACTAGATATGCAAACAAGACATGAGGAGGGGAGGCTAACCCCTCCAATTTTGGACTTCAAAACAAGTTTTTGGCCATTGAAAATACTCTAAAATTCAGTGGTTAAAATGCCCAAAAAAGTTGATTTGAAAGTGATGAATGAAGAGCACAAAAGCTAAATAAGCAAACAAGTAAAAATGGTGAACCACCCCTAACTAAAAAAAGAGGCTTAAACCACCACTTTTAAGACACAAAAATAGAGTTTTTTATGGTTCAAAACCAACTTCAAATCAGTTTAAAAAGATGAGAAAACAAATGAATAAAGCAAGTAAACTACCTCTTGAAGCAAAGAGCAACTCTAGGCACAAATCCAAGCTAAAACTACTTGTTAGAGCTCAAAACAAGTCTCAAGGAACCTCTGCTCAAAAAGAAGGAGATTTGGTTTAAGAGGTGTAGGCTAAAGTGTAGAGAAACCAAGCATACGCACACAAATTTGCAAGAGAGAAAGAAAAATCTAGAGAGAGAGGGAGAATTTTGCTCCAAAATTGCTAACCCCTCAAAATGGGGGAGGAACCCCCATATTTATAGAAAAATACCCTCTAAGCTTGGAAACATACAGCTCATTGTGCTAACAGCTGGTGCAGCTGTCAACAAATATCTAGAAAAAGGCATTGGTGGCCGACCGGCCACACCTCTGGCCGACAACTATCATCCATGGCCGACAGCCCATGGTGGTGGCCGGTAGGTCACCAAAAGGTCCAGGCAAGAAACAACAAGGTTTTAGTCCAAAACCAAGCACAAAACAGCTAAGGTTTCAAGGCTCAAAGGTAGGGCACTCCACCAAGAACTTTGAGGACTCAAAACGAACACATGCAATCATAATCATCAAATGCACAAGTGATGACGTTCGAGTCTTGAGGATGGTCAAAAATGGGGTGTCTACATACACCACAAGGAGTTGTTCGTCCGGAAACGAATCATGCAAAATTAGAGGGTCACTAGTATACTCAACAAGGATTCAAGAGAGGTGATCTGCCACCACATTCTCAGATCCTTTTTTATCTCA
Source organism: Camellia lanceoleosa (assembly GCA_025200525.1). Taxonomy (NCBI): domain Eukaryota; kingdom Viridiplantae; phylum Streptophyta; class Magnoliopsida; order Ericales; family Theaceae; genus Camellia; species Camellia lanceoleosa. Next base: position 31,986,662 of record CM045763.1, on the reverse strand, counting down.
GATCTCTAGGTCAAATTCCTGAAGCAACAAAATCCATCTAATTAACCTAGGTTTGGTCTCTTTCTTTGATAGTAAATACCGCAAAGCGGCATAATCAGTGAAGACTATGACCTTGGAACCTAAGAGATAGGACCGGAATTTATCTAAGGCAAAGACCACAGTTAGCAACTCTTTCTCGGTGGTAGTGTAATTCAATTGTGCATCCGAGAGAGTGCGACTAGCATAGTATATAGCATATGGTGCCCTATTGACCCTTTGACCCAACACAGCCCCAATAGCATAATCTGAGGCATCACGCATGATTTTAAAGGGAAGTGACCAATCCGGTGATTTCATGATTGGGGCCGTGGTAAAGGCCATTCTCAGTGTTTCAAAAGCCTTCAAGCATGCTTCATCAAAGATAAAAGGCGTGTCCTTAGTAAGTAAACTACACAAAGGATCTGATATTTTACTAAAGTCTTTGATGAACCTACGGTAAAAACCTGCATGCCCTAGGAAAGACCTAATTTAACGCACAGAATTGGGTGGAGGAAGGCCTGCAATGAGGTCAACCTTAGCTTTGTCAACCTCTATGCCTCGAGAGGACACAATGTGTCCCAATACTATAGCCTCACGAACCATAAAATGGCTCTTTTCCCAACTCAAAATCAAGTTTTTCTCCACACAACGAATAAGGACTTGGTTAAGTTTTGGAGACATTCCTCGAAAGACGGCTCAAACACAGAGAAGTCATCTATAAAAACCTCTAAAAATTTCTCCACCATGTCAGAGAAAATAGCCATCATACACCGTTGAAAAGTTGTTGGTGCATTACATAGCCCAAAAGGCATATGCCTGTAAGCAAAAGTGCCAAAAGGGCAAGTGAAAGTGGTCTTTTCCTGGTCAGCGGGGTACATCGGGACTTAATTATACCCCAAGTAGCCATCAAGAAAACAATAGAAACCCTACCCCGCTAACCGCTCTAGGATCTGGTCAATAAAAGGTAAAGGAAAATGATCCTTTCTAGTCATGGAATTCAATCTCCTATAAGCAATGCACACTCGCCACCCAGTAGTGGTTCATGTGGGGACTAACTCTCCTCTCTCATTCTCAACAATAGTGATGTCCGATTTCTTGGGCACCACTTGTGTGGGACTCACCCACTTGCTATCCGAGATGGGGTATATAATACCCGCATCCAACAATTCTAATACCTCCTTTTTCACCACCTCTTTCATATTGGGATTAAGCCTCCGTTGCATTTCATGAGAAGGTTTGGTGTCCTCCTCTAGGTGTATATAATGCATCCACATGAAGGGATCTATCCCTTTCAAATCAGCCACCGACCACCCTATAGCACTCCGATGTGCCACGAGAATACTCATTAATTGACTCTCCTGCTCTGTAGTCAAGTCAGATGCAATGATGACTGGTAAAGTATCCTGGTGCCTTAAAAATGCATACTTGAGTGTGGCCGAGAGTGGCTTCAACTTAAGTGTAGGTGGTGTGACCAAAGATGGTATAGCGGGCTTTATCGACAGAGGAGTGTAACAACGCCCGCGGGGGACCTCGCTACAGCTCGGACTCAATTTTTGTTGCGGTTCTCAATCTTGAACCAAAGAGTCCGAATCCGGCAAATCGTTTTGAAGGAAAACAGATTTTTTGAAAGAAGTGCCAAACATGGACTGCTTTGCCAGATAACAGAGTCGCCACCTAAATATTTTAAAATGGGAAATTTAGGAAACCCTGACTCGGTGCCGAAAGGCCACGTGTCCGTCATCACCAAAGTTGGCTCGGGAACTTGGGTACGATTAGGGAAGGTCACATCGTGAGCACCCCCTCTCGCCCGATCAAAGACCGGCCTCTACTAACCATGATATCTGTTTTTGAAAACTTTGTGAGTTCTTATTCCGGTTATTAGCCTAGATTACTATGTGATGCTCGCAGCAAACAAGTATAGACTGGGCCGTCTGAATTGGAACGAAACATTTCATGTTTGTTTGTTTGAAAATGGTGTGAAGGTGCTACCCGCAGGTAGGCTAAAATGCGGATTTGCCACCCTCGGGTGGGCTTAGAAAACAGTGATGTTGCCACTATCTAGTGGGCTTAAAACAAACAGTCAATGAATTGTCCCAATTCAGATAACTCAAACTCCACCCACAGGCATTCAAGGCAGTTATATCATATAAGCACATAGCCTCATGGCAAGCATGCTATTCATAGCAACACTCACACGCATGCAAAGATGCTAAAGCATAACAACTTACCGAGTACTCCAAGCCAAAACAGAAAACTGATTAGAAATCCATGCATGGACCTAAGCATGTAATGCCTAATGCAACACACGCAGAGATGCAATTATAGCAGGCTCGGCCATTCTAAAGATGGCATATGAAATGCTACAGTTAACATGTATTCAATTTGGAATTGAAATACAGATGCAGTTTGTATGATGTATCGAGCCCGGTGCGTGCAATACAGATGAATGATGCAAACATGCTGTCATGCCGTATGCTAATTGAAATATGCCCTATATCTAACCATTGTAAGCGGGTAAATAAAAGGGAGAAAGAAATGGGGGTTGGAAGACATACATCACACTCACGCACCCTTATTACAACATTGCCCTCGCGCAGAGGGTCCGAATAAATATACAGTCCGAATAATACAGTCCGAGTAAATATACAAATTGTAATTAATTGACGGATTAAACTAAGAAAGTCAGAATCGCGCTGTGCCGTGGATCGCCTTTGCTTCGATAGATGATGTATCTGGGTCGCTTCGGTGAAATCCACGGGATGCCCCGATTAGCCTCGCTTATGATTTAAATGCGCGCCGGACTCCGGAAAGTCGTTGGTCCTCGATTTTGCTGTAACAGAGAGCAGGAAAAGGGCATAGCAATGTATTTCACAAATATATGCATGTCTCAATCCTCGTGCCACCAATCACGCATATCAATGCATGATGGCCGAGGAATCGGATTGCACAACTCAATATAGGGATGAATGCTACAACAAAACTTAACTCCATCATGGGTAATCCGGAGTGTTGGTGATTTGGGAATTGAGACCCGTTCCGTTACTCGGAGTACGAAACGTGCCTCGTTTCCCGTGCAATATGCATGATATGCATGAAATGCAACTAATATGCAACCTAGCATGCGCAATGCTATGAAAATGAGATGAAAATGAAATACCTCGAAAAGCGTGCGCGCGGGCACGCAAACCGAGGTGATGGCATGAAATGCGAAGCGGATAAAACAGAGTGCCTCGAAATGCGTGCACACGGGCACGCAAACTGAGGCGATGATATGAAACGGAAATCGGATAATCGGCAGCCAAATGCGCGCCACAGCACGCAAACCGAGGCGATGATAAAGATGAAAATCGGATAAATGCGTGCTCACATGCGCCGCAAAACCGAGGCGGCGATGAAAGATGAAAATCGATAAAATCGGCAGCCAAACGCTGCGTCAGCGCCGCAAACCGAGGCGGCGATGATGAAAGATGAAAATCGGATAAACCGGCAGTGTCTTGAAACGCTGCGTGCTACAGCGCCGCAAACCGAGGCGATGATGAAAGATAAAATCGGATAAACCGGTTTCAAACGCTGCGTGCCAAAGCGTGCGCGCAAACCGAGGCGATGATAAAATGCAATGAAAATCGGATACAACCGGTGCCAAACGCTGCGTGCCACAGCGCGCAAACCGAGGCGATGATAAAATGCAATGAAAATCGGATACAATCGAAGTGCCTCGAAACGCGCGCCCACAGGCACGCAAACCGAGGCGATGATAAAATGAGAAAATGGCACACGGAATGCCGCGATGGGCTTACACCAACATGGGAGAGCCTCACCACTCACAAAGGAGGCCGCTTGATAACGGGGTGCCTCGAAGTGCGTGCCCACAAGCGCGCAAACCGAGGCAATGCATTAAGGCATAAAATGACATGGGAAATGATATGCAAGCATGCAAGACAAATTTCAGCCACTAAATGAAGGGGAAAACAGCCCCGAAATGATGTGAAATGACAATCAACGCACAAAATCATCCCGAAATGCAATTCTAAGTGCCCGAAATGGCCTACGGCTATGCTAAACATGCGAAATTGGCACACGAAAGCAAAAACAGTAGCAAGGCAGTCCCAAAAAATGGCATTTTTCAGTTACAAACAAGGCCAAATTATGATCACAAGTATGGCAACATTAGCATGCGAAATTAGTGGCCAAAAGAGAAGTATTGAGAGAGGTAGTATATAGAAAATTCAAATGGAAAAACTTTCTTCTACAATACTGAAGAGGGCCCAAAAATAAGCATATATTCAGTTTATGGATGCCCCAAAATCAGTATGCAAACATGCTAACAATTCCATGCAAAATGGAGCTCAAAAGAGGTTATAACAAGAGATATGCAAAGCATGCACCAAACAACAAAACTTTCTTCATGAAACATGTAGAGGGGGTCAAAATAAGACCCCTTTCAGTTCTGACCAAGAACTAAAACCAAAAGCATAAAAGGCTACAAATCATGCAAGAATTGGGGCCTAGAGTGGATTTCAAAGGGAGGTGGTATGTAGAATGGCCAAACAAGGTTGAGTCCTTCTACAATGTTGTAGAGGGGCTCAAAATAAGCACAAAACCAGTAGGGGTCGGGACCCCAAAAACAAATACAAATAGACTAAAAATAGCATGCAAGATTATGACATACAAGCTAGGTATTGAAACAAGTATATCATGGAGGCACAAAATGAAGTTGAGCCCTTCTAAAAAGTTGTAGAGGGGCTCAAAATGAGCCTAAAACCAGTAGGGGTCGGAGCCCCAAAAACAAAAGGAAATAGGGTAAAAATAGGATGGAAAATTATGCTACAAAGATGAGATTTGGAGACTTACCCTTGAAGATCCAAGTGTTGCTACTTGCCTGAATTTGTTGCTTTAACCCCGAGAACACTTCCTTGCTGCTGAATGGTAGTGTTGATGGTGGAGCTAAGGGTTGATGAAGAGGGAGCTAGGAACTTGGAAGTTTTTCAAGGTTTTGGCTATGGAAATGAAGCTTTGAGAGAGGATGTCTTGAGGCAATTTTTTCTAACCTTGAGGAAGGAGTCATCCAGCCCTTTAAATAAGGGAGAAAAGGTGTAAAAGGGAGGAGAAGCATCCAAGTTTTCCTCCCAAAATATCCCTGGATGGGGTGATATTTCAAAAAAATATCCTGACAACAGATCGAAATGAAAGTGAAGCCGGCCAGTAATCTTCGGGAGGTGGCCGGCCACCACCCCACCGGTCGGCCACCACTCACCATGGCCGGCCGACCACCCCAAAAATGAACTCAAAATTGCGGCCGACCACCATGCAAAGGGTGTCCTCCCAAGTGTGTAGATCAAGGCCCCAAGGTCGAACTGCAACTCAAGCAGAGCCACAACATAGAGCTTGAAGGAGAGCCTCAAAAATGAAATGCACAATTTCGCCGACCATATACCCTTGGTGTCCTCCAGATGTGTGGAACAAGGTTCCAAGGTTGGAATTTGGCAACACCAAGGTGAGCCACAACATTGGATTTGAAGGAGAGGCCCAAAATGAACTTCCAATTTTCTGGCCGACCATGCTTGTTTAGGGTCCTCCCATGTCCCCCGATCACAGATATGTGGCTTTAGTTGGAAGAAAATACCCTGTGGTGTTCAACATTGGCCCTAAGTGAGAAAACGGGCTCGGAGGAGAAACTGCTATCTCGGGATAATTGCTGGCCTCCCACCCCCAAAGGATCTTCCTGGTATTGTAACAGAGGTACCTGCCAAATTTGAACAAGATCTAATGAGGAATGAACGCCGGGCCAAACCGGGGATCCCGAAATGGGCCGCAGTGCCAAGTGGTGTTCAACAAATAAGTGGCATCTCATGACCCCAAGGTCCTCCTGAATGACAAAACAGAGGTTCCTGCCAAAAATCAGAGAAAACCGATGTAAAATGAAAGCTCGGGGCCGAAACCGCACGATTCGGGGTCCCGAAAACCGGCTACAGGCACCGAAAGTGGCATACGACCACGAAGTGGGCATCAGAGGCCCCAGTGTTCCTCGGAACTATAAAACAGAGGTGCATGCCAAAAACCGGAGAACTCGGAGATGGTTGGGCGGTCCCGAGCCGAGGCACACGACCTAACGGCTCCGAAAACCGGGAACCGGAGAATAGATTGGGCAAAATGGCCTACGGCCACAAAAAGTAGCTCACGGCCACCGGGAGATAGTCTACAGGACCATTCCCTTCCCTCGGGAAAGAAAACAGAGAAAACCGAGTCTGGTTCGCAAACCGAGACAAGGCACGAAAGAGAGTTCGGAAGCCCGGAGGCAGGGTGCGCGGCCACGACTCTTAAACTTCTGAACGAGCACAGTATGCAACATCACCAAGCGCTCAATCGGTGACGTCTGAGTCTTAAGGTCGGTCAAAAATGGGGTGTCTACAGTTGCCCCTCTTTGACAGAACTCGGAAGTCATAAGAATGACGGGAGTGAATGTCAAAGCCTAGAGACGACCCATTTTTGACAAGGCCGAAGACTTAGACAATCATACAGGATAAATAGAAATGCGTGCTCGCAGGCAGGGGGGGCGAGAATGCAAATGATAGGCACGGAGCCAGGTGATTATGCAAGTGCAACAAGCTGTAATGAAGCAAGTATTGACAAATAGATGCAACAGTTTTAAGCAAGAATGCAAAGTAAGAACTACATTTCATGCAGTTAGGAATGCGGAGAATTATTCAATTCTCGTCGCGTCTCACACGGAGAAGATACGATACCTGCGCGATTCGTCTGGTCGCACCAGCCTCAAATGAACCGTACATACAACATCGTGCCTGCAAAATAGAGAAATTCAACAAGAACAATATGCTAACAACATATTCAATGCGATTCCTATGATTCGAAGAGTTTGACACACACAGTGTCGGTGAACAAATGCAACATAACGCGAGAAAAGATAATGCGTGTCAACGCGTGTTCAAGCATAGAAGTATTGTACACCAAGAAATCATGCATGACAATGCGAAACATTCATGAGAATGCAAATTATGAGCCAAATAATGCAAAACGAACACAAATCGGGACGCCGGTTTGTTGCGCAATAACAAGCTGAAAAACGCGCATTCGGCGACGGCAACTCGATCGCGGCCTCTGATTTACCTCCCGGAGAGGTCACAACATGTTTAAAAAGGATACACTCCGATTTCGATGAATAATGAGGAGACACATGTCAATAATTGCAATTAAAGTTCCAATGAGCAATTCCGCCAGTAGTGCACTTTTCTTCAACTTTTCGTCCCGAGCTCTGATTTTCTTCAAAATTTGCAGAGAGGTGGGGGGGGGGGGGGGGAAGATGGTCGGCCAGCTCTCCTCCCTAGGAGAGGCCATCGGCCAGGGGGAAAAAGGAGGTGGCCGCCAGCTGTGTTAGGTGGCCCGACCACTTGCTAAAAGCAGGGCAAATGGTCATTTTTCGATTTCTATATATATGCTTGCCCATTGCCTCCAAATCACACCCCAAGTGTGGAATTCTCTCCTCTTGCTCTCTAAGCCATTTTCTCTTCAGATTCAAGATTTTATACGCTTCTACCTCCCCACGCAAGTTGTTTTTATGAAATCTTCCAGCTTTAGGCACTTCGAGCCGCTTAAATTTCGACTTCGGACTTCTCTTCTCATTTTCACCACTTGAGGTAATTTTGTCTCATTATTTAGAAAATTTTCCGGAGTTGACTTTTGGTTGACTTTTTCGTTTCCCGAGAGTTGACTTTTGTTGACTTTTTCTAATTTTGGCCTGCTTTTGCTCATTTTGCTCCTCTTGCAGATTTCTCGATATGGCGGGTCATTTCTCATGTAGAGGTTTTCCAGCACGGAGATGATTACGACATTATGACATTACCCCGAGGGTTCGCCTTTTATGCCCGAGCGATATGCCCTTCAAGACACAAAGCTTCCGCTACCTTTCATTATTTCACCGATTTCAACGACGGCACCTGGGATCTCCTTCATGAACCTGAGCAAAGACCTCTCCTACGATGTAGAGGTATTTTACTTTATTCTCTGTATTTCTTGTGCGTTTCATACTCCTGGCATATTGAATAATTGTGAACGCACAGTGCACATTAGGTAAAAATTGAACGCACAGCTCAAGCATTGATTCACCGAAGAGACAACCTGAAGTTGAAAATGAGCACACAGCACATACTGACTAAGAGTAGAACACACAGTCCCAAAACTTAGATTTTCTTAACACGCAGCCCAGCTTTGAAGCGAACACACAGCCCACTGATTGAGAGTAGAACACACAGTCCCAAACTTGAAGCGAACACACAGTCCACTGATTAGATGTAGAACACACAGTCCCAAACTTGAAGCGAACACACAGTCCACTGATTAGATGTAGAACACACAGTCCCAAACTTGAAGCGAACACACGGCCCACTGATTGAAAGTAGAACACACAGTCCCAAACTTGAAGCGAACACACAGTCCACTGATTAGATGTAGAACACACAGTCCCAAACTTGAAGCAAACACACAGCCCACTGATTGAAAGTAGAACACATAGTCCCAAACTTGAAGCGAACACACAGCCCACTGATTGAAAGTAGAACACACAGTCCCAAACTTGAAGCGAACACACAGTCCACTGATTAGATGTAGAACACACAGTCCCAAACTTGAAGCGAACACACAGCCCACTGATTGAAAGTAGAACACACAGTCCCAAACTTGAAGCGAACACACAGTCCACTGATTGAATGTAGAACACACAGTCCCAAACTTGAAGCGAACACACAGTCCACTGATTGAAAGTAGAACACACAGTCCCAAACTTGAAGCGAACACACAGTCCACTGATTGAATGTAGAACACACAGTCCCAAACTTGAAGCGAACACACAATCCACTGATTGAAAGTAGAACACACAGTCCCAAACTTGAAGCGAACACACACCATCGATTGAAAGTAGAACACACATCCCAAACTTGAAGCGAACACACACCCATCGATTGAATGTAGAACACACAGCCCCAAACTTGAAGCGAACACACAATCCATCGATTGAAAGTAGAACACACAGCCCCAAACTTGAAGCGTAACACACACCCATCGATTGAATGTAGAACACACAGTCCCAAACTTGAAGTGAACACACAGCCCACTGTTTTTCTGAAACTTTGAACACGCAACACAAATACCAAATTCACTGAACACGCAGCCCATTTTCACTCCATTTGCACGCAGCTCATTTTCACTTCATTTGCACACAGCTCGCTTTCACTTCATTTGCACACAGCTCGCTTTCACTTCATTTGCACACAGCTCGCTTTCACTTCATTTGCTGACCTATGCATTTATTCTGAATGCAGGCTAGCGCTCGCACAGTGCGAGGGTATGGCTCCACTGCCGCGAGGGAGTGGTATTTTGAGCTCCTAAGTCGTCCGGATTTGGTCGACTTTGCAGATTTGGACCATTCTCAGAGAGGGTTATCACACCGCCTCATCAAGAGGACATTATTTGTCGCTTATGAGAGATGGTGGGACACCACCAATTCTTTCCATTTTTCGCCATCGGGATATGACCATGACCTCATTGACTTTGCTATGATCACCGGCCTAGACCTAGGCGGTGCTCCCATTCCTCACGACGAGGGCATGGGTCATGGGAGGTGCTCGATGCATCTATTGGGGGCACACCATCAGAGACAGAGGTACCGAAGAGTTCGGTATACTTGGTTCTCTTCCCATTTTCGGCCACAGATGGAGCCCGAGACTCGAGGAGGCGGAGCAATATGCCCATGCTTCCTTATGTACCTCCTCAAGACCACCTTATTTGCCGATAGGGGAACATGGTAGGATTACATCTCCCCGCCTGGTAGACCTCTCACAGTCGGCCAAGAGGATCCGGCGCCTGCCCGCTACCTCAGATTGTTACATGAGCGCAGTCTCTCGCACACGAGGGACTTACTTGGTGGCTACTGGAGAGCCTGGGAGGTACATTCTGTACTCTTGATTTACATTTCTCCTCCTCATTACTTGTTCACTCAGACACACGGCGACTTTGCATTCTCAGATTCGCCTTTTTAGCACTTTGTACTCGCATTCCGCACTGCTTTTCTCAGCTATGGGTATATGCATATTTCTCCACATTATCTCCAGAGATTAAGGTGGTAGGACCTCCCATGACCCCATTTTCATTGATGTTTGAGGGTGAGCACTTATCGAGGCCCCGAGAGACTCTCTTCCATCTACGACAGTACTTTGACACTGTTCGGGCGACAGAGGTATTTCAGAACTCTCAGTTCTTTTCATTTTCATCTTTGATCTGCTTTGTATTTCTTGATTTCTGATTGATTTGCATACTGGCTATCCACAGATCACCTGGCAGCCTTGGGCAGTGTTTGGCGATGACCTCGAGAACCAATATCCAGGAGGATCAACCAGCCTCAAAGATAGGTTCCTCGCCGAGGGACCACCGGCAGGCTTGGTTCTCGGGGAACGCTTGGCCGTGTGGGGGTGTGATTCTCAGACCTCCCAGGCTCCGCAGACACCATGCGATCGCCGATAGATTATCCCCTGAGGAGGTTAGTAGTGCTATGCAGGGCAGTGATGCTTTATTACATCTTCTTGATGGAAACTACGCCACCTATCGCCGCATATACCTGATGCCCCCTCTGACGGGAGTACGGGCTCCACCACGGAGGCCCACTGGCGCACCATCTTCGAGTCGCGCCCGTGCTACAGATATCCCTTCTTCTAGCAGGGCCGGTATATCTAGAGGTAGAGGCAGTTCGATTCCCCCGATCCCTCCGACTCTTGATCACCCTGGATGGCCAGAGATGCCGACTGAGTTGACGGGTTGGCAGTATGGGACCACTTCTCCAATTCCGATCCCTATGGAGCCTCCGATGCCTGGCCACAGATATGTCAGTGATCCTGACTCACCACCGGTATGTTCTACCACTTTCATTTGTCACACAGACATTTTGGCAGTTGCTTATTTATTGATGAGTTGAGCTTGTGTCTGCAGCCACCTCGGGATTACATAGACCAGATGCTCGGGGTAGTGGCATAACTTGAGGGGATGGTTCTGCGTAGAGAGGCACAGATGTCCATCATGGGCTTCCAGGTACCCTTTACCTTTCTTGCATTTATCATATTTCTGTTAATGCTCTGGCTTTGAACATTCCATTGCACTGATAGGCTGTGTAGAACACATCTGGCACACACCCCACTCACATACTGTACTTGCACCTGCTTTTCATGTTCGAACTGACGCATTGCACTTTGCATTTTCAGATGCCTCCTGTATATGCTCCATCGCGAGGTGGGCCTCCCGGGCCTTTTCAGAGAGGTCGAGGCGCTAGACCTGCTCGAGGTACGGGGACTCAAGGAGCTGGGCCATCCAGGCCTTACCGAGGAGCTCGAGGAGGAGGGTCGTCTCGCAGACGCAGGGCACCCATTGTCGAGGATGACGAGGAGGAGGTCGCAGATCATGTGTCAGAGGCATCCCCTGGAGAGGGAGGCCCTGGTCTTGGTTCCGGGAGCGGAGACGAGCCTGAGGAGGATCCGGAGGATGACAGCTCCGATCCAGATGGTGATGAAGATGCAGAGATTATCCCGCAGAAGAGGATGAGAGGGCCTCCCCATTCCCGTTCCCGAGGACACTGATGTTACTTCCTGCTTTATTCTACTTTTTTAGCTAGTAGTTTGTAGCACTTTGCACAATGTTAGGCAGTTTTATTTTCTGTAAAACTTGTACCTTTAATTGTTGTAAAATACGATGGAATGAAACAGCTTTTGAAAAGATGTTGTATTTGAAATTCTTAGCATCGCATCGCATCATTTTGCACAAAAATGGAATTGAATGGAAACGTGCCTCATGTATTTATCGGGTCAGGTAGTGAACTGACGCAACAAATCAAAACAAACCGACCCGCTAAGAAATAACAGAATCTTAGCAGGTTTACAACTCGATAAGCAAAGTACAACAAGGTTAACGACTCAATAAACAAGACTTAATAAAATTGTGTAACCAAAGGGTAACAACTCAAAACACAAAATGCGACAGCTCGACAAACTTACAACTCGATAATCAAAACAACAACTCGATAAGCAAAAACACGACAAAATGTATTTCAGACAGACGATCTGGATGATGGGACGTACCCAAAACTGATAGAAATGGAGGCCTTCGACATTCCCGATGCACGAAGTGCCTCAAACTTCCTTCCCAAGCAAAACAGACCAACACGAGGCCGAAAGCATCTTGTACCCGGAAAACAAAGAGTGGCCAGCCTACTAGGATAGGTGGCCGGCCACCCTTCCCTTGACCACCAAAATGTTGACAAGTGTCCCGTGAATAGTGTTTTGGCCTCCTATAAAAGCCCCAATCTTGGAACTCATTCATTTCATCAGATTCTCTCTCAAAATGGAAGCATTTCTCACTGAAAATCTCACATCTTGGATTTCTTCTTTAGATGGCTCGAGAAGTTGAATTTTCGGGTTTCGCTTGAATGCACTATTCACGCTAAGCCGACTCCATCGCATCTTCCTTTCCTCCATGCCGCGCAAGGTTTTGGAACCCGTGACGCACGCCTTTAGCTTTGGCGGCAAGAGGTATGTCCTACTTTTGAAGATTTTCAAGCCTTAATGGAGTCCGACCGCCGAAGAGATCTTGCCTCGCCTCGCTTTTGGCCATGCCCAAGCTTTAGGGCGAATGTGCGGTCTCGACGCGATAATGCTCGATCTCGATTGGTAACGGGATGTTGGACATCCCGAGTCTGATTTATCGATTCTCTGATGCCGGCAACCGCAACGACCACCATTGGCAAGGTTTCCGACAGCATGCCCTTTGCTTGTGCATGCTATCTCATTTTCTGTTCGTCTCTGGCTCGGGAGGAGCCAACATCCGTTTGATCGAAGTCGCTCAAGGCTTGAGGGAGGGAAAGAGCTGTATCGCTATGACTTTGGCCGAGACATTGATGGGTCTAGATGCCTTCTACCGTCAGGAGACAGCCAGGTTTGCGGGGAGTCCACTACTGCTACAGGTAATGTTTCCCACCCAAGCTCACATGTATATTTGCTCACATCACTCGGCCCTCGGGCTCAATTTTTCCTCACAAAACCCTATCTTACTTTTCTCTCCTCGACATCTCTATTCTTTAATCTCTCATTTTTCATCCCTCCCCGTGATATGGTTGATGGATAAATTGCAAGTTATGGACTCTTGTCTCGCTTATTCGGCTACTTCTACTTTTCACGCCGGTTGACGCCCTTGATGAGGGATGGTGGTATGAATGGATGTGCAACTTGTCGGCAGATCGCATCGCGTGGCGATGTCCTTGGCTCAACCTTCCGCGATGAGTTATAGCATGTTTCATGATACCGATTCGGTTGGTCGGCTTGACTCATCACAGATTTTACTTCCCATTCCGCATTTTGGCGCCGCCATTATAATCGACTTGCCTCCGGAGGGGATTGAGTATCCGCTACATTTCCAATTCGAGGCGCCAAGACCTTGCCCGACATACTACGGCCTGGAGGACCAGAGAGCTCCTATCCCCCGCTTCTACTTTTAGTTGCACTTTATCTGACGAGTGCTGGGATTGGCTCAACGAAGAAGCACAGGTTGGGCCTAGGCTGGCATCAGAGGCTTCAACTAGCTCTGGAAGGGGACGCAGGAACACCTGACTGGACTATGCCCTAGATTTATTGCTTTATTAGTACTTTCAAGTTTTCGTTATGAGTGTAATAAAAAGCAACTTCAATTGTATGCGAGAGCAAAAGAACTTTGTTTTGAAATCAATGAAATTGAAGATTGTGGTACTGAAAATTCTCCACTTTTGGTCCAAAAATGGTCTTAGTTGTGAAAAGATTACTTTGAGCAAAGTCAACTTTTATTAAAACTTTTCAAAACTATTTTCGATATGGATCAGAACTGGACACGCCTGAGATCTGTCACTGAGATGTACAACTCCGAGTCCTAGCAACTGAAAAGTTGCCCTTAGTCTGAAAAAGAGGCCTCGGCAAAGTGTGGCAACGGAAAGTTGCCCCTAGTCTGAATGATGCCAGAACACTTCAATGCAACGGAAAGTTGCCCCTAGCCTGAATAGCACTGTACCGGAGATCGCAATAAATGCTGATGAATAGAGATGACTGAGATAATCAGAATGGACAAAGTTGATCGGGGAAAAGATTATGACTGAACTTCAGGATGAAGCTGCCTACGTATCCCAAAGATGGGAATCAAGTCTTACGTAGTTCAGGGCTCAGGTTCACTCGAGTATTTTTGCTCTCCTTTTGCGCTCTAACTTTTGCCAAGGCCGCCCTTACGGTTTTCAACCTTATGAGCTCGCTTTTGTAATTTCAAATTTTCTATGCTCGAAGTTTTGCCTAGGTCGCCTTTTCGGTTTTCGCCCAATGAGCCTCTCAAGGGTAGTATTTCTTCAACTTGTCCATATTGATCGGTTGGGAAAACTCCAAGCCATCTAGATCCATCGTAACCACAGCTCCACCGACTGATTGACTTAATAATGTAAGGACCACCAATTAGGTCTGAACTTGCCCCTTGGGTCGTGGATGGGAGCTCGGTTGTCCTTGAGTACCAAATCTCCTTCTTTCAAGTTCCCGGTCTTAACCTTCTTGTTAAAAGCCCGGGCGAATCTGCGTTGATAACCTTGGACGTGGTATGTTGCTTTCAACCTTCTTTCATCAAAGAGCATGAGTTCTTCAAACTGCTTTTGTCGCTAATCCGCTTCGGCTATCTGGCATTCGGCCAATACTCACAATGACGGGACCTCAATCTCAATTGGTAGAACGGCCTCCATCCCATAGACTAATGAGTACGGAGTCGCCCCAGTAGAAGTTCTGATCAAGTCCTCAGAGCCCCACAGCAAACGACAGCCTTATCCGCCACCCCTCAGGTTTCCACCATTTTCGTAATATGCGCTTGATATTTTGTTGGCGGCCTCAACCGCCTCCGCTTGGTTTGCGGCGTAAGTAGATGACTTATGAAAAGCCACATTGTATTTCTCCAACAAGTCAATCACCTCCTTCTTGAAGTGGGGACCATTGTCCAAACTATTTCATTCGGACTCAGAGCGATGATGATGTTGTTTCGATGAATTTTGCAACGTGAAGCTTTCAACACCGCATAAGATTGGGCCTCAACCCACTTTGTGAAATAATCTATCGCTACCAAGATGAACTCATGCCCATTCGACTTTCGGCGATTTTACCCGATCACATCAATTCCCCAGATCGAAAATGGCCATGGCGGTCATGTTGTACACCGACGCATGGGGATGTTCATGCGGTTTGCATGAATTTGACATTTGTGGCATCGCCGAACAAAACCGATACAATCCTCCTCCATGGTGGACCAATAATAACCCTGTCTAAGGATCTTCCCTGCCAACATCACCCCATTCATGTGCGCACCACATTCACCCCCGTGGATGGCTTCCATCGACGCTGACTCTTCAAAGATCAACACACGCTTTATGCATTCCTGATGACCCCTTCTATACAATTTACCCCCGCAGATGATGAACTGAACGGCCAACCTTCTTATTGCCCTCTTATCTTTGGCATTTACCCCTGGCGGGTATGTTTCTGTCTCCAAAAAGTTCCAGATGTCGTAATACCAGGGGTGTTCGTCCCGAACTTCATCTATGGTCGCAATCGACTCATAGGCAAAAGCGAATTTCGGTCAATAATGACCGGACGATTCGGACTCCACGTGGATGTCTATCATGGATGATAGAGTTGCTAAAGCGCTCATGAACTTGTTGTTCTCTCTAGTAGATGAGTAAAACTTAACTTTTCAAACCGAGGAATCAAGAAATCCAAGGTTTGGTGATACATCATCATATTTTCCTCTTTTACTTTCCGCCTCCTTTAGCTTGAGACACAACAAGATTCGAATCCCCAATGACGCCCAAATTGCCTTGCCCTAATTCCGTGGTCGCTTCCATACCAAAGAATGCACGCCAGATTCTCGCTTCGTTATTTGAGACTTTGAAACGGAGTTTGAAGGCTAGAGGAATACGGAATTGCTGCTATCAAAGAACACTCCTATCCCATACCCATGTTGATTTGACGCCCACAAAGTACATTGTCCAACTTTCTCATCGATATGCGTAATTGCTTCATCCGGGAATAGGTACTCAACCGCTTCATCCCTCAACCGGATGGTCGAAGGAACTCGCCATCGCTTCTCCTTTTACCGACTTGCGCGTCACATATGTAAGATCAAATTCGAGAGCAACAAAGAACCAACGAGCTAGCCTACCCGTAAGTTACCGGTTTCTAAAAGATATTTGATGGGATCAAGTCGTGAAACCAACATTACAGAGTGAGCTAACAAGTAGTGCCGCAACTTCCTGGTAGCCCATACCAGAGCTAAGCAAGCCTTCTCCAGCGGCGTATACCGGGTCTCATATTCTAGCATCTTCTTGCTCAAATAGTAGATGGCTCTTTCCACCCTATCTTCTGATTCTCGCAAGCATGCACCATCGTGGTCTCCGCCACACGACAGATACAAAATCAACTGCTTCCGGTTCACCGGTGATAAAACGGGTGGGTTCTCAGAGATATTCTTTAACTGCTCAAATGCAATTTGACACCGCCGTCCCATTGAACTTCTTGCCTTTCTTCGAAGACCAAAAAGTGGTTCACAAGTCAAGGTTAGTTTTGAAATAAACCGCCTTATGAATTGCACTTTACCCGTAAAGCCTCGCACCTCTTTTTTCACCTTGGTGGTGGCATTTCTAAGATGGCCTTGATTTTGGAAGGGTCGACCTCGATGCCTTTGTGTAATCGTAAACCCCAAAGATTTTTCCGTTGTAACACCAAACGACATTTCGAGGGTTTAGCCGCAACCGAATTCTCGATCCTTTGGAAAAAACTTGTGCAAGGCGTAGTGGCCCTCTCTTTCTTTGGACTTGACAATCATGTCGCCCACGCACACCTCAACCTCTTTGTGGATCATATCATGTAGTATTGTGGTCGCGTCTGCTGATAAGTAGCCCCAAGGTTCTTCAACCCAAACGGCATGACCCGGTAGCAGATGTTCTACGGGTAGTGAATGCGCTTTTTCTCGCCTTCCGCGCCATTACTATCTGATTGTAACCCGAGAAGCCATCCATGAATGAGAGCAATGCATGCCCTGCTGTGAAGTCCACTAGCTCATCAATGTGTGGCAAGGAAAGTCGTCCTTCTGACCGCTCGCTCAAATCCTCAAGTCTACACACACCCGGATCCCGCCGTCTTTCTTCTAAGACCGAACAATGTTGGCCAACCAAGTCGGATATTCTGACATACTAGCAGAAGCTCCGCCAATTTGCTTGGTGACCTCTTCCTTAATCTTGAGAGCCCAATCCGGCGGATCCTTCGAGCTTCGCTTGATGTGTCGGGCCTCGGGGTTAAGGGGATCCGGCGTCGCATAATCTCATGATCGATTCTGCATGTCTTCGTGAGGACCACGCGAAAACATCTTTAAAATCTTTTAATAAAGCGACTAAGCGCCGCGTTCCGAAGACAACGTGGACCCGATCCGACCAAATCGGGTCCTCCTCGACTAATGTTCACGTAAATGATTTCATCCGCTTAATGGCTTAACAAATCTCTCTTGCTCTTGCTCAATTAGACGCTAAAACCGGAGGACTTCGTCCTCGCTGCTTTTGATCAAAATTTTGAAAGTCCGAATTAATGCAATAAATTAGGGCACGTAAAAAGTACTTAAACCACATCCACCTCATTCTCATTAAGTTCATCCAAATCGCCCGATTCATCTGCTACAACAGACTCAAATGAAAAGGAAAAGACGACCGACAAAACTCGCATCCGGTTAACATCCTCAGAGTACCAGACCAGACTCACGAGCCGAACCCGATTCGACTCACAAGACTTCGGTGGAATCAGATTCGCCACTACCTAACCCGAATCGCTGGATAAGAATCCTCCTCGCATCGCCAAGTGAGAGAGGGCGATTGATGCGTCAAAATAGTCAGCTGGTTGGCCACTGCTTTCATCCCCAATCATGGAGACCATGACGTTATTCCCCAAGCAATCTTGGTCGATCGGAGGATCAGAGAGGAGACGTGCCAGTGCTACCCCCATTTCCAATTCCGTGCCCTCAACATCCTCTGCCTTATTTTGCTCAGCCTCAGTTATTGGGTCTGTCTGCTCTGTGGCAACGTCATCCCCGGATAGTTGCAGGTCG
Source organism: Camellia lanceoleosa (assembly GCA_025200525.1). Taxonomy (NCBI): domain Eukaryota; kingdom Viridiplantae; phylum Streptophyta; class Magnoliopsida; order Ericales; family Theaceae; genus Camellia; species Camellia lanceoleosa. Next base: position 31,968,455 of record CM045763.1, on the reverse strand, counting down.
AAAAAGATTTCGAAACCTGGTACGCGCTTCCTCTCCGCGTTAAACCATGGCTCTGGGAAGCCGCAGAATGGAAAATCTTCCCCCTCCCGGACGGCGTCTGCTCAGGTGGTACCAGATGGGCCTATGTATTAGATCAAAAGGCTTCCCACTGCTGCCGCCCCGGGCCATTTCCTTTCCTTTCTCGCCCAATCTTCTTTGGTAGGCGATAACCTAATCCAAAGGTATGTGGATTATGTGGCACTTCGCCAACGCTATGACCCCTTTCTCGCCACTTCTTCCCAATCCCATCCCGGATATGTTGTAGCTTGTTCATGAGGTAGACAGATTGAGCACTAACGCATATACCCTCATTCACACCATAATGTTTTGCACCACCGCCTCACCAATGTAAATCCCGATATGAACATATCTTCCATGCCGTGTTCGATCTCCAGATGGCGAGATATCCTGAGGGGGATGGATTGATGAATTCCCAAAAACAATGGCTACTTCCTTTCCATAGGGGTATTTCACCATTTGATGTAGAGTAGATGAGACAGCCTTCACCTGATGCAACCAGGGTCGTCCCAAAAGCATGTTAAAGGATGCAGGTTCCTCCAAGTCTTGAAAATCTACCTCTTGTTGTCCAGGCCCAATCTTGGTTTGATTTTTATCGCCCCGTGACATCCCTACCAGTATTGTCATAGGCTTTGATCACTTGAGAAGTTGGGGTGAAGTCCGCAGTTTTAACCCAATTGCATAGGCCGCCCCGCCGGGCAGACATTGATAGCGGATCCCAGATCAACCAAGACCACCGGAATCCATTTGTCCCTGCATTCTACAGAGATGTAGAGAGGTCTGTTATGATCCACGCCCTCAGGCGGCAATTCCTTGTCCGTAAAGGTCAATGCCGGGGAACCTCCTCCCGGGAAGACCAAACCAACTAGTTGTTCTAGCGTCGTTTCGATAGAGAGCTTGGCTTTGTCCATAGCAGAGGACAAATTGCTCAGGTACCTGAAGCCATAAGCAATTCCCAGATGGAGATGTCGCTTGTATTTTCTTTTAACTGCTTTCAAGATGACCTCTTCTTCAACTTGCTTCTCCCTCTGCTTCTCCGCTTCTTTATCTTTCCCTGATACCTCAGGTTGATCAAGGTGTGGGGGCTTGAAATACCGCCCACTTCTAGTCATATGGTCTACCTCTTCGAGGTACCAGGTACTGTCTGGTTGGCCACCCGCCCAATCTTCATCTGTATGGGCAAGATACAAGTCGTCATCTTCCCACCACATTCCATTAGCATCTAGCAGGCACCTGTCTGGTTCTGGTTTGTTTGTGCTCTCGGCATTTTCCTTCCTCATACTCACAGCATGTTCAGTTTTCGTGCCCACAGCACTCCCAATTTCCTCATGGTTCTTCGCTTTTCGGGCTCTCTCAGAAACCCATCTCTTTTCTTGTTCCTCCAGCGTCAGTTGTTCAGTTTTCAAAATGTCTTGGTCCCGAGCGGAATTCTTCGCACCGGCGCTCTCCGGCGATTCACTCTGACCTTCGGCCCTTCCGGCCACAAATGGTACAATGTCAGGCTGATCATCCAACCACCCGACGACTCACGACCTCGAATCGAACCATTAATTGGTGCATCACCCGATTCCGATCGTTGAAAAATTGAAGGTTGGCGGCCTTCTTCCGCCAGATCAAATCATCCTCACGATTCAAGTTTATCCCCGGATCATACACAACTCAACCTTCTCCGCAACCTCATACTCAAATTTTAGGTTGGCTCATTGACAAGATATATCCACTGGATCATAAGCTCGCCACTAAATTCTCGATTGCTCTACCCCTGACTTACAGCCTTTGCTCTCCTCGAATCCCGCCTTGCCCATTCTCGGTGGCCACCACCTTTGGCTCAGGTTGGGTTGTGGAGGTGTCTACCATGCACAAGTCCGTGCTATCAGGGAGGATCACCTCCGGCTTGGGTAGGTGGGAGGGAGTAATGTAGATACTAGGGTCGTAAGATACGTCCCCAGTTTGGATAAAATTGATTCTTTTGGGTGGATCTTGGTTATGTGTTGGGAGTGGGTTGGTTGTAACATTGGGTCGCTCGGGAGGTAGAATGATGTTTTTGTCAATGAGATCTTGAACCTCATGACGCAGCCTGAAACATTGGTCAGTATCGTGACCATGCTGCTGGTGGTATTTGCAATATTTGGCTGGGTTATGGGAAGGGGGGAGTGGATTTGGTGGGGGCCTCGGTTCCAAGGGTTTCAGATGCCCCTTTCTGACTAGAACCCCGAGGACTTTGGATAGAGGCATATGTAGTGGAGAGAAAGTTCGTTGACCCCTGGGTTGGTACCTTGAAGCTTGGTTACTGCTCCCAGAGGCATCAGAAAAGGGTGTGGCCGCGGGCCTTGGTTGGGAAGGGGATTGGTGGTGACCATTCCGACCTGTTCTTGTATTGGCAGAGCCACTCGCCTCGCATTGGTATTCCGATTAAATGTTCTTCGGTCGATCCGGCCTTGGTCAAACAGACCTTGCTTCATTCGTCCTCTATTTGCATCCCCATATCATGTAGATCTCGCGAAAGTGGGGAAAGGGACTACAATCATCTTCTTCATTAACGCTACCGAGATTGCGCACAATCATCCGGATTCGATCTCTATCTGTTGGCCTTAAGGTCATCATCGATGCCTTCGCCTCCAAGGGTTACAAAGTCGAAAAAGATTCTTTGGGCTCGCCTCGTTGTCTCGAGATCACGAGTGGTAATCTCGACCGTGGTGTTATATGAATATTGTGCAACGAAGGCCTCGCCATCTCATCCCGCTTTGTCTTCACATCATCCTCCGCCTTTGCATACCAAGTGGATGCCACACTGATAAAGTTCGACCGAACAAGGAAAGCTTTTGCGGCAAGTTAGGCCCATTGGTCTTAAGATGTCTGAAAATAGCCGGAGGTGGACCATGGGGTCCCCAGATCCATCAAAGCGATCGATCTGGGGCATCTTAAATCTGTCTAAGAACGCCACGCCACATCAAGATAGCCGCCTTCAATGTCCGGATGGCCTTCACCCTCGTGATTTCTTGAAGAGTTTTTCCAACTTGCTCAATTTCAGAGCTGTGTGGTCCACCTCGAACTCAAATGGAGCGTCCGGGTAGTTAGGTGTAATGTTTTTGGACAGTTGTGGTAGAAGCGGGGGAGGAGCCAGCCCCGTTGGAAGACCCGTGTCCTCTTGGGTGTTTTGTGGGTTTGGCAGAGCATTTTGTGGGTTTGGGAGGGTAGCTTGGGTATTCTGCAGATTTGGAGGGGCATTCGCCAAGAATATCTGCTCGTAATGGGGCCCTGTGGTGGAGGAACTCTTGTTCTGGTGGAGGAAGGACTCGTGTGAAGCAGATGCGTTGTCATTGTAACTGTAATCAACTCGCATCAAGGGCCATGACAGCTCGTTGTTTGGAAAATTCCGCCTGGCGGATAGCATCATCTTGCATTTGCTTCATGCTTTCACTCATTCGCGATCATCGCTTCCATTGCCGTGGTTCTGTTGTTCCATCTCAAAATCGCAAGTGTGTCTCTATAGTGGAAATAGGAATCTCAACCCGATCGCTCATGCTAAAGTAGACCGCTTGTATCAATAATCTTCGCTCGATGGATCGCTTTCTGCCTCCTTCTAATAACCGGTAGTGAATGGAACACCGGATGTCCATCAACTAGATCCTGATCGAGTAAGTCGGCGACCTCGTCCAGATTGCTTGGGAGTATCGATCGCTCTAAGCAATCGTATACAAACCCCGCCTCTAGCAAAAAAAGATAATAAAGCAAAAGGAAATAAATGACCAGAAAAATGGGCGGCATAACAGCTTAAATTTAAATACACACAACACAATCGGGTATACAACACACGCTTGGATAAGCCGGAAATACACCGCCCTCAACCATCGATCACTATTCTCAGATATCGTTTCAAAATCAATCTGATATCCGCAGACAACTGATTCTCAAATAACTGACTGATGCTCGCAGACGTAACGCGCCAACTCAAAACTGATGCCCGCAGGCCTGATGCCCAAACTCATACTGATACATGCATTCCCTGTAGAGACACACTCTAGCAAGCACATAGCAGATAAGTGAGAGCCAAAACACCCCTATGTTGGGGTAGGTTTTCCTGCCCTATTTTGTCAGAACTAGGGTTTCCCTCCGCACGCAGCGGCCTCAAACAACCTATAAACGGGTAAGCAACCTGTCCTAGTTTGGATTGGTCACTATGGAACCGAATATGCCCTAGGTCGAATGGGCAAAGGGTGCCCCAGAAACCGGGTTTGTGTTCTACATCGGGCAGAGCTCGTAATCGATCAAATTATGGACATGCCTTGACAAGACAAGCCTCCCAAGAAACCGCCAGAATAGCAGATGGCAAACACGGTCCTAGGGGCACCAATGCCAATGCATTGCAAAGAAACACACAAATGTAGTCAAAACCAGATGTCATGAGTTCGAGTCAAGTTCTCTAAATCCCCAGCAGAGTCGCCAGAATCAGAATAACGTCATGGGGACCTCGCCATACCGGACTCGATTTTTGTTGGTTCTCAATCTTGAACCAAAGAGTCCGAATCCGCAAATCGCTTTTGAAGGAAAACAGATTTTTGAAAGAAGTGCCAAACATGGATCGCTTTGCGATAATGAGTCGCCACCTAAATATTTTAAAATGGGAAATTTAGGAAACCCCGACTCGGTGCCGAAGGCCACGTGGTCCGCTATCACCAAAGTTGGCTCGAACTTGGGTACGATTAGGGAAAGTCACATCGTGAGCACCCTCTCGCCGGCCAAAGACCGGCCTCTACTAACCATGATATCTGTTTTTGAAAACTTTGTGAGTTCTTATTCCGGTTATTAGCCTAGATTACTATGTGATGCTCGCAGCAAACAAGTATAGACTGGGCCGTCTGAATTGGAACGAAACATTTCATGTTTGTTTGTTTGAAAATGGTGTGAAGGTGCTACCCGCAGGTAGGCTAAAATGCGGATTTGCCACCCTCGGGTGGGCTTAGAAAATAGTGATGTTGCCACTATCTAGTGGGCTTAAAACAAACAGTCAATGAATTGTCCCAATTCAGATAACTCAAACTCCACCCACAGGCATTCAAGGCAGTTATATCATATAAGCACATAGCCTCATGGCAAGCATGCTATTCATAGCAACACTCACACGCATGCAAAGATGCTAAAGCATAACAACTTACCGAGTACTCCAAGCCAAAACAGAAAACTGATTAGAAATCCATGCATGGACCTAAGCATACAGAATGCCTAATGCAACACACGCAGAGATGCAATTATAGCAGGCTCGGCCATTCTAAAGATGGCATATGAAATGCTACAGTTAACATGTATTCAATTTGGAATTGAAATACAGATGCAGTTTGTATGATGTACCGAGCCCGGTGCGTGCAATACAGATGAATGATGCAAACATGCTGTCATGCCGTATGCTAATTGAAATATGCCCTATATCTAACCATTGTAAGCGGGTAAATAAAAGGGAGAAAGAAATGGGGGTTGGAAGACATACATCACACTCACGCACCCTTATTACAACATTGCCCTCGCGCAGAGGGTCCGAATAAATATACAGTCCGAATAATACAGTCCGAGTAAATATACAAATTCTAATTAATTGACGGATTAAACTAAGAAAGTCAGAATCACAGCCGTGGACCGCTTGCTTCGATAGATGATGTATTTGGGCTACTTGGGCGGAAATCCACGGGATGCCCCGATTAGCCTCGCTTGCAGATTTCGAAATGCGCCACGGACCGGAAAGTCGTTGGTCCTCGATTTTGCTGTAACAGAGAGCAGGAAAAGGGCATAGCAATGTATTTCACAAATATATGCATGTCTCGATCCTCGTGCCACCAATCACGCATATCAATGCATGATGGCCGAGGAATCGGATTGCACAACTCAATATAGGGATGAATGCTACAACAAAACTTAACTCCATCATGGGTAATCCGGAGTGTTGGTGATTTGGGAATTGAGACCCGCTCACATTACTGAGTCGTAAACGCGGCCTCGTTTCCCGTGCAATATGCATGATATGCATGAAATGCAACTAATATGCAACCTAGCATGCGCAATGCTATGAAAATGAGATGAAAATGAAATACCTCGAAAAGCGTGCGCGCGGGCACGCAAACCGAGGTGATGGCATGAAATGCGAAGCGGATAAAACAGAGTGCCTCGAAATGCGTGCACACGGGCACGTAAACCGAGGCGATGATATGAAACGGAAATCGGATACAACCGAAGTGCCTCGAAATGCGCGCCCGCAGGCACGCAAACCGAGGCGATGATAAAAGATGAAAATCGGATAAAACCGAAGTGCCTCGAAATGCGTGCCCACATGCGCGCAAACCGAGGCGATGATGAAAGATGAAAATCGGATAAAACCGGCAGCCAAACGCTGCGCCCACAGCGCCGCAAACCGAGGCGATGATGAAAGATGAAAATCGGATAAACGCGTGCCCAAGCGTGCGCGCAAAACCGAGGCGATGATGAAAGATGAAAATCGGATAAAACCGAAGTGCCTCGAAACGCGTGCCCACAGGCGCGCAAACCGAGGCGATGATAAAATGCAATGAAAATCGGATACAACCGAAGTGCCTCGAAACGCGTGCCCACAGGCGCGCAAACCGAGGCGATGATAAAATGCAATGAAAATCGGATACAATCGAAGTGCCTCGAAACGCGCGCCCACAGGCACGCAAACCGAGGCGATGATAAAATGAGAAAATGGCACACGGAATGCCGCGATGGGCTTACACCAACATGGGAGAGCCTCAGCTCACTCACAAAGGAGGCCGTCGGATAAAGCTTCGAAGTGCGTGCCCACAGGCGCGCAAATCGAGGCAATGCATTAAGGCATAAAATGACATGGGAAATGATATGCAAGCATGCAAGACAAATTTCAGCCACTAAATGAAGGGGAAAACAGCCCCGAAATGATGTGAAATGACAATTAACGCACAAAATCATCCCGAAATGCAATTCTAAGTGCCCGAAATGGCCTACGGCTATGCTAAACATGCGAAATTGGCACACGACAGCAAAAACAGTAGCAAGGAAGTCCCAATAAATGGCATTTTTCAGTTACAAACAAGGCCAAATTATGATCACAAGTATGGCAACATTAGCATGCGAAATTAGTGGCCAAAAGAGAAGTATTGAGAGAGGTAGTATATAGAAAATTCAAATGGAAAAAATTTATTCTAAAATACTGAAGAGGGCCCAAAAATAAGCATATATTCAGTTTATGGATGCCCCAAAATCAGTATGCAAACATGCTAACAATTCCATGCAAAATGGAGCTCAAAAGAGGTTATAACAAGAGATATGCAAATCATGCACCAAACAACAAAACTTTCTTCATGAAACATGTAGAGGGGGTCAAAATAAGACCCCTTTCAGTTCTGACCAAGAACTAAAACCAAAAGCATAAAAGGCTACAAATCATGCAAGAATTGGGGCCTAGAGTGGATTTCAAAGGGAGGTGGTATGTAGAATGGCCAAACAAGGTTGATTCCTTCTAAAATGTTGTAGAGGGGCTCAAAATAAGCACAAAACCAGTATGGGTCGGGGCCCCAAAAACAAATACAAATAGACTAAAAATAGCATGCAAGATTATGACATACAAGCTAGGTATTGAAACAAGTATATCATGGAGGCACAAAATGAAGTTGAGCCCTTCTACAAAGTTGTAGAGGGGCTCAAAATGAGCCTAAAACCAGTAGGGGTTGGAGCCCCAAAAACAAAAGGAAATAGGGTAAAAATAGGATGGAAAATTATGCTACAAAGATGAGATTTGGAGACTTACCCTTGAAGATCCAAGTGTTGCTACTTCTTGGCCTGAATTTGTTGCTTCTTAACCCCTGGAGAACACTTCCTTGCTGCTGGAATGGTAGTGTTGATGGTGGAGCTAAGGGTTGATGAAGAGGGGAGCTAGGAACTTGGAAGTTTTTCAAGGTTTTGGCTATGGAAATGAAGCTTTGAGAGAGGGATGTCTTGAGGCAATTTTTTCTAACCTTGAGGAAGGAGTCAGCCCTTTAAATAAGGGAGAAAAGGTGTAAAAGGGAGGAGAAGCATCCAAGCTTTCCTCCCAAAATATCCCCTGGATGGGGTGATATTTCAAAGAAAATATCCTGACAACAGATCGAAATGAAAGCAGAAGTCGGCCGGCCAGTAATCTCGGGAGGTGGTGGCCACCACCCCACCTGGTCGGCCACCACTCACCATGGCCGCCACCCCAAAAATGAACTCAAAATTGTCGGCCGACCACCATGCAAAGGTGTCCTCCCAAGTGTGTAGAATCAGGCCCCAAGGTCGGAATCTGCAACTCTGAAGCAGGAGCCACAACATAGAGCTTGAAGGAGAGCCTCAAAATGAACTGCACAATTTCGGCCGACCATATACCCTTGGTGTCCTCCTGATGTGTGGAACAAGGTTCCAAGGTTGGAATTTGGCAACACCAAGCAGAGCCACAACATTGGATTTGAAGGAGAGGCCCAAAATGAACTTCCAATTTTCTCGCCGACCATGCTTGTTTAGGGTCCTCCCATGTCCCCGATCACGAGATATGTGGCTTTAGTTGGAAGAAAATACCCCTGTGGTGTTCAACATTGGCCCAAGTGAGAAAACGGCTCGGAGGAGCGAAATCGCTATCTGGGATAATTGCTGGCCTCCCACCCCCAAAGGATCTTCTGGTATTGAAACAGAGGTACCGCCAAATTTGAACAAAATCTAATGAGAAATGAACTCTGGGGCCAAATTCGGGATCCCGAAAATGGGCCGCAGTGCCTAAGTGGTGTTCAAGAATAAGGGGCATCTCGACCCAGTGTCCCTGAATGACAAAACAGAGGTTCCCGCCAAAAATCATAGAAAACCGATGTAAAATGAAAGTCAGGTCTAAACCGCACGATTCGGTCCCAAAACCCACAGCACCGAAATCAAAGTGGCATACGACCACTAAGTGGCATCGAGGCCCCAGTGTTCCTGAACTATAAAACAGAGGTGCATGCCAAAACCGGAGAACTCGGAGATGGTTGGTGGTCCCGAGCCGAGGCACACGACCTAACGGCTCAAAACCGAACCGGTCCGAAGGGCAAAATGGCCACGGCCACAAAGTAGCTCACGGCCACCGGAGATAGTCTAGACCATTCCTTCCTGAAAGAAAACAGAGAAAACCGAGTCTGGTTCGCAAACCGAGACAAGGCACGAAAGAGAGTTCGGAAGCCCGGAGGCAAGGCGCGCGGCCACGACTCTTAAACTTCTGAATGAGCACAGTATGCAACATCACCAAGCGCTCAATCGGTGACGTCTGAGTCTTAAGGTCGGTCAAAAATGGGGTGTCTACAAGGAGGAAGTGACTCAAACCGGGCTTTCCACGGAAGAAAATCCCGTATAGAAGAAACATTAAGTAAAGCGTTCACCTCCTCAACCGACCCATCGATATCAAAATTCTCAAACCCAAAATGAGCTAAACAAGCTATAGACACCTCATTTTTTACCGTCCTCAAGACTTGGACGTCATCGTTTGGGCACTCGATGATTGTGTTTGTTTGTGTTCGTTTGCGTTCATTTTGAGTCTCCAAAGTCCTCGACGGAACGCCTTGTCTTTGAGCCTCTAAACCTTGCCTGTTTTGTGCATGTTTTTGGACCAAGAGCTTGTTGCCTCTTGCCTGGAGAGGAGGGTGACCTGTCAGCCAGCCTTGGGACCTGTCGGCCACCCGTGGTGGCCGGCGGCCATTGGTCTCCTTTTTCAAATATTTGTTTACCAGCTGTGCCATCTGTTGCTCATTGAACTGCATCTTCATACACGTGTATGGTAGGATGAATTCAAGCTCAAACCTTGATTTTCTATATATAGGGGGTGTCCTCCCCCATTTTGGAGGGTTGGACTTTTTGGACCAAATATCTCTCTCTCTCTCCCTGTCTCCTTATTTTATGCCTTAAAGTCTAGTTTCTCTACACTTTTGCACATCAACCCTGGATCAAACTTGACCACCTTGGAGCTAAGATCTCTTCAGGCCCTCTTTGAGCTCTAGAAGAGGATTTTGGCTTGATTTAACTTGTTTTGTTGCTCTAACTTGCATCTTGTCTTCAAGAGGTACAACACTTGTATTTTAAGTTTGTTTTAAATACTTGTTTTGCCATCTTTTTACACTATTTTTGAGATGGTTTTGGACTCCAAAAAACTCTATTTTTATGGTTTAAAAATTTTGGTTTGAGACTATTTGGTGTTAAGGGATAGTCCACCCTTCTTGTTGCTTAATTGTTTAGCTTTTTGTGCCATCTTTCATCACCTTTAAATCAAACTTTTTGGGCCTTTAAACCACTGAAATTTAGAGGATTTTCAGTGACAAAAACCTACTTTTGGAGTCCAAAATTAGAGGGGATAGCCTCCCCTCCTTGTGTCTTGTTTAAGTTCCTAGTTAGCTTCATATGCTAGCATGTTTTTGTAGCTTAACTTAGCCTATTTCCAGCATGTTTTTGCCTCTAAGTTGGGCTGCTTTGGCTTTTTTTTGGGCTGTTTGTGTTGTATGAGTAGTCTTTTGCATAGTTGTAGTGTAAATGGCTTCACTAGTTTAGTGTTTTAGTCCTTTAAACATCAATTTCTTGAGTTGCTTGCATGTTGTGGTGCTATTTTGCATGTAATTTCAACATCATAAGCTCTGTCACATACTATTTAGTTTCACTCTTTTATTTTCTTTTGAGAGTGGTTTCAAGTTTGGGATCCTTTAAGCTTGAGATTGAGTTCATTGCTTAATGGTTTAATCCTCTTTGAGGGTTCATTATCAATGGCATGAACTCTCTCTTTCCTTAAATCATCATTTGGTTAACACTTATTTATTTAGAGGACACTCACCAATGGACTTAACCGGTTAAAGAATGGATTGGTAATGTAAAATGAGTAAACAAAAATGAACAAGTAAAAGAGGCAAGATAAAGCATCTTCGTGTTACATAGCATGTGTTCGGATCGGACGTTAATTCGAACACGGAAAAAATGGGACGTTTCATACTCAAAATGATGAAACATGCCACTTTTTTTTATCACCACCACCTTTGATCATGCATGATAGGGTAGTGGTTTTGTTGAGTCTTGTTTGCCACTTATTAAGCTTGTACAAGCTTTGTTCCTTAGCCATCATGCATGGAAAATGCTTGGTTGATGGTTTGAGGGCCAAGAGCTACACTCCTTTGATCTTGTTTGATGATAAGGAGGGTAGCAGTACATACACTCCTTGAGAATAAACTATTTTGCCTCTGTTTGCACTCTGTTGCAGCAAAAAATGAAGTTCAGGGAAGGGGTGGTAGCCGACCGGCCATCAATGAAGAAGGTTGCTCTGTGTGCTCCTGAAAGGGATCAGAGGTGTTCTCGAAGTTGGCATAATTTTCAGTGGTCAAATATATGCAAACAGAGGCTGCAATGATAAGGCGGTGGCATTTCTGGGGGGAGAAGCCAAGCATGCATGCATCCCTCGCCCCTCGAGGCCATTTAACTTCTTTATTTAGTTAATTAGTGGTAGCTAATTTTCTTGATTTGTAATTAGTTAGTTAAAGTGTTTAACTAATTAATTTAATTTGTAATATTTAAATTAGCTTAGAATAGTTAGTTAAATATTATGTTGTAATAATTAGTTAACTAGAATAATTAATTAGTTTTGGTTTGTAATAGTTAGCTTAATTAGCGTAGCTAGTTAGCTTATTTATTCGGACCCTCCTTCACGAGGGCGCAATGTTGTAATAAGTGTGTGTGCGTGTGTGTATGTCTTCCAACTCCACGTCTTTCTCCCTTTTATTTAATCGCTTTCGATGGTTAGATTAATGACATGTTTTGATTAGCATATATTATGCTTGCATGTTTGCATCTATTCATTTGTCTTGCATACATCGAGGCTCGACGTATCATTCAAATTGCATTGCAATTTCAATATCTTCTTTGAATACGTGCTTAATCACATGTTGTTCAAATTGAATCATATGCCATATTAGTAGCTGAGCCTATTAATTGCATTATTGCATGTGTTGCATTAGACATCTTATATAGTTAGGATCATGCATTTTTCTAACTAGTTTCTATTTTGGCTTGAAGTACTCGGTAAGTCTTTATGCTTTAGCATACTTGCATAAGTGTGAATATTACCATGATTCGCATGCTTGCCATGAGGCTATGTGCTTAAATGCTAAACTGCATGAATGCAAGTGGATGAAGGCTTGTTGCTTGAATTGGAACGATTCAACAAATGTAAGTTTTAAGCCCATTTTGTTGTGACAAATCCTGTTTTAAGCCCACTACGTATGGTGGCAAATCCGCATCTTTAAGCCCACTTGAGGGTGGCAAAATTCAAACCATTTTTGCAAATAAATATGAGTTGAATTGTTCCATGTCTTGTAACTTAATTAGTCTATACTTGCTTGTGTGCGTCACATAGTAAAGTTAGCTAATAACTGGAATAAGAACACATAATGTTTATAAAACATCACAACATGATTAGTAGAGGCTAATCTTTGATTGGGCGAGCGGGGGTGCTCATTTCAGGACCTTCCCCTCTCGTATCTAACTTCTTGAGCCGAGGCAACTTTGGTGATGACGGACACGTGGCCTTTGGCACGAGTCAGGGTTTCTTAAATTTTTCCAAAATAAAATATTTAGGTGGTGACTCTATATTTGGAAAAACAGTCCAATTTTGGCATTATTTGATTTAAAATCGATTTTCCAAGAAGGTTTGCCGGATTTAGACTCTTTGGTGTTTATCAGTTTCACATTGCACTTGTGAGACTAAATTCAGAACCGCGGGAGTCCGAACTGTGAGGACTTCTTTTCAAACCCTTTCCGAAAGGTGGGGCGCAGAAAAAGGCCAGTTTACACAAGCCTTTAAAGGGTCCTCTACAAGAATGGAAGGTAAAGCTTCCTCCACAATGCCATCCACAACATCCACAAATAAGCACTTTTCTCTCTCATAGGGTTGTTGGGATGCTTGGAAACCATTAAGTTTCACTTGTATGTTCCCAAATGAAACTTTCATAACCCCGGTACGACAATTTATGCATACATTGGCCGTAGCCAAGAAAGGTCAACCTAAGTTCACCGGGATTTGTTTCCTAGAACTGGCTACCGGTTCCATATCTAAAACCAAAAAGTCAATAGGAAAGTAAAACCTATCAACCTTCACTAGCACATCCTCAATCATGCCACGTGGCACTTTGAGGGACCAATCAGCCAACTGGAGAGTAACAGTAGTGGGCTTCAACTCGCCAAGCCCAAATTCTTCGTACACAGATTACGGCAACAAATTGACACTAGCCCCTAAATCTAATAAGGCCCTATCAATAAAATGGCCTCTATAATGCATGCAATGGTTGGGGCACCAAGGTCTTTAAGCTTAGGGGGTGCGTCGTTCAACAAGATGGAGCTTATTTGCCCTGTGAGTATGACCTTTTAGGACACGTGTGTCCTAGATTTACACTTTTGCGTACAAAGGTCCTTCAGAAATTTAGCGTAGAAAGGTACTTGCTTAATCTTCTCCAATAGGGAGAGGTTGATTTTTACCTGTTTAAAGACCTCCATCATTGTTTCCATGGATGTTGCCTTCTTATCGAAAGGAGACGGTGTATCAAGGCATTAGAGAAAGGGTGCCTTAGGCACATATAGTACCTTAAGCTCATGTGAAGTGCTAGGGACTAAATCATCCCTCTTAGGTGTTTCCCTCTCACCCTTGCTCTCATTGGGTGTACCATCGTGGTCACCCTTCTTAGCTCTAGTTGCATCAAGCGCGATTGGCCGAGGCTCTAACTCCCTCTCACTTCTTAAGGTAATCATAACTTGCACCTGCTCATGGTGCTTTCCATTCCCACTCGGACCCTCTGCCCCATATTGACCCTTAGGGTTGGCCACAGTCTAACTCAGTAATTTTCCCTCTTCTCTCCTATTCATGTTGTTAGCCATTTGACCTAATTGGGCCTCTGGCTTGGCAATGGAGTGAGTGTGGGAATGAACTACTGGTGCTAACCCCTTAAGTTATGAGAGAACTTCTAACACCTGAGTCTCAAAGGCAGAGTTGCCTTGAGGAACAAGTGGGGGTTGCGGTTGCCGGTAAGGTTGTGGGGGTCGGTAAGGTTGTAGTGGTCGGTAGGAAGATTGGTTAGCAAAATTATTAAAATTCTATCTTGGTGGTGGAAGGTTGTAAGAAGTGCCTTGTGAAGGAGGTCTCCATAAAAAATTAGGGTGATTTCTCCAGCCTGGATTATATGTGTTGGAGTATGGGTCATTACCCGAGTTGGAGAATCCTTGAGCCGCATTCACATGCTCTTGGACTAGCTTCAGAAATTGTGATGCCAAAGGGCACTCACTCAAGTCATAAGTAGTGCTCGCACAAATAGCACACACCTCGTGAAATTGAGGCTGATCTTGCTGTGTAGGGGCATGTCCCGCAGCTAATAATTGGTTCATTTTGTGGGACAATGCCTCTACTTGTTAGGCTAACTCTAGGTTTTGCCCGACCTCATAAATGCCCCCTCTCTTTGGGGCTCCAACTACTGGTTGCCGGACTTGCCAGGCTGCGGAGGCATGGTGAAAGGAATTATCACTTAAGTTCTCAAATAATTGCCATGCCTCGACGGGATATGAATGTCCCACCACAAGATGAATCCATCATTTGGCGATGAGGCTCAGTTAAGCCATAGTAAAAAATCTGAACAAGTTGCCAATCAGGCACTTGGTGGTAGGGACACTGCTGGAGAAGGTCACGAAGTCTCTCCCATGTTTCGTGAAATTGCTCGCCATCAATTTAAGCAAAATTGGTGATGGCTCGCCTAAGTTGGTTGGTTTTACCGATGGGAAAGTGCTTCTCTATGAACTATTTCTATAATTGGTCCCAAGTTGTGATTGAATTAGCAGGTAAGGAGTTTAGCCAGTGTTTGGCTTTGTCCTTTAATAAGAATGGGAATAATTGCAACATTAAGGCCTCATTTGTGAAATTCTGGATCCTCACTGTAGAGAAAATTTTTAGAAATTCATTCAAATGTTTATAAGGATCATCATAAGCTAGTCCATGGAATGATGGGAGCATTTGTATGGTGCTGAACTTAATCTCATAATGAGCAGCAGTGGTGTCAGTTAGTTAGATACATGGAGGTGATGTGTATGCTGTAGGTGTGAAGTAATCCTTAAGGGTCTGGTTGGGCCAATTTAGGCCATTCGGGTTTTCCATCTCTATTGGTTCAACGTATGGATATAAATATACAAGCCTAGGAACACGGACAGAGGCTCTAAGTTTCCTAAGAGTCCCTTCTAGTTCAAGGTCTGAACTCCACAATTCAGGGTGGCACCCGTGCATACACTACTCACTCACTCACACACACTAAGTTCCGACTCTGTGAACTAAGTTATGTAAGCAAAAATACCAAAGGGGAGAATACTCACAGCGATTTAACAAAACGCTTTACTCATTTTGCGGGTGCTTGACGTGTAGACGTTGTCTCCAACCTCCAATTGAGCTTTGTCTTTCTTTATAGCACTTTAGTGCCTTGCTTGCGAGTGTTTGCTTCTTTTTTTAAACACTTTAGTGCTGCAGTTTGTTTGTTTTTTTTTTTTTAAAGCTTGATTGGCTCCGCTTGCACTTTGGTGATAGCTTTTACTTTCAAACGCTCTGCACACTTAGCAACATGAAAGCATAAAATCCTAAACTAAAAATTAAAATAAGAATATAACTTTAAATTAATTAATTTCGTCAGGAGTCTCCGGCAATAGTGTCGAAATTTGATGGGTCGTTACACACAATAAATAAACACTAAAGTATACCAAATTCTTTTAGAATAATGGCAAGTCCAGGTATTAATCCACATGGACAATTGTGAAATTAGACTAATTTAATCGCTAATTTTCTAAATTAATTTTGATTAAAAAGATTGAGAGATTTTATGACTAAAAAGGAATTAAATGAAATTAAGGAATTAAATTGAAAATTAAAATTAAGGTTTGAGATATTAATTTTTGGGAAAAATCCTAGGGCAAACAATTCATCACTAACCATATAAACGAGATTAAACATTGGCTATCAATTGCAATCTGGTTTAAAACACCCAATATTTTACAACTACAAGTTTGAAATATTGATCAAGAGGGTTGTTGGATTCAACGTACAGGCACGAATCATCCCGATTAACACGAGGCGTTTGCTCTAAACTACGGTAGCAGTACAACCCGTCTCTCGTAGCATGACTCATCTCATACTTTGAGCAGAAACACAAAAAAAACTAATGTATGGAAAGCATTAAACAATCACAGAGAGTAAAATATTTGAAGAGATGAAAAGAATGATTATTAAAACTTCTAAAACATCCATACATTGATTCACACCGAATCACAATCAAAACATATGAAAAACCCTATTACATGGCTAGGGTTTCATCAAAACCCTAGAAAAGAATAACCTAGCCACTCATGGAGAAGTGGGAAAAGGAAGAGAAGATGGAAGACCCCATGGAAGTTGGATTGAAAGCTTGAGAATCCTCCTTTTCCTCCAAACCCTAGCCTCTCTCTTCTTGGAATCAATTTTAGAAACCTAATCCAGCCTCTTTCTTGTCTATTTATACTTCTGTTGTCTTTCAAACAAGTTTAAAACATCAGGTCCGTTTTTCGAGAGAAGTCAATTCACGTGCGAGAAAGTCAACGCACATGCGGGAGGCTGTTTTCTCTCCAAATTTTGTATTTTTGCCCATTTTATGCTTTGACTATGTACAACTTGATTGACATTAAACAGACATAAAATATATAGTTTGACAAGCAAGTAAAATTAAGAAATCCTAATTAACGACCTCAATGTTGTACAATTCGGCCTTAATCAGTTATTTTGTCTAAATTAGAGATTAAAATTAATAATTTTATAATACTTGTTAGTTTTTTAAGTTTATACACATAAATAAAATTAATAAAAATTTAGATGAAATAATCAAAATTGAAATTACACAAATATCAAACTTCTTTTCACAAGAGACATCACGAAGTGATACTATATAATCACTACGCCAAACTCACTATTTTATTAAATTTTCTCAAAAACATTCAATTTGCGTAATAAAATTGATCATGAAACAATTTAACTATAATTTTTTATTTTTTTCCTTGCAGTACAAGCACTGCAATTCACTTGCATAATTGCTCCCCTAGTCCGTCCTTCCTAATTTATTTTTTTATTTTTTTTGAGTGCACCAATCCTTTGTACCATGATTTTAAAAATCGAACTGGACTGGCCAGTTTAACTAGTTGAATTGTCGAGATTCTAGTCAGATATACCTTATAAATCGATCCAAGTCGAAAACTAGCCTATTTAGAGAGAATCGGCAAAATCGACAATTAGACCACCGAACTGAATGACCCAGACACTGGTTAGACAAACTGGCCAAGTTGATGAAACTACAAATTTTGGATATTTTTTGATATTTTCTAACTCTTTTTTTTTAGGGTTAATTGTTGGAAAGTCCAAGCTAATTGTTGAAAAGTCAATTTTTTTCCCTATATGTTCAAATAATCTATCCAAATATAATTCATTTGTACAAATATTCTATCTACAAAAAATCTATCTATTGGAATATCTATCTATGAAATTTTTATTTGTACAAAATTTTTGTTTAAAATTTATTTGTACAAATTTTCTATGAGAAAATTGGTGATAAATCCAATTTAGAGTGTCTAAGGCATCAGATACAATGGATATTTTTTTATTGGTGAAAGGTTCACCTTTTATGAAACAATTTGGTGAGAAGTTTTTTGTTGGTTTTGAAAAACATTTTGTTTTATGGGAAAATTAACCGTAGGTCCTGTTTGAAATATGTGTACACTATTTGATCCAATAACTTTTTGAGTAGACCCAAAAGTCTTACACTTTTCCTCTATCTCTTCCTGCGTTTTCTCTCATTCTTTACGTTTTCCTCTCTCTCTTTTTTTCTGCGTTTTCCTCTCCTTCTCTTTGTCATGTTCGACGATCGGTGATTACACATTCCTTATTCTCTTTCTTTTTCTAATATATAGTCACTAGTGACCGACGACCACCATTGATTGGAGTTCACCTGCAACCACCAACCACCAACATTAACTCGTTACTTCATTCTTATCGACGGTGAAGAAGATGAGTAAATCTACTCAAATCTGATATAAATCTACTCAGATCTGAGTAGATCTACATGAGATCTGACTAGATCTAAACCACAAATACTTGCCGGAGTACAATATTTTTTCTATATATATTCTTTCCTTCGATTTCTCATTTTTTTTACCTTTTCTTTATTACACACGTCTATTTTCTGTTTTAATGGAAAAAAATTTCAAGTTCTGAATAAGTTGTTTTTAAGCTTTAGTTATAGGTGGTGAAAACTGTAAAATTTTACAGTTTCAGCCTTTTTTGGTGCTGAAATGAATCATGCTTTAAAATTGTAAAATTTTGCAATTTCATAACATTCTTTACAACTATAAAATTTTACAGTTTCATAACATGTTTTCCAACTTAATATAATAATGCTTTGAAATTGTAACATTTTACAGTTTCAAAACTTACTTTTCAGTTTGATCAATATTACAGATTATTTGCTTAGTTGTTTATTGTTGTTATGTTTTTTAACTATAATTTCTCCATTTTTTCTTCTTTTTTTTTTTTTTTGTGCAATATTATGAATATTCCGGTGAGTCTCCGATGATGTTCTTGACATTTTTCAATGACGTTCAAAACACTCCGGCGAACTTCCGGTGATGCTCTGGTGACTTTCCGGTGATGTTGAATATTTCGGCGAGTCTTCGGTGAGTCTGACGAAAGTCGTTGGATGTAGCAGCATTTTTAAAGTGATAAAAATAAAATAAAATAAGAGTTTTTAGTAACAGTTAAAAATATGTAAGACTAATTGGTGCAAATATTTTGTTTTGGAATTAGATGAATTTTGAACTTTATGTATGAAACTTATTGGTAAATGCCCCATGTTTTTTTACCCCTCGACTTTTTTTTATCTGTTGAATTTCGTTAACTATCTATTTAAATTTTTTTCTTATCTGTTCAAAAAAATTCCATATCTGTTCAATTTTTTTTCTATCTATTCACATTTTTTCCTAACTGTTAAATTTTCGCTATCTGTCTAATTTTTTTAACCTATCTGTTTAATTTTATGACCTTTTCACTTCAAATTTTATTCATATATGTTCAATTTCTTTCCCTAAATTTTATCTGTTAAAATTCTATCTGTTTAATTTTTTATCAGTTGAAATATTAAGCCAAACCAAATCCTATCAGTTCAAAAATTTCTACTCTCTCTCTCTTATCTATTCAAAAAAATCATCAATAACAAATCCTATCTGTTCATCAACAATAACATCATTACTAAATCTTATCTGTTTATCATCATCAACATCCAAAAATAAAAGGGAATGGCTTCCCTACAGTCCTTCATCGGACTTGAGGGTACTGTTGGGCTTGTGGAGACCCACCATAGGTCCCGTTTCGATAATCCAAACGGTTCAATGTGTAGAACTCGTCGAACACTATATGCTTGTAAAAAATCACGTTGATTGAATATCGATAGCTATGTGATCAAATCATATTTTTGTCTGCCGTTTATTTTTTACCGTCCATTTTTTCATACAAAACTGATTTGATCATATAGCTATAGATATCCGATCAATGTAATTTTTTATAAGCATATATTATTCGACGAATTTTACACATTGAACGGTTCAGATTATCGAAACGGGACTCGTGATAGGCTCCTACAAACCCAACAGTACCTTCCAATCCAATAAAGAACCAGAGGGAATCCTCTGCCAAAATAAAAATAAAGAAAAACAAATTTGTCTACATAACAAGATCAAACCGATCCAAAATCAGAACCAACCAAATAAAATTAAAACAATAGGATTATCTGTCTATCTGTCTCTTATTTGTCTGTCTATCTCTCTTCTCTTCTATATCTATTAAAGATCTGCATATACTCCACAATAACAAAAAATAAAAATAAAAATAATTACAAATTCAAATAGAGAATCAACAGATCCAATAACAAAAAAAAATAATTAATTACAAATTCAAATAGAGAATCAACAGATCTATTCCAATACTCTGTATCTCCAACCAATGTCTTCTTTAATGTCTTCTTTCCATACAAAGATTTGGATCTAGAACCTAGATTTGGAAAATCAAAACCCAAAGGCTTCAAAGAGCCAGATCTATGTGCGATTGTATCTATGAAACAAATATATATATATATATATATCTAGAGAGAGAGAGAGAGAGAGAGAAGAGGGAAATCACAATCTTGAGTCGTTGTTAGTGAGATCCAGAAGCATAAGGATCGTCGATGAGACACTAAAGCCGTTGATGGAGGGTTCGGCTATGACACCAGGGCATTTGAAGTTAGGGGATTTTCCAAGTTGTCGATCATCGAATCTGTTGATCAAACAGGTGCGACGGAGACCACAACTCTGCTTCTTCACAAAGTCAGATCTGAGAGAGGGAGCCTATAACTCTGCTTTTCCATGAAGTAGTTGGAGAAGTTGGTGTTCTATGTACTTTTTCTATGCTTATGTACGCCACAGCGGCAGAAACGATGGAGGAATCGAGGTGGCAGTGGCAATGGCAGTGCTAGTCGCTAGTGGTGGAAGAGAATGTGGTAGCAGTGCTGGTTACCGGTGGCGGAGGAAGAGGCGACGGCATGGAGAAAGAGAAGAGAGAGATTCTGCCACCGTCGTCGCGGCAACAGTATATAGATGAGAGAGATACGGTGGTAGTGGCAGAGTTGTGGTGGTTGAACTCAGAAGGTAGTGGAGTTGTGTAGTGGTAGAGTGGTGGAGTGGCAGAGGCGGTGGTGAGGGAATGGAGAGGCGCTACCGAGAAGGAGAGAGAAAGAGATTATGCAGAGAGAGAGAGAGAGAGAGGCACAAGTTTGAGTATGACTAGGGTGTTGATCTGGAAACAAAGTGCTATTTTGGCAACAGGGTTATAAGCTGCGTCTGGCCGAGAACACCAATGCTAGATGCCAGCGTTTTTGGACAAAATTGATTTGGGATTGTGATTATAAGCAACTACATAAAATTACGATACTACCCTCATTGTTGTCTAGGGTTACATATTGTAATAGGGCTTACACGGAATGGAAAGAGGATGTCGCTTGCTCCTCTTTTGCCGCTGCGACATTACTGTGATTTCTTCGCCTCGCCAAACCAACGTCTCACTCATCGACCCTTTGTAACGCCTCCAACGACACTCTTCCACGTCGGCTTCGTCGTCGGTGTCTGCGCATAATCAGGTACGCCTCCACCTTTAGTTACGAATCTGATAACCCTTGGAGAGTGAACCCAGATTTTTTGTTTTTCTGTGGATTTTCACCCAAATACGGCTTGTGGTCCATGAAATTGTGCTAATTTGCTTGAATCTTGCTTGTTTCCCTTCGATTAGTCCACCGTGTTTGTGTTTCATGTTTAGGGATTTCACTGGTCCACACGGCTGCCTCCCTGTTTTCCATATGTCGATTTCAATCAGCTAAAACTTTAGAGAACTCATGTTTTTTCTTGGTTGGTATTTTATTTGATTTTTCTCATCAAATATAGTTACAGAAGAGATTATTTCTTTTTTTTCTTTTTTATGCTTAAATCATGTATTAGACTTAGGTAAGAAAATAGGTAAGAACTATTCTTGCAAGGATTTTCATAGTTTAATTTTATATGCCAACGCAAATCTACAAAGAATATTTGAGATCAATTCAAAGGAAAAGAGTAAAAATAATGGAAAACCAAAAATATCAAATATCCTTTTGTTATGTTTCTGTATGGTAGAGGTATTGATCCTATTGAAAACCCTTGAAGTATTGTAAAGTTTTGGGTGAACCATTGAAAATTGAATTTGACTTGTTGGATTGAAATCTGGCAAATGGCGCCAATAGTCGATGCAGACAAATAGCTAAACCACAATAAAAATTATTTGTCCTTATCTCTTTACGCTTGCAAACTTAATTTCCAATACATATATATATATATATACTTGTTTGTGTGTGTTTTAGATGAATGGTGTCTAATTCAAGAATATTCAAATTCATGTATTAAGTTTTGAGTCAGTAAAAATTGAACTTGAAGGTACATGAATGTTGTTAATTGTTTTATTGTACACGTGTTGAGTGAATATATGTTTCATTTTGAGATTGAAAGTGTGAAATGTGTATGCATACAACTTTAAACTCAATATTTATCAAAGCAGCACATCATTTATCGAATTGAACTTTATAGATTCAAATGGTAGAACCAAAAATTAAACAAACACATCCACTTGACAAAGGTTTAAGGTAAAGATCAAATTGTGAGATATTAAAACTCACTCAACCTTGCACTTCAGTAAAATAATTGACATATTGAAAATAACTGTAGTGTACACAAATCGTTAAAGGCTTAATTAAAATTAGTTGTGATGAACTAGGAAAAAGGTTGAACTAATTAGCAAAAACTAAACCAACAGAACCCAAGAACCATCCACTACATAATATTGCATGTTACCCTTCATAATCAATTAATAATGGTTCCATATGACATGTCCTTATCGGTGTTCAACAACATACCATAGTTCTGTTGTAGCCTCAAAGAAAGTTCTGTCATTAAACTTCTTTCATGTGAGACCAACATTTACAATTCTTTGTTAATAACATTTACGCATCTGTTAATGCAAACAACAAAAATGGCATCATCGATGTTAACTGCCACTTCTTTATGGCCACGAAGGATGTGTGCATATGGCTTTGGATAATGCCTCGTAATCTAGCAAAAACCCAGGTCGTGCATACTACGTTTGCCGGTATCGAACGGTGCGTACCACCTCTCCTTTATACATATAGTTGTCACATACTTCGTCCTGTGTGTTTATAGCCCAACTTGTGCCATCTAACAATTGCAATTGTGTTCTGTGGGTTGGTTGGTGTGATGAGTTCCGCAGCGAAAGTGTTACTAATGACCACCCACCGATTACAGTCGATATTGGGTTACGTGCGGACGTTGTTTGCATAGATCAGAGCCTCCGCACCCTTAGGACAGTCGTCAATGTGTTGTGCGTTGTAGTCGTTATCTTGTTGTTTCGTATGTGATGTATTTAAAAAAATACAGTGGTGTATACGTATCAATTTCGTTGACTAGGGTATTGTAACCTAACTTATGTGTTGCTCCAAGATGCCTTGAACTTGCAATCAATTTATGTGGACTACTATTTTGGTTTAACTGTATATGCTTCATATAATATAACTTTCTAGCCACTGTGCATTCCTATGTACTTTATGTTTCTGCTTGCTACTTTTTCTTTAAATTGTAATTGTCAAACAATGCTTGTGCAATGGCATCCACCCGTACTTCACCCCGCACTCCGTCAAGAACTAGCGGGAAGGGTGTCACACCAACCCAACGAGAACCGGTACACAAATGCACCTGGGACAGCTACAACATAAAGCTTTTTCCGCAACTGGTCATAGCTGAGATGGGGGATGGTAATCGCCAACTGTGCTCCTTGTCAATGAGTGGATATAAGAAACTTGCCAATAAGTTCCTGGACAGAACTGGCCTGCTACATTCTTCCAAACAGATAAAAAATAAATATGACAACTTGAAGAAAGATTGGATTACTTGGAAAAAGTTGCAAGATTCTAGCCAAGGCTTCACAGGGATTGGGTATGACCACACATTAGGATTGTTCACAGCCCCAGACCACTGGTGGGCAAAAATGCAAGTAGTATGTACTAATGAATTTGTAGTAGAAAAATATATATGTATTGCGTAGTTAATCACTTCACTGTTTTGATTGCTTGTTATACATTTATTGCCACAGATGAACCATCGATGTGCAAAGTTCAAGACAAAGCCACTAAAGCACTTAGATCTTATAGAAAAGGTGTTTGCGGGTGTGACTGCAACAAGAAAACATGTGTGGACGCCATCTGAAATCCGCAATACTGATGCAATCAGTGACAATGTTACAACTTCTGACAACAACATGGGGCCTCTCAGTGGTAGCACACCACCACGTGATGTGCCAGATCGTGTTGGCGAGAATGTGATGGATTGTTCACTGTTTGATGATGCTCCTCCCCATTCCACAACTGACGGGTCAGCCAATGCCAAACGTCGCAAGCGGGCAGCCCCTGGTACTGTGGCAAGCAGCATGGACAACCTTGTTGAGGCCGTTAGTGAAAAAAATAGGGAACTAAAAATAACACAGTACATTGTTACAGGAAATGGCGAAAACACTGTCGGAGACTATCTTGCCAGGCTAATGACGGTGCCTGGGTTACAGGGTGGTAGGCCGCTATTCTTATTTGCTTGCTCGCTTATGGATTCACCCAATAATTGCGACCTAATTATGGGCCTCCCCCTGGATAACATTGTGAATTGGCTGAAAGAGAAGCGTGTCATCACCCACCAACCTGTTATGGTGGAGTGGAGTCCTGGCGTTCGTTTATTTGGACAGGACGGTGTCGTCGATATGAACTAAGCACTAGGACAGCAACAACTTTATTTTCGACCCGCTTTTGCATTTCTTGTTTTCTCCTATTTTATTTTTAGTACGGGTTTGGTTTAACCCTTTTTTAGTTTCGAATCTTTTGGTTTATTGTACTATTACTGTAATGTTTGCTGGACAAAAACTATTAGGATCGTGTTGTATTTTCTGCGTACATGTGTTTGGACCATATTTGGGTTGTTCAGTTCTATTTGCCAAGTTTCCACATATATATTTTTTTTTTCATGGGTCATGCTGTTTTGTTTTGTTGGGATTATATTGTCATGCACATGACTGTTGGTTTTAGGTTTATGACAGAAGGCCAGTGTATGGGCTTGTCAATTTTTGTTTGTGCAATTCACTTCCCAGGTTGCATGTAACAAGGTACAAAATTTGGATGTGTATGAACAGAGTCATGTCTTGTGTGAATTGCACATTGGCGGGACATGTACACCTATTAGTACTTTAATCACATGCACATAGTAGTTGGCAAAAATATATATATAATAATGAAGCAAGTGGTCTACCTATTGTAGCTCAGGCAGGAAGCAATTGGTATATACATGTTTCACCATTAACTTACAGGTTGATCTGTTACCAAGTGAAAGAATTCGCTACATATTTGGCCTAGTTGAAGACCAGTTAACAGCTCTCAAGAACATCACCCCGGGAACATGTGAGTATGATGGCACACGTCAAGTGTAGAGTTAAATTGTATTTTTTTATTCACTTCTAGACAAAGCATCCCTAAAGAATTTTGTTTTTTTATTGTACACAATTTTCTTTTTTGGTTCACATTGTTAGTGTGTATTAGAAATGGATCCACAGGAGGGTAGTTCCACAAGTGTCGTACGAAACGAGAAAATTAATGCTTGGATTCAAGAGATAATTGTGCAAAACAAATACCATGAGGGTTTTAAAAAAAATCAATGTATGCAAAGTTAATTTTACCTCAAGATACAGAATATCAAAAAAATTACATAGTTGAGAATAACAAACTGTTAAGGATAATAAATGTATGAAGGACTTGAGAGTATGCAACTGATATAAATGTTTCTATATCAATGTAGCAATACACATATATCATTTTAACAAAAATTCAAGTTTCACAGTCATAACAAAACTTTTTAAGTAGAAATCGACATTCTAAGTTCACCACGAATAAAATTGAAGCAATCATCGCTTAAGGATTTTGTGAAAATATCCGCCAATTGCTTGTCGGTATTTACAAATTCAAGTACAACATTCCTTTTTTGAGCATGATCTCTTAAAAAATGATGTCGAATTTCAATATGTTTTGTTCGTGAGTGTTGAAACAGATTTTTGCTTAAATTGATGGCACTAGTATTATCACAATGTAGCATCAAGTTTAGACAAATGCCATGGGTGCAATAAGGAGAAGTTCCAAAGGTCAAGAATGAGACACACATGCTGTTTTAGCAAGATAATATGGCAACAATGAATCAATGAGCTTATCCATTATGAAAAATTCATGTTATTTCAATCTATTGTCAAGCAAGAGCCAAGGAGATACCAAATTGTTAAAATTATATGTGGGGGCCGAGATTCAGGAGTCGTAGAGGTTTCGGATAGCCGAATCTGGTAGAGTCGAGGTTCGAAGCACTCGGCAATTGGCTCGAAAGCTCAAAATCCAACCCTACTCGGCCAAATAACCGATTAAACGAGGGGCCGAGTAGGGATCAGTCCATTATAAAATGTGCCGAATATGAGGTGGGGGATGGACCTAATCCCAAGGCCCAAAGAAAAAAAGATATAAATAGAAGAAACATCAGCCAGAATGAGGTATGTGAGAATTACTATGCTTAACTTAGAACACATGCATTCTCGAGTGTAGAGACTGACTTATCCATTGGAGTGCTAATTCTGGCACCCCCGACCAGAGTGTTTATTCCATTTCAGGTGACTATTAGCGGATCTCAAGCGCTCCCCAGGATCAGAAGAGTATTTCCAAACCACATTTCCACAATTGGTGCCGTCTGTGGGAATACTCAAGCACATCCATGGCGAGTGTGATGGAAGATCCTCTGACAGTCACTGTCTACCCTATATCGCAAGATAAAACCACTCCAACAAGCATGCTTGGAATAGAGATTATCGCCGCAAGATGTGCCATAAATTTCGCCTTACCCTCGACTTCGGAGCACGAAGCAATGCAAGCGCTCCTGGAACAAGCAAAGCAAAACAAACAAAGGTTAGAAAGCATGATTGCAAAGAACGAACATCTCTGTTAGGATTTGGCCTTGAGGTGGCGAAGTCCAAACAAGCTGCATACCAAAGCCCAAAACGACCCGAGAGGGCAGCTGGTCGACGATCTCAAGCCCGACAACAAGATGCTGATAGCAACTCCGACTCATTATCCTCGGAGCCCAAGAATGAGGGACGATCTGAAATTTCCAGTTCTTCTGAAGAGAGTCCCCGTACAAGGCTTAAGCAAAGGAGAAACACCTCGGATGACGATCAACACGATCCTTTTGTACGACGGATCGCAAAGGCAGTCCTACCCAAGAAATTCAAAGCACCATCATTCACCCTGTACG
Source organism: Camellia lanceoleosa (assembly GCA_025200525.1). Taxonomy (NCBI): domain Eukaryota; kingdom Viridiplantae; phylum Streptophyta; class Magnoliopsida; order Ericales; family Theaceae; genus Camellia; species Camellia lanceoleosa. The sequence continues at coordinate 31,941,365 of CM045763.1, read as the reverse complement.
ACGGTACATTGGTACAAGATGGCCAGCTACAACCGTACGTCCGAAAAGGCAACCCAACCAAAGCAACAGCCTTGACACAGGATTCACATTCGCTCCACATGATCCACATGATATACAGCCTGCCAATGTCATCGGTGGTGCACGCGATTTAGTCGAAGTCTAACCCTCAAGAGCAACTCACTCCGGCTAAATGGCCCCATGAAGCCGAGATTATCACTTTTGATGATTTGGATTTGGCCGGAGTAACACTGCCCCACAGCGATCCCTTAGTAATTGAGTTACGCGTAAACCGATTCACAGTTGAGCGCATACTCATCGATCCAGGAAGTACATCGGAGATTATGTACTACAGGACATTCACCAAACTGGGCTTCTCCTAATCAGATCTCTCTTCGGCCCCTTATCCACTTTTCGGCTTCAATGCCAATCCAGAGTACCCGTTGGGGAAAATCAGACTTCCCGTTTGAGCAGGTTCCCGAACAGTGGATGTGGGATTCTTGGTCGTCAAACTGCCGTCGCCGTATAATCTCATCATGGGGCAATCATGGTTGCATGCTATGCGAGCCATGCCCAGCACCTATTATCAGCTGCTCCGCTTCCCGACAGAACGCGGTATTGAGCAAATCCGTGGCTTCCAGAAATCAGCACAAGCATGTTATCTTCTTGCTGAGAAAATGCCAAAGGAACTACAGGTGAATTCCATTGAGTTGCCGGATCGAGAAAGCCTCGACGATGTTGGGCGGCCCCCAAACGAAAAGGCAACAGAAGACTTAGCACGAGTGCAAATCGATGGAAGCCTAGACAAGTTCTTCATGGTCGGCGCCTCCTTGAATCAAGCCGACAGACAGCAGCTAATATCTTTCCTGCTCAGCAACCTCGATGTCTTTGCATGGACTCCGTACGAGATGCCAGGTATCGATCCGTCAGTTTCACAGCACCATTTGAATGTTGATCCTAAGTGTAAGCTGATCATTCGGAAAAGTCAACGGTCGGCCGCAGAGCACACTACCGCCGTTGTTGAGGAAGTTGACAGGCTGCTTGACGCCGGAGCAATTAAGGAGGTGACCTACCCTACATGGCTCTCTAATACAGTGGTGGTGAAGAAGAAAAATGGGACTTGGCGAGTGTGCATCGACTTCACGGACCTAAACAAAGCTTGCCCAAAGGACTGTTTTCCTCTTCCCGGGATAGACCAGCTTGTAGATGCTACAGCACGCCATCAGCGTATGAGTTTCCTTGATGCCTATAGAGGTTATCATCAAATCGCCATGCATTCGGAGGACCAAGAGAAAACTACATTCCTCACCCCAAGAGGAACCTATTGCTATAAGGTAATGCCTTTTGGGCTGAAGAATGCAGGGGCAACCTACCAGAGACTGGTCACCACCATGTTCAAGGAGAAACTCGGCAAAACCATGAAAGTGTACATTGACGATATGGTGGTCAAATCCAAAGAAGAGCAGAATCATATAACTAATCTGGAAGAGACATTCGACATCCTACGCAAATATGGAATGAAGTTGAACGCTTCCAAATGTGCGTTTGGTATCGACTCTAGCAAATTCTTGGGCTACATTGTCAACCACAGAGGCATCGAAGCCAACCCAAGGCAAATCACAGCAATCCTGGAACTCGGTTCCCCCCGTTCAGTAAAGGAGGTTCAAAAGTTAATGGGGATGGCTGCCGTACTCAACAGGTTTATTAGTTAGTCCACAGACCGCTGCTGACAATTCTTCCATACACTACGGTAGGGCAAGGCCTTTGAATGGTTCACCGAGTGCGAAGCCGCTTTCAACGGCCTGAAGACCTACCTTCGCTCAGTACTACTCCTGATAACACCCTCTGCTAGTGACCCTCTCATTTTGTACCTAGCAGTTTCTGATCGAGCCGTCAGCGCTGTATTGATAAAGGAAGAGCTGGGGGAGCAGCGGCCAGTGTATTATGTGAGCAAGGCAATGGTTGATGCCGAAACACGCCACCTTCCGTTGGAAAAGCTCATCCTAGCCCTAGTTATGGCGGCAAGGAAGCTCATGCATTATTTCTAGGGCATAGCATTGGGGTGCTAACATATTATCCCCTCCGATCAGTACTACGCAGTGCGGAAGCATCTGGACATGTTTCAAAGTGGGCCCTGGAACTTGGCCAGTACGATATTCAATTTCTACCCGGAACCTCAATCAAGGGACAAGTACTTGACGACTTTATCATCGAATTCATTGGGAGCCTCACCGACTTCAAGTCCGATGTTGCTGATTTCAAGACAGATGAAATTCGACCGAAGTCGAACTGGAGGATTTATGTTGGGGACATCTGGCACTTGTATTGTGATAGATCATCCAATCAGCAGGGCAGTGGAGCTAGAGTTGTAATCATGACCCCCGACGACGCAGTAATTGAGCAGGCCGTCAAGCTCGGCTTCGAAGCATCAAATAATGAAGCCGAATATGAAGCCCTTTTCACCGGTTTGAGGGATGTGCATATTCTGGGTGCTCGGCGTCTGCTTGTGTTTTGCGACTCAAAACTAGTGATTAATCAGCTAAAGGGGGAGTACACGGCAAGAAACGACCGTATGGCGGCCTACATGAAAACAGCCAACTCCTTGTTGGCAAAATTTGACCATCATGAGTTGAACCAGATAACACGTGATTAGAACACCCATGCAGATGCCTTGGCTTGCCTAGCCTCCGTAATCAACTCAAAGATAAAACAGACCATCGAAGTAGGATTCATCCCAGAGCCAAGCATTAGCCCTTCAGAGGAAGTCCAAATCAACGTTATAGAATCTGCACCAAGTTGGATGGATCCCATTGCTGAATTCTTATCTTCTGAACAACTCCCAGAGGACAAGAAAGAAGCACATAAGCTGCGAAACAAAGCCATGCGATACTACTTGGATCTGCAAGGAAGGCTTTATAAAAAGTCACTCTCTAGCCCATATTTGGAATGTGTGCACCCGGACAAAGTCGAGGAGCTTCTGATTGAGATACACGAAGGCAGTTGTGGTGCCCATTCTGGTGGACGCTCCTTGGCCCATCGAGCTATAACGCAGGGGTATTATTGGCTGACAATGAGAGCGGACGCCGAGTGTTATGCAAAAAAGTGTGAACAGTTCTAGAAATTCTCCCCATTAAACCATCTGCCTGCTGAAGAGTTGAAACCTATCACCAGTCCTTGGCCGTTCGCCCAGTAGGGCCTTGATATCGTAGGACCATTGCCGAGGGCCCCAGGGAACAAGCGATACCTGATCGTTGCAAAAGATTACTTCACGAAATGGGTCGAAGCAGAGGCATTAACACATATTCGAGATGCTTACGTTAAACGCTTTGTCTGGAGGAACATCATAACACGATTTGGCATTCTGAGAGCTCTTATCTCAGACAACAGCACCAATTTGATTATGGCGTATACCGAGAGCTGTGCAGCAAATATGGTATTCGGCCTTACTTTTCTACGCCGGCTTATCCCCAAAGCAATGGCCAAGCCAAAGCCTCTAATAAATCCATCTTGGACGGCATCAAGAGAGGCTGGAGAAAGCCAAAGGCAAATGGGTCAAAGAATTGCCGAGTGTACTCTGGGCTCATCGGACTACACCAAGAAGATCGACTGGAGAAACGCCGTTTGCCCTATGCTTTAGAACCCAGGCAATCCTGCCCCTGGAAATCAGCCACCCGACACTCAAGTTGCAAGTTTTTTATACGGGCCAAAACGACATGATGCTGACTTTGGATTTGATTCTAATCGAAGAACGAAGAAACCGAGCCCTTGCGTCCATGGCACGGTACCAGCAGCAGTTGGCAAAGTCGTATAATAAACGCGTTCAGCTGCGCCGTTACACACTAGGAGAGTTTATCTTGAAGAAGGTGCTCCCAGCTGACAAGAAACCGGCCGATGGAAAATTAGGTCCTAACTGGGACAGTCCCTATCAGATCGATTCGATCGCTGGAGTAGGGGCATATCGGCTCAAAGACATGTCAGGAAGGAGTCTGCCACAACCTTGGAATTCCACGCACTTATGCAAATTTTATCATTAGCCCGACTTATGGGACATCATGCTTATACCGAACTGTTCGCCATGTACATCTCTTTTTCTATAATACAAAGATTTCCCTTCACCTAGCACAGAATCTAGTTCAGAGATGTTCCGATTAAAGCCTCCGAATTCGGAGCACCCTTCGTGGATATCACGATTGGCCGATTAAGGCCTCCGAATTCAGAGCCCCATCGGCGAATGACGCCTTTGGGCCGACTAAGCCTCCAGATTCGGAGCGCCCTTCGTGGATATCACGATTGGCCGATTAAAGCCTCCGGATTCGGAGCCCTATCGGCGAATGACGCCTTTGGGCCGACTAAGCCTTCGAATTCAGAGCGCCCTTTATGAATATCACGATTGGCCGATTAAAGCCTCCGGATTCGGAGCACCTTTCGTAGATATCACGATTGGCTTATTAAAGCCTCCGAATTTGGAGCCCCATCGACAAATGACGCCTTTGGACCGACTAAGCCTCCGGATTCGGAGCGCCATTCGTGGATATCACGATTGGCCGATTAAAGCCTCTAGATTCGGAGCCCCATCGGCGAATGATGCCTTTGGGCCAACTAAGCCTCCGGATTCGGAGCGCCCTTTGTGGATATCACGATTGGCCGATAAAAAGCCTCCGGATTCAGAGCCCCATCGGTGAATAACACCTTTGGGCCGACTAAGCCTCCGGATTCAGAGCGCCCTTCGTGGATATCACAATTGGCCAAATAGTCTCCAAATTCGGAGCCCTATCGGCGAATGACGTCTTTGGGCCGATTAAGCCTTCGGCCGTGCGTAACACAACGATGTTAATTAAATCAGGCCAATCAATATTCATTTACTCATCTGAAATATGTTTATTCAAACATGTAAATAATAAAACACATGCCAACACGTATGCGCCGAACAAAAATTATAACAAAACATTGAAAATAAAGTTCTGTTTTATTCGACTAACCAAAAAATACATAATTCTAGACGCGATCCGCATTTGAACATTACAACAAATATTTTTATTCGGCGTCGCCCTTATCATCGCTCTTTTCAACTTCAAAGGTGGCAAAAGGCAAATGGTCACGATGATCTAGGTCACATAAGTTAGAATCGACACCCTTTGCTCAGAGAGCCTCCGCGGCCTAAAGAGCCGCGATCCAACCATGCTTAAAACCCCGATTCTCGCATCGGCAGACCTCCTCAGCAAGTGTCTCTTTCATTTTGTCGATCCCAACCTTCCAACCAACATGGAAGCCCTCCTCGTAACCTTTGGCCCTCGTATTTTGTACGACAAACATGCCTGCCGTATCTCGGTCAGCAATAGCAAGACTCAATAGCCGTTAAGTAACCCTCTCGTCCACAATCGGGTTAGATTGACCTGCCGCATGCAGATAGGCAACTTTAACCTTCCTAAGCTCCCTAAGTTCGCCCTCGGCTTTCTCCGCACGAGCCTCCGAACTGTGGACCCGCTCGTCCATTTTCTTCATCTCCCGCCGCACGGCGCGCAGACGCATGCCGACTTCATAGGCAGTGTACAGCCCCTTCACCGCCCCATAAATACCTTCTCGAAACACTTCCAAATCTCGTCGTCCAACCATCGATTGTTGGACTTCCAGTGGAAAGATCTGTCGAACGAACTCGACCGCTACACCCGGATCATTGACGATGGAATATGCCTCAGTCATCGGTTTATTCCCCACGAACACCGCAAAACTCAATGGTCATGGCGTCGCGTCTGACTCATTCCCCGGTCGTAGTCGCGGGGAGCTTCCCCGTTGATGCTTCTCTCTTCGGGGTGATCTGCTTCGACGGCTTGGAAGTTGACGTTTTTCACTTTCCTTGGACGTCCTTCCTCCCATACACATAGGCTCGGTGCTGCAATCCATCGCAACATCTAGCTCAGCCAGCGTTCGTCCCTCTCCTCTGCTGTTGAAGAACAATTTGTTTGACATTCGCCCTCGCCCCAAGCTAGTTCAAATTGAATCTAAATAAGAATAAGTGGACCCACTGGCGCAAAATCACCTCATTTATTCGTAGGTGTGCAGCGACCCCGAGGCAATTTCATTAACGCTTTTGGCAGTCTCCAAACGACGAAGGCCGAGTGATATGTGCCACAGCCACTTTATGCACTAATTTTTGGCTTGTTAAAATGGCCTAATTATCTAATCGGCAATTATAGGCGAATGCCTTGAAGTCCATGCACTGGCTGGGGCAAGGGAAGATTTATTAATCTAACCGACCGAGCATCTTGGCCCCATGCCGATTGATATGTGCCACAGTCACTTCATGCACTAAGTTCTGGCTTGTTAAAATGGCCTAATTATCTAAACGGCAACTATGGGAGCCTTGAAGTCCATGCACTGGCTGGGGCAAAGGCAGATTTATTAATCTAACCAGCCGAGCATCTTGGCCCCATGCTGATTGATATGTGCCATAACCACTTCATGCACTAAGTTTTGGCTTGTTAAAACGGCCTAATTATCTAAACGGCAACTATGGGAGCCTTGAAGTCCATGCACTGGCTGGGGCAAGAGCAGATTTATTAATCTAACCGGCCGAGTATCTTGGCCCCATGCCGATTGATATGTGCCACAACCACTTCATACACTAAGTTCTGGCTTGTTAAAACGGCCTAATTATCTAAATGGCAACTATGGGAGACTTGAAGTCCATGCACTGGCTGGGCAAGGGCAGATTTATTAATCTAACCGGCCGAGTATCTTGGCCCCATACCGATTGATATGTGTCACAGCCACTTCATGCACTAATTTTTGGCTTGTTAAAACGGCCTAATTATCTAATCGGCAATTATAGGCGAATGCCTTGAAGTCCATGCACTGGCTGGGGCAAGGGTAGATTTATTAATCTAACCGGCCGAGCATCTTGGCCCCATGCCGATTGATATGTGCCATAGCCATTTCTTGTGCTAATTTTTGGCTTTTTAAACGGCTTAACTATCTAAACGGCCTAATCTTCTAGTCGGTTAGTATACAAAACGTTTTATCCAAAACAGCAACCAAACAATTCCATTCATTAGTAACAGCAAATTACAAAATGAATTTTCATTAAGTAAATTGGGCACAAATTGTAACCATTTTACATATGAAAATTACTAGACAAAAAGTTGTAAAAGCTAAAAATAACATGCAAATCCTAAAACAAAAAAAAAAAAAACAAGAGCCGCCCAAATTAGTTCTCAAAGTCAGACTCCAGCGGCTCAACATCCACTTGTTCGTATGGAATTGGTGTAGCCAATGTCGCATTAGCAGCAGCAAGGGTTTTGAGCCAACCGTGTTTAAATCCCTGATTCTCAAATTTGGGGACTTCGTCTACATATTCCTCCAAAGCAGATTTTTTCCCAACATCGAATGCGCTGGAAGCCTTCAGGTCGGCTGTTTCTTTCACCGCCTTCATCTCTTCCAACCCAGCCTTCAATTTAAAGATCGCCTCCTGGGCCAATTTAAGCGCATCGTCACTTGTATCCGCCCTCTTCTCGGCTACTGATCTCAATTCTTTAGCATTACGGGCTCTCTCCATCTTGGCCTCGGCACGGGCGCCCTCCGATTGTGCCCTACTCCTTTGGCCCTCAACCTCCGCTTGTAAACGGCCAATTAGCTCGACGGCATTATGATAGCGACGACCCATATCAGCTATCCTTCCGACGGCCTGCAAAACAGGAAGTTTAGAACAAAATAATATTTGCGTAAAGAGAAAAGACAAAGTCCAGATATATACTAAAAGAGTCGATTGCGCGGCCAACCCAATTACAACCAGATCCGGCTTTGCCCGAAAAGCCGCCTTGTCAGCAGGTAGTGAAACGGACGTCGCCAAGCTGAGTGCAACCGCTGGGTCTTTGATCACCGAAGCATCAGAGGAGATCGGCATATTCTTTATCTTGGGCTGAATAACAAAAGGTACGATCTCATCCGACTCCTCCAAACGAGGTCGTTTGTCGGCACGGTCTTTTTCTTAGCCGGCCTCGACATCGGTAGGGTGCTTCTCCACCCTTTGCTCAGTTGTAACACTTGCTTGCACAAAAGGTTCCGCCTCGGTACTTCCGTTCTTTGCCATCTCCTCAATAACAGGCAAGGAGGACTAGGACTGAGACTCGGTAGCCCGAATCTCCTTCACCCTTCGCCACGCGGCCATCCTTTCCGCGTTCGCCTTCTTGGCAAGTTTAGTGAGGCTCAACCCAGCCATATCTTCTGGGAACGTGCCGGGAAGGTCCTCCAGACCGTGAAAAATGTTATCAAGCGGACAGTTCTCTCGACCCGAGGTGGACGGAGGATTAGCCGAATTGAGGTCGGCTTCTTCAAATGCTAACTTCAAAGCCTTGTCAACCTCAGTTTCTGATTGGTCTAACTCGATGGCCTCAGTAACTTCTGGTCGCTCCAAATCTGATCCCTCGCAACTGACTTGCTTGAAATTTCTAAAATCAGACAAGATGAGGGCGACAAGAAACTCCTCATCCTTCCCTGCCGAATTGGGATGTTTTCCGCCGCCGAAAAGGTCGTATAAGTCGGCTCGTAGCGGAGCAGAACGTGGGCCGCCCTTCCCTGCTTCTGAAGACTTGATCGGCCGAAATACTTGAACGCAGTCTTGATTTCCGAAAGGGCGATGTCGTCAATCGAGGTCAAAACTTTCTTCAAATCGTTTCCAGCAAAAGCAAAACCATGAGGTCCCGAAAATAAGGTTTTATAAATATAACAAGTAAATAAATAAAAGAAGATACTCGGCCACCTGGTTCGCCCCTCCGTCTAGGAATACGATCAAGGCGATCCTCACCTTCGCCGAATTCCCAATTTCCTTAGACGACGACCATAACATCATCGACTCGCTTCCCAAAGTTGGAAAGCATAGTCACTAGTTGATGGTCGGTGTCTTTGGCCCTAAGGAAATAACGCCCGTGCCGACCAGTAGACTTGGCCAAGGCGTAGCAATACCGAATAACAAGAATGCCAAGGTTAAGCCCAAGGTGGCAGTTTAGTGCGATAATCCCCATCACGACCCTAAAGAAGTTGACGTTGGGTTGGGAAGGGATTAACCCCCAATGGCAAAGCACGGCCCTAAGGAGTGGGTGAAGGGAGAAGTGGACCCCACCCTCTACGATTGATAGAAGAGGGAAGACAATCGTGGTTTCATCAACCCTCTCCATATTTAGGGTGCCGTCTGCCAAAAATGACAGACAGACGTCATCAGGAATGGAAAAATGGCGTCGGAAGCCAGAAATTCGATCCGGTGAGAGGAGATCTTTTAAATGTTTCACCATTCCCCCCAGCCAATAGAATTATGCTAAGTCAAAAAACAAAGCAGAGAAGGAGAGAACTTACAAGAGGCGATGGAGATAAAGAAGAGTAGGAAGTTACAGAGGTAGTTCGGGAGGCAGTCCAGCGACGGGCGTCTAAAAGCGTGTATGTATTTGAAAAGACGTCGAAATTTTAAATCACAATAAATAGAAGTGTACAAGGAAGCGGGAAGTTGAAATGATAACCGAGAAGCGTGTGTACAAACATTTGCGTTAGAATGCGGTCAGCCATCGAATTTCGGCTCTGACTCTTTAAGTTCGAAGCCAAACACTCCAGCCAACTGTCGTCAGTGGAATGCTTAGGGGGCAATTATGAGGGCCAAGATTCGGGAGTCGTAGAGGTTCCGGATAACCAAATCTGGTAGAGTCGAGGTTCGAAGCACTCGGCAATTGGCTCGAAAGCTCAAAATCCAACCCTACTCGGCCAAATAACCGATTAAGCAAGGGGCCAAGTAGGGATTGGTCCATTATAAAATGTGCCGAATATGAGGTGGGGGATGGACCTAATCCCGAGGCCCAAAGAAGAAATGATATAAATAGAAGAAACATCAGCCATAATGAGGTATGTGAGAATTACTATACTTAACTTAGAACACATGCATTCTCGAGTGTAGAGACTGACTTATCCATCGGAGTGCTAATTCCGGCACCCCCGACCGGAGTGTTTATCCCATTTAAGGTGACTATCAGCGGATCTCGAGCGCTCCCCAAGATCAGAAGAGTATTTCCAAACCACATCTCCACAGTATATGTGAAGCAGTTGAGCATGGTCTAACAATCGATTTGAGCGTGATCTAACAATCAATTTCTAGCAAGAGCATACAGATTTTATACAAGATAATTAAAAAAAATATGTGAGATGCAAGCTCATAAGTGTGATATCAAAAATAGAATAGAATCTGAGGGGACTTTTTTAAAAAAATAATCTAGTTTAAATTCTTTCCCTTGTTTCATTTGGCAAAATCAATAGGAGATATGATAAATAAAAGCTCATAACTGAAATGTTCTCCTCAATAATATCAAATAGGATGCCAAATATTACCAATAAGGATGCCAAAATGATACCAACATGCAATCTACCAAGGATACCAATATGCAATCTAGAAGATTTAATAATCATAGCTCAAGCATTCTGTAGAATACCAAATATTGCTCATAATAGATTAAACTCAATATAATCTCATGGAGCTAATGTAAATCCAAAAAATGAAACATGTTCAAGGTATAGCAATCCATATGTCAAGAAAAATCATGAATTTCAATATATAGCACACATTTTAAGCATAAGCATGATTTTTAGGCAAGAGCATCATTAAAGAGTATACATTGCAAATCATAAGAAGCATAATCAATCTTTTCCATATCAAAGTAATAACAGTATTAGTTCAAAGGATATAAGATACAATTTTACCTTAAAAACTTAAGAGAGTATATGAGGCATACGTTAGGTTCAAGAGATGGAAGCTTTTCAATCTTCAATTTTCTTTCAAGGAGTTCATCTCAAAAGGGTTTAACAAGTATGTTAGCAAAATGATTTCTCCCCCTAAGTTGATGCTACCCTTTTCTAATGTGATTTGTGTAAATATAGCATTCATAGAACAATCACTATTACTCAATAAAAACACAACACAAATCACTTCTTATCACAAACTCAAAAAGTGAAAAATAATTGAATGATCAAACAATGCTATTTTTCAAAATTTTCAAGTTGTAGCACATAGCATAATATGCATAAGAAAATTGTGTTATCCTCTTTGTTTTATTCAAAAATGATGCAACAATCTTATTTAATCACATAACATTATCAAGAGGCATTTTCATCAATTCAATCCACATACTCAAGTGTGATAAAACATTTTACTCAATGTGGAACACAATATGGATGTTATAAACAATTTATTCAACAATTTATCAATCAAAAGCATTTCATGAGATGTATGCCAATATAATCCATATTCAAAAGATATTCAATATGATAGATGCAATGTCTCTACAAACGTATGATACTTCTTTTCATTTAAATATTGTTGATGGATCATAATCAATGAATTTCATAACTCATTCAAATATTCCAATATAAAGCATATAAGCATGAAATTTTCATATTGAGCATATTCTTGAGATCATAAATGTACAATTCAAAATGTAGATAGTATACATCTCAAAAACATGCTATAACATCAAAATTGATTCTACAAAGATATGACTCAAAAAGGAATTAACATATTAGCATGAAGTCATATATAAGATGTGAAAAGTATGCTCACAAAAAATATTTATCAATTCTTATCTCTTTTTTATAGCAATGGATGACATAATATAAAATGTTAATGAATACATGAATCATTCATATTCTAATAGGCATTCATCAAAATAATATAATTCTCATTTTTGAGTTCAATGAAGGTTTGAAAGAAACTAGCAGAACATGACTTAGCAAACTTAGTACAATTAGGTTATATGGAAGCAATGATTAGACACAACCTATTGTACACAAATCACACCTTAAATAATATAGAACTTTAAGCTTAAAGGTGTGTTAGGAGTTATACCTTCATTTACCTCTTTGGAATCTTCACCCATACATTACCTCTATTGTTCATCTTGGTGATTTTCATTTCATCATTCTTCTTCTTTTTGTAGGGGCTGATTTTGCTCTTTAGATTGAACACTCTTGTTGTGCATTTCCTCTTGAAGTTCTTGGTGTTCTTTGAGATTCCACCTACAAAATATCTTGATTCCTTTCTTGGTACCCATACTTTCTTGGGTCCATAGGGATTAGTCTCAAGAACATTTAATCTCATAAAAGGTTTAGAAGGATCAAAACCAATGCCTACTTTGTTAAAAAATACATTTTTTATTTCCAAGAAGCTTGTTGAGGTTTTTTTTTCCTTTTACAAAATTTTCAAGAGTTTTGTTTAAATCCTCAACATTGTTTTTCAAAATGTTTCTCTCATTGACAATAGACATAAAGTCATTTTTCAAAGTAGCATTTTTTATTTTTAAAACATCCACATCATTTGAAAGAGAAGTAACTAATTTCTTTAATTTAGAATTCTTAACATAAACATTTCTAAATATGTCATGTAATTCATTGAAAGCACTTTCAAGTTCTAGATAATTAGAAATTACCTCATCTTGAGTGAATTCTTCTTCTCCAAGAGCCATGAGACACAGGTTGGCCTCTCCATCATTTTTTTCCCAAATGGCTTCCTTTTTGCTGCCATCCATCATTGAAAGTTCATGAGCCATGAGGGAGCCTAGGAGTTCTTCAATGCCTAATTTTGTTAGGTCTTTTGCTTCTTAGATAGCTGTAACCTTAGCTTCTCATTCATTTGGCAAAGACCTTAGCATTTTTCTCATAAGCTCACCATTAGTATAAGATTTACCAAGAGATTTTAGAGCATTAATAATATAGATAAATTTATAAAACATCTCAGAAATATATTCAAATGATTCCATAGTAAAAAGTTCATAATCATGAATAAGCATGTCAATCCGAGACTCTTTTATTTGGCTAGTTCTTTCATAGGTGATTTCAAGTTTATCCCAAATCTCTTTAGCAGTAATACATCTAGAAATTCTATTGTACTCATTTGCATCTAGTCCACACACAAAAATAAGCTTGGCTTTAGCATTAGCTTGAAGGAGTTTATAATCACGTTCATCAAATTCATCCTCAAGTTAGGCACACTGATATGGTCTACTACCTTGGAAAGGATTTTAGGACCTTTAGTGATAATGAGCCACAAAGCATAATTGGTAGCTTGACGATACAAAGTCATTTTTTATTTTCAATGAATGTAATTACTACCATCAAAGAGATGTGGCCTATTATTAGCTTGTCCTACAGCAGAGTAAGTAGAATACATGGTTGCTGTGGATCAAAAACTCAAGATTCTTAAATCTAAACAAGAGCCCCAGGCTTTGATACCAATTGTTACTCAAAAAGCAACCTAAGAAGGGGGTAAATTAGGTTTCTACAAATTAAAATTAATAATACTCCAATAAAATTAACTACTAGTACAACAAATTATTAACAAGTACAATGATGAACTTAGCAATAAATGATCAAGCAAAATAACAATAAAGTATAACTAACATACAAGGTAAAGCAAATGATTAACACATGAATATTAGATAGCTATAGCAGTAGTAGGAAAGTAAAGAGATTAAGAAAGACGAGACAAACAGATTTATAGTGGTTCGGCTTCAACCAAACCTACATCCACTCCTAAAGCTTCACTTGAGATTTTCCACTATCTTCTAGCTTCACGAGGGTGCTAACAACCTTATAAACATGGAGCAATCCTCCATAGATTTTACACTGACTTCACAAGCTCAAACCCTTGCAAATTTAGGTGATTCACAATCACTCTCAAGATTTCAAGAACACAGTGTTTGCAACACTTTTACAAGATGAAATGGTACTTTTTACTTTCAAAGAAAGCTTACAATAAATATCTCTCCCAGATGGATATACAAAATGAAGCTCTGGTTTTTCTGTAAACCTCACACAGGAAAGATAGGTTTAAAGCTATACGTCTCAATGTATAATTTCTGAAAGAGGATGTAAACAAAAATTGAAGAATACTTCTCAGAAAATTTTTCAAAGAATAGATGTGAGTGATTATAGATCAAAGAATATTTTCTGGTTTTTTTTTGTAACTTATTTACATTAGAGGCTTTGGTATATATAATGAATTTGCAGCCGTTTATAGCCGTTGTATTCATTTGAATTTATAACCGTTTATAGTCGTTGTATTCATTTGAATATCTTCTACTCCATCATTACTAATTTGAATATCTTTCACTTGAACCTTTTGGCTTGCTGCTATGCTGGGTTATTTGAACCTTTTGGCCTGCAACTGTGTTGGGCTGTTTGAACCTTTGATTTAATTAAATATTAAATACATTCTAACAACATTTAGGATAAAAGTTTTAGGTAAGAAATAATGGGACCAAATAAATTTTAATTCTATTTTTTGCTTTCATATAAATTAAAACATAAAATCATCAAAATAAATGTTGATTGTGTTTTTCTCTTTCAAATAAATCATCAAAATAAATATTTTTCTCTTCCAAATAAATTAAAAACATAATTAAATAAATCATCAAAATAAATAAGTGTAACAAATGCAAACGAAGTTTTTAAAACGGTCCACTCATCATTATGGAGTGCAATAGAATGTACGTTTGGAGTATGGAAAGCGCAATGGGATTTTCTACATAACATGTCTCGATATGATTTTGGGAAAGTGCAGGTGCCATTGGTGGGGGCTTCAATGATACTACATAATTTTATACGTCGTAATTCAAATGATGATGAAACGTTCAATAGGGTGGCCAACACAGAAAATTTTATTTTTAATGACATGCCCAATGCAATGAGTGTGGGTGACGACGATGAAGCTGACCCGGAGGGCGATGATGACATAGAAATGAATGAATTTAGAAAATCCATTAGGAATGTATTGGTGTGTAATCGACGTGAGCTCGGGCTGTGATCGCACTTGTAGTATGCAATGTAGGGAAATGATATTATTGTGTAGCAATAGTGTAGTACAATAACATTATGTACTGGTGAATACAAATGACGTCCCATGCATGAAAAATATATATATATATATATGGAAACAAAAAAAGATTAAATTTTTTTTTAAAAAAAATTTAACAATAAAATTTTTTTAAACAAATATATTTTTAGCAATAGTGTAGTAAAATTATTTTTACCATTATATTTTTTTATTTAGAAGATTCAAATGCCAAATTAAAATAGGGAAAAAAAATGAAATTCAAAGTAACTTTGCAGTCTTAAATTAACAAGTGTGAAAAATTTAGAAATACTTTCGTTTCTACAAACTGATAATTCGGTTTCAGTAAGCTAAAGCATCAAAAAGAGGTGTTAACGTTAATAGTCAAATAGAATTGGTGCAGGATCATGCAGCAAAATGTATACATTGGGTGACAGCGTTTTGGTAATTTTACAGTTATACTCTATGATATGACAACTTAAAAAAATATTATCCAAAAAAGCCAAAAAATAGCTTTTTCCCAACTTCCCAAGTGACTTCATGACAAAGCCAAAAAATTTGGTTAAAAGCGAAAAAATAACTTTTTACCACCTTCCCAAAACACCCCAAAATATATATGAAAGTAGTTTGATCATGATGTAAAAGTATGTCTTTATGAACAAAATCTTTGAGCAATAAAAATTTAAAATTGGACTTTTAGCCTAGCGCCCATTTTCTATTCAATTTTATTTGTATAAATTTTATCTATCCAAATTGGCATATGTTTTTATCTATTTAATTTTTTAAACCTATATGTCTTTTATCTGTTCAATTTTTAAAAATCTCAGATATGCTTGGAGTTAGGGATAAACGTCAAGTTCACGTGCTTCCTGTGAAAGTGATTCTTGGCATTTCTTTGCTACCTAAAAAAACAAACTTTAACTCATCATTTATATCCAAGGAAAAATGTTTGGGGGCCATAATTTTTGTGGCTCAAATGGCTCAAAATTGTCAAAACGACGTCATTTTGTCGTTTTGAAAATTTTGATGTTGTTTTGTACTCAAAACGACGTCGTTTTGGCAAATTCGAACCATTTGAGCCACAAAATTAGGGCCCTCTACCATTGCTGTATATCCAAGTCTATGGAATCAAGAAAAAATAAAAATAATAATAGAAAATCTCATATATCTATCTATCCTAACAAAACCTATCCAAAAAGCTATCCAAAAAAAATTTCAAAACTTTCACTCTCCCACAACTTCTACAATAGATAGATATCCCTCTCCCACATTACTCTCCCACAACAAATCTCTCCTACCCTCAAAGACTTTTAGTCCCAGCCTCCCATTATCCTACAATAGATAGATAAAAAAAAAAAAAAAAAAAACACCCATCTATCCATATCCTACAACAGATAGATATAAAAAAAAAAAAACTCACCCATCTATCCATATCCCCTTCAACCATTACTTCCAACAATCCACTACTACAAATATCTATATATATACTTCATCAACTTCCTTTATAATAGAATGTAGTG
Organism: Camellia lanceoleosa; assembly: GCA_025200525.1. Lineage (NCBI taxonomy): Eukaryota > Viridiplantae > Streptophyta > Magnoliopsida > Ericales > Theaceae > Camellia > Camellia lanceoleosa. The sequence goes on along the minus strand of CM045763.1, from coordinate 31,924,994 downwards.
GTGTTTTCAAAATGCTTTCAAAATGCCATTCTAAAATCCTCATAATTTTAAAAAATACGTGGCAGCTCTCTTTTTAGTTTATAATTCTTTTCCTCCCCTCTCAAAGACTTTTAGAACAATAAAAACTCCTAACAAAACTTATCCATAAAAGCTGTCAAATAATAATAATAATAATAATAATTCAAAACTTTCACTCTCCCACAATTCCTACTGTAACAACCCAGACTTTTAATTATTCTGTAAGATTTATACTAATATTATTTAATCACAGTTATGAAAAATATACGATTTATTTTATTATTATGTATAATAATATAATTATTATGAATTTGGGGGTCAAAGTATAAATAAATAAATAAATAATAATAATAATAATAATAATAATGGGTATAGTAGTAAAATAAAATAATTAATTTTCTGTTGGTATACGATAAAGTGTAATTTAATTAGAAATTAATTATTTATGTAATTATATTAAAAAACTGGATCAAAGTGTAATTAATTTAAATATCTATTAAAGATAAGAATGAATATTTATAATTTATTATTGAATCTATTGAAAGATTCAGGCCACATATGCACTTATCTCCCTATAAATAAGGAGGTGATTCAGCTGGGAGGAAAAGGAAGAAAAGGAAGAGAAGGAAAGAAAGAAAAGAAAGGAAAGGAAAGAAAGAAAGGAAGAAAAAATAATGGAAGCTGAGAAGCAATGTTTTGAAACTTCGAATCCCCGATCAAACGCCGATTAAACCGGGAGGCAGGAACTGGTTCCGGTCCGGTCAACCACCTAGAACCGGATAGGGACCAAAACCGGATAAACCCAGTGACCCACTGGTCGAACCAGTAAAACCGATGACCCAGTGGTCGAACCGGCCAAAACCGGTCTGGGTTTTTTTTTTTTTTTGGGTTTTTTCCTTTTTTTTTAATTTCTTTCTTTCTTTCTTTCTTATATATATATATATTATAAATATATTTTAAAATTTTGACTAAAAATTCTTACTTCAAGAGTCTCTTCTCATAAGGAAGAGTCTCATTGGAAGTTGGAGAAGATTATGAAAGTCTATTCCTATTTATAGGAAAAGATTTTTCAAAAAGAACCTACAAAATTCTATGTGGGATTCAATCAAATTATTTGAAACATATTGATTGGAGGGAGAGTTGAAAATTTCATTTCCCTCCAAAATTAAATTTAACATTCAATCAATTTGTTTGGAGGGAATGTTTAAAAAATTAAAAAAGTGACTTTTTTTTTTATCAATTATGATTTTATTAAATATTATTAATAAACATTATACAACAATTTTTATTTTTATTTGAGTATTTATATATATTTTTATTTATTTATAATTTTTAATTATATTTTTTAATTATATAATATTAATTATGACGTCACGGTTCGACCGCTTTGACCCGACGGTTGAACCGGTGACCCGTCCACCCGATCTCTTTTCCGATTCGCTCACCGGTCCGGTTTTCAGAACATTGCTGAGAAGGTCTTTGATAGTGGAAAGAAAGAGTGAGGTATCAAAGTTAAGGTGAGTTATATTATACCTTGAGTTATCATAATGTATTTTACGTATGTTTTGACTTACCATTATTTATTTTATACAAGTTATGTTTTATAAATTATTATAAACTATATTAATATTTCAGTTACGTGAATTATTTTCTAAACTCTATTTGTTAAAAGGAAACCCATGGATATGTTTGTTTATATTTTAAAGAATATTTGACTATAACCTTATAAACAATTATGTTTTGTAAGTACCACCACGGGAGTCCCACACCTTGGGAGACTTAAACAACCACTGGCTCCTGTTTGACCACTTTGTAGTCCTCTGTTTGTTATGGATCCATTGACCTCTATCCTGTGCGGAGTAAAGTGCTGTGCAGAGATAAGTGCTACACTATTGTGGGAGCCACTTCTATAGTCTGTACGAGCCATCTCTTGAGTCCGTACCTTTATTCTAACTGTCACTTTTGCGACCTTTGTTCTATTCTGTTCAATACCGTAGTTATGATTATTTATTTCTGGATTTCAGTTTCTGCCACTTAAATGATTTGTTTACTAATGATTTATTTACCAAACTGAGTTATGTAAATGTTTTGGCCTAATTAACCATCCATGGTTATTTCTTGTCCCTTATACTTTTGATATAATATTTCTCACTCTGCCATGTGCTTATAGTTGTTTATCAATTTTCAGGAAACAATGCAATTTAGAAATAGTTTTTGAAAAGTCTTAGATGCGAGGTTGCGGATTAGACACACACAACACTTTTATGATATTTTTGTATGTAAATATCGGCCTTTTTGGTCAATTTATTTTGTAATAAAAATAGAGACTCCAATGATTATTTTGGTACCCTCATTTAAATATTGTTTCCACTTGCGTTTATTAATTTGTTTAAGAATTGGCCAGAGGTAACTTCAGTTACTGGGCATCACGATGCTTAACCCTTGGGTACGGAAAGCGAGTCGTGACACCTACAATAGACAGATATCCCTCTCCCACATTACTCTCTCACAACAAATCTCTCTTACCCTCAAAGACTTTTAGTCCCAGCCTCCCATTATCCTACAACAAATAGATATAAAAAAAAAAACAAAAAACACCCATCTATCCATATCCTACAACAGATAAATATAAAAATAGAAAAATAAAAAAAAATAAAAAAACCACCCATCTATCCATATCCCCTTCAACCATTACTTTCAACAATCCATTACCACAAATATCTATACATATACTTTATCAACTTTCCTTCATCAGCAGTGAACACCAGCAGTCCCGGAATTCAGTAGTCCGCCTCTCGATTGAATATATGTCTCTATTTTTCTTTTTCTTTCGCTTTAATATTTTTTTTTTTTTGGGTCCAAGCATTTGTGATTTTGTATTTTGACTATAAGTATTGCACAAAATTGTAGTGTTCATGTCTCTGTTTTTCTTTTTCTTCTGCTCTGAACATTGTAGTGTTCATGTCTATGTTTTTCTTTTTCTTTTGCCCTAATAATTTGTAGCATATTGTGTCAGACCAAATACATTCCATATCTTCACATTTTCCATCCCATTCCTGGAGTAGATTCCTGGAAGTCCTTCATAGTTTTCATGCCATAAAAACGTGAATTGGAAACTTAGTAATAAATGCGTTAGAAAATCTTCTGCCATCACCTACTATTTGTTCCACCAATACCTACTGTTTGTTCTACCAATTTTGGTGTTGTGGGCTAAATACATACCGGGCCTTTTGAAGGTAGTAGATGTTCTCGAACTACAGCTATCCAATGTTTATCATGTTATTTACAAATATCCAACGTTTAGTGGAACCAAAACTGTCGGATTTAATTAAATTTGCTTGGGTTAAATAGTAACGATAATTCCATTGTCATGGTTAGGCATCAGTTTCCCAAAATATGTGATCAATCCCTGAAAATAAAAATGTCTAAGCTTTTTGTCTTTCAAATGATCAAAACTTTTGTAAAGTTAAAAATAAAAATTGTATGCCTTATAGGTGATCAATTTAAGTAGATCAATAAAGTTTGCATTGTCATGGCTGGGCATCAGTTTCCCAAAATATGTGATCAATCCCTGAAAATAAAAATGTTTGAGATTTTTGTCTTTCAAATGATCAAAACTTTTGTGAAGTTAAAAATTGTATGCCTTCCAGGCGATCAATTTAAGTAGATCAATAAAGTTTGCATTTATGGACCCCCCAAGAAATATCCAATGTATATGACATTATTTACAAACAAAAAAAAAACTTCTTTCGACACTTCTAGGAAAAAAATAAAAAAATAGAAAAAAAAAAAAACTCTCACGTTTTACACTTTCAATATCCATCCACGTTATTTTTTAAAAAAACAATCTATAATTATTAAATAAATTAATTAAAAAATTACAAATATTCAATGTTTATCACGTTATTTACAACAAAAAAAAGAGCTCAAATAGTTGTAACTTAAATGAATTAAAAACATATATACAAACTATAACAATTTAATACAAAAAAAGACCTCAAATATCTATAACTTAAATAAATTAAAAACATATATACAAACTATAAAAATCCAACCTCATGGCCTATTCAAGAAATTTGTAAAAAAATTAAAAAAGACTTTCCAGACATGAAAGCATTGATAGTTATGTTAGAGGAAATTGAAAATGATATGATTTGTTTACAAGCATTGGATGAAGTGGAGCAACGCATTGGTAATGAAAATATTAAAGTGGAACAACAACAACAGTAACAACAAAATAACGGTGGTGAAGAGAATGAAGTGAAGCAACAATCCGAAAATGAGGACAATTAAATCAACACTCCTCATAACGTAATATATCATTTTTTTTTTTTTGTATGTAAAAAATGATAACAAAAAAATGTTAACACTTTTTATTTTACAGGTACTTTTTGGGACATTTGGACATAATGAATGACATCTATTGAGTTTTAATTTATAAAATATAGATAAATTTAATTTATGACATTTAGTTTATTATTAGTTTTTTTAGCATATATATGTTTTAGACATTAGGTTTATTGCAACGCATCTTATTTATTGTTAATATAGATTATTTCATTAGTTAGAAATCAAGTTTATTGTTTTAAGAAAAATAACTCAATTGGATTATAATAGTTTATGAATATGTGCTTTGAAATATTATCTTCACTTATGAAATTTGAAAAGATGATCTCTATGCATTATGATTATAATTTTATGAGCAAACTTAGAAAATAATGTGTTATTAAAAAATTTACACATTATTAAACCAATCCCATGCATAGCACGGGTTTACCACTAGTATATTGTAACAACCCATATCGCTTAATGATATAAATCATCAATTACCTCTTCGATTTACGCTAAACCGATTGTTTAAGACCGATAATTGGACTAATCAAATCTTGAGCGAATTTGATTGAAAATTTAAACTGAACTGACTGAGCATGTTTATTGTATTGCATTCTTATCTGTTTGATTATTTGATTATCTGTTCGTGTTTTATGTTTAAACTGTAAATTGAAGGCCTTATCGGCGGCCGAACTGAAAATTGTTTAGTGCCTCAGGATCAGTGGAATTTTTGTGATTTAATGGTATATTTAACTAAAATGTGATTAGGTATGATTAAACTAGATTAATTTAAGCCAATTAAAGAGTTTGTCGAAATTTCACTTTTGCCATTGAGTGGGCTTTGTCTATTCTTACCACTTGAGCCTATTACACACTTAATCAAAAACATTTCATCAGCCTTTTTCTCACACTCTAGCCGACCAAGAGAGGAATAGGGGAGAATTGAGTTCATTTTGGTGGTTTTGCTTGGAACTTGGAGAATTAGCTTAAATTACTTGAAATTGAAGTGTAATTGACAAAACTTGAGCTCTTAAACCTTGAATACAAGACCTAGGTAAGAAATTTAAGTCTTTATTGTTGTCCTTAAACTTGTTCTTGCATGGTGTATGTCAAGTTGGTGGATTAAGCCATGAAATAGCTTCACATGTTGAAAACATAACTTAATTCATACATGCATGTTTATATTGATGCATTTTGAGTTAAGTCCATGGTAAAATGTACATGCATGCTCATATTCATGTATAAATCCATGTATTCATCATGTTCTTGAAGAAATGAGTCCATTTGGACAAGCTTTGAAGGTTGAATTTGGTTTAAATCCATGCATGTTTGTATATTCTCCATGTTCATGAAAAATGGGTTTGAAATATGGTTTTAATTGACTCACTCTTGGGCTTTGAATTCACAAATTGAGTTTTGAAACTTGTTGTATATTGAATCTAGAGGTGTTTTCCAGAATTTGGGCCCAAGAGGTCGAGTAAAGAGTGGTAGAATGCTTGGTTTGAGCTTGGAAGGCAAATCTGGAAATTCCAGATTTGGCTTCTTCGCTCTAACGAAGGATTCCTCGCTCGAGCGACCAACGTTTACTCTAAGCCATGCTCAAGCGAAGGATTGGTGGCTCGAGCGTAAAATTTTAGCATCCAGTACTTTTACTGTTTCGACAGACCGCTCGAGCGAAGGATTTCTCGCTCGAGCGAAGCTTTTGATTTTGGAAGCTCGCTCGAGCGAAGGAAGGCTCGCTCGAGCAAGGCTCCTATTTTCAGCAAACTTTGCAAAATGTTTTCTAAGTATATTTTTGCATCATCATCCCATTCTAGGCATTCTTAGGCCTAGTTTAAGGCATCTTAATGAGGATATAAATGTAGAACACACCAAAGCAAATTAGGGATTAAGTTATGATAATTCCCAACTGTGTAGCTTAGTGTGTGTTCAACCTGTGAACTGTGTAGGATTGATGACTGGGGAGACACGCTCTAGCATACTGTAGCCCAAACTCTGTGAGTAACAATTGTGTAAAGATATGTTTAACTGAGAATGTTTTCTGACTGTTTACGGAACTGTTTTCTGAAATGATTATTGTGATTTAATTGAATGTATGTCCTATATTCTGAAATGTATTGTGGCATCCTTAGCAACTACTGTATACTATTACTGCTACTGTTACAGAGATCTCTGTCGGTTCCCTCGTGGAACCATTATCATATCGATTGATGGCCATCATTCTTTTCGGTCTTTAAGACCTCATCATCGCTATGCTAATGGATGTACCACATATGGTGAATAATCGCTCGATCAGAAGACTGAAATACTATTTAATGAACTGTTTTCATTACCGTAAGGACATTTCATTCTTAACCTCTTTACGCTTTATGTTATTCACTGGGCTTTAGCTCACTGTTTATATATATATGTAGGTGCTCAGCCACCAAACCGGAGCTAGGAGCGTGGGTTAGACTCCAGTTTTGTCAAGCCAGCCTATGTGCCTCATTGCGAGGTTCCGAGTTGCCATGTTATGGCTTTGGGGTGTTTTATTTTGTTTTCCCCTGTCTGTCTCCATACTGTTTGGGATTACTATATAGACCGTCAGCTACTAACTGTACTGTTCTCAAGGGATTAAGTCCCTGCACTGTGTGACTGTAAATTTTGTATAGACGGTACTGTTCTACACATGTGAATGCATGAAAAATCTTTTTGGCATACAGACTGTCACAGCTCAATGGACATTATTTATTTACTGTATTGGCTTTGAGCCACGAACTCGCTTTTCTTGTTCTCATTAGCAGGCCTTCGGTAATCTCAGATTACTGGCCGGTTACGGTGCTAAACCCATAGGGCCGGGTTTGGGTCGTGACAGAGTGGTATCATAGCGATACTTAACCACGAGTTATACCCCACACACGTGTCCAAATGAGCTATAGGGTGTCCTAGAAAGGCGATTAGGGCATTTCATGAACTTGAAAAGTGTGTGGCTATGTTATGACTGGATACATGTTAATGTGATAACTGTTTAAATATGCAACTGTTTGTGTTATAATTGCTATAACTGTTATAACTGCTTATAGTGGAATGGACAATGCAAATGAACCTGAATCCTCATCTACCGAGGCAAGAATGGAAAGAATGATGGAACTGATTACTGCTAGACTTGAGCAACAACAGAACCAACAGCCCCCACCTCCTCCTCCTCCGGTACAGCCGGAACCAAATGCAATGTGAATGATGGGGATATTATTGCTCTCACCCATAAATTCAGCAAGATGAAAACGCCATCCTTTCAGGGAGGCCTCGAACCGCTAAAGGCTAAAGCTTGGGTGCTTGAAACAGAAAAATTATTTGAAGTATTTCCGTGCTCAGAAGCGAATAAAGTTCTGTTAGCCACCTTCACCCTACAAGAAGAAGCTAGAAGGTGGTGGATGTTGATCCGTGACACAAATACTGTTATGACTTGGGCTCAGTTCAAGGAGTCCTTCTTTGAAAAGTACTTTCCACAGTGCGTCAGGGATAAGAAAGTGACTGAGTTTGAACAGCTGAGACAGGGTACAATGTCTGTGGCTGAATACGAAGCAAGGTTCACTGAGCCTGCCAGATATGCACCACATATGGTGGACACGGACTACAAGAAGGCCAGAAAATTTAAGGGTGGCCATAATGTTGCAATACTTGACCGAATAAGTGTTTTGAAACTACCGACTTTTGTGGGTGTTCTCGACCGGGCATTGATGGCCGAGTCGAACATTGCAGCAGTGAAACAATCTGAAACACCAATAACTGAATGGCATGGTAAAAGACAGGGTTTCAAATTCAAGAACGGCAAGCATAACGCGGCCAACAAGAAACAGAATACGGGGTCAACAACTAGCCCCAGTCAAGGAAGTGGGTTCATTCCACCCTGCTCTGTATGCGGCAACAAGCACAAAGGGGTTTGTCACAAGATATCCGGAGCCTGTTACAGATGTGGCAAAGTAGGCCACATGGTTAGAGACTGTCCCTCTGCTTCGCAAGTTAGTAGCAAAGCTACACCAAGTGCAACAGCGTCAACTGTAACACCAAAGCCTAACCCTAAAGCTACCGGGAAAGAGCCTATGAGGCAGGGCCGAGTGTTCGCCCTAGTACCGAGAGACGTGCAAAATATTGAAACCGTTGTGTCAGGTATCCTCTCTATTTGTACACAAAATGCATATGTATTGATTGATTCGAGGTCTACACACTCATATGTATCGCATGCTTTTTCACGGAAATTGAATAGACCCTTAGAACCCATGAATTACCTGTTAGCTGTATCATCACCTATTGGGGGATCCATGACATGTGCATATATGTATCCTGCTTGTGAGATTATTGTTGGGGATATGCATCTGTTTATTGATTTACTGCCATTGAACATTAATCATTTCGATGTAATATTGGGGATGGATTGGTTACAAAAATATCATGCCACTATTGATTGTGTGACCAAGCAAGTTGTTTTCCGTCCACCTAGTTTGCCTGAATTTGCGTTTAATGGGAGTGGAGTAGTACCTCCTCCCTATTTGAATTCTTCAGTGAAAGCTGTTAAATTAATTAGAAATGGGTGTAAAGGATATCTGTGTTCTATGCTAACTGTGTCTACTGATGATAGTGTTAAAACTGACGTGAATTGTATTCCTATAGTCAGAGAATTCCCAGATGTATTTCCAGATGATCTGCCAAGGGATTTAATTAACAGAGAAATTGAATTTACTGTGGATGTGGTTCCGGGTACACAGCCAATATCTAAAGCTCCTTACAGAATGGCCCCAACTGAACTGAAGGAGTTGAAAGTGCAATTGCAAGAACTGTTGGACAAGAAGTTTATCAGGCCCAGTACTTCACCGTGGGGTGCACCTGTTTTGTTTGTAAAGAAGAAAGACGGCTCACTGAGACTATGCATTGATTACCGCGAATTGAACAAGGTAACTGTGAAAAATAAATACCCATTGCCACGTATTGATGATTTATTTGATCAGTTACAGGGTGCACAAGTGTTTTCCAAGATTGATCTCAGATCGGGGTATCATCAACTGAAGGTTAAACCGGAAGACATTGATAAAACTGTTTTTAGAACGAGGTATGGCCATTATGAATTTTTAGTTATGCCATTTGGAGTCACGAATGCCCCTGCTGCCTTTATGGACCTTATGAACAGAATTTTTAAACCATACCTTGATGATTTCATTGTAGTATTTATCGATGACATACTGATTTATTCAAAAAGTAGAGAAGAACATGAACACCATCTAAGACTTGCCCTGCAGACCTTAAGAGAATAGAAATTGTATGCTAAACTGTCTAAATGTGAATTATGGCTTGATTATGTTATGTTTTGGGGGCATGTTGTTAGCAAAGATGGAATTTCTATTGATCCGCAGAAAATTGAAGCTGTAGTGAACTGGCCTAGACCAACAAATGTGACTGAAGTCTAAAGCTTTTTGGGATTGGCTGGATATTACAGAAGATTTGTCAAAGACTTCTCCAAAATTGCCCTACCATTGACTCAGCTAACTCAGAAGGGGATATCATTTATTTGGGTGACGGAGGGAATCAACATTCCAAGAGTTGAAAACTTCGACTTGTGGCTACTGCCGGTTTTGACTTTACCTTCAGGTACGGATGGTTATACTGTATTTAGTGATGCTTCTCATAAGGGTTTGGGGTGTGTTTTAATGCAGAATGGGAGAGTTATTGCTTATGCTTCCCGACAGTTGAGACCACATAAAAAGAACTACCCGACCCATGATTTGGAATTGGCTGCAGTAGTGTTTGCACTAAAAATCTGGCGTCACTATCTGTATGGGGCGACATGTGAAGTATACACCGACCACAAGAGTTTGAAATATTTCTTCACACAGAAAGAACTAAATATGAGACAGCGCAGATGGCTAGAACTGATCAAGGATTATGACTTACAGATTTTGTACCATCCGGGAAAAGCCAACACTGTTGCCGATGCATTGAGCCGAAAGTCAATTGCCAACTTAGCTTGTTTGCTCACCGGACAGAAAGAATTGCTTTATGATCTCGAAAAATCTGAAATTGAAATTGTCTTGAGAGAACAGGGTGGAACAATAACTGCCATTACTGCTCAACCAGTTTTGATTGAAGAAGTTAAAGAGAAACAGCAACTGGATGACTTTTTGAAAAAGATCATCGAAGAAAGAGAGCCTAAGCCGAGACCGGGTTTCAAATTTAAGAATAATGTACTAAAGTTTCAAGAAAGACTGTGTGTGCCGAATGACATTGAACTGAAAAGAAGAGTTCTGCAAGAGGGCCACAATTCAAAATTGTCTATCCACCCGGGGAATACGAAAATGTACCAAGATCTGAAACAGAATTTCTGGTGGCCGGGAATGAAGAAAGAAATTGCCGACTTTGTGTCCAAATGTCTTCATTGCCAACAAGTCAAAGCCGAACATCAACGACCTGCCGGATTATTGCAACCCTTACCCATACCAGAGTGGAAATGGGAGCATATCATGATGGATTTTATCGTTGGGTTACCTCGCTCCAGAAAAGGTATGGATTCAATTTGGGTTATTGTTGATAGACTAACCAAATCTGCTCACTTCTTACCTGTCAAGACAATCTATAATGCGGACAAATTGGCTGTTATCTATATTGATGAAATTGTGAGACTGCATGGAGTGCCTGTGTCTATTGTTTCTGACAAGGATTCGAAGTTTACATCGAAGTTTTGGCAAAGCCTACAGACTGCATTGGGTACTGAATTGAGGCTGAGTAGTGCCTATCATCCTTAGACAGATGGACAGTCAGAAAGGACTATCCAGACTTTGAAGGATCTATTGAGAATGTGCATCCTCGATTTTCAGGGAGATTGGGAAAGTCATTTGCCCTTAGTTGAATTTGCCTACAACAACAGCTACCATTCGAGTATTGGTATGGCGCCTTTCGAGGCATTGTATGGCAGGAAATGTCGATCTCCGATTTGCTGGGCAGAAGTTGGAGATGGGCCTTTGCTTGGGCCCGAGATTGTATATGAAACGACTGAAAAGATAAAACTGATACAACAAAGACTGAAAACTGCACAGAGTAGACAGAAGAGTTATGCGGATGTCAGAAGACGGGACAGAGAGTATGAAGTGGATGATCACGTTTTTGTAAAAGTGACACCAATGAAAGGCCAGACTCGTTTCGGAGTCAAAGGCAAGTTAGCGCCGCGGTATGTCGGACCGTACGAGATTGTTGAGAAAATTAATCCAGTGGCGTATCAAGTTGCGCTCCCTCCTGAAATGGAGCATATGCATAATGTTTTCCACATTTCGATGTTGAGAGATTATCTCCGAGATTCCTTCCACGTGATTGAGCCTACTCGTATCGTGTTGAGTGATGACTACACTTACGAGGAACGGCCTATACAGATTGTAAACAGACGAATCAAGAAACTGAGAAACAAAGAGATCCCGTTAGTGAAGGTTAACTGGCAGAACCATGGTGGTGTGTATGCCACTTGGGAAAGGGAAGATGACATGGCTAGGCGATATCCTGATTTGTTCCCGCTGAATCCTGTTTTCTTCCAGAATGAAGGTAAATCGAGTTTAGAGGACTAAACTCCTTATAAGGAGGAGATCAGAATAACCCCATATCTTTTCTTACCGATAAATCATCAATTACCTTGATTTACGCTAAACCGATTGTTTAAGACCGATAATTGAACTAATCGGAAATCTTGATCGATTGAAAATTTAAACCGAATCGAGCATGTTTATTGTATTGCATTCTTATCTGTTTGATTATTTGATTATCTGCTCGTGTTTTATGTTTAAATCAGAAATTGAAGGCCTTATCGGCCGAACTGAAAATTGTTTAGTGCCTCAGGATCAGTGGAATTTTTGTGATTTAATGGTATATTTAACTAAAATGTGATTAGGTATGATTAAACTAGATTAATTTAAGCCAATTAAAGAGTTTGTCGAAATTTCACTTTTGCCATTGAGTGGGCTTTGTCTATTCTTACCACTTGAGCCTATTACACACTTAATCAAAAACATTTCATCAGCCTTTTTCTCACACTCTAGCCGACCAAGAGAGGAATAGGGGAGAATTGAGTTCATTTTGGTGGTTTTGCTTGGAACTTGGAGAATTAGCTTAAATTACTTGAAATTGAAGTGTAATTGACAAAACTTGAGCTCTTAAACCTTGAATACAAGACCTAGGTAAGAAATTTAAGTCTTTATTGTTGTCCTTAAACTTGTTCTTGCATGGTGTATGTCAAGTTGGTGGATTAAGCCATGAAATAGCTTCACATGTTGAAAACATAACTTAATTCATACATGCATGTTTATATTGATGCATTTTGAGTTAAGTCCATGGTAAAATGTACATGCATGCTCATATTCATGTATAAATCCATGTATTCATCATGTTCTTGAAGAAATGAGTCCATTTGGACAAGCTTTGAAGGTTGAATTTGGTTTAAATCCATGCATGTTTGTATATTCTCCATGTTCATGAAAAATGGGTTTGAAATATGGTTTTAATTGACTCACTCTTGGGCTTTGAATTCACAAATTGAGTTTTGAAACTTGTTGTATATTGAATCTAGAGGTGTTTTCCAGAATTTGGGCCCAAGAGGTCGAGTAAAGAGTGGTAGAATGCTTGGTTTGAGCTTGGAAGGCAAATCTAGAAATTCCAGATTTGGCTTCTTCGCTCGAGCGAAGGATTCCTCGCTCGAGCGACCAACGTTTACTCTAAGCCACGCTCGAGCGAAAGATTGGTAGCTCGAGCGTAAAATTTCAGCATCCAGTACTTTTACTGTTTCGATAGACCGCTCGAGCGAAGGATTTCTCGCTCGAGCGAAGCCTTTGATTTTGGAAGCTCGCTCGAGCGAAGGAAGACTCGCTCGAGCGAGGCTCCTATTTTCAGCAAACTTTGCAAAATGTTTTCTAAGTGTATTTTTGCATCCTCATCCCATTCTAGGCATTCTTAGGCCTAGTTTAAGGCATCTTAATGAGGATATAAATGTAGAACACACCAAGGCAAATTAGGGATTAAGTTATGATAATTCCCAACTGTGTAGCTTAGTGTGTGTTCAACCTGTGAACTGTGTAGGATTGACGACTGGGGAGACACGCTCTAGCATACTGTAGCCCAAACTCTGTGAGTAACAATTGTGTAAAGATATGTTCAACTGAGAATGTTTTCTGACTGTTTACGGAACTGTTTTCTGAAATGATTATTGTGATTTAATTAAATGTATGTCCTATATTTTGAAATGTATTGTGGCATCCTTAGCAACCATCAGATATCGTTATCGCCATCTTTACAGAGAGATCTCTGTCGGTTCCTCGTGGAACCATTATCATATCTTGATTGATGGCCATCATTCTCGTTTAGGTCTTTAAGACCTCATTTCTATCGCTATGCTAATGGATGTACCACATATGGCTGAATAACTGTTCTGACTGTAAGACTGAAATACTGTTTAATGAACTGTTTTCATTACCGTAAGGACATTTCATTCTTAACCTCTTTACACTTTATGTTATTCACTGGGCTTTAGCTCACTGTTATATATATATATATGTAGGTGCTCAGCCACCAAACCGGAGTTAGGAGCATGGGTTAGACTCCAGTTTTGTCAAGCCAGCCTATGTGCCTCACTGCGAGGTTCCGAGTTGCCATGTTATGGCTTTGGGGTGTTTTATTTTGTTTTCCCCTGTCTGTCTCCATACTGTTTGGGATTACTATATAGACCGTCAGCTACTAACTGTACTGTTCTCAAGAGATTAAGTCACTGCACTGTGTGACTGTAAATTTTGTATAGACGGTACTGTTCTACACGTGTGAATGCATGAAAAATCGTTTTGGCATACAGATCGTCACAAATTTCAATGGACATTATTTATTTATCAGTATTTCCGCCAGTTCGAACTTTGTTTTACCGTTTCTACTATTAAGGTGCCTTCGTAATCTCGACATCGCCTACGATCTTAAACCCATAGGGCCGGGTTTGGGTCGTGACATATATATATATATATATGTTGTTGTGTATGCAAAGAGAGGGAAAGTGAAAGAAGATGTACTTAGCAGAGCTCGATTCGACTAAGGAGAAAAAGCCGAAGTTGTAACTAGCATCTTGGAGGAGATCAGAGCGAGGCAAGGAAAGATGTGGGAAATGAGGACACCGTACCAAAGGAGGGTCGCATACCAATGTATGTCGATGATGCAACCTTTACTTGAAGAGTTCTATTAGCGACTTCACCACTCCGATCTCTATTGCTGCTTTGGAGATCGGAAAAAGAAGGGGGAGAGAGAGAGAGAGAGAGAGAGAGAGAGAGAGAGTGCGTGTGTCGACTAACCATGACGGAGGAAGGGGCGACGGGTGAGGCGAATGCGCGAGTGAGAGGTAAATGGTGACGATCAACGATCGATGAAAAGTCAAGAATGAAGAGCAGAGAGAGAGAGAAAAAGAGAGACGGTTTGTGAGGTGTAAGGTTTGGTTTGTGTATATAGCATATATATGTGGGGAATTTTGGTCATTTTACCTAAGTTTATCCTTATAGACAAAGTATTTAAATGCCTATTTATGGGCCGAATATCTTTTTTTTTATTCTTTCTTTCTTACTTTATATATGTATAAGAAAATTTGAATTAGAAAATTTCTTTCAAGAGTCTCTTTTTGTAAGGAATCTCATTGAGAGTTTAAAATTATTGCGAAAGTTTCTATCTATTAATAAGAAGAAAAAAGAATCTTCTAAAAAATTTTAAGAAATCCATGTGGGATTCAATCAAATTTAATAGAGAGAGACTTGAAATTTTGATATCCCTTCAAATTTTTTGCTCTTCTTTCAATCAAATTATTTGAATTAAAATCATGCAGAGAGAATATTGAATATTTGGTTCCTCTTCCAAAATTAAAATTAATAATATTTTAAAATATATTATTTAGGGGAAATATTTAAGATAATTTAATATTTTTAGTTTTTTTTTTAATTTATAATTTTATTACTTATATTTTTATTTAGATATAAATTTAATATATTTATGACGTCACGATTAAATTCCAGTTCAATTCAACGGTTGAATTAGTGATCCGTCTATTCAATTTCTTTTTCGATTTGTTAATTAGTTTGATTTTTAAAATATTGCTTCCTAACTTGAAATGACTAGTTATGGGTTTTGAAGGGATCGGCCCAACCAAACCCAAACTTCAAAACTGAGCAGCCCAAGTATTTCGATCAAAGCCCAAGCCCATCTTATCCTTACTAGGACACGTGTCAGACGAATTAAGTTGCCTTTGACAAATTTACGAAACTTTACGATTTTACGTGAAATCAGAAAGAATTTTGCCACGGAAAATCTTGGCGACGTAGTCTTCTTTTAGCAATATCTTTTTTTAATGAGTAAATTACAACTACTCCCCTAAATTTGTCAAAATTATGTATTCTTATAAATACATTATCGTCTCCTTCAATTGATGTAATAGAAAAAATAAAATTACTTATATATCCTCCAATATTAAAATAAAATTATTATTTTACTTTCGTTTTTATCCATTATTCATTACATTCTTCAATCTACACCATTATAATTTTTACTAACCTTTCTTGATGATATACCAAATACTTGTAAACAATAATGATGGTAGTACTAATCGAGATTGGAAGAGAGTAATGCAATGGTAGAACAAAACAGTATTATTAATCGAAAGAAAATGAAAAATAAAAAATGTGAAATAGGGCAAAAAAAAATATTTAACTTCATAAATTATAATATAGGTATTGCTAGAGAAAAAAATTTGTTCTTTACATCATATACTTGTTAATTTGACTTGAGAATTGATTGATGCAAGTAGGACTATCTAAAATATTATAAAATCTGCTAAAATTGTTCAATTTTCATCTATTCGCTCGCTAACCGCAGGTTTGTTTGATTCAAAATTTGAAATTTATAATTTGTTTTCGAAATCGTTTCACTCCGCTATAGTTAATATATATATATATAAATCTTTTTACTTTTAATGAAATATGAAAATAAAAATCAGTATAAAAGGTTTAAGCTGTGAAATTTGTTACAAATTAGTGTTATATATATGAGAAATATTACATAAAATTAGTTGGTGTTATATATATATGAAAAATATTATGCAAATTAATATTATATATTATGCAAATACTTGATAATTAATTAAGATTATTGTTTAATATATTAATAAATTGAAACAACTTAAATCGTTCAAACTACAATTTGGTTATTTGTCAATCTTCTATTTATGATTTGATTTATAATTTTATTCTCAAATCGTACCAAACCGCACTATGCACACTCCTAAATGTATGGGGTGATTTGCTATGTGATTGAAAACTTTAAAATGGTAAGATGTAATTTTCTAAACATGAAGGGATAATTTATATTTTTGATAAACGTCCGGGTGTATTTTAAATTTACCCATTTTTATTTTGGCTTTATCTTGGCAATATCATTAATTAATATACTGGAATTTATAACAAAATCAGCAGAGTCAAGCTGAAGTGATTCCTCTGCTTTTACACAGGACGAAGGAGGAGATAATGGTGGTGTTTGGTGGCGGGAAAGGTGTGGGTCAGATGGTGGGACTTGGCGGAAAGGGCGGTGTGGGTCAGATTCTGGCCGCCGTGGCGGCGGCTCTCTTGCTCCGCCTGTTCTCCGCCCCCGGCCCTGCTCTCTTGCCGGCGAACGAGGCGGAGGACGACGACGACAGAGAATTCGATGGAGGCGGCGGCGATGCTCCGGTCTCCGAGAAAGTATCTCCGGTGACTATCCGGTGGAGCAACATCACCTGTTCCCTTTCCGATAAATCCTCCAAAACTGTGAGTATTTCACTCTCTTACAATACAAGCACTACATTTTGCATAAACCAGCTAGGGTTTTGTAAAAAGAGTGTTTGGTTGCTGAGAAAATGTATGAAAAAGGTAACGAATATATTTAATTTTAGAGGTGCACGAGTACGCGACTGATATGTATGTATGTATGTATCCTTACCTGAGCCTAATTGAACTGTTTGGATGACATGGTTTTAGTTTTTCTCACACACAGACGTTGGAAACCAAGAAAATGCATGTTTGGTAAGTAAGATTCTGAATTTTCTTTGTCCTTATTTTCCTTTCTTTTTTTATCCGTTTTCTCAGCAACCAAACAGAGTATAATTGGAATTTCTATGATGCATTTTCTTTCAATTTCAATAGCTCTATGCACGTAATTCCTAGAAAATTTCATAGTCGTGATTGTGAATTTGTTTGGTATTATCTGTTAATCTTGCAGCAATAATAATCTGAGTTCACGAAGTTGAACAAGATTTCAATGTTGGTTGGTTGTGTAGGTGCGGTTTTTGCTGAAAAATGTAACTGGTGAGGCGAAACCAGGAAGATTGCTTGCAATAATGGGTCCATCAGGATCAGGGAAGACAACTCTACTCAATGTGTTGGCAGGCCAAATAGTTGCTTCACCCCGGTTACATTTATCGGGCCTTTTGACAATCAATGGACGACCAATTTCAAACAGAAGTTATAAGTATGTTTGGCTTAGATAGAACTCTCAAAACATTACTTGGAATATTTTTTTTTTTGAGCATGGTTATGTGTCTACTTACTTCTAACCATTGTCATTGCAGATTTGCTTATGTGAGACAAGAAGACCTTTTTTTCTCACAGTTGACTGTTCGAGAGACATTGTCTCTTGCTGCTGAACTCCAACTTCTGGAGATATCTTCTGTGGAAGAGAGAGATGATTATGTGAACAAACTCTTGTTCAAACTAGGCTTGGTAATGCTGGCTTGACTTTCTTCTTGTTGGTGTGCATAGCTTTTTTCATTCTTTTTTAAATCAACCTGTGCATAACAAAAAAACTTTTTTATTGAGAAGTAGTATCTCATGTAATGCTGACCTTGGCTGATGTTTGTTTCAGTTTCTCTCGAATTAGTGTAATTCTCACTTCAATGCTGAATCTTTTATAGCTTCATGCGTAAAATGATTTTTTAAACCAATAATTGGGTTTATGCAATTGCATTAGCCTTTCGGGTTATTACAGAAATAATGTGATTATTAGTTACTTTTCACTGCATCTTTTATTAGTGTATTTTTTTTCCTGCCCTTTTAAATTTAAGACTTTTGAACTTTTACGAGTTCTCGTCTTTTGGTGGTGGCTTATGGCTGCTATGTGCTTTTTCTTCAAAAGGTCAGTTGTGCCGATTCCCGTGTTGGGGATGCAAAAGTCCGTGGAATCAGTGGTGGTGAAAAGAAGCGTTTGTCTATGGCATGTGAACTTATAGCTAGCCCATCTGTCATATTTGCTGATGAACCTACAACTGGTAGGCGTGCTTTCTTTTTACATAATTTGCCTTTAGGACTGATTCTGTTTACTGAGATATCAGATATTATCTTTCAATTGGTCTAGCGCATACAGATGATGATTTGGTATGTTGGAATGCTATGTTGTGTTCAAGTAGCATATCATTCTAAAGCTAAATCTTAGGATATTAGGATATGCATCCAAAAGCTGGGTATGGTTACGGGGATGCATTTTAAGATAAGATATTTTATAATACACATTATATAATATTTTTGGATAAGATGTTACAAATTATTTAGAAATATACTTCAATTCAAATTAAATGGGATTTAGGAAAAATGTGGAATATATATTTCTCATTCATGTGAGAAGGTATAAATGTTTATTTACTTACAAATGTGAGCACCTTTTTCTTCAAGAATCATATAAAATTAGAGGATCCAAATGCCTAAATTGGTTACTTAGGAAATGGATCGTTTCTTTACGTGGAACGGGAACCAAAATGCGGCATGCCTTATGCTTTAAATTGTGTTATGATAGGGGTAGACTTGTATAGATGTCTAATAAGTGACTATTGAAGTACTCTCAATTTCTCTCATCTATTACAAAATCACTTCTGCTCTCAGGTCTTGATGCCTTCCAGGCAGAGAAGGTGATGGAAACACTCCAACAACTTGCACAGGATGGACATACTGTAATCTGTTCCATACACCAGCCCCGAGGCTCAGTGTATGTGAAATTTGACGACATTGTGTTGCTGACAGAAGGTGCACTTGTTTATGCCGGTCCTGCACGTGATGAACCATTGGCATACTTCTCAAAATTTGGGTTGGTATCTAAAACTCATTTATCTTATATTTATTTCATTTGTGTTATCTTAGTCTCATTAGTTATATTAAAATTCTCAAAAATCATTTTCATTTTTTCTTTTGGAATCTGTAATCTTGGGTAAAGATTTATTAAACAAGCCACTCCTTAAAAGTAAAATTTCAAAAGGAAATAAAAGAGAGTTAAGAAGAAACATTCAGTGTGCACAAAATGCCCTTGCCAGCTGATCAAACTCAGCTCAAGCTGCCAGCAGGACAAAATTCATCATTAGGCCATACTTTCATTGTTTGTATAACTTTGAGTTTTCTTGTATGTTTTGCTTAGCAGTTGAGTCCTTGTCCGGTTTGTGTAGCGTAGAGCTAGATTTTAAATTAAAAATTATTTTTGCTTAAATTTTCTAAGTTGATTTCTTTATCTATACTATTATTGAATTAGAGAGCTTTCAAAAAATGTTTGATCAACTATGACTAATGTATCTACATACATAATCTTGCATGCAAAATATATATAAACAAATCTTATAGCTGACTTTATTCTTGGTTACTGTCTGGAGAACTAGTTGCTCTCTGAACGTACACTATCAAAGGCCCATCATTCATGCTTTTCTCAAAATGAGGCACATTCTCTTTTTCTTGTTTTTCTGGAGAATCTTATTAAAAAATTCAATATAGATGACAAAGCAAACCAACAAAACCTTTATTCCAACATCTGGGGTTTTCCAAAATAATGTTTTAACGATGTTTTAACGATGTCTGTGGATTCTTTAGCTTTAGAAATTTTCAATTAAAATGATTTTGTTTTCTTTCTACCGGTTATTAGCTTATAGTCTACAAAGCATGAAGGTGTTGTTTTTGTGTCATGTACTTGTTGGACACGTAACGGACATTGACATTCATCCGATACTTCTGACATGTGTTGTACACACTGTGAGAATATATTCGTGTATATTAGGCATTGCATATATTAGGCATGTTTGTGATGACTGTATTTCCTTTTATGGTCACATTCTTGTATTTCTTTTTTGGTTAGTTGTTAAGGTTTTATAAACTAGTCTTGATGTAATTGATACATAATTGAATATACAGAGTTATTTGGAATTCTTACATAGTATCAGAGCCGTGTGTGAAACCCTAGCTCTGCCTCTAATCATTCGAAGTCTTCTCTGGTTCGAAGTTTCGAAGTTGTCTCTGGTTCGAAGCTCTTTCTTCTTGATTTGTAGACTCCTCGTTCGTGGTTCTTTGGAGTCGCGATTGTACCAGACTCATAATCAGCATCTGGTCTCGTCGGAATCGCGATCTACCCAGTGTCGGGATTATGACCCATCTCTGTTTCAGTCGTTGTTCCACGCCTCCCAGGATTTCTCTCTTAGCCGTGACCTATCTGCTTCAAATCGCAACTCGTCATCTGCGATTCGCGATCCATCTGAGATTGGATCTGGTTCGTTTGCTTTGTCTGGTCATCTGCTCCGTCTCTGTGGTTCGTCTCTCTCTCTAGAGGCCTCTCTTCCTCGACTTCGGCTTTAGGTTCTTAGCTTCAGTCTCTGATTCGACTTAGGTCTCTCTCATCTGGAGTTCTGTATTGCTTCGTGGTTGGTTTGATCACATCTGTAACAATTTTGGTTTATTACAGTTTGGCTTTATTATAGTTTGGCCCATCCAGTCTTTGTTTATTACACTTTGCTCCATCAGTTATCTTTTTTTTTTTTTTGTTCATTCTGATGTTGGATACCCATCAACTTCAACCTTCTACAAAGCTCAAGAAAGGGCCACTGGCTTCAGATGAGTATGCTTTCTGCCATCAGAGAGGTCATTGGAAGTATCATTGTCCCAAGACAGGATGTTTGTTTGCTTTGCTTGTATCTGCCTGGTCTTTTCAGCAATTTTTGATCAAGTTTTGCGCTCCTCCTCTGAGGACCGTTCGGCCTTCCGCCGGTTCTACTACATCTGCTTCGGCTCTTGATCCTGACTTGGCTTTCTTGACTGCTCAAATTAGTCAGTTTCAGCATATATTGTCTACCTTCCTGCTATATCCCTCTGCCTTCGTTGTTTCCTCTCGTCATTCAGGTTTGCTTAGGTCTTCTTTAAGTATCTCTTCATCTGTCTGGCTTTTTGACTCTAGTGCCTCTCATCATATGACTCCTCATCTCGCTTTACTTTAGAATTGTACTCCCCCTCCCTTTCCTATTACTGTTAATGCTGCTAATGGGTCTAGTATGTTAGTTATATCTGTTGGGTCTGTCCTACCGTCTGCTATGTTTGCAGTCTCTATTCCATCTGTCTTATATGTTCCTTAGCTATCTGTCAGTTTATTATCTATTAGTCAACTTGATGTTTCTAGTTTTGATTTTATCTTTTTTTCTTCTATCAGTTCTATGCAGGATCGGATATCCAAGCAACAGATTGGGACTGGCCGTAGAGTTGGAGACTTTTATGTGGTTGAGAGCTTGCATCTACCTATGACTACCTCTCCGACTACCTTTTCTTCTTTTCAGTTAGATTCTCTGTCCATTCCTTTTTATTTGTGGCATTCCAGATTAGCGCATTTGTCTGTTGACCGCTTACGGTCTTTAGCTCAGTCAGGTATATTGGGTAAAATTTCTCCTAGTCAACTTACCGAGTGTCGGGGGTGTAAATTTGCCAAAATGACAGCCTTACCTTTCCGTAACCGTACTTCTATATTTGCTACACCGTTTTCTTTAGTTCATAATGATGTCTGGGGCCCTTCTCCTGTTCTCACCAAGGGGGGTTCTGCATACTATGTGTCATTTGTTAATGATTGCACCCATTACACTTGGGTTTATCTTATGACTTATAAGTCCGATTTCTATCAGATATACCGTACCTTTTAGTCTATGATTACTACTCAGTTTAGGTCTACCAGTAAAGTGTTACAGTCTGACTTGGGTGGGGAATATTTTAAAAATGAGTTTTGTGAGTATTTGGCCAATTTGGATACCATTCATCAAACTTCCTATACAGATACACCTGCCCAAAATGGTCGAGCCAAGCGTATACACCGTCATTTCCTTGAGACAGCTAGGTCTCTTCTTCTCTCGGCCTCAGTTCCGGTTCCATTCTGGGGGGAGATAGTTCTTATTGCTGCTTTTTTTCTCAACCGCATGCCTACTCTCCTTCTTTCTGGTCGGTTTCTGTATGAGGCTTTGTTCTCCCAAATTCCTAACTTTTCCTTTCTTCGTGTGTTTGGGTCTGGCTATTTTGTCCTTCTTCCCCGCAAAGATAGGATCAAACTTAGTGCCCAGTCTGTCCCCTATGTCTTTTTGGGTTACAGTCTTACTCAGAAAAGCTACCGCTGTTACGATCCTGTCTCTCATCGCCTCTATGTCTCCCGTCATGTTGCCTTTCTTGAACGTCTGTCTTACTTTCAACTTCCCCCTCTCACTGCTCTAGTTTCCAAAGAGGATTTGGTTCACATTGACCCCTTTCCTTCTGAGGTCCCATCTACTGAGTACATCTCCACTGTTCCTCCTGAGGTCATTCTTACTTCTGCGTCTATGTCACCTATGGCTCCTTCTTCTCCTTCGGCTGCTTCTTTCCTTCCGTTGTTGGTCTATTCTCGTCACAAGGCTGCCCCCCACCAGTTGTCTATACTCCTGTTACTGCTCCTTCTGCTTCTGACGACTCTAATCCTGCTGCACACCGCTATCCTCCTCGTGAGCATCGTCCTCCAAATAAGTTGGGTTGGTCTAATACATGTTTTTCTGCTTCCTATCGTACTTTTTTATCTGCTATTCACTCTTTTTTAGAACCTCAGTTTTACAAGAAGGCCTGTCGAGATCCTCATTGAGTTCAAGTTATGGAGGATGAGTTGTCTGCTTTATAGAAAACTCATACTCGGGAGTTGGTTCCGCCTGTTGGTAAGAATCTGGTTGGTTGCAAATGGGCCTACGTAGTCAAGACTCATTCTGATGGTTCTCTTGAGCGCTACAAAGTTCGTCTGGTTGCCAAAGATTTCTAACAGGAGTATGGTATTGATTATGAGAAGACATTCGCTCCTGTTGCCAAGATGACTACTGTCCATATTTTGATCTCTGTCACTACTGTTCATTCTTGGCCTCTTTATTAGATGGATGTTAAGAATGTTTTTCTTAATGGCCATCTCACTGAGGAGGTTTACATTTGTACTCCCCCTGGCTTTCAACATTCCTCTGGCCAAGTTTGTTGCCTTCGGCGTGCTCTGTATAGTCTAAAGCAGTGTTGTTACCGAGCTTGGGTTTCATCCTTCTGCTTTCGACTCTGCTTTGTTTCTGAGACATATCTCGACTGGTTTTGTTACTCTCCTACTCTATGTGGATGATATAATCATCACTGGCTCTGACTCTTGCTATTTCTGAGGTCAAGCAACATCTCTTCTGCATCTTCGAAATGAAGGATCTACGACCATTGTGGTATTTTCTAAGTATTGAAGTTGCTTCTTCTCCCAAGGGGCTACTTTCTGTCTTAGGCCAAATATGCCAATAAGGTTATTCACCGTGCCAGTCTTACTGACACTAAGATTTCTAATACCCTGGTGTCCCCCTAGATGATCTTACTTTGTATCGCGAGTTTATGGGCTGCTTAGTCTATCTGATAGTTACTCACCCTGATCTTGCTTATGCTGTTTATGTGGTTAACCAGTTCGTTTCTGCTCCCCGCTCTCTGCATTGGGCTACTTTGGTTCAAATTCTTCGCTATCTTCGCGGTACTATCTTCCAAGGTTTCTTGTTGTCTTCTACTTCTTGCATTTGGTGGCTTATGTTAATGCTGAATAGGTTGGTGATGTGACTGATTGTAAGTCCACTTCTGGTTTCTGTCTGTTTCTTGGTGATTCCTTGATTTCTTGGAAAAGTAAGAAACAAACCTTTGTTGCCTGTTCTACTATCGAAGCTGAATACCGTGCCATGGCTCATGCTACTGCTGAGGTTGTCTGGTTTCGTTGTCTCCTTTCTGACTTGGGCGCTCCTTAGTCCTCTCCGACCTCTGTACTGTGACAACTGCAATGCTATTCAGATTGCCTACAACACTGTTTTCCATGAACAAACGAAGCATATTGAGATTGATTGTCACTTCGTCTGTCAACACCTACAAGCTGGTTCTATCTCGCTTCCTTTTGTCCCTTCGGCTCTACAGCTTGCTAACTTCTTCACCAAGACTCACGCCACTACTCGTTTTCGGTTTCTTCTTGACAAACTCTCCGTATTTTTAGCTAAATCACCTTAAGTTTGAGTGGGAGTGTGAGAATATATTCGTATATATTAGACATTGCATATATTAGGCATGTTTGTGATGACTGTATTTCCTTTTTTGGTCCCATTCTTGTATTTCCTTTTTGGTTAGTCGTTAGGGTTATATAAACTAGTCTTGATGTAATTGATACGCAATTGAATATACAGCGTTATTTGGAATTCTTACACACACAACCAAATGTGTCCTATTATTTTTAAAAAAATTTAAACGTTGACACACTTTGGATGCTTAGAGAATGCACATGTCCATTTGTTAGAGCCTAGAAACACATGGAACACATCACAGGTTTAAACAAAAATAACGTAGGATTCAATGATAAAGGAGAACAATGTTATTTATGCCTATTAATACCTCATTTGAACTTTAGAAATAAGTGTTATGTTGTATTTTTAAATTAACTTTGAATGAAGTATTTATATAGAACATCGAATTATTATATAAAACTATGTATTTTGTGTGTAACCCCCATGTGTCTTGTTCTAAATTTTTTTTTTTTTTTGAAAATTGCCATGTCAATGTGTTCGTGTTGTATCATAGTTATGTGTCTTTGCTTCTTAGTATGCAGTATATTGAGCTAGCAATTCTAAATTGTCTTCCTTCTTATGTTGCTGACGTGTGCCACGTGTTTTTCTCCAAATAAGCTTTGAGGCTGTTCGACGTGCGTATCCAAGTGTGTTACCATTATGCACATGATAGCTGTTGCTTTGTAACTTCTAGTTCTGAAAGTAATGACTGATTGATGGTTAACAGGTATCGTTGTCCAGAGCATGTTAATCCTGCTGAATTTTTGGCTGATCTAATATCCATTGACTATAGTTCTGCTGAAAGTGTCTGCTCTTCCACGAAAAGGATAGATGGTCTTGTTGAGTCATTCTCACAACAAACATCATCAATCCTATATGCAACTCCTCTCATGAGAAGGGAGACTTCTAAGAACAGCATGAATTTAAGGAAGAAACCTATTGTCAAAAAGAAAGGTGGTTGGTGGAGGCAGTTCTGGCTGCTTCTCAAACGTGCATGGATGCAGGTAATTCTGTGAATGCAACTCAATTTATTCAACACCTTTAAATAAATTGCAAGCTCAAAAGATAGTGGGCCAAACTTTGCATTGCTGCACTTTCCTGAATTCCTTTTTATGGTTCACTTCCTTAACTGCTCACCTCCCTGCTGCTCTCTGTTTCCTAAAGACTTCTAACAACATTAGACTATTTTTCTTCCTGTTGTTTGTGATGACATCCTTGCTTTCCAATAGTGCAAAATCATAACAATGCATGTGGTAGAGTGGTACACTTGTAGAATATATTAAGTTATTACTGAAATGCTGCAGACAGTTCTGTACTTGAATTTTGTAATTTATGCTTATAAATTGTTTCATGGGTTCAGTTTCTTCTCCAATCTGATAGCCACCTATGAATGACTAGGCTTCTCGCGATGGTCCTACAAACAAAGTTCGGGCAAGGATGTCAATTGCATCAGCTATTATTTTTGGGTCTGTTTTCTGGAGGATGGGAAGATCTCAGTCTTCAATACAGGACAGAATGGGATTGCTTCAGGTATGTAATGTCGTTATTTCTGTGAAAGTACCAATAATAATGAAAGAAATGAGAAGGATAAAATTGTTAACTTGGATATAGATGTCCACTGCAGTTTTTCTGCTATTATTCATGCTGCCAATTACTTGTTTAAAAATTTTAACAAAAAAACAAATCATGGTAAAATGCTTAGTTGAAATTGCTTGTTGAAAATTTGAATTTTTTGTTTTCTTTCCAAGATGAGGAAAAGATGTTTCCACAGGCCTTCATTTCCAAAACTACGATTCTTAGAATGTCTTATGCATTTGTTTTGGAAAATAGGATCTTTGGTCATTTATCTGGGTTTCACCTCTTTTTTCGCCCTTAGGTTGCTGCTATAAATACTGCAATGGCTTCCCTCACAAAGACAGGGGGTGTGTTTCCCAAGGAACGTGCAATTGTTGATAGAGAGCGTGCAAAAGGGTCTTATGCATTAGGTCCATATCTGCTTTCTAAGTTGCTTGCTGAGATCCCCGTTGGAGCAGCATTTCCATTACTATTTGGAACCATTCTATACCCCATGGCCCGTCTTCATCCAACATTTTCCAGGTGAGTTCTCCTAATAATTTACTTTACTAGTTTTTGGTTTTCTGATCTTAATTGCAACTGTGAAATGCTATTTTATGTTCCTCAATATTCAGTAGTTTGAGCCTACTTTATGCTTTCAGGACAGCACTACAACAGACAGGAATGATTGAAAGTTCTAATATATATATTTTTCATAAAAACAAAAATGGTTTTGCATTTATCCATTCAGTGGTTATAATTTGGTCTCATGTATTTGTACAAAATTAGAAAAGAAAAAATGAAAGAAGATTGAATGTTGCTCATCCATTATATGTACATGAGCAGTGCATGTGCACATGTATATAATTATTTTATTTTATAATGAGATTTTTCCTATATTAAATTACTGGTTGATATTTGATGACGCTTGCTGCTTTGTCAACCAAAATATATAAGCCTGGAACACAAAATTAGCATGGACCCACATCATAAAAGCTGTTTTATGTTTGCTTAAAAATGGGACATAGAACTAACAAAAGAAATTGTAAAATAAGATATATAACATCTAATCAGTTAGTAATTTGTCGGCATTATGTCCATCCAATGAAGATTGGACTTATTTCGGCTACTTCCAGAAGAACATTAAGGTAAGGTTTGGAAATGTTTTTTTCATAAACCTTTCTAGGAAAACGTAGTTCAAAAGCTTATGCATTTGGCAAATGCTAAAAAAATTGGTTTTTTGTTAGTTGGAAAGTAGTTGAGTGGGAAAGTTGCTTTTGTCCTTTTTGTCAACTCAACAAGCCATTGCGAAATGGACAAAAATTTCATTTTATTTTATTTTTTGGACTGAAATAAGGCTCATTTTCTCTTTACATCTGCCTCCAATTTTAAGTGTCTCAGTCGTTGTAGAAGGCCTGCCCAATGCTCAAGAAAGAAAAAGACTAGGGCTAGATTTTTTTTAGTGCAGCACTCTATTGACAAGTTTATAAAGAATAATTGTAACTTGATAATTCTATTAATTTAATCTTAAGTTTCTCTCTCTCTCTCTCTCTCTCTCTCTCTCTCTCTCTCACCTTCTTTTCTTGTGACTCTTTTTTTGTCTCTCCCTCTCCTCAGTCCATGTACTGTCTTTATATCACCCACAGGCATTCAGCAAGTTTTCTACAGGGAAGCACTCCCATCACTTAATGTAAACAATTGTACAATAATCTCTCTATACTTTAATTCAATCTTATTGAGCATGCGACTATCTGTTACAGATTTTGCTTTGTACCTACAACCTATGTTACCAGAAAATGCTAATACTCTAATGAATTACGTATTGGTATGCACGTTCTGAAACATGGTACATTTTTGTTCCAAAACGGTAAATTTAGTGATCCAAATCGATCCAAAAAGTTTTTTTCAATACATGTCCTTAAATGTTACCTTAGGAGGAAAAAATTCAAATATAATGAATTAAAATTTAAGGTGAGTTAAGTTTTGTCAAAATAAAAAAAATAAAAAAATGGGTCATAATGCTCGTAGAAAATATTATTTTATTGGATATCTAATAGTTCAAAAAAATTATTCTAAAAGTACCTTAAATTCTTCAGTATAATATATACAAGTCTACCCTTATTGTACCACATTTTAGAGCATATGGCGTACTACGTTCCCGTTCCCGTTCCCGTTCCATGTACCGGAACGATCCATGTTCCAGGTAACATAGGCTGCAACCCTGGTAAGAGCTTGAATTGAGTTGATTGATTCTAAATTTTTTCTGAAAAATAAGCCATGGCTTGCTATCTGGTGCTTAGTTGCCACTCTTCAGAACCAATTTCATTGTGAACTCTATTAGGTTTTTCTGGTAAACTTTAACTTGGATGGAAAATATGCAATTTTACTTTCAAGACATTAAGGATATATGGCAGAATAAACTTTTATAGATTATAGTCAGAAAACTTGAAGGTACTGATGTGGAATTTTCACTTTCTAGGTTTGGAAAGTTTTGCGGAATTGTAACAGTGGAGTCCTTTGCTGCATCTGCAATGGGCCTAACTGTGGGGGCTATGGTTCCAACCACTGAAGCAGCAATGGCCTTAGGGCCATCTCTTATGACAGTTTTTATCGTGTTTGGAGGCTATTATGTCAATGCAGAGAACACGCCGATTATCTTTCGCTGGATTCCATGTGTTTCTCTCATAAGATGGTAAGTACATTCTCACTCTTCTATGTATGAGAAATTTAGTTATGAATTCTGTGCGACTTGAATCGATGATGATCTTTGATAGTTCTTTGTTCTCTCCTCAACCATATAAATTATATTATTTTCTGGAACTTTCAGGGCATTTCAAGGGCTTTGCATTAATGAATTTAGTGGCCTTCAATTTGATCATCAGCACTCGTTTGATATACAATCTGGAGAACAGGTGAGTGAAGAACATGAATCCTGCTATTTTGGTCTTTTACGTTATCCCAACAGATGAAACAAAAATAATGTCATCAAGGAGAAAGTAATGTCTGACAGACAAGTTGTTAAAATGAGGGTTGGGCTTTGAATATGTCTTTGTAAATTTAATTCTCCAAACTCTGGGTTCTCTATTGATTATTTGGTTAGATCATTTAAAGGGATTTTGTTATACTTCATGAAAAATCTTTTCTCAGACCAATGTAGGCTCTGAGGCAACCAAGGTTTTACTTCCACTGTGAATTTGTACTAAGATCTACAGCCAACAACTTGAGTTTAATTCATCCGGTTGAAACATCTACTTTATTTGATCATTACTATGGGAAATTGCCATTGCATGCTGCTGAAAATTTTGATTGTCAACTAGTGGTACCAAAGTACTGGGATCGAGTTTGCACTGTAGATAGCATTTAGTTATAATCATCATTATTCCTAGGGATTGAAGGCCACTCAGATCGAGGCTTCCAAGTCAAAATCATACACGTCGCATAATTTTTGAAAGACCTCAGTCAATTCCAAATTAAATATATACATATATATATATATTGTCTATGCCTGCTGAGACATTTTTCAGCAAGGCAGAGATTGTCTGATTATTTGGTTGTGTTTCAATAGGAATATTTGATTCTGATGTTAATTGATTTTAACCTATATCTTATTTTATTATTTTTACAGGCACTTGAGCGGCTCTCTTTTGGAGGAAGTCGCATCAGTGATACAGTGATGGCTCAAAGTAGAATACTGTTGTTTTGGTACTACACCACTTATCTTCTCCTCGAGAAAAATAAGCCTAAATACCAGCAGCTTGAGCCGCTGCCTCTTGATCAAATCAAACCACAGCTTCATCTTGAGCTTCTTGATAGTGATTCGGTAAAACCAAACCAGCAACCTGAACCGCCGCTTCCCATGCAAGACCAAGGTAAACCTAGTGAGCGGTTTGAATCTCCTGCCCTTGACCAACTTAAACCATTTATCCTAGAAGGTTTGTAATTATACTTGGGCATTGATGTTGATGATATAAAGATTGTGCCACTTTTTATTGATTTATCTCATACAGGTGCTTAATCTGGAGGAGATGCCTATGCAATAAAGGAAGCCCCCTTGCTATTCTGAGTCAAATGAGCTATTTTAGAAAAACATGATGGTGTAGTAATATTGATGGCTATTGTATGTATAATGTATCTATAAAACTCATTAGCTTAGAAATCCTTTCTGATGGGCGCTACATGTTATGGATGATTTGCTAAGGCTAAGGCATAAATATAATAAATTAAGGATGAGTTTCAACATCATTGTGCTTTTTTATGGTATTTGTTTTCCCACAAAAAAAATAATAATAATAATATAAAAAAAAATCTGCAATAGAAAAGAATTATTATCTGCAGTTTTTTTTTTTTTAAATATATTTTTACATTGCAAGTGAAATGAAGAGTTTTCTCTCGCAATGCATTGAAGTGCAAGCAAAAAAATTTATATTTTGTTGTTTTTGGTATTTTATTTGTTGGTCAATGGGTTTACCATAGATGTTTTTTGGTTGAGGGTTGCTAGACAGTAAATTTTTTGGTGATCATTGTTTAACATATAACATTTTGATATTATAATATAATGTACTAAAATGTAATATTGATAGGATTAAAATAACACCATTTGTTTGAAATGGTTTTACATGCTACATATAATTGTCTCGTAGATAAGAAAATTTTTAGACGTTCGTCGAACATTACATGGTATTAATTTCCTGTTTTCCCGAATCATCAATTATAACCCTAAACAAATGAAAAAATTATTATAAAAATTAATAATTATATTCAAGTTGAATATCATCATGTGGAGAAGTTATTGGTTGGTCCTAGGCATAGTAGGTGGTGTCGTAAGAGTGTTGTGATTGGTGGAGGACGTGAGATTTATGATTTTGTGTTAAATAATTGAGGAATAGTAGGGATATGATGTATTGTGATTGGTGCGGAGTATTGTTACATGATGCCCCAAGAGTACTAACTAATTTTTCTAGAGTAATGTTAGAGATCACATATTTATACACATAAATTCACATAGCTGAGTCCCAAATCTACGTGAGACATTTATTAAAACAGCAATGTTAGATATCATGAAAAGTCTTTCATGAAAATCATCATGAAAGATTTGTGACCTTTGGATTACACTTAGAATAAAGCACTACACAAATCTAAGAGTCACAAATCTTTCATGATCATTTTCATGAAAAGTCTTTCATGATCCTAACATTTCTCTTATTAAAATTTTTAGAGTTTCTAACATTACTCTTTTTCATATATACAACTATTAATTTGTAATAAATTTCACATCTTAAATATTTTTTACACTCATTTTTATTTTGATATTTTCATTAGAGGTTAAAATATATATATATATATATATATGTATAGCTATAGCGAAGCGAAGCGGTTTCAAATGTGAATTATAAATTTTAAAGTTTAATCAGTGATTAACAGATAAAACGGTACGAATTAATGTGAATCGGGATAATTTTAGCGAATTGAACGATATTTTACACAACTCTAACTGTCCTCATTGTGGATAGAATTATAAATACGTTTGAGAGTGTCAAACATTTTCTAATTTTTTCATCACGCGACGAAATTCTGCAGGCTTGTGGACTATATTTTGGAGAGTCAAATTAAAATTTTATGAGCATGAATATATATTAAAAGAAAATCAAAAGATTTTCTAATTTTATCTATGCTGATTTATTTAAGAATATTCTGTCTATAAATTCAAATTCAAAATTTGTTTGATTAAAGGTTGAAGCGTTCAAACACTTGAGTGATTCTACTTATACCACTATTTTACATCTTTACACCTTTTATATGAGATTTTCTTCTTTTTTTTTCCCCTCAATTTTACCTATGTGTAAAATTACCTTTAAGGACAAAATATTAAAATTAAATATATTTTATTATCTCCTTACAACCCTTAGTCTTCAATCCCTATACCTCTTATTCCTTTCTCAATTTTTTTTTTCTCTCTTACACATCTCTTTTCAAAAAGTAAGAATCATAGTATTTTGATCATAGAAGAAAGCAATAGATGAAAAAACGGTGATAAAAAACCATCAAAAAATGAAATAGTGAGTTTTTTTTTTATTTGTTTGGTAGGTTTTTGTTTCGTTTTTCTGAACTATTCTTCGACTTTTGTTTCGTGTTTTAAAATCAAACAAAATAAAATAGTTCAGTATCACATTGCCGAATAAAAAATATATGACTGGTATCCAATTGCCGAATAAAAGATACATTTCTAGTAGCTAATTGTTGAATTTTTTTTAATTGGGTAAATTATGCAAATGGTCCCTGCAGTTTACACGATGTGTCAATTTGGTCTTTGTTGTTTCAATTTGCTCGATTTTATCCCTTAATTTAACGGATTGTGTCATTTTAGTCCAATAAATAACCGTTGTTAAGTTTGGTAGATGAAAAGTCTACACCATGTGTCAATTTGATCTATGTAGTTTACACAATGTGTCAATTTGGTCTCTGTTATTTAAAATTTGCTCAATTTTGATAGGCACTAAATTGACACATTATGTAAACTATAGAAACCAAATTGACACATAGTTTGACTTTCTGTCCACCAAATTTAACAACCATTATTTATTAAATTAAAATAACACAATCCGTTAAATTAAGGGATAAAGTCGAGCAAATTGAAACAACATAGACCAAATTGACACATCGTATAAACTATGAGGACTATTTGTATAATTTAGCATTTTTAATTTGTTTGGTTGCTCATTACCTTGTATTTTCAGTTTTATTTTTTTTTTTTTATAGTTTTTGCTTGAAAGAATTATACTTCTACTCATTGCAACAATGCAAGTATTGTATTATTAGAGGACTCCAGTCATGAATTCATTACAAACGAGGTTTGTTAAGGGTTTTTTTTTTTTATGAATACGATTTTTTTACAAACAACAATATATTATTGGGAAAAAATAGTTTGTCAGGTAACATGGCACTTGATTAATTCAAATTCATTAGCATTGTATTACCAAACAAGCCTGACACAATTTAAAAATCATTGTTTAGAAGCAAATGGCTCTGTAAATGTATAGCAACAAAACATCAGGGAAATCTATTTTTTCCGGCAACATAACACCAGAAGAATGTAAATTGTTTAGCACTGTATGACGGAACAGGCACTACGCTATGGACTCCATTCACTGTCTTCACTGTATCTTTCTCTTTCCCTAGATACGTCTTTCTCTGTTCCCTTATTTTTTCTCCGAAAACTTTTAGTGTAAAGAGATGAAAGGGTTTTGAAGAGTTTCACTTTAAAATTAGTTTTGATAATATAATAGGGGTAATGAGAATCATATTTTTTTTTTAGTGGTATAATGAGATGGAGGATGCAAAGAGGTAAAGTAGTGGTGCAAGTAGAATCACTCCAAACACTTGGGAGCTTCTATTTGCACACATTACTTCCCCTCCTTCCACACACTTAATGATATTTTTTTATTACATTTTTGTCCTAAAATAAAATTACCAAAATATCCCTTTCTTTTTCAACCAAAACCCTAACCCTAACCATCCCCACCGCTGGCAACCATCCCCTTCGTTGCCTCCTCCACCAGCCCCCCTCTTCTGGAATCGAAGCCTCTCCGCATCCCATCGTTCGTCACTCACACGCCACATCTCTCTTTTCTCTCATCAAAACCCCCTTCCTATCATCTACAATTCTCTCTCTCTTTGTAGCTACCAAGTGAATTGCCGCTGCCTCCACTTTCTATCCCCTTCGAACCAAACACATTGATTTGGAAGTATAGCGTTGAACCAATGTGTTTTGTTCTGATGTTGAAGGTCGAACCAATGTGTTTTGTTCGGATGTTGATGGTCGAATTGATGTGTGATTTTCGATCCTGGTTTAACGAACGACAGGTATATCGCAATGGTGGGTTGTCGCTGCGATGGTGGCAGTAGCAGGGGCGAGAGGTGGTCGGCAAAGGGGTTGGACGGGTGTGTAGGCTGCGATAGTAAGTAGAGGAAACAATGAGGTGATGACTGGAAGCGGCGACTGCGAAAGAAGCCATGATGTTGCCAACGATGGCTGCAGTGGGTGGTGACTGGTTTAGGGTTAGGGTTTGGAGAATGAAAAAGGTAAGGGAAGGTGGGTAGATTAAGTGTGTAGAAAAGTTGTGTGTGTATGCTTTAGATATGGAGGTATAATTGGAATAATAGTGTATGTTGACGTGTACAAGCCCACAAAGGCCATGAATCACTATAAACAACCCAAGCCCATCACTTGGAGCCCAATACATAACCCAGCTGGTGAGGTCCAGAACAGTTGGAATCCAACATGGCATAAAGAGCCAATGACATTCAAACACATGGCAGGTGAAGGACGAGCCACATCAGCAGACAAAGATCTGCAAAGTTATTGCCACTGCACATCACCATTAATGCAGCCCATCACAGCATTTATTACGACAACACTTCTCCGTCAGAACAGGACCCCCTTATCCTGAACAAGGTAAGCTACAACATAGACTTTCGGCAAGGAGGGTAGGTCGGAAGTGACAGCGAAATGATTACCAAAAGATATAAGCAAATGTTGAAGACAAGAAGAAGGTTAAGCGTTCTATCTCTAAACTCTCCTTACACTCTACTTCTCCTTCTAACTTGCTCGTCGGAGGGTTCACTGGGGGACTACCCCGTTCCTCGTTGGACTTGTTTGCAGGTAATCCGGTGGGCTTGATCAACTGGACGTGGACGCTGAAGAGCTTAGACTTGTCTGACCCATTCACTTGGACAAACTGTATCATCAGTTGGCGCCATCTGTGGGAAAGTATTTGCTCCGCGTGCCAGTTGTGCTCATTGTCGCCGAAGACCCAATCCCAACAACCTTTTCCTCCTACCCATCAAAGTGTATGGTCACGACTAGATCCATAGCTTCTCATAATAATGCTGCCGACCATCAGGTCGACCTCCCCATCTAAACAACCCACCGCAGTATTTCATCGAGCTTACCAATAGCATTAACCGCATGGCCGAACAAAACCAGGCCCTGATAAATGCTTTACTCCAAAGAAACCTTCTAATGCCTTCGCTACCACCTCCAGATATTCCACCCAACCAAGAAAGAGCCCCGAGCCATACTGTTCCGCAACCCTATCCACCCAACTTGGAAGGTTTGCAACCTCCTCCTCCGCATATAAATCTACCACCTCCACCCCCACGCCCGTCGGTCGTAGTACCAGCCCCTGAAGGGGAAGCCAGCAGTGTCTAGCCCCCATTGACTGACCATGGTGACAACATTCCCCTCTTGGACGCTGAACTCCAAGCAATGAAGCTCCAACTCCAAGGGGTCATGCAGAACATTCAGCATAAACCCTCCACCACGGCAAACTCACAATTTGTTGCCTCTATCCGAGACAAACCTCTGCCCGCCAAGTTCAAGATGCCCACCATTGACTCTTTTGACGATACGACAGACCCAGTCGACCATCTGGAGACCTACCAAACCCTCATGATCCTCCATGCCTTCCCTGAAGAGATCATGTGTCGGGCCTTTCCTGTGACATTGAAAAGGTCAGCTTGACTGTGGTTCAGTCAGTTACCAGCAGACTCTATCTCCACTTTCCAGCACCTCAACGACTCCTTCCTTAGCCATTTCATTGGAGCCCAACGCCAACGCCGCCCGGCAACCTAACTCCTCAACATCCGTCAGACCGAGGGGGAGTCGCTGCGCAGTTTCGTGACCCGCTTCAACACCGAAGCCCTGCAAGTAGTGAAAACGATGACAAGGTCATCCTTACGGCTTTCATGGCCGGGCTACGATCATCCGATTTCCTCTTTTCCCTCTCCAAAAACCCCCCGACCTCCATGGTAGCCCTACTCTCCAAAGCCCAGAAATACATGAATGCTGAAGATTCACTAGCCGCTCGGCAGGATCCAATAGTTAAAAACCCGACCTCCAGGGAAAAGAGAAAAGACTCAGAACCCAGAAACACCCAGTATAATAACCAAACACCCCACTATACTGCATCTCATACGATCAAGACCACGATCACCGGCTTGGCCGGTTCGAAGCAGACACCCCCTTAAGTCTCCCATGGAACAAGTCCTCAACCAGATCCAACGGGACTACCCCCTCAAATGGCCCCTACCCTCACGGACCCCTTTCAATCGGAAAGACCAATCCAAATATTGTCCTTTCCACCAAGACCATGGCTATAACACTGATGACTGTGTCAACCTCAAGGATCAGGTCGAGACCCTGATACGTTAGGGACGTCTCAGCCGCTTCACGGACACCCGCCCACAGCAGAGGCAAAGAACCAAGCCCCTTAAAAACAACCGCCAACGCACCCCACTCCGGTAGCCTGCTCAACCTAATCAAGGTCATGATCGCCCTCCACAACAGCCTCAGCCGCCAGGTAATCCCCCTCTGCCAGTTGGCGAAATCCAAGTCATTTTAGGTGGCCTTGCTTGTAGAGGGCCATCCCGCTCGATTCAGAGGGTAGAACTCAGAAAAATAAGGCAAGACTCAGACAAAGCAGTTGCCACGGTAGACCGATCCTCCAAACAGCTTAAGCAATGGACAGAGCCCATCACCTTCACGGACGCCAACTGTATAGGTATCCGTTATCCTCATGATGACCCCCTCGTCATTTCTACCCTCCTCTCCACCTATAAGGTCAGACGGGTTCTCATCGACAATGGTAGTTCTTCAGATATCATCTTCCTCAACTGTTTCCGTCAGCTCAAGATCGGGGAGGAAAGTCTGTCGCCCCTCCAAACCCCTTTGGTCAGTTTCATTGGCGACCGGGTGACCTCCATCGGCTTCATCGATCTCCCCATTACCATCGGTGAATGCCCACGGCAGACTACAACGTTGCTCACTTTCCTTGTGGTCGACTGTCCCTCTGCCTACAACATCATCCTTGGTCGCACCGCCCTCAATGCTTTCCAAGCTATCACTTCAACCTACCACCTCGCCATAAAGTTCCCTACCAACCTAGGCATCGGGACAGTAAAGGGGGAGCAGACCGTAGCCAGGGAATGTTATGTCGCCTCTCTCAAGGAAGTCAAGCTAAAGGAGGCCGTGATAATAGAAGGAATTGATGTACGAGATGAGGACGAGCTGGTCAGAGGGGAACCGGTGGAGGAGCTCGCTAAGATTCTTATCGATCCCACCAATCTAATGAAAACGACCAAGATCGGCAGCCAACTATCCCCCTAAGCAAAGGCCGACCTTACTACCCTTCTGACCGAGCATAACGATGTATTTGCCTAGACTCACTTAGACATGCCAGGCATTGACCCCTCTTTCATAACCCACCGCCTCAGCATTGAACCTCATTTCCGACCTTACCGCCAGAAGCAGCGCATCTTTCATCCGGAGCGCAATACTCTTATAGCCGCAGAGGTTGACAAACTCCTTGAGGCCCAATTCATCAAGAATGTGGACTACCCTAAATGGTTGTCAAACGTGGTTCTGGTCCGCAAGAATAATGGCAAATGACGACTCTGTGTCGATTACTCTGACCTAAACCGAGCTTACCCCAAAGATAGCTATCCTCTTCCCCGCATAGATCTGCTGGTCGACGCCACGGCCGGTCATCAAATGCTCAGCTTCATGGATGCTTTCTCTGGTTACAACCAAATCCTGATGCACCCATCCGATCGGGAGCATACATCATTTATTATTGACCGAGGTACCTACCACTACCATGTGATGTCATTCACATTGAAGAACGCTGGGGCCACCTACCAACGGTTGTTCAATGCCGTTTTCCATCACCAGATAGGTCGGAATATAGAAGTATATGTCGACGACATGCTGGTCAAGAGCAAACTCTCCACCGATCATCTGACCGACCTTCGAGAAACCTTCGCCACCCTACGCAAGTACCAAATGAAGCTCAACCCTGAGAAGTGCGCCTTCGGCGTAGGATCTGGGAAGTTTTGGGATTTTATGGTCAGTCAGCGGGGCATTGAAGCTAACCCTGAAAAGATCAAGGCCTTGATCGAGATGTAGTCACCCAGAACGGTTAAGGAGGTCCAAAGACTAACTGGCCGAGTTGCAGCCCTCAACCGCTTCATTTCCCACGCAACAGATAAGTGCCTACCATTCTTCAAAGTTCTTCGGCAAACTTTTGAATGGATGGCTGAATCCGAAGAGGCTTTTCAACAGTTGAAGCAGTGCATGGCCAATCCCCCCCTCTTTTCACAAGCAATCACGGGCAAGTCCCTCTTCCTCTATTTAGCCGTATCAAGCACCGCTGTTAGTGCAGCTCTTATTAAGGAAGACGACTCTGTCCAACGACCGGTCTACTACATCAGTCGGGCCCTTAGGGGAGCGGAGCAGAACTACCCACTATTAGAAAAATTATCCTTGGCTTTGGTCACCGCCTCCAGACGACTCCGTCCTTACTTCCAAGCCCACTCCATAGTGGTCCTCACCGACCAACCCTTGAAGAAGGTCATGCAGCAACCAGAACTTTCCGGCAGACTCATGCAATGGTCAGTGGAACTCAGCCAGTTTAACATCTCTTACCGGCCTCGAACAGCAATTAAGGGGCAAACTATCGCCGATTTCATCTTGGAATTCACTAATCCTACCCCAACCACTGCCTCGACACCCCCACCAGCTCCCATCAAACCAGAAGATCCTCATTCTTGGACTCTCAACCAGAAGGTAGTGGGGCTGGCCTCATCCTCACCACCCCTGAGGGTGGTTATTTCAAATGCACCCTTCGTTTCCTGTTTGAGGCCAATAACAATGAGGATGAATATGAGGCATTGATTGCAGTTCTTCACCTAGCCAGGGATATTGGTGTCAGCCACATCCGAGTGTTCAGCGACTCCCAACTCATCGTCGAACAGATCACGGGAGAATTCGATGCCAAGGAGGACACAATGCGGATTTATAGGGATATTGCACGTCCCCTTCTTCGCCTCTTCAATTCCTTCCACATCAAGCACATTCTTGGGCAGAAAACTCTAAGGCGGATGAGATGGCTCAGTTGGCTTCCGCAAACCAGGCCGACCTCAGCCGTGGTGTCCGCCTAGAATACCTATCCCACCCTGCCATTTGTCCCGACCAGCACGAAATATAATTCCTCCAAAATGAGCCCATCCCTTGGGCATCGGACATCTTTCTATTTCTGACAATAGGGGAATTGCCAGACGACCAACAGCAAGCCACCAAAGTCAGGGCCCGGTCGTCCAATTACATTCTCGTCAGCGGTATTTTGTACAAATGCGGTTTCTCACGCCCCTATCTGTAGTGCCTCAATTCGACTTAAGCAACTTATGTGATGCAAGAAATTCATGAGGGTATCTGTGGCAATCACTCAGGCGGCAAGTCCCTAGCCCACAAGATACTTCGCACTGGATATTTCTGGCCTACTCTCAACCAAAATGCGGCTGACTTCGTGCTCAAGTGTGATAAGTGTCAGCGTTTTGCCAATATCCTCCATGCTCCTCCTACTGAATTGATCACACTTTGCAGCCCCTACCCGTTCACCAAATGGGGGATCAACCTAGTTGGCCCTTTACCCACCGGCCGAGGCCAGACCAAATTTGTCATTGTTGCCATTGATTATTTTACTAAGTGGGTAGAGGCAGAACCCCTTGCCACCATTACCTAGTGGAACACAACCAAGTTCATCTGGTAGTTGATCGTTTGCAGATTTGGCATTCCCCAGGCCATTGTTTCCGACAAGGGTAAACAATTCGACAACGCCAAGTACAGGAAGTTCTGTGCAGACCTCCAAATTCAACCATGTTTTTCTTCCCCCGGTCATCCCTAAGCCAATGGCCAAGTTGAGGTCACCAACCGTTCTCTTCTGAAGATCATCAAAACCAAGCTAGAAGCTGCTAAGGGGCTTTGGGCTGAGGAACTACCAAATGTACTCTGGGCTTACCGAACTACAGCTCGGACTCCCACTAGGGAAACTCTTTTCCGCTTAACATACGGCGCTGAGGCGGTTATTCCGGTAGAAGTCGGTCTGCCTACCTCTAGAGTTTTACATCCGGATCCAGCACTAACGGAAGAGCTCCGTCGGGCAGACCTGGACCTAATTGAAGAACTCAGAGAAACCACTGCTGTCAGATTGGCCTTATACCAACAGAAAATGAGAACACACTACAACTGTAAAGTCCGACCAAGGGAGTTCGCTGTAGGGGACCTTGTCTTAAGAGAAGCAACCCTTGCCACCAAAAATCCGACTGAGGGTAAACTGGCGGCCAAATAGGAGGGACCTTACGTTGTGAAAGCCCGACCACGTCCGGGCACTTACCGACTTCAGGACGTGGAAGGTCGAGATCTCCCCCACCCCTGGAACGCTGAACACCTGAAGCGCTACTTTTAATAAGTTCCTACTGTTGTATTGCTCAGTTGTTGTATTTTCTTTTTGTTACATAATGTAAACTTGGATAGACTGGATTACATTGTCCATGACAACAATTCTATACCTTAGCTATCTATGTGTTGTCTCAATAACATTCTCATTTGCAGCACTTATTACAAGTCTCAGCCAGACCGAGCATCACTCCATAAGCCTCGGCCAGTCCGACCGTCAAAAGCCTTAGCTAGACTGAGCACTAAAAGAGCCTCAGCCAGACTGAGCACTAAAAGCCTCAGCCAGACTGAGTACCAGAAGCCTCGGCCAGACCGAGCACTAAGAGCCTCTGCCAGACCGAGCATGAAGCACTCGGCTTGCCTAACAAGTCTTAGCCAGACCGAGCGCCACAGTTTTAGGGTCCGACTCATTTACC
This sequence comes from Camellia lanceoleosa, assembly GCA_025200525.1. NCBI lineage: Eukaryota > Viridiplantae > Streptophyta > Magnoliopsida > Ericales > Theaceae > Camellia > Camellia lanceoleosa. The sequence goes on along the minus strand of CM045763.1, from coordinate 31,883,989 downwards.
TACAGTGTCAGTAAATCATAGCTTTGCCCCAAATAAGCACGCATGCAGGGCTCGGTCAAGGCCACCCATGCAAATTTCATACGTGTGGAATTAGTAGACACACTTAGGCACAATTCCAACTCCAAATCTTTACACCACTCTTTGCCTCAATCGAATTCCAAAGACGTTCTTACACATCTTCTTTACAAGTCAGGTTATTTTCTTCTCAATCAAGTTCAAGTTCAATTCCACTAACCTACTTGAACAGTGTGGCAAACACAAACTGGTAATTTTACTACAAGTTCAACTTCATTCTGCATTATTACAAGTTCAACTTCACTCTGCATTATTACAAGTTCAACTTCACTCTGCATTGTCACAAGTTCAATTTCGCTCTGCATCAAGGAGTCCCTAACTTTACTTTGCACTCAGTTTTTATTACAATCTCAATCCCACTCTGTCTTGAGGAATTCCTAAATTCAATTTTTATCACAAGTTCTTATCACAAGTTTTCATCCATTTCAGACTCACAAGCAAAAACAGTCGAATGCAAAACACAACTGAAATTTTATTTATTCACAACTTTGTACATAAGTTCATTACAGCAATTCAAAAAAAAAAAAAAAACCAAAAAACCAAAAAAAAAAAAAAAAGAAAAGAAACAAAACAAAACAAAACAAAAACAATGTCTGTGCAAAGTCTTCTTCTTCTTCTTCTCCAGTTACTCCTTCTCACTGGAGATGAGGTCTTCTTCTTCAATACCCTCATCCAGGGGGGTTTGGGCCACATCGTCCGCACCAATTGTTACACTACTAAGGTCTAAGTCTGGAAACAGTTCTTCAGCTCTACGTTTGAACATCTTCCAGCCACTGTCCCAAAACTTAGCCATTTCGTGTTTATAGAAGTTTGACTGCTGGAAGCTCCCAATAACTTCTGCTTCAGTTCTGCCTCCAGCAATTGTCCTCGATGGGCCCGTGTAGACACCCCATTTTTGACCAACTTTAAGACTCAGACGTCACCGATTGAGCGCTTGGTGATGTTGCATACTGTGCTCGTTCAGAAGTCTCAGAGTCGTGGCCGCGCGCCCTGCCTCCCAAGCCGAACTCTTTTCGTGCCTTGTCTCGGTTTGCGAACTGGACTCGGTTTCTCTGCTTTTCTTTCCGAGGGAAGGGAGTGGTCCCAGAGACTATCTCCAGTGGCGTGAGCTACTTTTTGTGGTCAGAGGCCATTTTGCCCTTGCTGAGTCAAGTAGGCCGTGTGCCTCGGTTCGACCGCCCAACCATCTCCGATTTCTCCGGTTTTTGGCATGCATCTCATTTACTCCCATTTAAGGGACACTGGGGCTCGAAACCCACTTCGCGAACACCACTTAGGTGCCGGCCCATTTTCGGATCGAACCACGCGGTTTTGGCCCCGAGCATTCATTTTGCATCGATGTCTGTTCATTTTTGGCAGACACCTCTGTTTGGTCCTTCCGAGGGACACTGGGGTCTCCGAGACCCACTTCGCAGCCGAACACCACTTCCGGTGCCCGGTAGCCCATTTTCGGGATCCCGAACCACGCGGTTTTGGCCCCGAGCATTCATTTTGCATCGATGTCTGTTCATTTTTGGCAGACACCTCTGTTTGGTCCTTCCGAGGGACACTGGGGTCTCTGATACCCACTTCGTGGCCGAACGCCACTTTCAGTGCTCATAGCCCATTTTTCGGGACCCCGAACTTCGCGGTTTTGGCCCCGAGCTTTCATTTCGCATCCGTTTTCTCCGGTTTTTGGCAAAGACCTCTGTTTAGTCCTTCCGAGGGACACTGGGGTCTCTGATACCCACTTCGCAGCCGAACACCACTTCCGGTGCGTCGACCCATTTTCGGGACCCCGCGCGGTTTTGGTCCCCGAGCTTTCGTTTTGCATCGGTTTTTGTTCAATTTTGGCAGGTACCTCTGTTTCATCATTCCGAGGAACACTGCGGTCTCAGATGCCCACTTCGCGGCCGAACAAAATCTTTTGTTTTTGCCCTCAAAATATCTAGATATTTTGCCCTCAAAATATCTAGATATTTGGAGTTAGATATTTTGACTCTTTTTGGCCATAAAACCAGCAGCTAGCAGCTGGGGGGAGGGTTACAAAAAATTTCTTGAAGAGCTCCTCTTCCAATTCCTTCATTTCCATAGCCAAAATTCCAAGGACAACTTCAAGTCTTGGCCAATTCCTTCATCAACCCTTAGCTCCATCATCCACAACACCATTCCAGCAGCAAAGGGATGATTTTCAGTGGTCAAGGATCAACAAATTCCAGCTAAGAAGTTGCAACAATCGGATCTTCAAGGGTAAGTTCCCAAATCCATCTTTTGTACCATTTTCTTGCTTCATATTTTTACCCTATTTCCTTTTTTTTTGGGGATCCGACCCCTACTGGTTTTAGGCTTATTTTGAGCCCCTCTACAACTTTGTAGAAGGGCTCAACTTCATTTGGTATCTCCATGATACACTTCCTTCAATATCCATCTTGTATGTCACCAATTTGCATGCTAGTTTTAGCCTATTTGCATTTGTTTTTGGGGCTCCGACCCCTACTGATTTTGTGCTTATTTTGATCCCCTCTACAACATTGTAGAAGGGCTCAACCTCATTTGGCCATTCTATATACCACATCTCTTGGAAATTCACTTTAGGCCCTAATTCTTGCATGCTTTGTTAGGCTTACTTGGCTCCGGATTTCAGCCTTCATCAGGCTTAGAAATAGCCTTGTTTTTGTCTCCTTTTCATGTTATGTTGAGGGCCTTAAGCCATTTGGTGTATATTTTTGGTACTTCCTTTGAAATCCATCAAATTTACCGTATTCTTGCATGTTTTGTAGCCTCTTGTGCTTTTGGTTTTGGCCTTTGGTCAGAACTTAAAGGGGTCTTATTTTGACCCCCTTTACATGTTTCATGAAGAAAAGTTTGCTGTTTGGTGCATGGTTTGGCAAGTCTCATGATATAGCCTATTTTGAGCCTATTTTGCATGGAATTTCTAGCATGTTTTTATTCTGATTTTGGGGTTTCCATAAACTGAATATGTGCATATTTTTGGCCCTTCTTTAAAGTTGTAGAACTGAGTTTTTGGGTTTGAGCATTGTAGATATCACTTGCTTTGTAATTCCTCTCTTTTACCGTATTTTTGCATGCTAATGTTGCCATATCTGTGCTATTAATTTGGCCATGTTTTGTACTGAAAAAATGCCATATTTGGGACTGCCTTGCTACTGCTTTTGCTTTCATGAGTGGATTTTGTCTGTTTAGCATAGCCAGAGGCCATTTAGCACTTAGAATTGCATTTCGGGATGATTTCATGCATTGATTGTCATTTCGTATCATTTCGGGCTGTTTTCCCTTTATTTAGTGGCTGAAATTTGGTTTGCATGCTTGCATATCATTTCCCATGTCATTTTATGCCTTAATGCATTGCCTCGGTTTGCGTGCTGTAAGCACGCACTTCGAGGCACTGCTTTCATTCATCGGCATCCCATGTGAGTGTGGCTGAGGCCCTCTCATGTTGGTATAAGCCCAATCTGCATTTTCCATGTTATGGCATTGTGTATGCCTTCGCCTCGGTTTATGCGTGCAGCGCAAGATTTCGAGCGCATCTTTTTATCCGACGGCAATTTATGTGAGTGTGGTTGAGGCCCTCTCATGTTGGCGTAAGCCCAATTTGCATTTTCATGCTTGTATGCCATTGCCTCGGTTTGCGTCTGCAGCACGATTTCGAGGCACTTCTTTTTTTATCCGACGGCCTCCTATGTGAGTGAGCTGAGGCTCTCCCATGTTGGTGTAAGCCCATCGCGGCATTCCGTGTGCCATTTCATTCCATTTTGTCATCGCCTCGGTTTACGTGCCTGTGTGCACGCATTTCGAGGCACTTCGATTTTATCCGATTTGCATTTTGTCATCGCCTCGGTTTGCGTGTCTGTGGGCGCGCATTTCGAGGCACTTCGGTTTTACCCGATTTGCATTGCACATCATCGCCTCGGTTTGCGTGTCCGTGTGCACGCATTTCGAGGCACTTCGGTTTTATCCGATTTTGCATTGCACTCATCATTGTCTCGGTTTGCGTGCCCGCATGCACGCATTTCGAGGCATCTCATTTTCATAGCATTGCGCATGCTAGGTTGTATATTAGTTGCATTTCATGCATATCATGCATATTGCACGAGAAACGAGGCGCGTTTTGTACTTCGAGTAACGGAACGGGTCTCAATTCCCAAGTCACCGACACTCCAGATTACCCATGATGGAGTTAGGTTTTGTTGTCGCATTCATATGCATTCATCCTATATTGAGTTGTGCAATTCGGCTCCTCGGCCATCATGCATCGATGTGCGTGATTGGTGGCACGAGGATCGAGGCATGCATATATTTGTGAAATACATTGCTGTGCCCCTTTCCTGTTCTCTGTTGCAGCATAAATCAAGAATCAGCAAATTTTCGGGACTTGGCACGCATTTCGAGAGAAGTGCAAACAGAGGCTAATCGGGGCATCCCAGTGGATTTCCGCGCCAAGCAGCCTAACATACACTATTCAGCAGAAGCGAGGCAGTCCCCGGCTTGCACGCCAATTTATCGCTTTCCCTAGTTTAATTTGATAATTAATTAGGAATTTGTACATTTATTCGGACTGTACCATTGGGACTGTATATTTATTCGGACCCTCTGTGCGAGGGCATAATTGTAATAAGTGTGTGTGAGTGTGATGTATGTCTTCCAACCCCCATTTCTTTCTCCCTTTTATTTATCCGCTTACAATGGTTAGATATAGGGCATATTTCAATTAGCATACAGTATGACAGCATGTTTGCATCATTCATCTGTTTTGCACGCACCGGGCTCGGCGCATCATACAAACTGCATCTGTATTTCAATTCCAAGTTGAGTACTTGTTAGTTGTAGCATTTCATATGCCATGTTTAGAATAGCCGAGCCTGCTATAGTTGCATTTTTGCATGTGTTGCATTAGGCAATTCTGTATACTTAGGATCATGCATGGATTTCTAATCAGTTTTCTGTTTTGGCTGGGAGTACTCGGTGAGTTTTATGCTTTAGCATCCTTGCATGCGTGTGAGTGTTGCCATGATAGCATGCTTACCATGAGGCTAACTGCTTATGTGATATAACTGCCTTGAATGCCTGTGGGTGGAGGTTGAGTTATCTGAATTGGGACAATACATTGACTGTTTGTTTTAAGCCCACTAGATAGTGGCAGAATCATTGTTTTCGAAGCCCACCCGAGGGTGGCAACCAAGATTTTAGCCTACTGCGGTAGCACCATCACATCATTTTCAAACAAACAAACATGAAATGTTTTGTTCCATCTGACGGCCTAGTCTATACTTGTTTGTCATGAGCATCACATAGTAACCTAGGCTAATAAAGAATAAGAACTCACAATGTTTTCAAAAGCAGATATCATGGTTAGTAGAGGCGGTCTTTGATCGGGCGAGAGGTGCTCACGATGTGACCTTCCTAATCGCACCCAAGTTCCCGAACCAACTTTGGTGATGACGGACACGTGGCCTTTTCTAAGATCGAGTCGGGGTTTCCTAAATTTCCCATTTTAAAATATTTAGGTGGCGACTCGTCATCCGCAAAGCGATCCATGTTTGGCACTTCTTTCAAAAAATCTTTTTCTTCAAAAGCGATTTGGATTTGGACTCTTTGGTTCGAGATTGAGAACTGCAACAAAATCGAGTCCGAGTATGGCGAGGTCCTCCATGGCGTTATTCTGACGCCTCCAGACTCTTGCCTAGCCAAGCTGTTGGCAATCACGACATCAACTGCCATCTGAAATTCAGCAGACCCTTTGAACTGTTCCTTCTTTGTGACACACGACGGGTAAGCCGCCCTTCGAGGTCGCCGCCGCCTCTCTTTGTCCAGCTCCTTCTGCAGGGTCGCCCTTTCAGACGCAGCCCTAGCCCTCTCCTTCTCCAACTCCTTCTTCAGGCTCTCCTTTTCTGCCGTCGCCTTGGCTCTCTCTGCTTCCAACTCCTTTTAAAGCCTCTCCCTCTCCTCCACTACCTTGGCACGTTCGCCCTCCAGCTCCTTCTGCAGATCGCCAATCTTCACATCTGCCTCATCTTTTTGCCTGACCAGCTTTTCATTATTGCTCATTGCCTCTTCATGTCGCTTGACTGTGACTGCGTAGGCTTTTTGGGCCTCATCCAACTTCTTCTGCTCGCCAGCCAGTTGGAACTCAAGCGACACAACCTGGCGGTGTGTGTTCTCCAGCTCCACCTTGACCGCTTGCAGATCAACGTGGGCACTCTCCCAACTTGCACTCTCCTTTTTTAACTTCGCAAGCTGAGCCTTTGCCTCATCTGCCTTGAGTTTGGTAGCCCCCACCTTCCTTAGTAGAGCCCCTGCTAAGGTGGTTACCTCTATTTAAGCGAAGCATAACCCCCTCAGCAGTTCAACCTCGTTGAATCTAGATGCTGAGCGCAAGGCTACCTCTTCTACAATCCCCACCAGGCGGTCTGCCCCTGCCCTAGTTGGGCCTTCTTCTCTCTCCAGCCGCCTAGCCACCGCACGGGCGTGGTAGATCGCTGTGGTCAGACTGACTCCTCCTCCTTGGGGTGTAGGACCCCCCTGGGGCTATTCTTCCCTCCTTGGCCCAGGACCAGTTGCCCCATCTTTTACTTGCCCTTCAGGGGCGACCCTCGCAACCCCTGCAGCGATCGCCGCCACTACTGGAACCACTTCCATGCCCTCTGAGGCGATGTCCACCATTTCTGGGGCAATCACTCTTCCTGGGGTCTCCCCTATTTCCCCCCCTCTACCTCCTTGGCCATACTGGTTTCCTTTACCATCGTCTCCCTACTCCTCTTCTAGGCAGGCTCTTCTTCACTCTGTCTCACTCTCTTCTTCTTCTTCACCACGCCCAATGCCTCCATCTCCTTCAAAGACCTCTCCTTCAAAGGGTCTATTGGGAGCGGTCGTGGCACAAATTCGCCTAAGTCTTTCTCTCCCAAGGGTTTGGGGCGAGGTCGAATCCTCTCCTTTGCAACCGGTTTTGGTGGTCGGTCGGCTGGAACTTTTTGAATTTTTGGCTTTCGCAAGGATGGTCTGATCCTCCGCCTCTTGAGCCCTTCTCCTCGCCTCTAACTCCACTCAGTCAACGTCCCCATCACTCAGCTGTGGACCCAACCCTGCCTCAAACAATGCAGACGGCTGAACGAGCTCGTCTCATTTGGCCTCTTCTTTCTCCCTCCACTCCTTTACCCTCTTCACCCTCTCCTCTGCTGCTGCCCCCAGCTTTGGCTCCATCGACTTTGTGGGCACCTTCCAAATGGTGCGCACTCCAACTCCTCTACTGGCAGACACATAAAACCACCGTAGTCTCCACCCCTTGATCGACAGCTTTCCCCGCCACCGCCTCTTTCCTCTCAGCACTGTAGAGTGACCCAAGTCTCTTACTGCCCTGAGGCCTTGTAGCATGCGAAGAATTTGTCCACTGTCATGGCCGCCCCTTCGGCCAGGCACTTGCACAGGACAGCAGATCTTCCATGCATTGGGCATCAATTGACCCGGCGCCACCTCCAAACGATTTAGGACATCTACTACCACCTGTGGCAGGGGCAGCCTCAGTCCTCCTTTTAATGCCTCCTCATAAAGGGCAAACTGCCCTGGCCTGGCATCGGATGGCCTCTCCATCGACATCGGCAACGACAACTCTCTTTCGGCAGGCACCTGGTATTTTTCGCGAATAGCCTCCAAATCCGCTGCAGTAACCGTTGATTTATCTGCCTTTGTATGCCAGTGATCAGGTTTCGCCTGGTTGATTGGCTTTGGAGCTGCTATCATGGTGGAACCGTAGGATCGTATAATCGACTCCTCTACCCTCTCCATCCTGTATTGCTGCGCTAACTCCACAGCATCATCATCGCCAAGTGGATCTACCCTGACATTCGCAGTTTCTTCTTGGGCCATTTCTAAGGTGTGTCTGCGAATCGCTTCGAAGGTAGGTGCAAGGAAATTGAAAAAGTGTTGCAGATGTGTATTGTGAGCAACAAAGGAATTCACCCTTGGAATATTTTGATTTTTCGTAAACAAGTAGGTGAATCGAATAATGCCAAAAGCCCACGGTTTGCCCGTATTCCAAGGGTCCCAATTAATTTTCGCCAGTTTGACAACTTTTCAAAATCATCCGCCAAAACTGTCTTTTCAACACCCATAATGACCTAACGTTTCATTTCTAATCCAACGCCTAATCTCCCCCCCACGGGATGTTGCCACGTCTACGACCACGATCCACTGTCTCCTCCCCTTACCCTGTATTTTCCACTTCAAATCACCACGTGACACGCCGCCTCTTGAGCCCCACGCCACTCAACCTCATGCTTCGCAGTCGGCTCTCTCTCGCTCGGCCCTCTTCGCGGTCGCCCTTTTCACGGTCGGCACTCCCGCTCGACCAACCCTCATGGTCGCCCATCCTCGTGGTCGACCTTCCCACTCGGCCAACATTTGCGGTCGACCCTCCTCGCGGTCGGCCCTTTCACTCGGTCACCTTGCACGGTCGGACCATCTCCCGATCGGTTCACCTGCTCAATCACCCCCGCCAGTCGACCTCCATATTACCACTCTCTAACATCCTCACCTCCTTCATTATTATTCCCTTCGCTGGACTAAAACTGCACTCGGGAATGGGAGACTACTGACGTGTATAAGCCCACAAAGGCCATGAATCAGTATAAATAACCCAAGCCTATCACTTGGAGCCCAATACATAACCCAGCTGGTGAGGTCCAGAACAGTTGGAATCCAACATGGCATAAAGAGCCAATGACATTCAGACACATGGGAGGTAAAGAACGAACCACATCAGCAGATAAAGATCTGCAAAGTTATTGCCACTGCACATCACCATTAATGCAGCCCATCACAGCATTTATTACAACAACACCTCCCGGTCGGAACAGGACCCCCTTACCCTGAACAAGGTAAGCTACAGCATAAACTTTCAGCGATGAGGGCAGGTTGGTAGGGACAGCGAAATGATTACCAAAGGATATAAGTAAACGTTGAAGACAAGAAGAAGGTTAAGCTTTCTATCTCTAAACTTTCCTTACACTCTACTTCTCCTTCTAACTTGCTCGTCGGAGGGTTCACTGGGGGACTACCCCGTTCCCCGTTGGACTTGTTTGCAGGTAATCCGGTGGGCTTGATCAACTGGACGTGGACGCTGAAGAGCTTGGACTTGTCCAACCCATTCACTTGGACAAATTGTATCATCATATGTAATGAGTAAATTTTATTTTATTTTATTTTATTTTTTTGATGTATGAAATAAGAAGGATGTGTACAAAGAGGAAGTGGTGTGTGCAAATAGAAGCTCCCCAAACACTTTGGCCAAAAGGACATCTTTAAGTTAAATGACCAAATTACCCTCTCTATATATGTGTAACACATGGTAGACATCTTCTTTCTTCTCTCTCTCTTTCTCTCTTCATCTGTGTTCTATTAGGGTTTCGATGGACATCTTCTCCGGCAGACAGAAGAAAAGAACAACCATGGCGATCCCTAACTCGCCGTTTCCAATCCTCCTCCGATCATTCTCATTCTCCTCCATCGCCATCTCCACTACTTCTCCTGTTCTTATTCATTTTAGATCTGTTGATTCTTTAGGCAAATCTCGAACTCGTCCCTATCGATACAGTCTATATGTGTTCATTAGAGATGTTCCAATTATAGAAAGAGAAGATCAGAAAGAGACAATAACTTTGATTCTTTTCTCAATCGATTAAAACGATTCTAGGGTTATTCCTTCTATGGTCAACGCGTTGTTTGTGATTCCTCCTTTCGTTCTTTGAAACCTCACCATTACAGCAACCCCATGAGCCATCGTCATCTCAATTTCTCTCGTTGGATTCCAATTACTCCTCATCTATCATTTTTCAACTATCCATCACCAGATCTTCACAGTACAGATCTCTGAATCATTTGTTTGTGTTTTGTTGATCTATTTTTCTTGTTCTTTGTAGATCAGTGTCGGACAATGGCGTTGATCGGAAGACCCTAGGGTACAATAGATCTATGATCTTTGGTAATAATCATCGTCAACTCCAGTCTCTATTTGGGAGTCTTAGCTTCGTCTGAGAGGGTCATCCGATTAGGAGTTGTAAACGAGGGAAATGAATGGCTTAGTTGAGGACAATCTAAAGGTGGAGGAAGATGGAAAAGGAGATGAAGAAGACGTCATCTCAGGTGTGTGTGTGTGTGTATGTATGTCTCTCTCTCTCTCTCTCTCTCTCTCTCTCTCTCTCTCTCTGTGTATATATCACTTACTCATCAAATCTGAGAGTGAGTGACATAGTGTAGTGGTGATCTCAAACACATACACACTGATTTGTGATCTCAAACACACACACACACATATTAGATCTGAATTATGATTATGATTTTCATTTTCATTTTCATTATGATTATGCTTTTGATTTTCATATGAAGATTGAACAAATCTATTCAAAAAGGCTTAAATCTGTTCAAAAAGCTCAGGTCTTGTTCCTCTCCATTTTCCATGGGTTTCTGATCCAGATTTGTTGAATTCAACAAATCAATTTCTTTTTTGTTGAACAGATTGAATTTTTTTTGGATGATTGTTGTTATTGTTGTTGTTGTTGATGTTGATGATGATTGTTGTTGTTGTTGATGATGATAAACAAATAAAGATAAAAAATTAAACGTATAGAATTTGAATAGATAATAAATTTGGATAGATAGAATTTTATTTAGGCAAATATTCAAACAGATAAAGGAAATTTGAATTAAAAAGATAAAAAATTAAACAAATGGAAAAAAATTAAATGGATAGGAAAAATTTAAATAGATAGGGAAATATTTTGAACAAATAGTCAACGAAAGTCAACAAATAAAAAAAATTAATAGATAAATTAAGGGGTAAAATTAGAAACAAAATGACTTCTCACCAAATTATTTCACAAAGAGTGAATCTCTCACTAATAAAAAATATCTACTAAACCTAGCTTTCGTTTAGTATGTGGGTTTGAGAGGCTTTTTTTTGGCTATTTTAGCGTTAAAAAGACAAAATAGATTAAAAAGTCTATAAGATAAAATAAAATGTGACATTCAAATCATAATTATTTGATAAACTCAAAAAAGTCAAAAAATTCATCCAAAATGAGATTTTTTAGTCTCATGCTAAAAAAACCAAAAAGTCAACCTTGATCTCAAACAAAGCCTAACGAGTTATGTTAACGATTCCAAATAAATTATCAAATTTTTTACCAAATCTCTCACATGGATGTGAGAACCACACACATGCGATTTGTGTGGGTCCCACATCCATGCGAGAGGTTTGATAAAAAATTTAATAATTTATTTAAGATCCATAGCCTTTTTCAAGCCTAATATCTTATGCCCTCCTTACCTGAACTTTTCAACAATCATCTCTTTATTCGAAGATCATTAAAATCCTTTTTGAAATATTAAGGCCAAGTTTGGCAATTCAAAAATAATCTATCTTTTTATCTCTTTTCCATCACATCACCTCTCTACTTTTCTGCACATCTTTTCGTAAAAAGACAAAAAGTGCACTTATTTAGATGATCCCAAATAACCCCTAAATTAAATATTGAAAAATGCTTTGCATCCATAATTATACTGTGTAAATTATTCTAAAAATAAAATGTATGGTGTGAGTTTGAAATTAATGTAATATAAATTACACCCCGTATGAACATTGTCTATTAATTTAGTTTTTTAAATAATTTTTTTTAAGCTTTCATTTGGTATAAGCTAAAATAAGACTTTTTGACTAAAATAATTATAAAATGACAAAATAGATTTTTTTAACCTAATAAGACAAAATGTCACATTCAAATCATAATTATTTTATTTTTTCTTTCACAAAAGTCAATAAATCCAAAAAGCCTATCCCAAACTAAATTTTTTAGCACCAGGCTAAAATAGTCAAAGAGTTAAAAAACTAACCCACATCCCAAACGAATCCTAAGTTTAGCTTTTCTTAAATTTAAATCTAAATTTATCCCAAATTTATGAAACTAATTATGATATTGTTTCAATGATTTGAACTATGTATACATTATCAATGCCAAAAATTAAGTTATTCCAATAATTTTAAAAATTTTATTTTATCATATTTGTCACCTAACAAATATATAGTTCTCATTTGGTATCATAGTTGAGACTAATTTAACTCACTAAAAGATAAAATAAGTTAAAAAATTAATAAGATAAAATTTCATATTCATATTATAATTATTTTATTTTTTCTTTCACAATATTATAAAAATTTAAAAGTTTATTCTAAACAAAACTTTTTTAACTAAACTAAAATAGTTAAAAAAAAATCAAAAAGTCAAGTTAAAAAAATTCTTTCCAAATGAAATCGTATTAAGTACATTTTTTTAAAATATATTATTTAGAGGGTGTTTAAAATAATTTAAATAAATATACTTTTGATTTTTTATAAAAAGATGTATACAAAAAAAAATAATAATAATATAACCAAAAAACAAAAAATTAAAACAATACACTTTTTTATAGAAGATGTGAAGTGCTTGCTGTCTAGGGGTATAATTTTGGTCCGTGGTTCGCGTGCGGCCTGAAACCTGCCCGCAGCTTGAGATGGGCCTGGTCCATTAAGGCCCGAGCCCAAGCCCGGCCCGATGCCTTGGGCTAGGGCCTGGGCCATCATTTTGAAGCCCGACCCATGGCCCGCTCAAGGCCCGTCCAAAAACTCGGCCCGAGGGCCGATCCGCCCGTCTCACCCTATGCCTAGTTTTTTTTTAATGAAAAATAATAAAATTTTGGTGAAAAAAAATTAAAAAAATTATTTAGGCTCATCCAAAGCCCGAACATTTACCCAAGCCCGTGAACCCGACCTATTGACCCGTCCAAAATCCAAATACTCTTGAACTTAGATTAGGATCTAAACCTAATTTTTTGACCCGTTAACTAACCCAGTCCGACCCTCTTTTATTTTTTGACTCCTCTTTGGTTTCTCTCTCTTACGTGTTCATCATCAAACAATGGGTTCATCAACATCAACAATAGTTTAAAAAAATTGTTGAAGTAATTGGTGCAAGTATTTTGTTTTGGGATTTTTTTTTTTTTTGTGACAAGAACCAGTAAGGCCCGTCATGCCCGGGCCAAAATTACTCTTAGAGCCGGCCAATGCAGAGAGATGGGAGGTTTCTTGTATGGAATTCATCACCTTCCACGCGTCAGCTTCCTAGCAGCTGGAGTGCAACTTCTTTGCAACTCCCCCCGTACTACAGAAAAACGCGCCGAACCAGCACGTGTCAAATTCTTACTCGCTTTCTATCTCCCACCACCAATCCATATATGTAATGGTAGTAGGAAAAAATAAAAAAATTATATTTGTTCATAAAATCCATATAAAAAATATTATAAAAATAATATAATACAAATATTCTTATAATATAAATTATTTTTATGAATACACTAGCATGAAAGAATTAAAACAATATGAAATACTTATTCAAAGAAATTATTCACAAAAGGGATTGTGATCATCTGGAAAAGTTTGTGCTGATATATTCATTTCCATCATTTGAGTCCGTATGCAGACTTTGTCATGTACAGCTATTTATTTGTGCCACTAACAGTTAATTTTTATTTTATCACATGTGAATATTCCCCTAAACCATATTATAATATATTTTAATTAAAATTATTAAGAACATATACATACTTCATGACGAAGTTAATCAGAAGTACCTTCATTCGTTGATTTTCCTTAGTATTTTGATTAAAAATATAGATTTTGTGATGTTGACATATTATATTCTTGGAGATAGATTCTCTCTAGTTCATAATTTAGGTTGGAGGTTGTTATTTGGATCCGTTTGGATAATTCAAATCATTTATTTTGTCCATATAAAAAATTAGGTCGATCTAATAATTGTAGTCTATTCAATTTATCGCATTTGTCACCAAGAAAATGAATGATTTAATTTTTAAAACACAATTGTCAGTCTTTTTTTTCTTTTTTTTTTTTATGACAAGTGCAATAAATTGAGTAATTACAATTATCGGTTCGACCTAATTTTTTTTGAATGAAATACACAAAATGCCTATCAAAATGAACGATTTAGCCTCACGGGCTCAAACAAAGCCCCCATTTCTAATTATGGACCAGAGAAAATTCTCCTCCTATATTTTATATTAATTTAACAAAAAAGATAAGTGCACATGGTGGTCCAAATTTAACTCATGTATTATAAGTTTACATATAAAATAAATCTGAATTACATAATAATTTATTTAATATTTTTATAAATGAATTGTGTATACTAGTATTTTTTTTTTTAATCAACAAAGAAAATTTCATTCACAACATGAAATTGTGTATACTAGTATTGTTGATAGTTTAATTATGTGGATAGACTTTTTCATACATGCAATATGCAAACCATCTATATATAGAGAGAGCCAACTCCATGTCCCTCCTCACAAGCTACATACAGCTCATTAATCATTAGTATTATCAACCCTAATTCTCTCTCTCTCTCTCTCTCTCTCTCTCCAAAACAATGCAAACAGCTTCCATTTGTTCCCTACAACTCCCCTCACCTCCCTTTTCCGGCAATTCTCTACGACAGAAACCGAGTTCTAGCCAAAGAAGAAGAGCATCCATGACGGTTTTCGCATCGAAAAAAGATGCATATGGATATGGTAGAGACTACAATGGGAGGATAGTTGACGAGAACATGATTGTGTTAAGGAAGAGAATTCACGAGGCGAAAATGGCAGAGACGAGGGACTACTACGAGTCATCGACACGGCCACGTGATTGTGATTATTGGATGGAATGGGAGAAGAAATATGCTGAAACAAGGTATGAGTCGGATATATGTGAAGCAATGGGTGTTTTGCAGACATTGTTGATGGAGACTAGGCCAAGCTTGGTTGTGGGGATGGTGGCTCTTGTTGGGTTCACCGTGTAAACTCATATATTATTTAAAAATTAAAACTTACCTTAACACTACTTTTTTTTTTTCTTTTTCTCCCACACACATTAAACATTTTCGGTGTCATCATGAAATGATAAATGAATACTTCTTTCATTTCTTTACTTTTCATGATTCTTTGGGTTTGCCAATGCAAATTAATCACAAAAAAAATCAAAAAAAATTTTCTTTTAAAAATCCAAAATCTTTTAGCATGTCATATGTCCATATGCTATATCCTGATTACATATAGTTAAGAATATACATAATACCAATTTGAAGAAAGTCGACACGCTTAATGGCTTGCTCTGGATGACACCATGAAGGTCAGATTCTATAAAGAAAGGAATTTCCTCATAACATTTGGGAAAAAAAAAAAAAAATTTTTTTCTTTGTACTACTTCAATGCCTAAAAAATGAGCCATCAATCCAATATCTGTCATTTCAATTGTTTTGCCATGGTTTTTCTTTAACAAATCTGCAATTTTCAGAAATGAAATTTGCAAAATTCTGACCGTACAGATGTGTCCGGAATATTCGCTACCTGCAGCGGCCGCTGATTACTTTTTTTTTCCGTGCGGCTCAGTCAACAGCTACAGTCAACAGAAGACCCGCGGGGGTCAAACGGCTCGGCTCTCGGTCAAACGGCTCGGCTGAGGGGCTCGCTTGTCGGCTTTGACGGCTCGGCTTAACGGCTCGACGGTCGGCTCGGATGACAACACACCGTGCCAGCTTCGATGGCTGTGGCTGTGTTTCATTTGGTGGAAATGGTCAAGGCCATGTTAGGTTAGATGGGGCTCATCTTGGCTAGTTTAGATTTACGTGGTTATTTTGATGGCAAAGATAGATGAATTTCAAAGATAATAGATAGATAGGATGTCTATGTACACAAACACAACCCAAGCTCTTCATTCTTATTCTCATTTTTTTTTTTTTCTTTTTTAAAATAAAAATTAATTTGTTATTTATTCAACAAGTGCTTTATTGTTTGTTTTCTTTTCTACTACAATTTGTACCGTTCCAGTTTAGAGGCTTACCCTTAATCCTAGAAAATGTTATTTACAATGCGAATTCCCTCAGAGTAATTATTCTATTTTTTAAAAAGAAAAATATTTGGGGGCCTTAATTTTTGTGGCTCAAATGGCTCAAAATTGCCAAAACGACGTCGTTTTGTACTCAAAACGACGTCGTTTTGACAAATTCGAGCCATTTGAATTACAAAAATTAGGGCCCTCTACCATTGCTGTTTTTAAAAATTTCACATTGATAGTGTATTGAATTAATAACAAGAGGCTAAATGAATCCATATGAATCTAAAAAAAAATGATGGACAAACTGTAAATAGACATACGTGGTGTTCCAAACATACTAGGGAATTTTTTATTGTATACGTATCTACAATGAAAGTGGAAGCACGAAGAGGGAGAGAGAGATCAAAACATAGAGAATGTATTCATAAATAAAAAAATCATTCGTACAGTATTATTCATAAAATTTTATTTCTGAATGATTCGTTTTGAAATAAAATAACTATGAAAATTCTATTTGTATAACATTTTTATGTAATGAGGTAAATATTACACATGAATAAGAATGTTATACAAAAAATAAAATAAAGAAGAGGAAAAAGAAGAGAGAGAAACGGTTAAAAACGTGTCAAGTGGAATGAAAATTAGACAAACTGTAAAATAACTACTCCTTATGGGGTTTTCATGTCAATTTATTCTTTTTTCAAGTATTAAAAATACAATTTTGATATAATTAGCTTCTTTGAATTTCATGAAATCTGAGTAGCAGAAAACAAATTCATGTCAATCAGAAGTCTCAAACTATATTTAGAAAATACTATTCATATATAAAATTTATACAAAAAAAAAATCACAAAAAATGATGTAATAATCCTATTTTTGTAAATAAATTTTGTGAGCCTTTTGTTTTAAAGTGAATCATTTACATTGAATGACATCATTATATAAAAATTTTGTATAATTTTTTTATTTTCATATCATTATTTAAAAAATACATAACAATGAGAGTTAATTGAATATATTCAATACATATAATTAATCACAAAATATATATTTATTCACATAATTTAAACAAAATAATTTTATTGATTCAGAGAAGCGGTCTATAAACTCCGCACTAATAAAAATTTGAAAAAATGACTGAAACACAAACTCCAAAAGCTTATTTATCTGTTTATTTGTCCAAATATCGTTTATGTGTTCACGTGTTATCTATCTATTCACTTACATGTCCACCTCATTGCCACCAACTGCTGTTGCCGACCGCAAGTGACTTTTTCGTTCAATATTTTAACAAATTTTCAACGCGTATTATTATCACTAAAATAAAAAATTGAACTAAATAACATATAATCCATAAGTATGAACTTTATCACTAGTCAACCAAAATTTTTATTTATTTATTTGTTCAATTTACTCCAATAGTTAACGTTGGTATAAAAAATATCAACAGTTGTGTCATATTTGGGTACTGAAGCTAGAATGTAGGGAGAAGCTGTATGATAAAATAAAAGCGCCGTCCTTTGATTAGAAGGAGTCAAACCTCAAAACTAAGCCAAATCCAAAACGCCACATCCCAATCTAAGAGAATTTCTTCCTCCAATGGGAACCCCATGTGATCTACAATTGTTTACTTGAGTTTATAACGTGTGCAAGCTTCTCTTCTTTTTTTCTTTTTTTTTTTGGGTGACTGATTCAAACTTTGGAGATGTATTTCCGCTCCGAGCAAGGCCATGAAAGATGATTTTGGGCTGAGATGTCAAGTAATAAGTTTGTAATAGTTGAGATATTTGGATAGGAAAATGATATATAAGTCTATTTTTTAAGTTTAATAATGTGTAAGTGAAATGATTAGTTGATAAACAAAAAACATATAAGAGAGTGTTGTCTTAAATATTCTTAGGTAATGATGTCACATCCATCATTAAATTTGAAAAGTAACACTAATTTTTTTAGAAAAATTTATTTATAAATCCTATCTTGAGAAATGGTAATCCAATTAGTCTCAAGAGTTTTCTAATAGACCAATTAGTCCAGTTGATTTTAGAAATATAGATTTAATATATTATTTGAAAATTAAATTTACGGTTATACCTTTATTTCTATTATATTTTCTTCTTCTTCTTCTTTTGCATGTCTTAAAAAAGTAAGATACACAATTTATGAAAATCAAATTTAGGATAAATTTTTATTTGGAATGACTTGAAATGTAAGATTTTTCAAACATTTCAAAAGAAATACAAAAATTATTTGAAATATGAGATTCTTCAAATATTCTACAAGGATGTGAGATTCTTTAAATATTTTAAAAGAAGTACAAAAATTCCTTAATAAATTTTGAGCAAATGTATAATTTAATCTGTAATACTCCAACGTAACAGTTTAATGTAACACTCTAAAAAACTCATTATTATACTTTTTCCAAACGTAACACTCCAGTGTAATATTTCAAAAAAATTCTTTTGTGTAACACTCCAATGTAGTACACAAAAAAATTCTTTAGTGTATTTTTTTCAAACGTAATATTCCAATGTAACACTCCAAAAAATGGATGTGGAATTCTTCAAACCATTACAAAATGGTGTAGGATTCTTCAAACCATTCCAAAAATAGTACAAAAATTTCTCAGTAAGTTTTGGATAAATGTATTGTGGGGACATAATTTTTGAATGACAACACGTGGCCGAGGTGTCATCGAAGTGCCAGCCGAGGTGCCACGTGTCCTAGTCATGACGCCGAGATCATCTCGGCTAGGCCGAGGTTATCTGCGAAGAAACCAGAATCCGAGATAAGCGGATAAGAGACAAGAGTCCTAAAATGGGAAAAGACTTCAGTTTGGGTAAAAATGAGACTCTTAGAGAGTTTATCCTAATCCTACTGGGAGTCCAAGATTAGTAGTAATCCTAAGTCCATTAGAGCTAGGCTCCTATTGGGACTAGGATTGTGTTGGCTATAAAAGAGAGGCACCCCCATAGGTCTAAGGTATGCTTTTGATGCTCTGTCTAGTAAGTTTAGCAATTGATTATCTTTGAGAGATATACTGACTTGATCGTCGGAGTGCCCCCGGGTGGATGAACCACCGCCGAAATCCTCTCTTTCTGTTGCAGGTCAGCCAGGTGTCATCTATTCTGCCAGTACTCTCCAACTGATTACTGAGTTGGCAGTGTGGTCGGAAATTGACACACACAATTTGGCGTCGTCTGTGGGAAAGAAAGGAGAATAGATGGCCAACGACGGACAGAAAGAGAAGGTTGGGGACGATACCCCTACTGAGAGTGGGAAACATATTGACCTTGACGTCGAAGGAGACAACCGCAACGAAGAGACTTGTGATAAGAATCACGGAGGAAAGGACGTCGGCTAGGAGAACGACGTACCAAAGAAATCGGACCGGAGCGGGTATTATAATGAGGACGATCTCCAGGTATGGAAAGATAGATGCCTGCGGAGGGACGACGAGATAAAGAGAATGGCGAACAAATTGGCAGACTTGCAAACAGTTGTCAATTTCATGATACAGAACAACGTCATGTAGCTACCGTTTCCGTCACAAGATACGCCGATTCTAGCAGCCAAGAAAGATGCCCAGGCAGGGGGGCAGAAGACAACTCCTACGACTCCTCGGCACGATAGGACCAAGGAACATTCTCACCGGGCTTCAAGGGAGGTCGGACGAGGAGAATCAAGAAGGGAAGATTCACAGAGGACACATCGTACCAAGGAAGCTGACTCCAAAGAACATCGGCATGTTCAAGGGAAGGATCTCTGTTTCGACGCGACCAATGGAGGGAGGTCCAAAAGGACTCGCAATGACACAGGAAGTAATGCATCAAAGAGGCTGAAATCCGGAGATAACCGAGCTCCTGGACGAACCAAGGAGGATCTAAGGGATTACCTCCAGAGAAAGTGACAAGATGCCAAGATGACCTCACCTGTCAAGCCGAGGACACCGTTCTCAATAGAATTGGACAAATTTGAGGCCCCGAAAAGGTTCAGTATGCCAAGGTTCCAGATATACGACGGTAAGTCGGACCCCAACTTTTACGTCGGATTATACCTGAACGCGATAACGTTATACTCTGGGACGAGCCGCTGCTCTGCAAAGTGTTCCCCTCATCATTCGAGGAAATTGCGTCGGACTGGTTTCACAAGTTGCCAAAAGGAACTGTGAAAACCTGGGAAGGCCTAGCCGAGATGTTTGTGGCTAGGTTTGTGACAAACAAACTACAGCCATTGAGAGTGGACGCCCTAGTGGCCCTGAAGATCAGCGAGGATGAAAGCCTTAAGGTCTATGCCAAAAGGTATTATGAGGTATTCAACTGGATACCAGGATGCAACCAAGAGGTGGCGGTCATGTCGTTTAAAAACGGTTTGAAGGATGACTACTTGCTTTGAAAATCACTGGCAAAGACATTGCCAAAAAGCATGGAGGAGCTGATAGCCAGGATAGAAAAGTCTGCCAGGGCCGAGGAAGACACACCGGGGACGAAGGCGTCCAAACAAGAGAAGAGAAATGGTTCGCCGAAGCGAAGCCGAGATAACACTGGACACAAGAAGACAAGAGCTTAACCTAAGTGAGTAAATCCCAAATTCCAGATCTCGAATTCCAGAACCCATAAGACAAGATCTCGGCTTAGATGATTAAGTCCGAGAAGAGAAGAGCTTGGCCTAAATTAAAGAATTTTTTCCACAAAGGAGTATGTGGAAACCATGCAGGGGACAGATCTCCTATCCATAGAGCAATATCGTAAGGATTCTTTTGGCCTTACATGCAAAAGGAAGCTGAAGCTTATGGTAAAAAAAAAAAAAAACATGAAAATCCACCTGCAATGTGCAATAGAACAAAGGGCTGAAGAATGATGCTTGGGAGTTGGAATTTCACAAGCCGATGTCATGTTTAACACTTGTTGAAACTTGAGAAAAGTTTACAAGCTAAAGTTAAACTGAGATGATGTTTAACACTTGTTGAAACTTGAGAAAAGTTTACAAGTTACAGTTAAACCGATATGATGTTTAACACTTGTTGAAACTTGAGAAAAGTTTACAAGTTGAAGTTAAACCGAGATTATGTTTAACACTTGTTAAACCGAGGTTCTATTACCTCAAGATACCGAGGTAATAGAACCTAGCGGGTAGTTGTGGGGACATAATTTTTGAATGACAACACGTGGCCAAGGTGTCACTGGAGTGCCAGCCGAGGTGCCACGTGTCCTGGTCATGACGCCGAGATCATCTTGGCTAGGCCGAGGTTATTTGCGAAGAAATCGGAATCCGAAATAAGCGGATAAGAGACAAGAGTCCTAGAATGGGAGAAGACTTCAGTTTGGGTAAAGATGAGACTCTTAGAGAGTTTATCCTAATCCTACTGGGAGTCCAAGATTAGCATTAATCTTAAGTCCATTAGAGCTAGATTCCTATTGGGACTAGAATTGTGTTGGCTATAAAAAAGAGGCATCCCCATGAGTCTAAGGTATGTTTTTGATGCTCTGTTTAATAAGTTTAGCAATTAATTATCTTTGAGAGATATACTGACTTGATTGTTGAAGTGCCCCTAGGTGGACGAATCACCGCCAGAATCCTCTATTTCTGTTGCAGGTCAGCCAGGTGTCATATATTCTTCCAGTACTCTCCAGCTGATTACTGAGTTGGTAATGTGGTCGGAAATTGACACACACATGTATAATTTTAAATTGTGAGTGTTACGTTTGAAAAAAATATACTAAATATTTTTTTAGTGTTTTTATGTATGTTACATTGAAGTGTTACGTTTGAGATTACATTGATTGGAGTGTTACGTTTGAGAAAAATATACTAAGGAGTTTTTTTGAGTGTTATATTAGAGTGCATTTTACTGGAGTGTTACATTGTTATGTTTAAGAAAAACACAATAAGAAGTTTTTTAGTATGTTACGTTAGAATATTACGTTATTGGAGTGTTACGTTTTTATTCATAATGTGGAATTTGTTATAGAATGAGGGAAAATCTAAAATCTCCATAGTGCAGATTACCTAAATGTGTAATTTCACATTTGGAGAAACTCACTTTTATCTCTAAAAAATTAAACCCAAACGTGTAAATAACTATCATTTTGTATAATTTTCACTTTAATGAAACTTTTAAATTCATAAAAATAAAATAAAAAAGACTAAATAATTCATAAATTACATTTTAAAATTTATTGATACTTTACTTAAAAAAATTTTATTTAAATAACATCACCTATTTGGGTAATTCATACCCCGACTGATATATTAGGTTAGGAGTCACCGTTAAATTGGGTTTAGTTAGGATCTCTAAGGAACTAACTCCCATTGATGTGGTGTTTGTAATAAGAATTTTTTGTTTTAAAAATTTTGTACATTTAAAATTTTTCTTGACAAATCTAAAAATATAAAAAAAATAAATCCCCAAAAAAATGTTGGTCCTCTTTTTACTTTTTTCAAATTGTTAAAAGGAAAATGTTTTGTGGCACTAATTTGGGTAGCACTAATGCCCCTAATTTCCTTTTCTGGTAACTGTTTTGTTTTGTTTTTTTTTTTTTTTTTGCCTTATATGGAAATTAGGGGCATTAGTGCCACCCAAATTAGTGCCACAAATCAAAACCCTTGTTAAAAACAAATTTACTTTTTCAATCAATTTAGTTAGGTAGAATTTAAAAATGTTAAAAAAAATATTCAAAAATTAGTAAATTCAAAAAAAAAAAAAAAAAAAAAAAAAACCACACACACACAATAAAAAAGCAAACCCTAAACATCTTCCTAAATATTAATGTTTCAAATACCAAAAACATGACCAAGAAAAATATTATACAATTATTTTGAAAACTACTTATTTTAATTGACTTTCTAATTTTTTATGAAAAGATTTATAAAAAAAATTATAACGACTTTTTATCTAAAATAGTCTATTGAATAACTTGCCCTTAAATTCATTTAAAGTGTAAATTGCACCTCACAAATATTGAATCCAAACGGTACAATATTTTTCTAACACAATTTTTCATTTTTCTTTTTTATTTATTTATTATCTTCTCTTTTCTGGAATTGAGTTTTTTTTTTTTTTTTTTTTTTTTTTTGAGCTTACTGGATTTGAGTTGTTTGTCCCAGCGTTGATGTTCCAATGATGATGAAAATCTTGTGCCCACCACAGCACATGTCACTTTCAAGATGTGACAGGTGTTTTCCTTCAGAACGATGAACAAGACAACATGTTGGAAAATTTGAGTAAAATTTAAAATAACCCCATTTCATAGTTTGAAATGGCGTGGGTCAAATGGCCTAAATTTAGACATTTCTTTGTACACCTACTTCATTCTTTGTACACAGGTCATTTCTTACAATAGTCAGACATTTCATTTCCAAAAAAAAAAAAAAAAAGAAGAAAAACAAGAACATGGTATAGAGAGTGAGAGAGAGGACGCCGATCAAGGTTGTATGTGTGAAAGGGTGCTACCGACGAGGCTGCTGTCGTTTCTACTAGTAATCGATGGTCTTTGCCATCGCTTCATTGTGTGTGCGAAGGTGCTACCATTTTGCATGTGTGCGGAAAAGTGCTTCCGCCGATTCATATTTCTTATTAACACATTATTAACACATTTATTCTTGTTAATGGGATTGCTGTTATGAAATGTCTAATTTTGCTATTAATCTTGTTAAAGATTCGTAGCAGATTGAATACATTATTAACCCAATCCCATTTTGTAGATCGAAATGGCATGGATCGAAATGTTATGTTGATCTGTTGATAAAATGTTCTGTTGATGAAATGTTCTGTTGTGTTAATCTTGTTAATGAGATTGCTTTTTTGTTAATCTTGATAAAAAGTTTTTATCAAGATTAACATTTTATCAACATTATTAACACATTTATTCTTGTTAATGAGATGGTTGTTATGAAATGAGATTTTTAATCTTGTTACAAAATTGGTTGTTTTTTGTTGATGAAAAAAAATGTTTTGTTGATGAAATCTACTGCTGCTGTTAAGGAACATTGTTGTTAATGAAAAAAATATTCTGGAACTTCATGAAAATTTAACAAGATTAACAAAATTAACATTGTTGTTGTTCTGAAACATGCTGCTGTTACAAAATTAACAATGTTGTTATGAAATCTGTCACAAAATTAACATTGTAAGAACCTAAATTTTTAAACAACTAATTAGTTTATTAATAATAATATTAACTCAATCAATAGTGATTATTAAACTATTAAATAATAATATTAATAGCATCATAATTAATATCAATATTAAATTCTTTTAAACAAAATTATTTATCGTGATGTGATTAAATTTCTGTATCAAAATACAGTTGTGAAAACTAAATGGATTAAATTAATAGTAAATAAGCTAGTTAGACTTTAGTAGGAAAAAAACCATCCAGTTGAAAATAATAATATTAAATAAGTAAACAAATGAAAAGTTATATATACATATTAATATTGTAGTGACACCAATTTCAATTTAATTCAATTCAAAAAAAAAAAAAAATGATCAAGTTGCAAGGAAAGTGGCTGACTACCACTTCCTTTTCTTTTTATCTAGGTTACCTGGCTTGCATGCTTACTTTTTTCCAAGTCCACACTCAACCTCCCTAAGAGAAGTAAGCATGCAATGGCATTCCAAGCCTTGATTAGGGCAGCCACGGCAGGCACAGTCTGTAAGCTACCATCTAAGCATTAGATGAGAGTTCCTAAGCAAAAAGGAGAAGTAAAGTAAAATAAATAAATAAATGAATAAATAAAAAATAATAATAATAACAAATTAGGCCCTCAAACTCCTATATTAGGAGCACTATTCAGCCTTATTACACACTTGTAAGAGCAAAACAAAGAGAGAAGAGAGGGAGAGAAAGCAAGAGGAAAAGGAGAGAAGAGAAGGAAAAAAAGGCCCAACACTTGGGATTTTTTTTTTTTTTTGCTTCGCTAAGGTAAGAATACATCACCTCTATCCTCCCTTAGATACCTCTAACTGAATTTATATAATTTATATATACAAGACTAAGCATGGTTAAGTCATATATAGCAAAATAGTACCATGCATGCCTAAAATTTTGAATAGGATGATGGTTTCATTATATTATAATTTCATATTCCTTCTTGATATAAATATATGGCTTAGCTACTGTTCTTATGTGTTCAATATTCTCCATTGTTGATATAATCTTGCAAAAGAGTAAAATGAGATGAGAATGGTTTCCCCTTTACCTGAAACTTAGATTCTTCCTCACTGTTTCAGACTTATCGGATGAAAAGAGGGCTCTAATAAATTGAAAATAATTGATGTTAAAAATCTGTGTATACTGGAAGTATATATAGGTGTTATACACTGTGAAAATTTTTTATAAAATCATTGGACACCATTTTCTTACCGAAACAAATATTTTCCCTAAGTGTCGCTTACAACACAGCAGAAGCATTAGCTTCAAACAGGTCCCATTTTCTCTACAAATGGTATTTTTCTGCACGACCACTTGGAAAAGTAAGATTTTTAAGTTATCTTTCAAACGCCACTGGTTTCATAATTGTTTATTAAGTATTGAGAGAGAAACGCCAAATTTTCCAAAAGGTGACAGAATCCGTCCAGTTTTCTTATAAAAATTATTTGACCTCCTTCGACTGGTTTTCAGTCTTCATACTCTTCTGGAAATATGTTCTAAACTCAAAAATTTACCAAACTGTTCTGACCATGCCTCTTTTTGACACCGTTGGAGGACCCTTTTTATTTTCCAAACACAGAACACCTGTGCTGACATTTTCATGGCCTGAATATATTTTTAACTTCATTGTTGTTTGGAGGCAGCAGCAACGCTGACTTTACCAGGTCACCGTTTATTCCACAGAATGAATTTTTAAGTGATTCATATTGGAAAAGTTAGATTTTTAAGTTACCTTTCAAACGTCACTGGTTTCATAATTTTTTACTAAGTATTGAGAGAGAAACACCAACTTTTCCAAAAGGTGACAGAATTTGTCCAGTTTTCTTATAAAAATCATTTGACCATCTTCGGTTGGTTTTCAGCCCTCACACTCCTCTGGAAATATATTCTAAACTCAAAATTTTAGCAAATTATTCTGACCATGCCTATTTTTGACATCGTTTGAAGCCCCTTTTATTTGTCAAACCCGGATCACCTGTGTTGGAGGTGAATGTCACTCACTGTCCCAACAAACCAGTTTTCTTCCAAAAATTATTCCCCCATTTTAAAATCGTTTTAGCCCTAGCATTCTTCTCAAAATGTTTTCCTAACTCGATGAACTAGCACCAGTTAAAATATTATAATGGTTGAATATCGTTTGGTATGGGTTTCATATTTTTTTTGTTTGACCATACAGTGCTGAAAGGAAAAGTATGTGAATTCTTAAGAAATTTTGTGTTGACTCCTAAGGAACTCTATCACATTTATTTTGGTTACCATATATGATTGTGTTGTGCTATATAAACATTATATCACTGTGATTCTCGAACTAACTCATACATGCATAAAAAAAAGTGAATTCAACGAAGTAAAGAAACACGAGATTGAACCGATGATACATTAAAAATTTAAAAGTGATGGGGCGAGCCCGGTTTACAATCTTGCTCGATGAGTTGCAAACCCTAACATGGCACGGGAAGGTATTTTGGCTTTTATCGGTGTAGGCGATATAAGGTTGGTAGTGCGGGTGTCACAACATAGACCGTTCCCTTAGGGCAGACCATGATATCACGACTCGGGTACGTAACCCTGGTGCGTGGGCATCATTGGTAGTTACAGCAAGTAACATTTGAATATTTGACCAAGGGGGAGTCAGAATTGCCCGTGGCCATTGCTTAGCGGTTGAGTGGAAGTAGTGCTCTGCGGGGAGTTACTTAAATTTATCTAATAAACTGAATCTATGAGAAATTAAAAAGAAAAGCATGCATTTTCCTTATGATGAACCACTATTTTCGTTTGCCATTTTAATTATTTATTTATTTATCTATTGTTATTATTTTAACTGTTAGCATTTCCGTTATACTTATTAAATGCTGCTTATTATTCTGTTATTACACAATATTTATTATTTGTGAGTATTATTATCGGGGTGGGCATTTTCGGGTTGTAGTATCTTATTGAGTTCGTCGCTCATTGGCATTCCCATTGCCCTGGCGTTTCATGCCAGGTACCGAAGAAACCGAAGGAAACACCGAGGTGTTGGAAGGCAACATTCAACCCTGGTTAGCTTGAAGCGTGCCAAAATTCCATGAATCATTTTTTTGAGTTTTCTAGTTTTTCTCTAGTTCTTTTTATATTTGTGTACTAAGACAAAGTTTAAGTTTGATTGGAGTTGTAATTTAAGAACTTTTAGTTTCCGTGTTGTTAATTAATGGATGATGGTATATTTGATGGCAACAATTATGAGGATTCTTAATTAAGAAGATTGATTTTAAGTTTTAAACCTTATTATGATGTTCTAAAATTTTGGGGCGTCACAACATGATATCAGAGCTCTAGGTTAGAATACCTAGGGACAGTGGGAAGAGGTTTAACCTCAATTGAGGAGTAATGTCATATGTTAGATGGAATAGAGTTATGTGACTCATAGTTTATGCGAGCTTTATGCTAATCATAGTAACTATCCTTATTTGATCCTAACTGTATCTCTAGCTTGACACCAAATTTGTCGGATGCAAAATCATCACTTATGTGTCTTAATTGAACCTTTCCAATTCGGAAAAGTATTGCGTTAAGATGATCAATTGGCAAATTTTGAGCCCTGATTATTGTATCTTGTATATTGTTCTCTTAAAAACCAGTTGTACTCTTTTAATCCTTACAGGGTGAAGAATCTTAGGTATTTGGTTTGAAATGTGTATGGCCAAACGCAATTTCAATTCAAATATCTAGTTTGGTCACCAGCTCCATAATCTTAACCCTATTAAAAGTTCAAAACCATCATGTCATCCGACTGTACCGTCTGTTCAAATTCCATTTGAATTCTTACGCTAATTATGCTATTATCGTAGCCATGTCATACTCTTTCTTCTCTACTACAATTGTGTGAATCTTGGGATTAGAGCTTGAACGATTAGAAATACCTATGAGTATAGCTTCATTGTTAGGAGGACAAACTCAAGTAGATCTCATGTGCAAATCATGTGAACTAGGAG
Source organism: Camellia lanceoleosa (assembly GCA_025200525.1). NCBI lineage: Eukaryota > Viridiplantae > Streptophyta > Magnoliopsida > Ericales > Theaceae > Camellia > Camellia lanceoleosa. Next base: position 31,855,871 of record CM045763.1, on the reverse strand, counting down.
TCTCTAGTTTGCATTTAACTTGCGACCTACGAGTCATGGAAATGTCAGACTTTGACATTATCCTAGGAATGGACTGGTTATCATCCCATAGAGCCACCATTAATTGCTTTCAAAAGACGATGACTGCCTACTCTCATGACGGAACACGATTTCAATTTAAGGGGGATAGACAAGATTCCCTATCACTGACACTTGGAAAGTCAAAGTGGCACGATCATCTAGCTGGATGGCTAGCCAGCTTAGTTCTGGAAGACAGGATCGTATGGAACTAGGGCGACCTCATGTGATATGCGAGTATGTATTCCCGGAGGAATTACTAGGACTACCCCCAAAGCGAGAAGTAGACTTTACCATTGAATTATGGCCTGGTACAATCTCAATGACACCACATCATATGGCACCAGCTGAATTAAGAGAGCTAAAAACGCAGTTGCAAAAATTATTGGACAAGGAATTTATAAGGCCAAGCATGTCCCTATGGGGAGCACCAGCCATATTTGCTAAAAAAAAGATGGGACACTTAGGTTGTGCATTGATTACCGATAACTCAATAGAGTCACCATTAAGAATCGGTTTTGACTACCTAGGATTGATGATATCTTCGATCAACTTAGAGGGGCGAAGTATTTCTCAAAGATAAACCTCAGGTCTGGGTATCACTATTTGTGAATTCGGGAAGAAGATATTCTTAAGATTGTATTTTGAACCTGTTACGGCCACTGTGAGTTCGTAGTGATGCCATTCGGCCTAACCAATGCACCAGGTGTGTTCAAGAGTTTAATGAACAAAATGTTCACGCCTTACTTAGATCAATTTGTGGTAGTTTTCATTGATGATATTTTGGTGTATTCCAAGTCTGAAGGAGACCATGGACAACATTTGAGAATAGTACTTCAAACCCTGAGGGAGAACCAACTGTATGCTAAAGCTAGTAAATGTGAATTATGGATGGAGGAAGTAAAATTTTTGGGTCACGTGGTGTCTGAAAAGGGAGTATCGGTGGACCCAACCAAAATAGAGGCAGTGACAGAATCGAAGCAACCTAAGAACACATTCGAGATTCATAGTTTCTTAGGGTTGGCCGATTACTATCGAAGATTCATTTAGGACTTCTCAAGGTTGGCCAAACCAATGACACGCTTGACTCAAAAAGGAGTTAAGTTTGAATGGAACGAGTCTTGTGAAAATTTATTCTAAGAACTTAAGAAAAGATTGATGAGTGCCCCTATTCTCATAGTACCAGAGCGTGACGTTGGGTACAATGTGTATTGTGATGCCTCCAAAGAAGGTCTGGGGTGCATGTTGATGCAAAATGGCAAGGTGGTGGCATATGGATCAAGGCAATTAAAGAACCATGTGAAGAATTATCCCACTCATGACTTGGAGTTAGCAGCCATAGTTCATGTACTTAAAATTTGAAGACACTACCTATATGGTGAAAAGTTTGAGATATTCACCGACCACAAAAGCTTGAAGTATCTGTTCATCCAAAGGGACCTAAACATGCGTCAGAGACGTTGGATGGAGTACCTGGAGGATTACCAATTTACCTTTTTCTTATCATCTCGGCAAGGCTAACGTTGTAGTAGATGCCTTAAGCCGCAAAAATAGAGGGATTGTTGTTAGTTTAGCCCTTAGAGAATGGAATATGATTGGAACGCTCAATGAATTTATGGTACAGATGGAGGTTCAAGATGAAAGGGCTTACCTTGGTGCTCAAATTGCAACGCCTAAAATTTTGAGCTAGATATTAGAATCACAACAGTACGATCAGGAAGTGGCATTCATCAAGGCACGAATAGAATCTAGTGAAACCATGCCTGGTTGGGAAATTCACACAGATAGGAGTTTGAAATATCAAGGTCGAGTGTTCGTGCCGAGTGACGACTCACTAAGAGAAAAGGTACTTAAGGAATTTCACCATTCAGTATTCGCAGTACATCCAGGAGTGTTAGGTTTTATTATTGGCAATCCCGTTTGCCAAGGATTTCTTTAAGAAATTGATTTTCTTCCAAAACTAGGATTACTTTTGGATTTTTATAAGTAATTGGATTTCTTTCAAAACTAGGATTACTTTTATTTTCTTTAAGAAGTTGGTTTTCTTTCAAAACTAGGATTACTTTTGTTTTCTATAAGTAGTTGGTTTTCTCCTAAAACTAAATTAATTCCTCCAGATCTTCTTTTTGGTTCTTAAGTTTATATCTGGGGATATTTTGTTAGTTTTCTTTGATATTTTATTGAGTATTCAACTCGTGGTTTAGAGAGAGTACATCAAAGGTTTTGTTTGTTATATACAAGAGAGAGAGAGAGTTGTTCTTTGGTGGATTATGAAGAATTTGAGCCTGAAGCTTCGGTGGATTCTGGAGTGACTCATCGTAAAGACAATTCCGAGGTGAAGACGGGGTTGGAAGAGGCACATAGAGGCTGGTTCAGTTAGGCGTGGATTCGCTAGGTAATTGAGAGTATACCTGTATAATTCCTTTAAATCTTCTTAGTGGTTTGTTTTGTGGCTGTTGCCCGTAGTTTTTTAATCACAGTTGGAGGTGTCCAATTATGGTTTTTCTGCATTAAAATCGTTGTGTTGATTTGTCTTGATTGTTTGACTGGGATTGTTATATACTGCTTAAAATTGTTACATAATCACAAATCAATATCTAGGGGATTTCTAGATTTTTCAATTGGTATCAGAGCAGGTCGTTCTATTTTTTTAAAAAAAATTCTTTTAGAACGAGATCTTGTTTGATTTGTGATAATGGATTCAATTCATGAGGGAAATTCTATGGTTCGACCACCAATACTTGATGAATCCTCAGGGAGTGAAGATGAAGAACTTTAGCAAGCATATCAAAAGTTATATAAGGAGTCTCTTAACTTATTCAAATTGAATGACAAACTCACAAAGAAACTCAAAACATGTGAAAGTGAGAATGTCAAGTTAAAAAAAGTAATTTCCGAGGCGAGGAATGATGCCCTTAATATTTCTAATGATCGACAAGCTCTTTGTGCAAAACTATTGACTTGTGAGACAGAGAGGAATGAGCTACAACAAATTTATGCAACATATGAAGAAAAGATTGAAACTCTCGAGATGTCTCAAGTTGCTTTGGAAGAACTAATGATCAAGAAAGAAGAAGAACTCAAGTGTGCTATGGCTACCATTAGTCTTTGAAACAAAGGATCAAAGACTTTAGACAATATCATTGGGTCTCAACAAATTTGTTCTGACAAGAGTGGCATTGGCTTTGGTGATAACAAAGAGCAAAAACAGAGTGCATCTACATCTCATGATACAAGAACTCAAAGAAAGGGAGAACAAAAATTCAACATAAGGATGGACTTCTCAAACTTCCTAGAGTTGGTAAGGTAAAAGAAAAGAAGGTACATCCTGTTTTTATTTGTCATCATTGTGGTATGCATGGTCATATTCGCCCTTATTGTTATAAGTTGCATGGGAGAGTGTATTTGCCTAGACCTAGAAATAGGAAGTTGGAAACTAAGTCGAGACGGGTTCCCATTGAAAACAAAGGGAACCACAACGTCAAGACACCACCCAAGAACCGCAATGCTCACAACTTTGTTTATACTAAAGCGGTTTAGGTGAGAAAACTTGACTTGTGTTAATCTGTTTATTTGTTTTAGTTTTTGGCTTTATGTGTGCTTGTTTGTTTTCTGACTTGTTTTGTTTTAAAAAAAAAAAATGTGTGCATGTTTGTTTTTTTGTCTTGCTTTGGTTAAGAAAAAATAAAAAAATAAAAAATAAAATCCAAAAAGATTTTCTTAGTATGATTTTGCTAGCCTGAAATTTTTGAATGGTCCTTAGTGCATATTGGAATTGATGAGAATATCCATTACATGTTACCATGTGTGTACTTTCTGTGGTCATTACTCATTTTGGAGTGTGTGTTTTTTGATTAGTATGTCTCATTCTGTACACACTCTTGGATTAGTAAATATTAGAGTCTTCCGCCTTAGTGATTATTTTTTCTCTATGGACTTCTGACATTGTATCTTTTGCTTTTCTAGAGGAATTGACCTATACTAACATATCATGGGTGATGTTGAGTCTCTTAACCATCTTCCATCTTTTTGCATCTCCATGGCTTTCCCCTCTATTTTTTGTAGTCCAGCCATGAGGAAAAGGCTACCTCAGAGTCACCAACCAGGCCATCCTTAATATATCCACGCTTCTCTGGTTCGGTTTCCATACTCTTGAGCGTGTCAGCCGCCAATGAGTGTGAAAAAAAAAGAAAAAAATGTGCAAAAGAAAGAAAAAAAAATGTGCAAAAGAAAGAAAAGCAAAAAGATGTGAAAAAAAAGAAAAAAATAAAGGATTCATTGATTGAGGGGGAGCCTCCGCCTTTACTCACCAAATACCCCTTGATTCCTGGTGGTTTGACTTTCCTTTGTTGTGCTTAGATTCTCTTATCGGAGGTTCAACTTTCAGATCACTACCAGGATTGAATCTAGTGTTTGTCGAACTCCAAGAGTCACACATACACACTTTTATCATGGGATCTATGCCTTTCACATAATGCATCACTTTCTTTCATGAGGAATCTTCTATAGATTGTGCACATTGTGTTTTCTAGTAATTGTGCTTCTTGGATCATCTTGCGTGTTTTTAAGGTATACATCTGGAATTCCTTGCTTGCTCCACCATATTATTTTTTTCATTTTTTTTCTTGTTCATTGTTTTTAGTGAGGGAGAGTTTGGTTTATCATTGCAAGAGTTTGTTAGCATAAACACTTTGTTTTGTTTGGTACGATAGATTGGCATTAGTTGGTTTGCATGTTGCTTTGCATTGGCTTCTTTATTGTTTGAGCTTCTTTTGTCAATTCGTGAAAAAAAAGGGGGGGGATTAATGTTGTCCGGTGTGTCTTAGGATTTCATGTATTCATGTCATGTGTCGGGTGCATAAGTCTTAGTTTTCATCTATCCATGCTACATGTTCTTAAAATCTTCAAGCCGCATCTATTCATGTTTTCCATCTCATACTTCAAGATAATCTTGTCATATGTTTATTGCTTTTTCATATACTCTTATGACACTAATAGTTGTTTTGGAGATTGTGGCACTAATAGCTGTTTTGCAGATCTTAATCTTGAGAAAGAAGTTTGTGTTTGTTGGTTGTAATGGGTTGGGGTGATTAGGATTTTATTTGTTAGGTGTGTTTTGTCACGGCATTGCCAAAGGGGGAGATTGTTAGGTTTTATTATTGGCAATCCCGTTTGCCAAGGATTTCTTTAAGAAATTGATTTTCTTCCAAAATTAGGATTACTTTTGGATTTCTATAAGTAATTGGATTTTTTTCAAAACTAGGATTACTTTTGTTTTCTTTAAGAAGTTGGTTTTCTTTCAAAACTAGGATTACTTTTGTTTTCTATAAATAGTTGGTTTTCTCCCAAAGCTAAATTAATTCCTCCAGATCTTCTTTTTGGTTCTTAAGGTTTATATCTGGGGATATTTTGTTAGTTTTCTTTGATGTTTTATTGAGTATTCAACTCATGGTTTAAAGAGAGTACATCAAAGGTTTTGTTTGTTATATACAAGAGAGAGAGAGAGTTGTTCTTCGGTGGATTCTGAAGAATTCGAGCCAGAAGTTTCGGTGGATTCTGGAGTGGCTCATCGTAAAGACAATTCCGAGGTAAAGACGGGGTTGGAAGAGGCACATAGAGGTTGGTTCAATTAGGCGTGGATTCGCTAGGTAATTGAGAGTATACTTGTGTAATTCCTTTAAATCTTCTTAGTGGATTGTTTTGTGGTTGTTGCCTGTGGTTTTTTAATCACAATTGGAGGTGTCCAATTGTGATTTTTTCACGTTAAAATCGTTGTGTTGATTTGTCTTGTTTGTTTGATTGGAATTGTTATATACTGCTTAAAATTGTTACATAATCACAAATCAATATCTAGGGGATTTCTGGATTTTTCAAGGAGGTACCAAGATGTACTAAGACTTAAAACGCCAATATTGGTGGGGCAGGATGAAAAGGGATGTAGCCAAGTTTGTGTCTTAGTGCCTGACATGTCAACAAGTAAAGGCTGAACACCAAAGACCAGCAGGAACACTTCAACCTTTACCAATCTCGGAGTGAAAATGGGAACACATAACCATGGATTTTGTAACGGGTTTGCCTCGATCACCACAGAGACATGATGGCGTACGAGTAGTGGTAGATCAACTAACTAAGACAGCCCGATTCTTACCTGTGGGGTCATCAAATACGTTAGACTCACTCAGTAGATTGTTCATCAAAGAAGTGATCAGATTACACGGAGTACCAGTGAGTATCGTGTCTGATCGTGACCCTCGCTTCACTTCCCAATTTTGGCAGAGCTTGCACAAGGCAATGGGAATGAACTTATGTTTTAGCACGACATTTCACCCACCAACAGATGGACAGTCTGAAAGAACGATACAAACCTTGGAAGATATGCTTCGAGCTTGCGGTATGGATTTTAATAGAAGTTGGAAGAAACACTTACTTCTCGTTGAGTTCGCGTACAACAATAGTTTCTAGACCAATATTGGAATGGCACCGTATGAAGCACTTTATGGGCGACCTTGTCGATCACCAGTCTGATGGACAGAAGTAGGGAAAGAAACCTTGCTAGGACGCGACCTGGTTCAGGAGACCACTGAGAAGATAAAACTGATCAGACAACGACTAATCACAGCCCAAAGTCACCAAAAGAGTTATGCGGATAAAAGGAGGTGGCGCTTAACCTTTGAGGTAGGCAATCATGTTTTTCTCAAAGTTCGACCTCGCCGAGGTATAACGCGATTCGGAAAGAAAGGAAAACAGGCACCTCATTATGTGGGTCCCTTTGAAATTCTGAGCAAAGTAGGAGGGGTAGCGTACCGTCTAGCACTACCACCACAGCTCGCAACAATGCATAATGTCTTTCACATCTCGATGTTACGGAAATATGAGCCACACCCTTCACATGTTATCAATTGGGGGGAACTTGATCTCAATGAAGATGCAAGCTTTGAGGAAAGACCTATAAAGATTGTGGACCGACGAGAAAAGAACTTAAGAGGCAAGGTCATCCACTCGGTGCGAGTGTTATGGCAGCATCGAGGAGTGGAGGAGTCTACTTGGGAAAGAGATGATGCAATACGAGCCAATTACCCTCAGTTGTTTGAAGATAAAGGTACGTGTTAAAAAATTTCGAGGACGAAATTACTTAAGGGGGATAGGTTGTAAAAACCTAAATTTTTAGACAACTAATTAGTTTATTAATAATAATATTAAGTCAATCAATAGTGATTATTAAACTATTAAATTATAATATTAATAGCACCATAATTAATATCAATATTAAATTCTTTTAAATAAAATTATTTATCTTGATGTGATTAAATTTCTGTATCAAAATACAATTGTGAAAACTAAATGGATTAAATTAATAGTAAATAAGCTAGTTAGACTTTAGTAGGAGAAAACCATCCAGTTGAAAATAATAATATTAAATAAGTAAACAAATAAAGAGTTATATATACATATTAATATTGTAGTGACACCAATTTCAATTCAATTCAATTCAATTCAATTCAATTTTAAAAAAAAAATGATCAAGTTACAAGGAAAGTGGCTGACTGCAACTTCCTTTTCTTTTTATCTAGGTTACCTGGCTTGCATGCTTATTTTTCCCCAAGTCCACACTCAACCTCCCTAAGAGAAGTAAGCATGCAATGGCATTCCAAGCCTTGATTAGGGCAGCCACGGCAGGCACAGTCTGTAAGCTACCATCTAAGCATTAGATGAGAGTTCCTAAGCAAAAAGGAGAAGTAAAGTAAAATAAATAAATAAATGAATAAATAAAAAATAATAATAATAACAAATTAGGCCCTCAAACTCCTATATTAGGAGCACTATTCAGCCTTATTACACACTTGTAAGAGCAAAACAAAGAGAGAAGAGAGGGAGAGAAAGCAAGAGGAAAAGGAGAGAAGAGAAGGAAAAAAAGGCCCAACACTTGGGATTTTTTTTTTTTTTGCTTCACTAAGGTAAGAATACATCACCTCTATCCTCCCTTAGATACCTCTAACTGAATTTATATAATTTATATATACAAGACTAAGCATGGTTAAGTCATATATAGCAAAATAGTACCATGCATGCCTAAAATTTTGAATAGGATGATGGTTTCATTATGTTATAATTTCATATTCCTTCTTGATATAAATATATGGCTTAGCTACTGTTCTTATGTGTTCAATATTCTCCATTGTTGATATAATCTTGCAAAAGAGTAAAATGAGATGAGAATGATTTCCCCTTTACCTGAAACTTAGATTCTTCCTCACTATTTCAAACTTATCGGATGAAAAGAGGGCTCTAATAAATTGAAAATAATTGATGTTAAAAATCTGTGTATACTGGAAGTATATATAGGTGTTATACACTGTGCAAAATTTTTATAAAATCATTGGACACCATTTTCTTACCGAAACAAATATTTTCCCTAAGTGTCGCTTACAACACAGCAGAAGCATTAGCTTCAAACAAGTCCCACTTTCTCTACAAATGGTATTTTTCTGCACGACCACTTGGAAAAGTAATATTTTTAAGTTACCTTTCAAACGCCGCTGGTTTCATAATTTTTTATTAAGTATTGAGAGAGAAACGCCAAATTTTCCAAAAGGTGACAGAATCCGTCCAGTTTTCTTATAAAAATTATTTGACCTCCTTCGACTGGTTTTCAGTCTTCATACTCTCTGGAAATATGTTCTGAACTCAAAAATTTATCAAACTGTTCTGACCATGCCTCTTTTCGACACCGTTGGAGAACCCTTTTTATTTTCCAAACACAGAACACCTGTGCTGACGTTTTCATGGCCTGAATATATTTTTAACTTCATTGTTGTTTGGCGGCAGCAGCAACGCTGACTTTACCAAGTCACCGTTTATTCCACAGAATGAATTTTTAAGTGATTCATATTGGAAAAGTTAGATTTTTAAGTTACCTTTCAAATGCCACTGGTTTCATAATTTTTTACTAAGTATTGAGAGAGAAACACTAACTTTTCCAAAAGGTGATAGAATTTGTCCAATTTTCTTATAAAAATCATTTGACCATCTTCGGTTGGTTTTCAGCCCTCACACTCTTCTGGAAATATGTTCTAAACTCAAAAATTTTGCAAATTATTCTGACCATGCCTATTTTTGACATCGTTTGAAGCCCCTTTTTATTTGTCAAACCCGGATCACCTGTGTTGGAAGTGAATGTAACTCACTGTCCCAGCAAACCAGTTTTCTTCCAAAAATTATTCCCCCATTTTTAAATCGTTTTAGCCCTGGCATTCTTCTCGAAATGTTTTCCTAACTCGATGAACTAGCACCAGTTAAAATATTATAATGGTTGAACATCATTTGGTATGGGTTTCATATTTTTTTTGTTTGACCATATAGTGCTGAAAGGAGAAGTATGTGAATTCTTAAGAAATTTTGTGATGACTCCTAAGGAACTCTATCACATTTATTTTGGTTACCATATATGATTGTGTTATGCTATATAAACATTATATCACTGTGATTCTCGAACTAACTCACACATGCATAAAAAAAAAGTGAATTCAACGAAGTAAAGAAACACGAGATTGAACCGATGATACATTAAAAATTTAAAAGTGATGGGGCGAGCCCGGTTTAGAATCTTGCTCGATGAGTTGCGAACCCTAACATGGCACGGGAAGGTATTTCGGCTCTTATTGGTGTAGGCGATATAAGGTTGGTGGTGCGGGTGTCACAACATAGACCGTTTCCTTGGGACAGACCGTGATGTCACAACTCGGGTACGTAACCCTGGTGCGTGGACATCATTGGTAGTTACAGCAAGTAACATTTGAATATTTGACCAAGGGGGAGTCAGAATTGCCCGTGGCTATTGCTTAGCGGTTGAATGGAAGTAGTGCTCCGCGGGGAGTTACTTAAATTTATCTGATAAACTGAATCTATGAGAAATTAAAAAGAAAAGCATGCATTTTCCTTATGATGAACTATTATTTCCGTTTGCCATTTTAATTATTTATTTATTTATCTATTGTTATTATTTTAACTGTTAGCATTTTTGTTATGCTTATTAAATGCTGCTTATTATTCTATTATTACACAATATTTATTATTTGTGAATATTATTATCGGGGTGGGTATTTTTGGGTTGTAGTATCTTATTGAGTTCGTCGCTCATTGGCATTCCCATTGCCCTGGCGTTTCATGCCAGGTACCGAAGAAACCGAAGGAAACACTGAGGTGTTGGAAGGCAACATTCAACCCTGGTTAGCTTGAAGTGTGCCAAAATTCCATGAATCATTTTTTTGAGTTTTCTAGTTTTTCTCTAGTTCTTTTTATATTTGTGTACTAAGACAAAGTTTAAGTTTGATTGGAGTTGTAATTTAAGAACTTTTAGTTTCTGTGTTGTTAATTAATGGATGATGGTATATTTGATGTCAACAATTATGAGGATTCTTAATTAAGAAGATTGATTTTAAGTTTTAAACCTTATTATGATGTCCTAAAATTTTGGGGCGTCACAAACATTGTTGTTGTTATGAAATCTGTTCATAACAACGAACTTCATGAATTCCAAATTCAATGTTCTGTTCATAACAAGGAATAATTCAATGTTCTATTCTATTCTATTCTATTCAAGGTATTTTCATGAATTCAAAATTAATTCAATGAATAATTCAAAGCTCATAACAAGGTATTTTCATACAGATTGCCATTTTGGCGGTGATCCACTTACTTGAAAGTTATGTTTTCTATAATCAGATTCCATTGAAGGGCACTCCACATCAAATCACTTACTTTGCTGAGAAGAATCTATACCCACTTACAGTTTCAGTTCCAATAAGTGGATTTTCTTGCTTGTTCCTTGTAATAATTCTCTTGCTTTTCACGCTGCCTATGATAATTTGTGCTCTCTTAATGTCTATTCTATTCTATTTCACTTTGAAGCTACAATGGATATTGATTCAATGAATAATTCATTCAATGTGAGTGAGGAAGTTGAAGAACAAGATAACAATGTTGAATTTAATGAGAGTGGTGAAGTTGAAGAACCAAAGAAGCGGATGCGTTTTATCTCAAAGCAAGAAGTACACACATTTTATGCAAAATATGCGAAACAACTTGGATTTGCTATAGCTTATAGAACACAAAATGTAACAAGGGATAGGGAAGTAAAGTACTTTGGAATTGAATGTACTCGGGCGCGGAATAGAATAAAAAGATCAGAAGTAAATCCCCTCAAACCATCTTTGTCGTCAAAAATAGATTGTAAAGCAAGGGTTAGGGCCACTCTACAAAAAGATGGAAGATATAAGTTAACCACGGTTGTGCTTGAGCACACTCATGATTTCATTCTGAGTGACTCACGGCATTTTCCAATGAATAAGAGGATTCTTACTTCGGTGAAGAGGAGACTAGAAGTTAACGATGCAGCAGGGATTGGGGTGGCTAGGAATTTTCATTCCATAGTTGTTGAAGCAGGGGGATATGAGGCATTAACGTTTGATGAACAAGATGCAAAGAATTATATTCAGAATGCTAGAAGATAGAGACTTAGGGTAGGCGACGCTGAATCAGTTACATTTTATTTTTATAAAATGCAACAACAAAATTTGAACTTATATTCGGCAATTGACCTTGATGAAGATGGTTGCATGTGAAACTTGTTTTGAGCGGATGCAAAGAGTAAGGCGGATGCAAGGAGTATGGCAGCTTATAAAGCATTTGAGGATGTTGTCTCTTTTGACACAACCTATTTGACAAACAAATATGATATGTCGTTTGCTCCGTTTGTAGGAGTTAATCACCACGGTCAGTCAATTTTGTTTGGTTATGGGTTGTTAAGTAATGAGAACATGGAGACATTTGTTTGGCTATTCAAAGAATGTCAGATGCATGTCAAATGCTCTCCCAAAAGCAATAATAACTGACCAGTGCAGAGCTATGCAAAATGCCATAGAAATTATCTTCCCACAGGCTCGACATCGTTGGTGTTTATGGCATATTATGAAGAAAATTCCGGAGAAATTGCGAGGATATTCGCAATATGAATCCATAAAGGTTGCTTTGAGTAATGCAGTTTATGATTCATTCACAAAAGATGAATTTGAGGAATACTGGGAAGCAATGATTGAAAATTTCAATTTGAATCATAACGAGTGGTTGGGGGTATTATACCATGAGTGACATAAGTAGATTCCTGCCTATGTTAAAGACATATTTTGGGCTGGCATGTCAACTACACAACGAAGTGAGAGTATGAACGCATTCTTTGATGGATATGTGAACTCCAAGACAACCTTAAAGCAATTTGTTGAGCAGTATGACAATGCGTTGAGAAGTAAGGTAGAGAAGGAGACAAAAGCAGATTTTAAGTCTCGTAACAAATTGTATGATTGCTTAACGGTGTATCGTTTTGAGAAGCAATTTCGTGCAGCTTACACTAATTCAAAATTTAAAGAAGTTTAACTAGAAATGAAGCATCTAGTGTATTGTCATGCAAATCTTATCAAAGAGGAGGGCGTAATTTGTACCTATCATGTGATGGAGGCTGTTGTTGTGGGTGAGGAGATGAAGAAAGTGGAATTTGTTGTGTATTTTAATTCAACTGAATGTGATCTCCAATGTATGTGTCGGTTGTTTGAGTTTAGAGATATTATGTGTGCCCATTCACTTTGTGTGCTCATTGAGAGATCCATATATGAGGTACCAAATAAATACATTGTTTCGAAATGGAGAAAAGACTTCGAAAAAGGCTACACATGCATTCCAACCACATATACTAACTTTGGCTCTTCTCTACATCCAAAGTTGCATGATAACTATCACAACACGTTGGAGGAGATCCTCGAACTTGCTACCAATGATGATGGTAAACACAAAGTGATTCAACTTGGGTTGATGAAAATCAAGGATGAAATGAGAACAATTCAATCAAGTAGTGCGAGTAATGTACCATGTACTAGTTCTTTACCACCTTCAAGTACTACTTTACCACCTTCCCATACTTTACCAAAAAGTCCGTCTCATATCAATACTACGAAAGAAAGCATGACTCGCAAGGTACTCAGTCCTTTGATTGCTCACCGAAGAAGCCGTCTATGTACGAAACGGAAGGTTGGCAAGGTTGATGCAATAGTGAATTGGTTGAAGGGAAAGAATAAGAAGGCTAATCCAGTACAGGTACATTTTTCATTCCGCACTACATATGTATATTGCAGAATTTGTTAAACTTCAAATATTCATCAATTTATGGTACTATAGGGTCAGAAGGTGTGTTAAGGTGAACCTCGTAAGTTAAGTTTTCCTTGTACAGGAGGCATGGAATACACTATGTATGAACCGGTATGCGTTAAATATGAAGTTTTTTTTTTTTGGCTTTTAATTTTATTGCTTGAAATTACTAATTAATTTGTGTTACTATTTCATTATTAGGTGCTGCCAAATCAACCTTACTATTGTCCTTCTATGGATGCCATAGCAGATAGTATGTATGTACCGATATGTGTTGAACGGACTTAATATATTGCACTTTGTTTGTTGTCACTTGATATTGGTGAATATGTTTGTGGAATTTTTTTTTTTAATATTTACTTTATTTTTACAGGCACCAGTTAGCACAATTTGGGACGACATTGGAAGCAAATCTCATACTCAAGCTGGAATGGTCAACAATATTACCAATCAAAGTTCGATAGTACCATCAAATTTTCTTGACTTGAGCATCGACGGGGATCCATTTTTTTTTTTAGTTTCGAAGTGCTAATTATAAACTTCGGATTGTTCACTTGAATGTCCCATTTTTTTGAGTTGAATGAATTGAAGGTCCCATTTTTGAAAAAATAGAAACCCGTGTATGTTGGATTTGTTGACTTAATTTGTATGTTCAATGAATTTGTTGAATTTCAGCTGTTGAGTGAATTTCAGCTGTTGAACATGGACCATTCATGAGTGAACCTGTGTATGTTGTACCTGTGTATGTTGACTTCATATACAATCTTTGTTTCTGTAACTTCAGTTGTTGAACATCTCTTCTATATGTATGTTGAACCTGTGTATATTGGACCATTCATGAGTGAACCTGTGTATGTTGAACCTGTGAATTTCAGCTGTTGAACATCTCATTCTATGTGTATGTTGGACCATTCATGAGTGAACCTGTGTATGTTGAACCTGTGAATTTCAGCTGTTGAACAGCTCATTCTATGTTTCTGTAACTTCACTGGTGAAAGGGGAAGAGAAGTTCAGGGTGAGAAATGGGTTGTAAAGAATCACACTGGGAAAAAACAAAATTAGAAAAAGAGAGAGTTGTGTATAAAAGCTGTCTGCTAATTGTACCAAAAGATGAATGTAAATTAAGACATTCATACAATTCGAACCAACTTATAGCTCTCCACACTGAAATCAACAGTATCCACTGATACCAAATAAGTAAAAATAAAGAAGAGATCAAGCAATGATCATCAATCAGTCATTTCAGAAATAAAGAAAAACTGATTCATCACCCTCTATCCATGTTGTGTATGTTCACTTAATACACATGCTGTGTATGTTGAACCTGTGTATGTTCACTTAATACACATGCTGTTGAACATATCAAATAAACCTGTTATACACATTATTCATTTCATAAATACAAGTTCATTCATACACATTATTCATCTCATAACAGAGCCTACATTCATATACAATTTTTTCTATTAAATAATACACACTGTTAATAAGAGAGCCTACACCATCACAGATTTTTCAAACCATCACATATAATACACACTGTCAAGCAACCAACATAATTATATTAAATAAGCAACTAACAGATTTTTCACCTATTAATTAAGCAACCAACCAACAAATTTTTAAGCACCAACATTCATAGTATAAAAGTAGATTACATTCATAGCATGTTCGAAAACCTAACAACTGAGTTATTTACATGATAAAGTTCGAAAATACACAAAATACAATGACATAAGTCATTACCTTGAAAATCTTCTCCATCCTTTGAAGCCTTCTATCATGCTCATGAATTGGATTGTCCATCTCACCAAATCTTCTCCTTAGATCATTAATTTCTTATGTTCTTGAATCTGTCCGAGGTCCAGCATTGGCACGAATTGTGGAGGAAACGTCGTCATCGTCGTCATCTGCCCAACTGAAGTAATTGCAGTTTTCGTTCGCACTCTACAATGCACAAGAATAAGTTAATCAATAAATGACAAATGAAATTTGTAAAAAATAATAAATAAAAGATTAATTTATATAACAGATACTTACATATTTTGTTGGGCAAACAAAAAAGACACGTCCTTCATTTCCATTCTCATTGGTTCGTACAATATGCATGGAAGCTGTTCTTCCACAATTACACAATCTTGGCTTTAATCTTATGTTCCTATTATTAGTAGAAGATGAAGCTATTTTTTTTTCTGCATAAAATATACCAACAGATTCAACTACCTATTAGTAGAAGATGATGTTCTTCCTATTTTTTTATCTTAACAGGTTAATCTTCAATTAACTTTTCATAGAACTCTGCTATGGCATCCTCATATTTTAATCCACAACCTCAAGGTTGTTGGGCCTCATTTTAACAAGTGAACCTTAGGCCCCCATTTTTATTGTATCTTAAAAATGTATTATGATGATCAATTCAATTGAAATATATTTGGGACACAAGTCAGTAAAGACTTCTAAGTTCAAGAATTGAATAGTTTTTGTTGGAATTTAGAATGTGTTTGTTCAAATGTGTTATCTTTGAATGAGAGATTTCGTTCCAAATCATGAATGTGTTCGTTCAAAAGTTTTATACTAATGTTAAGTATTTATCTATCTAGTTTTCTCTATGTTATCTCAGCAAGCAAACAAAGGGGTTTTGGTTCATAAGGAGGGGGTAGGGGTGCTGTGTGCTAATGAACACCGAAGGGATTTAGTTTCATGTTAAAATAAAATGTAAGGGCAATTATATAGAAGCATGCAACTGAACCAATAACATAGCTAAGAATGACTTCAAATTAATGATCCAAAATCATCCTATTATTTGCTTTTGTCTCAATAATGAATATTTTCTTGTATGGGGCTCACATAAAGGAGGGTCATGCACATTTTTTCAATTTTTCGGTGGCCTTTTGAGGAGAACTAGAGAAGCTTAGTGTGTCGTGATGATAATAGATGAGGCAGCACATGGCATGGAACCACATGCCTTGAGGTGACCAAAGTTTAAGCCTTGAGATATAGAATTGAGGTACTATCTACCATCTTAGAAGACCATGTGCTATTTTAGCAGGAAACATTGAGCAAACATATGGATTTATACTTTTAGATGTTAAACTCGGCTTATTAGAAATTTGGAAGTCTTGAATCATCATTCCCAAATCCCAAACCTACTCTGTTTTATATTTATTATAACAGAGTTCATTCTTGATAACATGTATAAAGGCAAATCCCAAACCCTAACACATCACAACTTAAAGCCAAATCCCAAACCCTAACACAAAATGCAAGCAAAATCCAACCCCAAACACTCCCAGTCAACTAATTTCTACAAAAATTGAAGCCAAACATAAAACCTTAACTTTGCGATTTTTCATTTACCTCAGATTCGCTGTCCCAGGCTCCCGTTCGTCCTCCGTCGTGGTTCGTCGTCCTCCGTCGCCGTTCGTCCACTGTCTCCCCGTCCTTCGTCCCCCGTCTCGTCTTTCTTCGTACTCCTTCAAGAGACAGGTGAGAGAGGGGAGAGTGAAGAGATAGAGAGGAGAGAGGGATGAGGCGAGAGTAAGAGAGAGATGAGAGTGAAGAGATAGAGATGAGAGAGAGATGAGGCAAGAGTGAGAGAGAGGTGAGGTAAGAGTGCTGATCTCTTTCGAGCTATTACAAAATGGAGTTGACTGCTAAGGCGGAAAGGGAAGAGATAGATAGGAGAGAGAAATTTGTAATTTCGAGCTATTCGAGCCCGAAATATTCGAGCTACAGACCATTTTTCGTAAAATAATATATATATATATATATGAAATTAGGTAAAATATATTTTTTATTTTAATTATATTTTTTAATTTTTTTTTTAAAATCTCCCAACTAAATATAGCTTAAAGCAATGCTTTTGATCATGCTAAAAGGAAAAATGTTTAAAATTCACATAAAACTTCTCATAATTGGACATATACTGATGTGGCATACTAGATGTTAATATTTAGGGTAAATTATCTACATCTCCCTTGAGGTTTAATGGAATTATAGATTCTCTCCAGAGATTTCAAAAATTACATTCCGTTCCATCGCAATTAACGCCATTAACGGATATCATAAATTGACTAAAATACCCTTTTGACAAATAAGAACAAATTACCTATACCCCCTTGAGGTTTAACTAAATTACAGATTCTCCCTTGAGGTTTAACTAAATTACAGATTCCCCCTTGAGGTTTAACTGAATTATCATTTTTAAATAAATTATGAAATGCAAAATTGAAATGGAAAAACACTTGTCACATTATAAAAAATTA
This sequence comes from Camellia lanceoleosa, assembly GCA_025200525.1. Classification (NCBI taxonomy): domain Eukaryota; kingdom Viridiplantae; phylum Streptophyta; class Magnoliopsida; order Ericales; family Theaceae; genus Camellia; species Camellia lanceoleosa. Next base: position 31,838,355 of record CM045763.1, on the reverse strand, counting down.
AGATTTTAGAGACCAAAATTTAGGGACAAAATTATTTTTAGGGGTACAAATATTTTTGTTGCGAAAAGTAACGTTATTATATTTTTAGTAACGAAAATTGAATATTAATGATTAATTATTATCTTTTTGGTATCAAATTTTGTCTCAAAAAATAAACCATTTTTAGACCAAATTATTTTGTTTCTAAAAATCTATTTATTATTGACATTTTCGAAATTTTATCGCTAAAAGTCTTATTTTTTAAGACAACCTTTTAGCGACTATTCTTACGACGATAGAAATTAGTCCCTAACTGTCTTTTTGCAACAAAATTGGTTTCTAAAACTCTTGTATGTTATAGTGTTAGATGGTGAAAATATCATAAAAATAACAAATAATTAAATAAGTAAAAAATCTAGAAACCTCCTAGATGTTGATTTGTAATTATGTATCAATTTTAAGCAGAATATAACAATCCCAATTAAACAATCAAGACAAAGAGACACAACGATTTTACATGAAAAAACCACAATTGGACACCTCCAATTGTGATCAAAAAATCACGGGCAACAGCCACAAGAACAATCCACTAAGAAGATTTAAAGGAATTACACAGGTATACTCTCAATTATCTAGCGAATCCACAACGCCTAATTGAACCAACCTCTATGTGCCTCTTTCAACCCCATCTTCACCACGGAATTGTCTTTCTGATGAGCCACTCCAAAATCCACCGAAACTTCAGGCTCGAATTCTTCAGAATCCACCGAAGAACAACTCTCTCTTTTGTATAAAAAACAAAATCTTTGATGTACTCTCTTTTAAACCATGAGTTGAATACTCAATAAAAACATCAAAGAAAACATAACAAAATATCTCCAGATATAACTCTTAAGAACCAAAAAGAAGATCTGGAGGAAAAATTAATGAATTATCTAGTTTTGGGAGAAAACCAACTACTTATAGAAAATCCAAAGTAATCTTGTTTTTAGAAGAAAACCAACTTCTTAAAGGATTCCAAAGTAATCCTACCTTTGGAAGAAAATCAACTTCTTAGAGAAATCCAAATTAATCCTAGTTTGACCCAACATGTGAATTTAAAAAATTACAACCTTGGGTTTGATCCATGGAATTGGACAACAAAGAGTCCTAACAATCTCCCCCTTTGTCAAATCCTGGACAAAACCATGCCACAACAGTTTTCCTAACAAAAACACTAAAACAATTTTCCAATCAAAACAAGAACAACACCACCAACTAGGAACCAGCACTTATAACCAAATCTCTTTACAAACTTATTTCTCAAGGTCATGATCTGCAAAACAACTATTAGTGCCACAATCTCCAAAACAACTATTAGTCCCATAAGAATATATGAAAAAGCAATAAACATATGGCTAGATTATCTTGAAGTATGAGATGAAAAACATGAATAACATGAATAGATGCACCTTGGAGATTTTAAGAACATGTAGCATGAAAACCTGAAAACTAAGACATATGCACCCGACACATGACATGAATACATGAAAAACAAATTTCTCCCCCTGTTTGTCACGAATTAACAAAGGAATCTCAAATAACAAAATCAAGACCAAAACCCACACAAGCAATGACATGATAACGATTAACCGAACTCCCCCTCACTAAAAGCAACCACAAACACTGAAAACAGTGAACAAGAAAAAAATAACAAAAATAATATGGTGGAGCAAGCAAGGAATTTTTTATTTGTACCTTGAAACACACAAGATTATCCAAGAAGTACAATTACTTGAAAACACAATGTGCACAGCCTTTAGAAAATTCCTCATAAAAGAAAGTGATGCATTATGTGAAAAGCATAGATCCCATGAGAAAAGTGTGTGTGTGACTCTTGGAGTTTGACAAACACGAGATTCAAATCCTAGTAATGATCTGATAGCTGGACCTCCGACAAGAGAATCTAAGCACAACTAAGGAAAGTCAAACCACTAGGAATCAAAGGGTATTTGGTGAATAAAAGTGGAGGCTTCCCCTCAATCAATGAATCTTTTCTTTCTTTTCTTTTTTTCTCTTGCACTTTTTTTTCTTTCTTTTGCATATTTTTTCTTCTTCTCTTTCTTTTTGTTTTTCTATTTCTTTTTCTTTTGCACACTCATTGGCGGCTGACACGCTCAATAGGGGTGAGCATGGTCCGGATTGAATTGAATTGGATTGGAGTAAAACCAGGACCAATCGGTTATCTACGGATCTTGAAAAATTGGAATCAATCTAATCCATTTAAATCATGGAACTAATCCGAACCAATTCATTTAAACACGGATTGGATTGGTTTAGGACCACGGATTTACATAATTAAATAACAAAAAAAAAATATATAAGACTTTAATTTCATAAAAATATAAATATAATACCATATTAGTTTCACAATAGTAATATGTCTTTTCATAATAGCGACAAACTATTTTAGAATTTAAACAATCATAAAAAATTAGTTCTACCATAAGTATTTAGACCATTACAAATTAACACTAAAAACTAGCAAACAAAAATAATAAAAGAAGATACTATACAAGTTTAGGCTTGGATTTAAGTTTTATATGAAATAAGAGAAGATATTATGTAGGAGGGTATATAATAAAAATATAGACTATTTGTATACGGTCCGGATCGGTTCCAATCCGGAACCGTGGGGTTCAATCCAGAACCAATCCGTAAACTACGGATTTTTAATTTTTCAATCCGGAACCAAACCACAGATTCAAAAAATCAATCCAAACCAACTGGATTGGACTGAACTGGATCGGATTACGGATTTCACGGATTCCTTGCTCAGCCCTAACGCTCAAGAGTATGGAAATCGAACCAGAAAAGCATGGATATAATAAGGATGGCCTGGTTAGTGACTCTGAGGTAGCCTTTTCCTCATGGCTGGACTACAAAGAATAGAGGGGAAAGCCATGGAGATGCAAAAAAATAGAAGGTGATTAAGAGACTCAACATCACCCATGATATGCTAGTATAGGTCAATTCCTCTAGAAAAGCAAAAGATACAATGCCAGAAGTCCATAGAAAAAACAGATCACTAAGGCAGAAGGCTACGATATTTGCTAATCCAAGAGTGTGTACAAAATGAGACATACTAATCAAAAAACACACACTCCAAAATGAGTAAGGACCATAGAAAGCACACACGTATCAACACGTAATGGATATTCTTATCAATTCCAATATGCACCAAGGACCACTCAAAAATTTCAAGCTTGCAAAACCATACTAAAAAAAAATTTTGGATTATTTTTTTTATTTTTTTTACTTTTATAGAATTTCCCTCACGAATTGTATCCATTATCACAAATCAAATAAGATCTCGTTCTAAAAGAATTTTTTTTAAAAAAAATAGAACGACCCGCTCTGATACCAATTGAAAAATCTAGAAACCTCCTAGATGTTGATTTGTGATTATGTATCAATTTTAAGCAGAATATAACAATCCCAATCAAACAATCAAGACAAAGAGACACAACGATTTTACGTGAAAAAACCACAATTGGACACCTCCAATTATGATAAAAAAAAACCACGGGCAACAGCCACAAGAACAATCCACTAAGAAGATTTAAAGGAATTACACAGATATACTCTCAATTATCTAGCGAATCTACAACGCCTAATTGAACCAACCTCTATGTGCCTCTTCCAACCCTATCTTCATCACGGAATTGTCTTTCTGATGAGTCACTCCAGAATCCACCGAAACTTCAGGCTCGAATTCTTCAGAATCTACCGAAGAACAACTCTCTCTTTTGTATAAAAAACAAAACCTTTGATGTACTCTCTTTTAAACCATGAGTTGAATACTCAATAAAAACATCAAAGAAAACATAACAAAATATCTCCAGATATAACCCTTAAGAACCAAAAAGAAGATCTGGAAGAAAAATTAAAGAATTATCTAGTTTTGGGAGAAAACCAACTACTTATAGAAAATCCAAAGTAATCCTGTTTTTGGAAGAAAACTAACTTTTTAAAGGACTCCAAAGTAATCCTAGTTTTGGAAGAAAATCAACTTCTTAGAGAAATCTAAAGTAATCCTACTTTGACCCAACATGTGAATTTAAAAAATTACAATCTTGAGTTTGATCCATGGAATTAGACAACAAAGAGTCCTAACAATAAGTTTTAAACAAATGAAATGGATTGTCAAAAAATTCTTAGAATATGTTTGGTTTGATTTTTAGAAATATTTTTTTAAAAAAAAATTAAAAATTAATTTGGTTAAGAAATAAAAAATAATTATTTTTTTTTTATATAGTTTTATTTTTTGAGTGGTTAGAAATAATTTTTACAAATTAAATATATTTTTTAATATTTATTTTTAATAAATTAGTTTTTATTTTTTTAAAAAAAAATTGATTTTTTTTTTCTAAACAACAAATCAAACATGGTTAATTTTTTTTTTTTTTCCATTTAATGTAATTCTTTTGTAAATTTTGTTGATTTATCAAAGGAATTTCAGCAAGGACAATATCGTCTATCAATTTTTATTTTGGTGATATTAGCTAACCATTCTTAACGTTTAGTTAACAGTACGGGTTAAATTGTTATGAAAATATAAATCTTAGGGGACGGGATATAATTTCTGAAATCTTAGGAGAGGATCTGTAATTTAGCTAAACTTCAAGGGCGATGTAGGTAATTTGTCCTAATATTTAATATGTCACACACTCAATAGTGTACGGTTTACCATTCTTGTCACATCATTATGAATGAATTTAAAGGTTAAAATTGTGAGTTTCTAACACTTCCCTGTTAAAATTTATCTATATGTTATCATTATTTATTAATAAATTTTTTTGTTTAAAAATATTAAAATTAAATTTTAATTTGATATAGCACCCACAAACTGCAATTGTTAATTTTAAATAAATTTAAGTCACATATAAAATTCAAAGTTTATCCCTAGTTCTCAAGACCCTGCAGCGAATTCTAAATATAACATCTTTATATTTTACTTAAAATGATAAGATTAACTAGCCAAACCAAACCAAGCCTTAATAAAAGAAGAAGATAAAATTAACTAAATTATTAAAATATAAAAATCATGTTTTGCTATTTTATATTTTAACCATTTACAAAAAATAAAATAAAATAAATCTAAAGTTATATAAAAAATGAAATTAACTAACTATACCATAATATTAGTTTGATGTTAACGTTTTCATAATTTTAATTAAAAAAATAACCAAAAATTTCTGCTTGAGATTTAATTAATTTTCTTTTTAAAAATATAGATAAATACTTTCAAAAAAATTTGATTAAGGAAATCCAATCCACCATCTAATAGATAACAATCAATTGAAACACGGGCCTGTTTGGTAACCATTCCGTTTTCAGTTTATATTTACAAAATTTTTAAAAACTGTTATGAAAACTTGTTTGATAATCTTTTTGGTTTATAAATGATTGTCTCAATTTATAAATTTGAGGAAAAAATGTAAACTCAAAAAATGAGTTTACGTTTTCAGTTTTCAATTTTTTTTTTCAATTAACTTTTTTTCAATTAAATTTTTTTTCAAATAAATTTTTTTTTTCAATTAATCCTTTTTTTCATTTTTTTTCCCAATTAAATTTTTTTAATTAATTTTTTTTCAAATAATTTTTTTTTTCAAATAATTTTTTTCCAATTAAATTTTTTTTCAATTATAATGTGTGTGATCCCATTGTCATAATTAATAAATATAAGTATAAATATTTTAGACCTGAACAAACATATTTTTTAGTTTAAGTTTTTAAATTTTTTAAAATATTTTGTTCAAACCAAACGCATTTATAATTTATGTTTTTCTAAAAAAACAAAAAAACAAAAACCAATTTATAAAATTTTTGTAAACATAAATTAAAAACGTAAATGTTACCAAACGCTATAGATTCAAATTTTAAGTAAAATTAAAAGTAAAAAAAAATGCTTGGGAGCTCTAATTAAGCATCCCTAATTCACTCTTAATAATGTAGAATGGATCCTACTCTTCACTCCTTATGCCTCCCCTCTCTATCACTTTATGTTCTCTCTCTTCTACCTCATTAGAGATCAAAATAGAGATGATATATTAGGAGATGTAGCACCACTCAATTAATAAATAATTGAAGCAAAACTTAAAATGATATAAAATTTTAAAAGTATTTAGAATCTTAAAATGATGAATTGGGTTGAAGAGAAGTTTGATAAAATAAAATCAATTACTTTAACCATTAGTGTTGTTTTTGGGTTTTATAAGCATTATACCTAGATGCGAATGACTCATTTTCATATTACTATCATCCGTACTCCTGCGTGTTTCATTTTTTGTGCTCTATTCTGGACTTACGACAAGAATCTGAATTATTCATTTCATAAATCTTACAGTGAAAATAATTTTTATAAAAAATTAATTTTATCAGATATCAATGAATATATGAACCAATCGTATTTTGTTTTATAAAATAAACGGTTTAAATTTAAACTCATAGTTATTGTTCATTTTTAAAAAATGAAATGAAATTTATTCACTTGTTTAATTATGTCCGATGAAATTAATTTTTTGCACATCTCATATTTACTATTGAGTTTAGAAGATGAACAATTATGATCATCATTATAGGCCTTTTATGGGACCCATAAAATAAAATATAGAAGGGCATGAGAATAATAGCATGGAAGGGAAACGTTTCCTTTCTGAATGGGAAAATGTTTTGGAACTTTAATTTGTGAGTTCTAATAGTTTTAATGTATATGTGAAACCCATTTGATGTGATGTTTTAGCCTTATTTTGTGTTTTTTTTACTTTCCATCTCACTAAAGCTCAAATTTAAGGACTCAAAGCTATTGCTTTACCGACTTAGCCTTGGGCAGGCCCTCGCAAATTCTAAATAATCTCTCCGTTCCAAAATATTAGTCTCTTATTCCATTTTTCATTATCCCAAAATATTAGTCCATCTTCAAAAATCAAGTACAAAAATAATATAAATTTCTTACTTTGCCCTTCTTTTAAATTAATAAACAATATAAAAAGTACAATTATAACATTGATATTCCCAAAAAATGTACTATCAAAAGGATCATTTTGAAAAATTAACTTTTTTCAAATGTAATAATTGTACTATCAAAAAAAATTAGATTCCCCAAAAGGGACCATTATTTTGGGACAGATGGAGTATTTTTTTAAAAAAATTGGGTTGGGCATGGTATGGTGAAAAACTAGTAGGCCTTGTCACCGGGCTTCAACAACATGGCTAAGGGGCAGGGCTGCAATTTGGACAAGATCTAGGTTTTATTGGGTCGGAGCTTAGTTTCCAAGCCCATACCCAAAAAATGAAAGTTTGCAGAGTGAAGCATGACCCATCCAAAAAAATAAAAAATAAAAAACAACCTTGTATTAGAGATTAAATAAAAGAATTAAGAATAAATAGTTGTGTACCAAGTAGTAAGAATAAAGTGTCAATCTTTGATTAGGACATGTGATTTAATTTTATCAAATATTAAAGTTCAAGTATTAATAATCAGAATCTTATATGAAATGTATAAATCCGCAGTCCAACATGTGATCCATTTGCATGCCAAAAATACAAAAAATACAAAAATAAAAAAACTCATAAAGGATTAGAATGTCAAGAAGTGAGAAAGAATGAATATATATATATATATATATGTGTGTGTGTTTATAATTTAATTTTATTGAGTAATGTTACATAAATAAATTTTTTTAAAAAAAAGTTATACATAGTTAGTTGACACTTTGTGGATCTCTTATTTTAAATCAGAATAATATTGTAGTTATTTTTTATTTTTTATAGGAGAATAATATTGTAATTTATAATTGTAAAAACATCATTGTCACAATATTCTAATTATATATACTAAGACAAACCTAAAAAAATCACATTTTTCCTAACTTATTAATCTTTAGTGATTTTTTTAAAAAAAAAAATTTATGTCGATCTTTCTTTTTATACTTTTCAAGTTTGTAGGACTTAAGAAGTATTTTAAATAAAAAAAAAATACTAAATACACACACAAAAAAAAAAAAAAAAAAATCCACTGGTGGAGTAAAACCTAAGAAAAAATATTAAAGAAAAAGTTTCTAAAAATGAACAAAGCCAATAAAGAAGTTAATCCCAAACCCACAAAATATAGAAATTCTATTTGTAAATAATTTTCCTAATTCAATAGTTCAATTCAATTAATATCCTACATAGTAATTCATTCAATAACAGACCGCTGTTTTCTTTGGGAAGACACTATGCTGTGTTTGGCAAATCAACAATTTTCTTTGCGTTTGTTGCTTTCAGTACAACTTTTTCCTCACGGCTCTTCATCCCTTTCGCCTGAATCCTCTCCTTCTCTTATCCGTAAGCGCTCTCTCTCTCTCTCTCTTCTTCACGCGCGCACACACATCTTGCACGGATTTCCTTTGGAGAAAGTTTTGTTGCTTTCTGTGTTAATTTGGTCCCCTGTGACTCTTTATTGAAACACCCATTATTCATCTCCTTGATGCAAAAAATTATGCATATCTGTTAACCCTAAGTTGTGTTCGTATTAATTTTGGTAAAGTTTCTTCTGAATCTGTTAAACACATGTTCTATTTTATTTTTTGGTGCAAACCCATGTTCTAATTTTGGTTTGATGAGAATGCTTCTGTTTTCTGTTATTGCTCACTTTTTTAATTTTGTTTGTTGCAATTGGTAATTATCTTCTGAACCAATACGATATTCTTGATGCTATGGCTTTAATTTGTGATAATCTGTTAAACCCATGTTTCAGTTTGTGAAAGTTTCTTAGACCTATCTTTATCCCATTGTTTTGGATCTAATATCTAGAATTTTTTTTTTTTTTTTTTTTTTCAAAGAGTCAACTTGGAATTTTACACAAATTGTTGTTACTGTTATTAGGACAATTTTATATGTTGTTTAATTATTGTTTTCTTTTTCTTTGATTCATTGCAGAAACAAAAGTTGTTCTTTCTTCAAGTAGTTAGCGGGAGTCTCGTTCAGTGGGTCGCTCTTTTGTCAATCCTTAAGTAGTTAAACAAAAGGATTTCTCAGTTCTTAAGTGAATTGTTTGATAATAACATGAATTCGATCAAAGAAGATCTGCTAAGTGCAGTGGTGCCATTATTGAAACTTCTCACCCTTACAGTTATAGGACTAGTTCTTGCACACCCAAGAACTCAAATCATCCCTAAAGCAACATTTAAGCTACTCAGCAAACTTGTTTTTGCTCTTTTCTTACCCTGCCTTATCTTTACCCATTTGGGTGAATCGATCACACTAAAGAACGTTGCACTCTGGTGGTTTATCCCCATTAATGTATTGGTCAGTACAGGTATAGGTTGCATTTTGGGGTACTTGGTAGTAATTATATGTCGCCCACCTCCAGAATTCGCTCGATTCACCATTATCATGACTGCATTCAGCAATACTGGAAATCTTCCACTTGCAATTGTTAGTTCTATATGTCACAGTGAGGATAATCCGTTTGGTCCTGATTGCCATCGGACAGGTGTTGCTTATGTCTCTTTTGCTCAATGGGTTGCTGTAATTCTTGTTTATACCTTTATTTATCACATGATGGAGCCCCCTTTGGAGTACTATGAGATTGTAGAGGAAGGGATCGACGTTGAAGAACAAAACCAGGGTAATGATGTTAGTAGATCCCTTCTTGTGGAAGCTGAATGGCCCGGCATTGAGGATAAAGAAACCGAACATTCAAAGACTCCTTTAATTGCAAGGGTTTTCAATAGCATCTCAAGTATTTCACAAACTATGTTGCCTGACCTTGATCTCACACCAGATGGGCCCGAGTCTATTAGGTGTTTGGCAGAGCCTAGAGTAGTTAGGAAGATGAGAATCGTTGCTGAACGGACTCCAGTACGACACATACTTCAACCACCAACAATTGCATCTCTGTTGGCTATCGTTATTGGAATGGTGCCTCAGATCAAAGCTTTCTTCTTTGGAAACGATGCTCCTTTGTCTGTCATAACAGACAGTCTAGAGATCTTGGCCGCTGCCATGGTGCCATCTGTAATGCTTGTTCTTGGAGGTATGCTTGCTGAGGGGCCAAATGATTCAAAACTTGGCCTTCGAACTACAATTGGCATAATCGTGGCAAGGCTATTGGTTCTTCCTTTGCTTGGAATTGGAATAGTGGCGTTGGCTGATAAGCTGCATTTTCTTGTCGACGGTGATCAGATGTACCGGTTTGTGCTTTTGTTGCAGTACACAACACCGAGTGCCATCTTATTGGGAGCAATTGCAAGCTTGAGGGGTTATGCAGTCAGCGAGGCCTCGGCCCTCCTCTTCTGGCAGCATTTATGTGCACTGTTCTCTCTTTCACTATACATTTTCATATACTTTAAACTGTTATCATATGTTTAAGGTTTAAAAAAAGCTTTAGACTACCAGATCCATTGGGAAACTGATTAGCATGTAAAGTGCATTCTGAAGTTTTGTGGTACATTTTTTGATGGGTTTGATAGATTCTTTTCTCTTATATATATATATATATTCTCTGTTGTTTCTCCACACCATGTAATTTTTAAAACATGAAATTCTGAGAAGACCTTGATCCGTGTGATTTTCTATAGTGTCTTAGTACCTATTATATGTAAACATGTTTACCTATCAGACATTCCTAATATGTTTTCAATTTTGAGATTTTATTTTATTTCATTTTATGGAGTAATTCTTTTAATGATTGTTTTCTGTGTTTGTGTGTGTGAATTTTTATTTTTATTTTTGTATTGAGGTCATTATTAAAACATACTAGTGAAATTAAGTTGTACCCTAACAATATTTGAAGTTGGACCCTAAAATGTAACCAAAAAAGAAGTTGGGCCCTAAAGAATTCCTTCATGCAAACTTGGTGTATTTCAACTGCTATTATTGTCTCTAACACAACCCAGAAGTCCTACAACTTGTATTATTCTAAGCATTGTCCATACCTCATATAGGTTGCGTTAAATTGAGTTTATTATTTTTAACCATTTTAATTTTCTTGACATGGGGGAGGAAGGTTGCAGATAGGGATGATCGCGGTTCGGTTTTGGATGGTTTGCGGATCGATTTGGATCCGTCCATATATATGCGATTTGGGAAAAATTCAACCCGTAATCGCCTGTAGTGCGGGTTGCAGTTTGTACGGATAAGGTTCGTGTATATGGGGGTGGTTTGCAGATTAGACTTTTTTCTTTAAAAAATTATTTTGGAGCCTTTTTTTGCCCATTTTGTAAATATTTATTTTGGGCCTTTTCCTCTCATTTTTTAAAATTCTCCAACATTAATAATTAATGAATTAAAACTTATAAAATTAAAAACACAAAAAAATAATTCCTAACACAAATAAATCATTCAAAATCCTAAACTTTAAAATCAAATTATAAACTAATACAAGCACATCTTTCAAAATCTTAAATTAGATCATCAATCTCATTCACTATCTACTATCCAATAATACAATTAAAGTAAAATCATTTAAAATCTTAAACTTACCTAAAGGTAATTCTTCATTAACTTTTACATTCATCCAAAATGCAATGATAAAATAACAACGATCCAATTTATTTATTTATTTATTTTTAAAAAAAAGTATACGGGCGGGTTCTTGCGGGTACGGGTTAAACCCACAACCCGTAATCATACCATATTTCAAACTACATCTGTCCGTATTGTGTCTGCGAAACCGCTTATTTATATGTAGATTGATTTGAATTGGGTGAGTTGTACGGTTCGGATAACCTTATGCCGCTCTAATTGCAGGGGTGGGGGAATCCAAAAGATAAAATTGCTATTATAAAGAGAGAAATTTTGGTCATTTTTTGGAGAAATTACTCATAAATCCCATTTTGGTAAATGTTGCTCTAGTTAGTCCTGAGTGTTTTTTCTTAAACTATTTAATCCTTTTTATTTTTGGTATGATATATGTTTTTGGTATATTATATACGGAGTTTACATTTTTACCCCTATTGATTTCATTTTGCGGGTCTCCCAATCTCGCCAACAATGGCAGCTATCACAAACTTAATCTCTCTCTCTTCTCCTTTTCCTCAACGCTGAAACACACCCAGAACTATTGGAGGTGATGCCGTTAGGCTTCGAAAAGATGGTCAAGAGGCCTCCGTCGGTGAGAAGTCGTACTCCAAGCACACTGTGTCTTCGGCAGAATGATCGAACACCACCACCGTCATTGGCAAAGGTCCTCTATTCAGAGGTCTCATCGATCGAGTGTGATTCCAACTTCAGACCACACTCCAAGCACACTGTGTCTCCGGTAGAATGATCGAACACCACATCTATCATTAGCAAAGGTCCTCCACTCGGAGGTCTCATCGATCGAGTGTGATTCCAACATCAGACCGCACTCCGAGTACACTATGTCTCCGGCAGAATGATCGAACACCACCACTGTCGCTCGCTTGCAGTCCGAGTAGTACAAGTTGCCCATTGATTAGATTCCTGAACAGATCTAAGATTGGATTTGATGTAGAGGATTGGAGATATTGATGATGCTGATGTAGTTGATGTTGTGTCTCCGGTAGAATGATGGAATACCACCACCATCGCTCGCTTGCAGTCCGAGTAGTACACGTTGCCCATTGATTGGATTCCTGGACAGATCTAAGATGGGATTTGATGCAGAGGATTGGAGATGTTGATGTAGTTGATGTTGTTTATTGTTGATGATGTTGATAATGTTTTGATGATGCTGATGACGTTTGATGATGTTGAAGATGTAGTTGATGTTGATGTTGTTGTAATGTTTGATAATGTTGTTGATGTTTGATGATGTTGAAAATGTTGCTGATGTTTGATGATGTTGAGATGTAGTTGATGTTGATGATGTTCACAATGTTGATGATGTTTGTTGATGTTTGATGATGTTGTTGATGTTCGAAAATGAGGGAAATCTAAAAAAAGGCCTATAGTAAGCTTTTTGGGTATTTTTGTCATTACAACATCAGTAAAAACTTACATTTACCCTTCATAAAAAAAAAAATTACATGTTAAATAAATGGGTATATATGTAATTCACATTTAAATAGGACTTATTAGTCTACAAAATAAAAGACAGAACCAAATGGTTTAACAAATTAAAATTTAGAATTTATTAGTATTTTGTCCTATTTTATTTGCCCAGCACTTTTACCTCATTACAACTCAATTTCTAATTACACAACATAAAAAGATTTAAAATTTTGTACTTTTATCCTTACACTCATCATAAGTAAATACCAAATATGTCTTCATCTTTACATCCCAACTTTTCAAATTCTAACTCTCTACGCCACCCCAACCACCCCCTTTAGTAGCCACTGTTGCCGCCAAAACTTAACCCTCCCCTATCGGATCGGTGACTCCCGTCCTTCATTACAACCTTCCTCCTTAGCCCCTTTTTCTCCATTGACGACCTCCTTCAACACGCCATCATTGTTCTAGCCCATCATAGTCACCACCTTTTCAACTAGAGGTGGGCGCGGATCGATTATAGCCACAGAACTTTTAATCTGCCATCCGTTTGCCAAATTAGCGGATTGGAAAAAATCAATTCGTATCCGTTCGCCAATCTGGCAAATGTGGATTGAGCGAATTGACAGATTGATGGATGAATGCGAGTCAGTTTGGTGGTTTAAAATTTTATAAATTTTTAACATAATTCAACTTATGCACTTCTTCAAAAAAAAAAAAATTTATATTACAGTCAATGACATAAAAAAGTACTATAATCACTGTATGCCTCACCCAAATAAAGAAAATTTGAAACTTTAAAGTATTACAATTACTACATGCATCATCCACATATTATAATCATAGCATGCCTCATGCACATAAAGTATTACAATCTGTGATTATTAAAATATAAAAATAATTTAAACTACCAAAACCATGAACAGAGCAATAGTAGAGATTGTATATCTTTGTATTGTTACATATGTATCTATTTTTGAAAAACAAAAACCAATTAGCATATATCATCTTTTTTATTTATTATTTTTAGAGTTATATTTAAAAAATAAAAAATATAGATAAATAATACATTTATTTTTTTCAATTCAAAAAATATATTCAAGTTGAAAACTCTTTTACAACAGAATATTTAAACTATTTTTCAATTGAAAATACATACAAAATATGTAAACAAATTGAAAACACATTTTACAAACTACTAGAGGTGCTTGCGGTTTAGCGGTTCAGTTGCGGCCAAAGAAATTTCAAATCCGTCATCCGTCCAAAATTAGGTGGATTGGAAAAAATCAATCCCCAACCGTTCGCTTGTCATCACGCATCCGTCCAAAATATGACGGATCAGTTCGATTCGATCAATTTAGACGAATCGATATATCCGCGACTCACTCCTAATGCCTTCCCAAACCCTTCTCCAGTGTTATGTTCTGATTACATTTGCTGCTTTAGGGCCTGTTCACATTAACTCCATTTTTTCATGTAAACAATTCTCAAAATTTTAAAAATAATTTTTTAGTGTTGCTTAAAATTAAAGATTTTGCATAAAACACTTCTTCAAAATAATTTGTCAAAAAAGTTTGTTTGTGTTTTCTTGAAAATAAAAATAGAAATCAGAAACTGAAAATATTACCAGACAGTTTTATTAATGCTATGGGTATATAAAAATAAAAATAAAAATTTACAAAATATTAATATATGGTCCAATTTATTTTGATTGCGATTCAAATGAATTGGAGTCTCACATGGTAGTCAAGGTGGCTAATTTTTTTTATTGACTTGAACAGAAAAATCTATTATATTTATATTAAATATTTAAGAAAGGAGGAAGAGGAGAGGGAAGAAAGAGGAGGCTGAAGAGAGAAGGAGAGAGAAAGAGTTCATTGAAGGAAGAGGAGAAGGCATTCGAGGATCTCCCCGTCGCCTCGAGAGGGCCCTCCTGGACCTCGTGAGAGCCTCAGAACCTCCTCCCGCCTTTCCCTCCTCGTGCTCCTCCCGCCACGCCTCTCCTCCTCTCCCTCTCCTCTCCTCCTCCTCCCCTCCCTCCTCTCCTCCTCCTCCTCTCTCTCTCCTCCTCCTCCCTCCTCTCCTCCTCCTCCTCCCTCCTCCTCTCCCCTCCTCCTCCTCCTCCTCCTCTCCCTCCTTCTCCTTTCCTCTTTCCTTCTCTCCTCCCCTCCCTCTCGCCCCTCCTCCCCTTCCCCCTCCCCCTCCTCCTCCCCCTCCCCCTCCCCCTCCCCCCCCCTCTTCTTCTTCTTCTCTTCTCTTTTCTTCTCTTCTCTTCGTCTTGAAAGGAAAAAAAAAAAAAAAAAAAAAAAAAACACCAAGACAACGTCGTTTTTTTTTGTTTTCCGATGATATTAAAAAATATATTTCGAGCTCTGTAGCGGTGCCAATATATAAAAATATATATATTTATAATTGATAAAAGGTATACCACGTGTAATACGTTATCTGGATAGAAAATTTCACCATTCTAGTAAGGGACAATTCATAGCCAAAACTAAAATTTGACCCACGCAAAGTCCTCCCATGCTTTGACCTTTGTCTTCTTTGTTCCGGCATTTTAATAGACGGCAAGATTGTTTGGTAAAGTTTATTAAAATTATTTAGAATTTATTTATTTTTGTTTTAAAGGTTTTAATCAGATTATTTAGTATAGTTTCCTTTTATAATTTATAAGGTAAAATTAACTAACATAGGTTTTAAAAAAACTTGTAATCTAAAATTTGGAAATGTATGCTTTGAACTTTTATTTTTTGATTATTCACTTTTAATTTATAATAAATTATACCGATGAATATTGTAACATATAATAAATGTTTACCTATTTATGTTTTCCTTGTTGACCCTTGAAAATTTTCTAAGTTGAATGTGCGAACAAACCTTCTATGTTGAATCCACCCCGGTCCAACCTTGAATGAGATTTGAAATCTAAATTTCAATTAGAAGTTGTTTAATAATTAAGTATTAATTTAAAATTTAAATAATAGTTATCAATTTTTTGAATTAGCAAATATTTTATGTGAAATTTATTTTCTTCATCAATTCTTTTAACTGAAATTCTAGGCTTCAATATGGAGGGCGCTTTTAAATAATAATTTTCTTTAGATGTATCTTCGAATAAGAAGTTTTAATTTATTGGACTTTTAGATAAAGATTTTTTTTTTTTTTTTTAATTGCCTCTCTTAAGTGTCTTTACTCAAAGATGATTATTATTATTAAGTTTTTTTTAGACATAAAAAAAATAAAATAAAATAAAATAAATAAAAAAAGAAAAATTCAATCTTTACTATTGAGGACTTTTGGACAAAGAAGGAATTAGAGTATTTCTAACAATTGCTCTCTTTTTTCATTAAATTTGAATAAAGATTTGGGTTAAAAGTTTTATCTGATATAAAATATTCTAACGTTAAATTTTCAATTTTCATCAAACAACCAATCGACCGGGAGGACGACCGGAAGGATGTCTGGGTGCTCAACCAACCTAGTGCAATTTTCTTCAAAATTTTCCTAATCCGATTGTCCATCCGGTTAATCGTCTGGTCGTCTATCAATGGTCACCTACGAGATTTGATGAAAGGTTAAATGCTCCATTAATTTTATGAAAAAAAATAAAATTCCCTTCATTTGATACTAATTTGGTGAAATGGTTGGAACACCATTTTTACTAAATTTTTAAGAAACTTAAATTTGATAAAAAATTTGAATCTGAGTTGAAGATGGTTCTGTTGGAAATGGTTATAAAATTCTGGGTAAAACCAAAATTTTTTCCTAAGTTTGGTCTATTTTTTAAGTGAGCCCCGTGCGTCGATTTACGCAGGTCAAAATGGTAACACGTTTTATGCCGCGTTGTGATTCACGTGGTATATTTGGTTGCTCAAAACCATTATCGAGTGAATGGGAAATTGAAGCCAAAGTGTGCTCCATGGAAATGGAGTTTTGGTGGAAAATCCTTAAAGGTTTGAATAAAACTTGTCCCACATTGATTTGGTGGGAAGTTTTGAATGGGTTTATAAGGCATGGGTTTGGTACTTGGGGTGTGCCCCAAGGGGTACCCAAGTGTTTTAGAAGGAGAGGTTATGGGCAAAATGGGCTAGACCCATTGGACTCAAAAATCACCACATATTCGGGCGGGCTGGGCTTGGGCGCCGGTGCGTGGTGTATAGTTGGGTTGGGCTGGTTCGGCCCAATACCTATTACTGTACATCCAAACAAGGCCCTTCCTATTTTTTATCTACCTACAGCCACCATTACATCTATAAATAGGACAACCCTCATTTGATATTTTACATTCAGAAATTTCGTATTTCACCTCTGCAAATTCTATTCTTCATTTTGCTGCGTTTTATTTTTGTGAGAAAGAGTATAAACACTTAGTGTGTTCGTTAGGCAAGCAATTTGTAGTGCTGCTATTGTTTGTGGTTGATCATTTCATCCTGGGAGATAGACGTCCACATTCTAAAAGCACCGAAGAGAGGACGAATCTGTTTTAAGGACACAGTGTCAAATACTGGACTTGATCAGATTATAATTCGAAAAAATTAATCAAGTAAGTTATTTAATTTATTTTCGGTGTTTTATAATTTATTTAAATCAGATTTTAATTTTGTTTTTGTAACAAAATAAAATCTGTTTTTATTTATTTATTTTTATTTCGAGTTTGATTTTTGTAATCAAACAAATTCTCTCATTTCCTTTATTTCTTTTATATTCTGTTTGTTGTTAAGAACACAAACTGAATTAATTAATTACAGTGAAGATTGTCCAACAATCTTAAGACAGAACTATTTTGGTATCTTCATTGCATTTAATTTTCTATAATTTCATAAGACATATTTTGGTTGGAAAAACAAATAGTGGTTTATGCTATTTGACAGATAGTAATAATATACTGTCTCTTTTCTTTGACAACTAGTAGTAATATACTAGTGTCAGTAACAATTGCAGAATATTAATTTGTGTTAAAGAAAATTATTGTGATATTTTATTTTTCTAGTTTTAGTAACAAGGAAAATAAAATTATTTTGTGTTATAATTTATTTTCTGGTTTTAGTAATTAGAAAATTAATTTGTATTTTAATTTTTTCTGATTTTTGTAATCAGAGATTATGGCTACTACAATTGAAACTAAAACTGGTAGTGGTACTCCGATTGTTACACCAACACCGGTCCCTATCTAGAACCATGTTCATGTATCAATAAATCATAGAGAAAAATCAGAAAAATTTAACGGTACTGAGTTTAAGAGATGGCAGCAGAAGATGCTATTCTATCTTACAACTCTAAATTTGGCCCGGTTTCTCCATGAAGAGGCTCTAGCACTTAAAGAGGGTGAAAGTGATCGGCAAGTTGCTGCCGCTGTAGACGCTTGGAAACATTCAGATTTTCTGTGCAAAAACTACATCCTCAATGGCCTTGACAACATGCTATATAATGTTTACAGTCCTCTAAAGTCAACAAAAGAATTATGGGATTCTTTAGAGAAGAAATACAAGACAGAAGATGCCGGCACGAAGAAATTTGTCGTTGGTAAATTTCTAGACTTTGTTATGGTAGACTCCCAAACGGTAATTTCTCAAGTTCAAAATTTTCAAATAATTCTGCATAATATTCATTCAGAAGGTATGTCTCTTAGCGAGTCTTTCCAAGTCGCTGCTTTGGTGGAAAAGTTACCACCGGCTTGGAAAGATTTCAAAAATTATTTAAAACATAAACGCAAAGAGATGGCCATGGATAAACTTATTGCAAGACTGAGAATTGAGGAAGATAACCGAAAGGTTGAAAAGAGGAATGGGAAAAATCCCATTGAGTTTAAGGCTAATGTGGTTAAACAAGTTCATAAACCACATAACAAAAAGAGGAAGTTTATTGGAAATGGTCCTAAACAAGACGATAACAGCAAGAAGTTCAAAGGAAAATGCTATAACTGTGGCAAGACTGGACATCGAACTTCTGATTGTCGCCGCCCTAAGAAGGATCATGGAAGTACAAGCAAGAAGACTACCAATCAGGCCAATGTAACTGAACTAGATTATATCTCTAACGGAGTGGATGACATCAACCTCTCTGCTGTGGTGTCTGAAGCTAACTTGGTTGGAAATCCCAAGGAATGGTGGGTTGACACTAGGGCAACTCGTCACATTTGTGCGGACAAGAAGATGTTCACTATCTACAATGAAGCTGCAAATGGTAAACAACTTTTTATGGGAAATTCTTCTACTTCTACTGTGGTTGGACAAGGAAAAGTGATCTTGAAGATGACATCAGGGAAAGAACTAACCCTCAACAACGTACTGCATGTACCTGACATCCGGAAGAATTTAGTTTCTGGTTCTTTGTTAAATAAAAATGGTTTTAGGCTTGTCTTTGAGTCTGATAAATTTGTATTAACAAAGAGTGGTATGTATGTTGGTAAGGGATACATGAGTGATGGTCTCTTTAAGCTAAATGTAATGACAGTTGTACCAAAAGTTGCTATGAATGAGAATAACAGATCTTTTGCTTATATTCTTGAGTCAAATTTATGGCATGATAAATTAGGTCATGTAAATTATGATGCTTTGCGTAGATTAATTGGTTTGGATTATATACCAAAGTTTGAAATTAATCCTAATCATAAATGTGAAGTTTGTATAGAAGCAAAACTAAATAAGACTCCATTTAAATCAGTTGAAAGAAAAACCGAACCTCTAGAATTAATTCATACTGATGTATGTGATCTAAAATTTGTTCAAACTAGAGGAGGCAAAAAGTATTTCATAACATTTATCGATGATTGCACAAAATATTGTTATGTTTATTTACTTAGAAGTAAATATGAAGCCTTAGAAATGTTTAAACTCTACAAAACAGAAGTTGAAAATTGACTTGGTAAAATCATTAAAATAGTTAGAAGTGATAGGAGTGGTGAATATGATGCATCATTAAATGAATTTTGTGCATAACATGGCATTATTTACCAAACTACAGCACCCTATTCTCCTCAGCAAAATGGAATTGCTGAAAGAAAGAATAGAACCCTAAAAGAAATGATGAATGTCATGTTACTAAGTTCAGGCTTACCACAGAACTTGTGGGGGGAAGCAATATTGTCTGCTAATTATGTTCTTAACAAAATACCCTACAAGAAAACCAACAACACTCCTTATGAATTGTGGAAAGGTCGGTTGCCTTCCTACAAATACTTAAAAGTGTAGGGGTGTTTGGCAAAAGTTGAAGTTCCTATTCCTAAAAAGACTAAGATTGGACCAAAAATAGTAGATTGTGTGTTATTGGTTATGCTCAGAATAGTAGTGCATATCGGTTTCTGACTTATAAATCAGAAATACCTGATATAAATGTGAACACTATTATAGAGTCAAGGAATGCTGTATTTTTTGAACATGTCTTTCCTTACAAGAAATGACAGGAATTAAGTTCACAGAAAAGAACTTATGATTGTACACAAAGTCAAGAGACTACTGACAATCAAACACAAGAGATTAGTAATGGTCTCGACTAACAGGATTTAACTGATAATGAACCAAGAAGAAATAAGAGAGCGAGAACATCAAAATCCTTTGGTCCAGATTTTCTGACATACCTGTTAGAAAATGAACCTCAAAGCTTTAAGGCAGCAATGACAGGTCCTAAAGCACCTTTGTGGAAAGAGGCTGTTAATAATGAAATTGAATCCATTATGCAAAATCATACTTGGGAATTGGTGGATTTTCCACCAGGTTCTAAACCTCTTGGATATAAATAGATATTCAAGAGAAAAATGAAAGCAAATGGTTCAATAGACAAGTATAAAGTAAGACTTGTAGTTAAAGGTTACAGACAAAAGGAAGGTTTGGACTATTTTGACACATATTCTCCTATGACAAGAATAACATTCATTCGCATGCTTATTTCTATAACAACGTTGTTTAATGTAGAAATACATCAAATGGATGTTAAAACAGCTTTCTTAAACGGTGATCTCAATGAAGAGATTTATATGGATCAACCTGAAGGCTTTGTAGTACCAAGGCAAGAAAAGAAAGTTTGTCGACTTGTAAAATCCTTTTTATGGATTAAAACAAACACTTAAGCAATGGCATGAAAAATTTGATCATGCAATGCTTACTAATGGGTTTAAGATAAATGAATGTGACAAATGCGTCTATGTTAAAAACACTGACCAAGGATATATCATAGTTTGTCTTTATATGGATGACATGCTTATCATTAGAAGCAGTCAAAACATGATCAAATCAACTAAGCAAATGCTTAACAAAAGATTTGATATGAAAGCTATAGGGGTCGTAGATGTTATATTAGGAATGAAAATTACTAAAACATCTGACGGATATGCGTTATTTCAATCTCATTATATTGAGAAAATTCTTGATAAATTTATCAAGGATGATATGACTTTAGCTAGAACACTTGTAGACATCAGTTTTTATTTATCGAAAAATAAAAGTGATGCAGTGTCTCAGTTAAAATACTCCCAAATCATTGGAAGCCTAATGTACCTAATGAATTGTACTCGTCCTGATATAGCTTATGCTATCAGTAAATTGAGTAGGTACACTAGTAACCCCGCAGAAGACCATTGGAAAGCGATCATTTGGGTTTTTAGATATGTAAGATTCACCCGTGATCATGGTTTGAAGTTTACTCAATATCCAGCAGTACTTGAAGGTTGTTGTGATGCCAATTGGATATCGGATACTAAATATTCAAAATCCACTAGTGGATATGTCTTTACTCTAGGAGGCGCTGCTGTTTCTTGAAAGTCCACGAAACAAACTTGCATCACACGATCCACAATGGAATCTGAGTTCATTGCTTTAGACAAAGCAGGAGAAGAAGCAGAATGGCTTTGTCACTTTTTAGAAGATATTCCAACATGGCCAAAACCTGTGCCAGCTATTTGCATTCATTGTGATAGTCAATCTGCAATAGGTAAGGCATAGAATCATATGTATAACGGTAAGTCACGACATATTCGTCGTCGACATAATACCGTTAGACAGTTGTTGTCAAATGGAATAATCTCAATAGATTATATAAAATCTAAAGAGAATATTGCGGATCCATTAACAAAAGGTTTGACAAAAAAGCTAGTGTATAATTCATCGAAAGGGATGGGATTAAAGCCTATTACATAAGAGTTGTCATAATGGTAACCCTACTTATATGACTGGAGATCCCAAGAACTAAGTTCAAAGGACAACTAAATTATGTATGGCTCGCCAGAAATCGCCAAGGGCTTAAAATTCCTTACCCATTCTTATGGTGAGAGTGATATCTGCAACATATGTTGTATGCAGGGGTATAAGGATAAGCTTTGCTTTTAATGATTACTTATATCTTGATTGAGACATAAAATCAAGATGAGTATAAAGAGATACTCACAATAAGAATCACTTATATGAATGTCGAACTGGGGCCGGTTCTATGAGAATGCAAAAGGCTAAATTCTCTAGAAACACTCATGAAAACCAAGCGCGTTCAAGGCCAAAATGAACACAACAGTGAGAACCACGATGTGTTAGAAGATATTTTATGTGAAATCTGTTGTCTTGGCTTACACAAACGGCTAAACAATTCAAGGCATCGCGTCCATTGGTTAGCTAGTAAGTCCGATAGGTTATCACTAGGGAAGGTTCAAGGTTGAAAGCTACCTATCCTGATGCAAGATATTTTCGACTTATACTCTTTCGATAAAGTCTACATATTGTTGCATTTCCGTTGTCATCAAATTCCATTCATGTGGGGAATTGTTGGAAATGGTTATAAAATTCTAGGTAAAACCAGAATTTTTTTCTAAGTTTGGTCTATTTTTTTGGTGGGCTCCGTGCGTCGATTTACGTGGGTCAAAGTGGTAACGCGTTCTATGCCGCGTTGTGATTCACGTGGTATATTTGGTTACTCAAAACCATTACCGAGTGAATGGGAAATTGAAGCCGAAGTGTGCTCTATGGAAATGGAGTTTTGGTGGAAAATCCTTAAAGATTTGAGTAAGGCTTGTCTCACATTGATTTAATGGGAAGTTTTGAATAGGTTATAAGGCATAGGTTTGGTACTTGGGGTGTGCCCCAAGTGGTACCCAAGTGTTTTAGAGGGAGAGGTTATGGGCAAAATGGGCTAGACCCATTGGACCCAAAAATCACTACACATGCGCGCGTGTACCGCCGCTGCCTATCTGTCCGGTCGGTAGGGCGGGTTGGGCTGGACTTGGGCGCGAGTGCGTGGTGTATGGTTGGGTTGGGCTTGTTCGGCCCAATACCTATCTTTTTGGGCCAAAAACATTTGAATTTAATTTTTTTTTTGGTAAAATAAAATCCAAAATTCAAATTAAACTGGAGATTAACTAGTCCAATTTTACTGTACATTCAAACAAGGCCCTTCCCTTTTTTATCTGTTTGACTTATGAACCCAACAGATTCAAATCTGTTTGAATTCAAAACCAACAGGTTCATACCTGTTCAAACAGGTTTGCACTTGTTTAATTCAAAACCTACAGCCACCATTACATCTATAAATAGGACAACCCTCATCTGATGTTTTACATTCAGAAATTTCGTATTTCACCTCTGCAAATTATATTCTTCATTTTGCTACATTTTATTTTTGTGAGAAAGAGTATAAACACTTAGTGTGTTCGTTAGGCAAACAATTTGTAGTGCTGCTATTGTTTGTAATTGATCATTTCATCTTGGGAGATAGACGTCCACATTCTAAAAGCACCGAGGAGAGGACGAATCTGTCTTAAGGACACAGTGTCAAACACTGGACTTGATCAGATTATAATTCGAAGAAATTAATCAAGTAAAATATTTAATTTATTTTCGGTATTTTATTATTTATTTAAATCAGATTTTAATTTTGTTTTTGTAACAAAATAAATTTTGTTTTTATTTATTTATTTTTATTTTGAGTTTGATTTTTGTAATCAAACAAATTCTCTCATTTCCTTTATATTCTATTTGTTGTTAAGAACACAAACTGAATTAATTAATTACAGTGAAGATTGTCCAACAAGTTCTAGTAAAAGATATTTTGCTTTTAACTTTGACACAAAGAAAGTATTTGTTATCTCAAGTAGGCAATTCAGGAGGGGGTGAATTGGGTTTCTAAATAAATTGCTAAATTAAAAATTAACCCAAATAATAAATAAATAAATAAATATGCTCAAAAATATAAAATAAAGTAATGAAATAAAATTAGCAAAGGGAAGAAAAATTAGACACAACGATTTATAGTAGTTCGGCATGCCGAGCCTACGTTTACTCTCAAAGTATCCTCCTCGGAAATTTCTCCACTATTTTTCAAATAGTAATTACACCACTAGCTTCGTGGGTGTTAGTGTACCTTTACAACAAGTGGCCAATCTCGATCACTCTAACTAGTTTAGAATGTCGGGCTTACATTTGCTCTCTAAGTATCCTCCTCGAGAATTTCTTCACTATTTTTCAAATAGTAATTACACCACTAGTTTTGCTAGTGCTAGTGAACTTTTATAATAAGTGGCCAATCCCGATCACTCTGACTAGTTTAGAATCCAGTGTCTAATCACATCTAACCAAATAATTTTATCTTAAAAATCACTCACAAAAATATCCCAATTAGTTTTGAATCT
Source organism: Camellia lanceoleosa (assembly GCA_025200525.1). Taxonomy (NCBI): domain Eukaryota; kingdom Viridiplantae; phylum Streptophyta; class Magnoliopsida; order Ericales; family Theaceae; genus Camellia; species Camellia lanceoleosa. The sequence continues at coordinate 31,813,787 of CM045763.1, read as the reverse complement.
GGTATCTAACCCAAGTGATTTTATCCCAAAAAAATCACTCACAAAAACTCTTTTTTTACAAGAATAATATGAATAAGAGATATAAAACCTTTTTATAATTTTGCTCAAACTCTCAATAAATTTTTTCACAAAAAATATAACTCAATGAAATAAATACAATATTTAAGAATATTTTAATATCACACATTTTTTTCTTCTTCACTTCTTATTTTTCTCACACCAAAACACTTCTATATATAATTGAAAATATATCCATTACATATCCATTGGAGGAGTGGCCGTTCCTTATGCTAAATTCGACGCTTCTGACGTGGAACAATGGGCCAAATTTCCTTCTCATATTTTGTAGGCGTTGGATGGAATAATATAGCCAAAACTCGTTTTCGATAAAGAGTAATTCAATTTTTTTAATCGTTTTTCGTAAAAAATATAGAGTGCACAAGAAATTGTATAGTAATTTTTTTATTAAAATATTTAATTACACAATAACTTCTCTATTAAAATATCAAATATGAAAATAAATATTCTTTTTAAAATCTTTGTAATTGTTGTAGAGATTTTAGATACACTCTAATAAAAATAAACCAACCATTCCATGTGAGTATATCAAATTTTGTCCAAAAAAAAAACAACTCACCAATATCACATTTATTAAAAGAATACAATTAATTAATATCAAATATGTCAAAAGCAAAATAGTAACCAACCGTATTTTTCAAAACGTGAATAGTAATTGTTATAAAATATTTTTGTAAAACCAGATATTGCACAGTAATTTTTGATTTAAATAATATTTAAAACAAATACATCATACAACAGATATTTTAAATAGATAATATTTTATGTCAAAGAATGTAAAATATGTATATTAAAAAATCACAATTTATCTAATAATATTTTAGATATCATCAAAATTAAATCACATAATTAACAGTATTTTTTGATCGGACATTTTAAAAAGAAAGTTTTTTTTTATCCCAATAATACTATAATAATTATATTTTTTTACTATTTTGTGCTTATTATTTTATGTATTGATACTACATTGATAACAAACATGAGTAGTGGAACTTATTAAACCAATTGGGATGAGCTTCTCTTCAATCCACTTTGTGGACTGGACCATACAATTGGGCCCGTGGGGCTTACTATGGATCATGTTTTGATGATTTAAATCGTTAAATGTATACAACTTGTTGAATACTTTATCCTTGCAAAAAAAATTATGGAGTGTTTTGGGAAGTTAGTAAAAAGTTGACTTTTAGCTTTTTACCAAGCTTTTTGGCTTTTTTGAAAGTGATTTGGGAAGTTGGTAAAAAGTTGATTTTTTTACTTTTTAGTTTAATATTTTTTTAAAGTGTCACATCACTCCAAAATGACTAAAATATCCTTACTTTTTGATTTTTAAATTAATTAATCAAAATTTTCTAGAGGATAATTTGGTAAATTTGGAGGTGGCGTTTTTGGTCTTCCCAAATGAGAATTTGGGACGTTTTTGACAACTTGAGTTTTTAGCAACACACCAAAAACGTTGGCTTTTTGCCAACTTCCCAAAATGGCACTATGTTGATCAGATCAATTACTCTTTGATTATAATATATTTTTGTCAATAGTAAATATGATTTTAAGTTTTGAATTAATATGTAATGCTTACTTGTCTCCTTTATAAATTAGATTCTCCAAAATAATAAATTGGGATGGAAAAAGTATATTATTTTTGGCTACAAGAAAAAGATTCATATTGGTAAAAAGAAAAGAATTTTTAAGGGGTTATGGGTTGATCCATTTTTTAAAATAAATTTGATTAAAATATATAGTTATAAATTGTTTGATTATTTTAATTTTTTATATAAATATTTTATTGATTTGAATTATTCGATTCAATTTAAGATGAATTCACTAAGTTCAAATACTCGCTCAAATTGAATAGAAGAAATTACAAATATATGGAGCACTTAGAAAAAAAATTGCACTACAAATAATTTTTTTAATATAATTTTGACACAAAAAAAATTACACTAAATATGAGAATGAATTTATACCATACATAGGATTTGTTTGGAAAGTGCGTTGGCTTTTTGATTTTTTGACTTTTTTAGCTTGGGGGGTTAAAAAATCTCATTTGAGAAGGACTTTTGTCTTTTTTGACTCTTTTGTGAGAGAAATAATGTAATGATTATGAATTAGATGTGATGTTTTGCCTTATTGAGTTAAAAAAATTATTTTATTTTATTTTTTTAACTATTTTAACCGAAAAAAACCCAAACCCTCTCTTCCCAAACTAGCCTACACAATTATATATCATTATAGAAATATAGGTAGCATTTAGTAGAGCTTTCTAAATATGATTTGAAAATAAGGGTTGTATTTTGAATTTATGAGTTTTGGAATTATGATTTGTGTATAGAAATTTTGTTTGGTGCATGAGTTTTGAAAAAAGTTTTAAATTGAGTGAAAATTTTTTGATGTAACATATGATATTTGATATAAAAACTTACAACTTATAACCAAGCATACAACTCAAAATTCTATTAAAGCTTATAAATTTTTTTAAAAAATTCGAAAAATATTTTTTTTGAATATATAAAAATTAAAATGTGTCAATTGCAACACAAAAAAAAAAAAAAAAAATTGTACTTTTTCGGTCAATCGACCGGACGACCGGTGGGAAGATCGCTTAGGTCAAATTTAAAAAAAAAAAAATTGAAAATCCCGACTGACACAGAGTTTTCTATTTATTGTGAAAATATAGTTTGAAAACCTTATCCAAACATAATATTAGAATGTGTTGGTAGAATTATAATTTGAAAATTCTTCCAAACACAGTCATAATTTTTTTTTTTTTTTACTGCGCTACTAAAATACAATTTTCTCAATTGAAGAAGAAAAAATCTAATCCTATAAAATAACAGCAATATTAGGTATTATGAAAATTTTTTAATGAAAATAATCATGAAAGCTTTGTGATCTTTGGATTACATTTAGAATAAAGTACCACACACTAATCAAGATAATTTAAGAATCATAACTCTTTTATAATCATTTTTATAAAAAAAAAAAAATTCATAATTCCTAATATTTCTCATAAAATAATATCAAAATTTTGTAAAAGAGTCCTTGAAAATACAAACCATGTATTGATGCGATATACTTTTTTTATAATTCCAATGTCCTTTACATTTCCAAAGCTATTTTTGTTGTTGCGCCAGTGAGATTGCTGAGGTCGAGTAATACCTGAGGGTGTTTCCATTTTAAATACATCTCCTTTAACACGTGTTTTATATTTAAGTTGCGCTTGATTTATCAATTTGAGAGAAATTTGAAAAGAAAAATTGAAAAGGTGTGTAAGATATTTTTTTTTTCTTTTCATTTTAAAATTCTTTAGCAAATTTATTAATTAAACATAGTCTAAAAGAATTTATAAAATTACAGTTTATTTGGTTTTGATTTTCAGAAAATTCTTTTCAAAAACTTTACTTTTTTATTTTCTGTATTTTTTGTTTTCAATGAATTTTTAAAATATTTTTAGCAATTTTTAAAATTTTTAAATACAATTAATATAAATACATTTATAATATTTATGAATTTTTTTTTAAAAAATTCACTAAATATCAAAAATATAAAAAAATATTAAAATTCAATACATTTTTCATAATTTTTTTGTATTTATTAATTATTTAAAATATTTTTTACAAATATTTTACTATTTAGATACATCTAAGTAAGGTGTATCTAAAAAAGTAAGGTGTATCTAAAAAAGTTAAAAAATTACTTAAAATTTTAAAAAATTCACTAAAAACAAAAAAAACGAAAATAAAAAAACTCAATTTTCAGAAAACTGAAACCAAACACAATGATAGATTTTTTACTTTCTATTTTTATTTTTATGTTAAGTTTATAATTTTTTTTAACATATGTCGGCCCCGTTTGGTAGAACTGTGAGAAATTGATTATAACTTATAGCCTTATAGTTTATAGCTGTGAAGATAAGCTGATTTTTTACTTATAAATTAAGCTTCTCCTCCCCTACTCAAAAAATAAGTTGATTTTTGACTTACAAAAAGTTATAAGCTATATTGTTAAGCTGAACCAAATACATCAAAATAACTTAAATTAAACTAAAAACTAAAATAAGCTGAAAATAAGTCCTATCAAACAGGACCGTCATAACGCCTACATTAACAAAGTTCTTTAAAAAAATTATTTCTTATCATTTGACAGCTGGGCTAAAAGTCAACTTATTAATTTTTTAACTTTTTTAAGTTATATCACCCCTATACTTTTTTTAACATGTTTTTTCAGATAAAATTTAAAAATTAATTAACCTACTTTCCAAAAAATCATCTTCATCAAAAAGCTTGGAGTTTAACTTAGATATCAAAATTTTCTGTTCGCGACTTGAAATTATGAAAAATTGGACTCAAGACATATTTTGAGAAGTGGTTTTTTTTTTTTTTTTTTTTAAATGCACAAAAAATAAATAGGTGATATAATCCAAATAAGTCAATAAAATGACTTTTTTCCTAATTAGTGAGTGTTTTGGGAAGTGTTTTTTTTTTTACTTTTTTCTTTTGGCTTATTTTTTTCTTTAGTGAATTTTTTTTTTTTAAATTTTCAAAAAGTTTTAGGTTTCTAGATTTAGTTCAACAAGACAAATTAAAAAATTATAATTTTTTAAAAACATTTCAAAAAAGACAAATATAAGATTAAAAAAAAAGCTTTTATTTTTTATTTTTTATTTTCATCATTAGTGATTTTTTCTAGAATTTTTTTTTACAAAAATACTTTTTAAATTCGTCTTGACAAAATCGACCGGAAAAGTAAAAAAAATTGACATAATTTAAAATAAATTACTAAAAAAAAAAATTTTTGAAAAAGAGGTGGCTCTTCCTTTGTTGCAAAAATGACAGTATTTAGAGTATATTTGCAAAAGGGAGCAGCTTGCCTCCAGTTTAAGATTGGACTGGACGATGTTGATTGGCCTGTGGGAGCCCACCATAGGTCCGTTTTGATAATTTGAATCGTTAATATGTAGATCTCGTCGAGTATTATATGTTTATAAAAAATCACGTTGATTGGATATCGATAGCTATGTAACCAAATCAGTTTTGTATAAACAAAATAGACGGTGAACAAATTAATGGTTGACAAAAAACTAATCCGATGAGATAGCTATCGATATCCAATCAATGTGATTTTTTACAAGCATATAGTATTCGACGAGTTTTACATATTGTATGGTTTGAATTATTAAAAAAGAACTAGTGGTGAGTTCTCACAGGCCAAAGAGTATCGTCCAGTCCGATCTCAGCTTGCCTGACTTACTGTAAGACATGAGCATGTTTGTTTTGGAAGATGAGTGTTGAGATTAGATTATGATAGAGGTGGGCAATGTTCTAAAAATTAGACCGGTGAATAAATTGGAAAAAGGGATTGAGTGGACGGGACATCGGTTCAATCGTCGGGTTGAACCATAATCGAACCGTAACGTAATAAATATATTAGAATTATATTTAAATAAAAATATAAGTAATAAAATTATAAATTAAAAATATTAAATTTTCTTAAATATTTGTCATAATATTTTTTTAGTGAAAAATATAATAATATATTTTAAAATATTATTAATTTTAATTTTGGAAGAGGAAATCAAATATTTAATATTCTTTCCATATAATTTTAATTCAAATAATTTGATTGAAAGAGGAGCAAAAATTTTAGAGAGATATCAAAATTTCAATATTCCCTCCAATACATTTGATTGAATCCCATACGGATTTCTTGAGTTTTTTTGAAAGAATTTTTTTCTTATAAATAAGTGGAGACTTTCACAATAATTTCAAATTCTTAATGGGATTCCTCACAAGATGAGACCCTTGAAAGAGAGTTTTCAATTAAAATTTTCTTATATTCTTATAAAGAAAGAAAATAAAAAAGTTATCATAAATCCAAAAAAAAAAATCCAAATCCATAATTCCAACTCCTATAATGGTTTTTATCTATATACTATATATTAAGTAAAATGGGTTTTTAACCTCCAAGGCCTGTGAAAATTTCAATATTTCAATTTGAATTTTTTAAATTTTTTATTAAAAAAAAACTCAGTATTTATTGATTTGATCAAAATCACCTGATTAGCATTTATTAACTTTTTTCAATCCACATGTCTTTCCACATGCCAGCATTTATTGATACAATCCCTTAATCAGCATTTAAAATCCCCTCATACAAATAATTATAGATATAATTCGTGTATAGTTACTGCAGTACCCTTTTCAACTTCTCACATACACTATGGTTAGTGATAAGATTGTTAAATTATTTTTATAAAAAATCTTAAAAAACATAATTTATATATTACAAAAAAATTTAAAACAAATATAAATATTTATAATTATCCTGTGTATAGCACGGGTGATAGGCTAGTTTGTATTTGAAGAGAATAGTATCTAATCTAATCCACCTCTATCATGCTATTAAGAAATATTTTCCTCCACCCTTAATCCACCTCTATCATGCCATTAAAATTAGAGTGTTTTTTTTTTTATATTTGGGATTAGATTAAATTCCAAAATTCCAAATTATTTATATTAGAAGAGAATAGGACTCTCCAAATTATAGAGATAATTAGAGTGTATGCTAACTAAAGTGATTAGATAAAACAAATAATGTATTTTAAAAAATCAAAATAAAGAGTAGAGTAAAAATTGTTCCTGGTTCAATAAGTTACGGCTAGTTACTGATATATTTTAATAATGACTAGTGAAAATATATTTTAACAATGTTACTTAAATGATAACTTAGGTTTTGTTTAGCATGTCAGCGTTTTAGTCTAAAAATTAAAAAATTATTAAAAAAATCAAAAAGTCTATAATATACTAAAAAGTCAAAGGCTATGTTTGGTAAAGCATTTCAATCACAATTCCACCCCTTTATGTGAACAAAGTGTTTGGATGGGATTTTCCAAAATTAATTCTATCACACATTTCAAAACACATTTGGCAGAGCTCTTTCCAAAACAAACTTCTAACCCAAAGCTCTCACCTTCTCGTACAATTTTTAAAATTTTGAGTTTACCCGATCGTCCCCTGGACATCCTACCGTATGTCCAGCTAGTGGACCGCTATAGTTTTTTTTTTTTTTTTTTTTGTGGCAATTGCCAACAGAAAATAAGAAAAGACATCAAGAAAAGAAATTGGTACCTCTTTCATACATACATGTGTTTGTACTATTGTAGATTAATTTTATGTTGAAAGAGAAGAAGAGAAGACATCAAGAAAGAAATTGGTAACTCTTTCCTACATACATACATGCGTTTGTGCTATTGTAAACTAATTTTCTATTGATTTTTCTTTCATAAGTCATAAATTTATTGGGTTTCGATTGCTTTTTTTTTTTTTTTTTTTTTTGAGTCTTCGATTTTTGTCTGTTGTGTTCTTCTTTATGGCATTCATAAATTTCTCTCAAAACATATATAGGTTCTATATACAACTCATTGATTTTCTGTTAAACTGAATTGAGGCTTGCTGTTAAACTGGACGGCTAGATGGATCCGGTTGACCGGCTGGAAGACCCCTCGGTTGACCTACCGATCGACCGGTGCTGAGCAGTTGGGAAAGGTTTTGACTTCTGCTCTTAAGCTCTGACCCTTATCAAAATAGCTATATTTGGTTTTCTTGTTTTACACCGATATCATCTGTGAATATATAGAGTGAATTTGTAAATTATGAAATTAATTATGAAGATAGTGAAGTTGTTGGTTGTTCAACCTCTGTTATAAAAGTTGGTGGTTGAACAGATGATATAAATGACGAAGTATATGAATAAGGCATTTTCCACGAAATTGATGAAAATCAGCAAATAAAAAAATTTGAATAAAATTGAATTGTGTGCGGTAAACTACATAGATGCTAACAAAATGATATTCTAATTTTTTTTTCACTCCCACATTGATAATACCTAATAAAGTTTTTGGCCATTTATTTGAAAATAACAATACAATAAATAGCAAATAATTTGTGACAGTAATTATTAAAAATATAAAAATATTTTAACTGAAAAATATTTATAAAAACAATTCGAACCAAATATACAATCAATAGTTATTTTAAATCAGTAATTGAATATTTATTTTGAAAAAAAAAATATTTCCTTTGTAATATTTTCAATTAAAAAAATTAATTAATGTTATTTTCTGTTAATAATTAATTTTTGTAATTGAATTTTAAAAAGATTTTGCTTATGCGTGTTGATCAGAATTTTCAATCAACTGTTGAGTAGTGTGTTTGGTTATAAGTTATAACAATTTGAATTAAGTTTTGAAAACTCTTTCCAATACTTATAACCAAACAAATTTTCTTATTTTACATGTCATATCAAATATTAAAAACTCAATTAAACACTTAACTCAAAACTCAATTCAAAACTATTTTCAAAACTTATAAGTAAACAAAGTTTCTACACTCAAATCATAATTTCAAAACTCACAAACTCAAAATACAATTTTATTTTCAAATCATATTTAGAAAACTTTACCAAATGCAATCAAAAATTTTCTTTTCTCTCTACTTTTTGCACATTTTTTCGTAAAAAATCAAAAAATCATTCCAAACATAATTTTTTTTACCTCATATTTTAGTCAAAAAATTACTAAAATAACCAATTCCCAAATGAGGCCTTAGTTATTTTTTTGTCACAATAAACTTTTCATTATTTATTCTCTTATTTTAACTATCATTTTAAAATAACAAGCTACATAATCAAACTTATTTAAAGTTACATACTACAAATTACAATAACATAATGCATAATCATGAAAAAAGAGAAAGATTGAACATATAATAATTTGAGCTGTTGTGCCAACATTTTTATACTTGATCATTCATTTTTTTTAAAAATATTTTTGTTATTAATACATTCTAGATGTCAAATTTTAAAAATTTTATTTTCATGTTTGATTTTCGTGTGCCTTTATATTTTTTTAAGACAAATTTGTTAAGTTGACATAGTTAAAAAGACAAAAATGAAATTAATTTTGAGTAATAATTTCAAAGATATGCGAGTAATTTATCATTAGTAAAATTATAAATAAGTGAAACAAACAATTATTAATAATGTAATATTTTCCGGTACAAATTTAAAGCACACAAAAAATTTTACATCATATTTGAGGTCTATTTTAGGAAGTATTAAATAGGTTAAATTTTTTTTTTTATTTATTACCAAAAACGTGCAAAAATAAAAGAGTAATGTGATATAAATAAATCAAAAAATTAATAATCTAGTTTATAAATTACTTCCCCAAAAGACCTAAATTATTATAAAAATAAAATAAAAATATTAGAAATCTCAAAAATTTTATTAAATGTCTGTCTTACATACCATGCGAGACAAACATTTTGGAACTTTTATACTGTGTTTAGTTTGGAAATTTGAAGAGAGATTCGGAAAGGAAAATGAAAAAAGTAGGTGAAATATAAATAAAATATACTTATATTTTACTTAATTTCATATATTTTTTTCCTTCTTTTTTTCTCCCCCTTAAATCTCTTCCTAAATTCCCAACCAAACGTAAGTAAAATTGGTGGGTCTTTATCATTATTCAAAATAAAATTCATTATGTTTGTTTTCAGTTTTTTGAAAATGCTTTTTAAAAAAATTTACTTTCTTGTTTTCCTTATTTTTTTGTTTTTACTTAATTTTTTAATATTTTGAGATATTTTTTTAATTTTTAAACATACCTAACATAAATACACTTAAAAAGTATAATTTTTATGAAAAAATATTTAAAAAATTTACTAAATACCAAAATATAATAAAAATACGAAAAATTCAGTATATTTTTCATATTTTTATATATTTGTTAATTTTTTAAAATATTTTTTCACAATTTTTTATTTTTTAAATAAATCTAAATAAAATATATCTAAAAAAAATAAAAATACATAAAATTTTAAAAATATTCACTAAAATTAAAATATTAAATTTTTAAAAAATTAAATTCAAAAACCTAAAACCAAACCCAATTTCGTTCAAACAAAATTTTCTCTTGCATAGCAGCAGTCCTCCGGATCCGATTCAAAATTATTGCTTCGAGGAATCTCTTTCCCACCGCACAAACGCTCTCTCTCCCTCTCTCTCTTCGCATTTTCTGAAGCTTCCACGACTGCTGATCATTTTCCCAAACTCCACCAATTTTCTTTTCTTTATAAATTCTTCTGATGCTTTCCTCCAACTCTATAAATGCATCTATTGAAAACCCTAGTTCCCACCCAAACCCCTCTCTCTCTCTCTCGACCTTTATCTCTCCATTCTCGCCACCACACAAACCAATACGCAAACGACCCACCACATCTTCTCTCTCTCCAAAATCAACGGCTCAGATTTCTGGGTTCCACTCAAATAGATTTCTGGGTTCCACTCAAATTTTCCTTTTTAGAATGTTTCTTCTGGGTCAATTCTAAGCCCATTTTGAATTCTTGTTTTTTTTCCTCTTCGATTTTGTTGATTGAGTCAATCTTTTTATGGCTATTCCTTACCCTCATTTCATTGTAACCGACAATCCAACAGTTGATACGCCTCTCATGGTTCCCTCTCCTTCTCTCCCTCCCTTGATTCTCACCCAAGACGAGCTTAAAAAAATCGCCGCCTGCAAGGCCGTCGAGTTCGTCAAATCAGGCATGGTTTTAGGCTTGGGAACTGGGTCTACGGCCAAACACGCCGTCGATAAAATCGGCCAACTATTGCGCCAAGGCGATCTCAAGGACATTGTTGGAATACCCACTTCCAAGATGACCCACGAGCAAGCTCTGTCTTTGGGAATTCCTCTATCTGACCTCGATTCACACCCTGTTCTCGATCTGGCAATCGATGGTGCTGATGAGGTCGATCCCTATATGAATTTGGTGAAAGGACGAGGTGGGTCGTTGCTGAGAGAGAAGATGATTGAGGGTTGTTGCAAGAAATTCGTTGTTGTTGTTGATGAATCGAAGTTGGTTAAGCATTTGGGGGGTAGTGGGTTAGCTATGCCGGTTGAGATTGTGCCTTTTTGTTGGAAATTCACAGCCCAAAGGCTTCAATTGTTGTTTAACGAAGTGGGTTGTGTTGCAAAGCTTAGGACTTGTAGCGAAAATGGTCAACCATTTGTGACTGATAATGGGAACTATATAATTGATTTGTATTTTGAGAAAGATATTGGGGATTTGAATGCTGCCAGTGATGCAATTCTCAGAAACCCCGGTGTTGTTGAGCATGGGATGTTTCTGGGTATGGCTACCACTGTTATTATTGCCGGTGGACGCGGCGTTACGGTGAAGAACAAGTAATGTGAAGCCAGAGTATTAGAGGTAGTTTTACTGATCAAGTTTGAATTGGGTACCTAACATATTATTATTAAATGTAGGTTATTTAAAATTTGCTTTTTCTATTGTGGAAAAGCAGAAGCATTGTTGGTTATCAATGTAACATGGGGGAAGATTTTAAATGTTCTAGTACGAATTGATGCTACTATTGGGGAATTTCACCCCAAGTTTTGTTGTTGGCTCGATCCCAAATTTAATGAGAATGAATAGAAATTTTGAAACTTTCTTCACAAATATTTCTTTCCTGGGCTTATATATATTTTTAATGCTTACTATTGTGTTTCAGTTGTCAATTCTTGGGTTTGTGGATGATTTTGATTAATTAAGTCAGATGATTTTGCCAGATATATTACTGTGTTAATTGATTTCTTGATGTGATATGAGTTGGTGTATTTGCTCTCTGACTGTAACTACTTATTTTCACATTTGCTTGTTCAATTGATAGCTATATTCAGGAAAAGACACTGGACTAAATTTCTGTGTGATTTAAAAGATGAAGCTTGATTTTTGGAGTGGGGCTTGTACCCCTTAGCATATGATGAATCTGCTAATTCTTTAAACTGACTTCATTGATATTCATAATGCTTTCATATCAGGGAAAGAAGAAAAAAAAAAAAAAAAAAATGCCAAACAGAGAGTGAAAATTTAATAATTTCCAAACAGAAGCTCTGTTTTTGGGGCTTTATTTTGACTGCTGATAACCCTTTAAAGGGCTTGAATAATTTGGAATTTTCAGCAAGTCTCCATGACCATGAGTGTTTTCTGTATTAGTAACTGACAATAGAACATTTAGGTTTACAATCCGTTTCAAATTTACCCATGTGGATTCACTGCCTAGCTAAACTAATTGATTCACAATTTTGAAATTGCAGATAGAAAAGCTGTATAAAGCATTTTAAAAAGTTTACTTTTTGTGTTGGATTTTAGTATTGTGGTAAATAATAGGTAACCTCTTGGTTGAAATGGGACATAAAAGATGATCCTTTTGTCAAATTTTCACTAAGCTTTCTAGGTTCGAGTAAGGCATACCAAATCTTTTGAAGGTTGTAAAAACTTGAAGTGATTTAACTTCTATCACAACAGTGGAAGAGATGCCCAACCTACCGCATCATATTTATTATCAATGCGATAGTTCATAGAAAAATTTATAAATTCTCAGTGTAATTGGAATGAAAATATAGCGTGATCCACTGTTTGAATTGAACCTTTGTTCCATGGAATTCATTACACTGGAGTCAGAGAGGAGTTGTGCAGTTTTCTCCAGTAGAGCTGGAGCAGGAGGTTTACAAAAGTACTCTTCAATGCAGTTGAACATTCTCCGAGCCATTTTCTGTTTGCTGTTTTTTTCGGGGTGAGCAACCTCTTTAGTTCTAGTTCATGAATATGCGCTCAAATCAGACATTGACAGTCTCACACATGCACGTATGAAGGGGGAATTTTTTTTTCTTCTTATTTTAGCTGATTTTTGGTATTAATAACTGTTTGTTTACTTTTTAACAGACCATTAAATTTGCACATGTGGAGACTGCATTGAGTTTGTGGTCATCTCCCTCTCTCTCTCTCTCTCTCATCAATTTGGTATGCAACTTATGCATGATGGGCATCGGCCTTTCTGGTCACGCTGACATTCTCTGTCCTATTCTATGAAATGGTTATGAAGTGTCAGTTTTCTCTTGCACAAACCACCCTCCTGCAGACAAACATGGGCAATTAAGTTATATATATTTTACTCTTTTTTTGTTTTGTTTTGGATCCTCAATATTGAAATTGCAGAGGAAAAATTTTATGCATTGGTTTGAAATGTCCTAAAAAAGTGTACTTTTTGATTTATTAGTGGGTTTGGGTTGGGTTTGATGTGATGTGTTAGAGAGGTGATGTGATTTAAATAAAATGATGTGACTTAAATAAGATAGTGACTTTTTGACTTTTTGGCTTATTTAGTACATGCCAAACTAGCCCTTAGTCTGCTTTCCTAACATCTTGTGCTTTATGTTGTGTTTGGTTAGGGGATTTGGAGAGGGATTTGGAAAGAGAAAGGGAAAATGTGTATAAAACTAGGTGAAATATAGGTATGTTTTATTCTCATTTCACCTACCTTTTCTATGTTCCTTTCCAAATCCCTCTTCAAATCCTTCAACCAAACACAGCATTAGTGTTTTCCCAAACTAGTATGGAAGACATTTATAATGTTTACTTGTAGTTTGCATTTCTAGAATATCTGTATGGGCCACTGATTTTTTTGAAGGTTCTGGGGATCTTTGCTTAGCTGATCACAATAATTAATGATATAGCCCGCATATCCGAGGTATATTTTGGAAATATTATGTAAGCTTTTTTATTTTTGTTTTTAAAAAAATTTGTCCAAAAGGAAAAGACACTGGACTAAATTTCTAGTGATTTAAAAGATCAAGCTTGATTTTTGGAGTGGAGCTTGTAACCCCCTAGCATATGATGAGTCTGCTAGTTCGTTCTCATCTGACTTCATTGATATTCATAATGCTTTCAGATCATAAAATTTCACTGTAATACTCAAGGAAGCTCTAATTTTTAGACTTTATTTTCACTGCTGATAGCCCTTTGACGGGCTTGAATAATTAGGATACATGTTACCAAATGTGATTTTGAACAAGTCTCCATGACCATGAGTGTTTTCTATAGTAGCAACATAACACAGAACATTTAGGTTTACAATCAATTTCAAATTTATCCATATGGATTCACTCCGTCGTCTACTTGATTAACAATTTTAAACATCAAGATGGAAAAACTGTTTTAAGGCATTCAAAAAAGTTTGCTTTTTTGTGAAACTCTTTGTTGGATCTTAGTTTTGTGGTAAACAGTAGCTAACAACTTGGTTAAAATGTTACATAAAAGATGGTTCTTTGTTACCAAGCTTTCTAGGTACAAGTAAGGCATACCAATTTTTTTGAAGATTGTAAACTTGTAGTGAATTTAGAGTAATGTTATACTTCAAACAAAAAATTCATACATAATGGTGTGACTCATTGTAAACCTTTCACTTTAAAACCAAACACCATTAAAGATGAATTTATTTATAATAATGACATTGTCACATCATTTTTGTCAAGTTTTTTGTATGAATTTTATGTACGTTTAGAATTTTCGGTGATTTTAACTTCCAACCAATAACAACAGTTGAAGAGGTGCCCCAACCTACCTGCAGTCATATTTCTTATTAATGTGATGGTCCTCCATAGAAACATTTGAAAATCTTGGTGCATTTTGAAAGAAAGTATAATGAGATCCACTATTTGAATTGAACCTTTGCTTTATGGAATTCATGTGCGGGAGGTTTACAAGAGTACTACTCGGCAGTGCAGTTGAACATTTTGTGTGTATTCGTGGATCAAAGCCATCTTCTGTTTGGGTAAGCTACCTCTTTTGGTCTAGTTCAGGAAAATACACTTAATCAGACAATTAAAGTCTCACACGAAGATATGAATTTCTTATTTTAGCTGATTTTTGGTATTAATAACTGTTTGTTAACGGATCATTCAACAAGCTTGCACATGTTGAAACTGCTTTGAGTTCTTGGTCATCTCTCTCTCTCTCTCTCTGTGTGATCAATTTTGTGATGCAACTCCTGCATGATGGTCATTGGCCTTGCTAGTCATGCTAATATTCTCTGTCCTGTTCTATGAAATGGTTATCAAGTCAGTTTTATCTTGCACGAACTACCCTCCTGCGCTACGAAACACAAGTCATTTCTAAGGTGACGTGTCTTCATCGGACACCAACACTCCCCTTGAGAATAGGTACGTAAACTTATTAGCAAAAGACTCTTGAGGAAGAAAATATTGCAATTGTATTTTTGTTATAATCTGTTCGATTTTTAACTATTATGGTCAATACTCTTAAAATTCATGTAGGAGAGTTATATACAAGATTTATTTAGTATAAAGTAATTATTATTTTGTATATATTATGTATGACACATATATAACTATATAATAACATATAAGGAAAATTATAGAATAGTTTCGGAGTATCACATGGTCATACTCCCTCACCAATCATCATTCATTATGCCCGCTCATGTTCCTCAATCATCCGACACAAATAATTAATACCCCACCTTCTCCGCTAATCATACTACCATGGAATACTGTACTTTTGTACCATGTTTGAATTGTGTCTGTATCCTACTTGTTTGAAATTTTCCACGTCAATGTGTCCGTTCAGATGAGCCTTAAGAGGTGAGAGTTCATTTTCTCTTTGAATGAATTGTTCAAAATTGATTTTTATGCTGTGTTTGGTTGAGGGATTCGGGAAGGGATTCCGAAAGAGAAAATGTATGTGAAACTAAATGAAATATAGATATATTTTATTTAAATTTCACTTCCATTTTCTTTTTTCCTTTCCAAATTCCTTTAAAATTTTCCAACCAAATACAATATTAAGAGGAAATAAAAAATAAAAAAAATACTAAACCTTGAATTCTTTTGAAGTAGTGACATGTCATAGTGATTACTTTTTGTTTGTGTTTCTGGAATGTCAGTATGAGCTTCTGATTTTTCTGAAGGTTCTGGGAATCTTTGCTTAATTAATCACAAGAAATGGTGATGTAATTACCATATATGCGTCTTATTCTACATTTTTGTGATATATGTTAAGTTATTTTGTGACAAATGTTACATAATATATATATATATATTTTGTAAAATTATAACAATTTATAGTTTAGAAATGACGTAAAGCATTTTGTAGCCATGTTAAGTATTTTTTGTGATGGTTGAGTTTTGTTGGAAGAGTTCAGATTGGTTCTCTGCTCATTCTGTAGCTAAGAGAAGAGGTTCAGGAGAGGGAGTCCTTTATGGAGAGAGTTCTATGTTAAGAAGTGTACCAAATTGTGATTAGTCCTAAACATTGTTAGATTAAGCAATGTAAATTAGTGCAAGACATTCACAAAAGAGATAAAATGCTACCATACTTTCGTTTATTTATTTATATCATAATCATAAAAGAGTAGACAGACAGAACCATTACATTAGATAGCAAAAACCCCATAACCCAAAGCCACAAAACCCATCCAAATAAAGACATATAATCTACTTATTATTGTTATCACGCTTTGGAGCACCATGCAGACCAGAAAAGTAACCCTGAGGATTGCTCTCAAAATCAGCCCTTGATATATATCTTCCGTCTCCTCCGGGAGCCTTCATCATTCCTCCACCACCACCAGTGCCAGTGCCGCTGCCCTTTGAAAAGGAACCTCCTCCACCACCACCACCACTTTTTCCTCCTCCCCCTTTGCCACCACCACTGCCTTTGCCACCCATTAGGTATACAGTTTTTTGGTTAGACTAGAAAGAAGATAATTAAAGAGGGATGGGATGGTTAGCTATATATAGAGAGGGTAATGATGATATTTAATGGCCATTCATTGATTCTGGGAGTTTGATGGACTTCTTCTAGTAAACTTAAACGCCATTGGTGTAAATTTAAAATTGGTATGATGTGGATCACACTTCAAATGATTTTGGTCTATAGATGTACTAATCTGGATACTTTTTAAGTAATTTTTCTAAATATGTAGTATTGTGGACGATGTAGATTTAAAGTTGGTAAAATATGAATCACATTTACAATGATTATGGTCCATAGATGAACTATTTTAGGTATTTTTCTGAATAATTTTTTGTATGTGCAGCATTGTTGATTCATTTAATACTGCAGAAATTCATTTGAAGCATTGATCTTAGTCTTATTTGTGGCAGCCCTTATATCTCCTCCTGTGTTTCCTTTCTCTTATTAAATTGTGTATTAGAAAATTAATAGAACCCATAAATCGATTCAAATCACAAATTAATGAAAACTTAGTATATTCATATGATTTTATTTTTTATTTTTGAAAAAATAGAAATAATAATAAAATTTTATAGCTCATAAACATAGATTAAAACCTTAGCAAAATTGGGCCTTCGTTGGGCTTGGACAAATATAGGGCTAGGTCGTAATTTTTTAAACGGTCCAATTAATTTTAGCTAATTATAAAGGGATCAACTTTACTTGAAAGTATATATATATATATTCAATGATTTTTCTGACTACAATGGGTTCAATTGGTCACCATTGGATGTTGGCGCCATCTACGACTACCACTCTAATGATGAAGCCAAATGTATACGGCAAACAAAACAAATTGTTATCTATTATGAATTTTTAATTCCATTCAAAATATAAGGTGTGTAATATGTATTTAAATTTAGTGAGACGTAAATTACATTTTTAATAAATGTAGTTTATTAATTTATTTATTTTTTTGGATAATTTTTTAAAGTATATAGTATTGGATTTGTTTTAGATGGTAAGGTATATAGTATTGTTGTTATGATAAAAATTGACATGTAAAAATTAAAATAATAAGATTAAGATAATTATATTTATATATCATAATTTTTTTATGATATATTTGAGTGGAAAGTTGGCATGTAACACCCCAATGTTCAAGGAATATATGTGATTCCAACTATGTAACATGTCATAATTTGATCCCATAGGACTTGTTATTCCACGTTTATTTGGATGGACTACTTAGTACTTAGTTTGCCAACATGTCATAATCAAATGGTGATGAATGGTTCTTGATTATTTAAAAGTGAGAAATCAAATTGTCATTTAAAAATAAAAAGGGATTAAACCGTGCTATTTCTACAGATTCAAATCAATTTACAGGTTCTATAAATTTTTAATACACCCTTGTTATATAAATAAAGAAAAAATCACACGGTCTAGCAAAGAAAAGGAAAGAAAATGGAAACAAAAGACATATAAGGGATGGCCAGACATAAGACTATGGTCAATGCATTACAACATATAAGATTTTTAGAGATCAAATGTTTTGGCTTCTAAAAGTGAAAATTTTGTTTTAAAAGACATTTAGGGACTAATTTCCATCGTTACGAGGATAGTCGTTAAAAGGTCGTTTCGAAAAGTCAAAAATAAAGTTTTTAGCGACAAAATTTTAAAAATGTCACTAATATATAGACTTTCAAGGATAAAATAATTTGGTCTCAAAATGGTTTATTTTTCTAGACAAAAAATTTGGTCCCAAAATGATAAAAATTCATCACTAATGTCTAATTTTTGTTGTTAAAAATATAATGACACTTTCGT
This sequence comes from Camellia lanceoleosa, assembly GCA_025200525.1. Classification (NCBI taxonomy): domain Eukaryota; kingdom Viridiplantae; phylum Streptophyta; class Magnoliopsida; order Ericales; family Theaceae; genus Camellia; species Camellia lanceoleosa. The sequence goes on along the minus strand of CM045763.1, from coordinate 31,795,287 downwards.
AACAAAATTATTTAGTCCTTAAAAATAATTTTATTCCTAAATTTTAGCCTCTAAAGCATTAATTTTTTGTAGCGATGGTTCAATGAATCTCAAGTAGTATTAAATGAATCGGCTAGTAATTTGTGCTTGCAATGCCCTGATTTACATGAAAAGAAAGAAAGAAATGGGAGTACGCAAAGGAGTGATGTTTAAGTTTACAAGAAGAAGAAGTCTATCAAACTCCAAGAATTAATCAATGAATGGGCCATTAAATTACTAGACCCACTATCATCACTTCACTTACCCCCATTCCAAAAATATCATAAAGATGATCATGAAAAATCTTTCATCATTAAATTACACATAATAAAAAAGAGAAAAGTTAGGGATCATAAAAATTTTCTGATGAAAATGATCATGAAAGAGTTATGATCCTTGGATTACCTTGATTAGTGTGTGGTGTTTTATTCTAAGTGTAATCCATGGGTCACAAAGCTTTCATGATTATTTTCATGAAAGGTTTTTCATGATACCTAACATTACTGAATAAAAAATTATACACTAATTAAATGATGAAAAATCTTCATAGAGTATTTTATGATATGTTTTTTATGATTCCTAATATTATTTCCTCTATATATAGCTAACCATCACATCCGTCTTTCATTATCTTCCTTTATAATTCAGCCAAAAAAAACATGGATAGCAAAGAAAGTGGTGGGGGCAAAGGTGGTGCAAAGGACTGCAAACGAGTCCAGCCGAGTCGAGCTTTAGTATGTTTGGACTTGTTTATTAAGATTTTAACGAACTCGAGCTCAAGCTGAATAAAAATTTAACGAACTGAGCTCGAGCCGAGTTGGCTTAGACCTGACTTGAGCTCGAGCCTGTTCACGAGCCTTAACGAGCCAAAAAATTTATAAATTCATATTTGCATGTGAGACTAAAGTTACAATTAAAATTTTGATTATACAATTATATATACAATATATATAAACATACTAAAAAAAAGTTCATATTTTACTAAAATAATAATATCTACTACCACTATTATATAAATGTACTATCTATAGTTAACTGTTATTTACATTTATATTTTTTAAATATATAAATAGCATATTTCTATTATTTTTTATACATATTTTTATATTATTTAATATATAAATAATCAATATTAAATGAGCCAGCTAACGAGCTGAGTTTTAGAATGTTTGAGTTTGTTTATTAAAAATTTATCGAGCTCGAGCTTGAGCTCGAACGCAAAAAAAAAAAATTAATGAACCAAGTTTGAATAAGCTCTTACCAAGCCAAACTCGAGCCTGTTCACGAATGACTCTGTTCATTTACAGCCCTAAGTGCAACCCAAAGTGGTGGAGTAGGTACCTCTCCTAAGGGCAGTGGCAGTGGCACTGGTGGTAGTGGAGGGTTAGGAGGAATGATGAAGGCTCCAGGCGGAGATGGAGCATATATATTAAGAATTGGTTTTGAGAACGGCCCTCAGGGTTACTTCTCTGGTCTTCATGGTGCTCCAAAGGCTAATAATAATAATAACAATGATAATAAGTAGATTATGTTTCTATTTTGATGGCTTTTGTGGGTTTTGGACATAGGTCTAGCTAATGTAATGGCTCTAGGTGGTCTTTATAATTATGATATATAAATAAAACATGGCATTGTTATGTCTTTTGTGAAAATCTTCCTTTTGAAATGGTTGTTTAAACTTTGTTTCATCTAACAGTATATCGTGAAGGAGACTAATTTCATTGTGAGCACTTTTAATGTTGCATCTAACATAGCATTTTAACAACATCATTGAGCTATGTGTTATAATTATGAGGTGTCATAATTCTGACCAATTGTATTATTCAAACCAAATCAAATTAGTGTTCCAATCAAATAAAGATTGGCTGGATAAATATATTTTCTTAGGGCTGTGTTTAGTTAAATTAAATATATTTAAGGGCTATGTGTTCTAACCATTTGTGCTAACTGCTATTATTGGATTGTAGAAAATTTTGATATTTTGTGAATAATTATTGTTGATTCTATACCAAAGATGCTACGTACACAAAATTAGAACATAAAAGTGTATGTAAATAAATCTCAGCTACTATGCATTTCTTTTTTGCTCTAATGCTATACACCCAACATTTTTTATTGTATGCAAAATGGGGGTTGATTTCATGGAAGTGAAAACTCCAAATTTTAGCTACCCCATTGATGAGTAGGCATGCAGATATTTCTAACAATGAAAGAATAGTATATAAATTAGGTGCAATCACTATATCATTTATGTAGTTCTCCATAAAGATATGTACATATGCAAGCAGATTTTTTTTTTTTTTAATTTATTTTTTGTTATTTGGGGTTGTCTCTAGCTATGTGGTTGGTCCTCCTTCAAGAATCTAACCACGTCACTTTGATATAACTCTTTATAGTTTTAACTCCAAATGCAATTTGTCCATTTGTCAACAAAAAGACAAGTGTCATTTAGGGTTTATCTATAAATAAATTTGTTTCTTATGGATCAAACCCTAGTTTAAGAGGAATACTTTTAAATGGTTTGATCTCTAATTGACACTTATTAATTGTCTTAAATAACCGCTTTAAAGACGAAAAATATTGAGTGTAACGGTAACACATTTTATGTAGTGTCATTGATTAATAAAAAGTCACAAATATATTAAGTGGTCAATTTTTGTCTCCAACTAATCCAATAATATTGTGATCCTAATCGTAAACTAATAATACTCACAGTCCCATAATATTACCGTTATATTTATTCTTTTTAGACTTTCTGCAGAAGTTATTCAGTGCCCATGGACAAGGTCAAGTAGTACTACAAAATGATTATGATCGGATAATCCACCATTTTATATTAATAATTGGAAAATAACATACAAGTAGGCATTCTGTCATTAGTTTGTGGCATAATTTTTCCAACCTAATTTCTTTTATTTTCTTTCCAACAAAGAACACATGTAATTTTATGTCAACAAAGTTCTAATGGCATAGAATTTCCAGATGACATTTTCCTTTGATCCAAAAAAATCTTTTGCTCTTCATTATGGAAGTGTATAATATATCAACAAAGGTGAAAGGGTGTATTTACAAACTCCTACACTCCACTTAATATATAGTTAAATAAGAGATGAATAATAACAAAGGAAACAAAGAAGATGCAAAAAGAACCAGTATGATCATCAAATGTGAAAATATTTACATTTTTTTCTTTTTCAAAACTCTACACCATCATTTATACAAATGAACAACAAAGGAAACAAGGAAGATGCAAAAGGAGCCACTGAGAAAGACAAGACCAAGTGAACTACTAACTAAACCTAGGAGCTCTATGGACTCTGATAACATTTCATGACTCTTGTGATTTTTATCATAACCACTTTTGTAGTTCCAACCATTTTCATGACTGCAACACACGTTCTCCAACCTCTCTTTCTTCCTCACCTCTCTTATTCTCTCTCTTAAAACACTCAAGTTCGCATCCACTATATTTTCCGAGTTTCCTGAAACTCAAAACAAGATACAGGTTATAACAAAATGCTACACATACTCAAAAATATATATAAACTGAAAATAAAACGTTTAATCGTCATAAAAAATTTCAGCACGTTTGATCTGTTCTGTTTAGTTTGTGAGATACATGTGCAAAAATGTGAAATCTTGGATTTTTTTTTTCTTTTGGTGGCAAGCAAAGTGAATATGCAAACTAAAATTCCTCAAATTGCTTTTTTGTCCAGACTAATCATCTTTGTATATCAAGCTCTCATGAACTCAAACATTCAAGCAGAAGTTTTTCTACTAATTTGAAAGAGATGGATAGAAAAAACTGAAGTACCTTCATCATGAAAGCTTTGGGATCTCACTCGAGGACATTTCCATATCTTAGGATGCTTGAAAGACGATTTACAACTTAAGCTGCAGAAATAATGGAGAGAAGTTGCCATATGTGATTTGAATAATGGACTTGCTTGCTCTTCTTAGTCCTAATTAACCTGTGTTTTTATAGTGATGATATATATGTAATCTCATCAGTGCAATGCTGTGCTTTGCAATCCAATGGTAGCTATACACTCACCATCGCCCTCAATTAAAGAAATTGTGGACATGACACTATTTGTTAGGTAATGCTAGAGATATCAAATCTTTTATTAAATAAATAATTAAGGTTAAGTTTGGAAAGTTTAGAATAAGTGTACTTTTTGACTTTTCTTGTATTATGTATAGAAAAAGTAGAGAGGAGATGTTGATTGATGTGACTCAAAAAAGATAAAAAGATGAAATAAGTGCACTTATATTGGGATGCCAAACTTGGCCTAAATGTCTCATATGGGTGTGGGGTCTACAGTTTTTACAGACCCCATACCCATGTGAGACATTTGGTAATTTATTTAGTAGAAAATTTAAGACCTATAACATTTCCCTTATTTTTCTCTGTCTATCTCAAAATAATTATTAAGTACTGTTCAAATAATTTTCTATACTATATGTTAATTGACAGCCCTCATGTGTCCTTTAAAAAGTAAACGCAAAACTGATATACCTTATTGTTTAGATTAAAAATTATCAAATTAAAGAACCACATAACATAAAATTGGTTTAAGAATATTAAATATTTCTTCTCATCTCACTGCCCATGGAATCGATTTGTGAAAGAGTAATGCCAGAAATCTACATTTGAGACTCTCAAATATACTTATAATAATGTGACAAGGAAGTAAAGCCCCACATAATTAATTATATAATAACGGAAATGCTAGAGACCCACACTGGGAGTCGACCCCCAGTGAGGTGGCAGGCCATGATTCGCTGATAACTTTTAAAAAAAAAAGCAATTTTTCTTTTTAAGCCAGCCATGGAAAAACATAACCCAACCCCCCCCCCCCCCCACTAAAGTCGAGGCATTTTTGATATAATAAATCAAAAGTTAATACTTATCATTTCACATCATTATGGGGGGTTTATTAGGAATTTCAACCATTTTCCTTTACATATTTCTTTGTTTTCTACATTCTATATCTTCTATAGATTACAATATAATTAAAGATAAATTTGATCTATTTAATTTTAATTTAATTCATTCTAATTAATTGAAAATATAAATGGATTGATTAATTATTTGTATAGTAATCATTCATACAAGAAACTACATCAAATATAAATATTAGAAAACATAATACCTCTTTAAAAAAAAAAAAAGAAAAAAAAAGGAGCAATTATATTACAATCTAGGGGTAAGTAAGCTTCTCTTTCATAGCTGGATGCTAATTTAAATCTCTTTCCAATAAATGTTTCTTTCTATTGTCTGAATTGAGTTTAAGAATGAAAAAAGAAGAGAAAAACTGGCACCTTAGTGAAGATCAAAACATCAATTCATTCTAAATCTGCATATTTGGCCTATATAAGGGAATTGGGAATTTGACAAATATTTGGTCTCAATTCACCAATCCTTAAATTAATTTAAGAATTATTCGCCACCTTACATAAGAGGATGATTAGGTTACTAACCACCTTAGTCAAACAGAAAAATAACATGATTAACCCTCCCTACACCTTAGTCCTAATTATTTATAGCGGGCATGGCACAAGCATTTTAATAGTAAAAGTTGTAATATATTAACATATTTGTGATGAAAGGGATGGATGATTAATACATTCCTCAGCCGCCCCCACGCTCAGCCTTGAGCCGCTCGCCTGTGCGGTCAACTATATTGACATTTTTGAAGGAAAAAAAAAAAATTACAAAGTTTCAAAACCTTTTGAATTGTGTGTTTTATATAAAAGTATAGATATATTGGTTTACACTAATTTATACATTGAATTTGTCATAATGATGAGATAATAACATTTTCTAAATAATAAGTTACTTTGATTAGTTTTTAGTTTGAAATAAATGAATATATATTTATCACATCATTTCATATAAATTTTTTATTATTATTTTTAGATCATTAGTCTTGTAATATATATGAAATTTGTAAAGAAAGCAGCTGAAGTATATTAATAGCAATTCAGATACATTTAAAAATGAAGAGATTAAGACATATGAACATGTCCTGACTACAAATTTTACTTTAATTGGCTTTTCCTCCTCATGTCTATGGTGTATATATATTTTTTAACTCAATATCCAATTTACTAGATCAATTAATTCAGAGGATCAATTCTACTGTTTACTAACGAAAACCATTTAAAATTAAGGTAAAATCCGTATGGACTGTCAATTTATGGTAGATCTTGATCATAGAAATATATTAAAATTAGATATTGTCCATTTCAAAATCCAACAATTGAAACATTCATATATATATATATATATATTGCTAATTAAGACATGGTGGACCGATTAAGGCAAGCTCAGTTGTCAACCACGTACACTAGCTATCAATTAGAATGGCAAGGGTTAATCTTGTCAAAATTAACTATTAGTTATTTTATTTTTCATTACGTGGAAGAGTGTTAGGGAAAATCGATCAATCAATCAATGGGAATAAAAATTAATGTGGAAAAATTAAATCAAAAGCAACACAAGAATTTTTACGTGGTTCCCTCAATGTGAGGTACGTTCACGGGATCGAAATCCGATTCCACTATCAACGAAATAAGTTCCAAACGATTACAAACGAGACACTAATTGTCTCACAAAATCAATTCAAAATAATCACAAATAAACAAGAGGAAAGACCTCACCAAATAAATGAACCAAAATCTTTAAAACCAGAGTTAAAAAAAATCCAAAATAACGAATTAAACACCAACCAAAGATGCTCCAAAAACAGGCTTCAAAAATAAACCGAAATTGAACCAATCTATATCTCTTCGGCACTGTTACCGAAAGAAGTATGGCCGCCGCACCTCTCTTTCACGTATGTCAGGAAAAAAAAATAATATATATATTATTAAATTTAGATTTTGTAATCAAACTCTAATGGTACCAAAATTGAATTAGACCTCCATAAATATAATATATATTAAAAACCTACGCATCTTTTCTTTGGATCTCCATCATTATTTTTTTTATTATAATTTTAAAATTCACATTTTATTTCTATCCCTAGTCCTATCCGTCACTAGCTTCCAACCACCTCCTCTACCCTGCATCTGTCTATTCTTAACTTCTCCTCCTACCATCTCTTTACCCTTGACACCGAGATCACCGGTGCTTAGGGATCTAATCGGTTCGGACGGTCGGTGTTTAAGTAAAATTTTATACCGAATCGATAATGTCAGTTTTATTATATTGAAAATTAATACAAATCAAATTTTTTATCAAACCGCACCAAACTGCACCGATTCAATCGGTTAGGTTCCATGCGGTTTAATCGATTTAAATGCTTTCAAAATTAAGTCATTTCTTAAATTTATAGTATAATAAATAATTTATATAAAAATATTAAATTAGTCATTTGTACACAATTTTAATCGTATCTAATCTAACAATTCACAAAAATACAAATAAAAAATTAATAAATACTAAGGCTTGAAGCTTTTAGTGAATTAGAATTAGAAACAAAATATAATTTCAGAATCAAAGTCTTGACATCAAAACAAAACCAAAACTTAAAACAATCATCCCATAAGTCTAAACCACAAGTCTATCAAATAGAGTCAAAATATTCATTATATATTTAATATATATTATATGTAAATATATTCGGTCAGTTTCGGTGCAAATCGGTGTATAATATACCAAAACCGACACCGAACCAAAAATTTAAAAAAATTAATTTTCAAAACTGAACAGACCGATTCATATTAAAACACCGACCAAATATGACCGATTCAATCCGATTCGATCGATTTAGTCGATTTTTTCAATTTTTCTTACATTCCTACCGGTGCTCCATCCTCTACGACAACTGCAACCTATTCACTCTCTGGTCTCTTCTTTCAATCCGTCTCTCACATTTCTTCTTCTCATCCTCTCTCTCTAGAAATGAGGGGTTATGGGTATCTCGGGGTGCGAGCTAAGATAGACAAAGGTGGTGACACCTACGGTGAAAAGAGGTTTTATTCATATAAAATATTTAATAAAAACTTTAATAAATCTTTTAAAATTTTTAGCACTTTTCATACATTTATATGTGGATATTATAATACAAGTAAACTTATCCCATCACTTTGTCTTTCCTCTGCCAAAAAAGCTGCTAACTCAGATGTATATATCTGCCTCTAGTAATACGTGGCTAAAAATGCATATGTATCACCAAACCACAAAAATAAACAATTCCACTTTATTGTTTATATATATACAGCTCATCTACTGGGAACATGCATAGCATTACCAAAAACTAAACACATTAAAAATATCTACATAGAATATTTCTTTTCCTGGTTGGCGTGAATTGATCAGAGCTACGTGGGATGGTTGAATTGAAGGTATATCATGTGATCAAATCATTGTTATGAAAATAAATAAATGGTAATATTTGCAACTGCACGCACAGATCTAAAACATCCACCCTTAGATTTAATACAAGTGGCATATATGTATAAAAAATAAATTATTGTGGGAGGAATTTTTGTCTTCCCGAATAAAAAGTAGAGTGATGCTACCGGCCTCGAATATTGAGGCACGAATTTACTTCGAATTTATTTAATCGGTCATCCAATGAAGAGGTTGATAGTTGCGGTTAATAAGGTGATAACCGCGATAGACAAGTGTTTCACCCGGTCCACCAGTGACCACAAATTCGTGCCTGAAACTCTCGAGACCTGAAGTATTAGAGTAGAAGATGAAAAAAGTTGCGGTTTAATGACAATTTGGCTAAAAAATATATATATATATATATTTGATACATACATATTTTATAAAAAAAAAAAAAATTTAAAGTAACAGGAGGGTTGAAGGGACATAAAATTTTAAATATCATTTATTGTATTGTTTGTTAAGTAATAAAATTTTGGATTTCTAATATTATTATTGGCCAATTACTGATATATATCTCGATAATGTTAATTTAAAATCATGAAAGGAAGTGGTGGCCGGAGGTGATTGTACGCCATTGGATATAGTGAGCAGAGATATTGGGCTTGCTTGGTTTGCTTTTGAGAGAATTGTTTTGAAAAAAAAATTCAAAATTTTGTTTGATTTGTGATTTTTCTCAAAAAATTTCCAAAATTACTTTCACTCTCTTACACATTAATCAATCACTTTTTCTCTCTCCTCTCTCCTTTTCAATCATTTTTTGTCTCACACACATCTACTTAATTTCAGCAAAATATAAAATCATCCCAAACTCCAAAACTATTTTCAAAATATACAAGCAAACAAATCAAAAAAAATTCTAAACTCTCCCCAAATTTTTTTTTGAAAATCACTCTCAAAAGCAAACCAAAACACCCGTTGTAACTATAATTACATTTGTCTTCCAAAAAGTTGATGGCTACTATAATTTTTAAACAAATTATAATAATTACAATAATAATCAATCCTTTTTTAATATAAATGTGATTAAATCATGTAATTACAATAATAATCAATCCTTTTTATTTTACGGATACTTCACATATGAAAACTTTAAAAAATGATGGATCAAATAATCAAAGTGGAACTCACTTATCCGAACTGGATTGTCCAATCCAATAAGAGGATTGCAGAAAAGTTATATTCTAGCCCAAATTAATATAAACTAGGACAATGTAACTATCATCAATACCCTAAATTTAATTTTTTAAAATCTAAAAGTGAGCAAGTGTATACGATATGCATGATTTTTTTTTTTTGTATGTATAGCAAAATTTTCCAATTAGAAACATGTACATGGCATTGCCTTAGAGATATACAAATAACATAAAACATGTCTAATAATATAGTTCTTGATAAAAAATAATTCATGTATTAATTGGTTAGAACAGGAGGCTTGATTTGGTTGTCACTAAAAAATAAATAATGACTTAAAATATTTAATGAAACCGTTAAAGAATGAAACAAAACATCATAGTTCATAAAACCTATGGGGAAAATATTATGGTAAAAATATGATGGAAAATATTTTAATAAATCACAAACTTTTAGTTTACCTTAACATGATCAATCATGGGAATTTAACAGATGTAAGCAGCCTAATGCACTTTTGGTTACTTTTTTTACTTTTAGTTAGGCAAATAAAAAGTAGATTAAAAAGATTGAGAATGCATTAAAATCAGTCAACTTGTACCTGCATCCACTTCCAATTAATAAATTTTGTAACTTAATTACAAGATATTTACTACAAAGAAACATTGTTAAAGATTAATTGGGTATTAGTAACAATATAATTTGAACATATTTAAAACAAAAAGTGACTTGATTATGTAATTATTAATATTTGATTAACTTAATTTTTTACATAAATAATTTACACAAATACCTCTATAAGATGAACAATTCAAATTACTAAAACTGCGTTTGATTCGTGAATTTAAATAAGAATTTGAAAAGAAAAAGAAAAAAATATGTATAAAATATAACTATATTTTATTCACATTTTCCTTATTATTTTTCTTCCTCTTTCCAAATCCCACTCAAATTAATAATCGAAATCCAAACACAACGGAATCACCAAATCCCAACAGTAGTTCTCCACTGTGGACAATGGAGAGAAGTTAAAACCTTTTACAAAAGCAACCAAGTTGGGTACAATGTCTGCATTTGTTTGGAGAGGTACAATAAAAATATTCATAATGAAGGGATTAATAATGAAAAAATTGTTAGTAAGAGAATTGATAAGAAAGAAATTAAGTAAAATTGTGTTTGTTTTTATGATAGTTGTTGGTGTAGGAATTGTTAAATTATTTTTATACAAATAAATATAAAATAATAAAAAAAAATACAAAAACATTAAATATTAATGTTCAAAAAAAAAATACCCAACATATAAAAAATAAAAAATTCCAAAAATAAAAAATAAAACAAATAAGATAATGATTTTTACTTAACAAAAAATTAAACATTAATATTAAAAAAAAAAGTTCAACATGTAAAAAATAAAAAATAATAATAATAAATAAAAATAGTCTGACGGACTAAAATTCTAATACCACCTCTCTATTCCAATCCCCTTTCCAAGGTCAATCCTAATACCAAGGGATTACGAATCTCCTCTCCATCTCTCAAAACAAACATGACATATAATGACTCCCACCTTACTATCAATCCCAATCCTCTCTCTATAACCCAAACAAACGGGGCCAATAAGATGGTATGGAGATTTTTTTGGGAAAGGAAAACAGTAGTCTCACTTTTGTGTGCAACTGAATCCTCATAACCAAGCATACAAGGAGTCTGATTCAGCATTTTAAAGATCCTTACTACAAAATAAATCTAAGTGCAACAATGATTTTACAGAATAGGTCACATATGTCAAACCTTTTGTCTCATATCAATGTTTCATTCTATAAAAATCTATGTGTTCATAACATATCTGTACTTCAAAACCGAACATGAAATTATATCTGAACTGAACATGGAAAATTGAACAAAGTAGCCCGCAGATTTTACAGCAACGGAAGCAGATTCAGAATATATATATATATAGCGAGAGAGAGAGAGAGAGTCTAAAAAAACAAAAACCTAGAGATGGAATGTATGAATACTCGAATAGTATCCTCAAATAGCCCTAAATTTATTGACAAGCCTGAATTGTATCAATTCTACATTACCCCAAACAGCATACCTACCAGGTCAAGAAGCAACAAGCATTTGCAACCTAACTTTCCTAACTACAAGTGTTGTAATCATATACTGATGATATACACAGGCCTTCCAAATCAATCCTTAGTTAGATAACTACATCTGGATTTGACGGGTCTCGATGATATATTAACATCGTATAGACAGTATCTGTACTCACAGGTCCATGTCGTCAAATATTTCCCCATCTTCCTCGTTACATAATCCCTCCGTTACAAACCCATCTGCCGCCAAATTGCTGAGAAACGAAGAGCAATTAGTCAAATAAATAAAATCATAACAGCCAATGTAATAAATGAGACAACACTGAAAACAAAACAAAAAAATCACCTCAAACAGCTGAAACGGAAGCTCACAACACGTTTAAGTTTTCTATTATAGAAAAAGAAAGTGAACGACCATCTGAAGAAAAAAAAAACAGCTATTACTACTGCAGTTGCATCACATGACTGGCAATCTGAGACAAATAGTATTATGAACCTTACATTGCTCCTCTTTCTAGGAATGGGTCTGCATCAGATTCTGGATCGTAACTGTAAATTTCACATTCCGCTAGCTTCACAACCTGCATTTCTACATATATCAATGTTTGTACCGGGTACAGCTTGCATCAACTTCTTTTTTCTTTTTTTTTTGCAAATATGCTCACCTCGTCAAGAGCCTTGTACAAGGTGTCAAGTAGGGGACTTCCCTCATTTGCCTCAACCCACTCCTGTAGCCGAAAATTAGAAAGAAAGCTACATGAAAGACTTGAAGGTACTAGAAGCTGATCATAAATTCATAAAAAATCAAAATATCATAAATGTCATCAGGTTCTGCATTTTATCACAAATAAAATCTTACAAATCACACTTTCTCCACCATCACTTTTCTGCAATGTAAGAAAACAATTAACAACAAAATTACTATTAAAAAATAAATATAAAAAAAAAAAAGGAAAATTTTATTTTACCCTCCCTTTGTGTGGCCCCGGAGCGCTTCAGCCTGCTCACATTTAAAAATAGTCAAAAAGGCCCCACATGGTTTTGGTTTAAAGTCCAATGGTTTTGAGAAAAAACTGCAGATTTTGGGGTATATCAAAGTGATGAGAAATTATCAATGACTACAGAACAAGCACACACACAGACAAACAATTTACGTAGTTCAGAAATATTTTACGTCCATGGGCAAGACGACTAGAGAACTTTACTATGGAGGAAATAATTTTACAAGTGGACTCAACTATTTCTTCATTGTTCAATGGCTTTGCGGTTGTGGAGTTTCATTTGTTCACTATTTGGGATTGCTTAGATTCAACCAAAGGGGGGTGTTGGATATGCTTTGGGCTTGGCAGGGTGCTCGGATTGGGCGTCGGCCGGTGGATGTGGTTGCTAGCACCGTTATGTTGATGTGGTTTGTTTGGTTGGAGAGGAATAGATGAACCTTTCTAGAGGTTTATCATAGTGTTCTTTGATTAGAGAATTGTCTTCTTGCAGTTATGTATAGTTGGTTGGAGAGTAAGGTTGATCCAGATATATTTGCTTTTTTAGATTTCTAGATGATGCAATTGGTTAGTGCTTGCTTCTAGTTTTCCCCTAATCAGGGATGCCATTTTGTATTCGTTGCATCACCTTGATGCTTTCTTAATAATATTTGTTTATTTATCAAAAAAAAAAAAAAAAAAAATAGACCCAAAAATATACCCAAGCTCTTGTATACCCGACCCACTATATAAAAAACTCATTCCATGTTTTCTATGTACTGACTTATATATTTTTCTTACTTCTCTCCTTTATGTATGTTAAAAGACTGAGAAATAAAACCCTCTATTTATAGTCGAAGCTCCAAAAGCTCCAAGGACCAATCTTGCTGATAGAGAAACTCGAGGGTCTTGATTGTAACAGTGCCACTCAAGTCAAGTAGCCTATGCATGAATATATCCACGCATTAAATGCTCCTCCCCAGAGAAATGAATCTCATTTTATCACAAAAATTAGCCACTCACGTGAGGCATTCCAACAATTCTCAACTTGGCAAACATTTGAGACAATTCTCCAAAGAAAAAACAGTCTAACCGTCTTCACACCATTTCCAATCAGGTCCTATCTATCTCTGCTTCTTTTTCCTTTCTTATCTTCTCTCTCCTCGGTTAAACCTATATGTATATATATTATATATATTCCTAATTTTTTAACCTAAATGATAGCATTTTTAGCCTAATTTCAAGAGCTCAGTAAAAGCAGCTCAAGCAGTCGAAGTTGAAGCAGTAGCTACAATGTGAATACACATGGAATGGATAACAGAAGTCCGAATCAGGGAACATAGAATTCATTTTCTTTATTCCAGTCTTTTTGGCACATTTGAGTCCACCTCTTACAATAATGGAACAACTGGAAGCAACTCATCAAACACACAAAGGATGGAAGAGGGGGCGGAGGTCATGGAGGAAGGGAGTGGGGTTGGAGACAGGTGGGTTGTAGGTGGTGAGGACGTGGTTGGGGGTGGCGAGGGTGGTGTAGGAAGGGAGAAGGTGGTAGATGGAGAAGCGAGTTTTAGGATTAGGGTTTTCATATTAGTTTGGGGAAGAGGATGAAAATAAAGGCATGTTTGTCATTTACATTGTATTTTGACTTCAACTTAATTAATAATGGTAGAGCGGTGAAGTGCCAAATGGCCAAAACCACTTGAGGGGTTTCCAGCTATTTTCAAACACAAAGGGGTGAAGTGCTCCAGGCCAATAAAAACTGCGCAAGGCTCTGTACCTCAGTGGTGCCAGTAGAACCAGTAAACACCAGAAATGTATATGTAAGCTAGACAGAAATTCTAATTCATACAGCATAAAAGCAGAGAGATGGAAATACCTTTGATGCTTCAAACATGTAGGCATCAAAAATCTGCTTAAAACTGTCCCAGTTTTCCTCCATGAAAAACTGATGAGCTTTCACTGCACTGGTAAATGGCAAAGACAATGGTAATGTGTGGCACAAAGAAACTATGTAAAAGCCCATATGAATACATCAGTAGCATGTACGGTATTAGTACTACAAGACACTATCCAACTGCAGATCTAGTTTTGGGAAATGGAGAGACTTGAACTCTCAGCTCCTCTAAGAGCAACAGTTCTCTGAACTGTCTGTCAAACCTTTTGACAACACTCCCAATGCCGTTCAGAGAATTATAGTGGGTTGCCATGCCGCCCACAAAGCTGACAGTAGCATTACCCATAACCCTCCTTTTCAGCTACTCATAAAAAGTGCTCTATTTTATACAAAAGATACAGAGTTACCTGAAGTCATAATCTGGATACATTTGATAGAGAGTAAGAATCAGGTAAATCAACGTCTTTCGGCTGTAACAAACATCAAGAAAGAGTTAAAGAAACATGAAAAACAACCTACTCTTTGTAGACCAATTAGGTTACATTCCCCACCTTGATCTGCTACACAAATATTCAACTGGCGATGGAGAGTCATTGTCTGAAGACTTTCCGAGATAATCAAGAATCTGGATTGAAAAAATAATATATAAATGATAGAAATGGGAAGAAGAAAAAAGGGGAAAATGTTTGACAGAATCAAATAACTTTAATAACTATTTTATTTTGCAGATTAGAGGGGATGGAGCAAAAATATTTGCATTTTGTCCTGATCAATCCATTGTTTGGTGTGCAAACTGGGGTGTGGGACTATAACCCAACCAACTGCTTTTACCACTTGTATGGGGGATATGGTATTCTCATTTCGGGGATTACCCCCAGAACCTTCAGAACCCTACCTACCCCACATTTAATACGTAACCTACCTCCCTCTCAGGCTCTTGTCTAGAAGAAGACTATAGTAGTTGTGGTTTCACTCTCCAATCTCTGCGTCCCCAACTCCGGTAAGAAAATCATTGCTGTTTAGTTGATTTACCGAACTAATATGAAAAATCTCTCTTGAAGAGAGAGACGGTTGGCTATAGTGCAGAGAGAGAGAGAGAGAGAGAGAGAGAGAGAGAGAGGAGGAGGAGGAGGAAGCCTAATCTCTTCTAAATTTAGCAGGGACTGTGTCTATGTGAAAGAGAGCCTGTGGCAGTGATGATCATGTGTGAGAGAGGAAAAAGAGAGGGGAAGGACTGAACAAGCCTAATCTCTTTTATATACAATATATTACAACACATTTCTACATATGTCGTAAATATATACATATAGATATATGTGTGTATGTATATACACATATAACTTCAATTGTATAATATAGAATATTTAAGTAACTTAAGCCTATAATCTGCTTCCACAAACCAACCCCTACTTGATAAATATCTCCCAAACTTGTCCCAATAGGGGCTCAGTGGAACGAGTACCCGATGGATCAGGTTAAATATGCATCCCTATCCAAGATGCAAAATCATGACTCCTAAAACTTAAATTTCAAAACCTCACATGGACGGACTAAACAAAACAAGCGAAAGAAAAATACAAACAACAAAAGAATCCTCAGCTGCATAAAATTATTTAAGCATAAAAAGGTTGAGCTATGTACCGAAGATATAATAAACTTCATAAATTTAGATTACCTCGTGCTCCAAACTGAGAGATAACTTCTTGTCAGTTCCTGTATGTTTGCCTAGTATACACAGACACAAAAAAAGAGAAAGAAAAGGAAACAGATTAATTATGTATACTTAACATCCAACAAACAATTGATACTTCATCTCCCCCCCCCCCCCCCCCAAAAAAAAAAAAATTATAAATTGTCTTACAAGAGTAAGCTTCAAGGCATCCTTTGATAGTACGCTCTCCAAGATTCACATGACTCAAGAAATCATTTATTCTGGAAAACATTGTTATCACCACTACTTATTACAAAGGCAAACCAAATGAAAAAAACAGTAAGTCAAAAAAAGAAGATGATTCCCTCTGACTCATTCTCTTGGTCCACTATTCCATTTTGGATGTCCTAAAATTATTGTCCATTTTGGAAAGTTAAGGTATTTAATCTAGCGATTTTATAATATTATCCTTTTGTGAATATAAAAAAGCACAGACATGGTGACAAGAAAACTTTTTTAAAATGCAACACACAACACATGAGAAACATGTGCAAAATATATGGTTATATTTATTTTATGTCATCACATGAATATTCATTCAAACGTTAATAGAAATATACAAGAAGACACAAATTTCTAAAGTTTAAAGTAGGGGTGTGCAAAAATCTGAATTACTCACGGACCCGTCCAGACCCGCTTGACCTGCTAGTGCTACGGACGGTTTCGACCACTTTAACGATCGGCTGTGGTTATGTTTTGAAAATTTCATCTATTTTCGGTCGGTGATCGAGTTTAAACCAAAAAAAAAAAAAAATTATTATACCGACCAACCGAATTATATACAAATATATATAATACACTTTCATTATTATTATGTCAGAGCATTGATAAAGGTATTACCTTTATCTTAACTCAGCCCCACTATTCAAAATAAAAATATTTTTTTAATAAAAAAAATATTTCCAAGATAAATTGCACATCTCCCAAGTGTTGAGACATTAACGTCTCACCAACCTCTTTGTCTCCCTCTCTCCTCAATTCTCTCACCCACTCTCTCTCCACTTCTCCATTACCTCTCTCTCTCCCCCCCTCCCCACCCAAAAGACTGTAAAACATTAAAATCTTCTCTATCTATATCTCTCTCTTTCTCTCTCACACCGACTAATCCCATCCCTTTCCCTCAATTCTCGTCTCTCTCTCTCTCTTCAAGTCTCTCATGTATTCATCCTCTTCCTCAATTCTCCTCTCTCTCTCTCACTCTCTCTCTACCTGATCGAACACTAAAATCCTAATATTCAGCTTATAAATCTACCGAATCTGAAACTTTTCTTACAAAAGAGCGTCGATTGAAGAGATGCATAGTGGGTAAGGACGATGGTGACATTGTGCCCTAGTAGAAAGGTAAGTTTCTCCTCTCTATTTTCAATTTTGTCCACTGTTTTCCATCATATCTAGTGTGTATGTAAGAGAGGTAGATTTGTATAGTATGTGGGTGAGTTTGTTTTGTGTATATTTGTTTGGTATTGATTTTGTAGGCGAGATGAATAGAAGTCATAAAATTGAAATGGTGAATGAAAATCACTCGACCGAAAACAGCCAACCAAACCAGACACTTGATGTGCACGGTTTCGATCATTACCTTGGGCGAAATCGGATGAACATTTCTCTACCCGAAGCAGGCCGGTTTGAGTGATGGCTCTATGATAAAACCGAGCTGACTCGACCCGTGCACACCCCTAGTAAAGAATAATGGATGATGGTATAAATCTATATTGTTTTTCTTTTATCATTAGATCCTAAATTACTTTGTTCAAACTTGTATTATGTTTTATAAGTGTCTAAACGATAAACATGTATGTCTCTCATGTATCAGAAATATATCCTAGTCTAAAAAAAAAAGTACAAAACAAATAATATTATATTGTTTGGACATGTATCCAACACGTATCGTGAACTGTCTGATGAGTGTCGAGAAGTATGTGATGAGTGTTGGAAGCAAGGTTTTAAAAAGCGGCCGCAACTATTACGTAACAGTTGTAGTGGTTACCGCCACCCGTTACGTCCACTTTTGCAGTGTGATTGAGATTCACAGGTATGTCGGCCGTAGCGGCTGCCGTAGCAGTTGTAACGGTGTCATAACAGCTATAACGGCCTGTTACGCATTGTAACGTAACGGTTCCGAATTGCTTCTTTTGAAAAAACACACAAAAAAAACTAAAAATTGGGGAAGAGGGATAGAGAAAAGAGGGAAGATAAAGAGAGAAGATGGAGGAGCAAGAGATAGAGAGAGAGAAGAGTGAAGATGAAAAACATGTTATTGATTTGTTAAACTGTATGACTTATGCTATTCTATTCAGCTGCTATTACTCAACTATTTTGTTTGTGTATCTATATATTATTTGAAAATAATAATAATAATAAGTGTGATCATTTTCTATTTGGTTTGGTTAAAATATGTATATATATATATATTTAGGCTCTTATTTATTCTCTTACTTTTGTCATTGTTTATCTTATATATAATAGTTAGTGACTGATTTTTTGTATAATATAAAGTCATTAATTATTAAAATAAAATGTAAAAAACTCAGTTTATAGTGATTTAAAAATATGAAATATATTGGATCATTCTTAAAAATTTATGAAAATCAATCAATACTTATTTTAAACCCAATAAATATGATCATGGAAAAAAAATATGCGGATCGGTAAGTTTTTTTCAAATTGTGCAAAAAATAAAAAAATTCACAATTTCGGTTACCACAACCATTACGCTACGGCCTTTACACCCTACAACTGCAACCACGCCGCCACCACCGTTACGGCGACCGCAACCGCTTTTCAGAACCTTGGTTGGAAGTGTTTGACAAGTGTCAGTGTCAAACATAGACAGACAGCCTTCTCAGAAATGATGTGCTTCTTTGGTGTGTGAAAGCATTTAATATAGTAAAATAAAGGGATATTTGAAAAATTTTAAACTATAATAGTTTGGTGTAAACACATTCCATGCATATCACTTTAAGAAGTTAACATTTTCATAGTGGACGAAAAGAATGGGATGAAAGGGGAATCTGATGAGGGAACTGGAAATGTATTAATACGCTTTTGTTTCAATCAGTGTTGTGAAAATCATCTCATATCAGCCAGTACATATATACTAGTAATAAAACAATACAAAGGGAGCTTAATTCCATTTAGGGCTTAGGGTTTAGGGGTTTAATTCCGTTCAAGCCAATTTTTTGGGCTTCGACGGTCAATACTAAGTTGTACAGAGTTGTAACGGTCTTTTTTGACTTGTATTGATAGGCACCAAGATAATTAGTATTTAGTCATTTTTAGCATAGTAAAATAAAAATAAATTTTTTTATTAATATCTCAAAATATTAATCAGTAAAGTGAACAAACTGTATGGGTTCTAGTGCTTCAAATTGTTGTAAAAACTAATTATAAATTACGCTACGAATCATACTACCTTTCCATGCATTGTGTGCTATTAAACGTTACAAGCTATTAAATACTAACAGTAATATGCTATTTAAAATTAGAAGTGGTTTATTTTAGGGGGTTTTAGTTTAAGGTCCTTGATATTAAGATTTTATAAAATAAAGGACAAGAAATATTTTCATAGTAGTTTGAGTCCCTCAACATTTTCACAGATAAATTTTGACACACAGAAATTTCAACAGAGGGAAATTTCTCTTCACAGAGAAGTTTTAGCTCTTCAAAGAGAAATTTAACAGAGAAATTTAAATTTCTCTATGACTAGCTGAAATTTTGCTAATGATATTATTAAGGAATCTTAACTAATAAGAAAAAACATATTGGATCTCTCTTACTATCAAAAATTAGACATGAATGTTTCACTAATTCCCCTTTTATTTTGTGAAAACTAGAAAAATATTGTTAGTAAGTAACTAGTATATTTAGGAACGTTTATTCTTTTTCTTTCCTTTATTTTTTTATTTTTTCTTCCTTTTTTGACGAGTGACTTCTTTATTTTTACCCTTATAAATCTAAAACACTTGATAAGTACGTAATTACTATAGCGATAAATCCAAAATGGTACACCGAAACGTACCAATACCAGTATGTATTGTACCGACGTCAAAAACGATACATTGCCTGGTATGGCATTGACAATAATGGTTTCAACTGGACAGTTTAACAATTACCGGTCAAGGGGAGTGTATTCCAAATACTTCATGTTCTGTGTATCAAATGAAGCAATGACTTCAATATGGATGGTGTAATATGTTCCCTGAGATCCTGCATTCAAATTAAAACTCCTGATAGTTCAAATTCACAAGCTTTTGCATGTTATGAAAGTCAAACAAAACACTAGATCAAGTTGATTAAACTTATCATGCCACTTTGTGTGAATACATTTATGGAGTACGGAGTGATTTATAACTAGTTTAAAAATGAAAAATCTCAATCGATGTACTTCAGTTCATAAAGCTTTCTCCAAATAACATCCACACTCTCTACTTGAAGAACCTAACTATGCTAATGTTGATACTTGTGTCAAACAAAATTATAAAATGCAACAAAGACAATATCTATTAGCTTAAGCAGTATCTATCAACTCATCCACAGAGCAAGTTAAATTTGATAGTTTTATCAGAACAAACAATAGAGCTGCAAGTGGTCTTTATAAAACTAATTTGTTGTGAAGGGATCTTTTTTGTTTTTTTAACAAGTATCAGGGATCTAATAGACAACCAACTGAGGAACTCTTCTCTATAACTATACCTATACCTAGAGATAAAACCAGTAAGTAAAGCAAATAAAAGAAGAAAAAAGAAAAAAGAAAAAAAAAACATGAAACGTAAAAGCATAATATGAAGTAACAGTAAAGAATTTTCAAAGAACTGTTCCATTCAAATTTTCCTTTTACAATTCATCACCTATTATACCCTAACAAGGAATATTTTCGCAATCTAATCAATCACTGCTTTATTTGGAACACCTTCTGATGTAGTATTAGCATGGTTGTTATGTTTTAGTGTCATAAGAGTTAGTTGGGTCTTTTATCTTATAAATAGGTGGTTAGGCCCCTCTAGTATTCAATTTATAATATTTTGATATTGAATATTTCAGAGTATGAGACTCTTGTACTCATTTTGGGATATTCTCTCTCTAATGAAAGCCATTTTCTGATTTGGCTCCATCACCTTCCATTCAACAAGGGCAAAACCTCACATGTTCATGGTATACATCTTAGACTCATGATATTGATATGTTCATTGTATAGCCAGCATCCAGATTAAACAAGCCAGAATTAAACTTGCAGAATTAACAATTATAATCCATGGATAAAACTTTCTACTTGGTACTTGTATAGTGCAAAAAACTAGATACAAACAGAAAACTAACAGTGATGTTCTCTGGCTCTATTCATGGCTTGGTCACAAAGAACCAAAACCAAACTTAATCTAAACCTCTCTAGTATCTAAATGCGTTCTCACTAGTTCATTAGTTCATATATATAAAAATATATACACACATGTACAGATTATTTTTCCACCTTATCATGCTCTATCTTAAAAATTACCTCACCCATGTGCAGGTGGATTGCACCCAGAGGATTAGACACTGAAGTCCAAATTAACAAGTGCAAGAAAAGAGGTAATACCTTAAAAAAATTGAATCAATACCATGGATTAGATATTGTGAACTAACAGTCAACTTAGTTCCAGTCTAAACCCGAATTCGTACAAAAAAAATTCCTGGAATGTTATTTTTCTTCTTTTCTCCTTTTTTACATTTTAGTAAAATAGCGCCAACACCATCTGCTTCAAAATAGGAGATACCAACATAACAATGTTCCTCCCTATCAAAAATAAATAAATAAATAAGCATAACAGTATTCCTCTTGTCTTTTTCCTTCACGAGTCAAAGTTGAACAACCCAGATTTCTCAAATTTTCCTTTTCAAATTATCAGGCTTAAATAGTTCAAAAAAAAAAAAAAACACTATCAGGCTGCATGTTATTAAATCTACAACCAAGTGCCCATTAGCAGGGATTGACAGAATTGGGAGAGGAGGGGGGTGACAAACACCAACCCAAAGTTTTAAAAGAACTCCTTAAACATAGTAGTAGTAGTTATGATTTTTTTTTAATTATATGAAGGTTTTACCTCCTACGATTTTTTTGAGAAATTTTATACTGCCCCATAAGGTGCTCTCATAGCTACAGCTGAAAACTCATTTACCATGTAGAAGAAATCAATTTAGGGCAAACTTTTTTTTGGGGACAAAAAGCACAATGAAGTAACTGTGACAACTTGGACCTCCATCATCCAGAACTAGGTGTGGTACTCTCTCTATCTCTCTCTTATTCTTCTTTTATGTTTCAGTTCACCATCTTCCCTTCTTATTATTCTTTTGTTATGAATTTTCTTTTTTCTCTTCAACTCGATCTCCATTTATGGTTTCTTCTTTCTCTTCTCCATATCTATTTCAAAACTTCTACTGCTTCAGTTCTTCCTCATCTTTTTATTTATCTGTTTCAGTTCTCTCTTTTCTTCTTCTTCCTTATCAATCTTTCAAGAATTGAAGATATTTGCAAAAATTGAACAATTGGTTTAAGGAGAATACAATGGAGTCACTTGTGCTTAGCTAAGCTTTAGATTCTAGGTATGGTTATAACTTATAGGGCTTTCAAAATTAAAGATATTAACTTGCAAATAAAGTTTTATCCCAATGACTTCACATATCAAGAAAATCGCATTTGAAATTCTAATTGCAAAATCAATATCAACATCCTTAGTTTTAAAAGTTGATAAACAATTCTGAGTTGTGCCAAATGTTGGAGTAAGCAATACATATTCTATTGTATTATGATCATATTTTTTAAAATTATATACATTGAATATAAATTTGTGAGTTTTTTTTTTTTTGGCATTTTGTATAGATAGAAATTAATATTGCATTTTACACGTTATAAAATTATGTGGGTGTTTGGGAAGTGTGTTTTTTTATAGGTTTTTTTAGTTGTAGGATATTATTGGAGGAAAAAAAATTTATGTTTAGGAAGATAGTTGGGTTTTTTTATGGTGGGATATGATTTTTGTAAAAGAAAAAGTGAAATGATTATGGGATTTGATATGATATTTTGTTTGGATTAGTTTTTTTTGGTTTTGTAACTAATTTGTCTTTGAGTGAAAAAAAACCAAAAAACTTTGTTCCCAAGCCTAAAATCATGTTCTTCCATTATATGTACTACGACCCCCCCCCCCCCAAAAAAAAAGGAATTTTTTTCCCTAAATTGGTCAATTGAGATAACATTTTGAACTACTTATTTCGCCCATACACAAATCTTATTGAATAATTGGCAAATTTACTCCTACAACTGTTATCATTACATACACAGATCTAAATCCATGTATATCAAACAAAACCTCATGCAGCAACAACTACAACTCAAAAAACAAATTGTATTGTACATATCGATAACAACATAATACGATTTGGTTCTCTACAAACAATCATATATACATACAATTAGAGAAATAAATTCATGTAATAATGTATATATATAAACCAAATACAGAGAAATTTAAATGAAAAGCGACTTACCTAAGCAAAGAATTAAGAACCAAACGGTCTCGCGCGAGAGATCGAGTTTGCTTGAGTTCTCTGGTGGAAATTAAACCGTAGGAAATGTGAATAATTTGAGCCCTAAATTCGAATATTCGCTTCTTTCTGTGCTTTCGGAATATGATTGGCGAAGATGTCACCGGATTGGGGTTGGAGCAGCGATGTAGTGTTTCAGCGGACTAGATCTGAGAATGCTCTGCTGTGTTGTGATTCGGCTATCTATCATCGGACGGTTCAGAGGCTAGCCTTATCATCCACTACAGTGCAAGTCAACGTGGATGAGATGGATTTGAAGGTCAACGGGTCTTCGGACAGGTATGTGATGGGCTTCTGGGAATGGACTGGGCTTACTCAATTATCTTCGGGCCTATATTTGCACACCAAATTCGTTTAGTTTGTTTGGGTTGTTTGAATAAAGATATTCTCCCTCTTTTTTTTACTTTCTTGGACAATGTTACCAAAGTAATATTTACTGTTATTATTTACATCGATTTCAATAATAATAACTTTTTTAAAGAATTTCATAGTTAACATGGATCTTATTTAATAGATCTTGATGAGAAAATTCTAAAAATATTAATTTTATTAAAAACTAACATTTACATCAAAAATTATATTATTTTAAAATTTAATATTTTGATAATAGCAATATTTGTTCCACTTTTCAAATAAAATTTTTTGTACTTATCTTTAATGCATTAAAATTTTATTACGAAGAGTTTTGACCAATTCTCCCTTTTTGGATCTCTTTATATATATATATATATATAAATAAAATAAAAACTTATCTAATAAAAATAATAATAAATTAAAGACTCTTATTATTTTTATATAATTTTATATTTTAAAAGAAATTATAAAAAAAATTTGAGTTTAATTTATATAACAAAATATGCCTTAAGATTTAAATTTTAATCTTTTAATTTATTTTCAATCTAAGCCATTGACATATTTCTATTAAGTAAAACTAATGGAAAAAAAATGTATTATAATTATTAAATTCAATGTAAGTGTACATTTGGACATGTTTGTTTGAACGTATTGGATAAGAGAAATTGTAATCCATTAGATTATTAATCTTGGGACGCATAGTCCTGGACTATTTGGTTGAAAATAATATGAATCCACTGTTTGTTTAGTTATAGAATTGTCCAAAAATGACTATTTTAAAATTATTTGTTATTTTTTGCTTTTTTCACAAAACCAATTTTTTATTTTAAAAAAAAAAACTTTAAAATTAGTTTATTAAAATTAAACCAAACATGTCCTAAATATTTAAAGGATGTGTATCCCATCCCCCCATACCAGGATAGTCCCACATATGGTGGACTAACAATCCCGTTAGACTATTAATCCAACTTACAATTTTTTAACCAAATAACAGACTATTGATATGGTGGACATAGAATTCAATCCCCCTTTCAATCCCTCCAAATAAACACTCCCAAAATGTCTAACACAAGTCTCAACTATCAAACTCTTTTTCTGAATTTTTTGATATTGTGTTGTAAGAATTTATTTACTGCTTTTTGTTTATATACGAATTTTAATTTTGTAATTCTGGTTATTAACACTCTGTTTAGTTTCAATTTTCAGAATTCACTTTTCAGAAAATTTTACTTTTTGTTTTCCGTATTTTTTTTGTTTTTACTGATTTTTTTTAGTAGTTTGGGCAATTTTTTAAATTTTTATACACACCTAACATAAATACATTTAAAAAGTATAATATTTGAATACCAAAAATACAAAAAAAAAAATTGAAAATTCAATACATTTTTTGTATTTTTTTGTATTTATTAATTTTTTAAAATATTTTTTCATAAATGTCTTACTATTTAGATACAAGGTGCATATAAAAAAATGAAAAAATAAAAACTTAAAATTTTAAAAATATTTACTAAAAATTAAAAAAAAACACGTAAAACAAAAATAAAAAAACTCAATTTTAAAAAAATTAAATTTAAAAAATTAAAACTAAATACACTGATTATTTCTCATGTACAATTTTGTTCATACACATATACACAATTATCAAATTTTAACATAATATTCTTTGTCAGGATTCAAGGATGATATTTTTTGTCGGATTAGAGACAAGTATAGTAAAAATCCGACTCTGGTGTCATACCTAAATCAAATTAGTTAAGTTTGGTAGGGATTTTATTTCTTTCTTTATTGTTATTTTTTAGCTGGGCAGTTAAGTTTGGTAGTCAAGGAGTTGGTTGAGTAATCTAAAAATGGACTAAACCAGTCTACTTCTACTTTAAGTTGTTTGGTATTTGACAAAAGCCACTCCCTTCCTGACTGATTGGCTTTTGTTTTTTTTTTCTTTTTTTTTCAAACAAAGGTGAGCTCTGCATAATTTTAAAATATATTTACCGGAAAAAGCTTCGTAACTCGAATTTTTTGGCTCGATTTTGGCTCGATTTTTTTTTTTTTCTTATTTCTTTCTTTCATTTTCGAACAGACAGAGGGAAGAGGAGAGGAGAAAGAGGGAGAGAAGAGAGGAAGAAGAGAGGAGAAGAGAAAGAGGAGGAGGCAAGCCACAAAGACCACCTCCTCGCCGATCGTCAGACCACCACCACCGCCGATCGTCAGACTGCAAAGACCACCATGGCCTCCGGCCCGCCACCGCCTCCTCCCCTCAGGATTATGCCCCCTCCAGTCCTCCTTCCTCCTCCTCCTCCTCCTCCTCCTCCCTTCTCTTCTTCTCCACCTTTCTTCTTCGTCTTCCTTCATCTGCAACAAAAACACAGAAAAAAAAAAAAAAAAACAGACACCAAAACAACGTCATTTTGGTGTCGAGCCACACATTCGAGTTACGAATCGAAACCGATATTTACCAAACATATAAAGATTAAACAACTTTAAGTTGTGGCCCTTGAACCCAAAATGCATGATTATTTTGGTAAAGGTACATGATTGATTTGAAGTATTGTATATATGTTGGGCAATGTCATGTGATGTTATGAAATTATTGAATAATTATCTAAAATTTATACATCTTGTAATACTTTGATATAAACAAAATTAATGCCAGCAATTTAGATATATTTTAAAAATAAAAAGTAAAAAAATAAAAACTAATTTTAGTTTAATGGAAATCTGGTGTGTTTGGTAACGTTTACGTTTTCAGTTTATATTTACAAAAATTTTATAAACTGATTTTTATTTATTTATTGTTTATTTTTAGAAAAACATAAATTACAAACGCGTTTAATAATTGACAAAATGTTTAAAAAAAATTTTAAATATAAAAAAGAGTGAGAAATGGCAAGTGGTGGCGGAAGATGGTGGTGGAAAGTGGTGACGGTGGGTGGTGAGTAGCTGGTGGTGGTGGGTGGTGGTGGTGGCGGGTGGGTGATGATGGCGGGTGGTGGTGGTGGTGATGGTGGTGGTGGTGGCGTGGCGGTGGTGGTGGATGGCGGTGGTGGCGGTGGTGGGTGGTGGCGATGTGGTGGTGGCAAGTGGGTGGTGAGTGGTGGTATCAAGTAGGTGGCAGGTGGTGGCGGCGGCGGCGGCGGCAACGGGCGGTGGATGGTAGTAGCGGATGGTGGGTGGTGGCGAGTGGATGGTAGGTGGGTGGTGGTGGTGTTGGTGGTGGTGGTAGTGGTGGCAGTGGCGGGTGGTGGTGAGTGGTGGTGGCAAGTGGTGGTGGGTGGTCGTGGCGGAAGACAGTGGTGGAAAATAGTGGCGGGTGGTGTCTAGTGTTGGGTGGTAAAAAAAAAAAAACTCAAAACTCAAAACGAAAACACATTTTTTGTGTTTTTATTTTTTGGCTAAATTTATAAACTGAGACCACTGATTTATAAATCAAAAATTTTACCAAACAAGTTTTTATTTGAATTTTTAAAAATTTTATAAATATAAACAGAAAACTAAAAATGTAAATATTACCAAACGGCAGAAATCCAATTTTGTGCTACTGTTGGATCTTCAACTCAACTCCATTATAAGTCATTATCAGTCTTCCATTTGAATCTTATCTTACAAATATTATTTTTTTAATTTTAAACAAAGTTGCTTAACAATATTAACTTCATATTGTTTCATTATTAACAAACCCTGAATAATCAATTGAAAGTTAGTCCATATTTAGTTACATCATGCAGATTTGATGCCATACTTGTAAACCTAAAAATGGTTGAACAACCTCACCTCAATCTCACCACTCTTCACAAAATACAAGAAGACAAATCAATGGAAAAGAGAGAAATCATCAAATTCATAGATGATCAAGTAAGGTCATTCTAAACGCAACCCATTAAGTTTCTATCTAAAAAAAATGCAACCCATTAAGTAGGAATAATAACAGAATAGGTGGTTCTACTTAATAACAATGATTGAGACTCCCATTTTTTAGAGATTTTACAATTCTTTTTGAATTTTCATCATTGATAGTGTGGACCCCACACATACAAGAGGGAGTCCCCCACATACATCAATAGTAAAAATCCTCTTAAGCATTTTTCTTTAACTAAATTATTCACGTTCTTTAATAATGATATGATTTATTATCTCTTCTGTGATGATATTTTAAATTTATCCGCTTAACTCTTAACAAGCAGTGATAATTCTCACCTCGCACTCTCAAACTTTTGTTTGGTTTTGTTTTGTTTATTTTTTGTTTTTAATTTATATAAAAAAATCTTCAATTTGTTATTTGTAAAAGAAACAATTAAATATTATCATAAAGGTACACAATCACAAACCATAACCCTATCTTGTATAGATAAGAGAAACGTATCAGAATCCATCCATATATATTATATAAGAAAAAAAAGTTTTTAGTGAGGAGTATTGTAAGAGTTTTAATATTTCATATTAATTTTTTGATTTTTTTAATTTTAAATAATTAGAAAAAATCTCTATTAGCTAGCTAATTAATCTATTATTTATTTGATAATCCTATATCGGGGGGAAAAGAAAAAAGTGAATTTTTTTACTCATAAGTCAAACTTATACTCCTATTTAATATTATAGTGTTGTACATGTTTCAATTTAATATAATTTAAATTTTAAAATATTTAAAATAAAATTTAAAAGTTTTAACTAATTAACTTTTGGTATAAGTTGGTTGGTCTTTTGACTTAATCGATTAGGCTGAATTATTTTTGATTTGACGGAAAAAGTGAATTGTTTTACTCTTATAAAATAAATATTATATTTTCATTTAATATTATAGTGTTGTCCATGTTTCAATTTAATATAATTTAAATTTTTAAATAAAATCTAAAATTTTAATTAATTAATTTTTGTATAAGTTGGTTAGCCTTTTGACCTAACCGATTAGGCTAAATCATTTTTTATTTGACTGATTCGTTAGTTTAATCACAATTTTAGCAATTTTATTTTAGTAGTTTTATTAAAATATATTGATTACATTTGTTTGATTCGAAATAAACTAAAAAATGATTTGATTAAAGATTGAACGACTGAGATTGCTTGATTAGAAATAAATTTTCTGTCCAAATAATTGTAAACTTTTATTTTATAATCCCATATCGAAAAAAGAAAAAAAAAAGTTGTTGTTTTACTTATATAAAGTTAATCTTAATATTGTAGTGTTGTGCATGCTTCAATTCAAACCAATGTAAATTTTAAAATTAAAATATCATTTAAAAGTTTTAATTAATTAATTTTTGTATAAACTAATTGGTCATTTAACCTAACTGATTAGACTGAATCATTTTTAGTTTGACTGATTAGCTAGTTTAACCGCGATTTCTCACATTTATTTTCTTAATTTTAAACAATTAATTTTTTTTTCCGTTCATCTTTCATTTAACCATATAAAAATAAAATTCTAATTAGTTTATAATTTATTTTATAATCCACACTGGGAGAAGAAAAAAAAAATGAGTTGTTTCACTTATATAAACTAAATCTTATACTCCAATTTAATATTATAGTATTGTGCATAGTTCAGTTTAAGACATTTTAAATTTTAAAATGAAAATTCTAATTAGTCTATGATATGATTTATTTTATAATCCCACATCGGGAAAAGAAAGAAAAAGTGAATTGTTTCACTTATAGAAAGTGAATTTTATACTCCCATTTAATATTATAATGTTTTGCATTTTTCAATTTAAAACAGTTTAAATTTTAAAATTAAATTTAAAAGTTTTAATTAATTAATTTTTGTATAAGTTGGTTGGCCTTTTAACCTAATCGATTAGGGTAAATCATTTTTGATTTGACTGATTCATTGATTTAACCCCAATTTTAGTAGTTTTATTAAAATATATTGGTTAGATTTGTTTGATTCGAAATAAACTAAAGATTGACCTAATAAAAGATTAAATGACTAATATTGTTTGATTCAAAATAAACTTCTAGCCAGAACAATTGTTAAATTTTATTTTACACAATCCCACATCAGGAAAAATAAAAAAGCAAGTTGTTTCATCAGTTATATAAAATAAACATATTCTCCCATTTAATATTGTAATGCTATGCATGTTTCAATTGAAAATGATTTAAATTTGAAAATAAAATAAATTTTAATTAATTAATTTTTGTGTAAATTGGTTAGACTTTTAACCGATTTTATCAATATATATATATATGTATATTGTTTTATTTCTAAAAGGTATGTTTATGTTTTATGACAAATTTTAATATAGAATAAACTAAAACTAAAAAATTTATAAAATGAAATTTATTTTTATTTTATCATTAATATATATATATATATATTTTAATTTATTCTATTTTTTTTCATCTTTACCAATTATTTTTATTTTATAACATCTTTGTCTTATTGTGAACTTAAAATATACAATTAATGACATAATAACTGCAATATATATATATATATATATTCTAATAAAATGGTTAAAATTTAATTCATTCTAAATTATTTTCTATACTTTTTAAATAAATAGTTAATTACCTAAAAGTCTTGTTTACAAATGTTATGATAGCTTAGGTCTTATTTAAAAAATTTTAAACTAGTAAGTCATACTCAGTAAAATTGATAATATTATCAATCTTTCCCAATTTTTAAAATTAAGAATATTATCAATTTTGCATAATAATATTTCAGATAATTATTTCACTAACTGATAATAAAAAAAAAACAGAGTATGAGATTAAATGTTTTTGCCCTTCTACTTATTAGTTTGATTGTCACAACCTAAACCCGCCCCCATAGGTTTAGGATCGTAACCGACTAGTAATCCACGATTACCAAAGACCTGACTGAGAGAAAGAAATGATGGGGGCTAGCGGAAGCTCTTATATAAGAAAACTAAACTCCCAACGAGTTGTGGACCTACATGAGACGAAAACATAACTATATAACTACTTATATATATATATACATGTACGTCCAAGCATTACAAGTTTCTTATAATTACATCACAACCCAAAGGAATAAGTCGTTCACATCAACAACAACTATAACATCATTGGCAACTGGACGCAACAAGTGTGGGAGTGCCAAAAAGGGTAACCATTGAGTTAACCCATGCTCCGCCAAATGGGAACCTCGACATGAGGCGCAAAAAGGTGGTTTAACCAAATCGGGGCAAGACCGTTGGCTACGTCCCCTCCTGAACTGGATTACCTACATACACATATGTACAAAATGTGAGCTAAAGCCTAGTGAATAATAGCTGATTAAGAGATTATGAACGATATTTACAATGTAAAATACGACACATATTGAACAGGTTCATATGACATCTGCGATGCATAACATGTCGCATAAGAGGTTTAAAGCAATAAAGACAGGCGGCCTAGAAGGCCAAACAGACGGTCAGAAAGACTGGACAGACGGTCATGAAGACCGAACAGACAATCATGAAGACCGAGGATCAGATTTGATGGTCAACATCACTTTACATAAGAGTTCTATGAGAAGGAACTAAGAGATCTGTAATCATAGGTAGTACCAGGATTGTCATAGTAAACAATAATAATAGTAGTAAAATCATCATTCATTATCATAAGAATCTTTTGGGGCATTCATAAGTTCGAAGAAGAGAAAGATAATTGGAATTAAACATATTTGTATAACAGTGTTACTCACAGTCTGTTTCGTGTTGCAGACGACTGGAATGAGGCATTTGACCTACACAAACAGATATAAGCATTGTCCACTTAATGCACCAAACACCCAACGATTTAGTTTCACAACTTAGGGATTCATGGGTTAAAATGTAATTCACTCTTGTTAAACGTTCATGCAATGTAATTGGACATCATTTACGAGCGTAAAACACGCTAATGGAGGCTCAAGAGTGAGATAAATAACACAGAAAAGTGAAACGAAGGCCACCAACCAGCCGTACGTGCGGAGGTCCTTGGCTGCACATGCAGGACCTTCTCCGTACGTGCGCCGCACGTGCGCCATCAGGTGCTTTTTAAGCAAAAAGCTTCCTAATTTTCCCCTTTCTTCTGCACGTGCGGATCTACCCGCTGCACGTGCGCCAGTGCACTCTTGTACGTGCGGTTCTGGTTGTTCCAGAACCGAGTTTTTGCCTTGATTTTGGAACTCCAAACCCCCAAAAATCAAACCCAAATTCATTCAAATGGAAGTTTAAAAATTAAGAAACATGGTAATAAAACAATTACTAAGAATAGGGCTTAGAAGTCAAACATCAATTCCCTTAATCTCATAAACAACTTAAAGATTAGAGGGGGGATACACATGGTAATTCTATGCCTCAACAAAATCATGAACATATGGCTAAATTTCATATAAGATCATAGGAATGAGCAAGGTTATTGAAAATTCCTCTTATTGGGGTTTCTAGCTCAACTTACACCATTCAATCCCACATCCACTCCTCAAGTTCCATGAACCCAAAATGAAAATCCCCATAATGCAAAGAATTAGAAAGAATTCTTACTTTATCAAGTTGATTCGATGGAATTACTCCTAATTCTCCTCCTTTCCTTTTCTCTCTTCTCATCTTGCTCTTTAGAACTCACTCTCAGATCATGTCTCTCTCTCTCTCTCTCTCCTCTTTGAAGTCAACAAACATATATTTATATATAATAAAAAGTTAAGTGACTTAGTGCCCATGGAAGTAAGTTATATCCATTTTCATTATATTATATCTTACTATGGCCTAGGTTAATTAACCCTACTCACTTCTCCAAAAAAAATTAAAACCAAAAAAAAACTTTTAAAAACAAAAAAACAAAAACTCAAAAAAAAATTTTCTCTTTTTTTTTTTTACTTTTTTTTTTTTCGTTAATTAGCCAAAAAAAAAAAAAACAAACAGTTTTTTTTTTTCTTACTTTTTTTTTTAATTAGCCAAAAGTTACTTAAATTAAATTTCCCCCAAACGAGGCCTTAATCCATTACCTAATTTTATAACTCAACCATTTAACAAATCAGACAAGTCTTAGCATAAGAGAACACATCTAATAGCAACACAATGCACAAAAATAGGCATATAAAGTACAGATAAATGCATAATTCAGTTTAATTGTAAAAGTAACAATTAAGGAAAAAGGCGGGTGTTACATTGATTCAACTATTCAATAAAACTGAAAATATTAACAGTTTTTTCCAGTTTTAAAATTGATAACATTATCAGTTTCTTCATTTTTAAAGTTTTTTTTTTCTTCTAGTTTTGCACATCAATGTTCCATCATCATGCATCTTTATAGTCACAAAATTTTTAATTTTGCACAAAAAAAAATTAATTTTTTCAATTTTTTCAAACAAAAATATCTTAGTGTGTTTGGTTTCAGTTTTTTGTTTTTTGTAATTTTTTTTTTATTTTTAGTGAATATTTTTTAAATTTTAAGCAATTTTTTTTTCTTTTTTTAGATGCCCTTACTTAGATGTATCTAAATAGTAAAATATTTGTGAAAACATATTTTAAAAAATTAATAAATACACAAAAATATGAAAAATGTACTTTTTTTTTTTTGTATATTTTGGTATTTAGTGTATTTTTGGAATTTTTTTTCACAACTATTATACTTTTTAAGTGTATTTATGTTAGGTTGTCTAAAATTTTTATAAAAAATACTTAAAATATTAAAAATATATTAAAATATTAAAAAAATCAATTTTAAGAAATTTCTACTCTTTTATTTTCCGTATTTTAATGTTTTCAATGAATTTTTTAATATTTTAAGCAATTTATTTTTTTTAATTTTTAGACACAGCTAACATAAATACACTTAAAAAGTATAATATTTGTGAATTTTTTGGAAAAAAAATATACTAAATACCAAAAAATATAAAAATTCAGTACATTTTTCATGTTTTGTGTATTTATTAATTTTTTAAAATATTTTTCACAAATATTTTATTATTTAGATACATCTAAGTATGGTATATCTAAAAAAGTAAAAAAATTACTTAAATTTTAAAAAATATTCACTAAAAACAAAAAAATACGAAAAACAAAAAAACTCGATTTTTAGAAAACTGAATTCAGAATAATGAAACCAAACACACTGATTATTTTTTTTTTTAGACATAATTTTTTATTTTTTTTAGTTTTTTCATTTTGAAAGTTGATTTTTAAAGTTTTGAAAATCAAAATAAATGTCAATCATAATATTCTTTTGTAGATAATCATAAATGATGAACAATCATTGTTTGAAGGGTAATTCAGACTATTAAAAATTTAATGAGACTTGAAAATCTAAAAAATCTTAGTTAGGACTTAATGAAATATAAGTTCATAAATTAAAACTTGTGTGTAAATGCCCCTTGAATAAATTTTATGTTATTATTTAATTTTAAAATTATTTTTAATTATTTATTTAGCACGTGCATCGCACGATTTCATATGCTAATTTTAAATTAAGCTAGAGGCATATGGGTAATTATAAATAAGCTTAGAGAGCAAGGCAAACTATTATTCCCAAACTTTAACTTAAATAAATTTCGTTTGGCAAAAAAAAATTTAGTCTGACTTTTTGGATTGATGTTTTTTTAGTTTGAGACTAAAAAACTTGTTTGGCAAAAATTTTTTGACTTGTGTAAGAGAAAAAGTGAAATAATTATGATTTAGATGTAACATTTTGTCTTATGGACTTATTTGACCTATTTTGTCATTTTGTGTGCTTTTTTAGTTCTAGTCAAAATAGCCAATGGCAATCATGGTTGGGGTTAAATTAGCTACTTAAAATAGAAAATAAGTTAAAAAATTAATAAAACAAAATGTTACATCCAAACTATGATCATTTCATTTTTTTCTCTCACAAAAGCCAAATAAGTCAAAAAAAATTAACCCAAACAAAATTTTTAATCCCAAACTAAAGAAGTCTCAATTCCAAAAAGCCAACTAAATTTTTTTTTTACCAAACAACAACAAAGTAAAAAAAAATAGCATAAAAAAGCTCCAATGAGAATAGGACACCATTGAAGCTATGTGAACTGTCATTCTTACCCATACCCACCACTAGTGAAAAATCTAAAAAATCCCGAGATATTGATTTGTGATTATGTTTCAATTTTTAGACAATAAATAATAATCTCCATCAAACAATCAAAGACAAATTAACACAATGATTTAACGTGAAAAAATCACAATTGGAGCGCCTCCAATTGTGATTAAAAAAAAAAAAAAACATGGACTAAACCACAAAACAATATACTAAGAAGACAAAAAGGAACTACTCAAGTATACTCTTAAGTACTTAGTGAATCCACGCCTGAATTGAATTAACCCCAATATGCCTTTTCCACCACTGTCTTCACTTCGAAATCGTCTTGTCTAACATTGAATCCACAACGCTAATATCGAATTTACAACGATGAACTACTCCAGAATTCACCAAAGTTTCAGGCTCAAGTTCTCCGGAATCCACCGAAGAACAACTCTCTCTTTAGTAAATGAAACAATAATACTAACCCTTGATGGTCGATAATCTAAAATTTGTTGATCAATCGATCACCTTCTATACACTAACTCATATAAAATAGTATTCAATATAAAACACTTTGTTTTTTCTTCCTTTTTGAAAATTTGGACGGCTCAAACCCTAAAAATAGCGAATACGTAAACCGTTCAATTGCACATTTCACCGCTCAAGCCCTGAGAGTAAAGGCGGTGCAAAATATATACGATGACCGCTCGAGTGCAACTTTCACCACTCAAGTGGTAAAACTTTATTCCCGAAAGTTCAGGCGCTCTGCAAAAATATTAGATGATCTTTTTATGCGCTCAAACACACAAATGACCGCTCGAGCGGTCAAACAATTTCAACTATATTTTCACTTTTTGCTTCGGAGGTGCTGCCCCTCGACCTGGCCTAGGCATTGCCCCTTTGACCCCCACAAGCTGACCAAGTAGCTCAATTTTCGTACTTAGTTAGCGAAGTAGCAAACAAGAAAGGATTAAGATCTCAAACTTTTTTGCATAGGCACAATTTGGGTTGTATTCGCATCTAAATTCTCATGATCTCACTAAAATAAAAGATCAAATAAAGTTATAACTAAAAAGAATTTTGTCAAATAAGATTGTCAATAATAAAAACTTAACAACTAGGGTAAGTAAATATTACTTTTACAAATAAAAAAAATAAAAAAGTAAAATGGTAGAATTTACCTGAGCAATCATATTAAAGAAATGTCAGTTCAAAGGTAACCGTGGTAAAATAATCTGAATTTGACAAGAATCCTTTTGGAGGTATGTCTTGACTTTAGTTTGGTGCAAGTCTAAACTGTCATCAAACACACATAAGATTTACACATAAAAGGTTCTCGTAAAATTGACTAGCATTTAAGCACAAGTATCTTTTTTATTTTTTGAAATCAAAAAGAAATTTGACATCACTACAAGAAAAAGGGTTAAATAACACGGAACCTTTTGTGACGACAATTATTCCATCGCAAAAAATAGTATTTTGTGATGTCATTCTCCACCGTCACCAATAAATACCTTTTGCGACGGCAGTAATCCGTCGCAAATAAAGATACAAGAAAAGGTGTGTTAAATATGAAAGTATTTGCGACGCCTTGTGTCCCATCGCAAAACAAACCTTTTTGAGACGAGAAAAAATTTGTTATCTCAAATAATGGACAAATTGTGACGGCAGTTGTCTATCGGAAAAAAAACTCTTATTAAAACAATGTCGTTTTATTTGTTAGATTTAGCATTTGTGATGGTTGAAATATGCCATCGCAAAAGGTAAAAAAAAAAATTTGTATCTCGTTCCTTTAGCCCATGCTCATTTTCCCCAAAATCCCTAGCTCGTTTTCACCAAAATCCTTAAAACCTTTGAAGCAAAAACACCCAAGCGATCTCTCTCTGACGTATTTCGGTCATTTTTCCCATCAGCGTATTTCGATCTCTCTCTGGAGAATGCGACGACAGTGGAATTTTGCTCCGAGCAGTGATGACGGCGAGCAGCGAGCAGCCAACGACGATGGCTAGCAGCAGTCAGTCTCAATCGCACCCCTTTCACTCACTCAACGAGTGACGACGTATAGTGACCCTGGTATTCCCTTAGCTGTTCAGTTGTACTCCGGACTTGGTTCCGTGGAGTTGGTAGTTATGTCTACTTTGTTGTTGTCCTTAAATTCTATTTGTTTGAGTCTCGGGTTGTGTTGGGCAGGTTTGAAACAGGTTGGTTGAGCTTAGGAACCAAGATTAGATGCCTAGATTTTGGCCTGTCCGCTCGAGCGGAGCTTTTGACACTCGAGCGGGGCCTTTGTTGTAGTTTGTCCGCTCGATCGGGGGTTTTGACGCTCGAGCGGGAAAATCAACCATTCAGTATCTCCTCTGTAGTGTTGTTGTAGCTCGATTGGGGTTTGGGACGGCGGGCGGAGTTCGTGTGTCGCTCGAGCGGGGAGTTGGATACTCGAGCGGGGACTGGTTTACGCAAAAATCTTTGGAATGGCGTATTCGCTCAGCTGAGTTTGGGCGCCAGCGAGGGTTTCCACGCTCGAGCGGGGCGGCTTTTATATAAAGCCGAGATCCGGGTTTTTGAACCACTTTTTCACATCCTTTTCTCTCTCTTACTTTTCCAAAACTCCATTGTTGAGCCTCTCTCTCTAGAACATTGCCTTCTCTCTAGGTATTGATCTAGTAGGAGTTGTTTGCTCATCTTTGGCCTTTACAAAAAAGTCGTTGATCGTCGAGGGCTACCTTTTGATCCGAAAAAGTTGTGATTTAGAGCATTTTCGTTTTTGTCATCTTCTTCCTTGGGCTCCGAAATTTGAGGTAGGGATTCCTACTCATTCTTATGGTTTTTGACATAGACTTTGGTTGTTTTGTTAAAGTGTTGAAGTTGGGTGATTTTGGGACTTAGGGTTTCAAAATATAAAAAGGGGGTTTTGTTAATTTTGACTCTAAGATGTGTAATTTGGGTTTCAAAATAATGAGATTGTTATTAGTTGATTGATATATAGCCATTGGGTCAATATTGGAAAATGGGGTAGAAAATCCTAATTTGTTGTATAGATTAATTGGTATAATTAATCTGGGTAATGTGTTGAAATGGGGAATTTGGTTGGGAATAATGAAATTTACTCATTATATTGCAAAACGGTGGAGTTTGATTTGTTAATTGTTCACTTTTGAAATCATCGATATTTTATTTGTTGGAGCTTTTATTATGTGTTTAGAAATAATTGCTTGGGCTACCGGTGGATGGTAGTTTTGATTGTTGTAGACAATGCATGATGATTAGGTAAACTAAAACTAATCAATTGGTTATGTCATAGAGTATGACGGTTGATAGAATACATTAACGATATGTATTACTTGATTGGGTATATGACTTATATGTATATACATTGTGTGTGTGGGAGGAGATAAGGGATGTACTCCATGGTTTAGGGGAAGATAGGAGATGGACCTCTAAACCGGATGTTGTTTGGGAGGAGATAGGGGATGGACTCCACTGATACAGCTCATATGCTTATCAGTTAATGTATTGATATAGCTCATACACTTATCTTTGGAAGTGTTGATATAACTCATATGCATATCTGTGGAAGTGTGATATAGCTCATACGCTTATCTGTTGAAATATAGATACAGCTGGTATGCTTATCTGTTGGGACATTAATATAGCTAGTACGTCTATCTAATGTAGAACAGGAAATGTTTAATATGAGTCACTGTCTCATGTAAGTTATTGGCCAGGTTCTGAGCCACTGTTGTGAATTGAGAATTTTATCAGAAATGAAAAATGAAATGAAGCATAGACACAGTTGTCATGTAATGGAAATGGAATTATAAATTGATCTTTGCGAGTTAAACATTTATTAATTGTTGATGTCTTAGTTATTGCTCATATTGTGTTTAGCATATCTCTACTGGGCGTTGGCTCACCCTATATGGGACATCATTTTCAGGTACAGGTAGCATGCCACCTCCAAGGATATAGCTTGGATGGATGTGGGAGTTGAAGACTCTTTTTGATCATTTTGTTGTATTACATGTACATCAAGCCACGAGCTTATTTTGTATAGAGTTAGTACTTTTCTTTTGTGTAACTAAGTGTTTACTTGGAAAGCTGTAAGCCTATAGGGCACTTGCTTTTGTTGTTAACATGTAATACTGTTGTAAGAACTATTCTGATGAATGAAAAGGTATTGATTTCTTTATACCATTGCATGTCTAATATGATGGGATTTATGTATTATTTTGAGGGCGTTATACGACGCCTATAAGATCTCAATGCGCCTATGACGTTGCTTCTTCTTCTTCTTCTTTTATTTTTTTTTTCTTTTATAATTTCCATTCAATACGTGCTTTAGACTATCAATCATCGTTGAATTTTTCAAGACTAAGTTGTTGGGGTCATATGTTTTATATCATTCTAGTTCTACAGACTTTGCTTTGCAGGGATTTGAGCAATTCATTTTGGGTTGGGTTCACCGAAATTGATTTATATTTTTCCTTCTCGCTTTTTTATTCTTTAGATTATTAAAGAAGGTTTTTGGGGTCATATGTCTTGCATCATTCTAGTTCTACTGACCTTGCTCCGTACGGGTTTGAGCAATTAATTTTGGGATAGGTTCACCAAAATTGATTGTGTATATTTCTTCTTATTTCTTTTATCCTTTTCCCTATATTCTTAAAAAGGTTGCTATTCTAATGTGGTGGAAGAAATGATGTCACGACCCAATCCCAGGGTTTAGAGTTGAAATCACAACTTACTAACTTATTCTTATTCGAAGCAAAATTAAGCTGCGCAAATCAAAGTTATTAAACAGAAATTTTACTACATCTTACTATATAAGAAAAAGGAAATACATTTCTAGGGCTTTTATTTTTATTATTCAGTGACAAGCTCCGAGTAGAAACAAAAGGGAGCAAACATATAAAAAAAAATAAATAAAATAGTGGTTTAACAACAGTCCATGAGCAGGTTCCATTTTGTGGGATTATGGATTTCCCTTACGTCTCGTTACCTGAAAGGGTAACAACTATAAGCACACAGCAGAGTGAGAAATATTATGCCAAGAGTGTAAGGAATACAAAATAACCATGGATGGTTAGTTAGGCTAAGATATTTGTATAATTTAATTTAAAGGACAATTTATTTAAAGTGGCAGAATACAGAAATCATGTAAATAAATAATCATAACCACGGTATAACATAGAACAGAACAGAGGTCACTGAGGTGACAGTCAGAACAGAGGTCAATGGATCCATGACAACAGAGGACCACAAAGTGATCAAACAGAGGCCAGTGGCTATTTAAGTCCCCCAAGACGTGGGACTCCCATGTGATACTTACAAAACATAATTGTTTATAAGGTTATAGTCAAATATATATTAAAATTTAAACAAACATATCCCTGGGTTTCCTTTTAAGTAAATAGAGTTTAGAAAGTAACCAACGTAACTGAAATGTTTATAAACCTAACTTTTATTTATATAACTTAATAAATTTAACTTGTATAAAATAAGTTATGGTAACTCGAAATATTCGTAAAATATATAATGGTAAATCAAGGTAT
This sequence comes from Camellia lanceoleosa, assembly GCA_025200525.1. Lineage (NCBI taxonomy): Eukaryota > Viridiplantae > Streptophyta > Magnoliopsida > Ericales > Theaceae > Camellia > Camellia lanceoleosa. The sequence goes on along the minus strand of CM045763.1, from coordinate 31,754,604 downwards.
AACATAACTCACCTTAATTATAACTTTTAGCCTTACTTTGCTATCAGAACCTTCCTAGTATACGTTCCTTACTCTCAACGGACGTATTTCTCTCTCTTGGTTTTTTTCTTTCTTTCTTTATTCCTTCACAAACAACACTTAACCCTTTATATATACACAGTTTTGGGTGAATGACTCATCACCCTAAGGCTCCAAGGTCTAGGTGTCCAGGTGGGTTTTTTGGTAGATTTGTAATCTATCTAATTAATGTTCCTTGATCCGTTTGGATAATCTAGCAAATTGTAATTGATAACCCTTGATCTATTTTTATCTAATAATAAAATTGGTATTTAATTTATCTTAATAAATTTCTTTGTCATATATTTAATAACCATAATGATAAATTAATTTACCTAGCACATATAACTTATTCATTTTATTATTGCCATTATTATTCTTCTTATTCTATATATTATTGTTATTATTATTTATTTATTTGCTATCTTTAACTTTAATTTGACCTAACTAGTATTAGAATTTTATATTTCTGTTAATTTGGCTCTAAATAAAAATCCCTAATTAATCCCATATAACCCAGTGCTAAATTAGATTTTGTATTTATTATTAATTATTTAATATATATATATATATATATATCACATACACCTTTAATATTCAGGGTGCCACATTTCTCCCCTTCTAAATAGGAGTTTGTCCTCAAACTCGACGTACCTTAATTTTCGAAGAGGTGTGGGTATTTGGTTTGCATTTGACTCTCCGTTTCCCACGTAGCTTCTTCGATGTGATGATTTCGCCATAAGACCTTTACCAGCGGTATGGTTTTGTTTCGGAGAACTTGATTACGACGATCTAGAATCTACACTAGCTGTTCTTCGTAAGAGAGATCTTCTCAAGCTTCCAAGTTCTCATAGTCGATGACATGTTTTGGATCTCGGAGATACCGTCGGAGCATTGATACGTGAAATACGTTGTGGATTTTAGATAGCTCAGGAGGTAGTGTAAGGCGATAGGCTACAGGACCAATCCTTTCCAGTATCTCGAATGGCCCGATGTAACGTGGGTTTAGCTTTCCGCGCTTTCCGAATCGGATTACTCCTTTTGTTGGTGAAATTTTGAGAAACACTTGATCTCCTGCTTGAAATTCCAAGTCTCGTCTCCAAGTCTTGTCTCTGAGCAGTACGAATCCGCTGTTGGATGAGTTGGATTTTCTTACTGGTGACTAGCACAATTTCGGGGCCTAACAATTTCTTGTTCCCAACTTCCGTCCAGCACAGGGGTGATCGACATCTCCTTCCATACAGAGCTTCGTATGGTGCCATTCCAATGCTTTCCTGATAGTTGTTGTTATAGGCAAACTCCACTAAAGGTAGGTGCTCATCTCAGTTACCTTTGAGGTCCAACACGCATACACGTAACATGTCTTCCAACGTCTGGATTGTTCTTTCGGATTGCCCATCGGTTTGTGGATGATAGGCCGTGCTGAACTTCAATGTAGTTCCCAAAGCTTCTTGCAATTTATTCCAGAAGTGAACACGAAACGAGGGTCTCAGTCAGACACGATTGAAACTGGAATACCATGCAACCGAATAATCTCTTTGATATATAAAGTGGCAAACTTATTCAGAGGGTACATGATTTTGATTGGTAGAAAGTTTGCTGACTTTGTCAATCGGTCTACTATAACCTATATTGTATCATTCTTTGAAAAAGACTGTGGTAGCGCGACCACGAAGTCCATAGTAATATGTTCCCATTTCCATTCAAGAATAGGGAGTGGTTGCAGTAGCCTCGCTAGTCTCTGATGTTTTGCTTTAACTTGCTGACAATGCAGACATTTAGAAATATGGTTTGCTATATATCTTTTCATTCCGGTCCACCAGTAATGTTCCTTCAGATCATGATACATCTTTGTGTTGCCAAGGTGGACTGCAAATCTTGAGTTATGAGCTTCCTCCAGTATCTTTTTCTTGAGTTCCGGGATGTCGGGTATGCAAATTCGATTTCGAAATTTCAGTATCCCATTGCTTATCATAAAATCAGGATTAGGCGTGTTCCCTTGTTCCTCTTACCTTTTCTTCAAGAGTTTATCTTCCTATTGGCGTGCTTTGATTTCTCCAATCAATGTAGGCTCCACGATTACATTGGCGAGCAACCCATTGACCTTGCGGGACACGAGAGTACATGCCAAACTTCTCGTCGACTTTCGGCTCAGTGCGTCTGCCACCACGTTAGCTTTGCCCGGATGGTGATGGATCTCTATCTCGTAGTCTTTCATAAATTCTAACCACCGTCGTTGCCTCATATTCAGTTCCTTCTGCGTGAATAGATATTTTAAACTCTTGTGGTCAGTATAAATCTCGCAGGTTGTACCATAGAGATAATGACGCCAGATTTTCAAAGCAAAGATCACTGCAGCCAATTCCAAATCGTGAGTCGGGTAGTTTTTCTCATGAGTCTTTAATTGTCGTGACGCAGAAGTAATAACTTTTCCGTCTTGCATGAGAACACAACCCAACCCATTGTATGAGGCATCACTATAGATTACAAACCCATCTGTTCCGGTAGGGAGTGCTAGTATAGGGGCTGACATAAGTCGAATTTTTAATTCTTGAAAGCAACGCTCCTGTTTATCGGTCCATTCAAAGGGTGTGTTCTTCTGAGTTAGCTGGGTCAAGGGCGATGCTATCTTTGAGAAATCTTGCATGAAGCATCGATAATAGCCAGCTAGACCTAAGAAACTCTGAATTTTTGACACATTAGTAGGTTGTGGCCAGTCCACAATTGCTGTAACCTTTTAGGGGTCAACCGAGATGCCATCTTTATTAATGACGTGACCGAGAAAGTGCACACTAGTGATCCAAAATTTGCAGTTCTTCAACTTGGCATAAAGTTTATGATCACGTAGTGTTTATAGGACCATTCGCAAGTGCTGTTCATGGGCTTCTGATGACTTGGAGTATATGAAGATATCGTCAATGAAAACGATGACGAACTCATCAAGATAGGGTTTGAATACTTTGTTCATGAGGTCCATGAAGGCTGCTGGGGCATTTGTGACACCAAAAGGCATAACGAGAAATTCGTAGTGCCCGTAACGGGTTCGGAAGGCCGTCTTTTCAATGCTTTCCGTTTTAACCTTTAGCTGATGGTAGCCAGAACGTAAGTCAATTTTGGAAAATACTTGTGTGCCTTGAAGTTGATCGAACAAGTCATCGATTCACGGCAGAGGATATCGATTTTTGATGGTGACCTTGTTCAGCTCCCGGTAATCGATGCATAATCTCATCGTGCCATCCTTTTTCTTCACGAACAATACCGGAGCTCCCCAGGGTGAGGTACTAGGCCGAATGAAACCTTTGTCCAAGAGTTCCTGGAGTTGAGTCTTCAACGTTTTCAATTCTGTCATCGACATGCGATAAGGAGCTTTTGATATAGGCTGCGTGCCAGGTTGCGTTTCAATGGTAAATTCGATCTCTCGATCAACTGGAATACCAGGTAGATCTTCAAGGAAGACATTCGGGAATTCTCGAACTACAGGAATTGCATTAACGGTGGGGGCCTCTTTTTGTGTATCAATCACATAACAAATATAACTACCACAACCCTTTCTTAGGAGTCGTTGGGCTGCCATGGAGGATATGATACAGGAAGGGTTAGAAACTTCAGCCCCATCAAAGACAATTGGGGTTGGTTTGGTAACTTGAGGGAGACCTTTTTGGCTTTACAATCGATAGAGCCGTGGTTGGTAGCCAGCCAATCCATACCTAAGATTACATCAAAGTTTCCAATGCGGAGGGGAATCAAGTCTACATATAAGGTTTTTCCTTTTAGGAATACAACACAAGATCTGTACACATCAGTACTACAAGCAGACTTACCAGAAGGAAAAGACACAGATAATGTATATCCTAATGGTTCGGGTGTTGATGTCAACTTGGCAGCAAAGTGTGGTGCAATAAAAGAATGAGTTGACCCAGAGTCAATAAGGACATGAGCTAAAAGACCATAGATAGAAAGTGTACCTAACACAACATTTTCGGTAACTTCCGGTTTTCCAGGTACCAAGGCGAAAGCCCGACCTTGGCGGTTTTGGTCCTTCTTTTCTCCTCCCGGTCTCGCGGTTCTCCTGACTGGGCCAGAGGGGCTGGTTGTAGGATTAACCATCTTTGGACAATCCCTTAGCAAGTGGCCAAATTGTCCGCATCTAAAACACGCTCCTGTGTCTCGATGGCATTGTCCCCAATGAATCCTCCCACAAGTGGGGCAAGTTGGAATAGTGCCACTTCGGGGGTTGGTAGGACCGTGGTGGGTGCCCATGTTCACCTTTTTATGAGGTACAACACCGAGTCTTCTGTTATCTCTTTCCCAGAACCGCTTCTTGTAGCTTGATTCTCTGGAATGCGAAGCTTTAATTCCCTTTTCTGCTATGTATGCCCGGTCCACCACTTCTGCATAGGTTGATAATTTCAAGACCTCAAGTCTGTCTTTAATCCCAGCATCCAACCCTGCTTCAAATTTTCTTGCTTTTCGAGCTTCAGTGGGGGATAACGTATGTTGCAAATCGAGCGAGTTGTGTGAACTTGCTCTCATATTCGGCCACCGTTATGGTTCCTTGCTTAAGATGTATGAAGTCGGATGCCTTCTGTTCCCGCAATGAATCTGGAAAGTATTTTTCATAGAATACTTCCAAGAATCTTGCCCAAGTCGTAATTTCTTCTTTGGCCAGAGTGAGAAGCCACAATTCCTGTGCATTGTCCTTGAAAGTGAAGGTGGCGAACGTTACCTTTTGCCTCTCGGTGCAAGGTAGGGCACGAAAAAAAATTTCCATGTCTTTTACCCAAGCGTCTGCTACCATTGGGTCTGGGCCGCCGGTAAATGTGGTAGGTTTCAGATTCTGGAACTGTTTTATGGTAACCGACCCTTCTTACTGTCCCGGCGTCCCATTGTTGATGTTATCTTGCAAGGTTTGTAGAAAACTAGCAACCGCTCTTTCCATTATTCTTTCCATCAATTCCGTACCACTAACTGATGACTTACTCCCATTACCATTAGCCATTCTACAAGTAATAAACAAGGTATTATATTTTCAATGCAGCATATATAGTACAACATGTAGTAGACTTTATATTTATATAAACTGCCAACATTACACATTTTTATTTGTTTATTTTATAATTCATATTACATTAGTCAGAATATGTTGGTGTCTCATCCCTGTGGTAAACAAAACAAAAGTCAACAAAAAGGGATTAGAACATATCAAGGTTAGCATACAAAAGATTTTTCACTAGCCAGATCTAGAGTGGTGGGTCAGATGGGCCGAAAAATCAGGGGAAATAGTGCTGCATAAAAAGCTCAAACTCCCACCCCAACTGGATTACACCAAAACACACTCATGCTACCTGGACCGCGAAAATGGGGACGGACCGTATATGACCCACAAATGTTCGGTCGACAATCCAAACAAGTGTCTCAACATATAACAAATCATTTTCGAAGTCAACACTTTGCGTATTAATGATCTCTAATGGATTTGGGACTGTGGTGAAAATGTAATCCTCGGGGTACACGTTTCCCCTTCTGGCTGCAAACTCTGGGGGTAGGGGGCCTATAATGTAATGTGGGCGGTCATGACCCGGGGCGACGCCAAGGACACGAGATGGTCCGAGAAAACGTCTGCGTGTATGGGCAAGGCTGTGCCTCCATAACAAGTATGGGTTGTCAGTAGGGTCTACCTGGATATAAATTGGCTAACCCATCAACCGGCCAAGACCTGGTGCAATTCCCTGACTATTTCCTTAGAATCTCCCCAACCTTCAAGTGAGGCGGGGGCGGGGGCGGGGGCAGGGTGTTCAGCTAAGATTTCATCTAAGTTGATGGCCTGGAGGTCATTCCAAAAGCATCATCAAGGTAAATCTCTGACATCCTACAATTCCAGAATAAACGTGAGATTTTACACAGGAAAACTAACGTCACATGTAAATATTTATTATTATTTTATTTTATTTTGATCTTACCATATATATATCTATATATATTTTGTATTTATTTATTTTTATTTTTTTTTAGCTATATGGTTTTAGTTGTAGATTTATTTATAACCCCCTTTTTTTTTTTTGAACCGTTGCTCTGATACCACCTTTGTCACAAACCAACCCCCGGGCTTAGAGTTGAAATCGCAACTTACTAACTTATTCTTATTCGAAGCAAAATTAAGCTGCGCAAATCAAAGTTATTAAACAGAAATTTTACTACATCTTACTATATAAGAAAAAGGAAATACATTTCTAGGGCTTTTATTTTTATTATTCAGTGACCAACCCCGAGTAGAAACAAAACGGAGCAAACATATAAAAAATAAAATAAAATAGTGGTTTAACAACAATCCATAAGCAGGTTTCATTTTGTGGGATTATGGATTTCCCTTACGTCTCGTCACCTGAAAGGGTAACAGCTATAAGCACACAGCAGAGTGAGAAATATTATGCCAAGAGTGTAGGGAATACAAAATAACCATGGATGATTAGTTAGGCTAAGATATTTGCATAATTTAATTTAAAGGACAATTTATTTAAAGTGGCATAATACAGAAATCATGTAAATAAATAATCATAACCACGGTATAAAATAGAACAGAACAGAGGTCACTGAGGTGACAGTCAGAACAGAGGTCAATGGATCCATGACAACAGAGGACCACAAAGTGATCAAACAGAGGCCAGTGGCTATTTAAGTCCCCCAAGGCGTGGGACTCCCGTGGTGATACTTACAAAACATAATTGTTTATAAGGTTATAGTCAAATATATATTAAAATTTAAACAAACATATCCCTGGGTTTCCTTTTAAGTAAATAGAGTTCAGAAAATAACCCACGTAACTGAAATGTTTATAAACCCAACTTTTATTTATATAACTTAATAAATATAACTTGTATAAAATAAGTTATGGTAACTCGAAATATTCGTAAAATATATAATGGTAAATCAAGGTATAATATAACTCATCTTAATTATAACTCTTAGCCTTACTTTGCTATCAGAACCTTCCTAGTATACGTTCCTTACTCTCAACGGACGTATTTCTCTCTCTTGATTTTTCTCTTTCTTTCTTTATTCCTTCACATACAGCACTTAACCCTTTATATATACACAGTTTTGGACGAATGACTCATCACCCTCAGGCTCCAAGGTCTAGGTGTCCAGGTGGCTTTTTTGGTAGTTTTGTAATCTATCTAATTAATATTCCTTGATCCGTTTGGATAATCTAGCAGATTGTAATTGATAACCCTTGATCTGTTTTTATCTAATAATAAAATTGGTATTTAATTTATCTTAATAAATTTCTTTGTCATATATTTAATAACCATAATGATAAATTAATTTACCTAGCACATATAACTTATTTATTTTATTATTGCCATTATTATTCTTCTTATTCTATATATTATTGTTATTATTATTTATTTATTTGCTATCTTTAACTTTAATTTGACCTAACTAGTATTAGAATTTCATATTTCTGTTAATTTGGCTCTAAATAAAAATCCCTAATTAATCCCATATAACCCAGTGCTAAATTAGATTCTGTATTTATTATTAATTATTTAATATATATATCATATACACCTTTAATATTCAGGGTGCCACAAATGAAGCATTCTGATTCACATTGGTTACTTGTTGGGTACTCATGAGATACCTGATATAGACCAATTCTTGTTAGTTCCTTGTGTTAAACTACCTAGGAGGTCTTGATTGAAAACTTTGACTTTATCATGTTAGAAATAAATCCACTTAATCATTTTTGGGTTGAGCACCTGATGCAAAAATATTTTAAAAAATCTATAAATTTTCTTTTATTATTTTAAAATTAATATTTGATTTAGAATATTCTAGTTTAGTATAGAATAGTGTACAATTATTAATTTATGTTTCTTTTACAAAAATGAATATTTTAATTTCTAGATATTTTTGACTGGCAAGAACTAATCTTTTCCTTTTCAGGGTTACTTGATTAGCAGGAACTAGTGTAGTATAAACTTATGTAAGGCTTGGGGAAATCAGCTTTTGGTGATTAATAATATAGTTTTTGAGAGATAGTATCTCTTGTTTATTTGTTCATGGTTTTATTTGTTGTGAGTATTCATTCCATACATGCCTCTCTTCATCAATGCCATAATCAGAAAGTTAGGTATCTATTTGCACCTTTCTTTTATAACTGGACACATTCTTCTATGTAGTGAAGTCTGTTTTTGTTTTTTGTTGTGGTTTTGCTTGATTTGAATGATTTTGATTTGAAAAACCTATGTGAGACTGATGTTTTAACACAAGTTTCTGCTTTTCGATTGTTTGTTTGGATTAAAAGCATTTTCATGTCTGTAATTTCCTCATTTCCATGGCTTTCCTAATCGATACTGATATGTGTTTAATATTGAAAACACTTGTTCAAATTACTTTTGTTCAGACTTGTGAAACTGAAAAAGAATGACAATAATGAAATTAAATTTATTGAATGGACACATTTATGGATAGACTTGTGCTTCAAACCCGTTTCACTTTATATACTGGATAAAGTACATAACTTGTTTAGGTCCTTGAAATAGAGTTATTGGTATGCTGCTTCTAATTTGTTCAGTCTATAGTATACATGTTATTTTTCCTGAGGAATCCTTCAAGAAAATAGTTGAGAAATTGGATTAATTTGGATAACTAAATTCATTGCTATGGAATGGAAGTGTACTACTTATTTTGAGAGATAAGGGTGCAATTATTTTTGTCTGCATTTTTTTTTCCTTAGCTCTTAAAGCCTATGATGTTATGTGCGCCTTTAGATGTTCTAGATATGTTGAATTAGTGGTGGAATACTTGGTGTTTTGCAACATTTTTATGTCCCACGTGTTGTTGTATTAGTATTTCATTTATTTATGTTCTCAATGTAAACTTCAAAGTCAAGTGCATTTTCTTTGGTTATGCTTACTTCAGTCTGTTATCAAGTTATTGGTTCTCCCACCAAATCGGTAAATAATTGAATGGGATAAGACCACCTACCTATTTGAGAGAAATTGGACGGATAGGTATCATTATATTTAGAGTTATTTTGATGTTTAATTTTTGTATATGTGTGCAGAAGCGATATTTGAGGGAAGTACAGATGATGGATAAGAGTTGGATTGATTTGCCAAATAAGATGCTGAATGAATACATTAATAGGATTAATCAATTCCTTGTGTTTGCCTATACCAATAAGGCTGAAGGTTCGATGATTAGTTGTCCGTGTAGGAAATGTGAGAATCGATATCATCTTGTACAAGAGGGTGAACGGGAGCATCTGATTTTGAAGAATTTTTTTAAAAAAAGTACAAACATTGGATTAATCATGGGAAATCTAACGTATCTCTACATGGTAATAGAGAAAATGAAATATTGGCTAATTTAGACATTGGGGATGATATGGTTGGAATGATACAAGGGGTTATGGGAAATTCACATGTCGGTACAAGTGTTAAGGGTAATGAACCATAGGCGCCTGATCCTCATACATCTGAACCCCAACTCGGTCCAAATGTACAGACTGCAAAGTATTTCAAACTTCTTCAAGATGCACAAAGTGAATTGTATCTGGGTTGTCAGAAGTTCACATTATTGTCATTCATTGTTCGACTTCTACATCTGAAGGTGCTTAATTAATGAACAAACAAGTTTGTTGTCATGTTGCTTGAGTTATTGAATGAGGCGTTATCGTTGGGTGTGAAATCTCAAACTCATATTATAAAGTTCAAAAAGTCACAACAGATTTGGACTTCACGTATGAAACGCAGGATGCATGTCCCAACAATTGCATGTTGCTTCAAAATGAGGATGCCAATCTTGATAAATGTGTCATATGCAATAGTTCTAAATGGAAATCAAATGGTGATGGTGGTTCAAACGCTCTTAACAAAGGTGGCAAATGAATAGTTGCAAACAGATGAGGTATTTTCCTTTACAGCCAAGGTTGCATAGGTTGTTTATGTTATCCAAGATGGCCAAGTTAATGAGATGGTAGGCAGAGGAATGAACTGATGATGGTGTCTTTAGGCATCCTACTGACTCCCTTGTATGGAAAGATTTTGACCGTCGAAATATTGACTTTAGTAATGACTGCTGAAGTGTAAGGCTTAGTTTAGCATCTCATGGTTTTAATTTATTCAAGAAGATGAACATAGTTCATAGCACTTGGTATGTTGTGCTCATTGCATACAACTTGCCGTCATGGATATGCATAAAGTAACCATTTCTAATTTTATCTGTGCTTATGAACGGCCCAAAAGGACCTGGTGACAAGATTGATGTGTATATGCAACCGTTGATTGATGAGTTGAAAGATCTATTGAATAACACTGTCTCCACATTTGATGCATCAACAAATCAAATATTTTAAATACATGTAGCTTTACTGTGGACAATTAGTAATTTTCCTGCATATGCAATCTTGTCAAGATGGAGCACTAAAGATGAATATGCATGTCCTTGTTGCAATAAGGAAACTACATCGTATTGGTTGAAGCATAGTAGGAAACAATCATACTTGGGTCATCGTAGATTTTTACCTAGTGGCCATAAATTTCGAAAGGATAAAGTATCATTTGATAGTAGTCGGGAATTCAGACTCAAACCAAAATTGTTGTCTAGAACTGAGATGCTGCTACAATTAGAATTTGAGAGTATTTTAACCCAATACAAGAGGGATAGCCTTAAGGAAAGGCATAGGAGACAAGTAAAGAATGAGAAAACTAGACATCACACCCATAGCTGGAAGAAAAAGAGTATCTTTTATGAACTGCCATATTGAGAGCACAATCTGATAAGACACAACCTCGATGTGATGCATATAGAGAAGAATGTTTGTAACAATGTGTTATAGACAATATTAGGGATTGTAGGAAAATAGAAGAATGGTGTTAATGCTCGGCGTGATTTACAAGAAATGAATATTAGAAAACCCCTACACTTGTAGTTAAGAGGGTCGAATAAAGCTTATTTACCACCAGCACAATTCACAATGACCAAGGATGAGAAAGATTTGTTCTTGAAAGTGTTGAAGGAAGTCAGAGTTCCCGATGGGTATTCATCAAATATATCACGTCGTGTGCGCTCACAGGATAAAAGTATTGGGGGTCTTAAGAGCCACGATAGTTATATTCTGATGCAACAACTTATTCCATTGGCTATTCGAAGATCGTTACCGAAGAATGTAATTGAACCCTTAATTGAATTGAACAATTTCTTTAGACAATTGTGTTCCAAAGTGAATTGTGCGACGGATTTGCAATACATTTAAGATCGTATCGCCGTAACACTTTGTCATCTAGAGAAAATATTTCCTCCGGCTTTTTTTTAATATAATGGAGCACTTGCGTATACATCTAGCTGACGAAGCATTATTGGCTGGAGCGATTCAGTTTCGATGAAAGTATCCAATTAAGAGGTATCTTCTTACTTTGAAGCAATATGTACGTAATAGAGCTCATCTAGAAGGTTCAATTGCTAAAGGATATCTTATGGAAGAATGCATGAATTTTTGTGCACAATATCTCAATGATGTGGAAACCAAATTTTGTCGACCCATGAGAAACTACAGTGGTAATGATAATCTAGGTCATGCTGTTGGTGAAAACATTGATAATACTTCTTGGGTACAAACTCATCGGTATGTCTTATTCAGTACAAGCGTGGTTTAACCATTCATAAGGTAGGTTATGTCACTCACTCAATATTTGATTATGTTTTATTGAATTTTGAACCAAAATTTTTTTATTGATAAATTTTCAATCTACATAGCAAACACTTTGAAGTACTTAAGGTCAAAATGCCTCGTGTCGACGATCATCAACTTCGGCATGAACATTTTGAAACTTTTCACATTTGGTTCATGGAACATGTATGTATTTAAATCTACAGATTCTAGTTACCTAAGTCGAACTACATTTTAAATTTTACATTTTTGTTTTAAATAGGTCCAAACTTTGTGAAGGACTAGTGATGTCACATTTTCTAAAGAGATTGTTGCATTGGCAAATGGTCCTCATAACTTGGCAAGGAGGTTCGACGAGTATATAATGAATGGGTTTCGGTATCGAGTAAAGGCCATAGATGACCGTCGAGCCACACAAAATTGTGGTGTAGCTTTGAAGGCAGATACCATAAGTTATGCTAGTCGGAAAGACAAGAATCCTCTTATGGGGTCTATGCACTATTATGGACAATTGACAGATATTGTTGAGATTCGATATTCCAATGAGATAAAGCATGTATTGTTTAAGTTTGATTAGATTAATAACATTCAAGGGAAGAAAAAAGATGTCTTCAATTTCACATTGGTCAACTTTAACCATTTATTGTATTGAGATGATCGAATTACTAATGAACCTTTCATCTTGGCATCCCAAATAGAGCAAGTTTGGTATGTTACAGACCCTTCAGAACCAGACTAGCAAGTGGTGGTGAAGATGTCTCAAAGAGGTTTATTTGATATGAATTTGACTGATCCAGAAATAGAGCCATATATGAGCCAACAATTGAAAGAAAACTTAATGCTCCGTGATAAAGAAGTTGGTTGGGTGAGGGAAGCCGCAGAAGGAGAAACACTTGATGTTTAATAAACATTAGTAATTGAATTAAGACCAAGGTTGTAGTTAATCATCAGTTTCTTAATTTATTTTGTCTTTGTAATTGTATTAGTTCAATTAATGTCATATTATAGTTGATTTAAAACCATTCGTTATGTTTCTAATGTCATATTATAGTTGATTCAAAACCCTTCTCTATGTTTCTAATGTCAATTAATGTCATATTGCTTACAGATTATTATGGCAAGGAAGAAGAAGCTTGATCGTCCCTTACGCATGATGTCCGATGTGGTACGTATGAGGACATTAGTGGCACCACCATCAGAGGAGGCATCACAGTGACCACCATCAGAGGGGCCATTAGTGCCACCACCATCTGACCAGCCACCGCAGTAACCACCATTAATGGCACCACTATTAAAGGAGGCATCACAGCGACCACCATTAGAAGGGCCATCAGTGTTAGCGCACGACCACCATCAATGGCACCACATCAGCTATTATCCCGACTAGAGTCATCATCTTCACAGCCCACCGCAAGTATATAAATTTGTTTTGATTTGTTTGAAAATTATTTAAATATACATTTATTTATTCTCATTATATATAACTTGTTTATTCTCATTGTATCTTCCAGACCCTTTGAATTCTTCACAGCCTACCTCAGGAATAAGAATTTGATTTGTATTAACATTATTAAAATTGGCATTTGTTTATTATCATTGTATATTGTTTATTCTTATTGTATCTCGCAGGTCATGTTAGTTCTTTATTAACCTCAACTAGACATGGTAGAGGATGTGCCAAGGGCATTAAGGAGTGGGGTACTGGTACAAAGTTGGACATACAATTTGACAAAAATTACTCCCCAATAGAGGATAACGTGTCTAAGTTATCTACTCAACTTGGCGTTATTGTGTGCAATGGTAATATTGTTTCTCTTACTTTTCTTAACTGGAGCACTGTACCTGAGGATATTCTTGATGCTATCTGGAAGGATGTGAAGGTAAAAGTATAATTTTGTCCAAAAATTTGAATTTCAAAATTGTGTTATTATTATTTAAACTTTTAAATTGTGTTTTGTAGGATAATTTGAAGGTATCTTCAGAGGAGTATAAGCCAATCTGCATGAAAAGCTGCAACAGCATATGGAAGGATTACAAGAATAAGATTAAGACCAAGTATTTCAAGCCTAGAAGTTTTGATCTTAATCTGAAGGATGATATTCCTTTACACATTGTGTCAAGCTAATGGAAAGAACTTATGGAGTATTGGCGTACTTATGATGCAGAGGTATACAAATAAGTTATATGTATGATATGTAAACATATAAATCATATTTATATACTTATATTTGTTGAACCTATTATAGAAAATTGCAACTAGGAATGCTAAAAATCTGCGAGCTCAAGGCATACCTCATACCATAAGGCGTACTACTTTCTCTCAGATCCGACATAAGGTTTATATTTTATTGTTTTTATTTTTGTATATAAATAAGCATTATATATTTGCGACTTATTTGGATTCTAATTTTTATATTTCTAAAAAAATCTAGATGACCAGCAAAGGGAAGTCTACTGATAAGATGAATGTTTGGGCTATGACACGTAGATTTTATCCAAACCTTGGTAGTTTCCAAACACCTAACATTGTATTTAAATTTTATTTTTTATTTTTTGTGTGTTAACTACCTTAATTTGACATATACTTGTATGTCTTATTCAATACAGGATGAGTTTGATCGTCATCTCTCTATGCTACCTGAGGATTGCCGGACTATAGAGGCTAGGAACGCTATTTTCCATGAGTTGATAGGTCATGACGGACATGGATATATTGTCGCACTTATGGAAGAACTATGCCTCGGAGCGCGGTGTATAAAGATGGTGCTCGACCATCACAGTCAACACCCCAGCCATCGACTATTCTTTAGATCGCCCAGCAGGTTCATGCGGAGCTAAATGATGAGTTGAGGAAAGAGTTAAGAGAGGAGATACAAGCAGAGTTCTTTACACGTTTACAGTAGATGCGAGCTAAGATAATAACCATTGTGTCACAAGGGGTGAGTGTGGATCCCAACAGATAGGTTCAATATAAATTAAATTGTTTAATAGTTAAATTTTCACACAACATATATATATAATAAAATTAGAATATGATTAACACATTATATATGGACTGTCATAGGTTCCTGATGCATCGAGTGGCCACCAGGTATTTAGGGACTCTGTGGGAGATGAGACTCCATATACACCACCACCACCAATAGATCAGGTATAAGATGTATCTTTGCATTCTAATACATATAGAATGCATTGATATGTAGCATTTGTTTTACAGATTAAATTGATATGAAACATTTATTTGGTGACTTGAAAAAACTAGTTTCATGATCACAAGATAGATCTTTACCAAAATGATGTTGGTCTAGGAAAAATCGGGTTCCCGGTTTGGGAATTAGAGTCGGATTTCGGTTTCGGCAAACTAGTTCCATAAAAAACTTAGAATTCGAGGTGTTGACGTCCTAAAATCACCAAACAACGTCGAATTAGTACAAAACTTGGCACACAGGACCGCATTGGCATGAGAGACTTGTGGGAGAAGACAGAACTCGAATCAGGTTCTCGGTTTGGGAGTTAGAGCCGGATTTTGATTTTGGCAAACTAATTCCTTAAGAAACTTAGAATTCGACACCCCAAAATCACCAAACAACGTCAGATTAACACGAAACTTGGCACACACAACCGCCTTGGCACGAGAGATTTGTGGGAGAAGACGAGACTTGAATCAGGTGCCTAATTTGGGAGTTAGAGCCGGATTTTGGTCTCGGCAAACTAGTTCGTTAAGAAACTTGGAATTCGATGCCCCAAAATCACCAAAGGTGTCGGATTAGCACGAAACTTGGTACACACGACCGCCTTGGCATGAGAGACTTGTAGGAGAAGACGGGACTCGAATCGGGTTCCCTGGTTTGGGAGTTAGAGCCCAATTTCGGTTTCGGCAAACTAGTTCCTTAAGAAACTTAGAATTTGAGGTATTGATGCCCAAAATCACCAAACGATGTCAGATTAGCACGAAACTTAGCACACATGACTGCCTTGGAACGAGAGACTTATGGGAGAAGACTAGACTCGAATCGGGTTCTCGGTTTGAGAGTTAGAGCCAGATTTTGGTCTCAGCAAACTAGTTCCTTAAGAAACTTAGAATTTGAAGTGTTGACGCCCCAAAATCACTAACGGTGTCAGATTAGCATAAAACTTGGCACACACAACTACTTTGGCACGAGAGACTTGTAGGAGAAGACAGGACTTGAATCGGGTTCCTCGTTTGGGAGTTAGAGTCGGATTTTGGTCTCGGCAAACTAGTTCCTTAAGAAACTTGAATTCTAGGTTTTGATGCCCCAAAATCACCAAACGGGGTCGAATTAGCACAAAAATTGGCACATACGACCGCCTTGGCACGAGATACTTGTGGGAGAAGACAGGACTCGAATCGGGTTCCCGATTTGGGAGTTAAAGCCAGATTTCAGTCTCAGCAAACTAGTTCCTTAAGAAACTTGAATTTGATATTTTGATGCCCCAAAATCACCAAACGGCGTCGAATTAGCACGAAACTTGAACACACGACCATCTTGGCACGAGAGACTTGTGGGAGAAGACGAGACTCGAATCGGGTTCCCGGTTTGGGAGTTAGAGCCGGATTTCAGTCTCGGCAAATTAATTCCTTAAGAAACTTAGAATTCGAGGTGTTGACACCCCAAAATCATTAAACGGCATCAGATTAGCACGAAACTTGGCACACACACTACCTTGGCATAAGAGCTTGTGGGAGAAGACAGGACTCAAATCGGGTTCCCAATTTGGGAGTTTGAGCCGAATTTCGGTCTCGGCAAACTAGTTTTTTTAGAAATTTAAAATTTGAGGTTTTGACGCTCCAAAATACCAAACAGCATCGGATTAGCACGAAACTTGGTATACACAACCACCTTGGCACGAGAGACTTGTGGGAGAAGACGGGACTCAAATCGGGTTCCCGATTTAGGAGTTAGAACCGGATTTCAGTTTCGGCAAACTAGTTCCTTAAGAAACTTAGAATTCGAGGTTTTGACGCCCCAAAATCACCAAACGACGTCGAATTAGTACGAAACTTGGCACACACGACCGCCTTGGCATGTGAGACTTGTGGGAGAAGATGGGACTCGAATCAAGTTCCTAGTTTAGGAGTTAGAGCCGGATTTCGATCTCGGCAAATTAGTTCCTTAAGAAATTTAGAATTCGAGGTGTTGACGCCCCAAAATCACTAAACGACGTCGGATTAGCACGAAACTTGGCACACACTACCGCCTTGGCACGAGAGCTTGTGAGAGAAGACATGATTCAAATCGGATTCTCAATTTGGGAGTTAGAGTCAGATTTCGGTCTCGGCAAATTTGTTTACTTAATTATTTTTGTAATTGTATAGTTGTAAATTTTTTATGTTTTTTATAATTAACATATTAACACATAATTATACTGTCATTAATTATTTTTGTTTTTTGTTTTCAGATCTTGCCAAAGTAGGAGTTTGCTTCTTGTGGAATGCATGTCTGTGAAGAATGCAATTAATTTTTTTTGTTACCCTTGGAGAACGATGAGGAAAACTTTTATTTTTGTTTTATGTTATTTTCAATTGCGAACAACATTATGTACTTAAATATTATATATGTATCATGCAACATTATGTAGTGGGGTAATTTGCTGATGCTTAGTTATGAAAGCATAAAAAAAATTATTATTATGAATAAATTGTTATTTCTATACAGGAATTTTAATATTATTATGCAATTATTTGTTTCTTTTTCAATTTTTTTTTCTCATTTAATACAAGTAATTTTCATATTTCTAGTAATTTTATTGCAGGTATTTTTCAATTTCTTTGCGATGGCACCATACCATCGCAAAAACATTAGACCTAAAAGTAATTTTGTTGCAAGTTTTTTTCAATTTTTTTGTGACGGCACCATATCTTCGCAAAAACAACAGACATAAAATGTAATCTTATTGGCGACATAGACAATGCCGTCGCAAAATAGTTTTTAGCGATAGAGGTGATGCCGTCTAAAAACAAAAAAGCACATTTCCCAACAACTTTTTTTTTGCCTGCTCAAATAAATTTTTAGTGACGGTAGAAGTTTTGCCGTTGCAAAATGTCCCATTTTTTTACATATTATAGGCAAGAGTAAAACACCGTCGCTAATGACAACATTTCCCATCGCAACAAAAAAGGCAACGGCGTAAAGCCATCGCTAAAACATTTTTGCAACACTCTTTGTTATGACCCCCCTTTACTATCGCTAAAAAGTTTTTGAGACGGAATTAGGTGTATTAGCAACGGCATTTTGCCGTCACAAAATACCAAATTTTTTGTAGTGCATTCGAAACTGGAAGGAGTTTTTTTTGAGAGTGGGGGGTGGCTTCCTACCAGACAGACAAACATAAAAATTATCTCATGCATGGAATTTTTGGGAAAAAATAATTATCGAAATACTACACAAAGTTAAGTGTTAACATATAATAATATAAATAGATATTATGAATGAAATAAAATAAGACTTTTTTATAAAATCTTCCTTCCTTTACAATGACGAATAATAAATTATTTGTAATATATATATATATATATTAATTAATCGAATATAAAAATAAATAATTTGATAGAATAATTATTTCTATTTTATTTAACAATGATATATGGAGGTGAGATTGATATGGTGACCCGTTTATATGTTTATAGTGTCTCTAACTAAATTCATGATGATTGGAAATTTATGCTTATCCCCATTCATGGGCAAAGGAAAGGATAAAATGTGAGAATTGTGAAGTTTGTTTGACTTGGAATCATTTGAGATATGGGATGATTTCAAATTGGTTTTGGGATGGGTTACCTACCAACCAAATCAAGAAAGAGTTTTGATTTTGGATTTTTCTTTTTCTTTAAAATTTTGCCTACCAAGATGAAGCCACGTAAGCAAATTGATAGAGAGAGAGACAGATATGTGGACCACTCAAAACACTCCACCAAAACCAGTCATTGTCTAGTCAATTGCCACACGTCTAAGTTTTAATTGTAGTCAGCAGCCCAAGGCCCCTCTTGTCCATCCCCCCCTCTTTCTCTCACACACACAACATTAATTGAATCTTTTATTTGTAAAGTAAATTGTGGAAGAATAAAATAAAAAATAGCAGTAGAAATTAAATATACATATATATATATATAAGAGAGAATAAAATTTAAAATATTTATAAAGAAAACCCCGTAAATTATTAAGTATCATTTTAACTCTCTAAATTTAAAAAACGTACAAACTGATCCTTTAAGTATCATAAAATCCCTTAACGATGTTTACAAAAGACATTTTATTACCAAAATGTATCACACTCCATGTATCATTTTACACTTTCTAATTTTCATGAAGTGTCACTTTCCCCCTTCTCCTTCCCTCATTTATGTCCCCATCTATTTTAACTTTCTTAATTGTAAAAATATATCACTTTTATTTATTCCTCTCCCTTTCTAAAATAGAATAATTGTATGGTTTTTAAAATTAAAAAGGCCAAAGCATATGAATTCATAAATTAGGGAGCATGTGTTATCTGCTAATGATTGAGTGGTCTTGATACAATTAACCTTATAATTTTTATTATAATCAAAAACATAACTTTTAAAGAGATTTTATTAGATACGTTCCTAAAATGATGTATGTGATATATCTTTTATAATAATATTACAAAATTTTGCAAAATATAACTTTTATTTTTAAGCACACAAATTACCATTCTTTAACCTTTATCACAAATTAACGTAACATAATAACTTTCACCAAAACGATCATAACTTTCCTATCTATCATATGTCAAGTTTTTTAAGTTACTCTCTAACTCCTATCATATGCTTAAAGCTTGCCAATTTCTCCTTTTGCAGTCTTCATTAAATAACTTTCTAGGAAGGGGCTTTTGGAGGGAGGAGGCAAAGTGCCCATTATAGGGTCTACCTTGGTCATTCAATTAGTTTATACCTAACAAGTAATTTTCTTTTTGTAAATTACATTTTTAACTCTAGTAGTTTGATCAAAATTTTATTTGATTTTTATTATTTTAAATTGAATAATTTGATTCGTACACTTTTTAAGTCTAATTTTAATTTAATCCTTTCGTTCAAGTTGTTGAAAGTTAAAATTAATGATTTTAAGATGTTTTTCAAACTTCCGAGATGTATACATAGAAAAAATTAATAAAAATAGAAAGAATGACCAAATTAAAAATGAACTTAAAATCTAGTAACTAAATTGTTCAAATGAAAATAATAAGAATTAAAGTAAAATTTTGATCAAACTATAGAGATAAAAAGTGTAATTTATCTTTTTTTTTTTGTCAAGTGATAAGAAATTATTATAATAAGAAGAGAATTACATTCATATAATTGTAGCCTAATAGTTACAAAAACTCAACAACGAGACCTATAATGCGAAAGAAACAACCAACTCAATAAACCAATCACTTAAAAAAGAGCCCTATGACGAAGGAGAAATGAATAATATGACAAAGAGCTCCATAAAGCGAATGCATACAACAAGGATTGATCCTCTGACCGTCTAAATAGAAGTATACGTGGTGGCCAATTAAGCTAGGCTAATTGATTGTCTAAGAAGTCAATATAACAAATCAGGTTAATCAGTAGTTATATAATTGAATCATATTCTTTAAAAAAGTGGATGGTCTCTCAAAATCAAACTTGTCGTTTATTTTTTAAAACAAATGTGATTCAATTAACTTGATTTTTTATATGAATAATTTATTTACAGATACTTTAGAAGATATGAAAGTTATTGGTTGCCTTTATGTTGAAAGATAAACCTAGGCTATCATCTTTCATGTTATTGTATCAAAATACTTTTCTACCATAGTATTATTAACATAATCATATTATGGGAAAAATTTCAAATAGAGATAAAAAAAAAATTCAACAGACGATGCTGCCTAAAAAATAACTTTTTAATTAGCTTGCTATTCATCTCACATCACACAGGGGGCAGCCATGTGTACATTCAAAATAAAAAGGTCAAGTTTGGTTAAACTAAAAAAGTACACTTATTTCATCTTTTTATCTTTTTTGGGTCACATCAGTCAACATTTTCTCTCTACTTTTTCTACTCATAATACAAGAAAAGTCAAAAAGTACACTTATTTAGTCTTCCCAAACTTGGCCTAAATATAGGATGCTTCCAAATTTCACAATCAATAGATTTTACTCAACACAAGATAAGATACTTTAAAAGCATAGTTGAATTTAAAGAGTTTATACGTGTTCCATGGTTAATAGTAGAGCTTAATTAAGGGTTGGTTTGGGGTGTCCTAAAAAAGTATACTTTTTGTCTTTTTATGAAAAGATGTACAAAAAAGTAGAGAGGTGATGTAATGAAAAAAAGATAAAAAGATGGATTATATAGTATAACTCAAACCAAGCCTAAGTTGGATAAGAAAAGCCTTGTCTACATTGATTCAGAAAAATAATAATAAAAAAAAAAATTTATGAGCCTCTATGTATGTATGTCAAGAGTTCTATAGAAATTAAATTTCAAGTACTTTTAAAATGTTATAAAACATAATACTGTGTTTTTTAAAATTTACTTATTTAATTTTTTAAGCCATGCTTCAACTGGTTGCACTCTTCTTGCTATTACTTAATTTTTGCTTCTTGCTACATTACTCAATTAATGCTCAAAAATAGAGAGAAATTATTAGACTATTAGTGGTTGCAGGGAAGAGATGAAGTAGGGGAGAAGTTGTAGAGGTATGGGGCTATAAGGGAGCTTTGGGACACTGAGGGAGGAGTTGGGGTGACCAAAAGAGGATGGGAGAAAGGGGTGTTGCCACACTACCATACGAGAGGTGATGTGGCGTGGATGGAAGAAAAAAAAAAAGAGGAAGAGGGAATGAGAAAGAAATGATCAAAAGTGAAAAAAATAAATTAATTAAAGAGCGCAAATAAAAAATTGTAAAATTTAATAAGGCAAAGTGTAATTTATCTATTTTGCCATATAGTGTCACATGATATTTTTCATTTAAAATTGTTTCAAAATTAATTTTAAGAGTAAATTAAAAAAATCTGTAAACATAAACTTTAGAAAATAATAAAATTTAAGAAAGATCAAGGATAAATTATTCATTTGAAAAATAATTAGGTATTTTTTTTAAACATTTATGAACGATGACAAGTTATTAGAAATTATAAATTACAATATGGTGGATTCATTTTATGATTTAATTTGCTTTAAAATTTCATGAAATTATAACAAATCAAGGTGAAGAAATTGTTTTGATTGAACTTGACTTTTCCTTAAAAAAATCTTGTGGAGAGTAATCCTAAAAGCCAAAAACGGAAGCAATCGTGGCGGTTCTGATCCGAATCCCTTTGCCGTTATAAGCTCTTACTTCTGTCTCTCTCTCTCTCTCTCTCTCTCGTGTATAAAACACAATGCATATTAGAGGGAAAGTCATGGTTTGAAGGCTCGAAGCTTCACAGTTTCGTATTCGTATATTTATATTTCTTTTCAAGACTTTGTATTTGTATATATGTAAAATTGTTGAGTGCTGACAACAACGACACTCAATCTGTTGCTTCATTCCAAAACAGAGAAAAAAGAAGACCCACATACAAAGATAGGGACAGAAAGTGAGAGAGAAAGAGAGGCAACTTTCTTAGCTTCAAGATATTTGATCCCCTTCTTGTAAACTTTCTTAGCTTCAAGATATTTGATCCCCTTCTTGTAAGTCTCTCTCTCTCTCTCTCTCTATTCCCTTTCTTCCCGGTTTCCAGTATATTCTGTTAAATTCCATTTTCTTTTCATGTTTGTGCGTCTTAAGGCATCAAATTGATTGAAAGGTGACTTTTTTCCATCTGGGTCTTTTGTATTTCTTCCTTCACTCTCTCTTCCTTTATATGGATACTATCTCTTTCGTGCTTTTATGACTTTGGAATGTCTTTGGAGGGGATTTCCTCAATTGGGTTTTCTTACTTTCTTTGATTTTGGCCTTTTGGGACCTATTGGTTTGGTAAGCAGTTTCATCAATGCTTTTTTGTTGCCTTCCTTTTCCCTCTCCTCATGATTCAAACTGTCTCTGTTTGTTTCTTTTTCCCTTTTCTTCAGTTTGTTTTGAATTTGTTGGATGGGCTTTTAAGTGATGACTCTGAACATTCTTTTTTGCTGTTTTTATTATCAGTTTAGCTCTGGTTTCCCTCCCTTCTTCTATAAAAAATAAAAAATAAAAAATAAAAAATAAAAACTGGTGTTTTGTTTTGATTTTCTATAATTTTAGTTGGTTCCACTGTAGTTCAAGTTAAGGTCATTTGTGGACACTTTGCTCAGGATTACAAAGTTAATTACAGTTTTTTATCAACTCAAAGTCACATTCCTTTGTGAATTTATTTGGTGGTGGTGTTATTGTTCTGTTGTCTTTTGTATTCATCATGTTCTTCATACCTTCCTTTGCTCTATAATTGAATTATTTTAATTCATAAGTACTTGTTCTAGGGCTTGCAGGCTTTGGATTCATTTTCTTTCTTTTCAACAGAGTAATTTAGTTTGTTGGGGGCTTGGTATTTGAGGATGGGTGATCACTTTGTATTGCTGGTTGATCGTTTGCTCACTGAATCGACTTTGGAAGCTGCAATCGAGAGCTTGAACTTGTCAAAGCAGACAACAACCTTAGGAACTGATGACATCAAAATTGATATCTCTTCACGTGACATACATCCAATAGATTGTTCAATCCCAAGGAAGATTGTAGAATGCAGGATATGCCAGGATGAGGACGAAGATTCAAATATGGAGACACCCTGCTCTTGCTGTGGCAGCTTGAAGGTTAGTTGCATATGAATTGTTATAATTGCTTCTCTAATTAGAAACTTTCTAATTGTTTTAAAATTTTGACCTCATTATTTGTACAAAATCATGTTATACTTCCCATGAATCTTTGTTTGATCTGATGATTTGTGGTCTATAACCTTTTCAATTCGATTAAACTGGTCTTGATGAGCCTCAGTGGATCCTTTTGGTGCTATTTGATTATTTTGTGAATTTATTGTTTAAAATCATGCTATCATCACCTGTGTACCCTATAGCTTCTGATTATAGATGTGATCCTCAAATGGAGTGTGGATTTCACTTTCCCATTTGTTATTGAAGGTATGGCGGTAGACGAGAAGAGTTTAGCAAAGTATTGAGTTGTTCAAGTTTGATTTGAAAACATAATGAGTATCAAAAATATGTTCAAGTTTGGCTTGTTTATTCTCAAATGAGCTTCAATCAAGCCCATCACAACCTGAGCTTGAATAGCTTGGGTTTTTTATACAATTTAATAGTGCACATATGTTTATCGAGTCGAGTTTGAGCCAAGCCCAAAAATTAACTAGTTCAAAAATGTGTTCAAGCTTGACTTGTTTACATAATAAGTCAACCTTGAACAAGCTTTTGATGAGTTGAACATGAGTCAAGCGCGAGTAGCTTGGTTCGTTTTACAGCCCTAGTTGAAGGTTACTATTGGGGGAAATAGATTTTTTGTCCACTTACCCAATACTAACATATAATGCATGCAAACATCACTATCTTCTATTTTTTCCAATCAACCAGGACCAAGAAAAGTACCCTCAATTTCTCTGTTGAGCAATTCTGCTTGATTTTTGCAGTATGCTCATCGCAGATGCATACAAAGATGGTGTAACGAGAAGGGCGACACTGTGTGTGAGATATGTCACCAGGTGGGTTAATTCGGTTTCAATTCTGTTTTAAATCTTATGAATGTGTTTTTTCTTTTTATATGACTGTTTTGAGCTTACATTGGAAACTATTTCTTTATACAATTGTTTCCTCAGTCAAATTGGAAATTTTTTTAACAGTCTTCGTTCATTTTGTGTGTGTTTATTTATTGGCAAATGTATGTTCATTGCAGCCATTCAAACCAGGCTATACGGCACCTCCTCCTATGTTTCAACTTGGGAGTATTCCGATGAACTTTAGGTACTTTTGTGATTCAATTTCTTTTGTTTTTAAATATTTTAGTTTCATATGTTTTTGTTAGATTTAGTCTGTGATTTGAATGTTTTTATCAGAGGAAATTGGGAGATCTCCAGAAGGGAGCTGAATAACCCTCGCTTTGTAGCTATGGTGACAACTGAACCTAATTTTGTTGATCCAGACTATGATGAGTATGCAGCTTCTGAATCAAGAAGCTTGTTTTGCTGTCGTTCTGTTGCTGCAATTGTAATCTCTCTCTCTCTCTCTCTCTCTCTCTCTCTCTGTGTGTCTCAGGGTGTGTGAGCGCTTGTGTATATTCTGTTCATAGCAATATCTAAAGCAGGGAAATATGTCTCCTTGGCTACTTGATTTTGACGTTAGCATTTTGACAACTTCTCTCATTTCTTGTCTGCAGTTCATGGTTCTTCTGATCTTACGGCATACTCTTCCCATACTAGTTAATGGAGCACAGGACTACTCTTTCCCATTGTTCTTGGTAAGATAATACTTAGTTCATATTGAGACACACACACACACACACACACAGTAGAATATTGACAGTTATGAGACTCATTGTGATATAAAACTCACTCTCTCTGTTACATTCTATGGCAGTTGTTGCTTTTGCGAACTACTGGAATTATTGTGCCAATATACATTATGGTGAAGACAGTGAATGCCATCAAACGTTGCCAAAGCCAACGGGTGAGTACATAGTTTTTTCATATTACAGTAGCACCCTTTCTCACCTTCTCGCTAAGTAGGTTCCGTTTAGTTGTCAAGAATTTTGTATGAGCAAGTTGTTCCCAGAAAAAGTGTAGTAAAGGAAACTTTTTTCTGTGTGACAAAAAAAGTGTAGTAAAGGAAACCTTTTTCCGTGTGTCCATTTGTCAAGAAAAGTGTATTATTGACATTCCTACAAAATCGTGTATTTTTTGCCGGACATGTTTTGAAAAGAAAATTATCTTAGTGGGAAGTTAAAGAGATGGTTCCACAACTTTCCTGTTAACTGAACACGGAAATAGTTATGGCAAAATTGATTTCCCTGTACTTCGCCTTCGTTTCAGCCCCCTCCCATTCAGTTGTAGGAAAAGAAAGTAAAGTACATGTGAAAATCAATTTTTCCATAATATTTTTCATGTTCAGTTTGCAAGAAAGTAAAAATGATTTTGTCGGAATCTCAGCAATCCATTCATTTTCCTAACAAATGAATACACATGGGAAACGAAAGTTTCATTTCCTTTACTACACTTTTCCTGGGAATAACTTTCTCACAAAATTTCTGACAACTAAACGGAGCATTCATGAAAATTGAAGGGGGCCTTGGAGAGAGGATCATCAATCATCACCGTAAACACATTTACTTGACTTTCTATCGGGTGACCTTTAGAGGTCTCCAAACATATCAGATACTTCGTCTGACGAGGAAGCCGGAGATACTTCATCTGACGAGGAAGCCGGACCTCCTACTCTGCAGCATCTGCCTCAAGTCATTCGTGTGCACTAAATTCGGTGTTTGTTACTGCAATTTGAAGAACACCACATTCGGAATCTTGAAAAAGTTGACTTTGTACATATCGTCATCCGTTTATCTTTATGATGGAAAGGGGAAAGAGAATTTGAAAGTGGTGCTACCATTTCAAGCACCCTTTAAGTTCCCAGTTATACCATAGGTTCCTAAATGCAGCTTTTTTTCATTTTTCTTTTTGTCATTGGATTGTGCAGATTGTTACTGCACCTTCTGAAAAATATATGTACAGTCCAAATATATCCCACGGTATATATATAAGAATTTATAATTATTACAAGAAAATAAAAGAAGCATTAAAATATACTTTTTGTCTTATAGCCCTGTTATTCTGTGCCTAGTGTATATTTGTATGCAAGGTAGACGAGCCAAGTAGTGTAATGTTTGAGGTCAGCTTGTTTATTAATTGAGCTTGAATTTAGGCTTGAGCTCTGCTCAAATACACAATTGAATGAGCTCGAGCTTGGCTTGTTAAATATTTATTGCTCGATATTCCCTTGAATCAAAACCAAAAATCACATTATTACATACAATATTATTATATATTGTAACATTTTACAACCAAGCTAAGCTTATTTTAGCACAAACTCAGCTTGTTTACTTGAATTTGGTCTCAAGCTCAGCTCAGCTCAGCTCAAATACACAATTGAACCAACTGTAAATAAATTGAGATCGAGTTATTCAGGAACAATTTAATTCGGTCACAACCTAATGCACAAGGTTAGACAAGCTAAAATAATTGCAATTTTTTTATATATATATATAAATATTTTTTTTTCTTCATATTAACGGAAAATATACTTAAAAGTATGTTCAGTTGATAGTTTGAGAAGCTAGGTGTTGACCCTTGGGGTACCAGTTATGTGATTGTTATATATATATATATATACATGTATCATTATCCATAGTTTCTTGTTTAAGCAATGGGTTTATGATTGATTAGTTGAGTGGTTTTGTGGAAGTCTTTTGTTTGATGCAATATACAACCATAAGTGAGAAAGGGATGAATGAATGCATTCTTGATTATGAAGAGAAAGGGGACTTCTATTTTATTTATTTACTATTACTATTGGAAACTCTTCACTTTGGTTGGAACATAAGCCAAGGCACATAAACCCTTGTGGCTTGTACAGAGCATCTTGAATGGACAGTGTTAAATGATTGGAACTCAAGCTTGGGACAAATACAGGTGGTATTCTAATATGATTTTGATTGATTAAAACAGTAAGATTCAATATTTTTTTAGTAGTTTGAAAAGTAACTTAACAAGTGTCATTTTATAGATGGTGTGAAATATTATTGTAAAATTAGGTAAGGTTAGAGATATTAAAATTTTTATCAAATAAATAATCAAATATCCCACATGAGTATGGGGTACACTCATGTAAGGTCATTTATTTGGTAGAAAATTTATAACTTATAGCATTTTCTTTTAAAATTACCAAAATAACTTCACCTCAAGTCGAGCTTTTAAGCTTGGACCCTAATCATGAGAGCAATTAGGGAGCATGGTTTGGTTTAAGAGAACTAAATACGAAATCATTATTTACTGTTTCAAACCCTAATCCTAACTGCCACCCACCACCACCATCACAACTCTGGCCATCACCCACTACCACTCTCTCTCACTCTCAATTGATGATATCTGAACAAACACTATTGATTCAATGTTTGACATCCGAATAAATTTTATTATTAGTTCAAAGGTTGATATGCGATTGGCAACAATTCATTCAGTGCTAATAGTCCGACCAAGGAGGAAGAATGGTTAGGATTTGAGAGTGGTGGTATGTACCGTCTACTAGGATTGGGACGAGGGAGCAACGCCAAAAAAGGGATTGGAGTATGACTAGGGTGATCGCGAATCGGGTTGAGTTGGGTGACATCTCATTTGTTATCTGTTCAAAATTAGACGGATTAAAAAAAATCAATCCATCTCCGTCCACTAGTTTGATAGATACGAATTGAGCAGATCATGTGAGTTCGTTGATAAATGCGATCAGTTTAACGGTTTGAACTTTATTAATTTTGAACATTTTTTGAATTATAATTTATAATTTTTATGATCTCCAATAATTAGTAATATGAAAAAATATGTATTATTTGTTTATAATAGTCTATAGAACCAAGCATGTATGTTTTTAAGATATTATTTTTCATTTTCACAAAAATATATATTTTATTATTTCTAGTCTATATAGTTACTTGTTTGCAGTTTCTTTTTTTTTTCTTTTCTTTTCTTTTTAAACTTCATCTATGGGTGGATTGAGTTTATGCTGGTGCGTGACAGTTAATCCACCATCCGAATCGTATTTGCAGATTTTGAAATCTTTCTTGTGCATTCGTCCATTAAAAGACATGCATTTACCCAAAATCAATTATGGCTTATTTTGGGAAGATGGTTATAATCAGTTTTTTAGTGAAAAGTTGCTTATAAACAGCTTATAAGCAGCTTTTTTGTGAGAGAGAAAGTTAGTAATAATCTGAAAAGCAGATTATTACGAACTTCCCAAAATAGGCCTCAGTTGTCTTGATTCAATCGAATTGAACGAATCCATGATCACAGAGTACTACAACATGGAAGGGGTTGGAGAGGATTAACTGACAAGATGTAAGGGAGGCTGGTGACTAGCGGTGAGGAAGTAGTGGGGGATGAAGATTTAGGATGAAAAAAATTAAGGACATGTTTGATTGGGTAGATTAGAGTATGGGATTGAGATTATTAATCCGTGGACCCAATTATCCCATGTTTGTTTTAACATTTTGATTTAAGATTATTAATCCAGTAGATAATTAATCGAACAAATTTGTAAGATTATTAGTAATGGGGTAGGGTTGGAATTATTAATCCAATGGATATCAATCCAATTGAATAGTGAATATTACACTAATTTAATAGGATTATTAATACTTCATTATTAGTCTTTTGAATCAAACATGACCTAATGGTTTAGCTTGTCTCAAGTTTGAGATCAAGATTGGACTCGTCCAGTTAGGCCCATGGGGTCTATTTTTTGGATCCGTTTTGATAATCCAAACCGTTAATATGTAGAACTCGTTGAGTACTACATGCCTGTAAAAAATCACGTTAATCGGATATCAATAGCTATGTGATCAAATCAGTTTTGTACAAAAAAAAAAATAAACGGTAAAAAAATTAACAGTTCATAAAAAACTATTTTGTTCACATAGCTATCGATATCCAATCAACGTGATTTTTTACAAGCATATAGTGCTCGACGAGTTCTACACATTGAACGATTCAGATTATCAAACCGGGACCCGTGGTGGGCCCCCACGGGCCCAACAGCACGGTCCAGTTCGATCTTGGACTGGAAAAAAGCCACTGCCAAAAATTAATCCATTTTGATATTTTTATTTTAAGATAAAATCATAGTTAAAAAAATTACTCTGTAGAAATCGAATGGGAAACTTCTAAACACAACTATTTAATTTCTTTTTATACCATGAATGAAACAAGACATACCATCTTGGATTTGAACAGACTCACAATTCCTCCCCCCCCCCCCCCCCAAAAAAAAAAAAAAAAAACAAAAACAAAAAACAAAAGGACTCTGGTCTATAGAATCATTTGCATCATTTAACATATAACCTACACATTCCAACATTACATAATCAAAGGAAAAAATAACTTTGATTTGGCACAAATCTAGGTTCCTCTATCCCAGTGCCTTAGTTTCACCTCTTTGTGTGCCCTAATTTGAAGCCTCTTGTAAATCTGTCCTTTCCACAACCTCATTTCCAGCTTCTCCTCAGCCTGCAACGTTAACGGAACAAAAACAAATAAATATCTACCTCCTAGCAAACACAACCCCTCTCTCTCTCTCTCTCTCTCTCTCTCTCTCTCTCTCTCATATTTCCGTTCTTTTAAGTTTCTTGATTTCTCTGTTCCGTCCCTGCTTTCAAATAACACAATAATCTTCAGAAAAATTATATGTTCTTTAAAGTGTGCATATGATGTAACTTCTTATACTTCTGCCGAGAGCGCCAGAAGCAAGCAAGTGCTCCAAACGCACAGCTGGCAATTGCAATTGCCAATGCTGCACCCAACGGTACTACAACTGCATTTATTGAGGCAGCCAAATCTTCAGCAAGAACAACCCTTTCTGTCCCACCATCACCAAGAAGCTCGTTGCCCTTGTGCATAGACAACAGCATCTTTCCATAGTAGCTAGCCAAGAACTTGAAAACCTCATCACGATCCCAATCAATCCGGCTTCGAGCAAGAAAACATGAAGGGCAAAGCTGTTTTGAAGGCCAAATGAATTTCGGGTATTTAGGATCACCAGTTCCAAGAGATGATTCTTCTTTCATTAATCTC
This sequence comes from Camellia lanceoleosa, assembly GCA_025200525.1. Lineage (NCBI taxonomy): Eukaryota > Viridiplantae > Streptophyta > Magnoliopsida > Ericales > Theaceae > Camellia > Camellia lanceoleosa. The sequence goes on along the minus strand of CM045763.1, from coordinate 31,724,071 downwards.
TCATTGACTTTGTTATGTGCGCTCCACAGCCAGAGGACAAAGTCACGGGTTTTGTTGAAAGGAGTTGAAACACTGAAAAACAGAAATAATTATTTATAGTCAGATGAAATGAGCTTCAAGAACTAACAGAACCTAAATTAGGGTTTTACCTTGAACACATCTCGTAAAAATGTTGCCGACACTCCTCACAGATGAAGAAGCTGTGAATAAACTCACAAACAGCTGTGAACGCCATGTGGCTCTCCCCATCTTCAACTCTCACGGAGAGTGAATGCAATAGAACCCATAATCCACAGCTGCAAAATGAACGAAAACTACTTGGTTAAACAAAAATGAATCCACTCTGAAGTCCGCCTCCCTAGGCAAATAAAAAAAGAGTAAATAATAATAAAATGGGCGTGTATAATGTCACACAATATTTGGATGGTGGCACAACAATTAATCCCATTAGATGTTCTTACCCTCATTTCTCTTTGTCTCTCTCATCCAAACAAGAGGTTCTATCTATCACCTGCTCTCGTTTCTCTCACTAAAAAACCAAAAAATAAATTAAGACAAAGTGAGTCCACCTTGCTACCATATCCTTCCTGGAAATCACCATACCCAGAATCACTCACAGAACCGTACCCCGAATCATACCCATATCAACCTTCTTTACCCAAGACCACCTTAGACGAACTTACAACAAAGCAGAGATCCACAAAGAACAAATCAAAAAATGTAGTACCTATTACCTTTGAAAATGCCTTATTCACACAATTCAGATGAGCTGATCAATGAAGTTTCTCTCTCTCTCTCTCTCTCTCTCTCTCTATATATATATATATATATTTGAGGAACTAACTGTTATGAACAGCGTTGGGGTCAGATCATATCAACAAATGGCATTACGAAACTTACTTTCCTGGAATCTGATGACAATCATGACAATATTGTAGCTTCTTGACTCTGTACTTTAGGTGATGAAAACTCAATATGAACATGTTGATATTCAATAGGGTTAGCGGTGTTGGCACCCACCACTCTCTGCCTTGCAATTGCCCCAAAACCCCAAGCTCCTGGCCTCTCCCTCAACACTGGCGCATCCACTTCTCTTTTTCCATTCTCTTTTTGGCTCAAATTAAAATTTACTCTTTGGGCGTTTTCTTATTTGTATTGTTGAACCAATGTCACTGATTTGAGGTGGGATTCAACTTTACAAATTTCAAATCTTAAAGATTTCTTATATTCTACAACTTTTATTTTGAAACATATCATTCCATGTAACTGTCAATTATACAAGCAGTTATTGAACGGAACAAAGAATAAATTAACAGAAGGAAGTTAAATGCTGTATCAAAAATAAACACACCATTACCTAAAGCCTCTAGTATCATTCCTGCTACCACGACAAAACATCTGAAAAGAACACCCAAAGCAGATTAAACCAATCAGGAATAACTTTGCTTATAATATCATCATTAATAAACGAAAGCAGCATGAGCTAAACTGAATCTATATTCCATAAAATTATTAAAAGAAAAGCCACCATGAGGATGAGGAATTAAAAAGAACTGAACATGAAAAACAAGAGGAAAAAAATCATGAGAGCCCCACGGTAGTATCAGAACTAGTAATGAGTTTGCAATAAAATTCCAGAGCGCAGCAACTATAACCTGGTTGGAGAAGGCATATCCACTTTGGGAGTCTAAAACAAAAACTATGGCCTTAAAAAAACATTTTGGCATGAAGGGAAATGTCCTTGGCAGTGTTTACATTCACTGATGGTGGGTTTTATTTATACATGTTTTGAGAGTGAACGGCATTTTGATAATTTTGTAATTTGTTGGACATCAACTGTAGAGTCACCTATGGGTCACATTGTGGGTCACGTAATGTTATTTAGGTTATACATATGGTATACATATGGTCTACAATCTTCTCATTAGTCAAAGTCTATTAGTTTCCTAATTTAAAGTCTATTCCTATTAAATTTAGGAGTAGCAACAGCACACACACACGTGTGTGATTTTTTCCTTTCTTCTTCTCTGCACAACAAAACCAATTGCTATTCTTTGATTCTTGTTCATAGCCATAGAACCACCCCTTACTCAGCCCCAAAACACTACCAAATCAAGCCTAAATCACTCCTACATAACAATGTAAATAGAGAAACAAACAATTTTGATATTCCGGAAGCTCCACAATAAATATGACAAACTCATTCACTTTATAAAAACTCATTTGGGGTGACTCCCCTTCCCAATGCACCCAATAAGCACATCAATTAAGTAATGTGGTTCAAGCAAGAAACACTGAAAGGATATACAAATTTCACGAGCACATCGGCTTATTCTGCAACAGAAGAACATTCAATGATAAACATAAAATATCAACACTTAAAGAGTATGAGCAAGATAAGAGCTTTTAGAACACCAAAAATGTCAAAAATAACTACTCAAGTACTGTATAATAAGCAAAACAAAGGATGACAACATAAACTATTTGGAAGAACAAATTATTGAGTACCCACCCAATTTCCACGAGGAACTTCTTTTCCACAAATCTGGAAATTCTTTAGTGCACCCTTTCCGTTAACAATGATGAATTCTTGTTTTTTGGCTGACCAAATATCAGGTGGCAACAACTCATCAAAGTTCACAAGTAATTCTGCACTTCCCTTCCGGCACCTAATGAGCCAAGAGTTGATTAATGAAAGAAGCAGCACATTGCGCAAAGCATGGATGTAAAAAGGCTTGGTTCTAACCTCTTAGAAGGATGATGAGCCACTAGAAGTTGAAGAAACTTTATAAGTGATGCCCGAGTCTCTGATTTTATCATCTGCATAAGTGCATATAATGAGTGGGTCAAAGTCATAAACATTGACATGTGAAAAGCTACAGATTCTGCACAAACAAAAATTTACCTTATGCTCTAAGATGATGTCAAAGGCAGTTGATGTTGCCTCCTCAACATCATATACAGCATGTACAATCTTTCACAAGCCAGCATTATAGAAGTTAAATTTTAAATATTACTGTCATAATTCATAAAAACACACGGAAAAAAAACAGAGTAATGCTTTAGAAGGACCTGTCCAGCGTCAGACACATTTGATTCGAGATGCCCATTCTCATATTTCTTGTCATCCAATCCATATGAGCTGTAAAGTAAAAAGAACATTAAAAGACGAAGAAAAACCATAGACATAGATAATATATAAAGGCTCACTTAATAAGCATCAAAGACTTAACATTGAGAAAGCTTCTTCTTTATCACCTAAAAGGAACATGTGAAGGCAGCAAAATAATGGCAATCAACCATGTTTGATTAAGCCTATAATTGAAAATTAAATTTTATCCCTAAATTTAAGATACAAGTCAATGTCAAACATGCAGCTTAATGGAGCTATCAAACACTTAATGGAGCTCTCTCTCTCTCGGTGAGTTTGTGCACGCACATGTGCACATGCATGTTGTATATATGTATATATACTATATGTATCGTACATAGACAGCTTTAACCCACTCTGTCCTCCAACCCCTAACGGATATTATAGAATGAGCTAACATATACATTGTAATAAAGATATAAAGAAAAGCACTCTAGACCTCTATCATGGGAAAGCTAAAAACCCCACCTTAAGGATGAAAACTTCGTTCCCTTTTTTTTTAACATGATAATACTTCTTTCCAATTTGTTTCAGTAGACAGAGAAACTATTGCGTTGTCTAGTACCAAGACTATCAAGAAGGTTGTTTTGTCATTAAACTACTACAGGTTTTCTTATGCAACCAAGACTATCATAACTACTTCTCACTTTCTGATAATAACTGATCAATTACCACAAGAAGGAATGGAAGAGTAAAAAAGGATTAAATTACTCACACCAAGACTATCAAGAAGGTTGTTTTGTCATTAATCTACTACAGGTTTTCTTATGCAGCCAAGACTATCATAACTACTTCTCGCTTTATGATAATAACTGATCAATTACCACAAGATTGAATGGAAGAGTACAAAAGGATTAAATTACTCACATCAACTACCACAAGAGCTAATATGGAATATAAACACTTGTAGTGGACTTTAATATTCAGATATAAAAATAGATGTGCATGAACATTTTAAAAATTAGCTTTTTAGTTTATTGACTTAAAGTGATTTGAATAAAGTTAGAAGTGTTTTGTGCAACATTCTGGATGATATGTGAAATGCAAGTGTTCCATAAATAATCCTAAAAGTAGCTTTTTTAAGTGTAAAGTCCAAAGTACCTATAGATTTTTTAACCTAACTATTCTTTAAAAGGTATGCCTGTAAATATGAAAATATTGAGGCGACCTTTTGTCCAATATCCAAAAGCAAAAAAGGCTAAGCTGCAAAAGCACCCCCCGTGTAGCTTGGAAGATTTTGATTAAACTCTACAAGTTGAATGTAATCAAACACCGTCCACGAGTTTTTTGAAGCTATAATCCAAACAATCCAACTTAATAGCTTTGTCAAACAGAATCGTATGGTTGTTAAAATCAATCTAAAACAAACTTGATCCAATTCATTATCACGGCTACACAAACTCACATCAGGTGACACTTAAGTTCCATTCTTGAAATTAATTTTATGAACTCTGACTTTATCAATTAGGTTGAACCCCTTCCCACCTGATATCTTAATCCCCAAATTAGTTTCTCTAGTGATGGAGTGACAAGGAATCATATGAGGATATGATTTCTTGGAACCTAAAACTAAGTGGGAACTCTTTAATCAATAGCTTTTGTTCACGTAACCTTGTAGGTTTTCAATATCAAGTCATTCGAATCCTACTGGGATTTCAGAATGAGGGCTTTAGTTGAATTGAAGGATCCCATGGCTAGTAGGCTTCCAGTTTTGGTTACATGGCATTGGCTAGAGGTTAAGTGGGCTGATCAAAGATTTACTTGACCCATTTGAATTTGTCTCACTTACAAAAACAGATTCTCTTTTTCTATTTATAGTTTTGGGTGGGTAGGAAGTGGGAAAATTGACCAAATAGATAGGGATTCAACATTCATAGAATCGGCCGTTAAAGCTTAAAATTCGGCTGTCAAACTTGAATTGTTACAGAAATATATAACTAACCTCATTAAATAAAGAGTCCATTGTTTAGTTACCTTACCTCAAAGGAAATTCATCAATATAATATTTAAAAATATAATCAGTATGTCACATAGTAAGCACCCACAGTTTTAGAAGCTTGACAGAAGATAATATGAAGTCCATTCACAGCAGACAGCACCAATAACGGTAGTGTAGCATCTGACTGGTACTCAACATCATGAGTAGGAGCAAGCCACTACACAATTCATGGCAACATATTTTAAATTAATTAATTAAAATATTTTAGAGGGGTAGTTTGGTAAATTTGGTGTTGCTTTTTGGATCTTCCCAAATCACCATTTCCACATATATAGCTGCTATCTTGTGAAATAGACTCATTCTGAGGAGCTGAAAAGTCACAGTTGTGGCATCAATAAGAATGCAATCACTCTCTAGTATCCATAGAGCCTGCACCTCTGCACTGAAGCTAGTCCTTTTTGTTATCTCTTTCCTCTATTTGGCATCAGATACCTTTTTGACAACAGAATACAGAGTTTGCATTTTCAAAGCAACTTTTGCACAAGTTCTAATGCTTCAGCGAAAATTACAATCACCTTCCAGAAAATAATAAATTCAAGAATGGAATCTACTTAATCAAAAACACATCAGGACTTAATTATTTCTTCCATTACACTAAAGTTATTATTTTTGTTTCTCCCCATAATTATATTTCATTTCATGATTATTAATTTATGTTTTGTAAAAACCAAGAACCATGCAAACTACTTTCCTGGAGAGACCAACATTGTCTATCAATAGAAACACGAGCTCCTTAAAGTATGAAAGTGCTACAGTACTTTCTAATTATTAATGAACAATTTCATCGAGAAAAAGAAAACCTAAAAAAGAAGGGGGGAAATTGATATTACTCTAAGATCAACATAACTAACGTTTGGAAATCATGCAGTAACATATGTTAGAAATAAATAAGTAAAGATAGTACATGCCTGCCCATTTTCTTGTTAATCCAGTTAAGCAAGCGATCAGCGGTTCGTCCATCATCAATAGAATGTATCTCATTTTTGTCTTGTTTAGGCTCCCAACCACCAGCAACAAATTTAGAAGGAGGGCCCCACAAAAGCATGGGATAACGATCGACGGAGAACCTTTTGCAAAGTTCATTATTTGTCTGTGCTGCCAAACAATTGAAAAGACGAGGAAGTAATTACTAAGCCACACATGTCAAAAAGAGTGGGTTTCAATGTATGCTATATATAAAAATAATAATAATAATAATAAGAGGGTATAATAGACTGATTCAAAAGATTAACAAATTCACGAAAAAATTGTACTGAAACTTAGTCAGGACTCATGCCCATGGATGCTCACCACGTCTTGGGTCCTCCCTCTTTCACGAGCTCTCTCATCCTCTCTAATTGCACTAGGGAAGTTGGGGAGGGGTGAGGGGGTGGCAACAGAGGCTAGGGAGGAGAAGGTGGCTGGAGGTAGTAAGGACATGGCTGGAGCCTGGAGGTGGTAGGAAGGGATGGGTGGAGGTGGTGAGTGGGTTAAGGTTAGGATTACTAGGGTTTTCACATGACTTAGGTAGAAGATGAAGGCCAGGGAAATTTTGTCTTTCCATATTAGAATTCGACTTACAATTTTTTTTCTCCCCCAACTCTCAAAAGAAGGGCATGTGGCACCATTTTTGTCTATTTGGATAGAAAATCTAACAATAGCACTTTAGCGTAAAACCACGTAGGGTGTTTGGGTATTTGACTATTTTTAAAAGACATGGCTAAAGTGCCCCAGGACTATATCACAAGAGGGTAAAATGAATTTTTCTCAATATTTTAAAGTGTGAAGTTGAATTCTTCAATGGATCTTTCTTCAATGGAGTTGAATTCTTGAAAATTTGCATGAAGTTTTTTTGTAATGTATTATACAACCTTACAGCTCCATTCAATTGATGGGAAAGTGTAGTAAAGGATGAGAAAATCAACTTTCCGGCATTTTTTTCCATGTTCAATTAGCAAGAAAGTTGTGGGACCTACATCTCCAACTTTCCCACTAGATATAGTTTCTCTCAAAACTGATCCTGCAAAAAACAAAAGATTCTGCACAAAACTAAAATAACTTTTCTTTTCCTAACAAGTGAACACAAGCGGAAAAATAATTTTCTTTTCCTTCACTTCACTCTACTGCATATTTCCTGAGAAAAACCTTCCCACATTAAATTCCCAACAACTGAACAGAGCCTAAGAGGTAGCTCCTAAGGAATTCTAGGTAAAATTACTATATTATTTATTCTTCTTCTCCTTCTTCCTTACAAAGCTATGAAATCCTATTATCGGCGAACTTTGTCCTCAATCTTGGAACAGCCCCAATTCCAACTACAAAACCATACCCAATCAATGCCCAAATCATCAACCTTTTCTCCTTCCCTATGGCAATTTATTCCACACCTAAAACCCTTAAAAGCTTTGTTGTTTAGAGAATTCCATAACCTATGTTATAAATATCAGGCAACTATAAACTTCCTGAATTGAGTTGTTTCAATCTTACTGAGATAAAAACTTTCAAAAATTTCTTCTACCTAATGGCACGCTGACACCAAAAGCTTTCCTTGACATAAACCCACCAAAAAAAAAAATTGTACTTGGTTAATCCAAGTTTAATAAAGTCACCCTACATCATACCTTGAACTGCTTGATTGAACAAATCAACCCTCCTAAGATGCTTGTTTTTTAGTTTAGAACAGTTTATACTTATTTATGTGATTGGTTAGTCATACCCAATACACAAGGCTCACGCTTACACAAGGTCTGGGAGACGTACAATGAGAAACTAAAAGGTGATTTCAGTAATATGATGACCAATACAAGCATACCACCACTTAAGAAGGAAGTATCAAGAAAGCATAGCAACAATACCTTCAATGCACAATCTACCCTTGTCATCAATATAATCCCTGGATGAACTGCTTCAGGTCCATTGAAAAGTCTTGCTACCTTTTCGTAATGGAGCTGCAAAGTTGTAGCTCAAGTAATAAGAAACATAAGAAAACATTAATTTATGATGCTAAACACAACATTCAGCATAGTACATACCTTGTAATTTCTGCAAGCTGGGCACCTGCAAGACCAAGCAAAGCATGTAAAGAACTAATACTGTCAACAGAAAGTTCAGCACTAAGTACCAACATGCCGGCAGAATCTAAATTGTTTGGTTGTTTCCACAAGAAACGCAAACTGATGTGACCACAAAAACAAATCCATTGAATTAAGTAAAAGCAATGAAAGTGTGATTCTCTTTTCCCAAAAATGATACATGCATTCAATGCAAAACCTAAGTCTGGTACAATAGTATGGTCTTCTTGGATATAAAGTTCAAAAATAATAATAATAATAATAATAAAACTTTATAAAAATTATCTTATCACTTTATTCAAGGTACTAAAAAGCTAGCTAATTTTCAGTTAATTAACAAAATGCTCCCTTTCTTCCCCCTTGGGCAGTACTGCAGTACTCATGAGGAGCATGAAATGCATCTCTTCTATAGTTTATGGGGTATCTACCATGTTGCGTAAATAAACAGGTTGACATCTTCTTTTCTTTTTTTTTCTTGCTATGGAAGCTTGATGTGGTGGTGTAAATCACCCATGGTTGTCACTTGTCATTTACCAATCCTTTTTTTTTTCTTCTGCTTTTTGCTATGGCAGCTTGATGTGGTGGTGTAAATTTCCCATGGTTGTCACTTGTCCTTTACCAATCCAATCTCCTATGGGCTTCCAAAGGAAAGAAGCAGAAGTATGATGCGACTACTGCATATAGTATACTGGCTGTGAACTTTTTATGGACAAATGGGAACTGGGATGTCATAACACTAATAAAAAAATCTAACATATTTTAATAGCAGAAATAGCCATTCGTTTTCTTATTTTAACACTGGCACAATTAAAATCTTGTCACAGGAAATTGAGAACTTCTTTTTACCCTTCTAGTTGTAAAATAATAGACAACTATAACAGAATTGAATTGTGTTCAAAGATTCATGTTAAACAGGTTTCATTTAACATGTGATATTCAACAGATCGTGAACTTTTTTTCGGTGCAATGGCAACTTTCTAATAGCATATGAAGTTCTTTTTACCATCTAGTGTTATCTCTCTATTTACGATTCATGCCTAACTTTGCCGAACCCATGGAATTCCATACCACTAAAATCAAGGGATTCTAACTCTCAGGAAGACTGGATAGCATTGTCAAATGATATATGAACACATTTCAATTGTCTTACAAGAACATTGAAATCACTGATGTGCTCAATGTGCTCAATCGTGCCAAAGGTTTTTCACACATCTGTTGGAAACTACCATTCCCATTGCCCAAAAAAAAAAAAAGAAAAAAGAGCAATGCTGCTAGAGCGACCTTTGATTTGACTAGGGGTGAAACTTAGGCTGGCCAAACCCAAGTAACTGGAGCCCAGCCTGTAAGATTTTAGGGCTTCTTAGTAAATATATATATTGAAACACAAGTTTGGGAATGAGCTAAGATTTCCAACCCAAATTAAAATATGGGCTACTCTTAGGCGGCGATCTTCAGCAACATGAGCAACCCAAGCCTGAGTTCTGTATATTATAGATTGTATTATATATATAAATATATAAATTACATCAGCCTTGCCTCTAACTCAAATCATTGGACTAAATCCAACCACAATATCTTAACCCTAATCAAATCACTTGAGTCTTCCCCGCCCAGTTTTTTTTCTTTTTTTGCTTCAGCCCTCAACCGCCACACAAGACTCTTTATGGAATTTTTGAAGGGGAAAAAAATTTAGGTGTTGGACACCCTGCAAGAGCGGCCTCTCTAGCATCCTTCTAGACTATAGATCACATTTTCAAGCGAAGAAAACTGAAAATCTTTATATCAACAATACAGTTACACTAAAGTGGCCTTCACATTTCGACACAATACGTCTCCTCATCATTTGCTTGATCATCTTCACCAAAATCAAGTTCTACACTCCCATATCGACAGCATTTATTTTCCTAAATTGTATCAAAAAAAACAAATAAAAGGGACTGGCACCAAAAAACAAGAACAGAGTCACCATCCTCTTATAACAAGCATAAAAGTTTGCTCTACCAAAAACTTATCTGATTTAACTTTGACTGGATTCACTATCCTAATTATTGCCAATAGACTACAATCGCAGATGGCTTCTCCAGTACCCAAGTTTTAAAATAGTATTTCAAAGCTATTAGAAAAAACTACGACTCTGTCTGTTTGTGTTTTCAAAAGTTAGTTCTACACTATGTTTTCAATATGGTGTTTGGAACGTTTCTAAAACTCTGCAGAGTTATTTGCAGCAGCTGTGCTTTTCAGATTTTTTTTTTTTCAAAATTTTTGCTAACGGGACGTCCGGCCGGTCGACCGGAATAGTGAATTTTTTTATTTTTTTATTTTTTTTTTACAATTGATATGTTAATTTTTATATACTCGAAAAAAACATTTTTTAAAATTTTTAAAATTTTTCATGTGCTTTAAAATAATTTTGAGTTGTATGTTTAGTTATGAGTTATAAATTTTTGTATCACATATCAAATGTCACATCAACAATTCTCCACTCAAATCAAAACTATTTTCAAAACTCTTTACCAAACAAATTTTCTACACACAAATCATAATTTCCCAACACACAAACTCAAAATACAATTCATACTCTCAAATCACATTTATAAAACTCTACCAAACACTACCTACAATTTTTTCAGAAACCCCTAACCCTGAATCTTACCAATTTAGCTCAGTGTATAGTTCTACATTTATCTAAAACATGAAGCACCAAAGTTTAATCAACCATCAAATCAATTTCCCTTCTAATAGTTCCAAACTTTTCCAAATTTTTCTGCACTTCACACCATGTTTGATAACCTAAGAGATAATACAAAGAATTTAACTTTAAAAAAGGCATTTTTTTATTCAATAATTACAAAAAAAAATACAGAGAATCAAAGACTGGATCGAAGTAAAATCTCAATTTTAAAAACCCTAAAGAAGCAAGTGACAGACCAGTTAGCGAAGAATTCGACAATGGCGTAGGTAGCTTGAGTCTCCTTAAGAACTGAATCGAAATTGGCAACATTTAGATCGAGCGCGACGTCTGGATGATCAGCGTTGTTGTCGTTGATAGACCTGAGAATTGAACGAGGCACAACTGAAGCTGGTGACGATGCTTCGAAGCTCAAGAGGAACAGAGCCAGAAACATAAGAACAGACGACATGGAAGAACAAGAGAGAGAGAGAGAGAGAGAGAGAGAGAGAACGTGAATTTTGGACACTTTTGTGTGTGATTTTATGGTCTGTGTCGGCTAGTCGAAGTAGTAACGTTTGGGGGCTTGGTCGGAGGTTTCAAAAGTAGGGGCGATCTGGTTGACCCAAATTGTGTCCCTTGGGGACTGTTCGAAATTATGAATCAGTCTTTCGAAAGTATGAATCAGTTTTAAAAGGAGGGAAGGGAAAAATAAATAAATAAATAATTGGAAAAAAAAATGCAATAGTTAGATTCAGTTTGTTTAAAATAAAATAGGTAGACAGTGAGAGATAGTGAAAAAAAATTAACTCTTATAAGTTTGTTTAACTCGAAAGCGGTGAAAAGTAGAAGAAAATTGAGGCATTGTTTGTCATCATTTAAGAAAATTAAAAAGTTTCTATTTTATTTAAATTATATTATCTTATTTAAATTATATTACTTCTCTACCACATCACTTCAAACTTAACCTATATTTCATAAAAAGTCAAAAAGTACACTTATGTAGATCATTCCAAACCACTCCTAACTTTCTTGTACAATTCTGTTGGCTTATTTTTCCTATAAAGGAAAATATCATAAATGCTAACGTGCCAGCAAAGATTGAAAAATCCTTACAGATTAAATTCAAATCAATTATCAAGTGATTGTGTTAACAACTATTTTACCTCAATGAAAATGACTTCAAAATTGTCAAATGTAGAGAAAAAAAAATTAAAAAAAGAATGAGGGAGGCAGAGAAAGATGATTGAGTGAACAATCAAACTAACCATTAATTTACCTCTACTCCTATACTTCGAAGAGGAAGTGCAGAAAATTAACTTTTACTCCTATGTTTCGAAAATGAAGTGCATAAAATAAAGTGCAGAAAATATAAATAATAAGAAAAATAGAAATTAATTGTCTTTTATTTGAGTTATGGATCCTTTCTAATGTAGCCATGAATGGCTATTTATAGGCAAACATTTGTAAAAAAAACTATCTAAAACTACCTACTCTTTTACCTCCTCCATTTCATACTCCATGATCTTCCATAATTTCTTTCAAGCTCCACTTCATGCTCCAATGTTTCCACTCTGTTTTCCATCATCTTTTCACATTTCATAACTTCTCCAAATGAATAGGAGGGTACCACATGTCCTGCAATTATATAAATAATAAATAATAAAATTGTAAATTTATGGTGCCAACATTACCCGCACGACCATTAAAAATTATGTTTACTTGAATTTTTGAAGGGCCGAATCAAGCACATGACTAATCTAAGCAATAAAGTGCTTCGAATAATATCAACAAAGTGTTTCAAATGATATAATAGCACCAAATGTTCACAATTTTGTCTGCTAAATGCAAGAGTCATTGTTTGACTACAACTGAAGCACACATATTGTCATTATTTTTGTGTTTTTTGTGCCTTAAAAAAATAATAAATAAATAAATTTGGCTATCAATTTGAAAAAATAAGCCATTCTCAACAACTGATTCAAATACATAGGCTTTTCCTAACCAAGTTCAACATTTCAAATGGCTAAGTTGTTCTTTAGTGCATCAAACTCATCAAACAATGCTTAAAGATGATGATTTTATTAGCTATTTCATCAAAATTAAATTTTGATGTGAACCACAAATCCAAAAAAGATTTTGAACACTAAGAACCATAGTGCAAGATGGCCTTAAAAATTCTAACAGTTTGACATTTTGAATAATTTCAAAAAATGCAAATTCATGAACATTAAATTATTCATCATTCTTAGCCATGTTTGACTTGAGAATATGTTCTTTGGCCAAATAACTTTCATTTATGGGGTTGTTTTTCAATTTTATCCATTAATGGATTATGAAAATCCTCTATGTGAATTTCATCATTTCTTCGTCTAATGGGTTGTTCCATTTCAGCTATTAATGGCTTAAGGAAATCCTCCATATGAGTTTCATCATTTTTTGGTTTAATGGGCTATTCCATTTTAGCCATTAATGGCTTATGAAAATCCTTCATAGATATCTTATTTCCATGATTTGACTATCTAAGAATAGATTTTTCAACCCCCCAGTCTTATATGAAACATTATTTTTTACCATGCTTGGCTTAACAACATATTTTTTAGCCGTGTTACTTTCATAAATTGGCTCTTTAAAAATAAGTTTTTAACCCCACGAGCCATTGATGAAATCAACTCTTTGCTTTTGTAATTTTTAACCATGGAAAAATTCTAAAAAAATTCACCAATTTTGGCCATTAAAGTCTCAGTTAAAGACTTGGTAGTGAGAATTGACAACTCATCATTCCATTGGCGAATTTTCATATCAAGTTGATGAATTTCTCAAATTAAATGGTGTCATTTTTCTTCCACCAAATAATATTGTAAGGGATGAAAGTTTATTTCATCAAGAAAATTGATCTCTTCTTAGAGATCCAAAATTTTTTATTTATATCAAAAGATTTCATCTAGGCTATTTGAAATGGACTAATCCAATTCATTTTTCATTTCTTACACTTGATATCCCACTGGTGCCAAAAATTGATGACTTATTTTTCCTGTGAAGGAAAATATCATAAATGTGAGCGTGCCAGTAAGGATTGAAAAATCCTTACATATTAAATTCAAGCCAATTATCAAGCGATTGTATTGACAGTTCTTTTGCCTCAATGAAGAGAACTTCAAAATTTGCTAAGTGTAGAGAAAAGAAAAATTAAAAGAAAAAGGAGGGAGACGGGAAAAGTTGATTGAGTGAACAATCGAGGTAATTGAGTGAACAATCAAACTAACCATTAATTTACCTCTACTCCTGTGTTTCAAAAAGTAAGTGCATAAAATTAATCTTTACTCCTATGCTTCGAAAATGAAGTGCAGGAAATATAAATGACAAGAAAAATATAAATCAATTGTCTTTGATTTGAGTTCTGAATCCATTACAATGTAGCCATAAATGGTTATTTATAGGCAAACATTTGTAAGAAAAAACAACCTACTCTTCCACTTCCTCCATTTCATACTCCATGATCTTTCGTAACTTCCTTCAATCTTCATTTCATGCTCTATGTTATCCACTTTATTCTCCATCATTTTTCCACATTTCATAACTTCTCATAACTTCCAAATGAGTAGGAGGGTGTCACATGTCCTATAATTATATAAATAATAAATAATAAAATCACAGATTTATGGTGCCAACAAATTCATATTAGCATTGTAACTAATTTTTAATTTCTTGTAAAAAACACAAGAAAATACAGGAAAAATTGAACGTGTGAATTATCTATAACTAAACTTTTAAATTTTTCTATATTTTTCTTACAAAATTTTCATTTTAATCAAATGTTTGTAAGAAAATATATTTTATTTTTTATTTCTTTTCTTTCACTGTATTTTCTTTCATTTTCACTTTCTACTAAATTTGCTTCCAAGAAAATGATTTATCTCTACAAAAATCTCTCACAAAAATATCATTTCATAAACTCTGACCGGTAAGAGTTTAACGTTACAGAGTAGGTAAATAGACTTTTACTAGTCAGAGTCTATGAAAGGGTATTTTTGTGAGGGTGTAGCATGACTGTTTTCTTCCATCTCACTCTGTCCTACGTCTTTTGTCCTGTACTGCACAAGATGTTTCCACTTTATGAAAAAGTAGGACGTGAATGGATTTTGCTTTTCCTACCCCGTAATACCCGACCTCACCTTGATTATATTTATTAAATATATTTATATATATAATATAATTATATTTTTTATTATAATAAAATATTGTACTTAATATTAATTTTTACCCATTTATTTATTTTTTATCTTGTATCTTGTAATTCTCATAAAGTATAAATAATTATCCGTAATATATTATACTATTTATAATTTTTATTAATATTTTTATTTTTCAACTTATAAAATTAACTTGTCTTTTATTTCATTCTGCCCCATCACTCTCGATTTTCTTCGTCCCCGATATGATATGGGGCGAAGAAGGATTACTACAAAACTTGCCCCAAATTCTACGTGTGACCATCCCTAGTAACAATAGTTTTGGGGTAAAAAATTAAACTAATTTAACTTTTTTTAAAATTACTAAAAATAAAATTTGCAAAAGTAATTACAAAAAAAACTAACTAGGCCTAACCTAGTTGGCCACCATAACTCTTTTAAAGGTTTAGTCCAAAGGGATAGGTCATGGGTTTAACTCTCTCTAAAGAGAAATTGAATTATGAGACAAGCATTTGGTGTTTAAGAGGCGAACACTTGGTGATTTGCAAAGGTAGAGAGGCTAACTTCCATAGGGTGCTAATCTAACAACGAAAAATTGACTTTTGTTCAATTACAAAGAATATGCTTCTATTTTACAACAGAATCAGCCAATTACACCTTATTTCTCAAAAAATTTTAATCTTATTTCCCAATTTTATTCTTATGTAAATTTATTAAAAAGACTCAAAACCCTAAAAAAATGTAAACCCTATTATTAACCTCCACTACCTGCCACGGCTACCCACCTCTGGCACCGGAGCCACACTCTCTCCTATTTGTCAACACCCATTTCTCTCACTCTAGAACCATCACACCCCCCCCTCACCTCGCGAACCATTCCAACTCACTCCATTCAAACCATCAATTATTCTTTTCTTCTCTCTCTCTCTCTCTCTCTCACTCACACACACACACACACACACACACACACACACATTGAAAGGACATCTATTTGTCCAAGTCTTACTTATATGTTTATATGTCAAAATGTCACTTATTTGTACACATATCATTTATCTATCCAATTATGTGTCTAAATGTCATCTATCTGTATATGTGTCACCTTTTTTTCTTTTTCTTTTTTTATCTATTTGTCCAATATCACTTATCTGTATACATGTCACATATTTATCTAATGTCACCAATATGTCTACAACACTGCCATTGGCCGACGCTACCAACCATCGATGACTTTTACGATACCAATGACTTTTGGGATGAATTTTCAATGCATATCCTTATCACTAAAAAATAAATAAAAAATAAAAAATTAGACCAAATATCATATGATGCTATAAGTATAAACTTTTCACTAAGTAATCATTTTTTAAAAGCATTCATAATGGAATCATTAGTGATTGTGTATGTGTCTGTCATTAAAAATTCGGCCAATAAGAGAAGTTATTTGATAGTCTTATTTTAGGTATGTTCAAATGATATTTTAAGGTTGTAGAGGGTCAGAAAATTAAACCCCAAGTTAACTATGGACCTAAGCACTGAGGTCACCCCTTTAAGGTGACCAGGAATGAGTAAAGGAAAGTGGGCCAACAGTGGGCCGAAGCAGGTCCAACCCGTTAAGGGTCCAAATAGACTCCACGAAGGAAAATGCCTAAGTCAAGTTGCAAAGGCAACATGTAACGACCCAGAAATCCTTTCCTCCGCTCGAGCGGACTTTTGGGGTTTCCAGCAATTTTTCAGACGGCCTGAGATTCTGGGAGTTGTGATTCTCCGCTCGAGCGGGGGAGTTTACGCTCGAGCGGACGACTTTGTTGGTCTGCGAGCTCGAGCGCAAGGTTGGGCGCTCGAGCGGGTCGCCTGATTAAGTTTGATTCTGAAGCATGTGGACTCATTTTTGATGTTCTTCTCAGTGTATTTGAAATGTTCTTACCTTATTTTGGGTTATTGATTGAGATGATGAGATGAGGGTAAAGTAAGATTGGACCAAAAACCTTAATTTGAATAATTCATTTACGACCAACCGTCACTCTTTTGCCCTTTTCTTTTTCCACACTTTGAATTTGGATGTGAGGTTAGAACCATTGGAAAGCTTATCTCCGGGGCTTCAATTTGACCACAAGAATGACCTAAAACGGAGTCCGAATGAGAGAGTTATACTTGTTCAAAGTTTCGATCTGTCTTTGAAAGCAGTCCGCTCGAGCTTGAACTTCTCCGCTCGAGCGGGAATTACGGACAGCAGCTTTTAAATCAGATTTTGGATCATTTCTCACATTCTTTTCCCCTCTTCTCTCCTTTTCCCCTAGGACCGAAAACCCTAGGGTTTTGATCCCAAATCCTCACCATTTCTCTTTGTTTTGACCAAGATTTTCCACCAAGGAAGGAAGAAGGCATGGAGATCAACGTTTGCAAGCGATTGGAATTCCGAAATTATGGAGGAATCGCACCTAGGCTTTGAGGTAAGAATCTTGAGAGTTAAATTGATGGGTTAGAGTGATGGACCATGTATCCTAGGTGTATAAGCAATGGAAAAATTAGAATTAAGAGTGATGAATTAATAAGTTTGAATTTGTTTTGAATTTTAATGTTTTCTTGAAACCCTAGGTTGGGTAATGATGTTATTTGATGATATGGCCAAATTGGAAGTAGAATCATGAAATTAGTGGGTTGAATTTTATATGTGCAAGTTTAATTGGTATTTGGTGACACTTGAAAATTATGTTTAAATTTAGCGAATGAACTTTGTTATAAACATTAGAATTTATGCTATAATGGAAAGGAAATTAAGGAAATAATTTATTAAAGATATGGATGACATGAACTTGGGTGTGGAATGTTGAAATGAGATTCAAGGATTTAATTTGATTCATGTTGAATTGCCAAATGATGTGTAAATGGAATAAAGAGAATTAAACTAGTTCAAAAGCGGAATAATGATATGTGACCCGATTTCTATGTGTATTATGAATTGTGTAGGGTCAATTCTGAGGCGGACCAAGCATCTAATCACTTTGTGAGTAATAGTGCGAGGATGTCCATTTTATTTATCATTGATAGTTATTATCACTAATGCTCTGTTCATTGTAAGTGCTATACGAACATGTTACACAACCAATTGTGATGATTGAAAATCAGTGGGAACGTTGAAAGATTGGCAAACATCGGTATGACTTTGAATGACTTTGTTCTGTCACTAACGAGTAATAATTCTTTATTACCATGTCGATTCTAAATGAGTAAATGGACCCATGTTCGCCTTCAAACCAAGTATCCGCATGAAACCGAGATGATTAGTGTATCCTATGGTCTGACGATATTCAGATGACTTTGGAACTGTTCTACTCTGTTTATTTATTCTGTTTGTACATATTGTCTATTGATCTGTTCCGTTTGCGATTTAGCATGATATGTCTGTTGGTTTCAAAACTTATTATTTTCTACTAGTTTTGTACCCTCACGCTTTATGCGTTCTGTTATCTCTGGGCGGATAAGTCGCTTACATTATGACGGGCCGAAAGGCTATTTTGTAACTTTTGGGATGATGGCTATTACATTATTTGAGTATATGAACATTTTGGATCCTCTGTACATACTAAACGCTTTGTCAAGGCAGGACTCATGATTGTTGAGCTATATTTACAGAGTGTAATTAAACATATACTGCAGCTTATATACTTTATTGTTTAAGTGAAACATTACATGATTTACGTACTATTATTCACCGAGCTTGACTCATCGTATTTTATGTCTGCTTACGTAAGCACTCAACCGAGGTCAACCTTAACACAGGCTTCAGCCGGTTACGGTTGCCAAGCCTTGAGTGTCTAAGTCATTGTTAGGTGTTGACCGTTTAAGTTTTGGAGTTTTGTTAAGCTTTTAATTTGTACCCTAAATGTCTATGAGGCTTGATGTGAATGTAAAGTAGATGTATATGTACATAACTATCTTCAGATATACGTCACTGTATATTTATCTGCATCATGTTCTGTCTGTGATCCTGGCATAGTAGTGGTAGCTCAATGGGTATTATTATTATATTTTTTTACGCTATTATATGTTATTAAATGCTTCCGTTCAGGCCCCATATGATATGTATATCAGGTTTTGTGTCTGTTTTCGAATGGGTCATGCCCAAACTTTTAGGGGCGGGTTTGGGGCGTGACACAACACATGCAGCGGGAAAGTAGCTAAGGCACTTTGCCTCAGTGCCGTCATTCCTAGTATCTTTGGTTTCGCCACCATCGCAAGTTACTGAGGGAAAGAAAAAGCCGACACAACTAAGTTGCAGAGGCAATACTTGCACCGGCCAAGTTACGAAGACACTTCGTCCCAATATCGCCATTACAAGTAACGTCGGTGCCGCCGTCATCTCAAGTAATGTCGGTACCAAAGCCATCTGAAGTTGCTAATAGAAGGAGAAAATCGAAGCAACTAAGTTGCAGAGGCAGTACTTACAGCGCCCAAGTTGCGGAGGCATTCTATCGGTGCCACCATTTATGATATTGTTAATCCTACAGTTTGAACTCGTCGCAAGAAATGGTTACCACAGCAACTACAACCGCAGCAACTAAGTTGTAGAGGGAATATCCTGCCAAGGTGATAGCAGCCTTTGAGAGAGGCTTCCTTCTGCAAGTAGAAGCTAATGCTTGGCGCTGATAGCAGGCCCCAAGGCATTACTAGCCTAGGGCTGATAGCAGCCCCCAAAGTTCATTTAACTTGGTGCTGATAGTAGGCCCTAAGACTTATTGGTTGGAACTAATAGCAGTTCTAGAGATACTAGTTTATCGCGACGATCCCGCAAAGATGGAAGCAGGGTAGCCCGAGCATAAGGGACTCCCTTTCCATTACCCAGGTCATGGACCTACCTTAGTCACATAGATAGGACTAAAGAAGCCCCCTTGGGCTTGGTACTAGGGCACATCATGGCTGATAGCAAGCTTGGCTGTGGCCTTTGCCCTGGAAAGCTGGGGAGTTTGTGGTTAGGTGGCTAAGGGTGGAGGTTTCACTGAGATGAACACAAACATAGCCGATAGCAGACTAATGGAATCCTAAGAATGCATGTACTGGCCAAATAGAACTGAGAAGGCAAGTGCAGCAGCAAAGTTCACCGCTGCAAGTGCACTTGCTGAGGTTCAGGCTGAGAAGGCAAGTGCAAGGGCAAACATTCCCGCTGCAACTGCACTTGCACTTGCTGAGGCTCAAAATGGGGAGTTACAGCATCAAATACTCTCGTCGCAATTACACTTGTTGAGGCTCAAAAAGGTAGTTATGGAGGCAAACAGATAGTACACAGTACATGCAGAGGGACACGTGGCACCTTTAGCCTGGTGGCTCAAGACAGAATATTCCATGTGATCCTCTAGGACACATGTCTTTTCTCTATTTGGCCACTTGGTGTCCTCTTGGCACCAAGGAAAAGCCTATAAATAAGACCCATTTTCCAATGTTCAAAGAGAAGAATTTTGGGAATTTTGGAGAGATGTTGCCCATTTGTGCACTGCCATACATTTTTTCTTGAGCTACTTGCTTCACCCTCACCCAAATACACACTCTCTAATTGCCCAGACAGTTACTGCTGCTCATTCTCCAGTCATTCCACCATTGTTAGACCATTAACATAGTTTTGCCTCTCTAATCACCCCTTTAACCTTGAACCCCCTTACATTTCTGGCGACTCCACTGGAGAGGCTGCTTTGTTGATGGTTCATACCCGCAGTGGCTTACACACTTCACTAGAAAAAATGACAGAGGATGAAGTTCAACAACCTCCACGACAACAAGGCTCTTTCAATGGCAGAGTAGCACATGTGGAAGACCGTGACCACAGTGTTATGGTTGAGGCAGTCCAGTCACTCCAGGATATACAGAGAGAGATCCTAGCAGCTTTGCAAACTCTCACTGAGGCTATTATGGCCATGGCATCCAGACTAGTCCCAACGCAAACACCTCTGCCCGTAACAGTCCCAAACCCAGTGCCTAACCTGCTCCATGAGGTTCGGGCTCCGATCCAGGTGCCTCCGGTGGTACCTCAGGCGAATGTTACGGCTGCTGGTTCAGCTACCCAGGAGCAGACTAGACTATTCCAGCCCACTCACTTCGTTACTCTAACCGATGTACAAGCTATGCTCGAGCAAGAGCATAGCAATAAGCAACTACTATCTCTCTCCCGACCCATATATGAAGCCCCTCTACTCTCAGGAGATATTGACCATGCCATACCCAACTGGGTATATAGTGTCCAACTTTATTAAGTTTGATGAAAAATAAGGCAATGCCAGAGAACACGTGATGAGGTTCATTGAAACTCTTGGTGTCTATGGCAGTGACCACTCTCTGTGCCTTCGGGAGTTCTCCAAATCACTTACTGAGAGGCCTTACAGCTGGTATGTAAACTTGGCTCCTAACTTGATCAAGAGTTGGGAAGAGATGGTAAACAAGTTCCATACGAAGTTCTTCCAAGTCCAAGAGGAAGTTACAACCCTCACACTTGGGCAAGATGTCCAAAAAGAAGGCGAAAATATACTTGACTATGTTAAGTGGTTCCAAGATAAGGCTATTGACTGTCATGAACCAATGAATGAGGCCCACTTAGTCAGCATATGTATGGAGGGTGCCATATGCGACTACAAAATTTTCTTGGTGAACCATAATCTGCTTACCTTTTCAATCTTGATTGAGGCAGCTAAAAACCTCAATACCACTGGTCCCTTGCACAGATCTCGTGACAGCCACCGCTACTCCCACAGTAACAGAGTTGTTGCGGTAACCTCTACAGGAGGAAGCCACTCGCAAGGAAAGGCGTCGTCCTCTCGAAAGAGAAAGAGTTATGAGAACAGAAATCCATATCCTTGCAGTCTTGAGAATGTTAAGGCCTTGGTTAAAGAATGGGTAGCTGATGGTGAACTTACTTTGCCTTCGGTTGATGTCCCTCCAACCAAGAAGGACAAAGAAAGCCCAGATTACTGTATCTATCACAGAACCACCAGACATCCTACTAGAGACTGTTGGACTTTGAAAAGTATCTTCAAGAAGAAAGTTGACGCAAATGAGCTGAAGTTCAAAGATGTCGGTAATCGCGATGTAAGGAAGGACCCTTATCCTAACCACAAAGAGAATGAGAAGAATGTACATAGGATTGGGTAATTTGGGCCCGTGCGCGATCAAGTGCACATGGCGTCCTACTATGATGAGCTAGACGAAATCGCTAACAGCCAGCTCCCTGAGACAATACCTGTAGAGGTAAAATTCATAGAGGATACTCATGCTTTTCTCTCATATCAACACATTTTGAGCTCACACACACACACACAAACGTGTAGAGAGAGAGAGAGAGGCTAAGGAGAAGTCTTCAAGCAAGGAATTTGCTAGAGAATTAAGGAAAATTGAAGAAATTGATCAAGAACTCACTAGGATTGAAGGAGTTGAAAACCTAAGGTATGAAATCAAGCTTTAGTTGTGTAATTAGGGTGCTTAACTCGTGCATTCAAAAAAGAATTAAGTGAGTTGGGGCAAGAATTAAGCTTAATGAAGTAGAAAAGAAGAGTATATACACATGCATGTGCATTACATTGCATTTAGAGCATGTTGTCTAAGAATTTGTCCCATGTTCATATTTTGGTTGTAGTCTAAGAATTTACCATGTTTTTTAGTAAAATATCCCATTTGATTATGTTTTGGAAGTTATGAACTCAAATGAATACATGTATGACATGTTCACATCATGTTATACATTTCAAGTTGAATGTTGCACAATTGACATACTTTTGGGCCTTGATTTCATAAAATGATTTTTAAACCTTCATCTTTTACAAGTTTACATATGTTGTCTCAAGTTTGAGGCCCAAAAGGATATGAATTGTAGCCTTAGATTTCAATTTGGAGCTGAGAAGAGTAATCAGGAAATCCCAGATTTTGCCTCTCAGCTCGAGCGACTACTCTATGAACTTGCACTTCCGCTCGAGCGACCAGAAGTCTGCTCGAGCGTGAAATGCATGCTCCCAAAAGTTCTTATGTTTTGCAGTCCGCTCGAGCGACCAAAGTTGCGCTCGAGCAAAGGCATGTCCCTCACACTCGAGTGAGCGTCGAGCGAAGAAAACAAGCAACCAGCACTTTTGCAAAAATTCACAGACCGTTCGAGCGACAGATCTTGCGCTCGAGCGACCACTCACATTTTACATGTCCGCTCGAGCGTAGGAAGTTGCGCTCGAGTGAGGACTCTGTTTTCAGCAAGTTTTGTCAAGTGTTTTCAAGTGCATTTTTGCATCCTCATTCCATCCTAGGCATACCTAGGCCAAGATTAAGGCACAATAGTGAAGATAAAAGTAGAGATACACCAAGATAAGAAAAGAACAAAATAAATGTTTCCGGGTGTGTAATTCAGTATATATTCGTTTTGTACCTGTGTATGTCATACGCAGCAAGATATCTGAATTGCTTACTCTATTCGTCTGTTTGGAGTCATTTGTTATTTGTGAGTAATAACTCTATAAAGTTATATTAGACTTTAATTATTTTCTAATAATATGACATGATTAGTTTTTCTGAAATGCTATGTTTTGTGTGAATGGATGATCATCCAAGTTTCTGAACTATATTCTTGGCATCCTTAGCATCATATGATATGCGCCCCTTTATGGGTCATCAGGTCCCTTTATGGGTCATCGGAATGCCTTTACAACGTCCCTCTATGGGTCATCGGAAACGTCTCTGTGTACACAAGTCATCGAAATGCCTTATGGCCGTCCCTTTATAGGTCATCAGAATGCCTTTACGGCTGTCCCTTTTGGGTCATCAAGTTTGTTAACGCTAATGGACGTGTCACGTACTATAATGTGAAATGTATGAATTTTGAAAATGAATATGAACAAGTATATGAATAAGTTTCTGATTTGAAATCTGAATATACATAAGACTCTGTTTTTGATATAAACTCTGATTTCTCATTCTGTGATAGACATCATTCATTAAATCCCCTTTACCTTGTTATTATTCATTGGGTTCCCGCTCACTATTTATATTATGTATGTAGGTGACTAGGTGCGCGACCAGGCTTAAGATGATGCCTGAAGGGTTTTGTGTTGTCAACCACCCTTTGTGCCTCTTGAGGAGGTTCTAGATCATGTCAAGTCCCATGGCCACGTTTTTGTATTTAAGACCTTGGTTCTTTTGTTTGATTACGGACAAACTCCTGTTAATATGTACATAAAGTGACGTAAATACTATATCTTTTGGCATCACTCGTAAGTCTATTAAAGTTTAAAATTATTTGTTTCATGTATGTCTCCACGGCTTGATGAACTATGTATATTTTATGTATTCGCTTTCGCAGCCCCTAATTATATGATATTCTATTAAGAGGCCTTTGGTAAGCCAAAGGTTACTGGCCGGTTACGACGCTAAGCCTATAGGAGTGGGTTTGGATCATGACAGAGTAGTATCAGAGCACGTGTTCTACCGCACACACGAGTCCATATGAGCTTAGGATGTCCTAGTAAGAAGTAGGGGCATTCCATATGCATGTGTAAGTATATATATTCATTGAAAGTGAAAGCTAAATTTGATTATAACCACAAGATATGGAAACAAATTATCTGAATGTTGTAAAATGACTATTTGTCTATGTTCATAATGTTTTGTTTACCTATAGCAAATGGAAAATACAAGAAGTGATGGAACAGCTGAATCATTTGAAGCCCGAATGAGTAGAATGGAACAGATGCTTGCAGCTTTGACCAAGGCAATAACGCAACAAAAGAGGCAACAACCTTTGCCTCCTTCGGTTGAACCAGACAACAATGACATTATTAACTTGACTCAGAAGTTCATGAAAATGAAACCACCAACTTTCCTAGGTGGCATTGAGCCGTTGAAGGCAGAAACATGGCTACTTGAAATGGAAAAATTATTCGAGGTCTTTCCTTGCTCTAAGACTCAAAAGGTTCTTTTGGCCACCTATACCTTAAAAGATGAAGCCCATAGATGGTGGTTGCTAATCCGGAATAGTCATGAGAACATGACATGGGTTCAATTTAATACAATCTTCTATGATAAGTATTTTCCACAGTGCTTTCGGGATTGTAAAGTTTCAAAATTTTAAGAACTCAAGCAAGGAAGAATGTCCGTAGCTGAGTACGAGGCTAAGTTTACTGAGTTAGCCAGATTTGCTCCTTATATGGTAGACACAGACTATAAGAAAGCCCACAAATTTGAGGATGGATTGGATTTAGATATACTAGATCGGGTAGGAGTCCTCAACCTACCTACGTATGTGAATGTATTAGATAGAGCATTGATGGCAGAAACCATTTTGGCAGCTAAGAAACAAACTCTTGTTCCAACAAGTGAATGGAGGGGCAAAAGATCGAGATCTAACTTTAAAAGAGGTCGGTCATTCTTAAAGAAACAAAATACAGGATCTTCTAATAGCTCAAGCCAAAGTAGCAGATCTATACCGACTTGCTCAGAATGTGGTAGAAAACACAAGGGGGTTTGTTATCGAGCATCAGGTGCTTGTTTTAGGTGTGGTAAAACTGACCATGTGATTAGAGATTGTCCTATCAGGCTTGAAAATACTAATCACCCTGCAACAAGCTCAGCCAGATCCGCATCGGCATCAAGAATAAACACAAAAGCTAACACCGAGAAGGAAACCTTAAAGTAGAGTCGAATATTTTCTCTTGTGCCTAATGATGTACAGAACACTGAATCTGTGGTGTCAGGTATAATTTCTATTTGTACTCAAAATGCTTATGTGTTAATTGATTCTGGTTCTATGCATTCATTTGTATCGCATGCTTTTTCTCGGAAGTTAACTAGACCGTTAGAACCTATGAACTGTTTACTATCTGTGTATACACCAATTAGGGGTTCTATGATCTGTGCTTATGTTTATCCAGCATGTGATATTATAATTGGTGAAATGACATTGTATGTTGATTTGCTACCCCTGAGCATTGATCATTTTGATTGTATTCTGGGTATAGATTGGTTGACTAAATACTGTGCCACCATTAACTGTGCAAGTAAATCGGTTGTGTTTAGACTACCTGGTATGCCTGAATTTGTTTTTACTGGAAATGGGGTAGTTCCTCCACAGAAAGGGTTGTCGGGGTTATTTGTGTTGTGTGTTGGTAAATAAATGTGACGGTGATGGGTCCCAAGAAGGATTGGTGGAGACGCTTGAGCCCGCCCCTAAATGCATGCAAGATAGACCAAAACCGTAACAGGAAGTACTTGTTGAGGTCAACCTCAGCGACTTACCAGGGTAGAGCAAGCCCATGTTTATCAGTTATACAATGGCTCTAACAAGTAAGGCAGAATTGATAAAACTACTAAAGCGATACAGTGACATCTTTGCTTGGACATACGACGAGATGTTTGGTCTTGACCCATCCCTCGTCACTTATTATTTAGACATTTTTCCCAACTCTAACCCAATCAAGCAGCATGCTCAAAAGTATCACCCTGATCTTGAAACAAAGATTAAGGTGGAGGTAGAAAATTTGCAGAGGGCCAAGTTCATCGAGCCTATACAGTACCCAACTTGGCTAGCAAATATCAGATTAAGGTCTGCGTAGACTTTCGTGACCTAAATAAGGCCTGACTGAAAGATGAGTTCCCATTGCCCCATATTGACACACTTGTCGATTCTACTACGTGCCATCAGATGTTCTCCTTCATAGATGGGTTCAGTGGTTATAACCAGATCAAAATGGCACCAGAAGATGTAGAAAAGACAACTTTCAGAACGCCCTTGGGAAATGTTTTCTATACGGTGATGCCCTTTAGTTTGAAAACGCGAGGGCAACTTACCAACGAGCTATGGCTGCAGTGTTCCATGACATGTTGCATCATGAAGTGGAAGTATACGTGGATGATCTAGTGGTCAAGTCTACTAAGGCAAACCGACACCTTTGCGACTTGGAAAAAGTTTTTCAGCATTGTCGCAAATTCTACCTAAAGATAAACCCCCTCAAGTGTGCCTTCGGAGTTACCATCGGTAAGTTTCTTGGCTTTCTTGTACACCAGCGGGGGATCGAAGTAGATGGGGATAAGATCAAGTCAATCATGGAGATGCCACAGCCACACTCTCAAAAGGTCTTGAAGAAATTCCTAGGCAAAGTGTCATACCTCAGGAGGTTCATTCCAGCCCTTGCTGAGATAACCTTTTCCTTTGGAACACTGCTAAAAGGGAATCACAAGTTTGAATGGTTGCAAGAACACCAACAGGCATTTGATATGGTGAAGAAAACACTTATCTCACCACTTACAATGATTGCCCCATAACTCGAAAAACCTCTGTTACTGTACCTGACCTCTACACCTCGGTCTATTAGAGCTCTGCTTGTGCAAGACATAGATGGCATTGAGAAGCCAATCTATTACATCAGTTGCAAAGTCAATGGGCGCCACTATTTTCTGGTACACCCGATCCAGGTTGTGACCCGGAGTGATCCAGTCCACTACTTCTTGAGCAAGCCCGCTCTAACTGGAAGAATAGCAAAATGCTTTTGGCTCTAGCAGAATATGACATCACTTGTGTTACTCCCAAGGCTATTAAGAGCCAAGCAGTTGCAAACTTATTGGCCCAATTCCCATCTGGTGAACATGAACCTGCTGAGGTACCTCTACCAAGTGAGGTCCATGTCTTAATAGCTGTAGTTGAGACTTATTGGGACTTAAAATTTGATGGAGCTTCCAGAGCTGGGAAATGTGGAGCTGGCATAACACTAACCAATCAAGAAGGAGAGAAGTTTCATCTATCATATAAGCTTGACTTTGAATGTTCAAACAACGAGACTGAATATAAGGCGTTGACACTGGGCCTAATTGCTGCCCAAAAGAAGGGCCTCCACAAGTTGAAAATTTGGGGCGACTCCAAGCTAGTTGTCAAGTAAACAATAGGTGATTTCGCATTGAAGGAGCCTCTGTTGGCCCCATATCGCACCGTGGTACAAACGTTGCTTACTCAGTTTGATGATGTCCAAATCCAGCATACCCCTCGAACACACAACCGTTTCCCCGATGCCTAGGCTACACTGAGGGCAAAGGTGGATATACCAGATGATAGTATAGCCATCGTCATCGAGAAAAGAACAACACCAGCAGTATTAGCCGAAGAATATACAGAGCAAGATGCTGAGGGGTGGAAAGCAGAGATAATCCAACAGTTGAAAACAGGCCAGGAAACAATTAGACCAGCAGGACTTGCATCATTTCTACTCCTCAAAGGAGAGTTGTATTGTTGCAATCCCAATAACTTGTTAGCAAGGTGTGTCGCCAGACAAGAAGCAACTTACAAACTTAAACAAATTCATGCTAAGTCTTGTAGAGATGGAGATATTAGTCTATACCGACGGATATAGAGGTAGGGGTATTACTGGCCAGAGATGGAAAAGGAAAGTACTGAGTTGCAGAGGCAATGTGCAAAGTGTCAGTCTCATCCTAAGGAAAAGAAAGCTCATTTCTTAAGCAGTGAAGAATGGAGGCAGCTATATATTGACTACCTTGGAAATGACACACTGTCTGAGAACAAAGCCGATGCAATCAGAGTTAAGAGGTGGGCCCTCCGCTTCTTCCTTGACCAAGGCAAGCTATACCGAAGAAGCTTTGAAGGGGAACCTTTGGCATGTTTATCAAAAGATGAGGCAAATGACGTGCTGAAAGAAGCCCACAAGACAGAGCATCAAGGAGGGCAACGATTATATAGACATCTTATTCACCTCGGCTACTACTGGCCAACAATGGAAGAAGATGCTAAAAACTTTGTAAGGAGATGCCAATCTTTCCAGAAGTTTGGGAACTTGATACATGCGCCGGTAGTTGAGCTGCACAACATCAAGACTCCTTACCCGTTTCATACTTGGGCATCTGACCTGGTAGGTCTTATAGCGCAGTAATCCAAAGGCCACAAATGGATACTTACAGCGACTGAAGTTAGTACCAAGTGGGTAGAGGCTATACCGATAAGGAAGACAGATGGAGAAGGAGTAGCCAACTTCATCAAAGAAAACATAATCTATAGGTTTGGCATACCCAAAGTAATACTGTTTAACAATGGAACTCCCTTTGTAAATCGTCGTGTGGGAAGATTGCTGGACACCTACCAGATCAAGCACCACAAGTCTAGTCCATACTACCCTCAAGGGAACGGATAAGCTGAGGCGACCAACAAAACCCTCATCCGAATACTGAGTAAAATGATGGATGAAGCAAGGGGCACATGGTCCGAACAACTCCCCCATAGCACTTTGGACGTATAGAACGTTAAAGAGGAGGCCAACTCAGACAACCCCATTTTCCCTAGTATATGCGTCCGAAGCTGTGTTACCAGTTGAGTTGGTAATACCCTTAGCAAGAATGGCTATGCCAGCACATTTAGTTCTAGACAGTAGAAAGAACGACATAAAGGCAGCTGAAGAAAGAAGGGATCGGGCCTCGCAAGCAATGAAAAAGTATCATCAATCCATAGCTCGCACCTACAATCAGCCTGTTCAACATAGTGAGTTCAAGGAGGGGGACTTGGTATGGAAGACAGTAGATGCAATCATGCAGGGGCAACCAATCCCTAAGTTCTCAACCAGATGGGAAGGCCCCTACAAAGTTGCTGAGGCAAGTAGTAGCGGGTACTACAAGTTGACAAGAGTAGATGATGGGTTCAGAACTGGCCCTATCAACGCCAAGTATATCAAAGAGTATTTTCCTTAATTTCTTTTGTTCAAAAAAAGGGAGTTGTAAGTTTTTTTTGTTAATACTTCCAAAGCAAAGTGTAAAGAAAGTGTCATACACTTAGTAAACATATTACCCTTGTAAACACTTAGTGCGAGGAAAATTTTCCATACTTAGTGAAATTTTTTAGGCTTGTAAAAACTTAGTCATTGTGGAGTTCCATTCATAGCAAGAGTTTTGTTCAGCCTTAGAAGATATGTGAAGGCAATGAAAAGAATGTAATGAAGTAAGACTCAATATCTTTGCTTCTCATAAACACCAAAGTTTTCCATAGTATGATTACAATGTCCAAAAGGCAAAGAAGAAAGAAAAAAGATAGCAAAAATACAAAGAAAATGAGCCATAACAGAGTCACACTAAATCAAATCAAACCCATCATGAGGGAGTCCATCAGGGTCATATCCTTAGGCAGCTGAGCAACCAGCGTAGAGTCTTTTTCTTTGAACCGAGCCAGGTTCTGCAGATGCTGCTCCAAGGCACCTTCACACTCCTTGATAGTCTCCTCCAAGGAC
This sequence comes from Camellia lanceoleosa, assembly GCA_025200525.1. Classification (NCBI taxonomy): domain Eukaryota; kingdom Viridiplantae; phylum Streptophyta; class Magnoliopsida; order Ericales; family Theaceae; genus Camellia; species Camellia lanceoleosa. The sequence continues at coordinate 31,693,777 of CM045763.1, read as the reverse complement.
GCAATCATCGCCACATTATCTGCATGCTTAAGGAAACCATCGACTGCGTAAAACCTATCCCCCATTCATGATAGGTCCAAATCGTTCCTCTCAAAGCCGCTCAGTGTCACGACCCAAACCCGGCCCTATGGGTTTAGCATCAGAATCGCCAAGAATCCGAGATTCAAGGCTGCTAAACAAGAATATTAAACAGAGTCTGAGGCTGGCGGAAGCCAAAAGCGATAAATAACTAGTGTCCATTGAGTGTAAATCATATGCCAAAACATTTTTCATGCATTCATACAGCTGATAAAGATGCTATACAATCATTTACATCGGTCGATGCGAGGATCGAATCCTCGATAATTGATCTGACAAGCGATACAAGATCTATACAGTAATACAAAACGGTAAGGAGACCGATAGGGGACACAAAAACACCCCAAGCCATAGCATGGCAACTCGGAACCTCACAGTGAGGCACATAGGCTGGCTTGACAAAACTGGGGACCAACCCACGCTCCTAGCTCCGATCTGGCTGCTGAGAACCTACATATATATATAAACAGTGAGCTAAAGCCCAGTGAATAACATAATGCGTAAAGAGGTTATGAATGAATGTCCTTACAGTAAATGAAATCAGTTCATTAAACAGTATTTCAGTCTTTCAGTAGTTCAGTCAATCAGTTATATGTGGTACACCCATTAGCCTATAACAGTAGGTCCAAAAGGACCGGGTCTTAACAGACCCAACAGTAATGATGGCCATCGATCGATGAAGATGGTTCCACAAGGGAACCGTGAGCTCAGTAAAGAAACGATGCTAAGGATGCCACAGACAGATTCGAGAATACAGACATACATTCATTCAATAAACAATATCGATTCAATAAGCGATTCGATTCGATTCAAAAGATAACCATTTTGAACATATCTTTACACAATTGTTACTCACAGAGATTGGGCTATAGCAGCTAGAGCGCGTCCCCGAGAGCCAACCCTAAACAGTAAACAAATAGAACACACACTAAGTTCACAGTTGGGAAGGATAATTAAATCCCTAAATTTCCTTGGTGTGGTTCTATGTCTAAATCCTCATTAAGATGTCTTAAACTAGGCCTAAGAATGCTTAGAATGGGATGAGGATGCAAAATGCGACGTAAACAGTTTGAAATTTTCGTGAAAGCAGGGCCTCATTTGGAGCCTTGAGTTTCGCCGAGCGGACAAGCAACCAAAGGTCCCCGCTCGAGCGGCAACTTCCCGCCGGCGTGACACACAATCTTTCCGCTGAAGACAATCCTCCGCTCGAAATGATCGATGAACAGTAAGATCTTTGGATGCTCGATTTCTCCGCTGGCGTGAAACACTCCGATCAGAAGAACAAGTCGAAGAAAATGCTGGGAGCATGAATTCCCTTCGAAGGCACTTCCTCGCCGGACATCAAAAATCTGGAAAATCCAGATTCAACCTCCAAGTTCCAAACCAAGTTTTGATGCTCCCAACTCGATCCTCTTGGGCCCATTTTCTGGAAAACTCTTTCAAACACATAGAATAACACGTTTTAAAGCTCAATTTAAGAAATCAAGGCCAAGGGTGTTTCAATTAAACCCAATTTGAAATCAATTTCATGACCAATTTCAAAACATGACATGCATGATCTTTAAACCAAAATCAAGCTTCAATTCTTGCTCAAATGAGCTCAATAGTTGGAAAACAAAATGAAAACATGGACTATGATAAAAACATGAGCTTGCATGTATAATTCAACATGAAATCAACTCCAATTACACCAAAATGACCATGCATGCAACAAACAAGCTTCAATTCAACATTCTTGAACTTAAAACATGCTTAGCTCTACAATGATGCATGAAACATGCAAGATGAAGCTCAAGAACTACAAGAAGATGATAGATTTTCTTACCTAAGTCTCAATTTCAAGGTGTGGAAGCTAGATTATGCCAATTATACTTCAATTTCTAAGCAATCTCCAAGCAAGTTCAACAAATGAGCTAAACTCTCTCTTCTCCTTCACTCTCTCTAAGTTTGGTCGGCTAGAATGTGAGGAATGGCTGAGGAAGAGTTTGATCAAGTGTAATAAGGCTCTTGGAAATCAATAAACAAAGGGCCACTCACATGGCAATTTGGTAATTAAGTCAAACTTTTCAATTGGCTTTATATAATCTAATTTAATCATTCCTAATCAATTTTCAGATAAATATATCATTAAATCACAAATATTCTACTGAGTCCGAAACACTAAACGGTTCCTAATTCGACGCAAATAAGGCCTTCAATTAACAGTTTAAACACATACACTCAAACAGATAATCAATCAATCAAACAGATAGAAATGCATTATAATAGATAACTTATTCAATTTCAGTTTCGATTTCAATCAGTCCATTCAGTACTTCGGTTAATTCAATTATCAGTCATTATCAGTTCGGGTTAGCGATGAATCGACGTAATTCAAAGGTTAATCGTGTCGATCGCGAGGTTGTTACACTCAGGTTGGCCTCAACACTTTCCACGAACTTGCTGGGAGGTTGTCAGAATTTTCTTAATAGCGAGGTCACGAATGAAGTTGGCAAGTGACTCTAGTAGTGCTGTCTGCACCATAGACCCAGAAACGTTAAAAGCAATAAAGGTATCAGGGTGCAGTGCCTGGATGCAGGCAAAAGTGGAGCAGCTTCGGAGGAGACCCAATAACTTAGAAAATGAACTTTCCCTAAGGACTGAGGAGACTCTCTCACACCACCGCCGGCTTCAATCACTGGAGAGAGACTGGCAAAGCGACCAAAGGTTTGAGGGTAACGCACTTTTTCGGAAGATGATTGCCCAACAGCATTGGAGTGAGTAGATCTTAGGTGGTGACTGGATGAACTGGCCTTGCGAGAAAGGCCAAAGCTGTCTGTACCATCATGTCACTTCAAAAAGAGGTCATCTATTTGGTAGTCTCCAATGTTCAGATCTGGTACAACAGTAGTATCCATCCCAGTATAAAAATCTTAGGATACCCCAAGGTCAGCTGGCACTTTGAGAAAGTGAGTGGGGTATAGGTCTACGAACTGCTCAGAAGTTGCTGAAGTAACTGGGTCAGAGGTCACAGCGACAGTAGTAACAACATGAGTGGCTAAGGTGACAGTTACCTCTGCAAATCGATCCAAATTTAAGGGGACTACAGTAAGAACGATGGAAGTAGCCACCACACTTGCACTCCCCTCAGCCACTTAAACATTTGGAAGTGGGATCTGTTGAACCAATGGAGACTTAGTGAACTGGGAAGAACCACCAGATACAACTCCAAAGGGAGGTGGTGCAACTTCTAGCAGCTCTCTTACACTGCGATCTTCTCTTGGGGTCTCAGGGACAAAATCATCTCCACCGACAGAGGAACGATCAGAGTGAACCAAATTAGCAGGGTTTGGAGGCTCTGCATCCTCAGTAACTATACCACCCACTGCAACTTCCACAACATGGGGGACTTGTTCATTTTCTGCAGCCTCTACAACTAGCTCAGCCTCAGCAACTGGCTCAACCTCAGTAGTTGGTGCGCTCCAACACTTGGTTCTTCTTCAACATTTGAAAGTACCATCATGCGAGTCCTAAATCTTATGACCCTTGTAGCAATAGGAAGGTCGTAGTCATCGTCGTCTGAATCTAAGGAAATTTCAATGGCAGTAGAAGAACCCCCGGGGCCCGAAGGTGGTATGGCCTGTGGGCCCTGAAAAGGAAAAAAGATTATGTGATTACTAAAATAAATGTAAGAAGCCCAAGGAATTAATGCAAAATATTTTCTAAGTATGGGTACCTTTCAGAGTCTCTTCCTACTTGGTGAGGCACGTGCCTCACCAACTGATGCCGCTGCCTATTGGACTGCCCTCAGTCTGGAGCGGGTCATGCGTACTGTTGTGCTGACATAAGGGGGAGCAATTTGTAATGGTTAAATGGACATTGTCCCAAACAGATGAGGCTCCTCCATGACAGACAGGGATAGAAGCTTGAAACGACAGAATATACTGGTCAGTTTCCCTCGACCAGAAGGGAGACGAAAGGATAAGTCAGGTTGCGAAATGGGTTCATTCCATCTCAGGGACAACGGGAGCACTGTTGTAAAGTTAAAGAAAGAGTTGAGGTTGCAGTGCCAGAATAGCCCATTGCTAGGAGTAAAAGCACATTCTCGTCCAAGTGAAGACAACTCCATATGGCCTAAACCTTCAACGAGTAAGACGGTGTAGTCATGAGCAAACCTCTAGAAGCTCTTATAGAAATCTGTCTGAGGTGGAGGGCTGTGGGGAATGCCCTGGTCCAAGCCGAATTGCCTAAGGACCCTATCTGGTCTGTAAACAACACTGGACATGCCCTTTTCATTCCATATGGGCAGAAACCTAGGGCGTATCATGGCAGCTAGTAGAAGGGAGTTGACCTAGACACTGTCAAGGGAAAAATCAACATGACGAGCCTCTGAGAAATAAAATGGGACAACAAAAATTCCTGGAAGAAGCTAAGTAAAAAGGCGGAACACACACTCCTCCATGCTGTCGACGTAATCTGCAAAGGGTCTGTTGGTGCCAAGACCAGACCACTGAGAAATGCGAGGAAGGGATTGGCGCACTTGCCTCATGATAGGTTGACCCTCTGCATCTAGAACAAGACGACTCTCTGCATCAAGGACTTTGTCGATGAAGAATGGCTCATGTTCTTTAGGGATAGGGCCCATAGCAAGAAATCGCTCGTAGAAGAAAGCGGTCAGGAACTGAGTGAGTACAAAGCTCCATACATCATAACGGCCCATGGATCTCTCCATGTTTGAGTGAATGAGGACAAGGCGAAAGTATAAGTTCCCCAAGAAAAGAGGGACCAGAGGGATCTGACTATCGCTATAGAGTTTGACAGCCAAAGGAAACACCAAATTATTGATACTCTCAACGGGGTTGCTAGGGAGAACAAAAAAAGAAATGAAATAACTGACAAAGGTTGCCAAGTACAAGTTGCCGCGGTAGCCCGGCCTAACTACGGAGTTGCGGCTTTCCTCTATGATGTCGCCCACAACTAGTTACAGGTCCTTAAAGAAATGTTTCAGCCAAGAAAGGTAGGTGGTCTTGTCCCTCTTAGGCTTCTCCTAGAACAGTTTCCCAGTCTTAAGATCGTACCAGGAGCCATACTTCTGCACCTCCCAAAAGGCACTTTGGAGGGTAGTGACAACAACTTGTTCTGTAGAAGTTAGGGACGCTGGATCGAAGGGGTGATCTCCACGGGTACTCAAGCGTAAAAAGACGGCGACATCTTCGAGGGTTGGACTTATCTCCTCCCATACCAAGGCAAAGGTGTGAGTGTCGCGGCTCCAACGGGAGACAACCATGTCAGTGTTGGTCTGCACCTTGCGTACTAACAACTCCTTCGAAATCAAAACGACACTGAAGAGACGAACATCCCTCAAGCATTGCTCAAAGCCACCATCTGCAATGATGTCATCAACCTAGAGGGACCAGTCTGCTAGAGGGCCCGAGTGAGTGCGATAGTAGATGTATAAATGGGGAAAGTTGCCACGCTCCACGTGAAACCACAGTACAGAGACTGGGTTCACTATGTCCGCATCATCCAAAGTAGCCTCACCAAAAGGGAGTAGAGGCTCGCCTAGAGGAAGGGCAGTAGGAACGAAAGAGTCAACTGCCTTCCAAAAAGGGTCAACCAGCCCTCCGAAGTATGGGACCCTCTTACACTCAGTAGGGAGTGGGGCAGCCCTATTGGATATAAACCTTGTACTAGCCATGAGGAAGAATAAAGAAAAATAAAGAAGACTTTGGAAAGTGGGGGGCAAGAAAGAGAAGAAGACAAAGAGACAGAAAAATATGTTGTGATAGAAATAGGGGACTGATGGACCCAAGGGGGGCTATTTATAAAGAAAGCAGCAAAAAAGGACCAACACACTTCCCTAGGCTCATTATGACCCGTTAGTCAAAGAGGGCACCTTTTCAGAGCCGACGCAACTTCTGACCCAACCGACGCAACCCTTGGGTTACTTGCTGACGTCATGCACGCACAGGAAACCAAGAGTGTGTCCCCCACAAGCACAAGGGGCAAATGTAGAGGGTTAGAAAATTAAACCCCAAATTTAGTATGGACCTAAGCGCTGGGATCGGCCCTTTAAGGCGACCAAGAATGACTGAAAGAGCATGGGCTAAAGCCTAAGGGAAGTGTGCCAACAGTGGGCCGAAGCAAGTCCGACCCACCAAGGGTCCAAATGGACTCCATGAGGGAAAATGCCTAAGTTAAGTTGCAGAGGCAACACATGCAGCGGGAAAATTGCAGAGACACTTTGCCTCAGCGCCGCCATTCCTAATATCTTCTGTTCCGCCGCCATCTGAAGTTGCTAAAGGAAAGAAAAGGCCGACGCAACTAAGTTGCTGAGGAAACACTTGCGATGGCCAAGTTGTGGAGGCACTTCATCCCAGCGCCGCTATTACAAGTAACATCGGTGCCGCCGCCATCTCAAGTAATGTCGGTACCACAGCCATCGAAGCTGCGGATGGAAGGAGAAAACCGAAGCAACTAAGTTGCAGAGGCAGTACTTACAATGCCCAAGTTGCGGAGGCATTCTGTCGGCGCCGCCATCTCTAATATTGTCGGTCTTGCAGTCTGAACTCGTCGCGGGAAATGGTTACCACAGCAACTACGACCGCAGCAACTAAGTTGCAGAGGGAATATTCTGCCAAGATGATAGTAGCCTTTGAGAGAGGCTTTCCTCTGTAAGTAGAGACTAATGCTTGGCGCTGATAATAGGCCCCAAGGCATTACTAGCCTAGGGCTGATAGCAGACCCCAAATTTTATTTAACTTGGCGCTAATAACAGGCCCCAAGACTTACTGGTTAGAGCTGATAGCAGGCCCAAAGATACGAGTTTACCAAGGCGATCCCACGAAGATGGGAGCATGGTAACCCGAGCATAAGAGACTCCCTTTCCATTACCCAGGTCATGGACTTGCCTTAGTCGCACAGGTAGGACTGAGGAAGCCCCATTGGGCTTGGTACTAGGGCACAGCATGGCTGATAGCAGGCTTGGTTGTGGCCTTCGCCCTGGGAAGCTAGGGAGTTTGTGGTTAGGTGGCTAAGGGTGGAGGTTTCGCTAAGGTGAACACAAACATAGCCAATAGCAGGCTAATGGAGTCATGAGAATACATGTACTGGCCAAATAGAACTGAGAAGGCGAGTGCAGCGGCAAAGTTCACCACTGTAAGTGCACTTGTTGAGGTTCAGGTTGAGAAGGCAATTGCAAAAGCAAACACTCTCGCTGCAACTGCACTTGTTGAGGCTCAAAAGGGAGTTACAACGCCAAACACTCCTATCGCAACTATACTTGCTGAGGCTCAAAAAGATAGTTGCGGAGGCAAACAGATAGTATACAGTATATGCAGAGGGACACATGACACCTTTAGCCTGGTGGCTCAAGGCAGAATATTCCATACGATCCTCTAGGACATATGTCTTCTCTCTATTTGGCCATTTGGTGTCCTCTTGGCACCAAGGAAAAACCTATAAATAGGACCCATTTCCCAAGGTTCAAAAAAAGGAATTTTGGAGATTTGAGGGAGATGCTGCCCATTTGTACACTGCCATATATTTCTTCTTAAGCTATTTGATTCACCCTCACCCAGCTATACACTCTCCAACTGCCTAGACAGTTATTGTTGCTCACTCTCCAGCCATTCCACCATTGTTGGACCATTAACATAGTTTTGCCTCTCGAATCACCCCTCTAACATTGAACCCCTTTACAAAGGTCATGATTGATTCACAAGATTAATAGTGAAGGTATTAATAATTTCATTAAATTAGTGTGGTATTCACTATCCAATTAGATTAGTAGGATAAATTATCCCATTATCTATTCTTTGATTTCCATTGAATAAGAAAACATATGAATGTAGAATTACAACTATATTTATCTTCTTTTCCAATCTTACCCTCCATCAATGTTTCTTCACAATCTTTACTTTATCAAAATTTCTTCATAAACGTGATTTTGAAAAAAGTTATAAATAAATAAATAAAAGCAAAATAAAAATACAAAATAGAAAGGTCATGTTTGGTTTGTTTTTAATTTTTTTTTAAATATAAACTAATTTGATAAAATAAATATCACAAAATATTTTTAAATTTTGAAAAATTATTTTTAGCCTTCTAAAATATAAAATTATATAAAAATAATAAGTGTTAATTTTTAGTTAAGGGTAAAAGAGTCTTTTTATTTTATTTCCCAGTTTAGGATATATAATCTCACTCTTATCGCATTACTAATAATCCTATAAATTTGTTGGATTAATTATCCATTGGATTAACAATCCTGAAACAAAATTTTAAAACAAATATAGGATTAGTATAAAGATTTGTAGCTCGAAAATCTTGGCCCCGAATCCCCCTAATCCGTGAAACGACGTCGTTTCACGGATTTAATTTTATTTTTCTCTTCCTCGAGGGAAGAGAGAGGAGAAAGAGAGAGAGGAGAGAGAGAGAGGGGAAGCAGAGCGGAGAGAGAGAAAGAGAGAGGAGAGGCGCCACGACCGCCTGACCTCGATCGTCGCGCTCTGCCGATCGTCGCACCTCTCCGGATCGTCAGACCGTCGTCAGCCTCGATCGTCGCAGCCTCCGACCACCGCCTCCTCCGCCCAGCTCCTCCCAATGAATATGCCCTCCCTCCTCCTCCTCCTCCTCCTCCTCCTCCTCCTCCCTCCTCCCTTTTTCGTCTTCTTCCGCTGTAAAAAAAAAAAAAACAAAAACAAAGGGATTCGGGGGATTCGGGGGAGCTCGGATTCGAGCTCCCAATCGCGGTTGTATAGGATTATAGGGTACACAGATTAATAATCTCAATCTCATATTTTAATCCTGTCAATCAAACATGTCCTAAGAAAATTATAATTAATAGAAAAAGTGAAATTACTATTTTATGTTGGTCATGAAAAAACATCTGGAGATATGACATTTAATAATTGATAAAGACATTGCCAAGTATACTTATAGGTCATCTAATAATTTTTTCAATAAAATACTCAAATAACACTGCAATAGGAGAAGTTATTCATTGGTCCTGAGTACAGTCATGTGGTGCATTAAGTGTGTTTTAGTTAATGGAAGAAATGAGATTTACGATTTTGTATCGAATAATCAAAAACAATTATACTAAGGACCCTAGTGGTGGTCACCCCAGCAGCCCCACTGGCATTTCGTTGGCTAATTTTTTATTTTTTTATTTTTTCTTCTTCAATCACCCACCCCTACGTGCGGCTGGGGTCACTGGAGGTGGAGAAGTACAGGGGTTTGGCATATTTTTGAATCAGAAAACATAATAAGATATTAAAATTTATGATTGGTCACAAATACAATCACATAATGTCTCATGCCTAACCAATAATTTTTCCTCTAATTGAGGAATATGCTATAATACATATATAAATCAAGTAAATTCTATGATTCATATATAAATCAATCGCTATCAAAAATTAGGCAACCAAGGGCATCGCAATAACTTTTTTTTGTCACTTTTGACAGCTTTGCCACCTCAAAGGATTAAACAACATGCAAACAAATGACTAATCCAATAAATAAATGTAAGTCAGTCAAAAATGAGCACCAATAAGTCATAATTAATGAGCTTCCCATAGCCTTTTGGTCAATATTCATAATAACTAGTAAGGTCAAGTTTTGTAAGTTATTAAAAAGTCAAAAAATTAAAAAATTATTTAAAAAGTTAAAAAATTATTATTATTTATTAAAAATCAAAAATTATGGCTGCATAATTTTTAATTTTAATTTTCTCTTATATACTAATTTATATAATTTTTTAATACATATTTTTTCATAAAAAGTCAAAAAATTAATCCAAATATCTATATTTTTTTTCTCAATTTGTTAATCTAAAAAAATAAAAAGTGCACTTATTTAGAACACTCCAAACAATCCCTTTGCCTACTTTGTTCACAAAGTTCCGTATAAAATCATATAATTGTATCTCCTCTATCTAGAGGTAAATATATATTTCACGCCAACTTGTTTGGTCATATAAAGATGGACACTCAGATCAATCGTTTATTTTTGAAATTAATGGGCTAATAAATCAAATTTAAATATTTTTAAGTTAAAAAGATATCTATCTATTCAAGTTTTAGGCCAAGTTTGGGAAGACTAAATAAGTGTACTTTTTGACTTTTTATGAAATATGAGTTGAGTTTGGGTTGAGTTTGAAGTGATGTGTTAGAGAGGTGATGTGACTTAAATAAGATGATGTGACTTAAATAGGCTAGTGACTTTTTGACTTTTTCTAAACATCCCAAACTTGGCCTTAGTTATCAATCCATTTGTTCAAAGTTTAACTATATATTTATTTGTTCAAATATTACTTATCAATTCAAAATTCACTTATTTATACAAATAATATATATATATATCTTTATACGTCTCATCTATCTGTCTAACTATACACCTATCTATCACCTTTGTAACTAAAAATAAAAAATTTTGTTTCAAAATTTCTAGCTATAATTCACAATAGTTACACCATAAAGTCACCAATATATTAACAAAAATTCTATAAACACATAATATTTATAAATACAAATATATAAGTGACGGAAAGTTGTTATTTTAATAGAATATTTTAATTTTTAGCTATTTTAACCTTCATTTGGCATTGGTTAAGGTAGCCAACTTTTTTGCGTTTGGACTTTTTTTAGCCTCATTTGGTTTTTGTTTTTAGACTTTTTTGACTTTTGTGAGAAAAAAAAATGTAATGATTATAGTTTGAATGTGACATTTTGTCTTATTAGCTTACATAGTCTATTTTGTTTTTTTATGCTTTTTTAGCCCCAAAATATTTACCAAATGAGGACTTAGTAGGCTAAAATTTTTGTGTTTAGAAAAATGATTAGATGTTTTTATAGTTAGATATGATATTTGTGAAAAAAAAAAAATGATTATGAATTTGATATAACATTTTGTCTTATTAATTATTTTAATTTTTTATTTATTATTATTATAAATTTTAGCCCATGTGTCCACAATAATATATTTGAAGTCACACCTCATAAATTTCTTAACACAACAAATTTCTTATTACACCCATTTGTACAGTACTTTTTGCCTAATGTACAACTATTGTAATACAAGTGTAACGGAAAATTTATTGTGTGTAACAGAAGCACCCTAATAAGTAAGATCAACAAAAATAAAAATAAGTGATTTTCCATTTCTACCCTTAACATGACTACAAATTTTCATCTTGAAAAAAGAGGCTCTTCTGTAATTGTATCCAACACAGGCCTCCTTGACTTACACACCGCCAACCGGTGCTGAAACTCCGGCACCGGAAACTCCACCGTCACCATCGCCGCCACATTTTCCGAAACATCACCGGACTGCGGCGAAACCCTGACGGTTCCGCCGGAGATCCGCTTGGCGGCCGAGTTGGCCGCCATGAAAAACACCGCCACATCAGCAGCGGTGACGACAGAGTTCACTCTCTTCATCGGAAACATGACGTAGACGTTTCCGAACTCGAGGTCTTCGTCGGCGGCGAGAGCGGAGAATCTCCGGCCGATGTTGAGTGAGCGAGAGTTGACTAAGAAGAAGGTGGGGCACTCGAGCATGAGCTCCGCCGCCTTGACGGGGTGGCGGAACTGCCGGATTTCGCCGCCGGGGAAAATTACTCTGGCTGATTTGGAGTTCTTCATTGTAGGAGAGATAAAACTGCATGAAACGTAGTTTCCCATATTTTAGAGAGAGAAAGGGTTTGGTATGGGGTAGTGTAGAATGGTTTTGGGGCTGAAATTCTTTTATATAGAAGGAATGAAACGAAAGGCACACGTTTTTGCGTGTGGATAGATAGATACATGTATGTGTATTAAAAGATACAGCATTATTTATGTATATAGACACATTGATAACGGAAATGCTAGGAAGGTGCAGTTTTCATATTAAAAAGGTAAATTACATCTAGTGCCCTATATTTTTACTAAAATTTTATTCTGGTCTTTCCATTTTCAATTATAATAGTTAACTCTTTATATTTTAAGTCAAGTAACAATTTTACCTTTTTGTCCATCTACCATTAATAAGATTAAGATAAATTAAAGGGTAAATACCAATAAATTCTAATAGTTGACTTAATGCCAAATAAAATTATCGCTAAAAATAATTTGTTGTGACGATTTTTTGAATATGTTGTTAAAAATTGACATTAGTAACTTGTTTTGTTGCGGTTTTTATAAATTGTCGCTAAAATTTATAATTAGTGATATTTTTTGTGAGAAATTTTTTAAACTGTCGTTAAAAGTTAAAAATTAGTGATTTTTTTATGAATTTTTTTAAACTATAGCTACAATTTATAATTAGTGACATTTTTTGTAACAAAAATTTCAAACTGTCGCTGAAAATCAACAATTAATAAGATTTTTTTAATAGTATTTGATGAAAAATGTCATTAATTATAATAGGATCTATTAGACAATAAATATATCTATTAAGACATATACATAAAGGCAGGTTCACCATAATTTTCATCAAATTTAAGTAAAAAAAAAAAAAGACAAATTCTTATACCTAACATCGCCTGTTCTAACGGAGGAATTTTTCTTTTCATCAAACCATCGGTCGACTAGGCGGACGACTGGCCGGTCGACCAGTCAATGCAACAAATAAAAAAACAACAGTTGAATTATTTGTTGAGTAAAATGTTCTTTGTACTGATGTTTATGCACTCATGGGACACACTTTGTAATGCCACTAGGTTGGAAATTAAGATTGTTCCTGAAACCTCAGCTGGGAATGGTTTGTGATTGTTTGTGTTCATTGTTCAATTCCGAATGGGTGGGCTCTGAAATCACTGAAACTGAGCATTTCAAAGGCTGAAATGAGGATTTGAGAAATGGGCATGGTTTTAAAGGGTAGAAATTGGATTTGAAGAAGTGGGTATTGGTGGGGAGAATGATTAAAAGTGGAAGGTGGGATGTGAGAGTCTGGGTTTGTGGAAACATTTTTGTGAAAGCACATTAGGGTTTTGAGATTTCTGATCAAGCCTTGAGAAATTTAGAACGAGTTGGACACGAACGGAGGAGAGAGAGAGAGAGAGAGTGTGTGTGTGTGTGTGAGATGAGAAAAGTGCTATCGATAATTTCAACACACTTCACAAGTTCCACAAATTTCACATTGGTGGCAGGTAGAGTTGATTTCAAAACACAGGGTATGCAACAAAATGCTAGATTAAGGTCAAGTTTGGGTACTCTCAAATAATTCAAAAAGTCAAAATGTTATTCAAAAAGTTAAAAAGTTAACACTATTCACCAAAAGTCAACAATTACGGTTGCACAATTCCCAATTCAAATTTTCCTCTAAAAACTAATTTTCACAATTTTTTATTACACATTTTTTCATAAAAAGTCAAAAAGTTAACCCAAACATCCATATTTTCAACCTCAATTTTTTTGTCCAAAAAGACAAAAGTGCACTTATTTAGTCTTCCCAAACAAGGCCTAAGTTAATTTCCATTTCAAAACACATCTCACCAGAATATCAGATGGTTATAATACTCAACAGCATCAGAAAAATGAATGAACTATTTGCTAATAGAGTAACTACCGTGTTACCAAAGCCTATTTTGGAGTCAATTTCGCATTAACTCGGAAAATGGTTTAAACAATCAAATATACGAAGTGAATCACCATGTGGTAGAGAATGCGTTTCCACCCGGACACACCTCATTCAGTGTCCGGAGCCCATCTTAATTTAGCTCAAAATTAGCCAAAAATCTTGGTTGCACAAACTATTTTACCAATATTGAGCTACCTATTTTTGTAGGAATTGCTCAAGAAAAAGGACGACTGGGGGGACAATCGGCCAAAGGCCCACTTCCAATGTACACACACAGTAAAATTGTGAAATCTGTCCCAGCTTCTCAATTTGGTAAAAATTTTGGGCCTTTCTCAATTTGATATCGTTTGGATGAAACCGTTGGAAACAAAAAAAAGCTGTCACTTTTCACTAAATTTAAATTTAGTGATGAATCTGGTGAACCGTTAGAGATGGCCTAAGTCCCCTAAATTAAAAGTGGAGGGATTAAAGTTAGATTTTAAAATAACTAATTTTGCCAAGTTTGTTAACGGTAGATGGACAGAAGGGTGACATTGTAATTTGACTGAAAATATAGGAAGTTGTTATAATTGAAAATAAAATTACTAAAATGAGATTTTGATAAAAAATATATAGTTGCCAAGTGTAATTAACCCCACAAAAAAAGAACATTGTTATATAAAAAATTAAAGTGTAACAAATCACTACATGTATCTATAGAGAGAGTGTAATTAGCGCTGGTATATAATGCCTCACAAGAAAAATGATACATGAGAGTTGACTTGAAACCGTGGTGACATGTTGACATTGATAGACATAAATATAAGTTCACTCTACCATTAATCAATCAAAATTAGATTATATTTTTATATAATTTAATTTTGTGTATATAAATTTCTTTGTGCAAATTACACTTTGCCCTTCTTATGTTTAGTTATTTTTTTACTTTGATTTAAAGTTGGTTTTTCTCATTTTGATTTTTTATGTTTCAAGTTTTTTTTTCAATTCACTTTTAAAATTAACTTATGTCTAAAAATAGACAGAACATAACACATTGACAATCACGTACCCAACTCTTAATATAATAATATATTTTATATATAATGTGATAATTAATGTGATATTTTTTATTTAATTTTGAACAAAAGTTAATTTCAAAAGTGAACTAAGAAAACTTAAAACATGAAATCAAAGTAAGAAAAAATAAATTTTAAAAGTCAAAATAAAATTATGATCAAATATAGAAGAGTAAAAATATAATTTAGAATTCAAACTTTTAGTCTAAATATATTAGTTATTTTTACTTTATATTTTAATAAAAAAAATTATTAAAATAACATATTTCGTAATTCTTTTAAAAATCAATTTACAAGTTTAATCAATCAAGACACGTCAACCAGTTTTTAAAGGGGTGTCGGCTTGAATAAACTTTGACATGGCAAATGAAAGAGAAGGGTTTGGTGTGAAATTGTGAATTTTGGTTGTTGACCATACTAGAGAGACTTACGCGTTTGGCTAGAGCTCTGGATTGGAAGGTGCCTACGTATTTCTTTCGTCATCGATGGTTTTGGCAAAATTCTATTGGCACGTCACAAGAAATTTTATTATAAAGGGCAAATCACACTTATTTCTCATTTTTTATTTTATTTTATAGTTTTAATAATTATATTAACAACATTCACTTTTAAAATTATTATTAAAATTCTCTCAATCCATTAGTTTAATACAAACGTGTTACTTTTCTATTTAAAATAGTCATATTACCTCTTTTGAATTAAACGGAAAGATATAAAAATTACTAAATTAACCAATAGTCTATTTAAATAAAAAATTTCACTCACCTCCCTTAACATTTTACATATATATTATTAAAGATCCAAGTATATTTTAATTTAAAATCCTAATAGTTTAATATAAGATCCTAATAATTAATACAAGAAAATTTTACTCATAAATCCCATATGAAGGAATGTTGATTCATTTAGTCTTAACAGTTTTTTTATGAACTAATTAATTCTTTTTGTTTTGAAAAGTTGTATTCGTTTGATTTGGTATCATTTGAGTTTAAGTGAATGATCTTTTATACTTTATTTTTTCAAATTTTTGATTCATTTTTTGGATGAAAACGAAGGTGTGAAAGATTCTTTTTGGAAAGATTAGTGGCTAAAATGTTGATTGTTGAATGTAAAAATCAATATTTTTTGTTAGTATGATTTTCTGGTATTACATTGAAATATTATATTAAAATGTTACGTTTGAAAAAAATACACTAAGAGTTTTTGTGTGTTACATTGATTGGAGTGTTATGTTTAGGAAAAATACAGTAATAACTTTTTTTGAAATGTTATATTGTTACATTTGAGAAAAATACATTAATGAGTTTTTTATTATGTTACAATAGAGTATTACGTTTTTGAATGTCATGTTTGAAAAAAGTACATTAAATTTTTTTTGTGTTACATTGAATGGAATGTTACATTAACTATTACGTTTATTTTCAATATTATGAGAAAATCAACATTTATCCTTCAACACATAACACACGCGTTTATGTTTGGCATTTATGTAATTCATACTAAAATAAGAACTTTGGATCCATAAATTTTCTTTTTAAAAAAAAAGATCAAACTGCTCATATGATCATTATTTGAAATTTATTGGTGCTTCACCCTTAATACAATACTTATAAGACTTATTTCATACTATATACACAACTAAATATTTATCAATTTTAATTAATGTATTTATTATTTAAATTTCTTTTTTCTTTTTCTTTTTTTAAACTGAAACAAATGGATTAATTTTTTTCCCCAGCAATTTGTCCTACTTATTTATTCATATGTAAGAAAATTATTTATCTCTAAATTGTTAAGATATTATTAACAAATTTTAATTTTTATCTTTGAGTCATTAAATTTATAATCGATGCATATTTTAAAAAAATGCAGGTTACATGATTAAAAAAATTTAAAAATAAATATATAAGCAAAAAAAAAAATCTAATCGCCTCACAATAAATTAAAATTAGTTAATAGGGAATGAAAAATTAAGAAATCATTTGAGAATAATAAAATTTTTACTTGAATGGAGAAATTATTTTAGAATACTAAAATATTCAATTAATTTGGTGTATGATACTTAAAATATATTTTTCCATCTTTATTTTTCTCATTTAAGCTATTTTTTTTAATAAATATAACTTCTTGACTATTTTTTTCCATAATAAGTTTTTGAACTTTTATAAACAAAAAATAAAATAAAAATTTAACCATTAATGAAGGTGAGAAATTAATTTTAAGATTTAATTTGATAAAAATAGTTTAAATAAGATAAATAAAGATAGAGAAATAGACTTTAAGTATCATACATAATAAATTAATTAAGTATCTTATTATTCTCAAATAATTTTAATTAATTATTTAATTTTTTTATAAAAAGATGTGAAAAAAAATAAAGAGAATAATGTTATAGAATATTTTATTTTATTAGTTATTTAGCTTGAGATGGGCTATTTTTGCCCATCCCAAACACCAATAAGTCCCACTTAAAGCATCTCTAATGGTTGGATAGGTAAAGAGCTAGTTATTACTATAATTTAGGAATGAAATGTTAAAATATTTAGAGAATATTTGGCATAACCTATATAAGTACGCTTATTTAGATACGTGTATTTATTTATATCACATCACTTCTCTATTTTCTGTACATTTTTTCTTGAAAAGATAAAAAATATACTTATTTAGATCATCTCAAATATCGCCTTAATTTTAGCAGTTTTATTCCAATGATACAATGTAAAAAAATTTAACTTTTTACACAAAATGTCAAATTAAAATGCTATATGTAGATCTCTAAAAAAAAAAAAAAGAGACGAAAATTTAATAAAACTTGTGTTATATTTGACACAATATTTACCTATAAATAATATATAACAAGTCATATGTCCTGCCATTACAGTAAAAATTTAAAAACTTCAAAGTAAATTATAACAATAACAAATTATATAACAAGCCATTGAAAATGCTCTTAAGACTTCACCGAATAATAAATTAGTTTGTATTTGTAATTGTTAAGTTTTTATACATCGGAAATTATTCATTATGATGACATGTATAGTCAATAATGATCGCAAGTACAATGCATTTTTTTTATTATTTTTTTCAAATCAACTAAACAAGAAAATTTTAGAAGTAGATGACATTGCCTAAAACAAAAAAGATTCGGACCTCGAATGTGAGGTCTCGAATCCTCGAATTTTTTTTTTTTCCAGAAGATGAACGAAGAAGAAAAGGGAGGGGGAGGGAGGGAGGGAGGGGGAGGGAGGAGGAGGAGGAGAGTGGATCGGAGGGGCCATACCAAGAGGAGGAGGCGGAGGTCTTTCTGATCGGCGCCAAGGACGGCCAAATGACGACTTGGCCGACGACCATGGCAAGTGGACGATTTTACGGCTCGACGACGGCCAGTGAGACGACGAACCACTTCTCTCTCTTTTCTCTCTTCCTCTCGTTCAAATTTAAAATGGAAGAAGAAGAAAAAAAACGACATTGCTTTGGGCATTAGGGGATTCGAAAAAAATTCGAGGTCCAAATCTTTTTTCTTGCCCAAAATTTGAAGTACATCCATCCATCATCCATTGCTCAAAATTTGTTACAGAAGGAAAAAATATTTGATGTTACTGAGTGTCACGTATTTGTGCTTCTTATCAATCGTCATATATTATGTCTCTTGATATTTTTTAATCGCTTAATATAAAATTATGAATTACACCTTTTTCACAAATCAGAATACTCTTAGGACATGGTGTCGTTTGGTAACATTTACGTTTTTAGTTTTCTATTTATATTTACAAAAATTTTAAAAATTCAAACAAAAACTTGTTTGGTAAAATTTTTGATTTATAAATCAGTGGTCTCAGTTTATAAATTGGGCCAAAAAATAAAAACACAAAAAATGTGTTTCAGTTTTGAGTTTTGAGTTTTTTTTTTTATTATTTTTATTTATCACCCAACACTAGTCACCACCAGTCACCATTTTCCGCCACCACCACCCACCCACCACCACCACCACCACCACTCACCACCCACCTGCCACCACCACCACCCCACCACTCACCACCCACCATTACCACCTCCACCACCACCACCACCCACCACTTCATCTACCACACCACCACCTACCATCCACCGCCACCCACCACCACCCGCCACCTACTTGCCACTACCACTCACCACCCACCTGCCACCATTATCGACCACCTACCACCCATCCGCTACCACCACCCACCACCTACCACTACCACTACCATCACTCACCACCCACCACCACCACTACTGCCACCACCCATTCGCCACCACCACCACCCACCCACCACCACCACCACCACCACCACCACCACCATACCACCCGCCACCACCACCACCACCACCACTCGTTACCACCTACCACCGTCACCCACCCACCTGTCACCACTTTCCACCACCGTCTCTCCACGCCACTTGCCACCACTTGCCATTTCTCACTCTTTTTTATATTTTAAAATTTTTTAGACATTTTGTCAATTAGCAAACGTGTTAGTAGTTTATGTTTTTCTAAAAATAAACAAAAATCAATTTATAAAATTTTTGTAAATATAAACTGAAAACGTAAACGTTACCAAACACACATGTTTCTCATTAATCACCATATATAATGTCCTTCGACGTTCTTCAATCACCCAATCACCCAATACAAAATTGTGAACCACACCTTTTCCACAAATCAAAACACTCTTAGGACATTACATAACCGTGTCCCCCAAGCACCAAATAACTTCTCCAGTAAAAGAGTAGAAAAGTACACATCTTCGTTGGTAACCATGGACTTGCAAAATTAAAACTGAAGGAATGAGAAAATAACATAAATGACTTGCTACAACATCTCTTTTCCTTTTATTTTATTTTGGATACATTATAAATATATCCCTAAAATTTTTTGAAAAAATAAAATTCATAATTGTTCTTTTATACAATAACAAAATTACATAAATTATTAATTAAAATATATTTCTAACATCATTAAAAACTGTTAATTGACTTGCTAATTTATTAATAAAAGAGAAGATTTATTAAGAAATAAAAAATTTCAGAGAGTGAAATGTAATTTCCAGAATCATAGGCGATTCGTATTTTAATCAAACGTCAAGGGGTGTATTTGTAATTTACACTTTTATTTTCTCTCCACAAATCCAAGGAACACAGTCAGCCCGAGATCCAAACACCATAGATCCCAAATCCAACACAAAAAGTATGAACTTACACTTGGTATGCACAGAATAAACAACTTTAAAATGCCATAAAAATATATATTTCAAAGGAAACATGAGAGCATAATAGCATAATGTCAAGCTGCAAAATCAATATCCAGAATGCATACATGCAAAATGTGATCCACAGATGAAATCAAAATTATTATACAACTCCTCACTGTATAGCAAAACAAAACACTCTATACATGAGTATAATTGGCGACGACCCAAGTAACGCACATACACATCAAATAATTATAATTTGTATATAGCAAATCGAGAGGGGGGGGGGGGGGGGTGTATGCCAACTATTGCTTGTAATAACCACTCTGGTGAGGAGGATATGGAGACGGAACGGTGTAAGGAGGCCGAGGATGAGTACCTGGTTGCTGACCTTGAGCGTTGTAATATGGACCACGCCACCCAGGATATGCAGGTTGGCCATACTCATGGGTCCCAGCTGGCTGCGGTTGTTGCTGTGGTGGGTATGGAGAGCCACCAGCCGCCGCCATATGGTAAGGCGGCTGTGGCGACTGCTGTGGAGTGCCATAAGGAGGTGAGGGGTGGGCGTAACCGGGCATTGTTGGCTGCTCGGGACGTTGCTGGTAGTAATTTGTCTGAGGACGAGGATGGGGCGTGTTTCCGGGATCTATTTGTTGCTGCGAAGAGGCTCTTTGAGTTTGATGAGGCGGTCCCACTCTTTGGTAGTTGGAAGCACCTGTGTTCTTATCCTGAAAACTGAAACCAGCCATTTGTCTCTGTACGTCTTCAGTCATTTCTCGGCACTGAATGTTTCGGGTCATCACGAAATCACTGCACTGCTGCTTTATGTTTGTAATAGCTTCCTGTTTAACGAAGAAGAAGAAAATATAATTTGAAGGCAAGCTTACAGATGAAGTTGTGATGAGTGATTCTTAAGTTGCAAATATGGCGCCATGATTGGAAATAGGAAATTCATACCTGAAGAGTAACGTAAAATTTCAGTCCCTCATTGATGTTTTCTTTAATTTCTTGATACTTTGCTATGGCAGCTTCAATCTGCTTATAGCTCTTCTCCCGAGATACTGCAAAATTGGGAAGGAAAAAGGGACAAAATCAATGCCAAAAGAGAAGCATGCATTGTATAAAGTGGGAAATGGAGGCTAGAAGCATCAAAAGAATAAGAAGAAAGTGTTAGTTTAGCAGTAATTTTATAAATTTTAAATTCCAAACTTCTCGGGCTACAGTAGCAATGGTATAAATAGGAGTAAATGATGGGGGAAGAAAATTGAAAAACAAATTGTAGAAAACAACTGTAATAACTGACTTTAAACTTCCAAATCTCATTTGGGATACCAACTAAACACAATATAGACATAGAGGTGTACATGAAGGCATAGTGAATATTCTTGTAATATATCCGCCAATGGGATTATTTGTAGATTAAATGCACAATAAAAGATCTAACCAAGAGCCTGGAGAGTAGCAAAAGATTACTAAGAAACAATGAACCGGTAAAAGCTAAAAGCTAAATGAATTGGTGGGCCATACTAGACTTGTGCAATGGAGGTGCTAGCAGAACTTAGTTAGCTTGACTACATCAGAACGCACCAAAAACGTTGATTAGATTGAAATTGAAAAGTCCAACCCATACTTCTACTTAAAACCCAGGTATCAAGGAGAAAGAAGTTGAAGCCTCATAACCAGCACAGATGGAACAACTTCAAGAGATGTGAGACACATTCCAACACACTCCTCCACACCACAACATACAGTAACCGGACAAACGGCATACCAAATTGAAAAACCCAGCCCATACTTCTCTTTAAAACCTTGGTATCAAGAAGAGGGAAATTGAAGCCTTATAACCAGCACAGATGGAGCAACTCCAAATGATGTGGGACACATTTCACCAATTGACACCTCAACTCTCAAAAGCTTATTCTGTAGCTACTAAAGAAAACAAAAAGAAGATATATTGAGAATGATGTTTTCAATTCCCATGTCAATCCCATTAGGTTCCCAAATCAACACTAGACAGCAGCCGGATGAGTTCAAGTCTGAGTACCAGTGCAATTACCAAAAAGAACACCATCTCCGGTTTAGATCTCAAAATCCCATTTTCGAGAAAAAATATTTTAAAAATCCATAGCGTGCAACTACAGGTCCCCATAAGAAAGAGCCCACAATACATGGAAGATTACATCAAAAACACTAAGCACCAATTAAAAAAAAAACAAACTCAATGATAAACACAAAGCAATCCACAAATGAGGTGATGTTTATAGAACTACTTATCCAAAAAAAAAAAAAAAAGATACTTGTAACACAGTAAATCAAAGGCAGCACTGATCTTTCAATAATGAAAGACCTACCTTTATAGTCCTCAAGGTTAAAGACAGCTGCAAATTCATCATTTTGAGCCTGTAAACAACAATAGATGCTTTAAGTTACACATAAGCTCTTAAACAACAAGTCACTTTTCTAAGTATAACAGGATCAAAAAGTAACTATAAAACTTGTTTTTATCAAACAATGGAGCCTTTAAACAACATAAATGCAACAATCTAGTGGCTTCACTTCTGCTAATTGGACTGCAGGTATATTGCTCATATTGAGCGGAACTATAATATTAAAATCTGTTTTGAGAGAACCATTAACCCAAAGTATCAAGTTTCTAAAACCTGTTGCCATAGATGCTATCTCATAAAATACAAATAATCTTTTATGGTTTAAGGTCCTATCTCAAAACATTCATGCTCACAATACCTTTCCAGGTAACCCACCAGCACAATAAACATTGAAAAGTTCACTTTTATTCCACTAAACTACGTGTTGACATTTTTAAGAGTATCCTTGGGCATCATCAAACCACAGACCATCAAAAACCTAGTTTGTTTTTTTTTTTTTTTTGTTTTTTTTTTTTAAAATAAAAATGTGTTTATTTTTTTTTTTTTTTTTTGGTTTTTTTTGGTTTATTTTTTTTTGGGATTTTTTTTTTTTTGGATTTTTTTTGATTTTTTATTATTGAGAATGAGAGAAAAAGAGAATTGAGAGAAGAGAAGAGAGAGAAGAGAAAGAGAATTGATGTATGAGAGAGAGAGAGAGATTTTGAATTTTTGAAAAAAAAAAAAAAAACAAAAACATTTTTTTTTTTTTTTTTTCTAAAACTCATCCCTCAAATTCAAACCAAACAAGCCCCTAATTTTCTGCTTCCCATACCCTCACTTCATTACCCCAAGTTCAAACAAGAAGCACGGGAAATCAAAGAAGCAAAAGACACAAGTCAACCAAAAAATGTTCTCCAGTATATATCTACATCCATTGACCCGACAATAACTGCTTTTTGCAAAACCATGACATAAGAGCTCTCAAAGCATATGTAGCTCTTATAAATGAGCAAGATAAAGGGAAGTAAAGTTTAAAAAATCACGCAAAGTAAAACAGACCTGAATTTGTAGCAACAGTTGTCCCTGAGCCTCAATATTCTGTGCAATTTCTTCACATATGTGATCATACTTTGCTATCTCCTTCCTAAAAAGATCCTCATATGAGCCAGTAGATGCCATCAACTTGGGCAATATATCATCCTGAAGAAACCAACATACGATTAGCCAACCAAGGACCTACTAAAGCCAAAAAACAACACTCACAATTACTGCCAAAAAAAGAAGGGTAAAAATCAACTAAATAAGAATGAGAATTTTATTGACAAAAACAAAGCAGAAAGTAGGCAATGCAAAACCATATGCAGCATAAACCTCAACAGTTTAGTCATAAAAGAAAATCTTACACAATAACACAAGGAGACATCTCCTTTAAAAGCACACAACCAAATGACATTCACACTTTCTCTTGCCCTTATTAGGCATAGACATTAAGTGTTCAAGCTTGGGAGAAAACTTGAACTACCAACCCAGGGGCCACCCTAGGGTGTGGGAGGTGTCTGCCAGTGATAATAACACCTCGCATTAAAACATCCAAGCACAAAACAAAAATAACGGAAAAGACTATCAACTTTCCCACATTGGACAATTACTAGAGGCACATGACAAAATGGATTTTGCCACAGGACATGAGAACAGTCTACAGAATATCCAAATTCAGCAGAAGCTGGTTAGTAAAATGGATAGCAGCTGTTTCAAGAAAGATGTACAAGCAGGGTCTAGTCTGAGAACAATGTTTATTTATTAATGCAACCAGGAAAAGAGAAAAGAAAAGAGCTTGCCAGGGGGGTAAACTACTTAACTGTACTATAAAAGCTTATGTGACAGATAACTTGCCCACGAGGCACACAAAAATGGATGCTTGCCAAATATGGATAAATCATATTGCAAATCTTCTTTCTCCATCCTAAAATCATAAAGGTAATTCTATTTTACATTAAAAGTTGTATTCAGACACAAGGCTCCCAATTTACATTTTTGCATGGAGAAAAACAGAATATAAGTACTTTTATCAAGCAATTGTGCATCCCAAAGCTAACATGGGAACAGTCTACAACATCTTCAAAACTAACATATGCAGGACACAGCATTTTTCTGAAAGAGTAGCATGCAGCCTCAAGTTCCCAGAGCAATGTCCACCGCAATTCAGAACCAGGAAAAAGAAGGATATCGAATAAATGAAAAATGTTGCTAGCATTTGATATTAGCAACAAAACAAAGATATCATAAATAATGTAAACCCACCTTCCTCTTCATCTCTTTGAGCATGTCTTCAAGCCCTGCACGTTGAGCACCAAGAGTCTCCAATTGCCTCTACAAAGACAAGAAAGCAAGATTGAGGAGACTATTTGCACATAAAATCCAGTCACTAGTATGGAAAAATAAAAAATTTCAGTAGAGTGAATAAGAACAATCTTCCCCAATGGCGATAGCGATGAGTCGATGATGATGGAAAACAAAGAGAGAGATCAACTTTCTAAAATTAATTAAAAAGTTTATTTAACCTTGTTGAAATTATTGAACATTAAAATCTCTAAGAATATATGCACAAAGATATGTATGTCCAAAACATAGGCCTTGTTTGGTTTGTCTTTTTTTTCTTTTTGTTGACCGGGAAACCCCAAGGCTGGGTCCATTTATGACCCAACCCAACAAGCCAACCTGGGGAGGATATCAAGGAACCCACCCCTCAGCCCCCAATTTCAGTCAAGGGCTATAAGGAGGTTGGAATAGGTTTCGAACTCAAGACCTTTGGTCACACAGGCCATTGCCTTACCAACTCATTCAACCCTTGGGGTTAGTTTGGTCTTTCTTTTGAGAAAAAATTTCTAAAATTTGTTTGGTTGAAAATTTTGGGAAAAAAAAATTCAAAATCACTTTTCTCTCTATTACCCATCAATCAATCACTTTTTTTCTCACACACATTTATTCAACTACAAAAAAATATTAAATCATCCCAAATTCCAAAACTTCAAAACTATTTTCAAAATATACAACCAAACAAATTATCAAATTTTGTAAACTCTTTCTAGAAAATTTTTTTTCAAAATTATTTCACAAATACAAACCAAACATGGCCATAATGTTTGTATTAAATTTTACAATAAAAGAAAATCTGCTTCTCATTGAAGAAATCATGAAATCTCTCTAATGTAAGATTCATTAAACATTTGGTAGCTCCATGTGCGTATGCGTAATAGATAATAGTAGTGACCCATGCAATGGAAAGGTATGTCGGACATGCAAATTTTCAAAACATGCAATACACGACACACTAAGGACACATGCAAAACATATACTTATATATATTTATTATGTCATTTTTTTAATATTACAAATTTATTTTTTGTCAAATATTTAATCTCATCAAATTCATCAAGAAAGTGGATAGCTAAGTACTTAGAAGTCTGGGTATAACCAAATTTGATCAGATACAACAAACTTTATCTTGACAAATCTACTTAAATATGCATGTTACCTATGAAGCACAGACACCATGATTGGGATTAGATGTTTAGTTAATGGATTGTATTGTATATATCATAGGATTAATTGTATTATGTTTGGTTGGGGGGAGGGATATTTTAGACCGATTGATGTAAGGGCGATAATCCTATGACATGGTATAAGTAACAAAAAAAATAAATAAATAAATAAGAGGGATTAGAGCCAACCCTCTAATCCCCTCTTCCCAATCGCTTAAACAAACACAGATTTAGGGTACAAAGAATCCATCAGATGAAGAAGCACAACAATGTAGAAACAAAATAGATCATTTCAATATAATGGAGAAGAATGATAACCAAACATGTAGACATAAGAGGAGATAAAATAAATCCATCATTAACAATGACAAAAGTGAATGACTACAGACATCTACTGAGCAAGAGGAGTATGAAATACCATAGAAGTACTAAAAAATAACTCAGTAGCCTTTAAAATGAGTAAAACATGCACAGCAAAATTGACATTACTTTAACAACTATAATTAGTTTGAATTGTGAGAACACCAAAAATAATATGCATTAAAAATTATAAAATTCATGACTAAAAGACTAATCTAATATAGCTTTCATGATGTGCAGCAAAAAACTCACTATTATGCCCATACTACAAATTCAAAAACATCCATGAAGTTAATAGGCTGAAAAGACGAAATTACCAAGCTCAGCTTCAGGGCCCCCAATATGGCATCTTCATTGGCATCCAAAGACATTATAGGCTTAGCAAGTGTAGGAAGGGCAGATTCGATCTGTAAAGCAAAGTGCATGTATAAGTATCATGCATCTACTCCTCCCATGGGAAAAGAAGAAAAAAAACAAAATTAGAAGCTACACTACGCAATAAATTAGTATTCAGGAAAAAGGAAAGATAAAGCATCCCATATAGACAAAAGCTGAACAACCACAATTTCCCTCTGCCACAAGAGAATATAGTATCCAAGAGGTGAAAAAGAAAAAAATTAAGAAGGCATGGCCATGAATTACCCCAAAAGCAAAATGCGAGCAGACTAAAAAATAATCTATTTTGTTTTGATACTCTTATAACCACAACTAAACTACTCCCAACTACAATAATATACGTGAAAGTCCAAAAAATAAAATTCAATAACAAAAAAAGCTTCTGGAACAGAGGATTATTTAACGCAGACCAAATCTCAATACATAAGTTTACGTTCACAATAATTAAATTTCAAGAGGCATTATGAGACACAGACCATGAAAATTAAATTTTAAAAAATATACATTTCTGGCATAGCTATATTACCTGAGATAGGACACAGTCTTTAACGAAGATCAAATCTCAATACATAAATTCATGTACTACTCACACAAACACAAGCATTACGAGACTCAGACCATGATAAGCTAGCCTGGTCCTAAAATTTCTAATCTATACACTAGAAAGATTTCACACAAAGAGTTGAAGAGAGCATACCGGATGTCGGTCAAGGATTGACATTAGTGCTGAATTATCTCTCACTGAACGCTCAATCCGGGCATCACTTTCTGCAGCTTGCTTCACATTTCCTGCAAATCTATTTAACCTATCTTGCAAGTTCTTTGTAAGAGTATTGGACTGAGGCCTAGTCCACCGTGTTCCAAATTGGGTTCTAAACTGAGCATCTTCTGTAGCTTCTTTCTGCAAGAGCTCCTCAGTTTGGACCAGCAACTCCTGGTTTACCCTCCTCAAATCTCTAAGTTGTTGTAGCTCAGCTTCCATACCAGTTGGGCCTCCACTGATTTGAACTGCCTCAACATCTTCTTTAAGAGTAGTTGGCAGGGTGCAATTCCCTTCCAGAGCAAGAATTGAATCAGGCAAGTCCATTTCCTTGAGCCTCACTCGGGCTAGCTCACTCCCTTGTTGCAGTTTCTCAGCTTGTGTTCTGATAATTTCATCAACCATTTCAGTGTATCTTGAAAGAGCTTTTGCACTGCTGTCAGGAACAAGACTTGCAAACCATTTCTCCTTGCTTGCGTCCAGTAGTTCAGTCATCGGCATAGACTTAACCAAAGAAAATGCTGGAAGAGGAGGTAAAGAACTGGCAGGAGGAACTCTCATGAGGTAAACTCTATCATTCTCCTTCACAGCCCTCTCCAGGTTACGACTTAGATTCCCTTCCAATTTATTAATTGCATCCAGAAGCTGCTGTGCAGCACCCTTGGAGGATGATTTCTTTGCCTCGGTTAAAGCATTAATCCCACTCCTCAACCGAGTAATTTCTTCGGCAATCTCATCTTTCTCATGCAGCTCTAAACTATACCTATAGCAAGCCTCAGCATAAAACAAGGCTGCCTTCAGCTGAATATGAGATAACCAGGTCTTGTCAAAATGCTCCTTGAGAGGCGCAACATTTAGTGCAGCCAAAGCTTCCTCATAGTAGATTCCAACCTGTAATCACATCCATTTCAAAGCATTACAATACAACCATAATTAACTTCCCAGCAAACAAAATATGCATGTATGTGTTCATAATCCCCATGGAAATAAAACCCACAACACATACTAGATGGAATTTCCAGAGATTATTGGATACAGTAATTTGAACAGTATAGATCATAAAATATATATTGCAGTTCAACTAATTTTTCCAACTATCCCAATGAACGATAAGGCCTATTAAACCATGAAAGTAATAATGTACCCAAACTTTTTGCTTTGCTCTAACAATGGATTAAAGAAATTGTACCCTAAAACCCAATCATATTTGTCATTTTTGTACCAAATCAAAAAAATTTACCACCAATCCAGCATACAACCCTTGCCATAAAACCAAAGGCAATTGGCATGAATTAGCTCAGCACACAACTACTATTCGTAACTTTGGTGAACATACATGATACAGTTTAAATAAATTCCATAACATTCGCAATTAAGCCCATGACATGACATATTGATTGAAATTTCTTTAAATTTAAAATCTTTTCAATGAAGAAAGCTCAAAAACCCACAAAATTATACAATCAAATTTCTCAGAGCAGCCAAAACACATTTGCAATAACACAAGTAATGAACAACATTTTAACCAAAAAACAAATAAATAACACAAATAATGGCAATTCATGAGCTAAAAACAAACACTAACCTGTCTTGAGATTTTAGCACAAACTCCATGAGTACTCCCTTTAGCAATAGTATTCTCAAAAACACTCTCCTGAGCTTGCGCCAGCATAAGCCTCTCCAACATCCCCGCACACTCCACCGACACATCCACAGTTACCGAACTCCCAATCGACGCCTTCATCGACTCATTATCCCTCAAAAACGCAAACGCCCCAGCAGAAGCCATAAACGCATGCGAAGCTTGCTTCCTTCCTTCAATCTCAGCTCGATCGAAGCTCAGCCCAATCTGACTATACACAGCCCCCAAATTGAACAACACAGAGGCCTTCTCGAGATGAATGTTCTGCTGCGAAGCCTTGAGCTTGTTCTTGAAAGCGTCGTGCCAAGTGAAAGTCACGGCGTTGACGTGGTCCTTGTCGCCGGAGATCGGGAACCGGGACTCGACGGCGCAGAGGGCTTTGTAGTAGCTTTGAAGAAGGTCGCGGCGGGACGTGAGGGAGTCGACGGTGGCGCGTTCGAGATCGGATCGCAGTTGCTTTAGGGTTTGGAGATCGTCTTCGAGGTTTTGGGCTTCGCGTTCTGAGTAATTGAAAACTACGTAGTTTCGAAGAGGACGGTAGAGATCGACGGTGACTGTCTTCTTCTCGAAGACGGATAGCATGATGTTTGCGGCCGAAGATGATGATGGCGGAGCCGCCATTGTTGGTGATCGGAGAAGCTCTGAATCGAATCGAATCGATATAGTATGTAAATTATATGTATGTATAGGTGAATTATGTAACGATGAAGAATTGGGGGAAAAAATGGTTCAAGGGGAATACTGATGAATTCAAATTAATTAATCTTTTTCACAAAAATAGTACTCCATTTTTCTTATGGACGAAGAAAGCTAAGGATAGTGACAGCTTTATTTATTTATTTATTTTTTTGTTTTGTGTCTTGGTTGATAGAATTGTCTTGACCTAAATAGGTGTGCTTTTTAATTTTTTAAATTAAAAAGTTAAAATTTTAAAAAAAATATATGATTATTTAAGTTAATTTTTTTGTTTTTTATAAAAAAAATATGTATTAAAAAATTATATAAATTAGTATATAGGAGAAAATTAATATTAAGAGTTGTGCAGCTGCACTTTTTGACTTTTGACAAATAGTAATAACTTTTTAATTTTTTGAAAAAAAATTTTATTTTTTAACTTTTTAGACACATGCAAACTTGACCTTAATTTTTAAATTATTTTTAGAAAAAATTTGGCTTATTTGGTTTGTTTTTGAGAGAGTTGTTTTTTAAAAAAAAATTTGGAGAGAGTTGTTTTTTTGGAAGTTTAGGATGATTTGATATTTTGAGAGAATTTGAGTAGATGTGTGTGAGAGAAAAAGTGATTGAGAAAGAGAGAGGAGAGAGAAAAAGTGATTGATTGATATGTAAGAAAGAGAAAGTAATTTTGAAAATTTTTTGAAGAAAACTCAAACCAAACAATTTTTTAGAAATTTTTTTCTAAAACTCATCTCCCAAATGCAAACCAAATATACCCATGTTTTTTGTAAAATATATTTTCATGTATTTAATTGTAATTTTAAATACTTTGGATTTATTCTTTCTAAATTTGTGTTAGTAATTTTTGATTTTTTTTTATTTCAAATTTTTATTACTTTAATTTAATTTGGGTATGATTTAATTTGCCAATTTATATGTTAAATATTTTTAATCCGAATTTAACTAATTTATAATATATGTTTATTAATAAGATTTGTTGCAATTAATAAGTAATATGGAGGCCTCAGATTATTTTAGTAATTTTTTTATTTTTTATGAAAAAATATATAAAAAATAGAGAAAATAATGTAAAAATTTATAGGAATTTTTTAACTTTTTGATTAAAATATTTAATTTTGTAGTGCTACATGCACCAATTAATATACACACTAGTATACTAACTAATATTATACTATTATTACTGACTTTACCTATTATACAAATTATAAATATCTAAAATCTCTAAAATTATGTCACATTATTTATTAATATAATAAATAATATATTAATTAATACATATGCTATTATTCTATTTAGCTCCCAAACGATACCTCAATTTGATTTGGATACCTCAATTTGATTTGGATATAATAATAAACATGGTTGAATTGTGTACTCTACTTAACTGTGTAGTCTAAGAGATGCACACCTCATTTCATGTAAAATATTATTGCCTCTTTAGAGATTAAAGTTACTTCTTAATTTTTAATATCTTTTGAAATATTATGGCCTCTTTAGAGATTAAAGCCTTGTTTGGGTACTCCCAAATAATCTAAAAAGTCAAAAAGTTACTCAAAAAATTAAAAAGTTAACACTATTTACCAAAAGTCAACAATTACGGCTGCACAACTCCTAATTCAAATTTTCCTCTAAAAACCAATTTTCACAATTTTTTATTACACATTTTTTCATAAAAAGTCAAAAAGTTAACCCAAACATCCATATTTTTAACCTCAATTTTTTAGTCAAAAAAGACAAAAAGTGCACGTATTTAGTCTTCCCAAACTTGGCCTAAAGTTACTTCTTAATTTTTAATATCTTTTGAGTCACATTATTTATTTATTTATTTTATATACTTTTTAAAAAAAAATCAAAAAATAAATAAATAACACTAATTTTTAACATACTTTTCAACTATATAACTTCTTGTTCACATTCACTCAAAAAAAATAAATAACACTAATTTTTAACATACTTTTCAACTATATAACTTCTTGTTCACATTCACTCAAAAAAACTTGTTCACGCACTTGCTACGAAAGGAACAAGAATTATAAGTTTTAAAGATATGTGATTAATAAAATCTCATTTGGTATGTACTTATTTTAGCATAAAAAATCAAAAAATCTATAATTTATATTAAAAAGTTAAAAAATTCATTTTCGCTTTATTTTTTGCACATTTTTTTCGTAAAAAATCAAAAAATTATTTGAAATATATTAATTTTTTTACCTCATATTTTAGTTAAAAAGTCAAAAAATGACTAAAATAACCTATTTCCAAATAAATGAGTAAACCTGTTGTTACATTTAAATAAATAAAATGAGAGAAAAGAAAGTCAAGAAGAAGATAAGATAAAAAGAATTTGTGTTTGTGTTTGTGATTTTTTTTTTTTTAAATGAAATTCCAAAAATTCTTTCAAAATAATCTCAAGCCATGTCCATTTTTGACATTGAAGACAATCTGTAACGCCTTCAAATTATGATATAACCAACCATTCATAAAATCTATAGACATACTAGAAATATTATATTCTCATTCGTTAGAGTCTATATTACAAAAAATATTACACGCATTACACTTTCATCGATATTCATCTTGAAGCTATAGCATGCAACTCTAATTGTTAACAGTAAAAACAAGTGCCCTACGTGCTTACATCTTTCCAAGTTATCACTTGGTTACAACAAAGGAAGAGTCTTAGCTCTATACATATAAAGCCCTCGGCTTGAATTTACATTAAACACAAAACAAAATATGCAAAATGGAGTCTTCAGCCCTTAAACCTCCCCAAGCTATGTCCTTGAAGGCGGCATGTCACCTGTACCTAAAAATGGTTTCCCAAGTAAGGTGAGCCAAAGCCCGGTAAAGATATGCTAAACAATATATGAGAATTAACTAAGCTATCAGCATCAGATAAATGTTCAATACTAGTAAACCAACTTACACCTTTTTCATGACCAATCAATATCGACATCCGTATTTCAGTCAATTTCTATTCATTTATCCAAATCAATTCATTGACATAGTTCATTGTTATCTAAACAATTCAAAACGAGACTATAACTCATTTATCAACACTTCAATAACAAACATTATTCAACACTTCAATTTTTCTTGCCATTTTACGGAATCACTTCTGAGGAAACCGGTACCTATATACGCATCATTTCGGGACTTTCACCCTAGATACCTCGACCAACTTAATTATCAATGGAGTCCATCCCCTATTTCCTCCCAAACAACAATACATATACAATGTATTTAAAAGCATGTCATATACAATGACTACCAAAATTCACATATTCAACAATTTAATCAATCCGTCATATTCAATGACAATATTCACATGACTAGTTCCAATTTACCTAGTCCTCATGCAGTTTCTACAACAATCATAACTATCATCCACCAATAGCCCAAAATAGATATTTTCTAAAATGATAAATTATCAACTCTTTCATAGGTGTGTGATTTATCAAACTAAGCTACACCATTCAATCACATATTTCCCCAATTTCATAATTCTCAAACCAATTTCATTATTTACACAAATAGTTATTTCAACTCAACTTAGGGCAATTTTTCCCCTATTCCAAAACATCAACCTATAGGTCCAAATCTCACCATTTTAACAATAAAGAATCTCACACACAAACCCCCAAGATTACTTTGTAAATCAACATGACAACCCCTCTTTAGTTAGAGCCCTGTAATAACCCTCACCACTGATTACTGGTTAACCACTGATTACTGCTAAATTGAGACTGTTTATCATAAGTAATTGAATCGACTGAAATACTGAACTGACTGATTGACTGTACTAGTTTAAATGCATTTCTATCTGTTTGACTGTTAAACTATCTGTTCATGTTTTATGTTTTAAACTGTAAATTGAAGGCCTTATCGGCGGCCGAATCTGGAATTGATTAGTGATATTTGTTAATCATAATTTATGTGATTTGGTATGATTTAATTAGACTAAATAAGGATAAATTGCAATAGTTGGCTTAATTACCAATATGTTATCCTAGTGGGCCACTACACCAAATATATTGAGACTTGATTACACTTAGACACACATTTGCTCAGCCATTGTTTTCCTTGCTATAGCCGACTAGAGAGAGTGATAGGAGAGAGAGAGCTTGATTTCATCTCATATTTGCTTGGAGACTTGGAGAGATTGTAGGAAGATTGCAAGAATAGAACTTCCATACCTTAAATTGAAGACTTAGGTAAGGAATTCAACCTCTTAATTGTGTATTCAAGTGAGTTATTGCATGTTTCATGGTAGATAAGAGCCTAGGATCATATTTTGGTTCAAGATTGTTGAATAGAAGTTTAAATCCATGCATGCATGCTCTTATATTGAAGTTTGGAGTTGTTCATCATGAAATTGCTTCATGCATGTCCATCTTTTGACCATAGTTCATGAATTCACCATGTTATAGAAAGAATTGGCCCATTTGTTCATGTTTTGAAAGCTTGAGGTTGATTAAACTCATGCATGTCACATTGGAAGTATGTTCTTGAATTTTGGTTTGAAATTGGATTTAATTGAACTACCTTTGGGATTTGATTTCTCAAATTGAGCTTTGAAACATGTTATATTATGAGTTTTGAAGTGTATTCCAGAAAATTAGCCCAAAAGGTTCGAATTTGAGGCATTTAAACTTGGTTTTGAGCTTGAGGTTCAAATCTGGAATTTCCAGAATTTGGACTCACGCTTGAGCGGGAAAGTGGCGCTCGAGCGTGAAATTCGTGCTCCCAGCACTTTGCATTGTTTTACAGTCCGCTTGAGTGGAATATTGGACGCTCGAGCAGGGTCTTGTGTCACATACTCGAGCGGGTGTCGAGCGCCCATCGAGCATGATTTTCACACATCCAATACTTTTGCCATGTTTTGCAGATCGCTCGAGCGGGTAAAGTAACGCTCGAGCGGGGAACCTTTGTCTGCATGTACGCTCGAACGGGACCCTGTCTTCCTGAAAATTTTGAAAAATGTTTTTAAAGTGCATCTTTACATCCTCATTCCATCCTAGGCATTCTTAGGCCTATTCTAAGACATCTTAATGATGATATAGATGTAGAACCGCACCGAGTCTAAGTAGGGACTAAGTCTTTGATTCCCGAATGTGAACTTAGTGTGTGTTCATCCTGTAAACTGTGTAGGGTTGGCACCTAAGGACGCACTCTAGCTTATCTGTAGCCCAGAACTCTTTGAGTAGCAACTGTGTAAAGATATGTTCAAATATGAATATCTTCTGAATGGTTAAATTGTACTATTTCTGAATTGATATTGTTAACTGAATGAATGTATGTCCTCTATTCTGAACTGTATTGTGGCATCCATAGCAACCGCATCAAGTATCGCCATCTTTATTCTAGAGATCTCTGTTAGTTCCTATTTTGAAACTTCTGTTTACTGTTATGATGGCCATCATTGAATGCTCGGTCTTTCAGGACCTACTGTTTACTGTACTGTTCTGCTAATGGATGTACCACATATGACTGTTATGACTGAATGACTGATATACTGAATAAATTGACTATTTTCAATATTGAAAGGACATTCATTCTTAACCTTTTTACGCATTATGTTATTCACTGTGCTTTAGCTCACTGCTCATATATATATGTAGGTGTTCAGGTACCGGACATTGCTAGGCGTCGAGGCTAATCGCTTTTGTCAAGCCAGCCTTTGTGCTTCACCTCGAGGTTCTAGTACTGTTCAAGTTACGGCTTTGGGGTGTTTTAGTTTCCCCCATCTGTCTTTGTATCTGTTTTG
Organism: Camellia lanceoleosa; assembly: GCA_025200525.1. Taxonomy (NCBI): domain Eukaryota; kingdom Viridiplantae; phylum Streptophyta; class Magnoliopsida; order Ericales; family Theaceae; genus Camellia; species Camellia lanceoleosa. Next base: position 31,658,363 of record CM045763.1, on the reverse strand, counting down.
TAATATTGTATCGACTGATAGCACTGTACTGTACTGTCTTAATAGGGATTAAGTCCCTGACTTGGATGATTGTAAATACTGTACATACCGTTTTGGTACAGATAGTATGTATATCATAAAAAGTCTTTTTGCATACAGACTGTGTCACAGCTTGTTGGACATTGTTTAATTACTATATTGGCTTCCGCCAGCCCCTATACTCTGTATTATTGTCTCACTATTAAGCAAGCCTTCGGTAATCTCGGATTACTGGCCGATTACGGTACTAAACCCATAGGGATGGGTTTGGGTCGTGACAAAATGGTATCAGAGCGATACTTAACCACGAGTTATACCGCACACACGTGTCCAAATGAGCTATAGGGTATCCTAGGAAAGCAATTAGGACATCATATGAGCATGAAAAGTGTGTGTGGGCATGACATGAATATGTGTTAATGTGTTTAAACATATAACTGCTTATGTTTATAATTGCTATAACTACTTATAGTGAAATGGACAACACAAGAAATGTTGATGAATCTGAATCCTCTGAGGCCAGAATGGCAAGACTGGAAAGAACTGTTAAACTATTGACTGAAACATTAAGGCAATAGCAACAACAGAACCAACAGCCCCCACCTCCTTCAGTACAGCCGGAACAGAATGTGAACGATGACATCATCACTCTAACATAGAAATTTAGCAAGATGAAACTGCCATCCTTTCAGGGAGGCCTTGAACCACTAAAAGCTAAAGCTTAGTTTCTTGAAACAGAAAAATTGTTCGAATTGTTTCCGTGTTCGGAGGCACACAAAGTACTGCTAACTACCTTCATCTTACAAGATGATGCCAGAAGGTGGTGGATTCTGGTCCGTGACACCAACATAGTCATGACCTGGGCTCAGTTTAAAGAGTCATTCTTTGAGAAATACTTTCCACAGTGTACCCGAGACCGCAAGGTGACTGAATTTGAATAGTTGAGGCAAGGTACCATGTCTGTTGTTGAATATGAATCGAAATTTACTGAACTTGCCAGATATGCACCACACATGGTGGCCACCGACTATAAGAAGGCCAGGAAATTCGAGGGCGGCCTTAATGTCGAAGTACTTGACAGAATTAACGTGTTGAAATTGCACAAGTATGTGGATGTTCTTGACCGGGTCATTATAGCTAAATCAAATATTGAAGCACTGAAACAAACTGAAACACCAGCGTCTAAATGGCGTGGCAAGAAACGGGGTTTTAAATTCAAGAAAGGCAGAAACAACCCACTGAACAAAAAGCAAAACTCAGGGTCAACCACCAGCTCTAATCAGGGAAGTGGTTCCATACCGTCCTGTTCGGAATGTGGTAAGAAACACGAAGGGGTTTGTTATAAACTTTCAGGTGCTTGTTACAGGTGTGGCAAGGTGGGCTATATGGTCAAAGATTGCCCTTCCACTCCTCAGGGCAATAGTAAAGCTGCATCAAGCGCAGCAGCATCAACTACCCCACCAAAACCTAACCCTAAAGTGACTGGAAAAGAGCCTATGAGGCAGGGTCGAGTGTTCGCACTGGTACCGAGAGATATGCAGAATACCGAGACTGTTATGTCAGGTATTCTCTCAATTTATACCCAAAATGCATATGTTTTGATTGATTCGGGGTCTACACATTCATATGTATCACATGCTTTTTTTGCGAAAATTGAATAGACCATTGGAACCCATGAATTACTTGTTAGCTGTATCTTTACCAGTTGGGGGATCTGTGACTTGTGCTTATATGTACCCTGCATGTGAAATTATTGTTGGGGATATGCATCTGTATATTGATTTACTGCCTTTGAACATTGATCATTTTGATGTAATATTGGGAATGGATTGGTTAACAAAATATCATGCTACTATAGACTATGTGACAAAACAAGTTGTTTTCCGTCCACCTGGCCGACCCGAATTTGTGTTTAATGGAAGTGGAGTGGTACCTCCCCCGTATTTGATTTCATCTATGAAAGCATACAAACTGATTAGAAAGGGGTGTAAAGGATATTTATGTTCTGTATTGACTATATCTACTGATGTTAACGCTAATGTGAACAATATTCCCATCGTCAGAGAGTTCCTAGATGTTTTTCCAGATAATTTGCTAGGGGATTTGATTGATAGGGAGATTGAGTTCACCGTTGATGTGATTCTGGGTACACCAAGATATCAAAGCTCCTACCAATGACTCCGAATCGAATCGAAAGTTCACCACAAGAACTGTTAAATAAGAAGTTCATCGGCCCGATGCTTCAGTGTAGCGCCGATCTTATTTGTAAAAAAGAAAGACGGCTTATTGAGACTCTGCATTGACTACCGTGAACTGAACAAGGTAATTGTGAAAAATAAATATTCATTGCCGCATATTGATGACTTATTTGATCAGTTACAGGGTGCTCAAGTGTTCTCTAAGATTGATCTCAGATCTGGATATCATCAGCTGAAAGTTAAACCAAAGGACATTGACAAAACTGCTTTTCGAACGAGGTCTGGATATTATGAATTCCTAGTTATGTCTTTCGGAGTTACCAATGCACCTGCTGCATTTATGAACCTTATGAACAGAATTTTTAAACCATACCTCGATGACTTTATTGTTGTATTTATAGACGACATTCTGATTTATTCCAAGAGTAGAGAAGAACATGAACATCATCTGAGACTTGCCTTACAGACCCTAAGAGAACAGAAACTTTATGCTAAATTGACTAAATGTGAATTCTGGCTTGATCATGTTATGTTTTTGGGACATGTTATTAGTAGGGATGGAATTTCAGTTGATCCATAGAAAGTTGAAGCCGTGGTAAATTGGCCTAGACCAACAAATGTTACAGAAGTCCGAAGCTTTTTGGGGTTAGCCGGGTATTACAGAAGATTTGTCACAAACTTCTCCAAAATTGCCTTACCACTGACACAGTTGACTCAGAAGGGGATATCATTTGACTGGACTGACCAAAGAGAATCAGCATTCCAAGAGTTGAAAACTCGACTTGTGACTGCACCGGTTCTTACCCCACCTTCAGGTACGGATGGTTTTACCATTTTTAGTGATGCTTCTCATAAGGTTTGGGATGTGTTTTAATGCAGAATGAGAGAGTTATTGCCTATGCTTCCCGACAACTGAGACTGCATGAAAAGAACTACCCGACCCATGACTTGGAACTTGCTGTAGTAGTGTTTGCACTGAAAATTTGGCGTCACTACCTTTATGGGGCGACATGTGAGGTGTATATCGACCACAAGAGTTTGAAATACTTCTTCACACAGAAAGAACTGAACATGAGACAGTGGAGATGGCTAGAATTGATTAAAGACTATGACCTACAGATTTTGTACCATCCAGGAAAAGCCAACACCGTTGTCGATGCATTGAGTCGGAAATCGATTGGGAACTTAGCCTGTTTACTCACCGGACAGAAAGAGTTGCTATGTGACTTTGAGAAATCTAAAATTAAGATTGTTTTGCGAGAACAATGTGGAACATTAGCTGCTATTTCTGCTCAACCGGCACTGATTGAAGAAATTAAAGAAAAACAGCAACAAGATGACTTTTTGAAGAAGATCATTGAAGAACGAGACCCCAAACCGAGGTCGGATTTCAAATTTGAGAATAATGTATTGAAATTTCAGGGGGAGATTGTGTGTACCGAATGATTCTGAACTGAAAAGAAGAGTTCTGCAAGAGGGCCATAATTCGAAACTGTCCATCTATCCAAGAAATACGAAAATGTATCAAGACTTGAAATTCAATTTCTAGTGGCTGGGAATGAAGAAAGAAATTGCTGATTTTGTGTCAAAATGTCTTCATTGCTAACAAGTTAGAGCCGAACATCAACGACCCGCAGGTTTACTGCAACCCTTACCGATACCGGAGTGGAAATGGGAACATATTACCATGGATTTTATTGTTGATTTACCTCGCTCCAGTAAAGGTATGGATTCAATTTGGATTATTGTTGATAGACTGAATAAATCTGCTTACTTCTTACCTGTCAAAACAATTTATGATGCAGACAAATTGGCTGTAATCTATATTGACGAGATTGTTAGATTGCATGGAGTGCCTGTGTCCATTGTTTCTGATAGGGATTCGAAGTTTACATCAAGATTCTGGCAAAGCTTACAGACAGCATTGGGTACTGAACTGAGACTGAGTAGTGCATACCATTCTCAGACAAACGGTCAGTCAGAAAGAACCATCCAGACTCTGGAGGATTTACTACGAATGTGTGTTCTTGATTTCCAGAGAAATTGGAAAAGTCATCTATCCTTAGCTGAATTTGCCTACAACAACAGCTTCCATTCAAGTATTGGAATGACGCCTTTCGAGGCATTGTATGGCAGAAAATGTCGATCTCCAATTTGCTGGGCAAAAGTTGGAGATGGGCCTTTGCTTGGGCCTGAGATTGTGTATGAAACTACGGAAAAAGTGAGATTGATTCAACAGAGACTGAAAACCGCACAGAGCCGACATAAAAGTTATGCGGACGTCAGAAGGTGAGACAGAGAATATGAAGTAGGTGATCACGTTTTTGTGAAAGTGACACCGATGAAAGGGCAGACCTGTTTTGGGGTTAAAAGCAAGCTAGCGTTGAGATATGTCAGACCGTATGAGATTATTGAGAAATCAATCCGGTGGCATATCAAGTAGCGCTTCCTTCTAAAATGGAGAATATGCATAACGTCTTCCACATTTCTATATTGAGGGATTACCTCCGGGATCCTTTTCATGTGATTGAGCCTACTTGTAACAACCCCCATACCTAGATAAATCATCAATTACATATCGACATCGCTAAACCGACCGTTTATGACTGATAATCGAACCAACTGAAGTACTGAATGGACTGATTGAAAATTTAAACCGAATTGACTGAGCATGCTTATTGTGTTGCATTTTTTTTTTATCTGTTGAGTATTTGATTATCTGTCCGTGTTTTATGTTTAAACTGTAAATTGAAAGCCTTATCGAACCGAAACCGTTTAGTGTTTCACGATCAGTAGGATTTTTGTGATTTAATGGTATATTTAACTAAAAATTGATCAGGTATGATTAAATTGGATTAAAAATGAGTTAATTGCAAACTTGGACTTATTTACTAAATTAACCCTTAGTGGGCCACTAGACCTATGGAGACTTGGTTACACTTGAACCAACTCATTTTATCAGCCATCTTCTTGTGTCCAACAGACCATAGAGAGAGGGGAGTAGAGAGAGTTGATTTCATCTTGTATTTTGGCTTGTTAACTTGAGGAATTGAAGCTCACCTTGTAATTGAAGGAGCATTGTCAAGATTTAGCTACCTCACCTTGTAATTGAAGACTTAGGTAAAAGAATACAACCCTTTAATTGTGAGTTTAAGCTAATTCTTGCATGATTCTTGCCAAATTGTAGAGTTGAGTCATGAATTAGTTCATACATGTTGAATTGGAACATAATTCATGCATGCATGATTAAAATGTTGAAATTTGAGTTGAGTTCATAGTAAATTGCACATGCATGTTCATATTTAGGCTTGAGTCCATGAATTCATCATGTTCTTGAAGAAATGAGTCCATTTGGACAAGCTTTGAAGGTTGAATTTGGTTTGAATTCATGCATGGCATGTTTGAAGTTTGTTCATGAAAAGTGGGTTTGAAAAATGGTTTTAATTGACTCACTCTTGGGCTTTGAATTCACAAATTGAGCTTTGAAACTTGTTATACATTGAATTTAGATGTGTTTTTCAGAATTTGGGCCCAAGAGGTCGAGTTTTGAGTAAGAGAATGCTTGGTTTGAGCTTGGAAGGCAAATCTGGAAATTCCAGATTTGGCTTCTTCACTCGAGCAAAGGATTCCTCGCTCGAGCGACCAACGTTTACTCTGAGCTACGCTCGAGCGAAGGGTTGGTGGCTCGAGCGTAAAATTCGAGCATCCAGTACTTTTACTGTTTCATCAGACCGCTCAAGCGAAGGATTGTTCGCTCGAGCGAAGCCTTTGATTTTGGAAGCTCGCTCGAGCGAAGGAAGGCTCGCTCGAGCGAGGCCCCTGTTTCTAGCAACTTTTGAAAAATATTTTCTAAGTGTATTTTTGCATCCTCATCCCATTCTAGGCATTCTTAGGCCTAGTTTAAGACATCTTAACGAGGATATAGATGTAGAACACACCGAGGCAAATTTGGGATTAAATTATGATATTTCCCAACTGTGTAGCTTAGTGTGTGTTCAACCTGTGAACTATGTAGGATTGGCGACTGGGAGACACGCTCTAGCATACTGTAGCCCGAACTCTGTGAGTAACAATTGTGTAAAGATATGTTCAAAATGATTATCTTTCGAATACTGAACTGTTTTCTGAACTGGTATTATTTACTGAATGAATGTATGTCCTTTATTTCTGAACTGTACTGTGGCATCCTTAGCACCTATCGACTATCGTTATCAGAGATCTCGTCGGTTCCTCGTGGAACCATCATCGCATCGATCGATGGCCATCATTATCGCTCGTCTTTAAGACCATCACATCGTTATGCTAATGGATGTATCACATATGACTGAATAACTGTTCTGACTGAAAGACTGTAATACTAATTAATGAATTGTTTTCATTACTGTAAGGACATTTCATTCTTAACCTCTTTACGCTTTATGTTATTCATTGGGCTTTAGCTCACTGTTTATATATATATATGTAGGTGCTCAACCACCAGACCGGAGCTAGGAGCGTGGGTAAGACTCCAATTTTGTCAAGCCAGCCTATGTGCCTTACTGCGAGGTTCCGAGTTGCCATGTTATGGCTTAGGGGTGTTTTAGTATTTCCCCTTCTGTACTGTCTCACTGTTTTGTATAAACTGAATGCTTATTGTACTGTTATCAGGGATTAGGTCCCTGCATTGTTTGACTGTACATATTTGTATAGACAGTACTGTTAAATATATAAATGCATGAAAAATCTTTTTGGCATACAGACTGTCACAGCTCAATGGACATTATTTATTTATCAGATTGGCTTCCGCCAGTTCCGAACTCGCTTTTACTTTTTATCATTGTGCCTTCTAATCTCAGACATCGCCTACATTTACTAAACCCATAGGGCCGGGTTTGGGTCGTGACAGAGTGGTATCAGAGCGATACTTAACCACGAGTTATACCCCACACACGTGTCCAAATGAGCTATAGGGTGTCCTAGAAAAGTGATTAGGGCATTTCATGAACTTGAAGAGTGTGTGGCTATATTATGACTGAATACATGTTAATGTGATAACTGTCTAAATATGCAACCGTTTATGTTATAATTGCTATAACAGTTATAACTGCTTATAGTGAAATGGACAATGCAAATGAACCTGGATCCTCATCTACCGAGGCAAGAATGGAAAGAATGGAAAGAATGATGGAAATGATAACTGCTAGACTTGAACAACAACAGAACCAACAGCCCCCACCTCCTCCTCCTCCTCCGGTACAGCCGGAACCAAATGCAAATGTAAATGATGGGGACATAATTGCTCTCACCCATAAATTCAGCAAGATGAAACCGCCATCTTTTCAGGGTGGCCTTGAACCGCTAAAGGCTGAAGCTTGGGTGCTTGAAACAGAAAAATTATTTGAAGTGTTTCCGTGCTCAGAAGCAAATAAAGTTTTGTTCGCGACCTTCACCCTGCAAGAAAAAGCTAGAAGGTGGTGGATGTTGATCCGTGACGCAAATACTGTTATGACTTAGGCTTAGTTCAAGGAGTCATTCTTTGAAAAGTACTTCCCACAGTGTGTCAGGGATAGGAAAGTGACTGAATTCGAACAACTGAGACAGGGTACAATGTCTGTGGCTGAATATGAAGCAAGGTTCACTGAGCTTGCCAGATATGCACCACATATGGTGGACACTGACTACAAGAAGGCCAAGAAATTTGAGGGTGGCCTTAATGTTGCAATCCTTGACCGAATCAGTGCTTTGAAATTACCGACTTTTGTGGGTGTCCTCAACCGGGCGTTGATGGCCGAGTTGAATATTGCAGCAGTGAAACAATCTGAAACACCAACGACTGAATGGCAAGGTAAAAGGCAGGGTTTCAAATTCAAGAAAGGCAAGCATAACCCGGCTAACAAGAAACAGAATACGGGGTCAACAACTAGCCCCAGCCAAGGGAGTGGGTTCATTCCACCCTGCTCTGTATGTGGCAACAAGCACAAAGGGGTTTGCTACCAAATAACTGGAGCTTGTTTCAGGTGTGGCAAGGTGGGCCACAGGTTAAAGATCCCTCCGCCCGCAAAGAGTAAGTGCACCAAGCGCAAGAAAGATCAACCGCAAAGACCAAAACCGAACCCCAAAGCTACCGGAAAGAGCCTATGAGGCGAGAGTGTTCGCCTAGTACGGAGACGTGCAAAATAATCAAACCGTTGTGTCGTATCCTCTCTATTTGTGCTCAAAATGCATATGTATTGATTGATTCGGTCTACACACTCATATGTATTGCATGCTTTTCACTAAATTGAATAGACCCTTAGAACCTATGAATTATCTCGCTAGCGGTATCATCACTTGGGGATCCATGACATGTGCATATATGTATCCCGCTTGAGATTATTGTTGGGGATATGCATCTGCTTATTGATTTATCGCCATTGAACATTGATCATTTTGATGTAATATTGGGGATGGATTGGTTACAAAAATATCATGCCACTATTGATCGTAACAAAAACAAGTAGTTTTCATTCACTGGTCTCTGAATTTGTGTTTAATGGGAGTGGAGTAGTACCTCCTCCGATCTCGATTTCTTGTAAAAGCCGTTAAACTCATTAAAAGGGATGTAAAGGATATCTGTTCGTGGTGGTTCATCGATGATAATGCTAAAACTGATGTGAATTGTATTCCTATAGTCAGAGAATTCCCAGATGTATTTCCAGATGATCTGCCAGGGGATTTGATTGACAGGGAGATCGAATTTACCGTTGATGTGATTCCGGGTACACAGCCGATATCTAAAGCCCCTTACAGAATGGCCCCAATTGAACTGAAGGAATTGAAAGTGCAATTGCAAGAGCTGTTAGACAAGAAGTTTATCAGGCCCAGTACTTCACCGTGGGGTGCACCTGTTTTGTTTGTAAAGAAGAAAGATGGCTCACTGAGATTGTGCATTGATTACCGTGAATTGAACAAGGTAACTGTGAAAAATAAATACCCATTGCCACGTATTGATGATTTATTTGATCAGTTACAGGGCGCACAAGTGTTTTCTAAGATTGATCTCAGATCGGGGTATCATCAACTGAAAGTCAAACTGGAAGACATTGATAAAACTGCTTTTAGAACGAGGTATGGCCATTATGAATTTTTAGTTATGCCGTTCGGAGTCACGAATGCCCCTGCTGCATTTATGGACCTTATGAACAGAATCTTTAAACCATACCTTGATGATTTCATTGTAGTATTTATTGATAACATACTGATTTATTCAAAAAGTAGAGAAGAACATGAACACCATCTGAGACTTGCCCTGCAGACCTTAAGAGAACAGAAACTGTATGCTAAACTGTCTAAATGTGAATTCTGGCTTGATCATGTTATGTTTTTGGGGCATGTTGTTAGCAAAGATGGAATTTCTGTTGATCCGCAGAAAATTGAAGTTGTAGTGAGCTGGCCTAGACCAACAAATGTGACTGAAGTCCGAAGCTTTTTGGGATTGGCTGGATATTACAGAAGATTTGTCAAAGATTTCTCCAAAATTGCCCTACCACTGACTCAGCTAACTCAGAAGAGGACATCATTTGACTGGACTGACCAAAGGGAATCGGCATTTCAAGAGTTGAAAACTCGACTTGTGATTGCACCGGTTTTGACTCTACCTTCAGGTACGGATGGTTATACTGTATTTAGTGACGCTTCTCATAAGGGTTTGGGGTGTGTTTTAATGCAGAATGGGAGAGTTATTGCTTATTCTTCCCAACAGTTGAGACCACATGAAAAGAACTACCCGACCCATGACTTGGAACTGGCTGCAGTAGTGTTTGCACTGAAAATTTGGCGTCACTATCTTTATGGGGCAACATGTGAAGTATACACTGACCACAAGAGTTTAAAATATTTCTTCACACAAAAAGAACTGAATATAGGACAGCGCAGATGGCTAGAACTGATCAAGGATTACGACCTACAGATTTTATACCATCCGGGAAAAGCCAACACCGTTGCCGATGCATTGAGCCGAAAGTCAATTGCCAACCTAGCTTGTTTGCTCACCGGACAGAAAGAATTGCTTTATGATCTTGCAAAATCTGAAATTGAAGTTGTCTTGAGAGAACAAGGTGGAACAATGGCTGCCATTACCGCTCAACCAGCCTTGATCGAAGAAGTTAAAGAGAAACAACAACTGGATGACTTTTTGAAAAAGATCATTGAGGAAAGAGAATCTAAGCCGAGACCGGGGTTTAAATTTGAGAACAATGTACTAAAATTTCAAGAAAGACTGTGTGTGCCGAATGACACTGAACTGAAAAAAAGAGTTCTGCAAGAGGGCCACAATTCAAAATTGTCTATTCACCCGGGGAATACGAAAATGTACCAAGATCTGAAACAGAATTTCTGGTAGCCGGGAATGAAGAAAGAAATAGCCGACTTTGTGTCCAAATGTCTTCATTGCCAACAAGTCAAAACTGAACATCAACGACCTGCCAGATTATTGCAATCCTTACCCATACCAGAGTGGAAATGAGAGCATATCACGATGGATTTTATCGTTGGGTTACCTCGCTCCAGAAAAGGTATGGACTCTATTTGGGTTATTGTTGATAGACTGACTAAATCTGCACACTTCTTGCCTGTCAAGACAATCTATAATGCGGACAAATTGGCTGTTATCTATATTGATGAAATTGTTAGACTGCATGGAGTGCCTGTGTCTATTGTTTCTGATAGGGATTGGAAGTTTACATCGAGGTTTTGGCAAAGCCTACAGACTGCATTGGGTACTGAATTGAGGTTGAGTAGTGCCTATCATCCTCAGACAGATGGCCAGTCAGAAAGGACCATCCAGACTTTGGAGGATTTATTGAGAATGTGTGTCCTTGATTTTTAGGGAAACTGGGAAAGTCATTTGCCATTGGCCGAATTCGCCTACAATAACAGCTACCATTCGAGTATTGGTATGGCGCCTTTCGAGGCATTGTATGGTAGGAAATGTCGATCTCCAATTTGCTGGGCAGAAGTTGGAGATGGGCCTTTGCTTGGGCCCGAGATCGTATATGAAACGACTGAAAAGATAAAACTGATACAAAGAAAGACCTAAAACCGCATGCAGTAGATGTAAAGAGTTACGCGGATGTCGAAGACGACAGAGAAGTGGGTGATCACGTTTTTGTAAAAGTGACACCAATGAAAGGCCAGACTCGTTTTGGAGTCAAAGGCAAGTTAGCGCCGCGGTATGTCGGACCGTACGAGATTATTGAGAAAATCAATCCGGTGGCGTATCAAGTTGCGCTCCCTCCTGAAATGAAGCATATGCATAATGTTTTCCACATTTCGATGTTGAGAGATTATCTCCGGGATCCTTTTCATGTGATTGAGCCTACTCGGATAGTGCTTAGTGATGACTACACTTACGAGGAACGGCCTATACAGATTGTGAACAGACAGATCAAGAAACTGAGAAACAAAGAGATCCCGTTAGTGAAAGTTGACTGGCAGAACCATGGTGACGTATATGCCACTTGGGAGAGGGAAGATGACATGGCTAGGCGATATCCTGATTTGTTCCCGCTGAATCCTGTTTTCTTCTAGAATGAAGGTAACTCGAGTTTAGAGGACTAAACTCCTTATAAGAAGGGGAGACTGTAACAATCCCCATACTGTTTACCGATAAATCACTGAATTACATACTGATTACTGCTAAACTGGACCGCTTATGACTGATAATCGAACCAACTGAAGTACTGAATGGACTGATTGAAAATTTAAACCGAATTGACTGAGCATGCTTATTGTGTTGCATTTTTTTTTTATCTGTTGAGTATTTGATTATCTGTCCGTGTTTTATGTTTAAACTGTAAATTGAAAGCCTTATCGGCGGCCGAACTGAAAACCGTTTAGTGTTTCACGATCAGTAGGATTTTTGTGATTTAATGGTATATTTAACTAAAAATTGATCAGGTATGATTAAATTGGATTAAAAATGAGTTAATTGCAAACTTGGACTTATTTACTAAATTAACCCTTAGTGGGCCACTAGACCTATGGAGACTTGGTTACACTTGAACCAACTCATTTTATCAGCCATCTTCTTGTGTCCAACAGACCATAGAGAGAGGGGAGTAGAGAGAGTTGATTTCATCTTGTATTTTGGCTTGTTGACTTGAGGAATTGAAGCTCACCTTGTAATTGAAGGAGCATTGTCAAGATTTAGCTACCTCACCTTGTAATTGAAGACTTAGGTAAGAGAATACAACCCTTTAATTGTGAGTTTAAGCTAATTCTTGCATGATTCTTGCCAAATTGTAGAGTTGAGTCATGAATTAGTTCATACATGTTGAATTGGAACATAATTCATGTATGCATGATTAAAATGTTGAAATTTGAGTTGAGTTCATAGTAAATTGCACATACATGTTCATATTTAGGCTTGAGTCCATGAATTCATCATGTTCTTGAAGAAATGAGTCCATTTGGACAAGCTTTGAAGGTTGAATTTGGTTTGAATTCATGCATGGCATGTTTGAAGTTTGTTCATGAAAAGTGGGTTTGAAAAATGGTTTTAATTGACTCACTCTTGGGCTTTGAATTCACAAATTGAGCTTTGAAACTTGTTATACATTGAATTTAGATGTGTTTTTCAGAATTTGGGCCCAAGAGGTCGAGTTTTGAGTAAGAGAATGCTTGGTTTGAGCTTGGAAGGCAAATCTGGAAATTCCAGATTTGGCTTCTTCACTCGAGCGAAGGATTCCTCGCTCGAGCGACCAACGTTTACTCTGAGCTACGCTCGAGCGAAGGGTTGGTGGCTCGAGCGTAAAATTCGAGCATCCAAGATTTCTTTGTTTCATCGCGAAGGATTGTTCGCTCGAGCGAAGCCTTTGATTTTGGAAGCTCGCTCGAGCGAAGGAAGGCTCGCTCGAGCGAGGCGCCTGTTTCCAGCAACTTTTGAAAAATGTTTTCTAAGTGTATTTTTGCATCCTCATCCCATTCTAGGCATTCTTAGGCCTAGTTTAAGACATCTTAACGAGGATATAGATGTAGAACACAACGAGGCAAATTTGGGATTAAATTATGATATTTCCCAACTGTGTAGCTTAGTGTGTGTTCAACCTGTGAACTATGTAGGATTGGCGACTGGGAGACACGCTCTAGCATATCAGAGTCTTAACTCGTGAGTAATAATTGTGTAAAGATATGTTCAAAATGATTATCTTTCGAATCTTGAATTCTGCTTTTCGAACTGGTATTATTCTTGAATGAATGTATGTCCTTTATTTACAGGCTTGTGGCATCCTTAGTATTCTTATTCTAGAGATCTCTGTCGGTTCCTCGTGGGACCATCATTGCATCGATCGATGGCCATCATTATCGCTCGGTCTTTAAGACTCTACATTTCTTGTTATGCTAATGGATGTACCACATATGACTGAATAACTGTTCTGACTGAAAGACTGTAATACTAATTAATGAATTGTTTTCATTACTGTAAGGACATTTCATTCTTAACCTCTTTACGCTTTATGTTATTCATTGGGCTTTAGCTCACTGTTTATAGATATATGTAGGTGCTCAACCACCAGACCGGAGCTAGGAGCGTGGGTTAGACTCCAATTTTGTCAAGCCAGCCTATGTGCCTTACTGCGAGGTTCCGAGTTGCCATGTTATGGCTTAGGGGTGTTTTAGTATTTCCTTCTGCATCGCCTCACCGTTTTTGTATAAACCGAATGCTTATCAGATCGTTATCGTGATTAGGTCCTGACCGCTTGACTTTGTACATATTTGTATATTTGCGCATCGTTAAATGTATAAATGCATGAAAAATCTTTTTGGCATACAGATTCAATGGACATTATTTATTTATCAGATTTCCGCCAGTTCTCGAACTCGCTTTTTACTATTTTTGTTAAGCGGGCCTTGGTAATCTCGGATTCTTGTTCTGATACTAAACCCATAGGGCCGGGTTTGGGTCGTGACACTACTCATGTAGTGCTGAGTGATGACTACATTTACGAGGAACGACCTATACAGATTGTAAACAGACGGATCAAGAAGTTGAGGAACAAAGAGATTCCATTAGTGAAAGTTGACTGGCAAAACCATGGTGGCGTCTATGCCACTTGGGAAAGGGAAGATGATATGCCGAAAAGATATCCCGAACTGTTTCCACTGAATCCTATTTTCTTCTAGATTGAAGATAATTCGAGTTTGGAGGACCAAACTCTTTTTAAGGAGGGGAGACTGTAATAACCCTCACCACTGATTACTGGTTAACCACTGATTATTGCTAAACTGAGACTGATTATGATAAGTAATTAAATCGACTGAAATATAGAACTGACTGATTGACTGTACTAGTTTAAATGCATTTCTATCTGTTTGACTGTTAAACTATCTGTTCATGTTTTATGTTTTAAATTGTAAATTGAAGGCCTTATCGGCGGCCGAATCTGGAATTGATTAGTGATATGTGTTAATCATAATTTATGTGATTTTATGGCATATTTAATTGAAATGTGATTTGGTATGATTTAATTAGATTAAATAAGGATAAATTGCAATAGTTGGCTTAATTACCAACATGCCATCCTAGTGGGCCACTACACCAAACATATTGAGACTTGATTACACTTAGACACACATTTGCTCAGCCATTGTTTTCCTTGCTATAGCCGACTAGAGAGAGTGATAGGAGAGAGAGAGCTTGATTTCATCTCATATTTGCTTGGAGACTTGGAGAGATTGTAGGAAGATTGCAAGAATAGAACTTCCATACCTTAAATTGAAGGCTTAGGTAACAAATTCAACCTCTTAATTGTGTATTCAAGTGAGTTATTGCATGTTTCATGGTAGATAGGAGCCTAGGATTATATTTTGGTTCAAGATTGTTGAATAGAAGTTTAAATCCATGCATGCATGCTCTTATATTGAAGTTTGGAGTTGTTCATCATGAAATTGCTTCATGCATGTCCATCTTTTGACCATAGTTCATGAATTCACCATGTTATAGAAAGAATTGGCCCATTTGTTCATGTTTTGAAAGCTTGAGGTTAATTAAACTCATGCATGTCACATTGGAAGTATATTCTTGAATTTTGGTTTGAAATTGGATTTAATTGAACTACCTTTGGGATTTGATTTCTCAATTGAGCTTTGAAACATGTTATATTATGAGTTTTGAAGTGTTTTCCAGAAAATTAGCCCAAAAGGATCGAATTTGAGGCATTTAAACTTGGTTTTGAGCTTGAGGTTCAAATCTGGAATTTCCAAAATTTGGACTTACGCTCGAGCGGGGAAAGTGGCGCTCAAGCGTGAAATTTGTGCTCCCAGCACTTTGCATTGTTTTACAGTTCGCTTGAGCAAAATATTGGACGCTCGAGCGGGGTCTTGTGTGACACGCTCAAGCGGGTGTCGAGCGCCCATCGAGCGTGATTTTCACACATCCAGTACTTTTGCCATGTTTTGCAGATCGCTCGAGCGGGTAAAGTGACGCCGAAGGGAATCTTTGTTCCAGACAGACGCCGAAGGGAAAGCCACGCCGAAATGACCCCTCTTTCCCGAAAATTCGAAAAATATTTTTAAAGTACATCTTTGCATCCTCATTCCATCCTAGGTATTCTTAGGCCTAGTCTAAGACATCTTAATGAGGATATAGATGTAGAACCGCACCGAGTCTAAGTAGGGACTAAGTCTTTGATTCCCGAATGTGAACTTAGTGTGTGTTCATCCTATAAACTGTGTAGGGTTGGCACCTGAGGACACGCTCTAGCTTATCTATAGCCCAGAACTCTATGAGTAACAACTGTGTAAAGATATGTTCAAATATGAATATCTTCTGAATGGTTAAATTGTACTGTTCTGAATTACTACTGTTAACTGAATGAATGTATGTTATCTATTCTGAACTGTATTGTGTCATCCATAGCAACTACTGGTACTGTTACTGCTACTGTTACAGAGATCTCTGTTAGTTCCTATTTTGAAACTTCTGTTTACTGTTATGATGGCCATCATTGACTGCTCGGTCTTTCAGGACCTACTGTTCTTTCAGATCGCTACGCTAATGGATGTACCATATATGACCGTTATGACCGAATGATCGATATATCTTGAATCAATTATTTGCTTTTCAATACTGAAAGGACATTCATTCTTAACCTTTTTACGCATTATGTTATTCACTGGGCTTTAGCTCACTGCTCATATATATATGTAGGTGTTCAGGCACCGGACCGCTGCTAGGGGCGTCAGGCTAAGCACTGTTTTGTCAAGCCAACCTTTGTGCCTCACCTCGAGGTTCTAGTACTGTTCAAGTTACGGCTTTGGGGTGTTTTAGTTTCCCCCATCTGTCTTTGTATCTGTTTTGTAATATTGTATCGATTGATAGCACTGTACTGTACTGTCTTAATAGGGATTAAGGCCCTTACCTGGATGATTGTAAATGCTGTACATACCATTTTGGTACTGATAGTATGTATATTATGAAAAGTCTTTTTGCATACAGACTGTGTCACAGCTCATTGGACATTGTTTAATTACTGTATTGGCTTCCGCCAGCCCCTGTACTCTGTATTACTGTCTCACTATTAAGCAGGCCTTCGGTAATCTCGGATTACTGGCCGATTACGGTACTAAACCCATAGGGGCGGGTTTGGGTCGTGACAAGCCTAAACCATAACTTTTACCCAAATCACTTCATTTATACAAATGACAAATGTCTAGGTTAAAACCCATATCAAATAGTAGAATATCCCTACCTCAAGTGTAGAAGCTCAAAGGAGAAGAAGGAAGAAACTTTGAAGATTGCAAAACTCTACCTTTTTAATAAAGGGACTATGGTAGAAACTCTTAGATTCTAAGAGATTTGTAGAGAGAAGTTGGACTTTTAGAGAGAGAGACAATTGATCTAGGGTTTTTAGCAAAAAGAGATTCAAAAAGCGATGTAAAACTCCTCCACTGTGAACTGATATACATAGTCCTTGCTCGAGCAAAGGAGTTGTCGCTCGAGCGACCAGACACAACAAGTGACCTCGCTCGAGCGTAAAATGCAAAACTTCAGGTCTGCCATAGACGCAGATGCATGCTCAAGCATAAGAAGGCTCGCTAGAGCATAGGAACAACTAACACAAAGCTCACTCGAGCACATGAAGTCTCGCTCGAGCGAAGAACTTCCCCCTCCCTAAAAAAGCAACGTCTTGAAGAAAACCTGAGAACTCTCAATTCTTGCTTGAGCGCAAGAAGCCAAAATTTGGGCAACAACATTTTAGACGAATTAACAACCAACCTGTTCCAAACACACCCAACATAATCCAAAACTCAAATACAAAGAGTCAAAAGAGAATAACAAGACAAGGATACGATATTCATCCATGGAACCTAAGTCTGGGACACAAAGAAGGTCGGGGCAAAACCGGGATCACTATAACCTCCCCCCTTTAAAGAATTTCATCCCCGAAATTTTAGTACAAGTTTCAAAATCATGATTATCCCATTTTCAAAATGATTACAATTCAATTCTCGTTATCATGACCCGTCCACCGGTCATTTCATCGCTTCCCAAGAGATCAATTTCACAAAATATAGCTCAACATATATTACCAATATACATATTCCGAAATTTAACAATTTTCAAGTTTTTTCCAAACATATTCAATGTTTATAATATATTTACATTTCCAAAACTCAAATAACATATACAATGCTCATATTAAACTTGCATTCCCGAAACGCATTCAACATTCATAATGTCTTCAAAATCCAAAACATATACAATGTTTTTATGGTTCATAAACAAAACTAAAATTTCAACATACACTCAAACATCAACAAATAAGTCCGAATATTTCTCTCGAACTTCCAATTCACGCTCCCAAGTTGCTTCCTCAACACCGTGATGTTTCCATAATATTTTGACCAAGGGAATTATCTTGCCTCGCAAGACTTGATCCCGTCTATTCAAGACTCGCACCAGTCTCTCCTCATACGAGGCATCCTCATCTACCTCTAAGTTGGTCCAATCCAACACATGTGATGGATTCGGCTCATATTTCGAAACATACTAATATGAAACACGTCATGCACTCCGAAAAGTTGCGAAGGCAACGCTAAACGATATGCAACCTCCCCAATCCACTCAAGGACCTCAAAAGGACCAATAAACCGAAGGGATAACTTCACACTCTTTCCAAATCTCATCAAACTCCGTCTAGGTGATATTTTCAAAAAGACATGATCACCCACCTCGAATGACAAAGGTCTTTTCCTACGATCGGCATAATTCTTTTGGCGACTCTGGGCTGTAACCAACCTCTTACGGATAAGTGCTACATTCTTCGTCATTTCCCGAACCAACTCTGGACCTAACAAAGGTGCATCACCCACCTCGGTCCAATACACTGGAGATTTACGCGGTCAGCCATACAAGGCCTCAAACGGTGCCATGCCAATACTCAATTGGAAACTGTTATTATAGGCAAACTCCACTAAAGGTAAGTGTCTCTCCTACGACCCTTTAAAGTCAAGGACACGGCCCCGAAGCATATCCTCAAGGATCTGAATAGTACGTTCGGACTGCTCGTCAGTCTGAGGATGGTAAGCCGTGCTAAAAGTCAATCTAGTGCCCAAGGCACTCTGCAAGCTCTGCTATAGCCTAGTTGTGAAACGCGGATCTCTATCCAAAACGATCGTCACAAGGACCCCATGCAACGTCACTATGTCCCAAATATACAAGTCAACAAGGTAATCTACCGAATCTCTCATGCGCATAGGAATAAAATGCGCTGACTTGGTCAACCGATCAACTGCCACCCAAATGACATCACTACCCCGTTGAGTCCTCGAAAGACCCACAACAAAATCCATTGTGACATGCTCCCATTTCCACTCGGCTATTGGCAAGGGTTGCAACAAATCCGTTAGCCTCTGATGTTCGGCCTTCACTTGTTGACAAGTAAGGTACTTTGACACAAACACTACCATATCCTTCTTTATACCTCTCCACCAAAATTGGCGACTCAGATCATGATACATCTTTGTGCCTCCCGGATGCACCGCAATGTGTGAATGGTGAAACTCTTGGAGTACTTCCTCTCGGCAAAACTCTGGCACAAACAAGCGGTCATGGTATCTCACACTCAGGTCAGGATACATAGTTAATCCCTTCTCTATCTTCCCACTGGAGATCTTCTCCCGGAGGGATTTTACCTTAAAGTTACCATTCTGTGCCTCTAACACTCGGTTCACAAGTGTTAGTTGTGCAACTATAAAAAACAAGGCTGCAGACTCAACATACTCGTTTAAATACAAGTCAAACTCGCTAAGAACACCCGACATCTCCCATTCCCAGATAGCTATACAAGCTACACTACTGATAGACTTCCTACGTAGGGCATTGGTCACCACATTAGCCTTTCCCAGGTGATAATGCAACTCAAAATCATAATCCTTTATGAACTCCATCCACCTTCTCTGTCTCAAATTCAAGTCCTTCTGTATAAACAGATACTTCAGACTCTTATGATGAGAGAATACCTCAAATCTTTCACCATACAGATAGTGCCTCCAAATCTTCAAGGCAAAAATTACAGCTGCTAACTCTAAATTGTGAGCAGGGTAGTTCCTTTCGTGTGTTTTCAATTGCCGTGAGCCATAGGTTACTACTTTCCCCTCTTGCATTAATACACAACCCAAACCCTCTCGTGAGGCATCACAATACACTGAATAGCCCAAACCCCTCTCTGGAATAATCAAGACTGGAGCAGTGGTAAGTCTAACTTTAAGCTCTTGAAATGACTTTTCACAAGTCTCACTCCACACAAATTTGACCCATTTCCGCGTCAATTTAGTCAAAGGCGAAGCTAGTCTAGAGAAATCCTTCACAAACCGATGGTAATACCCAGCCAATCCCAGAAAACTATGGATCTCAAAGGCATTCTTAGGCTGTGCCCACTCTTGCATTGCCTCAATTTTGAATGAATCTACAGTCACCCCTTTCCCGGATACTACATGGCCTAAGAACTTAACCTTCTTTAGTTAGGACTCATATTTCCCGAACTTAGCATACAACTTATGGGCTCTAAGCAAGTCAAGCATCACTCGTAAGTGTTCCTCGTGCTCCTCTTCAGAGGCTGAGTAAATCAAAATGTCATCCACAAAGACGACTACAAAACGGTCTAAGAACTCTCAGAAGATTCGGTTCATCAAGTCCGTAAACACAGCTGGGGCATTGGTTAGGCCAAAATGCATCACCAGAAACTCATAATGGTTATACCGCGTACGGAATGTCGTCTTCGGAATATCCTCTTTCCTTACCCTCAACTGGTGGTAACCCGATCTCAAGTCTATCTTAGAGAAACGAGGATCTTTTCAACTGGTCAAATAGATCATCTATATGAGGCATAAGGTATTTGTTCTTAACTGGAACTCGGTTCAACTTTCGATAATCAATACAAAGTCTCAAGGCCTCATCTTTCTTTTTAGCAAAGAGAGCCGGTGCTCTCCAAGGCGAAGTACTAGGGCAAATAAAGCCCTTATCTAGTTGTTCTTGGAACTGAACCTTCAAGTCACTCAACTCAGTTGACGCAAAACGATATGGTGCCATGAAAATCAGTGTTGTGCTAGGCACTAGATCAATAGAGAACTCGATCTCTCGGTAAAGTGGTAAACTAATAAGATCATCGGGAAAGACGTCTGAGTACTCACAAACCACTCTTGGCAATTCAACCTGGGCCTCATCACACTCACTACTCATAAAGCTAGCAAGAAGACAACTAAGTTCATTCCGCCCACGTGAATCATATACCGGCGATAAGACTCTATCCACCCGGTCCCCCAAGAAATAAAAGCAACCACCGCTCAAGGTACATATAGTAACCCTCTGACTGTAGCAACCTATAACAGCCTGGTATGACAATAACTAGTCCATACCCAAAATAACATCAAAACCAGACATATTCATCAACACAAAAGAAAAGGGAAGCCGACGATCGACGACCTCTATATCACAGCCCTGACACCTCTGTTTCAAAACAATCTCGCCCCCAATAGGTGATATAACACAAATAGGAGATGCTAACTGTGCCAACTCCAACCCCAAAACAGATACAAATGCAGACAAAACAAATGAATGGGATGCACCTGTATCAATCAATACATTAGCAACTGAGTTGCAAAACTAAAAGGTACCTCTCATTACTGATGGGGCCAGTACAAGATCTAGCGCGGTAACAACATGCACACTTTCCATAGGTCTCTAATCTACCTACTCACCTTTTGGAGCATAAGACTGTTGCATTGATTGAGGCGAAGAGGCTCCCTGATTGGCCCTCGAGGCCTGTACTAACTGAGCTGGTTTGTGACATTGTGTTTGCCTTGAACTAGACGCACCAGGTGTGCCATCTAACTGCGGGCAAAACCTTTTTAAATACCCCAGCTGCCCACACTGATAACAAGTGAGTGGTTGGCCTCTGCCTTGACTCTGGCCTTGAGAGCGAGCCGAAGATGAAATTGTGTTTGCGTTTGTGTTTTTACATTAATAAAATGAGAGAAAAGAAAGTCAAGAAGAAGATAAGATAAAGAGAAATTGTGTTTGTGTGTGTTTTTTTTAAAAATGTAATTCTAAAAATTCTTTCAAAATAATCTCAAGCCATGTCCATTTTTGACATTGAAGATGTAATGACCCTCAACATCGCATCGATAAACCACCGACATCGCTAAACCGAGATCGATTATGATTGATAATCAAGTAATTGAAATCTCGAATCGACCGATCAAATCAAACCGAATTGATTAAGTATATCTGTCATATTGCATTTCTATCTGTTGCCTGTTTAGTTATCTGTTCATGTTTTTATGTTTGAACTGCAAATTGAAGGCCTTATCGGCGGCCGAACCAGAAACTGATTGATGTTTTGAGATCATGGGAATTTATATGATTTTATGGTATATTTAATTGAAAACTAATTTGGTATGATTAAATTAGATTAAAATAAGCTAATTTCAAGAGTTGGCCTTAATTACCAAATTTCCATGTTAGTGGGCCCTTTATTATAACATATTTGAGCCTTCTTATTACACTAGAATAAACATTTCATTAGCCCCTTTTCTTGTTATTGCCGACCAAGAGGGAGATAGGGAGAGTAGTGAGTGTTCTTGAGAGTTGGCTTAGAAACTTGAAGAAATTGAAGAGTAGATTGCAAGTTAAACTTGTGTATCTTACATTGAAGACCTAAGGTAAATCATTGACCTTCTTCATTGTGTATTTGAGTTTATTCTTGCATGATTAATGGGTCTTTAGAGAGCTAAGGCTTGAATTGGTCTTGTAGTGTTTGATTAAAGCTTGTATCATGCATACATGTTTACATTGTTGAGTTTTAAGTTATTTTCATGGCTAAAGGTTACATACATGTTCATATTTATGTTTAAGTCCATGAAACCATCTTGTTTTTGAAAGGATTAGCTCATTTGAGCTTGTATTTAAAGCTTTGAAATGATTTAAACTCATGCATGTCATGTTTGTAGCATGTTCATGAAAATTTGTTTGAAATTGAGTTTGAATTAAACACCCTTGGGCTTTGATTTCTCAAATTGAGCTTTGAAACATGTTATTCTATGTGTTTATAAATGTCTTCCAGAAATTTGGCCCAAGAGGATCAAATTTTGTGAATTTAAACTTGATTTGAGCTTGGAAGTTCAAATTTGGAATTCCAGATTTTGGACTCCCGCTTGAGCGGGAAAAGTGGCGCTCGAGCGGGAATTCCGTGTTTCCAATACTTTGCACTGTGTTGAAGTCCGCTCAAGCGGAAGGATTGACGTTCGAGTGGGACCTTGTGTCTTACGCTCAAGCGGCTATCGAGCGCTCGATCGAGCGTGGATTTCACCTATCCAGTACTTTTAACTGTTTTGCATGTCCGCTCGAGCGTGGGAAGTGACGCTCGAGTGGGAACCGTTGTCTGCATGTCCGCTCGAGTGGAGTAACTTACGCTCGAGCGGGACCCCTGTTTTTCTGAAAATTCTGAAAATGTTTTCTGAGTGCATCTTTACATCCTCTTTCCATCCTAGGCATTCTTAGGGCATATTTAAGGCATCTTATTGAGGATATAAATGTAGAACACACCGAGACAATTAGGGATTAAGTTATTATCTTTTCCAACCGTGTAGCTTAGTGTGTGTTCATTCTGTAAACTGTGTAGGGTTGGCTTTCTGAGGAGACACTCTAGCTTATTGTAGCCCAGAACTCTGTGAGTAACAACTGTGTAAAGATATGTTCAAAATGATTATCTTCTGAACAATTGAACTGCATCGCTTCAATCGATATTGTTAATCGAATGAATGTATGTCCTATATTCAATCAGACAGTGGCATCCTTAGCAACCATCATATCGATCTTATCACATAGAGATCTTTATCGGTTGCCTTCTTTGGAACCACTCATCGCATCGATTGATGGCCATCATTCTTTGTTCGGTCTTTTAGACCTCTTGTTTCTTATCTTGTTATGTTAATGGATGTACCACATATGATCAAGCATCAGATTGAACAACCGATATATCTTGAAATGAAATGCTTATTTTTCATTCAGAAGGACATTCATTCTAAACCCCTTTACACATTATGTTATTCACTGGGCTTTAGCTCACTGCTCATATATATATGTAGGTGTACAGGCACCAGACCGGAGCTAGGAGCGTGGGGTAGACTTCCCTTTTTGTTAAGCCAACCACTGTGCTTCACCGCAAGGTTCCGAGCCTGTCTAGCAAAGGCTATGGGGTGTTTTAGTTTTTTCCCCTTCTGTTCTGTTTTGTAATGACTGTATAAACTGTTACTGTACTGTTAATAGGGATTTGGTCCCTGTTCTGAATGACTATAAATATTATGCATATTGTTCTGTACTGTGTATATATCTATGTATGTATGAAACATCTTTTGCATACAGACTGTTACAGTTCATTGGACATTGTTTATTTACTGTATTGGCTTCCGCCATGCCCCTGTACTCTGTTATACTACTTTATCAAGGTGCCTTCTAATCTCAGACATCTTGGCGATTCTGATGCTAAACCTATAGGGGCGGGTTTGGGTCGTGACAGAAGACAATCTGTAACGCCCTCAAATTATGATATAACCAACCATTCATAAAATCTATAGACATACTAGAAATGTTATATTCTCATTCATCAGAGTCTATATTACAAAAGATATTACATGCATTACACTTTCATCAATGTTCATTTTGAAGCTATAGCATGCAACTCTAATTGTTAACAGTAAAAATAAGTGCCCTACAGGCTTACATCTTTCCAAGTTATCACTTGGTTACAACAAAGGAAGAGTCCTAGCTTTATACATATAAAGCCCTCGGCTTGAATTTACATTAAACACAAAACAAAATATGCAAAATGGAGCCTTCAGTCCCTAAACCTCCCAAGCTATGTCCTTGGAGGCGGCATGTCACCTGTACTTGAAAATGGTTTCCCAAGTAGGGTGAGCCATAGCCCAATAGAGATATGTTAAACAATATATGAGAATTAACTAAGCTATCAGCATCAGATAAATGTTCAATACTAGTAAACCAACTTACACCTTTTTCATGACCAATCAATATCGACATCCGTATTTCAGTCAATTTCTATTCATTTATCCAAATCAATTCATTGACACAGTTTACTGTTATCTAAACAATTCAAAACGAGACTACAACTCATTTATCAATATTTCAATTACAAACATTATTCAACACTTCTATTTTCTTGCCATTTCACAGAATCACATCCAAGAGAACCGGCACCCATATACGCATCATTTCGGGACTTTCACCTTGGACACTCCGGCCAACTTAATTATCAATGGAGTCCATCCCCTATCTTTTCCCAAACAATAGAGTACATCTCCTATCTCCTCTCAAACAACAATACATATACAATGTATTTAAAAGCATGTCATATACAATGACTACCAAAATTCACATATTCAACAATTTAATCAATCCGTTATATTCAATGACAATATTCACATGACTAGTTCCAATTTACCTAGTCCTTATGCAGTTTATACAACAACCATAACTATCCTTCACCGATAGCCCAAAACAGATATTTTTTAAACAGATAAACAAATCTATCAACAGATAAATTATCAAATCTTTCATAGGTGTGTGATGTATCAAACTAAACCACACCATTCAATCACATATTCCCCCAATTTCATAATTCCCAAACCAATTTCATTATTTACACAAATAGTTATTTCAACTCAACTCAGGGCAATTTTCTCCTTATTTCGAAACATCAACCCATAGGTCCAAATCTCACCATTTTAACAATAAAGAATCTCACACACAAACTCCCAAGGTTACTTTGTAAATCAACATGAAAACCCCTCTTTAGTTAGAGCCCAAACCATAACTTTTACCCAAATCACTCTATTTATACAAATGACAAATGTCTAGGTTAAAACCCATATCAAAGAGTAGAATATCCCTACCTCAAGTGTAGAAGCTCAAAGGAGAAGAAGGGAGAAACTTTGAAGATGGCCAAACTCCACATTTTTTGGATCAAGTGGAAGCCCATGCAAAACTCTACCTTTTTAACAAAGGGACTAGGGTAGAAACTCTTAAATTCTAATGGATTTGTAGAGAGAAGTTGGACTTTTAGAGAGAGAGACAGTCAATCTAGGGTTTTTAGCAAAAAGAGATTCAAAAAGCGATGTAAAACTCCTCTGCTACGAACTGATATACGCAGTCCTCGCTTAAGCGAAGGAGTTGTTGCTCGAGCGACCAGAACCAACAAGTGACCTCGCTTGAGCGCAAAAAACGTCGCTCGAGTGCAGAATGCAAAGCTTTAGGTCTGCCATAAATGCAGATGCATGCTCAAGCGCAAGAAGTCTCGTTCGAGCGCAAGAAGTCTCGCTCGAGTGAAGAACTTCCCACTCCCCAGAAAAGTTGCGTCTGGAAGGAAACCTAAGAACTCTCAATTCTCGCTCTAGCGAAAGAAACCTCGCTCGAACGAAGAAACAGATTACATAAGGTTTGCTTGAGCGCAAGAAGCCTCGCTCAAGCGAATAAGTCAAAATCTAGGTAACAACATTCTAGACCAACTTACAACTAACCTGTTCCAAACACGCCCAACATAATCCAAAACTCAAATACAAATAGTCAAAAGAAAATAACAAGACAAGGATACGATATTCATCTACGGAACCCAAGTCCAGGACACAAAGAAGGTCGGCGCAAAACCGGGATTGCTATACAATCTTATACTATTATTTTCATTTTTGTTATTCAATATATTAATGTGGATTTTTCAATTGAGCTTTGTCCATTGAATTGGAGGAATCACAAATTTTTTAGTTTAAAAAAAATTAAAAAGCTTACCATTTTATTCTACCAACTTATTTATAAATTTCAAATCACATGGTGTATGATTGTTCAAACCTATCCTACAAACCTATCCATGAGTATTTTTTTTGAATAAAAAAATGGTGAAGTCCAATATTTATGATTGATCACAACCTTATGTTTCCCACTCTATTAGGGATAACAATTTGAACTCGATCCGATAAGGACCGGACCCTCAAACCTTGATTAGAACATTTTTTTCTCGAAAAATACCCTGACTGGCTGGGATAGTATTCGAAAATGAATCCTCGACAATTTTCGGACCGGGGACCATGATAGGTTCCCCAGCCCCAACCCCGGCCCATCCCCGTCCCCAACATTGTCCCCGTTTCCGCCTCGAACTAAAATTACTATTATATCCATATATATGTATATATATATATGTATGTGTGTTTCCCTAAGGATTTTTTGGTTCACTGTAGGATTTAGGTAATAATGTTGGTTGTGCATGTTACTTTGCAAAATTCACAAGTGATTTTTTTTTTATTTTTTTTAAAGCAAAAAATAGGTGTTGTTTGGATTGATTTTTTATTTATTTATTTATTTTTGGGTGGTATGGATGTTGTTTTGTATCTTGTTTGTTTTCTTGTTATTGTTTGGATGTTCATGTTTGGACATTATTGGATTATGCTTTTATATATATTATTTTTATTTGCTTCAAAAAAAAATGAGATATGCAAAATTCAAAAAAAAAAAAAAAGTCGGGGATTTTTCAAGGTCAGGGAGACCCAATCCCTATTAGAGGAAGGGGTGATGGGTTCTCCATCGGGGATTGGGAGCGGGAACGGAAAATTTTATACCTTCGGAGATCAAGAAGGGAGAGTGTAATCCCCAGCCCCAGCCCATTACCATTCTTACACTACATACATCCTATTAACCAGCGTGCCTTGTCACTTTACCTAACAATAGGTCAAGTAAATTGAAATTTACATATTGAACGGTAAGCCTTGTCAAAGGGCAAAAATGTCAATTTAGCAATTTTTTTTTTTTTATAAATTTTTTCTATTCATATATTTTTGAAAAAGGTTAAAAAATTATTCCTAAATATATTAATTTTTTATATTATATTTTAATTTAAAAATAAAAAAATTATTAAAATAATCTATTTCTAAACGACATCTTCATGTTTTTCATGTTTGTTACATATTTTAGGATTGACTAGGGTCATGGACTTTGAGTTTTTATTTATTTGATTTTAATTAGGCTTGATAATAGATGATAGGGTAGGTTAGTTGACCTTCTCTATCATAGAAATTATCTATCTTATCTTATCGGTTGATTGACTTGGGTCATGGGCTTTGAGTTTTTATTTATTTGATTTTAATTAGGCTTGATAATAGATGATAGGGTAGGTTAGTTGACCTTCTCTATCATAGAGATTAGGATTACTTATCAATCAGTCCTATTAACTAGACTTATTTATTTACAGGTCTTAACTAATAAATTTAACACTATAAAAATAAAAAATTGATAAATTTATCACTATAAATTTATTCATAAAAATAAAGAGACTGATAAATTTATCACTATAAATTTATTCATAAAAATAAAAGACTGATAAATTTATCTTTATCACTTAATAAATTTATCAATAGGACTTAATGGGTAATAAGTCTAAAAAATAAGACCTATTAGTAGTTTACCCTAGAAATTATCTATCTTATCGGTTGGCAAAATTTTTTAGTTATAGTTTTTGAATTAGGGATTTTTTTTAGTTTGGGACTCAAAATATTTTATTTGGGTTAGTTTTTTTTTTAAAAATTTTTTAAACTTTTATAAGAGAAAAATAAAATAGCTATGATTTAGATATGATATTTTATTTTATTAATTTATTTAACATATTTTATTTTTTTGTACTTTTTTAATCCCAACCAACTTAGGCTTCATTTGGGAATTGAGTTGGCTTTTTGATTTTTTTGACTATTTTAGCTTGGGTTAAAGAGCTTGGTTTGTGAAGGATTTTTTGACTTTTTGGTTTTTTTGATTTTTTTTGTGAGAGAAGAGTATACTGATTATAAGTTGAATGTGATATTTTGTTTGTTGTGGCTAAAATAACCTATTTTGTCTTTTGTGGCTAAAATAACAAAAAAAATCCATAAACCATCTTCCCAAACGGAGCTATAGACCATTTTCAATGGTTTATCAAACCCATCATTAAATTTAAATTTGATGAAAAAAATTACTTTTTGCTTCTTAAATGATTCATTAAATCTATCATCAAATTTAAGATTTCAATTTTCTTTCATCAAACTTAAAATTAATGTGCCTTTCATTAAATCATTGTTCATTACCGTTAGATTTTTACCATTGGATGACCATCTCAAGGTAAAAATTTATAAAAAAATTATATTGACTGGTCGATTACAAAACTCTCTGTTAAAACACTTGATATCAAATAAAGTTTTTATTTAAATTTGATGAAAAAATTGATATATCATTAGAAATGTCCTTAGTTGGCCGTAGCCAAACGAATCTTGTAAATGTTATAAGAAGTTTGTGTAATTTCTCAAACAAGTGGGCTGAACTATAATTTCTCCAATTTGTAAGGAGATTAGTATAATATGCTTAATTATAAATAAATAAATAATAATAATAAAAAAAAAACCGGACGAATCCGTGAACCGGCCAGGTACAGCCCCTGGTTCGGTAAATGAAACACCGCGTTCAATATTTTGAAAAGAGTTGGTGCGCAACGCGCATACGCTACCTATATATATATATATATATAAACAGATAAGTGTCTAGAGAGAGAGAAGCTGAGTACAAAATTCACGGCTCTAGCTCGACGGGTTCCGATCTGTTGTGAGACAGGTATGCATGTCTTTTCTCAATCTTTATAATGTCTAGGGTTTCGTTAATTACACAAATCTTCCGTCTAGGGTTTCCTTCAAAGTCCATGGATTTATTATTTTCAACGGTGTTTTTTGTTTTCTTTTCTTTCTATGTTGGTATCAATTTGACCAAAGTCTGAGGCGTTTGTGCAGCGACTAGAGTTTGGGTGTTGGAGATTGATGGGTAGTTTCATAGATCGAACCTGATTCTCAGTCTGATTGCGTATATATGTACACACACACACACATATATATTTTGAGGCGTAGTTGGTCTAGGGTTGAGACTTAATATGCCGTGAAATATGTTATTGACTTAATATGCTGTGAAAAATGCTATTTTGTAGTCCAGTTTCCGCAAGTTTTACTGCGAAATTTAGCTAATTGGGGGAAAATTAATGCAAATATTTTCCTTTGAATCAAACAGCGGTCTCATCTCAGAGATCTTTTTTATTTGATTTCTTTTAAAGATCTTTGCTTTTACCCTTTTCTAGATTTCTTTATTTTTGTTTATTTATTTTGTAACATTCACGTTTGGAATTTTGCAGATTTTCTTGGGTAGTGTGTTTCTTATCTCGGGAGTTTTGTAAGTTTGCAATTTGAAGCAGCAAGCCTTCTTGCATAAGGTAAGAAAGCCGACTCAGATTTCTACTGTTCCTTTACTTTTTGGATGATGAAAGTGCATTAAAAATTGTTATTATTATCTAAGTTTTCTTGAATTATGTAGACATATTTAGAATCTTTTAGTTTACTTAATTAAATATAAGAGCCATCTTGTGGAATAGAAAAATAATATTAATGGTGAAACCTTGACTTATCTACACTGGCATATATTGCTTTCAGGGTAGTTTTTATTCACGAGAACGTAACTTAGGCATTGCACATAGTGTGGTGGTTCTTGATGTTTAATGTGTACTTTCGAAATTTTAGTTTTGAGTGTTGGTGGCTTTGTGTTGAGAGGGGTAAGGGGGCAAAAATGATTTTTGATTTGAGGTTTTTCCATCATATTCTTAGTGATTTGGGCTACTTTAAACATAAGATACTCGACAAAATTGTATCAGTTTTGCAAGGCCATTATGAATTATGTTTCTACAGCTTGAAGAATGCAAATGGAGTCCCATTTGCTTTCTATTCTATTCTTCTTCCCCTCTCATGTGACTTTTAAGGCTAAGAACCTTGCATCAATGGTCCATCTCTACAAAAGGTTGATGTGTTGTGGTCTCTACCGCATACAATCTCAACCCATGTAGTTGCCATTTGGGGTTGAGTGATATAATTAAAATGTAGCATCTGCTGCTTTAAGTTTTTCAGCCCTAATTAGAACACAACAAAAATTTCTATACTTTCTTCCTAAAGGCTTCATAAAATGGCATGAACAACATTTTTAGTGGTTTGCAATCTAATTTCCATTTGCAAAAAAAATTGGGGGAATTACATTGACCTCCTTTAAGATATTTGACAATTGCAAAGTCCTCCCATGTGTTTTGTGAATTAACATCGATTTACCCCTTAGAATTTCTGTGTAACTGTTTTTGAGAGGTGATTAATGTCCTTTGGTGTAGAAGTTTGAACATTGAAATGCCTAGAGATCACCTGTGTGCTTTTTTTGTGTGGTCATCATCTAGCTAGAGTTGTGTTGTGTGGAGATGTCGAACAAAATTCATTACTTATTTATAGGTTGGATTGATGTAATGAAACATACAAACTGACTTTGAGACCCCCACAACAAGGGTGCAAAAGTTTTATCTGGTTACTCTTATTTTGTTCTTGTCAAGGCTTTTAGTGCACAGAGTGCAACTTCTTGCTCTATAGAGGAGATGTGTACAAGAATCTTACCATTGCATCAGATGCATTTTGTTTTGTTTTTTGTGAATGCTTATTTTTAGTTCTTATCGCATTATTATGCAAAATATGCTACTTCAATTGTTTGGAATACTAGTACACGTTAGTTATAAACATGGTTTTTAAACGACATTTTAGGCTGTCATGGTTATATTTTTGCAATGGAGTTTCATGATGGAAGAACTAACATTATTTCCTTCTCTTCTTTGAGATGTACTTCTGGTCATCATCATACCAAAATGCAGGTTTTGAGTTGGTTTTTTCATCCAAATGGACTGCAAGAAATTTATGCAGATGGTCGAGGAGAAAAAGAAGAGAGTTATGGAGAGGAAAGAAGCCCCCTTGAAATGGGAGCAGAAGCTTGAAGCTGCTGCAAAGGCAAAAGCCGAGGCTGAAGCCAAGGAGAAGAAGCTGAAGGCTGCAAAGCATAAGCGTAGGTCTGTGTCATGGTCTGGTAGTGACAGTGACAGTGACAGCAGTGAGGATGACCGAAAGGCATTGAAGAGGTCCCACAAAAAGCATAAGAAACACAGCCATTCTGACTCTGGTGACAATGAGAAGAGGAAGGAGAAGAAATCCAAGCAAAAACGAAGGAGACGAACCTCTGGCTCTAGTGATGGGTATGATAGTGACTCAGAAGAAGAGAGGAGAAAGAAGCGGGTCCACAGGAAGCATAGGCGTCATGGTTCAAGTTTGGATTCTGGTGATTCAGATTCAAGTGACGATGATGGTGCAGCGAGAAGAAGAAGAAATCATGCAAAGCATCACAAGCATCATCGGCGGTCACATTCTATTGGTTTGGATTCTTTAAGCGATGAGGATACCAATGCAATCAGGCGGAGAAGTCACACACAGCATCACAAACAGCATAGGCGGTCAGAATCAGATTTGAGTGACAATGACAGTGATGCTATCAGAAGGAAAAGTCATGTAAAGCCCCACAAACTTCATCATCGATCTCATAGTCATGACTTGACCTCCTCAGAATCTGATGACCACAGGTGGGATCGTAGGAGCCGATCTATGGGAAAGTCATCGGATGATGACAATGGAGAATCGAGTAAAAGAGGAAAGCACAAAAGCAATCATCACCACCACCATCGCCACCATCATCACAGCCATCAGCAGCAAAAGTCAGATGAACAGGAGCACCAGAGGAATAGTGAGCTTCCACAGGTGAGAGAAGTGAACGGAAAGCACGTGGATGATGGTTCACATACGGGTGTAAACCTGAGCAAGAATGGTGGCGCTAATAACCCGCAAAATGTTTAGATGGAACTTCAATTTATTCAGGAATTCATTGCACCTCCTCTGCTGTGTTTTATTTATGGGTTTAGGTGATTGGAGCTCATGCTTCGACAAAATGTTTCTGTGATTGACCTTGAATTTTGAGGAGGCTTTGCTGGGTTATTTTGAAGGAACTGCAATATTGATGACTGAAACTCATTGATTTTATTTTACATTTCAGTTTGAATGCTAACTGTTATTTGCAGATTTTTTTTTCTCTTTTGTGTGCGCGTGGTTGCACTGTGTTGTGTGCTTCCAATGACACATGCTACATTGTTGATAGATTGGAAACTGGGGGTTGTTTTGCATGCAATTTTGTTTAGATGATTTCATTGTACTTTGGTCTTGAATAGAGCTTGCTGTTGGATGTGTATTGCAATTTTGTTTAGATGATTTCATTGTACTTCGATTTCATTATTCACATGGATGTGTATTGCTTCTATTGTTTTTTGGTCGTCAATCAATCATCTCCAAACAATGCTAAGAAATTAAGGTCAAATTTGGCATTCTTAAAAAAATTTAAAAAGTCAAAAAGTCACTATCTTATTTAAGTCACATCATTTTATTTAAATCCAAATCCAACTCATATTTCATAAAAAGTCAAAAAGTACACTTATTTAATTTTTCCAAACTTGGCCTAAACAATCCCATGAAAATGAACAAGAGCTTTCAAAAATGCAAATTTGAACAGATTGGAGAGATGACTTTTGAAGCCGCTGTCAAATATAGAAGATGGGCCATGTCCTTTGGCAATTATGAATGAATACAAATATATGGAGTGTGCCGGTTTCCCGTCAGAATTAAAGATACAATGTACAAGGAAAAATTACTTCGGGCCAATTTCTGGGTATGGAGTCCTTCACGATTAGCATATTTCTCTTCTGTTTCAGTTGAGGCCTTGTAGATCACTGAAAAATCAACTATAATTGAGATGTATGATATAGCTGCTGGAGGCAATCTTCAAAGACAGCTCCAATATGTGTATAAGAACCTCAGAAATAGCAAAATTGGTTTTATTTTGTGTTTCCAAGCCGAGAAACTTTGATACTCAGCATCACAGAATGAATGGATATAGATCCATAGCAACTTCTACTCGACAATAATACAACTATGAAACCCAAGAATGGGGTTGTCAGAAGTTCTTCAATATCTTCTCACTTGAAATTCCATCAGCTACAAGAAGCGAGGTAACTTCCTGCAAGAACCAGTTATTGTAACTGTTAATATTCCTCATTCTGATTTCAACAAACATGATTCTTCATATATTTTCTACTCCTCCACATTGCAGGATAATGAAGATGCTTCCTATATAAGATATAAATTCATACATATATACATACTAGTGGTGGGAGCAAACACGATGCATTTGCTTTTAAATTTTTGGATATCTAGATGATTAAGGGGCACTTTGATGAATGAGCAAACTGTCATTTTTTGGATGTGGTAGTTATTAGATTATTAGATTTGAAGGGCACTTTTGGAAGGGAAAAAAAAAAGTGACAGCCTACACACCAAATGACCCAAAGATACAAATTGGTTGAGTTATTTAGTGAGTTTTTATAGAAAACGAAATTTAAATATCTAAGAGTTCTGAACTGGGAACAATTTCCCTACATTCATAAAATTGCAAATTGCAATCAGCAGTCCATTTTAAGAGTAACTGATCCCCCAAAACAGATTTTAATACTTGATTTCTTCTGCCTACAACATCCAAGAAGATTTTACATGCAACCATTTGTGAAGGGTTGGACAACATGGTCAAAACTCCATTCACTTGATCTCATTGCTTAAACTTCTACTCCTTTCAATATTCTTCTTAACCTTTCACATGCACCATACTAATGGCCCCTCATGCAGCCAGAAATCTAGTAGTTTCACTTCTACACATTGCCACTCACTCATCAGCTTCAATTTCCTCATGTAAGCTATGCTATCCCATGTAGAGTATATGACAGCATGTACAAGCAAAGCACCTCTAAAACAGCAGCTAGGAAGTCTTACAAAAGTGAGATGAATATCTATCTTCCTACAACTATTGTTGTTTATTCTGTCAGACAACTCGTGGCAAATTATTTTTACAGGTTTGTATCTCCACAGAGGAAAGAGCAAACTTCTGTTACCGCAGGCAACCCAGACCCGACTTAATGATGGTCACACAAAAGATCGCATGAGACCACTTAAATTATGAGTCAGGGGAAGAAGCCCTAAAACACCTTTTGTGCTATCTTTGAAAAAAAAAAAAATAAAAATAAAAAAACCTGTAATTCACAAATGTCTGAGATTAAAAACTGAATCCTAAACTCATCAATTAAAACCAATCATATCTACCCTAACCAGTCTAACAACAAAGTAAAAACAAACAAAACAAGACTGAAATACAGTAAGCATCACAGCACCAAACATGCAATGACTGTCAACATTTTCTGAGGTCTGATAGCACGAAGCATGCTGTTTTACGATAAAACCGTTAACAGGAAAAGGCAGTAATCATAATAAATAAAAATCCAGGAAAAACTTTAAATAGAGTAATCATTGACAGAAAGAAATTGAATAGCACATGAAATTGACAAACCTCAGACATCTGTTTCTGTCCACAGAGCACAGCACCTGTGGCCTGGGAACTATAAATTTTTTTGGCTCTAGCAAAAGCAGCCTGGAAAAGCAACAGTTTCAAAAAAAAAAAAATTTAAAAATGAAGTTGCTTCTTAGAGACGTCAAATTCAACTTTAAGTATGCATACAAATTGAACACACATGCACTGCCTACCTGTACATAACCATGTTCACCAGTCCAATTATCATCAGGTTGTGATAATACTGGAACAATTTTAACACCTGAAGATTCCCAATCTTTGAACCTATCCTATTAAAGAAGGCAGAAACATAAACTTCAATATTAACTCTGATCAAGCAGGCAATGGTGGTTGATTATGCATAAATGGACATTATGAAAATGTAACTTGAATAGCAAGCCACTGAATG
This sequence comes from Camellia lanceoleosa, assembly GCA_025200525.1. Taxonomy (NCBI): domain Eukaryota; kingdom Viridiplantae; phylum Streptophyta; class Magnoliopsida; order Ericales; family Theaceae; genus Camellia; species Camellia lanceoleosa. The sequence goes on along the minus strand of CM045763.1, from coordinate 31,622,866 downwards.
AAACCTGATAAGCCATTCTTTGAAGGTTTCTAGCCCCATAATAGAGTCTCACATCAGGTCTCTTATTGGCACTGAATCCTGACTCAATCAAAGACCGGATTGGGCTGCATGCAGTAAGGTATAGTGAAAACAGTGAATAAGAGAATACATCATGAAAACCTGCAACAAACGCACACGAAAACTATAATCTAGGCTTGCTTATGTGTGTGCTATCTTAAAAAATTTTGACACGAAATATGGCCTCATTCCACCAAGCCCAGATGCAAAATAATGCATATAATCAGCCAATCACACACTTACGCGCAAAAGATTGGAATCAAATCCAAGTGAAGAGAATAAGAACACTTAAAAGATTCATCAGTGGGATATAATCATTGACAATCAATGTAGAAATCAACATGCAATTAGGTTATGTGATTTTTATATTGCATGCAGTCAGAACTGTGATGAAGAAGCAAGAGCTGTAATTTCAGAACCCATCACAGTGGCTGAAGGGCATCTTGGATTGAAAGAAAATAGGACTCAGAGCTGCAACAGTAGTGTGGTAGGTTGTAAATCGAGTCAGGAACCAACTTTACGAAGATTCCACATGGAGATCATAAAGGAGAACTAACTGAGAGTTTTGAGGTTTCAGTTTCACATCTCACTAACGTTAATATGATCACAGGAATTACTTTCATTCCTTTGATTCAAAAAAAATTTCTCATCACAAGTGGCTATGCAAACAAGAAGCAAGATGCAACCCTAGTGCAAATTAGTGCTTCCAGTAAAAATAAACTTGAGCAGATCCCTGTAGGCTTCAAAGATGTTAGAATTAAAAACAAGGGTGACATGGAGAAAACAGATTCTAGGTTCAACCCCCTCATATCTTCTGCAGTACACTTTAACAAGGTGACAAAGCATGTGTGGTTAAGTTTGTAAGGGGGCAGCCATCTTTCTCCAGGCCTAGGTGACATATTGAATTTGCTCCCAGTAGAGATTATCATTTGCAGTGAAATCAGTGTGTGACTTGGGGTACAGAGATTCGAGAGAAGACTAGTCAATGTATGAGAATTCGAATAGGGATTGTTCTTCTTGGTGGGAGGGATACCCTTTTTCCTTGGAAGGCCATTTGGGGGACTAAAGTCTAAAGCCCCCTCCAAGGTGGCTTTTTTCGTCTGGACTGCGACGTTGGGGAAGATTCAAACCACAGATAATTTTTTTTGAATTGCTGTTGTATGTGCAGGAAAGAAAGTAAATCAGTGGACCATCTTCTTATTCATTGTGAGGTGGCCAGAGTGCTTTGGTCATTGTTTCGTGTATTGTTTGGTGTGACTTAGGTGTACCTTCAGTTTCAGAGTTACTTTCTTGGAGGGAAGCTAGAGTTAGTAAGAGGAGGAGGAGATGTTGGTGTTTAGGTCCTTTGGGTCTTACATAGACCATCAAGGAGAGCATAATAGAACATCATTTGATGGAGTAAGACTCCAATTTTCATTTTCAAAGTAGAATTTTGACTATTTTATATAGTTGGTTCTCGGGTGGGGTTAAACCATTATTGGACCAATTTTTAGATTTTGTAGAGCATTTAGTTTATTTTGATGTGTATCAGTTTTTGTAAATGGAAGGCACCCCCTTGGTGCTCCTTTTTGAATGATACTTACACTATTACTGATAAAAAAAGAGTTTATTTTAATTACAACTACATTCACCAACAAGATCACCTACTTCCGTTATAATTTATAGAAAGCAAAATGCACGCATGTCAAAGTATTTCGTAACTTGTTATCTCTCTCCCTCTCTCTCAAATGGATTTGCTTTTCATCTGTACACTTTTATGTATGTAATTCCTCAGTGCTTGCTGGATAAGAGTATCAAGTTGAAAAGTGCCTGTCAAACCAATCCTTAATTTGAACTTACTAAAATTTTATATATCATTGGATCACAAAGTACTAGACCACAAACTAAACGTGATACTCCAGGAAACCAACCTTCTTAATAAAAGTCTGTTTTTTAAAAAACTTACTTAAATTGGAGGGGACTTTTACAACTTATTTTTCAAGCTAAGCAAAAACATAGTTGACAAACACCTTTTTTCTTTTTTCTTTTTTAAATAAATGTGCTTAGCAACCATGCTTTCTCTAGACTTGTACTACCAAACTTCCACTTCAAATCAAGCTGACTTCCATTTCAAAATAAAAAAAATTTGATTTTGAAGCATGTTTAGCAAGCTCACTTCCACATGCCTTGGGAAATAAGTTCCAAAACACCCATTTGATTTAAATAAATTTTTAAATAAACTTGTCTTAAGAAGCTACAAAACCATGGGAATCCTTCAAAAGAGAGAGCTCCTCATTATATGAAAAACTCTGCTATTTCTATCTTCTCAAATTAACCTTAAAATATCAAATGGAACTGTTTTCAAGAGGATCAGCTTCTACTAGCAAACTATGCTTCCACTTCTACATTGCTCCTGCTGTCAATTTTTCTATTCTGCTTTTCAGGAAGCTATTATGATTTTGTCACTTTCTTACTCTACATATGCATAGATCATTCATATGTTCCATAAAGAAATTCTATTAGCTTAATTATCATAATTTGAAATCAAATCACAAAATAGGAATTATTAAGTGATGATTACAATTCACTCACACGAATTCATAAAGAATTGAATTGAAGGTTCACCTAATTCCAGATCCAGTAGCGAAGATCAGAACAGTCGGAAATTCCTCAGGCGGCGAGATTTGATCTAGATCGAAGCCTCTCCCCATAACCTGACTCAACTCAACAAAATCCCCTTTCCCGAGCCCGCAGAGCAGCTCCGCCGTAGATCCAGCAATGCTCTTCACCAAGAACTCGAACTCGCCTCTAGCCGCCGCCAACGACGGCGGAGACGCGATGGCGAGGAATGAAGGCTTCTCGACGTCCGGCAGCCGGAGCTGGAGGTACTGCCCCGCGACGGTGTGGGAGGAGACGAGGTCGGGGGACTCAGAGATGTCGATGGTGACGTGGAAGAGGGACTCGGCAGCGGGTTTGACAGCAGCGAGAGGTGCTGGGGTCCAGACGGTGGTGTCTTGGCGGAGCGCGGCGGCTGCGATGGAGGATAGGCGGCGGCGGCGGTGGTGGTGGAGGGTTAGGTGGCGCAGGATAGCCATAGGAGGGAAGTATAGGGTGCGGTGGGTCGCATGGGAAGGGAGGTGGAGAAGAGAGAGAGGAGGCGGAGGAGAGAGAGTAAGAGTAGTCATGTGGGTTTAGGGTTGTTGAGTATGAATGAAATGAATATTCCACTTGGTTCGTGGAAGCAGTCCAGAGAGCGCCGCCGCTAACAGTGCGGGGTGGAGGTGCTGACAAACTGCCGTCCGTTATAATGTGCACGTGAGGATTCCTTAGCTATCCTATCCACGTGTTCCATATCCATCTTATGATCTTGTTTGGACTATAAATGGGTCGGGTCGTTTTTTTATTAGAATAAATTATAAATACAGTTCTTGAGATTTATTTAAATTACAAATTACATCTTATGATTTTAAAAATTATATTACATCTCTTAAGATTTCTAATTTCATAATAAATAAATATTTTTATTAATAAATCATCAAGTTAATTAATAGTTTTTAATAATATTAAAAAAGAAAAAATTACCAGTAAATCCTATACGGTAGAAAGTTGAACCATTTAGTCCTACAAGTTTTCTTATGCACCATTTAGTCCCATTATCTACATCATCAACATCAACAACATTATTAACATCATCAAAACATTAGCTACATTAGCAACATTAACAAAACATCATAAAAAAAAAATGTGAACATCATCAATTTCTAGATCAATTCCTCTTGCAGTCTCGATTACAATTCAAAACACAAACAGATTGAACACGTACATACACGCGATCACATATATATATATATATATAAGTCCTAAATGTGGATCAATGTTAAAAAAAAAAAAAAAAAAAACTGAATGTTAACTCAAAAGCCCTAAATGTCGATCATATATATATATATAATCAATGTCGATCATATATATATAAAAGCCCTAAATGTCGACGATCATCTTCTTCTTCAAATCCCAATAATAAAGATGCTGATCGCGATGTTGGTTCCTATGTTATAATTGAGACGCAAGTATTATTGAGTATAGATTATTAATAAAGGAAACACATACACATTTATTTACATATACATATATGTATATATTATGTGTGTGTGAAATAGAAGAAGGGAGAGAAGTGGAGCAGAGACCAATGGAGAGGGAGAGAGAGAAGAGGACTTGGAATCGAAGGAGAAGATCTGGAGTTGCGACGACATTAGTACCCATCATCATCAAGTCAGCGATGTTAATGTTAATGTTGATGTTGCAGAATATTAATGTTGACGTTGCAGAATAATGTTAATGTTTGATGTTGCAGGTTGTATGTTGATGTTGATGTTGCAGAATATTAATGTTGATGTTGCAGAATATTGTCAATGTTTGATGTTGCAGGTTGTATGTTAATGTTAATGTCGAACATCATCATCAAATTGGGTCTTGTAAGAGAGAGAGAGAGGGGTGCAGGTTGTATGTTAATGTTGATGTTGCAGGTTGTCTGCTAATGTTAATGTATGTTGAACACCATCATCAAATTGGGTCTTGAAAGACAGAGAGAGAGAGGGGGGTGCAAGTTGTATGTTAATGTTGATGTTGCAGGTTGTCTGCTAATGTTAATGTATGTCGAACAGCATCATCAAATTGGGTCTTGAAAGAGAGAGAGAGAGAGGGGTGCAGGTTGTATGTTAATGGTGATGTCAATGTTGATTAACATTGGGATAGGACCTATCGGTTCATAAGAAAATTCATAGGACCAAATGGATTACAAGATATAAATTTAGGATTTATTGGTGCATGCCCCATTAAAAAATTTTATTTCAATTAATAATTCAAATAATTTTATTATCATATAAGTGAACAGTTAAAAATTTCATTTTTTTTAATTAATTCTGTTAAATAAATTTTTTTAATAAAAAGATATTTGTAATTTTCAAAATCACATAGAGACAATTAGTATTTTAAATAAATTTCAAGGGGTGTATTTATAATTTATCTTTTTTATTATTTAAAACCTTCAATTTAAAGTTTGGAAAGTGATTTTTTTTCCCCTCCCTTTTGCTAGGTAGGAAGTGATTTTTTTTGAAGTAGATTTTGACTTTTTACAATATATTTATATATATATATATATAAAAGAATGAAAATGTATATATAAAAGAATGAAAATAAATCTTTAATACCAACGGGTAGATTGTTTGTGAATAGATTTCGAGCTTTTACTCAAGGTTTGAGTTTGATTCTTTATAGTCACTTGTTGGGATCATTTTTTTTTATAGCACTGCCTGCAAATGTTTATCGGTGCTTTGAGATAATATGGCCTGGCGATGAGGTTGGAGTAGCATATCTGTTTCACCATTTTTATACCAAAAAGATAAAATAAATCTTTAATTATTTTATATAACTTTTTAACTTTTTAATTATATTAACTTCAATATTGTTATTGTAACCTTAGAGAAATTATCCTCTAATATATCCAAAAACCTTCATTGCTATTTGTGCGTATCGGATACCGCATTAGATGAAAGTGGATCAGAGCTTTGCACTCGATTGGACTATCCAGGGAATGAGGTCTCTGCAGCAAGAAGCACTGTAAGAGCTGTCCGGCCGGGGTTGGTTGGATAACCCCTCCAGTGTGAGAATCAGTGATTGAAGAAGAAGAAGTGTAAAGAGTTCAGTCTTTTGTAGGTGGGGTTCAGCTTGGATCAGTTACCTTCAATGTGAAATTGATGTAGTTTATATAGAGTTCCTTGCTTGTTTCCTAAGATGGTTTCATGGAGCTCTGGTGTTGCCAAGTTTCCTTTTAGCATGGCCCTAGGTGGGGGACCATCTGATAGTTGTCTAGAGGTGCTTATACTCATTGTAGTCATGCTGATAACAAACCATATTCCTCTGGTTTAACTGCTTCCGTGATTCTAGGTGTTGAGGACCAGTTGAGGTGGCAACTTGCACATGCATATGCTCATAGTTTCCACGTTTCTTTGAGAGGCTTCCTCAACTTGGCACTATCGTGCCTTAGCTCGGCCCTTTGCGAGGCTTCTGTTGGGATGGACTTGCCTGTTCAGATATTGGTGTATGCATTCGGCCCACTTTGGTTCTGATGATGGGTTCAACACATTAGTTCGGCCCATAGAATGGGTCCCGCAACTGGATTGGCCTTTCCACTGCGAGTTGGGCCTAAGTGCTTAAGTACTTGGGTGGACTGTTAGTAATGGAACTGGGCTTAGTTGGATTGCTCACATGCTCATCTGACCCATTTGAATTTGTGCTTGGGGGATTGAACCGGCTCAAGGCTTGAGTCCGACCCATTTCTTATTTTAGCCTTTGGAAAATCATTCTCGAATATATCCAAAAACCTTCATTGTTATTTGGACAAGTCTGATGACAATACAGAATGCGAATTCTATACATGCGAACATGTGAACTTTCTATGTTCTTAATATTTTTCTTATTTTGTCAAATACTTTAGTAATTTAATTCAATGACATTCAATTTGTAATCTAGGTTGTGTATATACCAAAAAATATTTATTTTAATTTTTTTAACGCTCACGTAATTCAATGGCCTTCAGGAAGATTCTGAATTCGAGTTCTCGCAATTAGGAAAAATGGGAACAAATATGCCAATAGATAAACACACCTCCAATTTTGATATAAAACACTACAAAATATACCACACTCGCACAAGATTATCTGTAGAAAATTAAAGACATGAGAGCATCATTTCAGTAAGATTAAATAAACATTTCGGTATAAAAGGAATGAGAATATTATTTTTCATTTATATGACTAACAAATTTATGATAAAAAAAAGCCTAATATTATATGAACTACAATTTAAAAGAAACTTAACGTAATCCAAACCTGTAATGTTTATTATATTTTCACCAAACATCAAGGGAGGTTAATCTAATTTACCCTTATTATAAAGAGATATCACACTTAAACTAAATTTTCTGTAGAAAATTATTTTCACAGAAAACAAACATCAATCCCCCCCTTGTAACATTTCTGGTTCAACCACAGTTTTGAAACCTAGATACACCATATAAACAAATTATATGTATATGTTTAAAACAAAAACCCAGATATAGAAGCCAAATTTAAGTGCAGTTTCGAAATAATTCATTGACAAGGTTTCGTAATCAGGGCATCCTCAAAAATCCTGAAAATAAATTGAAGGGAAAAATATACATGTCCACCTTTCTCTCCCCCTTGTTATGACAAGGATAAAACAGACTGGGGGAAATGGTAGGGAAGCCCCAGCTTGGTTTCTCTTCAACAAATCCAACATTGAGATAAAACAGAAACAGAAATCCCGACACATTCATCATCTTAAACAAAAAAATCCTGATGCTGGCATCGCCAAACATGATCTAAATTTTATTGAATTTTGCAATTAGAGAGAAGGTATAACAGAAAATGACAGGAGTATGACATGTCTAGGCAGCAGATTCCTTGGCAATCTTCTCCGCCTTAGCAATGACCTCTTCAATACCTCCAACCATGTAAAACGACTGTTCAGAAAGGTCATCGTATTTTCCATCCAAGACTCCCTGTGGACGTCATCAAGAAAAAAAATTTGTTCTTAATTATCAGAATTGAAGTAACGAGCATCTTAATAAACAAGGCACAAATGCATCAACATCATGTTCAAAAAAACTGATAAAGAGAAAAGTGAAACTAATTTGCATAAACCACCTACTTCAGCCAACAAGTAGTGGTCAGCCATACCACAAGTTGATCGACTAATTAATACCCACTTCAGCATAAAATAGGAAAAAAAGGTTGCGTTGTTAATAATTGTTTATGCACACAAATAAAAATAATAAGAATGGGATTCCATTCTAGATGGAATCCCAAATGGAGCATGCAAGATGGGCACACAAGTTCAAATTGTCAACAAGAATAGAAGGCCACTTCAGTGATTGTAATATGGGGGAGAAAATATAAAGAAAAAGAGAAAAAAATAAAGAAGTTCTGCATGTACAACCTTGGGAGTTGGTTCAAGACAATGGTGTTGTATCCAGTGTGCCTGTTTGGTAGCACTTAAAAACAGCTTAAAGCTGCTTTTAGCTTAAATTAAGTTATTTTGGTGTGTTTGGTAAAACTTAAAGGGATAAATTATAACTTTTATTAAGCTATTTTCAGCTTAATTTTCTAAGCACCTTAGGTGGTGCTTCTGGATTCAGCTTATACGGGAAGCTGAAATGGGAGGATTAAAATGACTAAAATGCCCTTCAGAATTGATGCTAATTACATATATGCCATGTATATAAACCATTTCTCACTCATTCTTCCTCTCTCACACAAACGAGAGGCGATTTCTGGCGAGCTAGGGCGATTTCCGGGGAGCATGTCCATTTCCGGCGACCGAGCTCTCTCTCTCCCCCTTCACGAACCCCTCTCCCTCTCTCTACCCCTTTGCGAACCCGTCTGTCTACCTCTTCGCGATCGCGATCTGCACCGTCTCTCTCTCTTCGCGAACCCGTCTGTCTCCCTCTTCGCAATCGTGATCTGCACCATCGCGATCTGCCGTCGCAAACCCGTCTGTCTCCTTCTCCCCAGCGTGAACCCTAGCTCTGGTTGATCTGCACCATCTGCCATCGCGATCTGAATGAAACCCTAGCGCCAGTTCATCCCGCCGGAGCTAGGGTTTTCATTATTATTATTATTATTTTTGAGGTTTTTCAGTGTTTTTTTAATTAAAAAAAAACAAAATAATTAATGAATAAAAAATAATAATTGATGCTAATTAATTGAGACTAATTAATTTAAAATGAAAAAATGAAAACTTGATACTAATTAATTTAAAATGAAAAAATGAAAAAAATTTATATTAATTGATATTATTAATAAGAATGTTGATGAATATACGTAATTGATGGAAAAATTAATAATAATTGATAATATTAATATATGTAATTTATGTAATAATTGATGAAAAAAATTAATATTGATGAATATATGTAATTTATATTAATTGATAATATTAATTAATGGAAAAATTGATAAGTTAATATAAATTGATACATTAATATAAAGAATAATAATGATACATTAATATAAAGCAAAAATGAAATATTACTAAAAATAATAATAATAATAATAATAATAATAATAAATTGGAAAAATTGATACATTAATATAAATTGATAAATTGATGAAAAATTGATGAATATATGAAAATAATATGTAATGAAATCACAACATTAATATAAATTAGAACATGAATATTAATTTTAATGAATTAATAAATTAAAAAAAATTAACAAAGAAATAAGAGAAGAAAAAAAAATTAAAAAAGAAAAGAAAATAAGGTGAAAAAGAAAAGAAAATAAAATAAAATGAAAAAGAAAAAGAAAAAAATGTATTATAAATGAAATCACAAATTTTATATCCTATAAGGGCAAAAATGACAATTATATAACAAAAAACTATTTTACAGCTTATTTACCAAACACTACTCTGCGGCTTAAATCCATAATCCCATAGCTGCACCAAACAGGTTACCAGCTTATGTTCACAGCTGTAAGTTATAATCTGTTAAGCTATAATCTATAATCACTTTTCCACAGCTCTACTAAACAGGGCCAGTATCCAGTGGAGGAAGGAAGTGAGGACCAGGGGGGTCACGTGCACCCCCCCCCCCCCTCGGGGGGGGAATTTTGGGCTCTTTTTTTATTTTTTTTTGACAAATAAAAAGAAAATATTTTATATAAAAAAATATTATTAAAGTGGAATGTCAATGACATTTTAAAAATTATGAGAACAATAATGGTTATTTTGATTGAAAATGCAGAAACTATTATAAACCATATTATCTATGAAAATTTTATGAAATTTTTTGAATGTAATGGTAATGTCATTATTATTGACATGCAAGTATAAGTAATCTCACTATAAAGATATGAAATTTATTAAATTATTAGTTATATTTGATATGTGAAGTTCACTCTCTATGTGTTTATTTATTATTAGTTAGTGATATCACATACTAATGATGACGTGATATTATCATTATATTGAATTTTTAATCAAATTTTGTATAAAAAAATAATTTATCATTATATAATTTATTTTAAAACTTGTATCTATATTTTTTTTATATTGTCCATGATACACTAGTAATAAATAACATTATTTTTTTGATATTTCTCGAAATTAATCGTAAAAATTTACGTGAAATATTTTTGTAAAATTTTTCGATATTGTAGTTAATAAGTGCCCCCTCTAATTTGATTTTCTGGCTCCGCCACTGGCTTTGAAGCACGAATACTT